>OX451738.1:619512328-622012328 GCA_948472305.1 Vicia faba | reverse complement strand
AGATACAACTACTGAAAACAGTTTACGGATGATTCCAAACATGGATGACAATCTATTGCTTTTTCAGATTCTCAGTTCAGAGATGTTCCAAACATGGATACCTTTCTGATACTCGTCGACTCACCAATGACATACAATTCAACAATCATTTCTTGGATGGCATCTACAAGCCCATCTCCAACAAGATACAATCACCTTCAGATGGCATCTATAAGCCCATCCTCCTACCAACACTCCAGATGGCATCTCTAAGCCCATCCCCCGACAAGATTATGTCACATCCCCAGATGGCATCTTTAAGCCCATCTCCAAATGGAATCTTTAAGCCTATTCCTTCAAACTACGCTTTGACGAGTGCAAATTTTTTGGGCACTCTAGTGTCCAATCTCCTTTTACCTTCGAGACGCGAAAGGCAAACTTGCCAATCTAACTCTTCAGGTTCAAGAAGATTGAATAGGGGAAACTGTTGTACCCAAAAATTTGCCCTCCTCTTTTTACAAGAAATCACAGCTTCAGGATTTTCCTGATTTTTTCAGATTGGCTTAAGAATCGGTCAAACAGACTTTTCTCATCAGTCAGACAAAATTAGGGTTTCCATTGATTTTGAATCAGTTCAAGCAGATTGCTAGGGTTTGTTTGAGTTTGGCTCAGGGTTTGATCAGGCAGACGCTTCTTTGACAATAAATCAAGAATTAGGGTTTGCACGCGCATTTTCAGAAGAATTCGAATCCATAGTGTTTTAATTGGCTGTTACACTGCTTTGACGTTTGCTCAAGATTTCTGTTTGTTTCTCAAGGTCTAAATATCTGGGACATGGGCTGAGGCTTCTGATTGAGAGTTTGAAGTATTGGTCTAATCAGTGAAATGAAAAGCGTATGGACATTTTTTTTGATTGACTGTGCAATACATATGATTAATTGGGACGCCGGGTTTATTATTGATTAATGCGAAGTTGCAAAACTACGGTGTTTATAAATTATTTATTTTATCTAAGTTAGAATAATTGGGTTTTACTTCTAGTTATTTTAATTCAAGAAACTTAAATAATTAAATAGACAGTGATTTAAAAGAGATTAACTGACAAAGAAAGATTTATATTCATTTTTAATTGTTTGTTACAACTATTATTTGAACACTTTGAATTTATTTACAGTTGTTTACAATAATATTATTACAATGATTAAAAATAAATTAAATCTACCCTAAATCTTCATCTTCTACTGCTGCTCCCCATTGCTCAACTGATTTTTATCTGCAAAGACAAAAAAAAAGAAAGAAGTCAAACACAGATGAATTAAAAAGGCAAACAGATAATTAAAACTCATCATTAAAAGTTTTGGCCGAAATCAGTTTGTTCGCCCTCTCTGCAAATCACAAGAAGACTCTTGGTTCACAAAGAGGGAAAGGAAATATGTTTGCAAATATATGAAATGTACAAGGCTGCATAATTGAACCAAATGCACAAAGATACATGAAAAGGGACAAGCTACTGAATATGCCAAAACAAGTTGCAAAGTCAAACTGAAACAAACAAGTTGCAAAGTTCAAATTGAACAAGCAGCATAAATGCCAAAACCAAGTTACACAAATTCAAAATGTCAACCAAACTGTCCAAAAACTGTCAAAGCTGTCAAAACTGTCCAAAGAAGATATCAAAGCAATGCAGGAAATCTGGAAAGTACAATATGCAGAGGAAAGACAATACGCAAGCAATATTCAAATATTATCATCATTTCCCAGCCAAACACTTTTTCAAAAAAGGACAGATAAGAAATAAACAATGCTTTTTTTCTGTGGAGAGAGAAAGAGAGAGAGAAGTAGAGGCTTACAGGCAGGCTTAGAGATAAAGAGAACAAATCAGAACACTGTAAAAAGGGGGAGGAGAATACACATAGAAACAAATAACACAAAGCTTGCCTCCAACTTGTTTCATCCTGCCTAAAACACATAACAGAAACAACAAGCTTGTAACCTCAAGCCTGCTTCAGACTCACAAATCTGCTAAGCTTCAAACCTGTATCCAACCAGCCTGTCAAAAAACTATACAACATTCAAGCTTCCCAACAAACCTGTCTCGAGCCTTATTCAAACAAAACTCAAACAAGCAATCAAAAAGCCTGCCAAAACAAACTGATAAGCCTTTCAAAGCCCAGCAAGCCTAAAGACCAGATAGCATAACAAACAATAAACCTGTACCAACAAAATCTTGAAGCCTGCTAAAACCACCAAGCCAGCCCAAATATCAAAACATACAGAATATCCAAACCAAGTTAGAATCAAACAAATCCCAATGCCTCAGAATCAAAATCATCATAAGCTAAAATCCAAACTCTCAGAACTAAAGTTCATCATCGAGTAATAAAGCCAAAGAGAGGAAAAGCAACTGAAGCTAGCAAAAACACTGAAGCAACTCAATATCAAAATCATCAAAGCAACAGAACAACAATAAACAAGCATCCTCAGTGCCAAGCTCATCACAGGATCAAACAGCATCATCAAACTCAGAATCAAATTATCACAGATAAGCAAAACTCAGAAGCAAGCAATCAAAAGAGGAAAAGAAATTATACAAGCGTTTTCCGAAGAAAAGCATCATCATAAAACATAAGAAGCAAAATACAAAGTACCAGGGAGGCCAACAAGCTCAGCATCACGTACTCCCTCGCCTTGGCCACCGGAGACACCTCCTGTCCAAGCTTTCCTCCCTCTCTCCAACAAAGGTATTGTCCTCCTTCCTTTTCACACCTCACAAAAATAATAATACAAAAGATCAGTACATGAAAAAGCTAAAAACATACACGGATGTTCAAAACCTAAAACGTGGAAAAAGAGAGAATCGTTACCTTCTTTGAAGCACCGCCTGAGCCACCATGAGGAGGAGGAAGCGAAGATGGCGTCCAGTAGCCAGGCATGGAGAGAGATATCAGAAGCCCTGGTTTGAACGAGGACGATGAAGATGAAGAAGAGAAACGACGCCGCTCATCAAGCAGTGTAAAACCTAATTCTGAAATGAAACAAAACCAACCCTAAACAAAAAATGTCAAACCTGTTTGGGTCTTCTCCATGAGTTAACGCCTAAGCCCATCCAAAACTGGCGCCTGCACGCCCCCTTGTTTTTAATCTGCATTGGGCCTGCCATGTACATAATGCCTAGGCCCATTCAACCTTTTTTTTCTTTCTTCTTATTTTTTTCTTATACCTATAAATCAATACTATTTTTTATTTTATCACTCTATTTTTCCTCCTTTTCACACATATAACTTAATTTAATTCTTTTATTAAATAAAAAACAACATATTGAACTTTGTATAAAAAATGTTTTAATAGTCTTTTCTTATTTTAAACAAAATATGTAAATATTAGATTTCTTTTATTAAGTTAAAATATTTTTTCTTTTAAGAACTTCTTGTACATAAAAACATTAACTAAATACATAGATAATAGAATACTTAAATTTAAACAATTTTCCTTTCTTTTCTTTAAAACCTTTGTTTACATAATTAACAAAAACCCAAAAATAATATAAATACTTAATAAATACATTAGGTTAATATTTGCATCATTTGTAAATAATCACATACATTTTACAATCCTTTTGATTCTCTTTTATTCTTATACATTGTTATATTCTACATTGAGAATGCGATTCGATTTGGTTGTAAATATTATTTGCACACTACTATCCTGATAAGACTCATCCCCATTTGTAAATATTTATACCCCCATCCCCGGATACTTATTTGTAATAGCTTAGACTTTAAATTCCCGCAATTTATCGCTTTCTATATACTGTATAGTAATTAGGGTTTGTATGCGAAGATTCAAAATTAACCGCTAGATAACCTAATACAAAGATAAATGCATGACAATCAATACACAATTCACACTTGTACCCCTAGGGTAATCCCGCTTGTTGCCTTCCAAAATGGGCCATGTTTGCATGTCAAGTACTTTGGCAAAACAAAAACAAATCAAAATGATCATAGTCCCTCGATGACGCTTTCGAAGTTTCCTAAACAAAATGATCATAGTCCCTCAAGCAAATTGCCAAAATACTTGACACTGTTGCATTCATGGTCTATACGATGACCCACGCCCGTCCCGTTAACATCCTAACACAAAGTTGTTCACCAAATACAATGGTGAAACAACACTGTTAAAAGGGTTAAAAACATAAGGAAAGATCTTTGAGTAAATTTAGGGGTAGAAAACTCTTAGTTACTTGATCAAACTTGCAAAACACACTTGCCTACTTTCAAAACACACTCCAAAACACAATTTCAAAACAAACTTTCAAAAAACATTGAGACATCTTTTCGAAAAGACAAACACCTTTGTAAAACATCCGAGTAAAGAATTGTTACAATGGTTGCCTAGACAAGGCATCTTTTTCAAAACATTTTCAAAACCACACACACAAAGCACCATTTTAAACAATTGAAAAGCAAGGCAAGTGATCTAAAACAAGTAACTAAGAGCCCATGGATAACCATGGATGAAAAGGGTGCTAGCACCTTCCCTTTTCATAATCTACCCCCCGAACCCACAAAAACATCTCAAATGTTTTTCCTGTGCTTTTTAACCTTTCCTTTAGGATAAAATAAAAAGTCGGTGGCGACTCTTGCTAAACCGAACAAGTGCGAACACAAACGCAAAACCTCAAGTCAGTTCTCCCACCGTATCACAGAACTGGCGACTCTGCTGGGGATCAATTTAAAAGTGGGGTTACCTTAGGGTTTAGATCACCTTTACATACTTGCTTTGATTGCTTTGATTGCTTTACTTTTTGGGTCCTTGTTTGGGTTTGTTGTAAATCCTACACCCGGATTTGGGGGCACCTTTTTAGGTAAATAGCAATAAAACTGTGAGGGAATTGTGCGGGGTATACCGACATGGTTGAAGCAGTAAGCTATGTTGGTGTGACATATTTGTGAGTACCGGTAGCCCTTGAGTAGTCAAGGAGAATACGGGGCCGCTGAGTGATGTCATGAAGCACTAACGAACTCTTAGAACCTTACTTGACCATCTTAGCCTTTTTAGGGGTAGTGAGATAACCGACTTTGGTGCAGTCCGAAGGTTGTAGATACTCGATACTACACTCATTGAGGATTGTTTCTTGGAATATTTTGGTCTCCAGTTAAGTGGCTAAACCAAAACAATGAACACAGAAAATAATCCAGTGATATTGAGCTCCTTAGAACCCGGTTTCTATTTTAGGACAGGATGAGCCAACTAACTTCAAAAGGGTACTTACCTACAAACCCCATGCAAGCCTAAACCTAAGGACTTGTTTGCTTTTGCATACATGTACATAACATCATGACATCATACCATAGCATTTTCAATAACCATTTCAAGAATCTCGAGGGTCTTTTGATGCAGGGTCACGTTGAACCAGACGTCTACCAAGCGGCAAGAGGTTTCTCCTCTAATCAAACGCCATCAAAGATCAAGTGCAACAACTTGAATTAGGGGCTATGACCCACTTGACATGGTGAGCTTGATTCTCGTGGAAAGACATCCACCGGTGCAAAGTTCTCCAATCAAAGATGTTGACCAAAGCTTGACCTCTAACATTTTCTCGTGTTTACCCCGAGAGATCCTTGAAAACATGCATCCACATATCATGCATTGCATCATAACAGTTCTTTCCTTTTCAGGTTTCCTTATTCTCCTACTGTTTATTTCAGTAGAGATGGCTCTTGAGCAGACTATCAAGGGCATCCAGGCTCAAAATGCTCAACTTCAAGAGATGTTCTTGAACCTATCCCAGGGGCAAGAAGAGATAAAAGCTCTCCTCACAAGGGGCACGGTCTTGAGGAATCCAGGAGGCATCAAGAATGATCAGTTGGAAGGACTGCAGATTGTGTTGGAAACAATGAAAATCTAGATGATGGGACAGCTGGTGGGCCAGATGTCTCTCATTAAAGACTTATCTCAAAGACAAGAAGAGCTCAGGGTCCTCGTCAACAAGCTGCTTCAAAACAACCAAGTGGGGAAAACACCAAGGGTTGAAGATCAGGTCATCATTCAACCTCCTTTGAGACAAAAAGACAAAGGAAAAGCTCCTCAGCTTGCTTCAGGGTCACAAGCCCAACAACAACCTCGCCAACATCAACAAGGTAATCGACGCAAGCGAAATGTACCTGGAAGACATTTCTCTGAGACTGAGATATCGTCATCTTTGATACTGAAACGCCTGTTGGAGGTCAACCTGCTTACTTTAAGGGATCCTCCTCGAAATCCCAACACCTCTGCTCCTACCTATCACCCCAATGAAAGGTGTGTGTACCACTCCCTTGGTCCTGGACATGACACTGACAAATGTTGGACTCTGAAGAACAAGATCCAAGATTTGATCAAAGAAGGAGTGCTGGAATTCATGCCGGATGGTGAGATGAAAATCTTCCACTTTGTGTGCTCCACCTGAAATGACAAAGCTCGAACTGAGAGACTTATGTTCCATTTGAATTTTCAAGTTGTAATCTCTTTGTTATTCAAACAATTATCTATTAATGTCAAACTTTGTTTCATTAATGCATTGCATATGTTTGTCTTGAATTCATCCCTTCGTTTTCACTACTCTTATGCTTTCTTTATGATATGTAACTCTTGATAAAAAGCTGCAAGCCTTTAGAGGGAGGATGACGAAACAATGCCATAATCTCATACAATATGCTTTTGGACAGACCTTGCTGATGATGTACAAGCATTTCTTTCAAATCCCAAACACTGGAGTTATGAGGAAGATAATCCCTAGTTAACCCCTTCGAGCCAAAGAAGTAGGAGTTTTCAGTTCTAAACAAATTAAAACCTTTGATTTAAACCTGGGGCAGGGTAGTCTCTCAGTTAATTCAAAAAAAAAGCGCATTGAAGTCGCAAACTCTCAGTTCGTAATACAACGAATGACATCAAAAACATTCCTTTGGAACCAAAAGACAGTGATGGTTCCCTATCACATAGGCAGTCAATCTCTCAAAAGAGAAAATCCCACTGAGCCAAAACTTACAAAGGAGGCTTAAGAAAGCAGGGGCATCCCGTTGACTGTAATCTCGAAAACAGGAACAGTCAGGAAAAAGTTAGGGATAACAAATCAAAAGAAAGAGGTCATTACAAATCCTCAACAACATGAAAAATGTTGAAAAAGAAAAAAGGAGATGATGACTGCCCTCCAAATTCAATTGGTGTGAACCATCACCAAAAGTCGTTCCAAACTCGAATAGAGTGCGACTCACAATTAACTGAGTTTAGGATTGAAGAACATCACGAAGAGCGGGTGGGTACAAATATACTTTGAGCCTTTATCCTTTGTTTCTTAAATCGTGAACCAACCCACGTTACAACCCTTCAAAAGTCCTAATTGAAGCATGGGTTAGTTCGAAAGCATACTGTTACAAAAGGTATCCTGACTCCTGTAAGGCTTTGCCCTAGATCTTGTGTTGAATTTGTATTATAAAAAGTTTTCTGCTAAAAAACGCATTTTCTCAAAACTTCAAGACAGACATAAACTTTGCATTACTTGAATATCACTGTTTGCATTTGGCTATTTGTTTGACAGCGGAGAATATCACAAAATGAATATCCGATGAACGAAAGCTCTCTCAGTGAATAAAATCAATTCGAAAAGGATGACACTTCCAACGACAAATCTCCTATCAACAAAGGGGCATGACATGTCACTATCCAGCTCACCTGGGGCAGTCCAGTCAAGATTTCCACAAATCTCTCAAAAGTTTAGTGAACTTGGGGCAAGTCTCCTTCATCATCACTTGGGGGCATTCGAATGTCAAAAGCGTTCAAAATTTCCTTTATCACCTGCTGGAAGTTACGATCAACATCACAATTTCCTTCATCACCTGTTGGAAGATACAGTTTCAGATACGCTCCAGACATGGTAGCCATTCTGCCACTCATTCAGATCCCAGTTACAGTTTCAGATACACTCCAGATACGGAAGTCATTCTGCTACTCATACAGATCTCAAATCCAGATGCAGATTTACACGGACTCATCATCAGGAAATCCTACACCGGTTCCTTCTCAAATCCAGATGCAGTTTTACACAGACTCATCATCAGGAAACCCTACACCGGTTCTGTGATACGGTGGGAGAACTGACTTGAGTTTTGCATTTGTATTCGCAAATGTTTCGGTTGAGCAAGAGTCGCCACCGACTTTTTATTTTATCCTAAGGAAAGGTTAAAAAGCACAGCAAAAACCTTTGAGATGTTTTCTTGGGTTCGGGGAGTAGATTATAGAAAGGGAAGGTATTAGCACCCTTTCTATCCATGGCTATCCATGGGCTCTTAGTTACTTGCTTAGATCACTTGCCTTGCATTTTCAATTGTTTGAAATGGTGCTTTGTGTGTGGTTTTGAAAATGTTTTGAAAAGAGGCCATTTGTTGTGGCAACCTTTGTAATGACCCATGTTTGGATGTATACAAAGGTGTATATCTTTTGAAAAGTTTTCAATGTTTTTTTTTTGAAAGTGTGTTGTGATGTGTGTTTTGAAAAATGGCAAGTATTGTTTTGCAAGATTTGGTCAAGTAACCAAGAGTTGTCTACTCCTAAATTTACTCAAAGATCTTTCCTATGTTTTAACCCTTTTAACAATTTTGTTCCACCATTGTATTTGGTGGACAATCTTGTGTTTAGGATGTTAACGGGACGAGCACGGGTCATCGTTTAGACCATGATTGCAATGGTGCCAAGTGTCTTTGGCAATTTTTCCTTTAAGGGACTTGATCATTTTTAGGCAACTTTCGAAAGCGTCATCGAGGGACTATGATCATTTGATATTGTTTTGTTTGGCCAAAGACACCTAACATGCAACATGGCCCATTACTGAAGGCAACAAGTGGAGTAACCCTAGGGGTGCAAGTGTGATTGGTGTTGTCCATTTTCATTCTTTTTGTCTTTTGTTTAGTCAAGCTATTTGTTATTTTTGATTTGCATACAAAACCCTAAGTCTATCATGGCATATTTTAGAAAGCTTTAAAGTGCGGAAAATAAAATCCTAAATTATTACAACATAATTATGGGATGGGGGTACAAATGTTCAAATGGAGATATTTAGCAAGAAATTTAAATCTAAGTTATTACAATCCAAATTGAATATACAAGTTATTTAATTATACAATAAATTGAATAAAAATACAATAAATATGCAAGATGCAAAAAATGATTTTTATATGTATGTAAAAGTATTTTTCATGTGACAAATAAATAAAAATAAAAAGGATTAACTTTGGATATTTTCATAGTTTAGGGCAAAAACCCTAATTTTGCTAAATAAAAAGTATTTATTATGTATTATATACAATATTTATTAATTATTTACAAAATAAAATAAAAAGGAAGTATATTGTAAAAAAGTAATTTTTGAGGTCAAATATTAATAAAAATAAAAAATGTATTATTCTTGTACTTTTATCCTAAATATCCTAAATATATAAATATTTATATTATGTATTAAATATATACAAAAAATGAAAATATTTATTATTTACAAAAAAAGTATATTTTTTTAGAAAATGTTTTCAAAAGATAAAATAAAATAAAATCAAAAAATAAAATGTATTTGTATTATTTTTAGTATTTTAAATAAAAGTATATATATATATATATATATATATATATATATATATATATATATATATATATATATATATATATATATATATATATATATATATATATATATATATATATATATATATATATATATATATATATATATATATATATATATATATATATATATATATATATATATATATATATATATATATATATATATATATATATATATATATATATATATATATATATATATATATATATATATATATATATATATATATATATATATATATATATATATATATATATATATATATATATATATATATATATATATATATATATATATATATATATATTTACACATGGAACTAAATGAAACAAATAAATACCAAATAAAATGCAAAAAATGTGAGAAAAATATTTTTAGTGTTTTTTCATGTTTGAATAAAAATATAAAATCAGAATCAAAAAGAAAAAAATAAAAAATGACAAATATATCACATAATGGGCCAGGGGGGTGCAAATTGAAAAAAGGGGTGCAAAAAGTAGGACTGACTCAGGCCCAGCCCAAGCCAGTCATCTTCAACCTCCAGACTTGTTTGAACAAACAACAATGCGGTTTCCTAACTCCTGATTCCTGGACTTTCAAGCAAAACTCATAACACCAAAAATGTAGAGCATCAAGAGACGAATCCAGACATATAAAAAACTTGACTTAACTCTAAGAAACGAGGGAGAATTTCTTCATCCCCAATTCCTGACCTAAGTTTTTTCTAATGTTCAGGTTCCAAATTCTCTTAACACACACAATATAAATGAAAAGTAATGATATGGGTAGCTTCAGGGCCATGAGTAGGACATAACTTCTTCACAAACCTAAGCCTAAATATGCTTGGATAGAGAGATAAAAGTTCAAACTTTTACCTATTCAGCTTGAATCGTGTGCAACAATGGAGGCACTTTCAGTGCAATGTGAGGACTTGTACAACTTGCTTGAGGTCCAAGGATACTCTTCCAACCTCTAGCTTGCTTTGAAGCTAACTGAAACGAGCTATGTAACTCAACCTGCACAACTGAAAAAATGAAAATGGTGAACTTGGTTAGAGGTGTTACAGTCCGTAGCTAGGGCTTGGGATAGCTTGTATGGATGCTATGGAGTGTGTATGAACAAGCTTTGGCCAAAACGCACGAGAAAACTGAGTTATGCAACTCAATCTACAGGGATGCCCTGTTTTGTGCAGCAAAATGGTGTTTTGATGTTTGGGGAGGTATTGAAGGTGGTTAGGTCGTGCCTTAGGTATGTTATGATGTATGGAAAATGTTTTCAAACTTTGCTTTGTCTAGTTGTTACATGAATGAAAGATGGGATTAGTTTTGCAAAGTTTTTTTCTTATCTAAGCTAAAGTTGTCAAGTTGGGTTATAGGCCAAGGCAGGTCCCTCAAGCATGCTGCATAATCTCTCCTTGATCAGTGGGATTAGTTCATAAACTTGTGCCTAAAAGATCTGGCTTGTACCTCTTTGATTTGTGTGTTGACATAAAGCCATGCTTTTCCAAAATGGCAAACTTGCTTTTTCCAAATATGGCTTAATTTTGTGTGTATTGTCCAAATGCACAAAATAACACTCTAACACAAAGGATATGCATTTAATTATTGAGTGTAAGAAGGATTAGAGGCCTGTAATCTAGCTTGTGCAAGCTGAGTTTGAAAATGCATAGTGTATGAACATGAAATTGGCTCATGAACAAAGTGACTTTTGCCCATATTGACAAATTCGATTCTCCCTAACCACAAGGGTGTTTGAGAAGTTCTTGGACATTTTGGAAAGCTTGGAATGTGTACTACAATCCATCTTTGTAATTCAAGTTGAAATTCCAAGTGGAAGCATGTGAAAAGTGGCCATGAAGTTGGGCAAAAATCCTGCCTAAAATAGGTCAAAAAATTTCTAAGTTAAAAATGTTTTGCACCCTTGTTCCAAAAATCATAACTTGAGCTACAAGCTTATTTTGAGGAAACTTTGTGAATCAAAGTTGTAGATTTTGCAATGGACTACCACTTTCATGTTTTGAGTTTTGTTTGAATCCAAATGTATCTTGATTAAAAGATGGGACAAAGTTAGGAAAAAATTAGGAAATTTCATAACTTGGAAAAATTCTAAGTTATGAAATTTCTTCATTTCAAACCCTAATTGTAATTTTTGATTTCTTGATGAACAAGTTTCATAATTTGACATGTCTTGATGAAAAATGAATCTTGGCACTTGATTTTGACCAAAAAGTCAAAGTTTGACTTTTCAGTATATAGTCAAATTTTGCTCAGTTGACTAGAAAATTCATCTGTCAATCTTGTGCATTTGGGATCTTTTGAACTTGTTGAATATGTCAAGACCATGTTATTAAGTCCTTAAGTCCATATGTGAGCTTGGGTTTCCATTGGCTAGGTCAAACAGTCAAAAATTGCCTTTGTGCAGTCAAAACCCTAAAAATGACCATTTTGCCCTTTTGGTGATCTGATCAAATTTCTTGTGGAATTGTGATCCAAACTTGATCAAATGGTCCATATGAGTTCATAATGTTGATGTGGGTCAAAAATCATGAGGTTTGACTGTCAATTGACCACAGTTGACTTTTTCCCCAATACAGCTGATTTCTAGGTCAACTGTCCAATTGACTGGGCAAAGATTGGAATCAAGGCTTGAAACTTGGTATGGATAAACTTGTGAGTCCAACATGAAGCATGAAAGTCATATTGGGCATTTCAGGTTAAAACATCTTTGTGCAAACTCAAACCCTAATTTGGGTCAACAGTGCAAGGAGGGGCCTTGAGCAGAGTAAACCCTAACTTGATCTTGAGCTCCAAGGGTCTTGTGGTGAAAAAAAATTGATGAAATGGGAGGGAAAATTTTGGGGTACAACAGTTTCCCCTGTTCAATCTTCTTAGACCTGAGGATATAGATTGGCTTGCGCGCCTTTCGTGATCCGAAGGTGGAAGATGATTGAACACTAGAGTGCCCAGAAATTTGCACTCGCATGCTGGAGTATCAGCAATGTGATGTCGGGAATGGGCTTATAGATGCCATTTAGAGATATGATGGATAGGAGGATGGGCTTATAGATGCCATATGGGGACGTGACAGAACCTTTCCGGGAATGGGCTTATAGATGCCATTTGGAAGTGTTGATGACGTAAGAGATTCCTTAGCGAGAACTTGCGTACTTTGAGAAAGGAAGATGGTTTCCTGGCCTGTTACAGGTGTTGATCTTCAAACTCTTCATGCAGATATGCCCTGGCTAGGTACCGGTATCGAATCTACAATCAATTTCTCACAGATATGCCCTGGCTAGATACAGGAATCGAATCCGGAACTTCAAAAGGTTGCTTACAGACGTGCCCTGGCTGGATACAGGTATCGAATCTCTAAACTATTCATGCAGATATGCCCTGGCTAGATACAGGTGTCGAATTCACAATCAAATACTCACAGATATGCCCTGGCTGGATGCAGGTACCGAATCTGGAAATTGTCGTCTACAGATATGCCCTGGCTGGATGCAGGTATCGAATCTGGAAACTCTTCATGCAGCTATGCCCTGGCTGGATACAGGTATCGAATCTGGAATTGGTCGTCTACAGATATGCCCTGTCTGGATACAGGTATCGAATCTGGAAATTGTCGTATACAGATATGCCCTGGCTGGATGCAGGTATCGAATCTGGAAACTCTTCATGCAGATATGCCCTGGCTGGATACATGTATCGAATCTACAATCAATCAATCACAGATATGCCCTGGATAGATACAGGTATCGAATCTGGAATTGTGGTAGTTGATAGTAATCATCTTTGGATTGTCCTTTTTCTGAAAAGGCAAAAACATTAGTTGTATGCAATGTCATGATGATGTCATGATGTTCTCAAAAATAAATGAGATCGTGTGGTATGATGCGTATATGCATGCGTCATGGTGTATGATAATGTGATGAATGTATTTTTGTCTAGGAAAATAAATCCTTGACGACTGCCGGGAGTTTGTGGAATCCTGGGCTGATGTTGAAGAGTTGAGTTCTTCGCTTCCGCTGGGGATGATGGTTGCAAGAATAAACCGATAGGAGAAGATGACTCCGTTGGGGAATAAACTTGTTGGAGAGATTACTCTGCGGGGAATTACTCTGTGGGAAGAGATACTTCGCTGAGGTTTTGATGAGAGCTCCGCTGGGGATTCCACTGATGAGTTACGTTGGGGAATTTGATGAACTTCGCTGGGGATAGGAAGAACTTCGCCGAGAATGATCTTTCCGTGGTAATTAGCTGAGGATAACCCAGTTATACCCTGGTGGGGAAATAACCTTTGAATAAAGTCGGGGAGAGACGTTCGTGCTCTGCAGGGGATAAGCTTCCAGAATCTACTGGGGGGATGATTCAACTTTCCTGGGGAAACTTTTGAACTGTACTGGGGAAGTGACTCCACTGGGGTGTCTGGTATTCCACCGAGGAACAATCTTATATTGAGACTGTCGGGGATGCTTGCTGAGGAATGTCTATACTCTGCTGGGGAATGTTGAGATCTTCTGGGGATACCCAACTTCCTTAAGGCTGACAGTAGACTAACTCTGCTTGGGGAGAGTATCGTTGAATCTTGTCTGGATATACTGTGCCTTTTTAGAGCTGATGGGGGACCAACTCTTCCTGGGGAGAGTATTGCTGAATCTTGTCTTACTCTGTGGGGAACTGAGGTAACTTAGTTACATTCTTCAGCCGAACATACCTTGGTACCTCGGTGGACAGAGCAACTAGATTGCTTGGACAATTCTTTATTGCCCCTGTTTCTGATGTCATCTGTAATTAGTCCTTTGTTTCGCATGCAAATATTCATGATTAGCAATTAATGTCAAATGCATATATCAAAAATGAACATTGGACGTTCTTTGCAAAACAAAACAGAAAAAGGAAAAAAACGATGGGTAATTTGTCTGAAAAATCGAACTTGTATTGATTTTGAAATTTGCCTGTAAATAGGCGTTTTATGTACAGGAGGTTGACGTCCTAGTAAGAGAACGCCGCCGAGCAAAATAGAGTTTATACAATTTTGTGAAAAGGAAACAAAACAGCTATGTGAAAAATAATCCCACTGGGTTCCCACTCTGCTATCGCCTTTATGTCTTCAAGCGTCTCATCACTCTGCTGCTTAGTTGAAGATGAAGCTGATTGATTGGAGTCATCTGAGCCCGATAGTTGATGCCGAATTCTGGATGCAAGGTGATCCAATGAGACATAGTATTACGCTTTATCCCTAACTTTTTCCTGGACCGCCCTTTCGGGTTTTCAGTCCACCGGGATACCCCTTTTTTCCCTAGCCGCCTTTTCAGGTTTTCGACTTGCCGGGTGTACAGATTTTTTTCATTTCATCCCTTATTTTTGCCCGAACCCTTTTGGTTCGCCGGGAAGCCCTTATTTTTGCCTAGGTGTGTCAACCTAGCGGGTATTTAATTCATGCGTAGTATCTTTTTACCATGTCTGCATTGGCGGGGTGAGGAAGGTCGTCACCATCCATGGTGGTTAGAATCATAGCTCCTCCTGAGAAGATATGTTTAACCACAAATGGCCCTTCGTACGTAGGGGTCCATTTTCCCCTGGGATCACTTTGAGGAAGAATGATGCGCTTGATTACCAGATCTCTGACTTGATACTCTTGTCGTCTGACCTTCTTGTTAAATGCCCTGATCATCCGTTTTTGGTACGTCTGACCATGACAAATAGCAGTGAGTCTCTTTTCGTCAATTAGGTTTAATTGATCAAGCCGAGTCTGGATCTAGTCCTCTTTGCTCAAACCTGCATCCTTCATTATCCGGAGAGAGGGTATCTGGACTTCAATAGGCAAGACTGCCTCCATGTCATAGACCAAGGAAAAGGGAGTTGCCCCTGTTGACGTCCGTGCTGAGGTACGGTACCCATGAAGAGCAAACGGTAACATTTCGTGCCAATCTTTGTAGGTCACTGTCATCTTCTGCACAATCTTCGTGATATTCTTATTTGCCGCTTCGACAGCCCCATTCATCTTCGGTCGGTAAGGTGAAGATTTGTGGGGCTGTATTTTGAATTGCTCGCAGAGCTCAGTGATAATCTTGTTGTTAAGATTGGTACCATTATCCGTAATGATCCTCTCAAGTACACCATATCGACAGCTCAGATTGTGCCGAATGAACCGTGCCACGATGTTCTTGGTTACGGTAGCGAAGGAAGCTGTTTTGACCCATTTTGTGAAGTAATCAATCGCTACCAAGATGAAGCGATGCCCGTTAGATGCCATAGGTCTGATTTCACCGATCATATAAATGCCCCACATTGCAAAGGGCCAGGGTTCTGTCAAGACGTTCAGAGGAACCGGAGGAATGTGCACCTTATCAGCATATATCTGGCATTTATGACAAGTTCGATAATGCTGATAACAGTCGGCTCCCATTGTGGACCAGAAATATCCTGCCCGAAGGATTTTCTTTGCCATGGTATTTCCACTGGAATGTGTTCCAAAGGTACCTTCATGCAGCTCTGCCATGATCCTTTCTGCTTCAGTCTTATCCACACAACGCAGTAAGGTTGAATCATGGTTTCGCTTGTAGAGAATGCCATTGCTGAGGAAGAACTTTGCTGCGAACCTTCTCAGAAACTTTTTGTCATTAACGGATGCACCCTCGGGGTATTCTTGAGCTTCAAGGTACCTCTTCACTTCATGATACCAGGGTTTTTCTGCTACCTCTTCGGTTTCAAGATCGCAGGAATGTGCAGGTTCATCCAACTTCTAAATAATGATCCGGGGCGCCTCATTGTCCCATTTGACTTTGAACATAGAAGACATCGTAGCTAGTGCGTCCGCTAACTGATTCTCCTCTCTTGGTAAGTGTTCAAAAGTTATCTCCTCGAAGTGGGGAAGCAATGTCAGTACATACTCTTTGTAAGGAATAAGATTTGGGTGTTTCGTATCCCACTCGCCTTTGATCTGATTGATCACGAGAGCGGAATCTTCGAAGACACTCAGAAACTTGATCCTTAAGTCATTTGCAGCTTGAAGACCCATGATACATGCTTCATATTCCGCCATGTTGTTGGTGTAGTTGAAACATAGCCGGGCGGTGAGTGGAGTATGAGTGCCTTTGGGGGATATGATCACAGCACCGATACCGTTACCCAAAGCGTTCGAGGCTCCGTCAAAGTGCATAGACCATCGGGATCCTTCCTCAGGTCCTTCATTCGGTCCAGGTACTTCACAATCAATCACTACCATGATATCTTCGTCTGGAAATTCAAAGTTCATCGACTGGTAATCGTCCACTGCCTGGTGTGCCAAATGGTCTGCCAATACACTTCCCTTGATTGATTTCTGAGTCGTGTACTGGATGTCATATTCTGTCAAGATCATCTTCCATCTTGCTATTCTTCCGGACAAGGCGGGCTTTTCGAAGATGTACTTTATTGGATCCATTTTTGAAATCAGCAGAGTAGTGTGAGTCAACATATACTGTCTCAGCCGGCGAGCAGCCCATACCAAAGCGCAACAAGTTTTCTCGAGCAGTGAGTATCGGGTCTCACAGTCAGTAAACTTTTTGCTAAGGTAATAAATGGCGTGTTCTTTTCGGCCAGACTCGTCATGCTGCCCCAGCACACACCCCATTGAGTTGTCCAGTACTGTCAAGTATAAGATTAGAGGTCTCCCTTCAACCGGCGGCATAAGAATGGGTGGTTCTTGGAGATACTCTTTGATTCTTTCGAAAGCGGCCTGACATTCATTGTTCCAACGTACTACTTGATCCTTCTTCAGCAGCTTGAAGATTGGTTCACAGGTAGCAGTTAGATGCGAGATGAATCGGGCAATGTTGTTCAAACATCCTAGAAAGCCTCTGACTTCTTTCTCTGTCTTGGGAGTTGGAATCTCTTGTATGGCTTTCACTTTGGCAGGGTCCACTTAAATGCCTTTGTCGCTTACGACGAAGCCTAGCAATTTTCCAGATCTCACCCCAAAGGTGCACTTGTTTGGGTTCAACCTCAGCTTGTACAACTTCAGACAGTCAAACAGCTTCCGTAGATGGTCAAGGTGTTCCTCCTCAGTTTGGGACCTTGCAATCATATCGTCGACGTATACTTCTATCTCGTGATGGATCATGTCATGAAACAAAGCAACCATGGCACGTTGGTAGGTTGCCCCAGCATTTTTCAACCCAAAAGGCATGACCTTGTAGCAAAAGGTGCCCCACTGAGTAACAAAAGTGGTCTTCTCCATGTCTTCAGGAGCCATCTTGATCTGATTATAACCTGAGAACCCATCCATGAAGGAGAAAACTTTATGTTGAGCAGTGTTGTCAACCAGAACGTCGATATGAGGCAGAGGGAAATCATCCTTAGGGCTCGCCCTGTTCAAATCCCTGTAATCAACACACATTCTAACCTTCCCATCTTTCTTCGGCACTGGAACCACATTAGCAACCCACTGAGGGTAAGAAGTCACTGCTAGAAACCCGACATCAAATTGTTTCATAACCTCGACTTTGATTTTCTCGAACATTTCTGGACGCATACGGCGGACCTTCTGTTTTACCGAAGGGAATTCTTCCTTGGTAGGCAGGTGATGAACCACAATGTCGGTATCCAACCCAGGCATGTCTTCGTAAGACCAGGCAAAGATTTCCACATAGTCATGCAGCATCTGAATCAACCGTTGTTTCACACTGAGCTCTAGATGGGCACCAATCTTGACTTCCTTTCTGTCTGTCTCAGTACCTAGATTTACCGTTTCCACTGACTCTTCATGTGGATGAATGGCCCTCTCTTCCTGGAGTAACAGTCTTGCAAGCTCAACAGGCACTTCGCAATCATCTTCACCTTCGTCTTCGGCTAAGTTGATCAGATTTTCGAAGTCATAACTGGCAGTAGCAGAGTCGTTACCAGTGAGATCCAGAGTGGATTGGAACCTGTATAGGTGAGTGTGTGTAAATATAGCTATTTTGCAATATAATAAAGAAAGAAAAGGAGCGCAAGATTTTGAAATGCAACTAACGTCCAATGTTTTTATTAATGATATATGAAAATGACACACAAAAGCCCTCACAAATGAAGCCACAGTGCCCCGGGTAAGACACCGAGCCATAAAGGTTTTAAAATATTGTCTGTTACAAATTCAAAAACAAAAGAGTTCATTACTGAGTGACAAAAGTAATAGGTGTGAAGGCTTTGGCAGTCCAGTTGCTTGGTCCACCGTCGGTTGTTGGGTAGATCCAGCTGTCGAATTCAGATTCCTCCACGTCGTCTTCAATAGCATTTACTCCTGGGTTGGTGATGAACACAGGAGGTCTTCTAATTCTTGCCTTACGAACAACCCTCTGAGCTTCTGCAGTGAAGCCCAAACCAAACTTGTCAGCCTTTGGAGTGAAATCAGGAAGTCGGCCCCAATTTGCACATTCACCCTTCTCAATCACAGCCTGGGCATCCTTCAAGGAAGCCATCTTCAAAGGAGAGTCTTCTTTAGTCACAGTCTCTGCTGATGCCAGTGTCTGAGGCACCTCTTCAAAGTGTTGAAAGGGGGTCTCAATGAACTCCCCATCCATTTCTATGTACCGGAACGAGTTGAGGTGGCTGACCATGTATTCTTCCTCCCCCTGAACTGTAACAATTTTCCCTCTAACCGGGTACTTAAGCTTCTGATGTAATGTGGAGGTCACAGCTCCAGCCTTGTGGATCCATGGACGACCCAGCAAACAAGAATAGGACGGATGGATGTCCATCACATAGAAAGTAGAATCAAACACTTGAGAACCAACCCTGATTGGAATGTCAACTTCGCCATGTACCATCCTCTTCGAACCGTCAAAGGCCCGAACAACAATGTTACTAGGCTTGAGCTCTAAACCCTCACAATCCAGTCTGTCTAGGGCCTTCTTGGGTAATACATTCAATGAAGAACCGGTGTCTACCAACACATGGGCAAGAGTAGTGCCCCTGCATTCAATGGAGACATGCAAGGCGTCGTTATGGTTCTTTCCTTTAGCAGTCAGATCGGCGTCAGAGAAGCCCAAACCATTATCGGCAGTCAAGTTGGCCACACAATCGGTAAATTGATCAGCAGACGTTTCTTGTGGCACATGGGCCGTCTTCAGGAAGAAGATCAGGGCCTTGGCATGGGCCTCTGAACACAACAACAATGATAGCATAGAAATCTTTGATGGGGTGTGTCCCAACTGCTCAACTACATTGAAATCACTATTCTTAATGATCTTGAGAATCTCTTCCATCTCTTGTTGGGAAGCCTCAACATTGGTTATCTTTGGTGCCTCTGTCAGGGCAAGCAAATCAGTAGCAATCCCTTTGCCCCGAGCATCAGATGACTCGGCAGCAGGGGTAGAAACAAGAACTTGACCAGGAAGGGAAGCAGGCACACTTGCAGGTGTGATGACAAGAGGTCTCTGAATAGCTGGTGGCGCAATATCTGGTGAGAACAGCCTACCATTGCGAGTAACTTTGGCAGGCCCGATGATGTTACTGACGCCGGTACTAGTATCAAACTCTTGTTTTACTCCGAGCACATAAACATCTGCCCCATAGTGCCACGGGACAACTTTGTCGGACGTATAGGGGAGGGGCCCCAGAACAGTGATGATGATAGGAGCAATCTTCTGAGCGGACATGATTTTGACAGGCTTCTTTGAAGGAGCCTTAGGAGGGTTGTTGAAAATAGTAACAATAGACACTTCTTCAGCAGGAACAACAATCTTCTCAAACAAGATCTCTTTGCTATCCATCAGGTTTTGGACGCCTGACTTCAGCAAGGGACAACCAGCAGGTGAAACAGCACATAAATGGCAACCTTTGCTACAACTCGGAAATAAAACGGCTAGCAACAGGTTCCTTTTGACGGTCAATAACGGAGTAACAATCTCTTCCACGGAGGCTACATACCGGTCTTCTTCCACAGCATTCACTCCATGCTGGGGCATGGGAGCAGTCACAACATTGGGCCTTTCGGGCGCCTCAAACTGTATTTCTTTAGCATCAATAAGGTCCTGAACCTTATTCCTCAGAGCCCAGCAATCATCCGTAGTATTCCCCGGGCTATCAGAGTGATAAGCGCAACGGGCGTTGGGGTTGTACTTTGGAGAAGCTGTGTTCACTACCTTCAGAGCTTCTTTGATAGTTACCAAATTGGTTGACAGTAGTTGCGGCAAAATCTGAGACAGGGTCATGCTGAGTCGAGTGTACTGCCTTTTGGGTCTCTCACCCCTTGGTTGGTTATATTGCTGAGGAGCAGCAGCAGGCTTTGAAATTACCAACGCGTTGACAGCTTGGCGGCGTTCCGGTTTAATTTGTCTTCTGGGACCATAAACAGCACTGGCTTCCTTCTTGAAGGGCTTCTTTTCAGTACTCGCGGAGGCACCTTTCTGTATCTTCCCCGACTTGATACCAGCTTCTATCCTCTCACCCGTTAAGATCAGATCTGTAAACCCAACAGAAGAATTACCAATCAGATGGTTGAAGAACGGACCAGACAGGGTCCCTAAGAACATGTCCACAAGCTCACGGTCCGTCAGCGGCGGCTGCACCCTGCCAGCCAGGTCTCTCCACTTTTGCGCATACTCCTTGAATCCTTCGCCCGTCCCCAGTGACATACCCTGGAGTTGGGTACGCGTGGGAGCGAGGTCAGAATTGTACTGATACTGCTTATAAAATGCAGTAGCCAATTCCTCCCAGTTTCGGATACTGGCTCCATCCAGCTGATAGAACCATTCGAGTTGAGCCCCTGAAAGGCTATCCTGAAAGAAATGGATCCATAGGTTCTTGTCTGCAGTGTAAGGTTGGATCTTCCTTACATATGATCTGAGATGCATCTTCGAGCAGGACAGCCCGTCATATCTTGCAAAAATTGGCACTTTAAACTTCGGGGGGATCACAATTCCAGCAACTAATCCCAAATCTTCGAAATCTAAGCCGGGAACACTCTGCAGCTCCATAGCTGCCAACCTGTCTTCCAAACCCTTGTACTTATCATCGGCGGGCGGGTATTGTTGCTCTGAGTAGTCTTCATCTTCTTCAGCCTCTTCCTCTTCAACTTCGGATTCGGAAGGTACCGCAGCCCCTTTGCCTTTACTGGTTCCCTCTTCAGAAGTAGGGGGAAATTCAAGAACTCTTCTGGCTTCACCCTCAAACCTTCTTCCTAGGGTAGCCACCCCAATTCTCTTCTTCTTCTTTTTCACTTGCTCTTTGTTCCCAAGCAGGGCTTTTAGATCCTCCTGACCCTTTGCCAAGGTCATCAGGAGATGTTGAAACTGTGAGTTTTGAGACTGCAAATCCTTGACCGTCTGTTCGAGATCCATCTTACTGAAATAAACAGCAGAAAGATAAGGAAACCTGGTGTGGAGACCTGCTTATGCGTATGATGAATGATATGTTTGTTTATGCAATGCACTCAAGGATTTAGAAAATTCAAAATTGTTGCAAACAAAAAGAACACACGTCATATTAATAAGAAGAAATTTTGTCAGTACATAAATGCCCCATGGGCAAAATATTACAAAAAAAACTTCTCAAGGTAAAAAGACGTTGCGCATCCTCTTTGGTGCGATGTAGGTGTTGAGGGTCTCTTCCTCATGGAGTCGGCGGGTAAGCTCCAAAACCTTCTTCTCACTGGCGTAGAAGCTGGCTTCAAAAGTGTTTCGTTCCTCCTTGAGTTGGATCCAACTCTTCTGCATCTCCTCCCACGATGTTGGCATGTCAGGATATAGGATGGTGTAGGGAACCTCTCCTTCCTTAACGGGCTCTTTAATCACAGGGAGAACATGAGGGTAAGGCATCATTAGACTCTGGGCTCGGGTTCGTACCCACTGGAGATAAGGCTCAAGAGGGATGGAGTTCTTGTGCCCCAGTGTCTTGCTGTCTACCTTGTTAAGCATCCTCCAAGCTCTAATGAATCTTTGGCGAAGTCCTTGCGCATCATTGTCGAAGTCAAAAACTAGGTCAGGAATCAACATGTCATGAGGGCCATCCCTCCGTTCATATCCAAATTGTCTCAAAGCTAGACAAGGGTTGTAGGTAATGCCTCCTCTAATGCCAAGCAATGGAACATTAGGGAACTCTCCACAATGATCGACGATGATGACATTTTCTCTGGACCGAGAACACCAATGCACATCAGAGTGAGTGAGGGTCATCAATCGTTGTGACCACCTTAAGCCTTGGTCATTCTTCAAAACAGATTGTGGAAGGTGCGAAATAAACCACCTTGCAAGGAGTGGAGTACATCACATGAGAACACCCCTCTTTCTCATTGTTCGTGTGTAAAATGAGTGGAGGATGTCCCCAAGCAATGTTGGTATTGGATTTCTGGATAAGAAGATCTTGACGGCGTTGACATCTACAAGCTGGTCAGGATTTGGGAACAAGACCAACCCATAAATGAGGAGTGCCACAATTTCTTCAAAGGCTTGTAGATCCAATGAATTCCAACACTCTTGTGCCTTCTCAAACAGGAATTTTGCTAAGAAGCCTTTGACACCGCTTCTAGTCTCCCAATTCCCCTTGATGTCAGATGGTTGCAAGTGTAGTGCTTGAGCAACATCTTCAGGCTTTGGTTCTTTTTCCGTACTGTTGTAGGGTAGTTGATTAAGAATAGGAATTCTCAAGAGTTGAGAAAATTCCTCCAAATTGGGCACCAATTGGTAGTCGGGGAATGTGAAACAGTGGTGAAGGGGGTCAAAGAACTGGAACAACACCTTTACCATGTCCTCTTCAATGGTGGTGTTGACTAGGTTGAGAAGTCTACCATGTCTTTCACTGAAGGGAGAGCTTTCCGGAATTCTGGATTTGAGCTCCTTGAGTTGAGGAGGGATTCTCACAAGGTTGACTTGGATAGTTTTCCTGCGAAGAATTTCCATGACCTACAAAACAATAACAAAGATGAAGATCTAAACCCTTGAAGTGGTTAGTGTATGCATATGATGCTTTATGATGTTCATGATGCATGCACAAACATATGTACAAGCAATTCACACAAAACCCTAGTTTCAGGCTTGCATGAGGTTTCATAGGTAAGTACCCTCTTGAGTGAAGTTGGCTTAAAAACCTGTCCTATAAATAGTAACCGGGTTCTAAGGAGCTCAATATCATTGGATTGTTTTCCATGTTCATTGTTTTGGTTTAGCCACTTAACTAGCGACCAAAATATTCCAAGAAAACAACCCTCAGTTTCAGATACGCTCCAAACATGGTAGCCATTCTGTCACTCATTCAGATCCCAGTTACAGTTTCAGATACACTCCAGATACGGAAGTCATTCTGCTACTCATACAGATCTCAAATCCAGATGCAGTTTTACACGGACTCATCATCAGGAAACCCTACACCGGTTCCTTCTCAAATCCAGATGTAGTTTTACACGGACTCATCATCAGGAAACCCTACACCGGTTCTGTGATACGGTGGGAGAAATGACTTGAGTTTTGCGTTTGTATTCGCAAATGTTTCGGTTGAGCAAGAGTCGCCACCGACTTTTTATTTTATCCTAAGGAAAGGTTAAAAAGCACAGCAAAAACCTTTGAGATGTTTTCTTGGGTTCGGGGAGTAGATTATAGAAATGGAAGGCATTAGCACCCTTTCTATCCATGGTTATCCATGGGCTCTTAGTTACTTGCTTAGATCACTTGCCTTGCATTTTCAATTGTTTGAAATGGTGCTTTGTGTGTGGTTTTGAAAATGTTTTGAAAAGAGGCCATTTGTTGTGGCAACCTTTGTAATGACCCATGTTTGGATGTATACAAAGGTGTATATCTTTTGAAAAGTTTTCAATGTTTTTGTTTTGAAAGTGTGTTGTGATGTGTGTTTTGAAAAATGGCAAGGATTGTTTTGCAAGATTTGGTCAAGTAACCAAGAGTTGTCTAATCCTAAATTTACTAAAAGATCTTTCCTATGTTTTAATCCTTTTAACAATTTTGTTCCACCATTGTATTTGGTGGAAAATCTTGTGTTTAGGATGTTAACGGGACAGGAATGGGTCATCGTTTAGACCATGATTGCAATGGTGCCAAGTGTCTTTGGCAATTTTTCCTTTAAGGGACTTGATCATTTTTAGGCAACTTTCGAAAGCGTCATCGAGGGACTATGATCATTTGATATTGTTTTGTTTGGCCAAAGACACCTAACATGCAACATGGCCCATTATTGAAGGCAACAAGTGAAGTAACCCTAGGGGTGCAAGTGTGATTGGTGTTGTCCATTTTCCTGCTTTTTGTCTTTTGTTTAGTCAAGCTATTTGTTATTTTTGATTTGCATACAAAACCCTAAGTCTATCATGGCATATTTTAGAAAGCTTTAAAGTGCGGAAAATAAAATCCTAAATTATTACAACATAATTATGGGATGGGGGATACAAATGTTCAAATGGGGATATTTAGCAAGAAATTTAAATATAAGTTATTACAATCCAAATTGAATATACAAGTTATTTAATTATACAATAAATTGAATAAAAATACAATAAATATGCAAGATGCAAAAAATGATTTTTATATGTATGTAAAAATATTTTTCATGTGACAAATAAACAAAAATAAAAAGGATTAATTTTGGATATTTTCATAGTTTAGGGTAAAAACCCTAATTTTGCTAAATAAAAAGTATTTATTATGTATTATATACAATATTTATTAATTATTTACAAAATAAAATAAAAAGGAAGTATATTGTAAAAAAGTAATTTTTGAGGTCAAATATTAATAAAAATAAAAAATGTATTATTCTTGTACTTTTATCCTAAATATCCTAAATATATAAATATTTATATTATGTATTAAATATATTAAATATATACAAAAAATGAAAATATTTATTATTTACAAAAAAAGTATATTTTTTTAGAAAATGTTTTCAAAAGATAAAATAAAATAAAATCAAAAAATAAAATGTATTTGTATTATTTTTAGTATTTTAAATAAAAGTATATATATATATATATATATATATATATATATATATATATATATATATATATATATATATATATATATATATATATATATATATATATATATATATATATATATATATATATATATATATATATAATATATATATTATATATATATATATATATATATAATATATATATATATATATATATATATATATATATATTATATATATATATATATATATATATATATATATATATATATATATATATATATATATATATATATATATATATATATAATATATATATATATATATATATATATATATATATATATATATATATATATATATATATATATATATATATATATATATATATATATATATATATATATATATATATATATATATATATATATATATATATATATATATATATATATATATATATATATATATATATATATTTACACATGGAACTAAATGAAACAAATAAATACCAAATAAAATGCAAAAAATGTGAGAAAAATATTTTTAGTGTTTTTTCATGTTTGAATAAAATATAAATCAGAATCAAAAAGAAAAAAATAAAAAATGACAAATATATCACATAATGGGCCAGGGGGGTGCAAATTGAAAAAAGGGGTGCAAAAAGTAGGACTGACTCAGGCCCAGCCCAAGCCAGTCATCTTCAACCTCCAGACTTGTTTGAACAAACACAATGCGCGTTTCCTAACTCCTGATTCCTGGACTTTCAAGCAAAACTCATAACACCAAAAATGTAGAGCATCAAGAGACGAATCCAGACATATAAAAAACTTGACTTAACTCTAAGAAACGAGGGAGAATTTCTTCATCCCCAATTCCTGACCTAAGTTTTTTCTAATGTTCAGGTTCCAAATTCTCTTAACACACACAATATAAATGAAAAGTAATGATATGGGTAGCTTCAGGGCCATGAGTAGGACATAACTTCTTCACAAACCTAAGCCTAAATATGCTTGGATAGAGAGATAAAAGTTCAAACTTTTACCTGTTCAGCTTGAATCGTGTGCAACAATGGAGGTACTTTCAGTGCAATGTGAGGACTTGTACAACTTGCTTGAGGTCCAAGAATGCTCTTCCAACCTCTAGCTTGCTTTGAAGCTAACTGAAACGAGCTATGTAACTCAACCTGCACAACTGAAAAAATGAAAATGGTGAACTTGGTTAGAGGTGTTACAGTCTGTAGCTAGGGCTTGGGATAGCTTGTATGGATGTTATGGAGTGTGATTGAACAAGCTTTGGCCAAAACGCACGAGAAAACTGAGTTATGCAACTCAATCTACAGGGATGACCTGTTTTGTGCAGCAAAATGGTGTTTTGATGTTTGGGGAGGTATTGAAGGTGGTTAGGTCGTGCCTTAGGTATGTTATGATGTATGGAAAATGTTTTCAAACTTTGCTTTGTCTAGTTGTTACAGGAACGAAAGATGGGATTTGTTTTGCAAAGTTTTTTTCTTATCTAAGCTAAAGTTGTCAAGTTGGGTTATAGGCCAAGGAAGGTCCCTCAAGCATGCTGCATAATCTCTCCTTGATCAGTGGGATTAGTTTATAAACTTGTGCCTAAAAGATCTGGCTTGTACCTCTTTGATTTGTGTGTTGACATAAAGCCATGCTTTTCCAAAATGGCAAACTTGCTTTTTCCAAATATGGCTTAATTTTGTGTGTATTGTCCAAATGCACAAAATAACACTCTAACACAAAGGATATGCATTAAATTATTGAGTGTAAGAAGGATTAGAGGCCTGTAATCTAGCTTGTGCAAGCTGAGTTTGAAAATGCATAGTGTATGAACATGAAATTGGCTCATGAACAAAGTGACTTTTGCCCATATTGACAAATTTGATTCTCCCTAACCACAAGGGTGTTTGAGAAGTTCTTGGACATTTTGGAAAGCTTGGAATGTGTACTACAATCCATCTTTGTAATGAAAGTTGAAATTCCAAGTGGAAGCATGTGAAAAGTGGCCATGAAGTTGGGCAAAAATCCTGCCTAAATAGGTCAAAAAAATTTCTAAGTTAAGAATGTTTTGCACCCTTGTTCCAAAAATCATAACTTGAGCTACAAGCTTATTTTGAGGAAACTTTGTGAATAAAAGTTGTATATTTTTCAATGGACTACAACTTTCATGTTTTGAGTTTTGTTTGAATCCAAATGTATCTTGATGAAAAGATGGGACAAAGTTAGGAAAAAATTAGGAAATTTCATAACTTGGAAAAATTCTAAGTTATGAAATTTCTTCATTTCAAACCCTAATTGTAATTTTTGATTTCTTGATGAACAAGTTTCATAATTTGACATATCTTGATGAAAAATGAATCTTGGCACTTGATTTTGACCAAAAAGTCAAAGTTTGACTTTTCAGTATATAGTCAAATTTTGCTCAGTTGACTGGAAAATTCATCTGTCAATCTTGTGCATTTGGGATCTTTTGAACTTGTTGAATATGTCAAGACCATGTCATTGAGTCCTTAAGTCCATATGTGAGCTTGGTTTTCCATTGGCTAGGTCAAACAGTCAAAAATTGCCTTTGTGCAGTCAAAACCCTAAAAATGACCATTTTGCCCTTTTGGTGATCTGATCAAATTTCTTGTGGAATTGTGATCCAAACTTGATAAAATGGTCCATATGAGTTCATAATGTTGATGTGGGTCAAAAATCATGAGGTTTGACTGTCAATTGACCACAGTTGACTTTTTCCCAATACAGCTGATTTCTAGGTCAACTGTCCAATTGACTGGGCAAAGATTGGAATCAAGGCTTGAAACTTGGTATGGATAAACTTGTGAGTCCAAAATGAAGCATGAAAGTCATATTGGGCATTTCAGGTTAAAACATCTTTGTGCAAACTCAAACCCTAATTTGGGTCAACAATGCAAGGAGGGGCCTTGAGCAGAGTAAACCCTAACTTGATCTTGAGCTCCAAGGGTCTTGTGGTGAAAAAAAATTGATGAAATGGGAGGGAAAATTTTGGGGTACAACAGGTTCCTTCTCAAATCCAGATGCAGTTTTACACGGACTCATCATCAGGAAACCCTACACCGGTTCCTTCTCAAATCCAGATGCAGTTTTACACGGACTCATCATCAGGAAACATTACACCGGTTCCTTCTCAAATCCCAGATGCAGTTTTACACGGACTCATCATCAGGAAACCCTACACCGGTTCCGTCTCAAATCCAGATGCAGTTTTACACAGACTCATCATCAGGAAACCCTACACCGGTTCCTTCTCAAATCCAGATGTAGTTTTACACGGACTCATCATCAGGAAACCCTACACCGGTTCCTTCTCAAATCCAGATGCAGTTTTACACGGACTCATCATCAGGAAACCCTACACCGATTCCTTCTCAAATACCAGATGCAGATTTACACGGACTCATCATCAGGAAACCCTACACCGGTTCCTTCTCAAATCCAGATGCAGTTTTACACGGACTCATCATCAAGAAACCCTACACCGGTTCCTTCTCAAAATCCAAGATGTAGTTTTACACGGACTCATCATCAGGAAACCCTATACCGGTTCCTTCTCAAATCCAGATGCAGTTTTACACAGACTCATCATCAGGAAACCCTACACCGGTTCCTTCTCAAATCCAGATGCAGTTTTACACGGACTCATCATCAGGAAACCCTACACCGGTTCCTTCTCAAATCCCATATGAAGTTTTACACGGACTCATCATCAGGAAACCCTACACCGGTTCCTTCTCAAATCCAGATGCAGTTTTACACGGACTCATCATCAGGAAACCCTACACCGGTTCCTTCTCAAATCCCATATGAAGTTTTACACGGACTCATCATCAGGAAACCCTACACCGGTTCCTTCTCAAATCCAGATGCAGTTTTACACGGACTCATCATCAGGAAACCCTACACCGGTTCCTTCTCAAATCCAGATGCAGTTTTACACGGACTCATCATCAGGAAACCCTACATCGGTTCCTTCTCAAATCCAGATGCAGTTTTACACGGACTCATCATCAGGAAACCCTACACCGGTTCCTTCTCAAATCCCAGATGCAATTTTACACGGACTCATCATCAGGAAACCCTACACCGGTTCCTTCTCAAATCCAGATGTAGTTTTACACGGACTCATCATCAGGAAACCCTACACCGGTTCCTTCTCAAATCCAAGATGTAGTTTTACACTGACTCATCATCAGGAAACCCTACACCGGTTCCTTCTCAAATCCAGATGCAGTTTTACACGGACTCATCATCAGGAAACCCTACACCGGTTCCTTCTCAAACCCATGATGTAGTTTTACACGGACTCATCATCAGGCAACCCTACACCGGTTCCTTCTCGAATCCAGATGTAGTTTTACACGGACTCATCATGAAGCAACCCTACACAGGTTCCTTCTTTCAGCTTACCAAATTACAATTCAACAATCATTCTTGGATGGCATCTTTAAGCCCATCTCTAGTAACTATCCATCCTATCTCCAAATGGCATCTGTAAGCCCATTCCCGACATCACAATACCTTTAGCAAGCCAGGAAAACTATCTTTCTTTCTCAGGTCAGAGATCAATACCTGAAACCAGCCAGGACAGTATCTCCTTGACCAACCTTCCTCAAGTTCCAGATTAATACATGTAGCAAGCCAGGAAAATATCTGTGGATGACTGATTGTGGATTAATACCTGTAACAAGCCAGGAAACCATCTACATGAAGAGATTGAAGATTAATACCTGAAACAAGCCAGGAAGCATTTCTTTCTCAGGTCAGAGATCAATACCTAAAGCCAGCCAGGACAACTATCTCACCGACCAACCTTTTCAAGATCCCAGATCAATACCTGCAGCAATCAAAAGATTCTTGCAAACCCCAGCGGAGCTAAAACTTCCAACTATCAATCCCCAAGCAGAATGAAGACTCTCATTCTCAGTTCCTCAGAGTATTCAAATATTCTCCAGTGAAGATCCCCTTAAGACAGGAATCCCCAGTAGATTGGCATACTACCCAAGCTCCTGATTCCCCAACAGTGGTCCCAGGACTTATCATTTTCAACAATCAAAGGATTTTCAATCCCCTGCAGCAGTCAAAGATTCACTTTCCCCGGCATCAGTCAAGATTCTATTATCTCCATCCATCCAGGATTCATCTATCCTCAGCAAGACGGCTCATCAGCTTACATGCGCATTCATTACATTCATATCATAAACATTATTATAACATATATTGCATCATATATTTCATGCAACATAACTTTGTGTTTAGCTAACATTTTGTCCTTTTCAGGATAAGAATAAAAGGGTATCGTTAATAATTATTCAGATGCAGTTTTACACAGACTCATCATCAGGAAACCCTACACCGGTTCCTTCTCAAATTCAGATGCAGTTTTACACGGACTCATCATCAGGAAACCCTACACCAGTTCCTTCTCCATTCCAAGACCTCTGAAAACGGTTTACGGATTCTCCAAACACGGATGTTAATCTATCGCTTGTTCAGATGCAACTACTGAAAACAGTTTACGGATGATTCTAAACATGGATGACAATCTATTGCTTGTTCAGATTCTCAGTTCAGAGATGTTCCAAACATGGATACCTTTCTGATACTCTTCCACTCACCAACGACATATAATTCAACAATCATTTCTTGGATGGCATCTACAAGCCCATCTCCAACAAGATACAATCACCTTCAGATGGCATCTATAAGCCCATCCCCCGACAAGATTCTGTCACATCCCCAGATGGCATCTTTAAGCCCATCTCCAAATGGCATCTTTAAGCCCATTCCCTCAAACTACGCTTTGGCGAGTGCAAATTTTTTGGGCACTCTAGTGTCCAATCTCCTTTTACCTTCGAGACGCGAAAGGAAAACTTGCCAATCTAACTCTTCAGGTTCAAGAAGATTGAACAGGGGAAACTGTTGTACCCCAAAATTTTCCCTCCTCTTTTTACAAGAAATCACAGCTTCGGGCTTTTCCTAATTTTTTCAGATTGGCTTAAGAATCGGTCAAACATACTTTTCTCATCAGTCAGACAAAATTAGGGTTTCCATTGATTTTGAATCAGTTCAAGCAGATTGCTAGGGTTTGTTTGAGTTTGGCTCAGGGTTTGATCAGGCAGACGCTTCTTTGACAATAAATCAAGAATTAGGGTTTGCACGCGCATTTTCAGAAGAATTTGAATCCACAGTGTTTTAATTGGCTGTTACACTGCTTTGACGTTTGCTCAAGATTTCTGTTTGTTTCTCAAGGTCTAAACATCTGGGACATGGGCTGAGGCTTCTGATTAAGAGTTTGAAGTATTGGTCTAATCAGTGAAATGAAAAGCGTATGGACATTTGTTTTGATTGACTGTGCAATACATATGATTAATTGGGACGCCGGGTTTATTATTGATTAATGCGAAGTTGCAAAACTACGGTGTTTATTAATTATTTATTTTATCTAAGTTAGAATAATTGGGATTTACTTCCAGTTATTTTAATTCAAGAAACTTAAATAATTAAATAGACAGTGATTTAAAAGAGATTAACTGACAAAGAAAGATTTTTATTAATTTTTAATTGTTTGTTACAAATATTATTTGAACACTGAATTTATTTACAGTTGTTTACAATAATATTATTACAATGATTAAAAATAAATTAAATCTACCCTAAATCTTCATCTTCTACTGCTGCTCCCCATTGCTCAACTGATTTTTATCTGCAAAGACAAAAAAAAAGTCAAACACAGATGAATTAAAAAGGCAGACAGATAATTAAAACTCATCATTAAATGTGTTGGCCGGAATCAGTTTGTTCGCCCTCTCTGCAAATCACAAGAAGACTCTTGGTTCACAAAGAGGGAAAGTAAATATGTTTGCAAATATATGAAATGTACAAGGCTGCATAATTGAACCAAATGCACAAAGCTACATGAAAAGGGACAAGCTACTGAATATGCCAAAACAAGTTGCAAAGTCAAACTGAAACAAACAAGTTGCAAAGTTCAAATTGAACAAGCAGCATAAATGCTAAAACCAAGTTACACAAATTCAAAATGTCAACCAAACTGTCCAAAAACTGTCAAAGCTGTCAAAATTGTCCAAAGAAGATATCAAAGCAATGCAGGAAATCTGGAAAGTACAATATACAGAGGAAAGACAATACGCAAGCAATATTCAAACATTATCATCATTTCCCAGCCAAACACTTTTTTCAGAAAAGGACAGATAAGCAATAAACAATGCTTTTTTCTGTGGAGAGAGAAAGAGAGAGAGAAGTAGAGGCTTACCGGCAGGCTTAGAGATAAAGAGAACAAATCAGAACACTGTAAAAAGGGGGAGGAGAATACACATAGAAACAAATAACACAAAGCTTGCCTCCAACTTGTTTCATCCTACCTAAAACACATAACAGAAACAAAAAGCTTGTAACCTCAAGCCTGCTTCAGACTCACAAATCTGCTAAGCTTCAAACCTGTATCCAACCTGCCTATCAAAAAACTATACAGCATTCAAGCTTCCCAACAAACCTGTCTCGAGCCTTATTCAAACAAAACTCAAACAAGCAATCAAAAAGCTTGCCAAAACAAACTGATAAGCCTTTCAAAGCCCAACAAGCCTAAAGACCAGATAGCATAACAAACAATAAACCTGTACCAACAAAATCTTGAAGCCTGCTAAAACCACCAAGCCAGTCCAAATATCAAAACATACAGAATATCCAAACCAAGTTAGAATCAAACAAATCCTAATGCCTCAGAATCAAAATCATCATAGGCTAAAATCCAAACTCTCATAACTAAAGTTCATCATCGAGTAATAAAGCCAAAGAGAGGAAAAGCAACTGAAGCTAGCAAAAACACTGAAGCAACTCAGAATCAACATCATCAAAGCAACAGAACAACAATAAACAAGCATCCTCAGAGCCAAGCTCATCACAGGATCAAACAACATCATCAAACTCAGAATCAAATCATCACAGATAAGCAAAACTCAGAAGCAAGCAATCAGAAGAGGAAAAGAAATTATACAAGCGTTTTCAGAAGCAAAGCATCATCATAAAACATAAGAAGCAAAATACAAAGTACCAGGGAGGCCAGCAAGCTCAGCATCACGTACTCCCTCGCCTTGGCCACCGGAGATGCCTCTTGTCCAAGCTTTCCTCCCTCTCTCCAACAAAGGTATTGTCCTCCTTCCTTTTCACACCTCACAGAAATAATAATACAAAAGATCAGTACATGAAAAAGCTAAAAACATACACGGATGTTCAAAACCTAAAACGTGGAAAAAGAGAGAATCGTTACCTTCTTTGAAGCACCGCCTGAGCCACCATGAGGAGGAGGAAGCGAAGATGGCGTCCAGTAGCCAGGCATGGAGAGAGATATCAGAAGCCCTGGTTTGAACGAGGACGATGAAGATGAAGAAGAGAAACGACGCCGCTCATCAAGCACTGTAAAACCTAATTCTGAAATGAAACAAAACCAACCCTAAACAAAAAATTTCAAATCCGTTTGGGCCTGCTCCGTGAGTTAACGCCTAAGCCCATCCAAAATTGGCGCCTGCACCCCCCCTTGTTTTTAATCTGCATTGGGCCTTCCATGTACATAATGCATAGGCCCATTCAACTTTTTTTTCTTTCTTCTTATTTTTTTCTTATACCTATAAATCAATACTATTTTTTATTTTATCACTCTATTTTTCCTCCTTTTCACACATATAACTTAATTTAATTCTTTTATTAAATAAAAAACAACATATTGAACTTTTGTATAAAAAATGTTTTAATAGTCTTTTCTTATTTTAAACAAAATATGTAAATATTAGATTTCTTTTATTAAGTTAAAGTATTTTTTTCTTTTAAGAACTTCTTGTACATAAAAACATTAACTAAATACATAGATAATAGAATACTTAAATTTAAACAATTTTCCTTTCTTTTCTTTAAAACCTTTGTTTACATAATTAACAAAAACCCAAAAATAATATAAATACTTAATAAATACATTAGGTTAATATTTCCATCATTTTTAAATAATCACATACATTTTACAATCCTTTTGATTTTCTTTTATTCTTATACATTGTTATATTCTATATTGAGAATGCGATTCGATTTGGTTATAAATATTATTTGGACACTACTATCCTGATAAGACTCATCCCCATTTGTAAATATTTGTACCCCCATCCCCGGATACTTATTTGTAATAGCTTAGACTTTAAATTCCCGCAATTTATCGCTTTCTATATACTGTATAGTAATTAGGGTTTGTATGCGAAGATTCAAAATCAACCGCTAGATAACCTAATACAAAGATAAATGCATGACAATCAATACACAATTCACACTTGTACCCCTAGGGTAATCCCGCTTGTTGCCTTCCAAAATGGGCCATGTTTACATGTCAAGTACTTTGGCAAAACAAAAACAAATCAAAATGATCATAGTCCCTCAATGACGCTTTCGAAGTTGCCTAAACAAAATGATCATAGTCCCTCAAGCAAATTGCCAAAATACTTGACACTATTGCATTCATGGTCTATACGATGACCCGCGCCCGTCCCGTTAACATCCTAACACAAGGTTGTTCACCAAATACAATGGTGAAACAACACTGTTAAAAGGGTTAAAAACATAAGGAAAGATCTTTGAGTAAATTTAGGGGTAGACAACTCTTAGTTACTTGATCAAACTTGCAAAACACACTTGCCTACTTTCAAAACACACTCCACAACACAATTTCAAAACAAACTTTCAAAAAACATTGAGACATCTTTTCAAAAAGACAAACACCTTTGTAAAACATTCGAGTAAAGAATTGTTACAATGGTTTCCTAGACAAGGCATCTTTTTCAAAACATTTTCAAAACCACACACACAAAGCACCATTTCAAACAATTGAAAAGCAAGGCAAGTGATCTAAAACAAGTAACTAAGAGCCCATGGATAACCATGGATGAAAAGGGTGCTAGCACCTTCCCTTTTCATAATCTACCCCCCGAACCCACGAAAACATCTCAAAGGTTTTTCCTGTGCTTTTTAACCTTTCCTTTAGGATAAAATAAAAAGTCGGTGGCGACTCTTGCTAAACCGAACAAGTGCGAACACAAACGCAAAACCTCAAGTCAGTTCTCCCACCGTATCACAACCATGCTTACATGTAAAATGTTAGAAAAATTCAGGAAATACATATGAATGGAATAGGCATGCTTACAAGGATTTAAACCATGAAAATCTTGAGAAAATGAAACCTACCAATCTCACCAATCAGAGTTGATGTGAGGGTGGTTTCTGGGGTTGATTTGCGAAGGTTAATGGCTGATTCTGACTCCTGAAAACATTAAGAGGACAATGGAAGGTTTGGATCGATTTGAAAACTGCTGGAGATACGAGATATGATTTTCACAATTTCTTTGAATTTGGAAAACTTTTTGGAGAGCTTTGGTGCAAAATTCCGTGGTTCCTTGAGCTTGCATTGCTTGAGTATTTATAGAGAGAGTGAATGGGATAGAAAAGATGGAAATGAATCAAGCATTTAACCATGTTTAAAGACAAGAATCAAAATTTGAAAACTTGCCAAACTTTGTAACATTTAACCATGTCTTAAGACAAGAATCAAAATTTGAAAACTTGCCAAACTTTGTAGCATTCTTTCCATTTTCGTTTTTTGCATGAATCTAGACACATTGCTGGCTTGCTTGAATAATTGGGATTCAATCTTGACCCATAAATCCAATCATGCGCCTAAGCCCATTAGCCTCATTTTTGTTTTGATTTAATTTGTTTTAAATGAATAAAAATTCAAATAAAATAAATAAAAATCATGAAAAATAAGGGAATGGTTTTAGGAGCCCTATAACATATCATGAACATGTTCAAGATGTCCTATACAATTTCTATGTTGATCATTTTTGCTTTTGAACAAAAATTATCTTGATGTAAGTTGCCTTGACAAAAAGTGTCTTTTGTTGACTTTTGAAAATGACCTATAATGTATTAGCTCATATCTTTCAAATAAAGAATTTTTAGGACTTGAGTATAAAAATAAAGTTGTAGGGAATTGAATTTTCTTCAAAATGAGCTTTGGTTGCGGAAAAGTTGATGAAGTATGTAAAAGTTATGCCTGGTCAAATATCAGTTGACTTCTCCTAAGGAAACCCTAATTTGGCAATTTTGGACTTTTGATGATTTGAGAGATTTCCTTGGGGAATCATGATCAACCCTTGATAAAATGATGAATATCACTTAAAAACTTTGATGTTGACCAAATATCTTGAAGTTTGACTGTATTTTGACCATAGTTAACTTTTTGACCAATACAGTTAATTTTCAATCATCTGAGCCATTGACTGAGCAAACTTTTAATGTAGGGCTTTAAACTTAACATGGACCTTGTTGAGGACCTATGAAGATCCATGGAAGCCACTTGAGACCCTTGCAAACTAAATTTCCTTGAGAAAATCCAAACCCTAGTTGTGGGCTTTTGGCTTAGGAGGTGCATCTTGACTAGTCAACCCTTGAGTGTTTTGGATATTTGAGAAGCCTTAAAAGAATGTCTTGATAAAAATGAGAGGGAAAATTTTGGGGTACAACAGCTGCCCCTGTTCAATCTTCATAAACCTGAAGAGTTAGATTGGCTTGTCCGCCACTCGTGTCTTGAAGGAAAAAGATGATTGAACACTTAAGTGCCCAGAAATTTGCACTCGCCAGTGCAAGAAGTGATGTTGTTGGTTGATTGTATCGGGAGTGGGCTTACATATGCCATTTAGAGAGGTGACGGAGAGTCGTCGGAGATGGGCTTATAGATACCATCCAAAGTAACTATTTACTTCGACTGCAAGAAGAATCATAATAAATCTTTGGGCGACTTAAACTGAACCAGAGAAAGTGTCTACCAGAAATGAATCAGGATAAATCATTGGTCGATTTAAACTGAACTAGCAGATGTCTTGAATTGTCTTTAACTGGGTAAGAATCAGAAAAATCTTAGGGTCGATTTAACTGAACCAGATAAAGTATCTACCAAAACGAAACATGATAAATCATTGTCGATTTAAACTGAACCAGCAGAGGTCTTGAATTGTCTTTAACTAGATAAGAATAAAAAAGATCTTAGGGTCGATTTAGCTGAACCAGAGAAAGTGTCTACCGGAAACGAATCAGGATAAATAATTTGTTGATTTAAACTGAATCAACAGAGGTCTTGAATTTTCTTTAACTGGATAAGAATCATAAAAATCTTGTGCTAGGGCAAAAGTCAACTGTGGAAGTTTGCTCAGTCAATTGCTCAAAGGCCTGAAAATCGACTGTGCTAGGGCAAAAGTCAACTATGGCCCACATACAGTCAAACTTCAATATTTTTGGTCAACATCCTCATTTTGAAATATTATTCATCATTTGATACAGGGTTGATCATGATTCCTCAAGGATTGCTCACAATTCATCAAAACCCAAAAGTTGCTAAATTAGGGTTTTGTAGGAAAAGTCAACTCAACTTTTACCAAGCATAACTTTCTTATAATTTATCAGAAATGACCCATCCAAAGCTAATTTTTAAGAGGATGCAATTCTCTACAATTAATCTTCAGCTCCCAAGTTCAGAATATGCGCCCACAAAAAGATATGAATTTTGACATTATAGGTCCTTTTGGAAAGTCAACAAAAACGCCTTTTATGTCAAAGCTTCATGCATGAACATGGAAGACTCAATTGAGATGAGACCAAAAAGGTTGCTTATAGGACATCTAAAGATTTCTAAAAAGTCCAAGAAAACCTCTCTAGGGTCAAAATTGAGGGAGTTATGCATTGACCAAGTTGACCCTTTTTGCAAAATTGCCAAAAGTCAAATTTGTCCAATATTTCATTTTTTGTCAAATGGGCCCAACCTTTTATGCTTGCACTGAGTTTGTAATGTGACCCACGACCCATGATCCCTTCCACTTGTTATTATTTTATTTTTGTTATTTATTTTGATTTTATTTCAATTAAATCAAATAAAATCAAAATAAAATAGTAAAAATATCAAAAGCTAATCAAATCTTGAGATTTTGTGCATGTTTAGGATCATTACACAGCTGGAAGTGAGATCAAATCGTGCAAGGCTCATATGGATACAAAAGATTGCATTTTGCTTGATTTGGAAAGATTTGCACAAATGATCAAATCATGAATCAATAATCATAATTGAGGGAGATTTGATACAAGTTGGTAACCCTAATTCATTCTAGGGTACATAAGGAACAATTGCAGATCAAAAGCAGAGAGGCTGGAGGCGTGCAAAACAGAAAACAAAGTTGCAAGAATTCAAGAAAAGTTGTAAATCAATTTCATGGTTTCAGGCCATCTCAAGCCTTTCTAACCATCTCAATCGCTTGCTGGATATCTCTGGACCATATTGTAACCATTAACAAGCGTTCCCACGTCCAGAATCACGCTGTAAGTTTCAGACGGTTCACCCCTTTTCTTGAATTCGAATATCTCAATTCTGGTACATTTAGCATGATTCATTGATATATTCTTAAACCTTATGATGTTTGCAAGCTAATGGTCATACTTAGTTGCGTTTTCATTAACTGTACAATAAAGTGCCATGGTTAGGGTTTTCTCTTTGTGTTTAGGGTTTTCTTGAACAGGGACAATTGGCCATTAATAATGGTAGCATGATTCTCGTGAGGTTGCAACGAGTAGATTGATACCATTGTTTGTGATTTGTCATGCTTGCACACAATTTTGGAGAAGCACAAGGTTGTACCTACGCCCAGTGTCCGTAGGTAAAGGTATTTGATCTAAAACGACAGAAGCCATGGGGACGATGATGGAGTGGCAGGTGGTGAATAGCCCATTCAAATTGCGTGCGTTTTAAGAATTCACTTTTTGTTTTTATCATATAATAATTGCTTGTCATTATTTGTACAAATAACCAAGCCAACTCAGTTGGTCATCATGCAGCGTGAGAATACCTAAGGGCCTGGGTTCGATCCCCATGTCCCAACTTTGCTTCCTATTATTTTTTCTTGCATAATCAGGTACACATGTATCCAATGAGTCCACCATACATCACCAGTATCTAACCATCAGATCATCAAGGCTTCCAGATCCAAGGCCTTCCCATGAGGGTACACCATGCGCTGGAGTCAAATGCACACATAGAATCTGGCAAAGTCAAAGGGGCCAAGGAATTGTTGGGCCTAGAAGTCATATCAGCACCCCCTTCTTGCTAAGAAACCAGGCCCATTCTTATTCTTTATTTTTATTTTCTTTTATTTAATTCAATTAGTTTAATTATTTGTTTACCTAAATTAATTTCTTTTTTCACAAAAAATCATAAAATTAAATTTCACAAATTTAGAATTAGGTTTTTATTTATTTATTTTATTTCATCAAATTTAATTTAATATTAGTTAAATTTAATTAGGATAATTCTAACTTCTTCTTTGTATATAATTGAAATCAATTAGGAAAAAATTAGGGTTTGCTTTTGACTTAATTTTTATTTTCTTTCTCAAAATAAAAAAAAAACAAAAATAGGTTAATTTAATTATTTTTCTTAATTTAAATTAATTAGTAATTAGGTTTTTATTTATTCAATTAAACCTTATTTTCTCAAAATAATCAAAAACAACACAAAAAATGATTTTTTTCTTTTAAATAACAATTAGACTTAGTTGGGGTCAAAACCCTAAATTTCTCGTTCTCGATTCATCGCGCGCGTTTATTATTATTTTTTGCAAATATTAATGTAACTGCTCACGGTATGTAATAATTTAATTAGGATTTTATTTTATCGTTTTACGGGTTTTTTGGCTATGTAATTAATTCCCACCCCAAAGCCTTGTAATAGCGTAGGTTTTTATTTTTTCGCATTTTAAATTCTCGCAAATATTAACTGTTTAGATGTATGTTAATAGGATTGTATGGGAATATTGCATGACAATTTAAAATGGATAGAAAAACCTAATGTGCAAAGATAATAACTGAAATTAAATCACTCGCACATGCACACTCTTAGGGTATACTCTCACTTCGGTTGCCTTTGGTAAACGATCATTAAGTATAAGGTTTTTTAGTGGTCACCCTCCTGTCTAACAAAGATCAAAAGTCCCGTTCGGAAATGTTGCCTCGGAAAAGTTGCTTCGGAAATGTTGCCTCGAAGATGATCTTAAGACATTAGGGTTATTACTAAGACGTCCGGACATTGCTTTAGTGATCGCACGTCCCTTTCGAATTGACCCTTAAAATTCCAACGACGGTGCTACCTATTTCTCAATAGTGGGATAGCGTTGTCTAAAGGAAATAAGAACAAGAACAATATTTTTTCGAGTAGGTAGATAACTCTTAGGTACTTGCTCAAATCAAATTTTTACACTTACACTTTTCAAACAAATTTTCAAAAAACACTTCGTAACACTCTTGAAGACAGAAGCAAGGGTTAAAACGAAGTAAAACAAAACTTTTCAAAGCAAACACACACAAGCAATTTTAAAAGATGAGCTAGTACCTAAGAGCCTATAGATAACTACAAATAGAAAGGGTGCTAATACCTTCCCTTTCTATAATCTACCCCCCCGTACTCAAAATCTCGAAAAAAGGAATTTTTCTGTGCTTTTTTCCTTTCCAGTTGGATAAAATAAATGTCGGTGGCGACTCTTTCTTACCGCGACATTTTGCAAACACAAACGCAAAACACAAACCAACATTTTCAAAACAGTCGGTTCTGCCACCGTATCACAGAACTGGCGACTCTGCTGGGGATGAATTAAGTGGGGTATACCTTAGGATATAGTTCATCATAAATTGCTTCTCTTGTTTGTTTTGGTAGATTTACTTTATAGGTTTGTTTGGGAGTTACTATAGATCCTAACCCGGATCTGGGGACACCTTTTAGGTAAGTAGCAATAAACTGTGAGGGAACTGTACGGCGTAGACCGATACGATTGAAGCAGTAGCTACGTTGATGTGGCACATTGGATGGTACCAGTATCCCTTGTAGAGAAACAAGGAGAATACGGGGCCGCTATGTGTGTCGTAAACATCAACTGACCTTAGAACCCTTAATCGACCAACTTGGCCATTAGGAAGTAATGAGATAGCCGGCCTCGGTGTAAAGCTGAGAACTGGTTAATACTCGATGCTACACTCATTAAGACCATACTCTCGAGATAGTTCCGGCTGCAAGAAAAGATTGCGTGAGCTGAAACCATGACCGATGGAGGATGGTCAGTGATATTGAGAACCTTTAGAACCCAGTTACTTTTTCTAGGACAGGTTGAAACCAACTGAACTTCAAGAGGGTAATACCTTTGACCCTATGCAAGCCTTAAACTTAAGGGCTTTTGTGTGACTTGTTTTCCTTTGCCATGCCTGTTATCTTCTATACCCGTTGTTTTTATCATGACATCATGCATCATAACATGGCATGCATACCTCATTATACTAACCATTTCAAAGACTGAGGGGGTTTATCTTTGTTTTGTTTTGCAGATTATGGCTTCCGTGCGTAGAAATACCATCCGAGTTAACTTTGTGCGAATACCTGCTCAACTTAAAGAGTTGGCCTCAAGAGTTTCTGAGACTTCTATGTTCATTAAGAGACATGGTGAGCTTATTAGCTTAGTTACCTCAAAGTTTGATGAGCAGATGATGAGCGTGCTTTTCCAGTTCTTTGATCATGTGCATCATTGCTTCACCTTTCCAGATTACCAGCTGGTTCCCACTTTGGAAGAGTTTTCTCACTTATTGGGCATATCCATCCTTGAGCAGATGCCCTTCACAAGTATGGAAGAGACTCCTAGACCAGAAGACATTGCCTCAGCTCTGCATCTTAAAAGGGCTCATGTAGTGTCCAATTGGGAAACACGAAGGAGGGTCGAAGGTTTCTTAGCCAAATTTCTGATGGATCAGGCTCATCTATTCTGGGATAATTTGGATTTTTAGGCTTTCGAAGATATCTTGGCTCTCCTTATCTATGGTTTGGTCCTCTTCCCAAATCCAGATTCCTTTATAGATGTGAATGCGGTTAAGATTTTACTTTCATACAATCCTGTGCTTACTCTATTGGGTGATATCTTACATGCCCTCTACACTCGTACCGTGCGAAGAAGAGGGACTCTTATGTGTTGCATGCCATTGCTGTCGAGGTGGTTTATTTCGCACCTCCCTAAGTCCGTGCTGAAAAACGAAGAAGGTTTGTGATGGTTTTACAAGATAATGTCACTTGCCCATACAGATATTCTTTGGAGTTCCAGGGCTATGGAAGACACTGCAGTCATTGGTCGTTGTGGGGGATATCCTAATGTCCCATTGCTGGGAATCAGAGGAGGGATAACCTACAATCCTTGTCTAGCTTTGTGAAAATTTGGTCGTGCTAGGAGAGACGGTCCCCATGAGCTACTTCTTGCAGATATTGCATTTGACTACAAGGAAGATGTTGAGGAGCATCGCCAGAGGTTTATACGAGCTTGGGGTATGGTGAACAGATCTGACCCTCAAGAGCTAGGATCAAGGACTTCCCTACCTATGTAGCCTTACTTACAATGGGTCCGAGCTCGTGCCCAGAAGCTTGGGATGCCCTATGAAGCAGTATTGCCGGTAATTGTGGAGCCCACTAATGAAGAAGGCATTCCTTATACAGTTCTTTATCCTTACATGCCCACTGATCCTGGGGTATTGCAGAGGTCTTGGATTCAGCTGAAAGAGGAGAGGGATACTTACCGGGAGAAGTACCATGAGCAAGAAAGGAAGATTTTGAAGCTCACCAGGCAGCTCGAGAAGAGAGAACGATCAATGACTACGTCAGCACAAAGAGGAAGCATCCATGGGACTTTTGATTTTTGCTTTTTTAGTTTAGATTTGTTTTCCATTTACTCCTTTGTAACGCCTTAAAGGCATTGTTGAACCTTTTTACAAGTTAATCTAATAAAGTTTGTTTATTGTTTGGTTTGCAAATTTAAATCTCCCAAAGTCTTGGAAATCATTACATACGCATCCCATTATCATGCACACCATTACAGGTACCATTAAAGGTTTCTCATCTTCTTCGCTGTTTATTTCAGCAGAAATGTCTTCCGATCAAGCCATCAAAGATCTTCAGGCACATAACGCCTAATTCCAAGAGATGTTCTTGAGCTTGGCTAAAGGGAAAGAGGATTTGAAGACTCTCATTCTGAAAGAGAAGAAGAAGAAGAAGAAGAAGAAGAAGGTCGTTCTTCTGAATATGGGCAAAATGTTTGGGGATAGGTTGAAACAGCAAGCTGATCTGACCGCTTCATCCAAGGAAGGGGAGAACCAAGAAGAAGAAAAGGGCTTCAGTCCTGCCAACTCTGATAATGATACTGATTTTGATGATGAACAATATCCTCCTACTGAGGATAGGTACAAGCAATTAGAAGACCGTCTGAGTGCTATGGAGATTCAGAAGATCCCTGGTTTAGATTTCGGAGAACTGGGACTGGTATCAGGAGTGGTGATCCCTCATAAGTTCAAAGCTCCTGTTTTTTCCAAGTACGATGGAGTATCCTGTCCAAAACTCCATCTCCGCTCGTATGTCAGGAAAATACAACCCCACACTGCTTATAGAAATTTGTGGGTGCATTTCTTTCAAGATAGTCTGTCAGGGACTCAGCTTGAATGGTTTTATCAGTTGGAAAGAGCTAATGTCCGAAACTGGGAGGACCTTGCTGCTGCTTTTTACAGGCAGTATCAGTATAACACCGACCTTGCTCCCACTCGTACTCAGCTTCATGGTATGTCAATGGGTGCAACCGAAGGTTTTAAGGACTATGCTCAGAAGTGGAGAGACTTGGCTGGAAGAGTCCAACCCCCTTTGTCTGATAGGGAGTTGGTTGACATGTTTCTGGGGACGCTATCTGGACCGTTTTTCAATCATCTGATCGGTAGTTCATCATCTGGGTTTACTGAGTTGATTTTTACTAGAGAGAGAGTAGAAGCTGGTATCCGAAGTGGCAAGATACAGAAGCATTCTTCATCAAGTGCAGTAAAGAAGCCTTTCACCGGTAAGAAATAAGCTATTGCAGTCTATGGCTCGAGGGGCCAAAGCAGACCTGATCACGATTAAGTAGTAAATGAAGTAGTAATATCAAGACCCACAGTTGCTCCATAATGCAACAATCAACAAAGGGTGGAAAGACCACATAGACAGTACACTCGGCTCAATATGACCTTGTCTCAAATTCAACCACAATTATTGAAGACCAACCCGGTAACTCTGAGGGAGGCCCCGAAGAACCCTAACACCACATCTCCTCACTATAACCTGAATGCCCGCTGCGCCTATCACTCTGAAAGTCCAGGTCATGATACAAACAACGGTTGGGCCTTGAAAAACAAGGTGCAAGACCTGATCGGAGCCAATGGGATTGAGTTTGACGCTCCGGAGAAGCCCAACGTCATAACTACACCCATGCCCAAGCATGGCTCGGGAATTAATGCTATTGAGGTTGTCTCCGCCACAGAAGATACTGATGATAAGAACCCAGATATCGACAGCTGGATCTATCCTACAACCAATGGTGGATTGGACAACTGGATAGCGAAGGACTTCATACCTGTTTCTTTTATTCCATAGTAATTGACTTTTGTTTTAAGAGTTGTAACAGACAGTTTGAAACTTTACGGCCCGGTGCCTTACCCGAGGCACCTTGGCTTTGCTTATGAGGGCTTATTATCTGTCATTTCATATATCATTAATAAAACATTGGACATTTCTTGCATTACAAATTTTGCGCTCCTTGTCTTTCTTTTTCTTTTTTCTCGCTTTATCAAAAACAGCTATTCTCTTACACACACTCACATATCATAATGCAGATCCATATCCATTCTGGATCCCATTGATAACAACTCTGCTATTGCCAGTTATGACTTTGAAAATCTGATCAACCAAGCCAAGGACGGAGGTGAGGATGATTGTGAGGTGCCTGGAGAGCTTGCTAGACTGTTACTGCAGGAAGAAAGGGCCATACAGCCCCATGAAGAGCCAGTAGAATCAGTGAATTTGGGTACAGAGGAAGATAGGAAAGAGGTCAAGATAGGTGCGAATCTGGAACCTAGAGTCAAGCAACGGTTGATACAGATACTACGTGACTATGTTGAGATCTTCGCTTGGTCTTATGAAGCTATGCCTGGTTTGGACACCAATATTATGGTTCACCGTCTGCCAACAAAAGAAGACTACCCTCCGGTAAAGCAGAAGGTTCTCTGTATGCGCCCTGAGATGTATGAGAAAATCAAAGTCGAGGTCATGAAACAGTTCGACGCTGGATTTTTAGCTGTCACTTCTTACCCGTAGTGGGTTGCCAACGTTTTTCCGGTGCCTAAGAAGGATGGTAAGGTACAAATGTATGTGGACGATAGAGATCTGAACAGGGCGAGCCCCAAAGACGACTTCCCACTTCCTCACATCGATGTTCTGGTCGACAACACCGTGCAGCATAAGATCTTCTCCTTCATGGATGGTTTTTCTGGTTACAACCAGATCAAGATGGCTCCCGAAGACATGGAGAAGATAACCTTCATTACACAGTGGGGCACCTTCTGTTACAAGGTAATGCCTTTCGGGTTGAAGAATGCTGGGGAAACTTATCAGTGCGCCATGGTCGCTTTGTTCCACGGAATGATTCACCATGAGATTGAGGTTTACGTTGATGACATGATCGCAAGATCCCAGACTAAAGAAGAACATCTTGATCATCTCCAGAAACTGTTTAACAGATTGAAAACGTATAAGCTGAGGTTGAACCCGAACAAGTGCACCTTCGGGGTAAGGTCTGGTAAGCTGCTGGGTTTTGTCGTCAGTGATAAGGGTATTCAGGTGGACCCTGCCAAGGTAAAAGCCATACAGGAGATGCCGGCTCCCCGCACAGAAAAGGAAGTTAGAGGCTTTCTGGGACGACTGAACTACATCGCCCGATTCATTTCACATCTGACTGCCACTTGTGATTCAATCTTCAAGCTGCTGAAGAAAGATCAAGTGGTCGAATGGAATGATGAGTGCCAGACCTCTTTCAAAAGGATAAAGGAATACCTCCAAGAGCCACCAATTCTGATGCCTCCAGTTGAAGGAAGACCTTTGATCTTATACTTGACAGTACTGGATAGTTCAATGGGGTGTGTGTTGGGGCAGCATGACGAGTCTGGCCGAAAAGAGCACGCTATTTACTACCTTAGCAAAATATTTACCTACTGTGAGACCCGATACTCATTGCTCGAGAAAACTTGATGCGCTTTGGCATGGGCTGCTCGCCGGCTGAGACAATATATGCTGACTCACACCACCTTATTGATGTCAAAGATGGATCCAATCAAGTATATCTTCGAAAAGCCTGCCTTATCCGGAAGAATAGCAAGATGGCAGATGATCTTAACCGAGTACGACATCCAATACACAACCCAAAAAGCAATCAAGGGGAGTGTATTGGCGGATCATTTAGTGCATCAGGCCGTGGATAACTACCGGTCCATGAATTTCGAGTTCCCGGATGATAACATCATGTTGGTGACCGACTGTGAAGAACCTGGACCGAATGAAGGGCATGAGAAAGGATCCCGATGGAATATGTATTTTGATGGGGCCTCGAACGCATTGGGTAATGGAATCGGTGTTGTGATCATATCTCTTGAGGGATGTCATACTCCGTTCACCGCCCGATTATGTTTTAACTGCACCAACAATATGGGTGAGTATGAAGCGTGCATCATGGGTCTTCGAGCTGCTATTGACCTAAGTATTAAGTCCTTGAGTGTATTCGGAGATTCTGCTCTAGTGATCAGTCAGATCAAAGGCAAGTGGGATACGAAGCACCCAAACCTTATCCTTTACAAAGAGTATGTACTGACATTGCTCCCACATTTTGAGGAGGTAACCTTTGAACACTTCCCAAGAGAGGAGAATCAGTTGGGGGATGTGTTAGCTACCATGTCTTCTATGTTCAAAGTCAGGTGGGACAATGAAGCTCCCCAGATTACCATTGAAAGGTTGGACGAACCCGCACATTACTGTGACATCGAGACTGAGGAGGTAACAGATAAACCATGGTTCCATGAGGTAAAGAGGTATCTTGAGGCTCAAGAATACCCCGAGGGTGCATCTGTTAATGATAAGAAGTTCTTGAGAAGGTTCGCTGCGAAGTTCTTCATCAGCAATGGGGTTCTTTATAAGCGTAACCATGATTCAACCTTACTGCGGTGTATGGACAAGAACGAGGCAGAAAGGATCATGGCGGAGTTACATGAAGGTACCTTCGGAACTCATTCCAGCGGACATACCATGGCAAAGAAGATCCTACGGGATGGATATTATTGGTCCACTATGGAAGCCGATTGTTATCAGCACTCTCGGACCTGTCATAAGTGCCAAGTCTATGCTGATAAGGTGCACATACCTCCAGTTCCTCTGAATGTTTTGACAACACCTTGGCCTTTTGCAATGTGGGGCATCAACATGATCGGCGAGATCAGACCTACTGCGTCCAACGGACAACGTTTTATTCTGGTAGCTATTGATTATTTCACGAAGTGGGTTGAGGCAGCTTCCTTTTCCATAGTAACCAAAAACATCGTGGCGCGGTTTATCCGACACCATCTGATTTGTTGATATGGTGTACCAGAGAGGATCATTACGGACAATGGTACAAATCTCAACAATACAATGATCACCGAGCTCTGCAAATAGTTCAAGATACATCATCATAACTCTTCTCCCTACCGGCCGAAGATGAATGGGGTTGTTGAAGCAGCTAATAAAAACATCAAGAAGATTGTGTAGAAGATGACGGTGACATACAAAGACTGGCATGAGATGTTACCATTTGCTCTTCATGGGTATCGTACCTCAGTACGGACGTCAACAGGGGAAACACCTTACTCCTTAGTGTATGGTATGGAGGCAATCCTGCCCATCGAAGGCTAGATACCCTCTCTCCGGATTATGAAGGATGCAGGTTTGAGCGAAGACGACTGGATCCAGACCTGACTTGACCAGCTGAACTTAATCGATGAGAAGAGACTTATTGCTATTTGTCATGGTCAGACGTATCAAAAGCGAATGATTAAGGAATTTAACAAGAAAGTCAGACGTCAAGAATATCAGGTCGGGGATCTGGTGATTAAACACATCATACTGCCGCAAGGTGATCCCAGGGGCAAATGGATCCTTATGTACGAAGGGCCATTTATGGTTAAGAACATTTTCTCGGGAGGGGCTATGATTCTAACCACCATGGATGGTAACGACCTTCCTCACCGCGTCAATGCAGACATAGTGAAAAATACTGTGCATAATCAAAGACCCGCTAGGTTGACTGGCCTAGGCAAAAATAAGGGCTTCCCGGCGAACCAAAAGGTTTCGGGCAAAAATAAGGGATGAGAATGAGAAAAACTATACACCCGACAAGTAGAAAACCTGAAAAGGCGACTTGGGCAAAAAAGGGTATCCCGGTGGACTGAAAACCCGAAAGGGCGGTCCAGGCAAAAATTAGGGATTGAAGCGTAACACTATGTCTCATTGGATCATCTTGCAACCAGACTTCAGTATCGACTATCAAGCTCGGACGGCGCCAATCAATCTGATCTATCTTCGACCAAGTAGCAAAGTGATGAGATGCTCGAAGATATAAAGGCAATAGTAGAGTTGGAACCCAATGGGATTATTTCACATAGCTGTTTTTCTTTCTTTTTTTCAGCGGCGTTCCCTTACTAGGACGCCAACCTCCTATACAAAACGCCTATTACAGGCCAACTTCAAAAATCAATACAATTCATTTTCACAATAAATTTCAAACTTGTCTTTTCTTTTTCTGTTTTGTTTTGAAAAAACATCCAATGATTCATTTTTGATATACGCATTTGAAAATAATTGCTGCTCATAAGTGTTTACATGAAAAACAAAAGACGATTACTCGTAATTCCAGGAATAGGGACAAACAAGAAATGTCTAAACCTTCCAGTTGCTCTACCCACTAGGTACAGGGACAGAGCCAGCTTAAGAATATGACTAAAGGTACATACACTCCCCGCAGAGTAGGAAGTGTCCAAAGACAGTGGTGACAACTCTCCCCAACCAAGGTTTATAATCGCGAATGAGTCGGCAAAATTCTCCCCAGGCAGAGTTCATTATCACCAGCAACGGTAATTCATCCCCAGCGGATTTGCTTCTCCAAATCAGCAAATCATCCAACAGAGTACTTCTCTTCCCCAGCAGAGTCGCCAGTTTTGTGATACGGTGGCAGAACCGACTGTTTTAAATATGTTGGTTTGTGTTTTGCGTTTTTATTCACAAAATGTCGCGGTAAGCAAGAGTCGCCACCGAATTTTATTTTATCCAACTGGAAAGGAAAAAAGCACAAAAAAAATTCCTTTTTCGAGGTTTTGAGTACGGGGGGTAGATTATAGAAAGGGAAGGTGTTAGCACCCTTTCTATTTGTAGTTATCTACGGGCTCTTAGGTACTAGCTCATCTTTTAAAATTTCTTGTGTGTGTTTTCTTTGAAATTTTTTTGTTTTACTTCATTTTAACCCTTGCTTCTGTCTTCAAGAGTGTTACGAAGTGTTTTTTGAAAACTTGTTTGAAAAGTGTAAGTGTAAAAATTTGATTTGAGCAAGTACCTACTAGCATCTACCTACTCGAAAAAAGATTATTCTTGTTCTTATTTCCTTTAGACAATGCTATCCCACTATTAAGGAGTAGGTAGCGCCGTCGTTGGAATTGTAAGGGTCAATTCGTAAGGGACGTACGATCACTAAAGCAATGTTAGGGCATCTTAGTAATAACCCTAGCGTCTTAAGATCATATTCGAGGCAACTTTTCCGAGGCAACTTTTCCGAACGGGACATTTGATCTTTGTTTAGACAGGAGGGAAACCACTAGGACACTCTATACCTAATGATCATTTACCGAAGGCAACCGAAGTGAGAGTATACCCTAAGAGTGCGCATGTGCGGGTGATTTGATTTCAATTATTATCTTTGCACATTAGGGTTTTCTAGCCATTTTAAATTGTCATGCAATCTTGTCATACAATCCTATTAACATACATCTAACAGTTAATATTTGTGAGAATTAAAATGCGAGAAATAAAACCTACGCTATTACAAGGCTTCGGGGTGGGGATTAATTATATAGCCAAAAACCCGTAAAACGATAAATAAAAGAAAATCCTAATTAAACTATTACATACCGTGAGCAGTTACATTAATATTGCAAAAAATATAAACGCGCGCGATGAATTGATAACAAGAGATCTAGGGTTTTGACCCCGACTAAGCCTAATTAAAAGAAAAATCATTTTGGTGGTTTTTATGCTATTTTTAAAAAAATAAGGTTTAATTGAATAAATAAAAAAAAACCTAATTACTAATTAATTTAAATTAAGAAAAATAATTAAGTTAACCTATTCTTTCTTCTTTTTTTTTTAAATTTATTTTCTTTTATTTAATTCAATTAGTTTAATTATTTTTAACCTAAATTAATTTCTTTTTTCACAAAAATCACAAAATCAAGTTTCACAAATTTAGATTTAGGTTATTTTATGATTTTCTGAAATTTAAATTAATGATAGTTTAATTTAATTTAGGATTAATTCTAAATTTTTCATATATTTAAAATCAATTAGAAAAAAATTAGGGTTAGCATGTGATTTAATTTTTATTTCTTTCTCAAATAAAACAAAAATACAAAAAAATGTTAACTTAATTATTTTTCTTAATTTAAATTAATTAGTAATTAGGTTTTTTTATTTATTCAATTAAACCTTATTTTCTTAAAAATAGCATAAAAACCACCAAAAATGATTTCTCTTTTAATTAGGCTTAGTCGGGGTCAAAACCCTAGATCTCTCGTTTTCAATTCATCACGCGCGTTTATATTTTTTTGCAATATTAATGTAACTGCTCACGGTATGTAATAGTTTAATTAGGATTTTCTTTTATTTATCGTTTTTACGGGTTTTTGGCTATGTAATTAATCCCCACCTCGAAGCCTTGTAATAGCGTAGGTTTTATTTCTCGCATTTTAATTCTCGCAAATATTAACTGTTAGATGTATGTTAATAGGATTGTATGACAAGATTGCATGACAATTTAAAATGGCTAGAAAACCCTAATGTGCAAAGATAATAATTGAAATCAAATCACTCGCACATGCGCACTCTTAGGGTATACTCTCACTTCGGTTGCCTTCGGTAAACGATCATTAAGTATAGAGTGTCCTAGTGGTTTCCCTCTTGTCTAAACAAAGATCAAATGTCCCGCTCGGAAAAGTTGCCTCGTAAATGTTGCCTCAAATATGATCTTAAGACGTTAGGGTTATTACTAAGATGCCCTAACATTGCTTTAGTGGTCGTATGTCCCTTACGAATTGACCCTTACAATTCCAACGACGGTGCTACCTACTCCTTAATAGTGGGATAGCGTTGTATAAAGGAAATAAGAACAGGAACAATCTTTCTTCGATCAGGTAGATACTAGTAGGTACTTGCTCAAATCAAATTTTTACACTTACACTTTTCAAACAAGTTTTCAAAAAACACTTCGTAACACTCTTGAAGACAGAAGCAAGGGTTAAAACGTAGTAAAACAAAAACTTTTCAAAGCAAACACACACAAGCAATTTTAAAAGATGAGCTAGTACCTAAGAGCCCGTAGATAACTATGGATAGAAAGGTTGCTAATACCTTCCCTTTCTATAATCTACCCCCCGTACTCAAAATCTCGAAAAAGGAATTTTTCTGTGCTTTTTTCCTTTCCAGTTGGATAAAATAAAAGTCGGTGGCGACTCTTGCTTACCGCGACATTTTGCGAATAAAAATGCAAAATGCAAACCAGCATCTTCAAAACTGTCAGTTCTGCCACCGTATCACAGTTAGCTTCAGGGAAGATCAAGGAAGGTAAATTGATAGAAAAATTGGATTGAAAAAGGCTTGAAAACAGATTTCGAAGTTGCCGAAATTTGAGTTATGGTACAAGTTTGGCAGGGTGATTCTGGCTATCCAAGCTTGAGAAAATGAATTAGGGATGACCCTCTATTTATTTGGAATCAAATGGAATGTCCAAGCGTGTGAAATGATGAAGTTTAGAGGGAAATCGTCTGAAGTTGCAAACAAGAAAAGTGTGACTTCTACTTTGATCAAAACTCATTCAAAACGCGCGTTTTGTTGTGCTAATCACTTCTCGAAGTTCACTAAACATGTTTAGAGGCAAAAACACGCATAAACAAAGTGTTTAGAAGCTAAATCAATGATTTCAAATTCTGACCTTTGAAGAAACTCCAGTTTCAAGTTACCAAGTTCAAACAAATTGCATTCTCAGCTCAAGGGGTCCTAGGGCATGATTCTTGATGCTTTAGAAAGATGATGTTACAAGCTTTGCAATGGAAAATGAATGAAATCAAATGGATGCTTAAGCTGAAAGTTGCATTGAATCAAAGTTGGAGAAAAAGGGTTGACTTTCCCTACTTAGAAATATTTCTGATTTTTCTTCAAAAGTGACCTATAATGTTTTGCATCCAAACATGGCCTTCCACTTGGAATTTGCACTTGAAAAAAAAGATGGCATGAAATAGACATCTTGAATGACATTTTGAAACTTGAACCATTTAAAATCTCCAAAAATTGATAGAGTTATGAATTGTTGAAGTTGGAAAAGAAATCATGAAATGACCTATAATATTTTGTATCCTTAGGGAATCTTCCATCCATTTTCTCACTTTGCATATAAAAGAAGGGATAAAGTTCAAATCCTAAAGATCATTATGGAAAAAGAGTGGTCCCAAGGTGATAAAAATTGACCAAGCTATTATCATTTGAACTCACGCATGAGAAATTGGGGGTTCACCTAGAGGACTTGTAATGTTTCTTCATCATCAAGTTTCTTCTACATGAAAACTCCTTAAAACTTTTGAAGTGATTCGTTAATAACCTTTTGAAGAGAAGGATGTATTTGGAATCACTCAAAAATAAAAAAAGATGAGCAAGATATAATTCTTTGAAGTTCAAAACCCTAGCTCCTAGACCAAGAAAATGCTTTGAGGAACTTTGCCAATTTTGAACCACCTTCTTGTACCAAACCTCTTGCTTTGTAAACAGAAGTCATTAAGGATGAAAATGAGAATGCATATCCACCAAAAATACTTCCATATCTTGAGAATTGAGATAAATATGCACTTGTGATCAATGGGAATAAGACCTTGTCCAACCATGACAACTTCTTCAATCAATCCCTTGCACTTTTGAATCAATTATGATAACTTTGAAATGTAGTGAACCAAAATAACCTTTCCATGCCATCCCTTCCAAAACAACTCCAATGGTGAGGTTTGGACTTCTAAAGCTTTATTGACTAGGGCATGGAAATAAACTCATGAACCCATGGAACAACTTGCTAAGCCTCACTGCCTCCTTTACCTATATTATTAACAAGTGAGACAAACCAACATTGCATTTTATTAACTAAAATAAAAATCAATACAAAATTTTCATGATCACAAAAGAAAACAAGTCAAGGTTCTTGGTGATTCCTCAAAGAGCAAAGATAAAGATAGGGGGGAACCAAAAGCCCTAATGTGATCTTGTTGTGATTGAATCAACATGGCATGATGAAGGGGTCTTAGGGGCAAAAATTGGGGTACAACAGTTGTCCTTATTTAATTTTCTTCTATCTGGAGATATGAAGGTTAAAAATCTTCGTGTCGATGCGATCGAATATACTAAAATATAAAACAAACTCTATTTTTGGTCCTAAGATGCCCTTCTATGCTTATGAGCGTGAATGCATATGAACAAAATCAAAGAGACGTAAAACACCACTGGGGATGTAACAAAGGAAATAAAGAAACAAAAGAGAAACCCGACCAGGAAAATAAATCACTGGTGGATCAAAAGAACTAACTCATAGAGGATGATAAAAAGTCAAAGGATACACCAACTTTTCCTGAAGGCGAAACTACCAACGTTCACTGAAGGTAGAAAGAGGAAAGAAATAACAACACTGATGTTTACTAACGGTGAGCTACCAATGTTCACTGAAGTTAGAGAGAAAGAATCATCGATGTTAACTGACGATGAACTACTAGCTTTCACTGAAGGTAGAAGGAAAAGAAATATCATAGCATCGTCGTTCACTAACGATGAACTACCAACATTCACTGAAGGTAGCAAAGAGATGATAATCATCGATGTTCACTGCCGAAGACCTACCAACTTTCACTAAAGGTAGAAATAGAATATATCATAGTATTGTCGTTCACTGACAATGAACTACCAACGTTCACTGAGGGTAGCAAAAAGATAACAAGCACCAACTTTCACTGAAGGTGACCTACCAACTTTCACTGAAGGTAGAGAGAAAATATAATAGCATCGCTGTTCACTGATGATAAGCTACCAACTTTCATTAAGGGGTAGCAAAAAGATAACAATCACCAACTTTCACTGAAGGTGACCTACCAACATTCACTGAAGGTAGAGAGAAAATATCATAGCATTGCCGTTCACTGACAATGAACTACCAACATTCACTGAGGGTAGCAAAAAGATAACAAGCACCAACTTTCACTAAAGGTAGAGAGAAAATATATCATAACATCACCGTTCACTGACGATGAACTACAAACGTTCACTGAGGGTAGAAAAAAGATAACAAGTTTCCCCAAAATTCTGGCATTTCGCCTAGAAAGGGTATCAACTTCTTCTTTAACCAAAGCATTATGCTTGTAAAGGGTAATATATAAGTTGTCTCAAATAAAGAGACTACCACTTGCAAAGATTTCACAATGAACTGTCTCTGCAATTATGAGAGTCTTGCCATCCACTGGAGTAATTTGACAATGGACTGCAAACTATCCACTCATAAAGAAGATAACAAAACAGTTACGTCGACTCTTATAGGGAAGTATAAGGTGCTCAAATAAAGAGACTTGCTACTCGTTGTTATAGGAAGGATTGTAACAATGACTTTCTGGGGAGAACAATATGGCTTCCTGGGGAAAGAGATATGACTTCCTGGGGAAATGCCATTATATTCCTACTAAGAAGATAAAATCTTCTTGTGAAAAATAAATGCACATTATCAAACCAAAACTCGAAGCTTGCAGAAATCCCAAGTAATAATATTGTCGAGGATCAAAAATTCAAACCAGAAATAAACTGGAATGAGACAGTCGTCCAAAATACATCCTTTGAGAAATAAACTCAAGAGGGAAACCCAAATCATCCAGACAAAGAGCTGTGCAGGAAGGCTAAAGCAAAAATCTTCCACGAGGGATAATTCAGTGGGGAAATTGAAAGAACATACATTCTCTGCTTATGACTGACACTCTATTGGAGAGAGGACAACACAATTCTGCAAAACAGGGAAAAACGTCCATAAAATAATAACGAATGTGAATGAGCAATGATTTGCCAAATTTTAACTATTCATGATGTATGTATGAATGTATGAGTGTTATCGTTCACATGCTGACGAAACAGACATATAACACTGGGAGTAACCAGGAAAAACCAACTCGGGCACAAACAACCCTCGGCTAAATCAAATCCAAGATGAAAATTCCAAGAAAAAGTAAGCACCAACTAAGGAAACAAAATCCTATTTCACAGCTTAACTTCACTGAGGAGAAACTTAGTATAGTGACGAAACAGTACAGATACAGAGATATAACATCCTTCTCCAGGATTCACCAAGAAGTAGCATTCAGACTTTAATGGGGAAGTAAATGTTTTCAAATGTAACGCTTCTACCGGGGATTGAAAAACTAATTTCAAGTAAAGTAGATAGACACCAAATCATCAAAAGATTCACTGGAGAATTCAGGCCCATTTTGAAGGAGGAAAAACATACAAACTTCGTTAAGGCATATAATTCCCCATCATCGAGACATTAACTTGGAATTTCGTGCTGACTTCATTGGGGAGGTCAACACCACATTCTCAAAAAGGGAAAGCCAATATACGTTCTTCACTTGAGAAACCAGAGACATGTGTTCTTCGAGAGTAATTATTGTACCAATTTCTCTAGGAAGAAAGAACTTCTATCAAATAAGTGAAACCTTCACTAGAGAAATCTTGGATTGAGTATTCACATCGTGCAAACTCAGAAAAGAAGAAAGAAAATGAACCAAGACTTAACTGGGGATGCTGGAGTCACAAACCCAATACAGCGAAAACATCCTGAGTAAACCTTCTCAGGGGAAACAAAGACTTTTCAAAACAACTGGATTTCGTCCATTCCTGGGATCACCACTTTTGTTTTTCTCTTGCATCGCAAATTCTAAAGTAAAGCAAATCGTAAATTCTTTTTGAAAATCAATTTTGTTATTTAATCTTTTCGCTTTGAAAATCATTATCAATAATAAATGGAGTCTTTGCAAGCTAAATAAAAATAAGAAATACAAAGAAATGGGGAAAAGCTCAAATTTCATTAATGGGATGGTAGTCTGCGAATGGCGAGACTCCATGGATGATTACAAAATTCAGAAAATGGTAATATATAATGGAAAAGATACATTGAGCTACAATGACCACTATCCCCTCTAACAACTTTTGAAATCCTAAGTAGCAACTTCCATTGAAGTATGATGAGGATCCGAGAAGATTTTTGCTTCAATGACTAAGTCTTGTCTGATGTAGTTACTTGCCAAGAAAGTCCCTAACTTTTGCCTAAGCTGCCCTTGCGGGTTTTCAACTTAGCGGGAAATTTATTCTGTTTGTGTCTCTAATTTTTGCCTAGACCGCCCTTTCGAGTTTTCGTCCTACTGATACGCTCTTTTTTGCCTAAGCCGCCCTTTCGGGTTTTAAACTTAGTGAGTTGTTCTTTTATTTCTTTTTAGGTGAAGTATTTCTTGACTGCATCAGCATTCACAGGACGTGGGAACTCCTCGCCATCCATATTTTCAAGAACTAACGCACCGCCAGAGAAGGCTTTCTTGACAACGTATGGGCCTTCAAAATTGGGAGTCCACTTGCCCCTAGAATCAACGTTAAAAGACATGATCTTCCTGAGCACGAGGTCGCCTTCTTTGAATTCACGAGGCTTTACCTTCTTATCAAAAACTTTCTTCATTCTCTTATGATATAACTTTCAGTGACACAAAGCTGTCATTCTCTTCTCTTCGATCAAATTCAAATGGTCAAACCGATTCTGGACCCATTCAGCCTCTGACAACTTGGTTTCCATTATCACTCACAAAGAGGGAATCTCAACCTCGATTGGGAGTACCGCTTCCATTTCTTACACAAGGGAGAACAGGGTTTCTCCTGTTGAAGTACGGACAAATGGCTGATATCCATGCAAACCAAAAGGGAGCATTTCATGCCAATCCTTATAAGTAACAACCATCTTCTGGATAATCGTCTTGATATTCTTATTAGTAGCTTTAATAGCACCATTCATCTTTGGTCTGTACAGAGATGAATTATGATGTACAATCTTGAATTCCTCACAAAGTTCTATCATCATCTTGTTGTTCAGATTCGAGCCATTGTCAGTAATAATTATGCTTGACACACTATACCGACATATAAGATTATTCTTAATGAAGGGCACAACCACCTGCTTAGTAACATTAGCATATGAAGCTACTTCCACCCATTTGGTGAAGTAATCAATTGCTACCAAGATAAAACGGTGTCCATTCGAAGCTTTGGGTTCTATCATCCCAATCATGTAAATACCCCACATAGAGAAAGGCCATGGGGAAGAGATCACATTGAGAAGTTTCGGAGGCACATGAATTTTGTCTGCATAAATTTGGCATTTATGACACTCCTTTGCAAATTTGTAACAATCAGATTCCATTGTCAGCCAATAGTAACCCACCCTTAGCATCTTTTTAGCCATCGAATATCCATTGGCATGGGTGCCAAATTAACCTTCATGAATGTCATGCATTAACATGTCTACTTCGTGTCTATCCATGCATCCGAGCAAGACCATGTCATAATTTCTCTTGTACAACACATTCTCACTGAGGAAGAAACTGCCAGCCAATCTTCTCAATGTCTTCTATCTTTATTTGATGCACCAATCAAGTATTCCCGGGTTTCAAGAAAATGCTTGATATCATAATACCAAGGTTTTTCATCTGCTACCTCCTCTGTTGTAAACACATGAGCGGGCCTATCCAGTCGCCGAACCATAATTCGATGTATATCATTCCAAGTATTCAATTGATACATAGAAGCCAAAGTTGCTAGAGCATCCACCATTTGATTTTCATCTCTAGGAATGTGATGGAATTCAACTTTATTAAAGAAGGGTAACAATCTTCTAGCATAATCTTGGTAAGGGATCAAGCCGAGGTGACGAGTATCCCATTCTCCTTTAATCTGATTTATTACCAAAGCTGAATCGCCATACACATATAAAATTTTAATTTTGACATCAATTTCTTCCTCGAGACCCATGATGCAAGCCTCATATTCTTCAATATTATTAGTGCAATCAAATGTCAACCTTGCAGTAAAAGGAATGTGCGATCCATGTGGAGTGACAATCACAACACCAATTCCTTTACCATAAGCATTCACAACTCAATCAAATATCATACTCCAACTAGATTCAGGATCAGGACCTTCCTCGGGCAATGGTTCTTCACAATATTTCACTTTCAGAAACATCACATCCTCATCAGGAAAATCATACTTCACAGACTGGTGATCATCAACTGGTTGGTAAGCAAGATAATCTGCCAACACGCTGCTTTTAATAGCTTTTTGAGTATGGTATTCGATGTCATATTCAGATAACAGCATCTTCCAGCAGGTAATTCTCCCAGTAAGAGAAGGCTTTTCAAAAATGTAATTGATTGGATCCTTTTTGGAGATCAACCAAGTAGTGTGATTCAACATATACTGCCGCAAACGTTTTGCCGCCCAGGCCAGAGCACAACATGTCTTTTCTAGCATGGAATACCGTGACTCACAATTAGTAAACTTTTTACTGAGATAATAAATGGCATACTCTTTCTTCCCTGTTTCATCTTGTTTTCCCAGAATACAACCCATATAATTATCTAACACTGTCAGATACATAATCAATGGTCTTCCTTCAACAGGAGGGAGCAAGATAGGAGGTTCAAGCAAATATTCTTTAATACTTTCAAATGCCCTTTGGCAGTCATCTGTCCATACATAACCTTGATCTTTCTTTAACAACTTAAAGATCGGTTCACACATTGCAGTCATGTGGGAAATGAATTTGGAAATATAATTCAAACGCCCGAGGAAACCTATGACTTGATTTTCAGTTCTTGGCGCTGGCATTTCTTGAATTGCTTTGACTTTATCAGGGTCAACTTTAATCCCTCTTTGGCTGACAATGAAACCCAACAATTTCCCTGACCAAACACCGAAGGTACATTTATTTGGATTCAAGTGGAGATGATACTTCCTCAAATGCTGAAACAACTTCAACAAATCTTCTACATTCCCCTCTTCAGTATGGGATTTAGCAATCATATCATCAACATATACCTCAATTTCCTTGTGCATCAGATCATGGAATAGGGTTGTCATAGCCCTTTGGTACGTTGCACCAGCGTTCTTCAACCCGAAGGGCATCACTCTGTAACAAAATGTTCCCCAGGGTGTGATAAACGTTGTTTTTTCCATGTCCTATGGAGCCATTCTTATTTGATTATACCTGGAAAATCCGTCCATGAACGAGAATACTTTGAATTTTGTTATGCTATCCACTAACATATCAATGTGTGGCAATGGAAAATCATCTTTTGGACTAGCTTTATTTAGACCCATGTAATCCACACACATGCGAACTTGTCCGTCTTTCTTAGGTACTGGGACAATATTGGCAATCCATTGAGGGTACACTGATGTCACAAGAAAGCCGACATTAATCTGCTTTAGAACTTCCTCTTTAATCTTTACTGGCATATTCGGGTGAGTTCTTTACAACTTTTGTTTGATTAGCAGACACTCTGGCTTCAACGGAAAACGGTGCTCTACAATATATGTATCTAGACCAGGCATATCTTGATAAGACCAAGCAAAAATATCCACATACTCTTTCAACAACTCAATCAATCTTCTCTTCACGTCAAGATGCAACAATGCTCCAATCTTGGCTTCCTTCAGATCTTCTTCTGAACCCAAATTAATTACTTCCAATGGCTCTTTGTATGGCTGAATGGTATTTTCCTCGTGCTCAAGAAATCGTGAGATCTCTTCTGGAATCTCATCATAGTCTTCTTCTTCGGCCTCATACACAGGAAATTCAAAGTTGGGAGAGGGTGCAGGGTCATTGTATTCAACGGGTTTTTTAATTAATCTGCACATATGATTTATGATTGTTTTTAGAAACTGACACATATAACAAGTTATCACGCAAATTGAATTTTAGTTATTAATTATTTGGAAAGGTTTTTTATGATTAACATTTTCCAAGAAAAAGCAAAAAATAAAGACACAATTTGAGAAACAAAGACAACTTTTATTATTGATTTTAAAAATCAAAGCAAACGATGAGCCCATACAATATTAATACCTTCACCTTGGGCAGAGTGAAAGCTTTTCAAAAATATTAACAAAACAAATTACTTTGAAACATGTATGCAAGAGGGGACATTAGTGGTGATCCAGTTCTGAATCCTAACTCCGTGTGTCACATAATTTGGCATTTTCGGCTCTGCTTCATCTTCCACAATGGCATTAATCCCGGAAACAGTTGGATGAAGATAACCCCCGCTACAGAAGATGTCTTGATACTTTCCTGCAGCAGACTTTGGCTTCATGCTCTTACCTTTGTCATTATTCAAATAGAACCCCAAGCTAGCTCTGTTCTTGTTTACAGGTGGATCCACAATCTGTCCCCATATCTCACTATGACCCTTACGCACAACTTGCTGCACATCCTTAAGCGAAACCATGGCATTCTCATTTCCCCTTATATTATCAATGGATAAAGGTTGGAACTGGGTTCCGATAGCAGCTTCGTCCTCCTCCACAATGCTGAAAGAGGACAAATGAGATATAGATAATGCCTGCTCTCCATTTATAATCACTACTTTTCCTTCACGTACAAACTTCAGCTTTTGGTGTAAAGTTGAAGTGACAGCCCCTGCCTCATGTATCCACATCCGTCCCAGCAAGCAACTATAAGCGGGTACAATATCCATGACCTGGAAAGTAATCTGAAACAAATGTGGGCCTATATGAATAGGTAAGTCCACTTCACCAATAACAGATTTCCTTGATCCATCAAACGCTTTCATAATAATGCCACTTGGGCCCATGGGTGTTGCTTGATATTTCAATTTCATAAGTGTGATCCTTGGTATAATGTTCAAAGCGGATCCATTATCAATCAGCATATTGGATAACGAGTCATTCTTGCAGTTCATAGAGATGTGGAGGGCCTAGTTGTGATTCCTTCCTTCATCCTACAATTCATTGTCGCAGAAACTCTGATTATTACATGATGTAATATTCCCCACTGCGCTACTGAATTGGTCTACAGGCATGTCACTCTCCATGAAAGCTTAGTCCAATACCCTCATCAAAGATTCTTTATGGGTAGAGGAGTTCATCAATAAAGCCAAGATACATATTTTTGAAGGAGTCTGCAGTAGCTGATCTACAATTTTGTAGTCGCTCATCTTGATTATCTTCAAAATATCATCCACTTCTTTCTCTAACATAGATCCACTAGATTCACCCGTAGCCTTCTTGGGTTCAACATTCTCAACAATTTTCTTTCCGACGCTAACATCTCCACGAACAATTGGTGCAAATACATGACTGCTACGGGTTACTCTGCTAGTCTCATCAATACTTCCAACATCAAGCATTGGCTAGATGGGAAATTCCATTCCATCCTCTAAGATTGTAGCATTATATATGTAGGGTACAACCTTATCTGACTTGTAGGGGACAGGACCCGATAAACTAATCACCAATGGGGTAACAACTAGCTTGCTATAATACTCAACTTAAAAATGGGTGGGTGCACCGAAACAAGGCAAAATGATGTTTACCCCTTCTTTAACATAATTAGTCATCATGGGGTCATCTATGGAAAACAAATCTTCATCCGAGGAGAAGAACTCATCTGCAGAGGCATACTCATCATCTGACTCTTCTTCATCCAAACAAACCTCAATCGTATCAACTTCATGGTAATCATCCCTTTGACCTGTAACCTTGATAGTTCCATTGTTGAATAACAACTGAACACCTTTCCTCACAATTGAACATCCTCGGGAGTCTCGATAGCAAATTCCACAAGATCCATATTGATGTTCCACCTGACCAGCCATGTGGCAGAAAGTAGCATGCAATTGTACAAGATCCTCATTCATATACTCCACATCAAAAATTCTGAACTCTCCAGGACATCCAGAAACCATGTTCACTTCCTCTTTATACTCTGCCCTAGGCCTGATTATATGGATGAGGCCGTCATCCATCATCTCCTGCAAATCGGCCTTTATCTTATTTCAACCCTGTATGTCTGTGCTGCAAATAGCACAACCGAAATGGCCATGCATATAGTATCTAAATTCACAAAGGTTTGCATGCATTTTCACCAAATCTCCTCTAACCATATGAATATTAAAAATCCAGAAGTCGTTTGGACAACCGGCCACCATATTCACAACATTCGTTCCTCCATGCTTGGGTAGAGGATTGTCTTTCACATTAGGGCCACCATCCTTGAAAGATAGAATACCAGACTTCACCAATTTCTGCACCTCAGCCTTCAAAGGATAGAAATTCTCAACATTATACCCTGGTGCTCCCTGATGAAAATCACATGCTTGGTCTCCTTTGTAATACCAAGGCAATGGTGAGGGTACAACGGGAGGTGGTCGGGTATGAACCAACTTCTTCTAAATCAATGCTGGTAGTAACTCTGTATAACTCATAGGAATAGGATCATAACTCTCCCTTCTATGATTATACCATTGATTCACCTGCTGGGATGGTCTCTGATAAGCAACGGTGGTTGGAGCTACACCAACAACTGGAGTAACTGAGGCGACTTGCTGATGACGCTGATAATTTCTTTTAGGAGGATTAACTCTTCTTTCTTGCATAACAACATTTTTATCCCCTTCCTTCTTCTTGGTAAACCTATAAGATGGCTTCTTCGCACCTCCAGATACTTCACTCTTTGTTAAACGACCCTCTCTTATAGCCTCTTCTAAACGGATACCCATGCCTACCATTTCAATAAAGTCACTTGGCGCACTTGCTACCATCCTTTCATAGTAGAAAGCACCCAGAGTCTTCAAGAAAATCTTAGTCATCTCCTTCTCTTCCATGGGAGGAATCACTTGGGCGGCTACCTCACGCCATCTTTGTGCATATTCTTTAAATGATTCCCTGTCTTTATGAACTATGGCCCTGAGTTGATCACGGTCAGGCGCCATGTCCATGTTGTATTTGTATTGTCTGATAAATGCTTCTCCTAAATCATTGAAAGTATGGATATTGACATTATCCAAGCTCATATACCACTTCAGTACAACACCGATCAAACTATCCTGAAAAAAGTGAATCAGTAGACGCTGATCATCAGTATGGGTAGACATTACCCTTACATACATCACAAGATGAGCATGGGGACAGGTGTTGCCCTTGTACTTCTCAAATTCTGGGACCTTAAACTTTGCAGGTATCTTAACATTCAGGACCGAGCGTAATTCATTCACATTCTGCCCGAATAACTCTTTTCCCCTGAGGGCCTTCATCTCTCTCTGCATCTTGTCAAACTGCTCTTGAAAATCATCCATTCTGTCATAAAGACCCAAGTCTTCACTTGGTGGAGGAAAAGGACGACACACATCATCGTTAACAAATGGAACCAAATTCACCGAAGGAGGTGCAGTAGGAACATGCCCCATAGGAGGTGCAGGAGTAACAGTAGTCTGAACAACTGGAGTTTCTTGAGGACCAAGATTGAAACCTTCAGGTGCAAAATTCTATGGAATTCCCCATGGATACCCTTGAGGCATGCGATTCTGAACAACAACTGGGGTAGCAGACACATGAACAGTCAGAACTTTGGTAGTAGCCCTTGTTGGTTAAGGTTGAACACTTGGTGGCTGATTCTGAGTAGCCACCAGAGATTCCATCAGAGCAGTAAGATTGTCCATACCGGCCTTCAAAGCAGAAACTTCCTCGCGCAGCTCGCGATTCTCTTGTTATAAGTTGTCCATCTTCCTTCTGAAATTAGCCTGAGTGTTGTAGTGGTAAGTCAGCTTACTGAACGAAGTAAAAAAGCTTGGTAAGACACCTGGATATGCATAATAAATGCAAGAAATATGTGTAATATGATGCATGATATGTGATGCAAATGATTTATTTTGATTATTAATATTTCAAGGGACTTTAAGATTTATAGATACATTGCAAATATCAAAGTAATAACACATTTGAAATACTAAAAATTCTTATTATAATAACTTCAAAATAAGTTCCAAGTCTCAACAATCCCAAGTACAAGATGAAAAATAAAATCTAAAACCCTGAGAAGTAAAGCCGTCGGAGATCACTCTATACACTGGTGCTTCCTTGTAAGCCTGTAAATCTGAGCCTTCAACCTCTGGTTTTCTTCCACATACCTGGTGGTAACCTCCTTCCAATCATATGAATCATGAAGTGAGCAACTACATCTGACTGAGGCTTAGAGGAACATACATCCCCTTGCCTCTCCATGGTCTCTATCGCTCAACTCTCAAGGATCTCAATCAAGTCGTCTTTCTCTTTCAAGTCTGCTCTACAGGAGATCTCTAAAGTTTGGCATTTATTCTTCCAAGCATCCTTTTCCTGCTTCATCCTGACCAAAGCAAGCTTTATCTCTTCTATATGATCCAGTAAGGGAAGAGTGGTCTTCATAAACAAATCATGCATAGGTGTTTCCCGGGAATACGACATCTTTAACTAAATAGCTCTCGTTTGGACCCACTGAAGATAAGGTTCCAAAGAAACAACCCCTCTTGGTCCCAAATCTTTCCTACTTTTCTTATGAATGTGACGCCAGGCCTTCACAATCTGCTCCCTAGCTTCCTTATGGTCTTCTCCCTCCTTCAGGAAGAAACTACTCAAATGAAAACTATTTGTTTTATCCCTCATCGGATAACCAAGTTGTCGTCGTGCAAGAACAAGGTTATAGTTAATTCCTCCCATTGTACCAAGAAGAGGTACAATGGGGAAACTACCATAACTGTCAACAATCCCTACATCCTGGTAATCTCGATGATACCTGTGAAACAGTGGGAGAACTGACTTTGGTGTTTTGCGTTTTATCGCAAATGTCGCGCTTAGACAGAGTCACCATCGACTTTTCTTTTATCCAAAAGGAAAGGTGAAAAAGCACATGAAAGACCTTTGAGATTGTTTCTTGAGTTCGGGGGGTAGATTATGAAAAGGGAAGGTATTAGCACCCTTTTCATCCATGGTTTTCCATGGGCTCTTAGTTACTTTGCTAGATCACTTGCTTTTGTTTGAAATTGTGCTTTGTGTGGTTTTTTGAAAATATTTTGTAAAGAGGTCATTGTTTAGGAAAACTTTGTAATGATTCTCATTCATAAGAATGTATACAAAGATGTTGATCTTTTGAAAATGTTTTCAAGTTTTTAAGATGTTTTGAAAGTGTAGGTGTTTGTTTTGAAAATAGCAAGGATGTTTTGTTTTGAAATGGAGCAAGAAATTAGGAGCATTCTACCTACTCAAAAGTCTTCCATATTCATTTTTCTTTTTCCTTTGACATTGTTATCTTACCATTGGTTTGGTAAGTAACCCTATATTTGGATGTAAACGGGATGGGCGTGGGTCATTGTATAACCATGATTATCAATGTTGCAAGATATCTTAACATTCTCTTTTAGGGACTAAGATCTTTTGGAAGGAACCATAGATAGCGTCATCGAGGGACTATGATCTTATATCTTGCTTTATTTTGCTAAGATCCCTCACATGCGTAATATGGCCATTTTGTAAGGCAACCAAGTGGATCTTACCCTAAGGGTGCTTGTGTGCAAGTTTATTGTTTTTCATGCTTGGTTTTGTCTTTGATTAGGGTTTTCTAATTGATTGGTTTTAGTCTTTCCATACTGTGATACGGTGGGAGAACTGTTACTCTACTGGGGAGTCGAAGTTGAACAAATATCTGATCGGGTCCAGGTTTCACAGTAACTTGCAGGGGATTGTAGAGTACACTACTGGGGAAAGTGAGTTGTGGTCTTTTGATTTGTAGTTGTTGGAAAGGCAAACTCAAGATGGGGAATCTGTAGTTTGTTGGGGAAATAAACCCTGTTGCCGGTCTGATAGAGAGGTGACGACTTCGTTGGGGAAAGTCCTCGAGGACTCTTGAGGTTGTCTCAGGTGGGGAAGGGTTTTCAGAGGTTAAACTCTTGCTGGGAAATTATCCTATGAGAAGGTCTTTGGGGAGACTTGTCATTGCCCCTAGCAGCAAATGTTTGTGGTATCGCCAAAATGTTTGATTTTACGTAACCCTTTACTGAGATTTACGTTCAATGCCCTAAGTGACGGAGATGGAGACCTGCCCCTGGTTACTCTGCACTTCTTGAGATATTTCATGGAATCTTGACTGGACTGCCCCAAGTGTGCTGGATAGTGACATGTCATGTCCCCCTGTTGGTAGGAGATTTGTCATTGGAAATGTCATCACACTTGAAGTGATTTTGTTCACTGAGAGATCTTTCATTCACCGGATATTCATTGTGTGAATTTCTCCACTATCAAACAAATAGCCATATGAAAACAATGATATTCAAGTAATGCAAAGTTTATGTTTGTCTTGAAGTTTTTTTTTGAAAATGCGTTTTAGCGAGTAAAGAAATTTTGCTAAGAAAATTCAAACTTAGGATTTAGAGTAAAGCCTTACAGGAGTCAGGATACCTTTTGTAACAGTATGCTTTTGAACTAACCCATGCTTCAATTAGGACTTTTGAAGGGTTGTAACATGGCTTGGTTCACGGTTTAAGAAACAAAGGATAAAGGCTCAAAGTGTATTTGTACCCACCCACTCTTCGTGAAGTTCTTTGGTCCTAAACTCAGTTAATTGTGCGTTTGAATTCTAATTGAGTGTGGAATGACGTTTTAGTGATGGTTCAGACAAGTTAGGTTTGTCGGAAGGCAGTCATTCTTGCAACATTTTTTTCATGTTGTTGAGGATTTGTAGTGACCTCTTTCTTTTGATTTGTTATCCCTGATTTTTGCCTGACTGTTCTTGTTTTGAGGTTACAGTCAGCGGGATGCCCCAATTTTCTTAAGTCTCCTTTGTAGGTTTTGACTTAGTGGGCTTTTTTCCCTTCTTTTTGAGAGATAATGACTGCCTACGTGATAGGGAACCATCACCATCTTTTGATTCCATAGGAATGTTTCTTGATGTCATTCATTGTATTAAGAAATGAGAATTTGTGATTTTAACGCGCCTTTTTAACTGAGAGACTACCTTGCCCCAGGTTTTGATTAAAGGTTTCAATTTGTGTTAAAACAGAAAACTTCTACTTCTTTGGCTCGAAGGGGTTGACTAGGGATTATCTTCCTTATAACTCCAGTGTTTAGGATTTGAAAAAAACTCCTGTACATCGTCAGCAAGGTCTATTCAAAAGCATACTGTATGAGATTATGGCATTGTTTTCATCATCCCCCCTCTAAAGGCTTGTAACTTTTAGCAAGAGTTGAATGTCATAAAGTGAGTAAAAAGCATAGTTTAAATGTAATTAAAACGAATGAATTAATTCAAGATAAACATATGCAATGCATTAATGAAACAAAGTTTGACATTAATATATAATTGTTTGAATAAGCAAAGAAAATACAACTTCGGAATTCAAATGAACAAAAATGCTTTCAATCCTAGCCATGTTTTGGCAAGGAAGCAGTGATCACGTTGGGAGTCTCAAGAGGGTCGAATTCGATCTCCTTGGCGTTAATCATATTCTGAATCTTGTGTTTCAGTGCCCAACAATCATTAGTATCGTGCCTCGGGCTGTCAGAATGATAAGCACACCTTGCCTCCGGATTGTAGTTAGGAGAGGAAGTCTTCGAGTTCGGATGAGGGTTTATCACCATAATAAGATTCATCTTCAACATATGTTGCAATGCTTGTGACAATGACATGTTGATTTGGGTGAACTGCCTTTGAAGTCTTTCCACCCTTGGCTGGTTGTTTCTTTATTGTGGTCGTTGTGTGCATGCCAAATTAGAGATCAACACTACCCCCACAGATTCATGGTAGTCTGCCTTTATACGCCCCTTCTAGCCGTGCACAACATTAGCTTCCCTCTTGCCACCAAATGACTTTTTCTCTGTACTCGAAGAGGTATTTTTCTGGATCTTGCCACTCCGGATCCCAACTTCTACTCTTTCTCCAGTCAATATCAGCTCGGTGAAACCAGCTGAGGAGCTACCAATCAAGTGATTGAAGAAAGGACCAGACAACATACCAAGGAACATATCCACCAACTCCCTATCAGACAAAGGGGGTTGGACTCTCCCTGCCAGATCTCTCCATTTCTGCGCATAGTCCTTGAAACCTTCGCTTGCGCCCATGGACATACTCTAGAGTTGAGTACGGGTAGGGGAAAGGTCGGCATTATACTGATACTGCTTGTAGAAAGCAACAGCCAGATCTTCCCAGTTTCGGATATTTGCTCCCTCTAGCTGGTAGAACCATTCAAGTTGAGTCCCTGACAGACTATCTTGAAATAAGTGAACCCATAGATCTCTATCAGCTGTGTGGGACTGAATCTTCCTGACATACGAGCGGAGATGGAGTTTTGGGCAGGACACCCCATCATACTTGGCAAAAACTGGAGCTTTTAACTTTTGCGGGATGACCACTCCCGACACCAAACCCAATTCTTCAAAATCCAACCCAGCTATCCTCTGAACTTCCATGGCATTCAAGCGATCTTCCAGCTGCTTGTATCTATCCTCATTGGGAGGATACTGCTCATCATTGTAGTCGGTATCATTGTCAGAAACTTCAGGACTAGGATCTTTCTCCCCTTCTTGGTTTTCCCCTTCCTTGGATGAAGAGGTCAGATCAGTTTTTTGCTTCAACCTTTCTCCAAACCTTCTGCCCATATTCAGAATACCGACAACCTTCTTATTCTTCTTCTCTTTCAGAATGAGGGCTTTCAGATCCTCTTGCCCTTTTTCCAGACTGATGAACATTTGTTGGAACTGGGCGTTTTGTGCCTGAAGGTCCTTGATGCTTTGTTCAGAAGACATTTTTTTGCTGAAATAAACTGCGAAGAAGATGAGAAACCTGTAATGATACCTGTAATGATGTGTATGATATGCATGCAATGTTTTCAAGGATCTCGCGGGTAAACAAGAAACTGTTAGAATTTAATTGCAGCTTGATTGAAGAAACTTCGTGTCGTTGAGAGTCCTTCTTCAAGAGTCAAGCTCACCATATCGAGTGGGTCATAGCCCTTGACTCAAGTTTTTTGTACTTGATTTTAACGGCGTTTGGTTAGAGGGAAATAAATCATCTTGCCCCTTGCTAGACGTCTGGTCCAACATGACCCTGTATCAAAGACCCTCGAGATCCTTGAAATGGTTAATGAAAATGCTATGGTATGATGTTATGATGTTAGGTACAAATATGTGAGGTAAGCAAGTTTATATACAAATAATCATATTCACACAAAGTAGACAAGTCCTTAGGTTTAGGCTTGCATGGAGTTTTGTAGGTAAGTACCCTCTTGAAGTTTAGTTGGCTCAACCTGTCCTAGTAATAGTGATCGGGTTCTAAAGGATCTCAATATCACTGACCTTTCTCTTAGGCATTGTCTCAGCACAATCAATCTTTTCTTGCGGTCGAGATATCCCAAAAGACCGGTCTCAATGAGTGTAGCTTCGAGTATCAACCAATTTTCAGCTCTACACGGAAACCGGTTATCTCAATACGTCTTAATGGCCAAGTTGGTCAAGTAAGGTTCTAAGGTCAGTTAGTGCTTCATGATGCCACTCAACGGCCATGTATTCTCCTCGATTCATAACGAGGGATACTGGTACCCACAAATGCGTCACACTAACGTAGCCATTGTTTCAACCATATCGGTCTACGCCATACAGTTTCCACAATCTATTGCTACTTACCTAAAAAGGTGCCCCAGATCCGGGTAGAGGATCAAAACAAACCCAAACAAGGAACCTATAATGTAAAGCAAGAAATTTAAACAAATGAAAGCAAGTAAATATGATCTAACCTTAAGGTAACCATACTTTTAGGTAAATTTCCCCAGTAGAGTCGCCAGTTCTGTGATACGGTGGGAGAACTGACTTGAGGTTTTGCATTTTGTATTCGTATATGTTGCAGTTTAGCAAGAGTTGCCACCAAATATAATTTTATCCAAAAAGGAAAGGTGAAAAAGAATAGAAAAGGCCTTTAGAGATGTTTTCTTGAGTTCGGGGGGTAGATTATGAAAAGGGAAGGTATTAGCACCATTTTCATCCATGGTTTTCCATGGACTCTTAGTTACTCGCTAGATCACTTGCTTTTGTTTGAATGTGTGCTTCTGATGTGGGTTTTGAAAGTATTTTGAAAATGTAACTTTGTAATGGCTCTCGTTTCTATAAGAATGCGTACAGAGTGTTGTTTTGAAAATAGTTCAAAGAGGTATTTGTGGGACGTGTTTTTGAAAGGGATTTCGAAAAGGGTTTTATTTGTAATGGCTCTCGTTTCTATAAGAACACGTACAAAGTGTTATTTTTCAAAAGTGTTTCAAAGTGAGAGTGTTGGTGCATAAAATGTTTTTGTTGTGAGCAAGCGAGTAACTGAGAGTGAATCTACCTACTCGAAAGGTCTTAAATGTGATTTTCCTTCTCCTTTAGATGTGGCTATCTTACCATTGATTTGGTAAGAAGCCCCATCGTTGGATGTGCGGGGACAGGCGTTGGGTCATCATATGACCATGATAGCAATGTTGTGAGGTGACTTAGCATTTTTCTTTAGGGACTAAGATCATTTCGAAAGACAACTTTGATAGCATCATCGAGGGACTATGATCTTGTATTTTTGTTTATGCTAAGACATCCCACATGCATAACATGGCCATTTTTAGGCAACAAGTGGAGTTAACCTTAAGGGTGCATGTGTGAATAGTGTGTTTGATTTACATGAGTTTAATCTTTGATTAGGGTCATCTGCTTATTGATCTTATCTCTTGCCATACACACCTAATTACTATACAGTATAAGGAAAATAGTAAATTTCGGAAAATGAAATTTTACGCTATTACAATATTTAGGGGATGGGGGTACATATGTACGAATGGGGATTGCAAGTAAAAATAAGCCCTAAGTTATTATTAAAACCATATTCAAATGTATAATATAAGAAAGAAATGGAACTGTTTAAAAATGTTTTTGTCTTAAGGAAATAAATTAAAAGGAAAATATTTTTATGTTTTTTATGTTAATAAAAAAAGAGTTAATATTAAAAATGATGAAAATGAAAATAAATGAAAGATAGAAACAATGTTGCTATAAGTAAAACAACAAGGATCAGAAGTTCCGGAGTCAGGAGCACTGTGACTCAGTAGGAAACGTCAGTGGGTATCAGAAGTTCTGAGTTGGTACACTCTGAGGTCCTACAAGACACGTTAGAGGAAAAACACAGAAGTTCTGGATTAATATGTGCTGAACTTCTGAATGTTAGAAGAGTGAGAAAACCTCATAAGCTCTGTGCGTGTCAAAACAGTAGGAAGAACTCAAAAGTTCTGTATGGTGCTAAGACAGTGAACGAACATTCATACAGTGAGCCATAAGTCAGAAGTTATGTATTACACTAAAATAGTGAGCAAACGTCAGCAGTTCAGTGCGTTATCAGCATGTAAAAAAAATTAGAAACTCTGAGTGTTTGAAAACAGCGAGTGGAAACATCAAAAGTTCAGTATATTTTACATGTAAGGAGAACTCAGAAGTTTTGTGCTGTGTTAGAACAATGAGTGAATCATCAACAATTTTGTATTATACTGAGCCAGTGAGTGAACATTAGTAGTTCAGTGCGTTATCAGCATGTAAGACTCAGAAGTTCAGTGTGTGTTAACAGTGAGGAAAATCATAGAAGTTCTGTATGTTAAAATAGTGAGGAGAACTCAGAAGTTGTGTGTGTTAAAATGGTGAGTGAAAAACAGAAGTTCTACATTACATTTTGACTTTTAATCAGCACACCAGCAATTCATTCAGTTCTTATTAAACAACAAATCAGAAGCATAAAAGCACAACGGTTTATAGAAGTTCTAGGCCTAAATCTGAGTCTAGCCCTAATCAAGAAGTTCTGATCTATAGTTTTCCTATTCATGCAATGATATGTACAACATTAATACTATGATATTTACATGTTAATGATGTTCGGAATGAAAAACAAGCAAAGTCAGAAAGACTTACCTTGAACCTGGAACGTGGGTTTGGAGCTTTGAGCTGCTACCTTTGGATGTTCTGGAATCAGCAAGAGTAACGGAAGAAGAATGCAAAGTCCTTTGATTCAAAGGGAAGGGCATAGGTTTGTTTCTATTTGAGATTTCTGGATTTTTTATGAGAGGTTTCACAGGTTTCTTCTCTCTAAAAGCCAACCTCTCCTTCAAAGTCAAGCCCCTTGCAAGTGTGATGGAGCCATTTATTTATAAATGAATTTGTTGTGGTTTTGGGGGGGAAAACAAATGGGATTCAAACCTTTTTGGTATCCTGCTCCCTTGCTTTTTTCATCACTGTTTTCGTATGCTAGTTTGGTACAATTATGGGATGCAGACGTAGGCTGAACTAGCTGTTGGTTATAGGCTTTTAACCATGCTTAAGCTGGAGTTGTCAGCAGGATTTAAGGAAAAGAAAAACAAAGCATGGGCCTAGTATCAGAGTTTGCTATCCCAAGACAGTAGAAGTACACGTGGTGAAAATCTTTTGGATAAAGACTCAAAAGATGGTTGTGAGCATTAAATGATTATGAGACTTATCACAACCAGAAATCCTGCAACGTGAGATTCTACACCAAGGCTTAGTTCTGGATCAGAAGTTTTGAGCTTGTGTAGCATCTAATCTTCTAATCCTTGTATCTTCTGTCTCCAACATGTTCTGAAGGAGCTTTCAAACTTTATAGAAAGCTTGCAGCACGCTTCTTAACCTTATTTGAATTACCTTGGCAAACTCTGACTGAAGCTTTTTGTGAAAACTTGCCCAGAAGTTCTCACCAAACTATGCCTTGAGAGTGTCCACAATTTGCTGAGTGTTATGGTGATAATCTGGTCAGAAGTTCTGAGCTTGTCATATTTTCTTAAACACTTAGAAAAAATTCTAAGTATTTAGAATTTGACTTCTCCAAAGTAGTTTTGACTTTTGAATTTCTTGATGAAACAAACTTCATATTTCAACATGTCTTGATGAAATATGATTCTTGAAATTTGATTTTGATCCAAAAGTCAAAGTTTTGACTTTTCAGTGTGTACATGACCATTTTTCCCTTGCGGATGACTTTCTTTGAAAGTTGATAATTAGGGCTTGGAATTGGATGGAAGCAAACTCGAGGATCCAGGGTGATTTCTTAAGAAATGAGAGGGCAAATTTTGGGGTACAACACATACAAACCCTAATTACTAGCATTTATATATAAAGCGATAAATTGCGGAATTTAAAATTACTACGCTATTACAATACTTGCGGGAGGGGGGTGTACAAATTACAAATGAGGATTGCAAGAAAATAAATCCTAATTATCTATTACAACCATATTGAATTAGTACAAAAAATGAATAAATATACAAGAATGTAAATGTAAAGAAAATGGATATTTATTTGGAATTTTTAGGGAAAAGGGATTTTGTTTTAACCTAATTAACTAAAAGAAAAATAATTTACTAAATTAGTAAAAAGTAAAACCTAAAGTTACTAGGAAAAGAAATTAAATAAAACCCTAATCTATTAATTGATTAAAAAAGAAATTAAGTTTATAAGAAGAATATTTTTGGTATTTTTGTCTTAAAAATAATTTATAGTATTATAAAATATTTTTGGTCTTTTTTGGTTTTAAAATAACTAAAACCCTAGTGTTTTTAATTAAATTTACAAACCAATTAGTAAAATAAAATAAAGTATGATTAAATAAAATAATATTTGTGTAAAAAATAAATAAACTATATCAAAATATGAACTTAATGTTTTTTTATATTTTTTTCTGATTTTTTTTTAGCATTAGATAAAATATTTAAGAAAATAAATAAATAAAAATGAGAAAAAGAAAATAAAATGGGCCAGGGGTGTGAATAGCTAGCAAGGGGGTCAGAAATGAAAAAAAAACATAAGGCCCAATGAAAGAGGCCCAACACTGCCAAAAAAGAAAAGTCAGAATGTGAAAAATATGAAAAAATCCAAAAGGGTACCACTTGGGCTCGAACCCAGGTCTCTATAGTCACAGGCGCACGCTTCTACCACTGGGGTGACTATACATCCGTTTATATAAATCAAACCATAAATATATATGGTAAACACGTTCCTGAGGCCAACTTCATCTTCAACCTCACGCCCAGCCAGAACCTCTGTATCTTATTCAAATCTCAACAAAAATGAAAACTATAAACAAGAAACTTGTAGCAAATTTCCTAACGATTTCAGAAACGCAAAGTAATAAAATTATAGATCAAAGACAAGCATGAATTTTAATGGCCCTAAGCTGAACCCTAAAAATTTCAGAAACTTCAATCCTAAAATTCTCTAAGCTCAAGCAATATAAATGAAAAACTATGGACATGGTTAGCTTTAGGGCAATGATATCTACATTTTTCATTCACAAATAAACCATTAATGATGCATGTATGAAGAGTTCAAAAGTCAGAAAACTTACCTTGCAAGAGGGTATCAGGTTTGGAGTTTGAGTAGCTTTTATTGAGTTCCAATGATTGGATTAGCTTCCTCAAGTTCCCTGGAAGCTAATGGGATGCTTAGCTTGAGCTGAAAGTGCCTGAAGAGTTCTGGAGAAGTCAAGGTGCAAGGTGTTGTTTTTGAAAATGGTGGATGATGAAGAAGGTGTTATAGTGGTGTTGTAGGTGTTGGGATTGTTTGTGTATGTTTTTTAGAAGCTTTTTAAAGTAAAATGCCAAGAAACGCACGAGCAAATTTGGAGATTGGGTTCAAAACTTAGAAATGACAAGTTTTGAAGTATTTTTGTTGATTCTGTGTTCTTGGTACTTTTAGGGCTTAAGCATGCGTGGGTTTTGTGGAAAATAACTTGTGTATGTATAAGCAAAAGGTATTGAGTTCTTTGGATAGTCAGAAGTACAAGTTACAAGCTAATTGCTAGATTACTTGATTTTGAAGAAAAGTAGAAAAACAAGTTTCAATGTGTAGTACAAGCATAGGCTGGGTGATTGTAAGTGTCTAAACAAGTTACTATTGAGTTATAATACATGTATGATCAGAAGAGAACAAGTGCAAGGCTCAAGAACAAGTTTTATGCAAAAAGCTACTTTATCAAAATGGCGTTGTGCACTTTCTTCCCAAAATGGATATAAAGCATGGCCTTGCATTAAATGCTTGAATTAAGACCTTTAACAGCTATGCAAGCAATTAATTATGGAGTTCCTAACAAGTTTGAGGCCTGCAAAGTAGAGGTTATTTAGCATAAGTTTGAATTTTGAATCTTGTTCATCACAAAGTGACTTGTAATTCAAGTGTGAAAACCCTAACTTCATCTCTTCGATTCTCCCTACTCAAAAATGATCTCAAGGAGTTCTTGGACATTTTGGAAAGCTCGTAAGGTGATCTACAACCCCTATTTGAATTACTTTTGAAAATTACCATTGGAACTATATGAAAAAGTTCCATGAAGTTAGGTCAAAATCCTGACCAAATTAGGGCAAAATTTCACTAAGTGTTTTGTTTCATGACCATGTATTCTTAAAATTATAACTTGAGATCCAAGAAATTTTGGAAGAAGTTGTGTAAATAAATGTTGTAGATTTCATGGAGATCTACAACTTTCATTTTGGAAGTTTCTTTTGAATCATCTTGCATCATGGTGAAAATTTTGCTTAGAGTTGTGAAAAAATAAGAAATTTCCAACACTTTGAAAAATTTCTAAGTTTAGAAATTTTAACTTTTCAAAATGAAATATTGAATTTTTGATTTCTTGATGAATAATTTTCATATTTTGACATGCTTTAATGAATTTTGATCTTTGACATTTGATTTTGACCAAAAAGTCAAAGTTTGATTTTTCAGTATACAATTGACTTTTGATCAGTTAACTAAAAATTCATTTGTCAATCCATTAGACTTGAGCAATGTTTTGAGCCATGTCATTCGATAAAAATGATGCAATTGGACTCTTGAGATTATTCCTTAAACCAATTGATCATTTTCTAGGTCAAAAATCAGAAATTTCCCTTTCCCAGTCAAAACCCTAATTTTGACCATTTTGCCCTTTTGAAGATTTGATCAAATTTCTTGAGGAATTGTGGTCCAAACTTGATAAAATGATACATATGAGTTTAAAATGTCAATGTGGATCAAAAATTGTGAAGTTTGAATGTAAACTGGCCACAATTGACTTTTTCCCCAATATAGTTGATTTTTAGGTCAACTGCTCAATTGACTGAGCAAAAGTGTGATCCAAAGCTTGAAACTTGACATGAGTAATCTTAAGGGTCCATAATGATCCATGAAAGTCATATGGTGCATTGTAAGTTCAAATATCCTTTTGCAATCTCAAACCCTAATTTTGGTCATCAGTGCTTAAGGAGGTGTCTTGAGCTGATCAACCTTAGTGCAGTCTTGAGCCAAAAGAGATCTTGTGAGAAAATTCTTGATAAGTGAGAGAGAAAATTTTGGGGTACAACAACTGCCCTTGTTAAATCTTCTTAAGCCTGAAGAGTTAGATTGGCGAGTTTTGCCATTCGTGACTCGAAGGTGGAAAATGATTGGACATTTAGAGTTCCCATAAATTTGCACTCGGTAATGTGATGATTGATGATATAGGGAATGGGATTAAAGATGACATTTAGAGGGATGATGGAAAGTTTTTGGAGATGGGCTTGTAATTGCCATCCAGAAATGATTGTTGAACCGTATCTGTAAGTTGAAACTGAATGAGTATCAGAATGGCGTCCGTGTTTGGAGAGTATCTGAACTGTATCTGAAAGTTGAAACTGAATGAGTATCAGGATGGCATCCGTGTCTGGAGCATATCTGAATTGTATCTGAAGATTGAATCTGAATGAGTATCAGAATGGCATCCGTGTCTGGAGCGTATCTGAACTGTAACTAAAAGCTGAATCTAAATGAGTATCAGGGTGGAATCCATGTCTGGAGCGTATCTGAACTGTATCTGAAAGCTGAATCTGAATCAGTATCAGGGTGGCATCCGTGTCTAGAGCGTATCTGAACTGTATCTGAAAGCTAAATCTGAATGAGTATCAGGATGGCATTCGTGTCTAGAGCGTATCTGAACTATATCTGAAAGCTGAATCTGAATGAGCATCAGGTTGGCATTCGTATATGGAGCGTATCTGAACTATATCTGAAACTAATCCTGAATGAGTATCATGATGGCATCCATGTTTGGAGTGTAACTAAACTGTATCTGAAAGCTGAATCTGAACGAGTATCAGGATGGTATCTGTATCTGGAGCGTATCTGAACTGTATCTAAAAAACCTTTGAACATTGTTAATGGTAACTATTGATTAAGCTTATCCTGAAAAGGGTAAAATGTTAGCTAATATGCAATATCATATTGTATGAAATGCATGGTGTAATGAGATTGTGATACATGCATTCGTGTTATCGATGTTTATGATATATGGATGCGATGTATGCGTATGTGAGCTAATATGCTGCACTGCTTGTTGGATTTGGGGAAAATAAATCCTTGACTGCTGCTGAGGATACGAAGTGCAAGTCTTCATGTTTTTAAGTGTTGATGAATTTCCACTTAGAGAAATAAACCTTGTTGTAAGGTGTTGTACCCCAAAATTTTCCCTCTCACTTATCAAGAATTTACTCATAAGATCTCATTTGGCTCAAGATTGCACTAGGGTTGATCAGCTCAAGACACCTCCTTAAGCACTGATGGCCAAAATTAGGGTTTGAGTTTGCACAAGGATTTTTGAACTTCCAATTCCCCATATGAATTTCATGGATCATTATGGACCCTCAAGATTACTCATATCAAATTGCAAGCTTTGGATCACACTTTTGCTCAGTCAATTGAGTAGTTGACCTAAAACTCAGTTGTATTGGGAAAAAGTCAACTACGGCTAATTTACAATCAAACTTCATAATTTTTTATCCACATCAACATTATAAACTCATATGTATCATTTTATCAAGTTTGGACCATAATTCCTCAAGAAATTTGATCAAATCATCAAAAGGGCAAAATGGTCAAAATTAGGGTTTTGATTGAGAAGGGGCAATTTCTGATTTTTGACATAGCAAATGGTCAATTGTTTTGAAGCATGATTTCAAGAGTTCAATTGCATAATTTTGATCTAATGGCATGACCTAAAACATTACTCAAGATCAATTGGATTGATAGTGAATTTTCAGTCAACTGATCAAAAAGTCAACTGTACACTAAAAAGTTAAACTTTGACTTTTTGGTCAAAATTCAATGTCAAAGATCACAATTAATCAAAACATGTCAAAATATTAAACTTATTCATCAAGAAATAAAAAAGTCAAGATTTCATTTTGAAAAGTCAAAGTTTTCTAAACTTAGAATTTTTTCTAAGTGTTTAAACTTCATGTTTTTCATAACTTTAAGCCAAATTTTCACCACGATGCAAGATGATTCAAAAGAAACTTCCAACATGAAAGTTGTAGATCTCCATGAAATCTACAACTATTCTTCATACAACTTCTCCTAAAAATTCTTGGATATTAAGTTATTAATTCATAAAGTCATGGTCATGAAATAAAAACACTTAGTGAAATTTTGCCCTAATTTTGGTCTGGATTTTGACCTAACTTCATGGCACTTTTTCATAAAGTTACAAGGGGAATTTTAAAAAGTGATTCAAATATTGGTTGTAGATCACATTACAAGCTTTCCAAAATGTCCAAGAACTCCTTGAGATCATTCTTGAGCAGGGATAATCGAAGAGAGGAAGTTAGGGTTTTATCACTTGAATTACAAGTTATATTTTTATGAACACATGAACCAAATCCATGCTAGGATGCATAATATTTGCTTTGCAGGCCTCAAAATTGTTTGTCACTCCATAATTAAATGTTTACACAGCTGTTAGGGCTTTGATCCAAGCAATTGAGCTATTATCCAAGTTGCATTTCCATTAATGTCACAAAGTTAACATTGTCATTCTTGTAAAGCAAGATTTTTGCATAAAGTCCATTCTTGAGCCTCTAACTTGTTCCCTCTGATCACACTCCATCCACAAAGTCATAATCAAACTTGTTTAAAGCATAACCACTCTATGAACCAAGTACAAGGCATGAAAACTTGTTTTGTAAAAAAAAATCACATGTTGAACTTAAACATGCAAATTTTAATTATGATCAACTAGAGCACTCCAAACTTGTTTCTTATAAATAGAGTCACTATTTGTGAGCTAAGGGACTAGCATTAACACCTGGAAACACCCCCAAACACCCTCAAATCAAAAATTGCCCAAAAACTCCATTGTTACACGGGTTCTGACCTTAAACTTGCAAATCATATTTCCCTCGTGCGTTCCTTGGCTTTTCACTTCCTAAAGCTTCCTTACATCAAATACAACACATCCCCATCCTTATTTCAGAACTGTAACACCATTTACCATAACCTCTATAACCAAAAAACAGAGTCTGCATATTGACTTCTCCAAGCCATTTCAGTCATTCATTGCTAGAGCTAATCATTGCATTAGCTTCCTGGGAACTTGAGGAAGCTAACCTGATCATCACAACTCCTTGAAAGCAGCTTAAACTCATTTCACGATTTCCAATTTTTGAGGTATTTTTTCTGAACTTCTATCTCTTCATACAAGCATCATTTGATTCTGATTTATGAAGATAAAATATAGATATCATTACCCTGAAGTTGTACATGTTCATAGTTTTCATTTATATTGTTTGAGCTTATAGAATTTTAGGTTTGAATCTCTGAAAAAAGTTAGGTTAGGATTTGGTACTTTTAGAAATTCATGCTCATCTTTGAGAATTAGCGTAAGTTATTTACATATTCAGAACCGTGATGAAATTTCTAACAAGTTTGATGTTGGATGTTTTGTGAATGGATGAGAAATGAGTGAGTTGCAGGAACCATGGTTGGAGGTTGAAGATAAAGTTCATTTCTAGAACTTGTTTTGTATTATGTGTTTATTATTTTAGTTAAGTTAACGGATGTAGAGTCACCCCAGTGGCAAAGGTAGCGCGCGTTTGTGTTGGAGGTCACGCATTCAACACCCAGCACTACCTTTTTTCCTTATTTTTCACATTTTCTCTCTTTTTTTGTTACAAGCTGCAGGCGTTGGGCCTCCCCCTTTGGGCTTTTCATTTTTTACTGACTCCTAACTCCCCCTGCCTGCTTCACACACCTGACCCAAACCCTTTTCTATTTTTTCATTTTTACTTATTTTCTTTTATAGTTTATATTATATTTTCTTTAATATTTTATTATTATTATTATTATTATTATTATTATTATTATTATTATTATTATTATTATTATTATTATTATTATTATTTTTAGTTTTATTGATAAAAAATCTAAAAATATTTTTATTATTATTTTCACATTTATTTATTTACTTTATTTATGAAACAAAGATAACAAAAAATATTTTCTTAACCATTTAATTTTCCTTTTAATAAATAAATATTTAGACTTAGGTTTAATTATTATATTATTTTCTTTTAAATTTTAATTAACTTAGAATTTAGGCTTCTTTCAATTAATTAGTTTTCCTAATATTTTCATTAACTTAAAACCTTTTTACATAAAAACCATAAAAAAAATACTTTTTAACCTATTTTCTTTTCTTATTAATCTAGGTTTGATTTTATTTATCTTTAATTAAATATTTCATTTCCTTTTTAGTCATTAGCTTAAAACTCTTTCATAAAAATAACAAAAATCATTTCTTTTTCCATTTACATTTGTACATTATTATTTATTCAATTCTTGTACATTTATTCAATATGGTTGTAATAATTATTTAGATTTAAATTCTTGCAATATTCTCCATTTGTAAATTTGTATACCCCCTTCCCTAAATGATGTAATAGCGTAATAATTTTAAATTCCGCAATTTATCGCTTTATATACAAATGCTAGTAATTAAGGTTTGAATCGAAAGACTAAAACTAATCAATTAGAAAACCCTAATCAAAAACAAATTAAAGCATGAAAATCAATACACTTGCACACAAGCCCCCTAGGGTAAATCCACTTGGTTGCCTTTACAAAATGGCCATATTACGCATGTGAGTTATCTTAGCAAAAACAAGCAAAATACAAGATCATAGTCCCTCTGTGATGCTATCTAAGTTGCCTTTTAAATGATCTTAGTCCCTAAAAGAGAATGCTAAGATACCTTTCAACATTGCTAATCATGGTTATATGATGACCCACGTCTGTCCCGTTTACATCCAAAGATAGGGTTACTTACCAAACCAATGGTGAGATAACAATGTCAAAGGAAAAAGGAAATGAACATGAAAGAGTTTTGAGTAGGTAGAATGCTCCTAATTACTTGCTCTATTACAAAACAAAACATCCTTTCTATTTTCAAAACAAACACCTACACTTTCAAAACATCTTACAAACTTGAAAACATTTTCAAAAGATCAAACACTTTGTATACATTCTTACGAACGAGAATCATTACAAACTTTTCCTAAACAATGGCCTCTTTAAAAAATACTTTCAAAAACCACACAAAGCATAATTTCAAACAAAAGCAAGTGATCTAGCAAGTAACTAAGAGCCCATGGAAAACCATGGATGAAAAGGGTGTTAACACCTTCCCTTTTCATAATCTACCCCCCGAACTCAGGAAATAATATCAAAGGTCTTTCCTGTGCGTTTTCACCTTTCCTTTTGGATAAAAGAAAAGTCGGTGGTGACTCTTGCTAACCGCAACATTTGCAATCAAACGCAAAACAATCAAGTCAGTTCTCCCACCGTATCACAGAACTGGCGACTCTACTTGGGATAATCTTAAAAGTGGAGTTACCTTAGGGTTAGATCACATTTACTTGCTTACATTTTTTAACTTGTATGCTTTACATTATGGTTCTTTGTTTGGGTTTGAATCCTCTACCCGGTTTTGGGATACCTTATAGGTAAGTAGCAATACATTGTGGAAACTGTGTGGGGTATACCGACATGGTCTAAGCAATAGCTACGTTAGTGCGACATATTTATGGGTACCGGTAGCCCTTGAGTTAATCAAGGAGAATATAGGGTCGCTGAGTGATGTCATGAAGCACTAATGAACTTTTAGAACCTTTACTTAACCAACTTGGCCTTTAGGACATAGTGAGATGACCGACTTTGGTGCAGTCCGAAGTTGGTAGATACTCGATACTACACTCATTGAGGTTTGGTTTTTTGAGATATTTCGGTTGCCATTAAAGAAACTTGTGCTGAGACAATGCTCAAGGAAACAAACCAGTGATATTGAGCTCCTTAGAACCCGATTACTATTGCTAGGACAGGTTGAGCCAACTAAACTTCAAGAGGGTACTTACCTATGAGACTCCATGCAAGCCAAAACCTAAGGACTTGTTTGCTTTGTTTGTGTATATTTACTTGTACATAACATCATGAACATCATAACATCATATTCATTCACTAACCATTTCAAGGATCTTGGGATTTATCTTTGTTGTGTTTTGTAGGACATGGATTCTATTTGTAGGAAAACCATTCAAGTCAATCTTGTAAGGATCCCTCCACAACTTAAGGAGCTAGCATTAAGGATTCTTGAAAACTCTCCATTTACCGAGAGATATGGTCGCCTACTCAACTTGGTCCCTTCGAACACTGATGAAGACATGATGAAGGTGCTTTTTCAGTTGTTTGATCCTTTACACCATTGCTTCACATTTCCCAATTATCAACTTGTTCCAACTTTGGAAGAATTCTCCCAACTCTTGAGGATTCCCATTCTCAATCAACTACCTTTCAATGGTATGGAAAGAGACCCAAAGCCAGAAGAGATTTCTCAAGCTCTACACTTGCAATCATCTGATGTCACAACTAATTGGGAAACTAGGAGTGGTGTCAAAGGTTTCCTAGCAAAGTTCTTGTTTGAGAAAGCCCAAAACTGTTAGAACTCCTTGTATTTGCAAGTCTTTGAGGAAATTATGGCTCACCTCATCTATGGGATGGTTTTGTTTAAAAATCCTACCCAACTCATAGATGTGAACACCGTCAAAATCTTCATATCTCGTAACCCGGTGCCTACTTTGCTAGGGGGCATTCTACATTCTTTTCACACTCGCACTATGAGGAAAAGAGGTGTCCTTATGTGTTTCACTCCTCTCTTGGCAAGATGGTTTATTTTGCATCATCCCCAATTTGTATTGAAGAACGAGAAAGGTTTAAAGTGGTCACATAGGTTGATGACGCTCAAACATTCAGACATTCATTGGTGTTCCCGATCCTTAGAGAATGTTACTATTGTCGACCATTGTTGAGAATTCCCTAATGTCCCTTTACTTGGAACTAGGGGAGGTATCACCTGCAACCCCTGCTTAGCCTTAAGACAGTTTGGTTATGCCCGAAGGGATTGCCCTGATAAGATTCTCATCCAAGGTTTGGTATTTGACTGCGAAAACAACGATCAAGGTCTTTGCCAGAGATTCATCAGAGCTTGGAGGATGTTGAACAAGGTAGATAGCAAGCCATTCTGGCACAAGAATTCCATCCCTCTTGAGCCTTACCTCAAATGGGTACGAACTTGTGCTCAAAGTCTTATGATGCCTTATCCTTCCATTCTCCCAGTAATCATTGAGCCTGTTATGGAAGGAGATGTTTCACACACTGTCCTACATCCTGACATGCCCACCTCTCTTGAAGACTTACAAAGAGATTGGATACAACTCAAGGGGGAACGAGATGCCTTCGAAGCCCAATTCTATGGTAGCGAAAAGAAGGTTTTGGAGCTCACTAAGAAACTTCATAAGGAGCGGGATCTGAATGCCTACATCGCACCAAAGAGGATGCGTACTACCTTTTAGAGTTTTTGTATTATTTTTCCCAAAGAGGCATTGATGTACTCAAACTTTAATTTATTAATATAACGTGTGTTTCCTTTTTGTTTAAAACAAATTTGAATCTTTAAAATCCTTGAAATCATTGCATATGCATTTACCATTCATCATAACATAAGCAGGTTTCTTGCAACAAGTCTCCTCATCTTTCTACTATTTATTTCAGTAAGATGGATCCCGAGCAAATGGTGAAGGACCTCCAAGCACAAAATGCCCAGTTTCAATAGATGTTCTTAACTCTAGCCAAGGGACAAGAAGAGTTGAAGACCTTGCTGGTTGAAGAGAAAAAGAAAAAGACAGAAAATAACCGGAGTTCTAAATATGGGAAGAAGATTCCAAGGGCAAGCAAGAAGGACCCTAGACTTTGCAACGTCATCTGGTGAGAAAGACAATCAAGATGGGAAAGGCAAGGAAGCAATTGTCCAGCCTGATTTAGAAGAGGAAGAGGAAGAAGAAGATTATTCTGAAGAATAATACCCTCCGGCCGACGACAAGTATAAGCATCTGGAAGAACGATTAAGTGCAATGGAAATCCAAAAAGTTCCTGGATTGGACTTTGAGGAGTTGGGGTTAGTATCGGGGATTGTCATTCCTCCAAAATTCAAAACACCGGTGTTCGCCAAATACGACGGGGTTTCATGTCCCAAAATGCATCTCCGGTCCTATGTGAGGAAAATACAACCTCACACTACCGACAAGGATTTATGGGTATGCTTCTTTCAAGACAGTCTGTCTGGAACTCAACTTTATTGGTTTTATCAGCTAGAAAGAGCCAATGTTTATAACTGGGAAGATCTGGCCGCTGCCTTTTACAAACAATACCAATACAATGCTGATATTGCACCCACCCGTACTCAACTCCAGAGTATGGCCATGGTTTCAAGTGAAGGCTTTAAAGACTATGCGCAAAAGTGGAAGGACTTAGCAGGAAGAGTCCAGCCTCCTCTATCTGAAAGAGAGTTGGTATACATGTTTTTGGGCACCTTGTCCGGTCCCTTCTTTAATCACTTAATTGGGAGTTCATCGGCAGGATTTACCGAATTGATATTGACCCAAGAAAGGGTGGAAGTCGGGATAAGGAATGGGAAGATTCAAAAATATGCATCCTCTGTTGTTGTAAGGAAACCATTCATTGGAAAAAAAGAATTTGTTGTTGTATATCCTCAGAGAAATCAAGATAGGGCTGAACGCCGTCCAATGGTGGGGGCTCTCATGATTCCTAAACCCGCACCTGCTCAGCAAATAAGCAACCATCCAAGAACGAAAAGACCAGTCAGACAGTTCACCCGAATTAACATGACACTATCTCAAGTATTTCCACATTTGTTAAGATCCAATCTAGTGACTTTGAAAGAAGCTCCAAAGAATCCTAACATAACCTCTCCTCATTATCATCCTAATGCCCGTTGTGCATACCATTCTGAGAGTCTTGGCCATGACACTAACAACTGTTGGGCTCTAAAAAACAAAGTACAATACCTTCTTGAAGCCAAAGAGATTGAATTCGACGCACCAAAAATTCCCAATGTAATCACTGCCCCTATGCCCAAGCACGACCGTAATGTCAATGCCGTTGAGGAAGATATGTTTGTTAATTTGGTTGATGAACTTGTGACCCCACTCCTGACTATCAAAAAGAACTTGTTGAATGCCGGTGTATTCCCAGGCTGTGATGAAAGCTGTCATTTCTGTTTGTCCTCACCAACCAGCTGTCATTTGTTAAAAGCAGGCGTTCAATGCCGAACAGATAACAAGGAGATTTTGTTCGAAAAGAATTCTATTCCAACTGTTTCTTATAATGATGTTTCCATTGTGACCATTTACGCCAATTCTTCCAGGGTCTCCATCAAAAGACCCGTTAGAATTACATCAGTTCCTAAAGTAGCTCAGTTGATAATTACAATGCATGGACCAATCCTGTATTCGTCAGACAAAATCGTCCCGTGGAATTATGGAGGTGATGTCTACTATCACGGTATCAAGCAAGATTGGCCAGCTGCTGAAGATTTAAGTTCTGAGAAAGTTGACTCCGATAATAGTAATATCGCATAGACTAGCAAGATAACCCACAGTGGAAGGGTATTCTATCCAGAAATTGCTCCTCCAAAATCTATTTCTGGACCCGTAATCATTCATGTTGTTGCTCCTCCAAAAGCTATTCCCAGTCCTGCAATCATCTCTGCTAATACTCCTGTTGACAAAACTGCTGCAGTCTCTGTTATCACCCCTACTGACATTCTTGCTGCCGAGTCAACTGAGACTCGAGGTAAAGGTAGTTTGGTTGAGCCTATCCGGATGAAGGCACAATCAGTAGCTATCCCTAAGACCTCCCTAAAAGAGATGGAGGAAATTCTAAAGATCATAAAAAGAAGCGACTATAACATAGTCGAGAAACTGGGGCAAACTCCATCAAAAATTTCCATGCTGGCTTTATTATTATGTTCTGAGGCTCATGCAAAGGCCTTGGTAATGTTCTTGAAAACTGCCCATGTACCCCAAGAAACATCTGCCGATCAGTTCCAAGACTGCGTGACAGCTTGATTGCAGATAATGGTTTAGGTTTTTTGGATGTTGATTTAACGCCAAGAAGGAAGAGGCATTGCATGTCTCAGTCGAGTGCATGGGTAAGACCTTGGCTCGTGTCTTGGTGGATACTGGTTCGTCTCTGAATGTGTTGCCTAAAAAAGCTCTTGATAGGCTTGATTGTGAAGGATTGACCCTGAAACCTAGAAACATAGTAGTGGAACCCAAACTTTTGATTCAACTTTTTATGTAATGGATATTCGCCCTTCATATTCCTGCTTGTTAGGCCGATCGTGGATTCACAATGCTGGTGTCGTTACCTCGACGCTGCATCAAATCCTGAAATATCCAATTCAGGGGAAGATCATCATTGTTCATGGAGAAGAAGAGTATATGGTCAGTCATCTAAATTCCTTCATATATATGGAATTAGATGGTGAATTTATTGAAACTCCATTCCATCACTTTGAAGAAGTCCCGCAAACTGTGGCAGTAACCAAGGTTGTTTCTCAAGTCCCCAAGATTACAAGGCCTCCGCTCAAAATGTCATCTTTGAAGGATGCCAAGGCAGTGATAGAAGAAGGTGGGTGCACTATTTGGGGCCAACTCCTAGATATCCCATACAAATCTGAAAAATTTGGTTTGGGTTTCACTTCAGGAGCCCAGAAAGTTGTACGCCATGCTCATGCCGGAGGACCACCCTTGAAGATCAGCAACCACCAAGTCAGCACCATGGAGGATGATGAAGACATCTATAACCTAGAGGATTGGATTTTCCCAACTGTCAGTGGAGGGCTCAGCAACTGGGAGGCTAGAGATTTTGTCCTGATCACATTTATCCAACAGTAATTTGTCTAAATTTTGTCGGATCTGTAATATTAAAACAATTTAGACTCTTAAAACCTTGTGTCTTACCCTAGGCACAATGGTCCATTTGTAAGGGTTATTATCTCATTTCCATATGACATAAATGAATCATGGACGTTTTTGCATACAAACTTTGTGCTCATTGTTTTTCTTTTTTACATTTTCATTTCTTTCAAAGATAGCTATACTCTTACACACACTCACACTCACAATGCAGGTCTACATCCACTCAGGACCCCATGACTAATGGTTCTGCTATGGTCTTTTGTGACTCTAAAAATCTAATCTACCAAGCCGAAGATGAAGGTGAGGAAGATTCTGAAGTTCCAGGGGAACTCGCCAGGTTACTACAACAAGAAGAGAATACCATTCAGCCCCACGAAGAACCAGTGGACACAATTAACCTAGGTACCGAAGATGACAAAAGAGAGGTCAAGATGGGTGCCAATCTGGAACCCAGTGTCAAAGAGCGTCTGATTCAGCTGCTACATAATTATGTTGAGGTATTTTCTTGGTCGTACGAAGACATGCCAGGACTTGATGCAGATATCGTGGTACATCGTCTACCTACAAAAGAGGACTTCCCACCGGTAAAGAAAAAGGTCCATCGCATACGAACAGACATGTCAGAGAAGATCCAAGTAGAAGTCATGAAAAAAATCAATGCCGGATTCTTGGCCGTCACCTCCTATCCGCAATGGGTTGCCAATGTTGTTCCCATGCCTAAAAAGGACGGCAAGGTACGAATGTGCGTGGACTACAGGGATTTGAATAGGGAAAGCCCTAAGGATGATTTCCCACTTCCCCACATTGACATTTTAGTTGACAATACGGCACAACACAAAGTGTTTTCCTTCATGGACGATTTCTCAAGCTACAACCAAATCAAAATGGCGCCTGAGGACATGGAGAAAACAACCTTTGTCACACAGTGGGGCACATTCTGCTACAAGGTTATGCCATTCGGGCTGAAGAATACTGGGGAAACCTATCAACATGCCATGGTAGCTCTATTTCACGACATGATACATCACGAAATAGAGGTCTATATGGACGACATGATAGCTAGATCTCAAACAGAAGAAGAGCATCTTGATCATTTACAGAAACTGTTTTAGAGGCTAAAGAAATACAAGTTCAGGTTGAACCCAAATAAATGCACGTTTAGAGTGAGGTCTGGTAAACTCCTAGGCTTTGTCGTCAGCGGAAAAGGTATTGAAGTCGATCCTTCCAAAGTGAAAGCAATACAAGAGATGCCTGCTCCTCGTACTGAGAAGGAAGTCAGAGGGTTCTTGGGACGTTTAAACTACATTGCCAGATTCATTTCTCACCTGACAGCTACTTGTGAACCAATCGTCAAATTGGTGAAGAAAGATCAAGTAGTCAAATGGAATGACGAGTGCCAAACTGCTTTCGACAAGATCAAAGAGTACCTGTAAGAGCTTCCTATTTTGGTACCACCATTTGAGGGAAGACCATTGATCATGTATCTAACCATTTTGGAAAATTCAATGGGGGTATGTGTTGGGGAAGCATGACGAGTCTGGCTGAAAAGAGCATGTTATTTATTACTTGAGCAAAAAGTTTAACGACAGTGAAACAAGACATTCACTGCTCGAGAAAACTTGTTACGCTATAGCATGGGCTGCTCGCCGGCTAAGATAGTATATGTTGACCCATACTACCTTATTGATATCTAAAATGGATCCAATAAAATACATCTTCGAGAAACCTGCCCTCTCTGAGAGAATAGCGAGATGGCAGATGATCTTGACAGAATATGACATACAGTATACTACTCAGAAAGCAATAAAGGGCAGTGTACTAGCTGATCACCTTGCTCATCAAGCTGTGGATGACTACCAGTCCATGAAGTTCGAATTCCCAAATGAAGACATTGTGATGGTAAACAACTGTGAAGAATTCAGACCTTATGACGGACTTGAACAAGGATCCCGATGGACCCTGGTTTTTGATGGGGCATCCAATGCACTCGACAATGGTATTGGTGTTATACTCATATCTCCTGAAGGATGTCATACTCCCTTTACGGTAAGACTCTACTTCAATTATACAAACAACATGGCAGAATACGAAGCGTGCATTTTTGGTCTCAACGCTACCATAGACTTGGGGATCAAATCCTTAAATGTATTCGGAGATTAAGCTTTGGTCATTAGCCAGATCAAAGGGGAATGGGACACCAAACACCCTAACCTTATTCCCTACAAAGAACATGTGCTGACATTGATCCCACATTTTGAGAAGATTACCTTCGAGCATTTCCCGCGAGAAGAAAATCAGCTAGCAGATGCACTAGCCACAATGTCATCCATGTTTAAACTTAAATGGGATAACGAGGCTCCCCAGATCACCATTGAACGAATGGATGAACCAGCTCACTGTCACAAGATTAATATTGAAGAAGTAGTGGACCATCCTTGGTTTCACGAAGTCAAGAGGTATCTCGAGGCTCAAGAATATCTGAAAGGAGCTTCAGTCAATGATAAGAAGTTCTTAAGGAGATTCTCTGCTAAGTTCTTCCTTACTAATGGAATTCTCTACAAATGCAACCATGACTCTGTGTTACTTCGTTGCGTAGACAAGGTTGAGGCAGAAAAGATCATGGCTGATCTACATGAAAGCACTTTTGGCACCCATTTCAGTGGGCATACGATGGCAAAGAAAATCCTACAGGCAGGTTATTACTGGTCTACCATGGAAGCAGATTGCTATCAACATTCTTGAACCTGCCACAAGTGTCAGATCTATGCTGACAAGGTGCACGTACCTCTGGTTCCTCTGAATATCTTGATGGCTCCTTGGCCCTTTGCTATGTGGAGCATCGATATGATTGGGGAAATCAAGCCAACAGCCTCTAATGGACACCGCTTCATCTTAGTGGCCATTGACTATTTTACAAAGTGGGTTGAGGCAGCTTCTTTCGCTTCCGTTACCAAGAATGTTGTCGCCCGATTCATCAAGCAGAATCTCATCTGTCGGTACGGTATCCTGGAGAGGATCATCATAGACAATGGTACAAATCTAAATAATACTATGATCACCGTTCTGTGCGAGAAATTCAAGATCCAGTATCACAATTCTTCCCCTTACCGGCCCAAGATGAATGGTGTTGTCGAAGCCACAAATAAGAACATCAAAAAGATCATATAGAAAATGACAGTCACATACAAAGACTGGCATGTGATGCTACTATTCACTCTCCACGGGTATCGTACCATGGCGCGCATATCAACTGGGACATCACCCTACTCTCTAGTATACAGCATAGAGGATGTCTTGCCTATTGAAGTCCAGATCCCCTCTCTGAGAATTATGAAGGATGCAGGGCTGAATGAAGAAGATTGGATCCAGTCTCGACTTGATCAACTGAACTTGATTGATGAGAAAAGTCTTACTGCTGTCTGTCATGGTCAAATGTATCAAAAACGGATGATAAAGGCTTTCAACAAAAAGGTCAGACGCCAAGTATATCAAGTTGGGGATTTGGTGATCAAACGCATCATACTGTCGCAAGGTGATCCCAGGGGAAAGTGGACTCCTACATATGTAGGACCATTTGTAATCAAAAGCATATTCTCTGGTGGAGCAATGATCTTGACCACCATGGATGGTGACGACCTGCCGCACCCTCTGAACGCATACATAGTTAAAAGATACTACGCATAAGACACCCGCTAGGTTGACACGCCTAGGAAAAACAAGGGCATCCCGGCGAACCAAAAATGTTCGGGAAAAAGTTAGGGATAAAACAAAAAAATCTGTACATCCGGCAAGTTGAAAACCCGAAAGGGCGACTTGGGCAAAAAAGGGTATCCCGGTGGCTGAAAACCCAAAAGGGCGGTCCAAGAAAAAGTTAGGGAATTAAAGCGTATGACTATGTCCCATTGGATCATCTTACGACTTCAACCTGCAAACTCAGCGGTTCTGATCAATTCAATCAACTTTGGATAAGGCAGCAAGTGGACAAGATGCTCAGAGACACGAAGGCTATAGCAGAATGGGAACCCCATGGGATTATTTCACATAGCTATCTTTTCTTTGTATCAAATTTTCATTTTTTTACGACGGTATTCTCTTACTAGAATGGTTGTCTCATTGTACAAAAGTATTTACTCAAAGTCAATACAAAGATACCCCTTTGAAAGTGCAAAACTATCTGTTTTTCTTTACTCTTATGTTTGTTTTCGAAAACGTCCAATGATTTATTTTTGAACATATGCATTTGAACGTAACTACCATTTACAAATGAACAAAATATAAAGACAATCACTAATGGCTTTAAGATATAGGGAAATATCTTTAAGCTATTCCATAAAATCCCTCATAGTGTGCAGTTTAATCCCCAGCAGAACAGACCTTCCAGTTATCAATCCCCGGTAGAAATCGTCCAATTTCTCAGGATTTTCCAACAGGATTTTACAAGCAGTACACAACATTTCCCTTACAACAGAGTTTATTTCTCTAAGCGTAAATTCATCAGTACTTCAACTTCAAAACATGAAGACTTATACTCCATATCTTCAGCAGCAGTCAGGGACTTATTTTCCCCAATCCAACATCAGTGCAACAGATTAGATCACATACGCATACATCACATCCATATATCATGAACATTGATAACACGAATGCATGTATCACAATCTCGTTATACCATGCATTTCATACAACATGACATTGCATATTAGCTAACATTTTACCCTTTTCAGGATAAGGTTAATCAACAGCTACCATTAACAATGTTCAAAGATTTTTCAGATATAGTTCAGATACGCTCCAGACACGGATGCCATCCTGATACTCATTCAGATTCAGCTTTCCGATATAGTTTAGATACGCTTCAGACACGGATGCCATTCTGATACTCATTCAGATTCAATTTTCGGATACAGTTCAAATACGCTTCAGACACAGATGCCATCCTGATACTCATTCAAATTCAATCTTCAAATACAATTCAGATACGGATGCCATCCTGATACTCATTCAGATTCAATCTTCAGATACAATTCAGATACGCTCCAGACATGGATGTCATTCTGATACTCATTCAGATTCAACTTTCAGATACAGTTCTGATACGCTCCATACATGGATACCTTCCTGATACTCATTCAGATTCAACTTTCAGATACAGTTCAGATATGCTCCAGACACGGATGCCATTCTGATACTCATTCAGATTCAGCTTTCAGATACAATTTAGATACTCTCCAGAAATGGATTCCATCCTAATACTCATTCAGATTCAACTTTCGGATACAATTCAGATACGCTCCAGACACGGATTCCGTTCTGATACTTATTCAGATTCATCTTTCAGATACAGTTCAGATACGCTCCAGACACGGATGCCATCCTGATACTCATTCTGATTCAACTTTCGGATACAGTTCAGATATGCTCCAGACACAGATACCATTATGATACTCATTAAGATTCAGCTTTCAGATACAGTTCAGATATGCTCCAGACATGGATGCCATTCTGATACTCATTCAGATTCAGCTTTCAGATACAGTTCAGATATGCTCTAGACACGGATGCCATCTTGATACTCATTCATATTCAACTTTTGGATACAGTTCAGATACGCTCCATACACGGATTCCATTATGATACTTATTCAGATTCAGCTTTCGGATACAGTTCAGATACACTCCATACACGGATGCCATTCGGATACTCATTTAGATTCAACTTTCAGATATAGTTCAGATACGCTCCAGACACGGATGCCATTTTGATACTCATTCAGATTCTCTTTTAGATACAGTCCATCAATCATTTATGGATGGCATCTACAAGCTCATATCCAATAACTTTACATCATCCCTCCAAATAGCATCTTTAAGCCCATTCCTTATACCATCAACCATCACATTACCAAGTGCAAATTTCTAGGCACTCTAATGTCCAATCATCTTCCACCTTCGAGTCACAAATGGAAAAACTCGCCAATCTAACTCTTCAAGCTTAAGAAGATTGAATAGGGGAAGTTTTTGTACCCCAAAAGTTTCCCTCTCACTTATTAAGAATTTACTCACAAGATCTCCTTTGGCTCAAGATTGCACTTGGGTTGATCAGCTCAAGACACCTCATTAAGCACTGATGACCAAAATTAGGGTTTGAGTCTGCACAAGGATTTTTGAACTTCCAATGCCCCATATGACTTTAATGGATCATTATGGACCCTCAAGATTACTCATATCAAGTTTCAAGCTTTGGATCACACTTTTGCTCAGTCAATTGAGCAGTTGACCTAAAAATCAGCTATATTGGGGAAAAAAGTCAATCATGGCCAATTTACAGTCAAACTTCATAATCTTTTATCCACATCAACATTATAAACTCATATGTATCATTTTATCAAGTTTGGACCATAATTCCTCAAGAAATTTGATCAAATCATCAAAAGGGCAAAATGGTCAAAATTAGGGTTTTGACTGAGAAGGGGCAATTTCTGATTTTTACCTAGCAAATAGTCAATTGGTTTGAAGCATGATTTCAAGAGTTCAATTGCATCATTTTGATCTAATGGAATGACCTAAAACATTTCTCAAGATCAATTGGATTGATAGTGAATTTTCAGTCAACTCATCAAAAAGTCAATTGTACACTGAAAAGTCAAACTTTTACTTTTTGGTCAAAATTCAATGTCAATGATCACAATTCATAAAAACATGTCAAAATATGAAACTTATTCATCAAGAAATAAAAAAGTCAAGATTTCATTTTGAAAAGTCAAAATTTTCTAAACTTAGAAATTTTTCTAAGTGTTTAAACTTCATGTTCTTTCATAACTTTAAGCCAAATTTTCACCATGATGCAAGATGACTCAAAAGAAACTTCCAACATGAAATTTGTAGATCTCCATGAAATATACAACTTTTCTTCATACAACTTATCCTAAAAATTCTTGGATCTTAAGTTATTAATTCATAAAGTCATGGTCATGAAACCAAAACACTTAGTGAAATTTTGCCCTAATTTTGGTCAGGATTTTGACCTAAATTTATGGAACTTTTTCATATAGTTCCAAGGGTAATTTTCAAAATTGATTCAAATATGGGTTGTAGAGCACACTAAAAGCTTTCCAAAATATCCAAGAACTTCTTGATATCATTCTTGAGCAGGGAGAATTAAAGAGAGGAAGTTAGGGTTTTATCACTTGAATTACAAGTCATTTTTTGTTGAACACATGAACCAAATCCATGACAGGTTGCATAATCTTTGCTTTGCAGGCCTTAAAATTGTTTTTCACTCCATAATTAAATTTTTACACAACTTTTAGGGCTTTGATCCAAGAAATTGAGCTATTATCCAAGTGGCATTTCCATTAATGGCATAAAGTTAACATTGCCATTCTTGTAAAGCAAGCTTTTTGCATAAAGTCCATTCTTGAGCTTCTAACTTGTTCCCTCTGATCATACTCCATCCACAAAGTTAGAAGTAAACTTGTTTAAAGTATAACCACTCTATGAACTAAGTACAAGGCATGGAAACTTGTTTTGTAAAAAAAAAGCACATGTTGAACTTAAACATGAAAATTTGAGATCTGATCAAGTAGAGCACTCCAAACTTGTTGCTTATAAATAGAGTCACTATTTTTGAGCTAAGGGACGAGCATTAACACCTTGAAATAATTCCAAAATCCCTCAAATCATAAATTGCCCAAAAACTCCATTGTTGCACAGGTTCTGACCTTAAACTTGCAAATCATATTTCCCTCGTGTGTTCCTTGGCTTTTAACTTCCTAAAGCTTCCTTACATCAAATACAACTCATGCCCATCCTTATTCTAGAACTGTAACACCATTTACCATAACCTCCATAACCAAAAAATAGAGTATGCACATTGACTTTTACAAGCCATTCCAACCATACATTGCTTAAGCTAATCATTGCATTAGCTTCCTGGGAACTTGAGGAAGTTAACCTGATCATCACAACTCCTTGAAAGCAGCTCAAACTTATTTCACAATTTCCAGTTTTGAGGTATTTTTTCTGAACTTCTATCTCTTTATACAAGCATCATTTGATTCTGATTTGTGAAGATAAAATGTAGATATTATTGCCCTGAAGCTGTACGTGTTCATAGTTTTGATTTATATTGTTTGAGCTTATAGAATTTTAGGTTTGAATCTCTGAAAAAAGTTAGGTCAGGATTTGGTACTTTTAGAAATTCATGCTCATCTTTGAGTATTAGCTTAAGTTATTTACATATTCAGAATCGTGATGAAATTTCTAACAAGTTTGATGTTGGAAGTTTTGTGAATGGATGAGAAATGAGTGAGTTACAGGAACCATGACTGGAGGTTGAAGATGAAGTTCATTTCTGGAACTTGTTTTATATTATGTATTTATTATTTTAGTTAAGTTAACGGATGTACAGCCACCCCAGTGGCAAAGGTAGCCCACGTTTGTGTTGGAGGTCACGGGTTTAACACCCAGCGCTACCTTTTTTCCTTACTTTTCACATTTGATCTATGTTTTTTTGTTACAAGTTGCAGGTGTTGGGACTCCCCCTTTGGACTTTTCATTTTTTACTGACTCCTAACCCCCCTGCCTGCTTCACACACCTGACCCAAACCCTTTTCTATTTTTTCATTTTTACTTATTTTCTTTTATAGTTTATATTATATTTTCTTTAATATTTTATTATTATCATTATTATTATTAATATTATTTTTAGTTTTATTGATAAAAAATCTAAAAATATTTTTATTATTATTTTCACATTTATTTATTTACTTTCTTTATGAAACAAAGAGAACAAAAAATATTTTCTTAACCATTTAATTTTCCTTTTAATAAATAAATATTTAGGCTTAGGTTTAATTATTATATTATTTTCTTTTAAATTTTAATTAACTTAGAATTTAGACTTCTTTCAATTAATTAGTTTTCATATTATTTTCATTAACTTAAAACTTTTTTTCATAAAAACCCTAAAAAATACTTTTTAACCTATTTTCTTTTCGTATTAATCTAGGTTTAATTTTATTTATCTTTAATTAAATATTTCTTTTCCTTTTTAGTCATTAGGTTAAAACCCTTTCGTAAAAACAACAAAAATCATTTCTTTTTCCATTTACATTTGTACATTATTATTTATTCAATTCTTGTACACTTATTTAATATGGTTGTAATATTTATTTAGATTTAAATTCTTGCAATATTCCCCATTTGTAAATTTGTATACCCCCTTTCCTAAATGATGTAATAGCGTAGTAATTTTAAATTCTGCAATTTATCGCTTTATATACAAATGCTAGTAATTAGGGTTTGAATGGAAAGACTAAAACCAATCAATTAGAAAACCCTAATCAAAGACAAAATAAAGCATGAAAATAAATACACTTGCACACAATCCCCCCTAGGGTAAATCCACTTGTTTGCCTTTACAAAATGGTCATATTACGCATGTGAGGTATCTTAGCAAAAACAAGAAAAATACAAGATCATTGTCCCTCGATGACGCTATCTAAGTTGCCTTTCAAATGATCTTAGTCCCTAAAAGAGAATGCTAAGATACCTTGCAACATTTCTAATCATGGTTATACAATGACCCATGCTCGTCCCGTTTACATCCAAAGATAGGGTTACTTACCAAATCCATGGTAAGATAACAATGTCAAAGGAAAAAGGAAATGAACATGAAAGACTTTTAAGTAGGTAGAATGCTCCCAATTACTTGCTTCATTTCAAAACAAAACATCATTGCTATTTTCAAAACAAACACCTACACTTTCAAAACATCTTACAAACTTGAAAACATTTTCAAAAGATCAAACACTTTGTATACATTCTTACGAACGAGAATCATTACAAAGTTTTCCTGAACAATGGCCTCTTTACAAAATACTTTCAAAAACCACACAAAGCACAATTTTAAACAAAAGCAAGTGATCTAGAAAGTAACTAAGAGCCCATGGAAAACCATGGATGAAAAGGGTGCTAACACCTTCCCTTTTCATAATCTACCCGCCGAACTCAAGAAATAATCTCAAAGGTCTTTCCTGTGCTTTTTCACCTTTCCTTTTGGATAAAAGAAAAGTCGGTGGCGACTCTTGCTAACCGCAACATTTGCGATCAAACGCAAAACAATCAAGTCAGTTCTCCCACCGTATCACATAAGGGAAATGACGTGTACTGCTTGTAAAATCCTGTTGGGGAATCCTGAGAAATTTGACGACTTTTAACGGGGAGTGATAACTGGAAGTTTTGTTCCGTTGGGGATTAAACTGCACACTGCGGGGGATTTTATGGAAATAGCTTAGAGAGATTTCCCTACCTCTTAAAGCCATCAGTGATTGTCTTTTTAATTTGCTCATTTGTAAACAGTAGTTACGTTCAAATGCATATGTGCAAAAATAAATCATTGGACGCTTTTGTAAACAAAACACAAGAGTAAAGAAAAACAAATAGTTTTGCACTTTCAAAGGGATATATTTGTATTGACTTTGAGTAAGTATTTTTGTACAATGAGACAAACATTCTAGTAAGAGAATTCCGTCGTAAAAAAAATGAAAATTTGATACAAAGAAAAGATGGCTATGTGAAATTATCCCATGGGGTTCCCATTTTACTATAGCCTTCGTTTCTCTGAGCATCTTATCTATTTGTTGCCTTGTCTAAAGCTAATTGAATTAATCAGAACCGTCGAGTTTGCAGGTTTTCCGTAAGGTGATCCAACGGGACATAGTCATACCACTACGCTAAAAGTGAGTTTTAAAAGCGCACATTAGACAGCGCTTTTGTACAAAAGTGCTGCTATAAGTGAATTAAAAAAAAACACAGAAATCGTATAAAATAATTAGTAAAAGCGCTACTAAATATATGACCTTAAACAACGCTTTTAAAAAGCGCTGCTAAAGGATTGCTTTAGAAAGCGCTTTATCATAAGTGTTGGTAAAGGGCCACTTTAGACAGCGCTTTAAGAAAGCGCTGTCTAAAGTCATAAAAAATTTAAAAATATATTTGAAAAGTGCTGCTAAAGGACACTATTAGCCAGCGCTTTTCAAAAGCGCTGCTATAGGTCCATATTAGCCAACGCTGTCTAAACCCTTATAAGTGAAAATTAAAAAAATTGAATCTGTGTATTCACAGTATCACGAAAACAAAAGATAGAAACCCTTTCCCTCGCGAAACCCATTTCCTTCTCCGTCTCAAATCGTTCGCCGTCATACACCATCCTCCACCGTCTCGCTCGGTTTTCCTCCAACCACACCGGCTGGTTCTCAAGGTATGTTCTTTATTGAAAATGTGTTTAACTCCATTGATGTCCAAACTGATTTATCCTCCTTGAAAATGTGTTTATATCCATTGATGTCTAAATGTGTTTATCTCCTATTGATGTCTAAACTGGGTTATATGTATGCATTTTAATTTTTGGATTCTTGGTAGGGCTTGATATATAACAGCAACATTTTTAGCATTTATAATTATTGCATTTTCTTTTGGTTCTATGTTTTGGAATATAAAAGATGATATATATGACGGGTTTTTTTGTTATTTTAATTGGTTTCTGAATTGTTTATCATGTTTATATTTTCCATAAACTAGTATTTTGAACCTAAATATATATATACAACTTATTTTTGAAGATCCTTTTGTACTGGTGTAGTTAGGTGAAGACCATCACCGATTCGAAGAACATCAAAGCCGCATCATCCGCCGTCGACACCAATAGCCCCTTTTCTTTCTTTGGTAAGTCAAGTTCAAATTCTATCTGTATCGTTCAATTAAAAAACACAATTATTTTTATATAGATATATTTATTTTTAGTCCATGTTATTAACTCTAGAAATAAATTTCTAGAAATAATTCGTTTAATTCAAACAAAAAGAGAATAATTTGTTTATAGTTTTTTTGTTTAATTGAATAAGTAGAAAAAAAGGATAAAAAACGGATGTTTGCCGATCGATTTTCACAAGAGTACGAGAATGGGGTATTGGAATTTGTTAAGTTTGCTGTTGAACACGCCAAAGACCCCAGTCGAATGAAGTGTCCTTGCTTGGGTTATTGTTATGTGGGTCGAGTTAATGCAGATGGATTGAAATCGCATTTACTAATGCGTGGAATTGATAGAAGTTATACGTATTGGATATTTCACGGTGAAAAAATTAACGAAAACGTTGAACCAGGGGAGAAAAGTAGTACGGCCTATGCTTCAGACGACAAGGACACGGATATATATGATTTTGATCGAGTCGAAGAGATTGCAGATGCACTTGAAGAAGATCTTCAGGATTGTCCCAAAATGTTTGAGAGATTGGTAAGCGAAGCAGAGAAACAGTTGTATAAAGGGTGCATTAAATTCACAAGACTGTCTGCGGTATTAAAGTTGTACAACTTAAAGGCGGGCAATGGATGGTCAGATAAAAGTTTCAGAGTTATTAGCCCTTATGAGAGATATGCTTCCGGAGGATAATGTTCTTCCTAATCGAACCTATGAGGCCAAAAAAAATTTATGCTCTATTGGCATGAGCTATGATAAGATACATGCTTTTCCAAACGATTGCGTTTTGTTTCGAAACGAATATGCATCATTAAATGAGTGCCCTAAATGCGGTTTGTCTCGATATAAGAAAAAATTGTCTCCAGAAAAAGTCTTATGGTATTTTCCTATAATTCCGAGATTTAGGCGAATGTTTCGTAGTGAAACCAATGCAAGACACCTTACTTGGCATGCAGATGAAATAATTATTGATGGAAAGTATCGATATCCGGAAGATTCACCACAGTGGTCAAAAATTGATAATGATTATCCTGATTTTGGAGAAGAAGCAAGAAACCTTCGGTTGACTTTATCTACTGATGGAATGAACCTGCATGGTCTTCAAAGTATCTCACATACCATATGGCATGTGATTATTATGATTTATAACCTACCTCCATGGCTATGTATGAAGCGTAAGTACATGATGTTATATATGTTAATATCTGGGCCTAAACAACCAGAGAATGACATAGACATATACTTGACACCTTTGATCTAAGATTTAAAGATTTTATGAGAGAACAGGGTGGAGGTTTATGATGGATATAGGAAACAAAGTTTCAATTTGAGGGTGATGTTGTTTGGCACAATTAATGATTTTCTAGCATACGGGAATCTATCTGGGTATAGCATTAAAGGTCAACGTATGTGTCCTGTTTGTGAAGATGGAACAGGTATGACGCATTTGGAAATTTGTCAGAAGAATGTGTTTCTCGGTCATCGTAGATTCTTACATTCTAAACATCATTATCGTGCATGGAGAAAAGCATTCAATGGAGACACCGAACAACGTAAAGCTCCACGTGCATTGTCAGGTGACCAAATTTTTGAAAAGGTGAAAGATGTGTGTACTCAATTTGGCAAGCCTTTTGCGCATATGGTTGTCAAAGGTGGGTGGAAGAAGAGACCAGTTTTTTTTTGAATTTCCATATTGGAAGTCTCTGTATGTGAGACATTTTCTCGATGTTATGCATATTGAAAAAAATGTATTTGAAAGTGTTATTGGTACGTTACTCAATATTAAAGGAAAGTCTAAGGATGGCCTTAAAGCAAGGGAGGACATGTTAAATATGGGAATATGAACTGAACTAGGACCCTTGAAGAAAGGAAGCCGAACATATCTACCACCTGCTGCTTTTACTCTATCTAGAAAGGAGAAAAAGATATTGTGTAAGTTTCTAAGTGAAGTTAAAGTTCCAGAAGGATACTCTTCAGATATTAGAAGACTTGTGTCTATGAAAGACCTCAAGTTAAAGAGTTTAAAGACACATGATTGCCATGTTATAATGGAGCATTTTCTACCAGTAGGTATACATTCTATTTTTCCAGATAAAGTAAGGAGTGTGATAACTAAGTTGTGTTTTTTCTTTAAGTAAATTTGTAGTAAGGTGATTGATCCTAAGATCTTACCAACATTGCAAAAAGAAATTGTTATTACTTTGTGTGAGCTTGAAATGTATTTTCCTCCCTCATTTTTTGACATAATGGTACATCTAGTTGTTCATCTTGTGAAAGAGACACAATTGTACGGCCCAGCTTATATGAGATGGATGTACCATGTTGAACGTTATATGAAAGTATTAAAAGGGTAAGTGAAAAACCAAAGTCGCACAGAGGGTTGTATTGTTGAGCAATACATATTGAAGAAACGGTTGAGTTTTGTACTGAATATTTGTCCAAAGTTCAATCCATTGGACACCCCAAAAGTCATATTTTTGGGGGAAAAAAGGCAGGTAAAAGATTAATTGGAAATAAAATTGTGACAGTATCAAAAGATGAACGGGATCAAGTGCATCTGTATGTTCTGCACAATGACAGTGAGGTTGAGCCATATGTTGAAATGCACAAGGATATACTCTGAGGGTTAAATCAGAATAGAAATGAAAATTGGATAGTACGGGAGCAGAATCAAAGTTTTATACCATGGTTTAAGGATCATATTTTTTCAAAGCTTCATTCAGATCCCGCTTCAATAATAGAAAGGTTGATATGTTTGGCATATGGTCCAAGTTTGCATGTGTTTCCTATAGCGCATACGCAATTAATGGATACACATTTTATACTAAAGAACAAGATGATAAAAGTACTATGCAAAATAGTGGTGTCACCGTGCTTGCTAAAGCAATGCACGTTTCTAGTATGAAGGACCTAAACCCCAAATATGCAAATCTGTCATATTTTGGAGTTATCAAGCATATTTAGGTGTTTGATTACGAGAAGTTTCATATTCCTATCTTTGGTTGCAAGTGGGTAAGTAGTGGTGGCATACGAATGGATATGTCAGGATTTTTGCAAGTGGATCTTAATAGAGAGGGATACAAAGAAGAGCCTTTTATTCTAGCCTCCCAAGCTAAACAAGTGTTCTATGTCACTGACCCGGCGAGTACAAAATGGTCTATAGTGCTTTTTTCTAACAAAGTGGTTGATGATAACGGTGTAGACCAAGGTGGTATTGATGATGAGAATGAGTCATGTATTAGACAAAATGAGTCGTATATTATAAATGATTAAGATGAGAATATTATAGCGGATAAATCATATATCGGAAATGATCATAATGAGGGAATTTGGATAAATCCATCCGTCCACATTGTTAAGAAACAAGTAATTCATGTTCCAACCAAGAAAATAAAGAGATGTTAGTGAAAGTGGTAGGATATTAAAATTTTTATGTTTATGTTTGTGTTTATGTTTAAGTTTATGTTTATGTTAATTTTTGGCATTGTCATTTTATATATATTTTTGACTCGCTTCTGACTCGCTTTTATATTGAGTTTATGTTTATGTTTATTACATGTTAGATGGCTACTAACGATGATCACCCACGTGATAATTTTGTGCATGATGGAGATAAGGCCGTTAGTAAAACGGAAATGGAATATAGAAGAGGAATAACAATAATGAAGAGAATAATATGGGATAGAGACCAAGGCATAAAGTATGATGTGCATTGGAGCCAAGAAGGCCAACTCATTGAGCCTAACGGTTCAACGTTGACAAGTTATCTCGGTTTTGTGGTAAGAAGAGAAATTCCAATCACATGTGAATATTGGAGAGCAAGAGTGTTGGACGACGCTAAAGATAAAATATGGAGTGAGATACAGGTACCATATGTGATGTTAATTGTTTTTAATGACAATTATGTCTCTAAGTTACTTATACTAACACACTTTGTTTTTGATTTTTGTAGAGGTTGTTCATCATTGAGGATACTAGGAGAGATTATATTCATAAATTGGCCGGGAAACTACATAGAGGGTTTCGAGCTTTCTTGTCAAACAAGTTTCTAAGGGATGCGGATAAAAAATTTGTTGATACAGATCTTCCAAGTAAATATGCTGATTTGATTACAGCTGAAGAATGGGAAACTTTTAATTCGAAAAGAAGTACCCAAAAATTTGAGAGCTTAAGTGTCGTAAATCGACAACGAGCATCAAGTCCAGCATATCCATATAGAAAAGGTCGTACGGGATATGCACTCTTACAACAATCTATTGTAAGTATCTATAAATTGCAAAGTATCTATAATATATACACGCTTATATTTAATCATGTTTTTTGGCTTAATGTGTAGCTAACAAAAGAGAATAGTTCTGAAACATCTCTTCCGGAACACATTTTGTGGAAGGAAGCCCGTGTGTGTAAGGATGGAGCTGTTGAAGAAAAAGTTCAACAAATTTTCGAGAGATGTGTAAGTATAACATTATTTATTTAATTACATCATACTTTTATTTATTTAATTACATAATTCTTTTATTAACATATCCTTCTTTAATTACAATATTTATATGAATTTCAGGAGAGTCTTTCCCAGTCTATACCTCCAGACGAAGATAATGATTGTAGGAGAATACTCTCGCGAGCATTAGATATTCGTGAGTATTCTGGTCGGGTGAGGGGTAAGGGATTTGGGATCACTCCAACATCCTTGAAAAAAAAAACAAAGAAAAAATCTCCAAGCAATAAAGAACTGCAGGATAAGTTGGAAAAGTTACAACAAGAAGTCTATAAGATGAGAAAGGAAAAGGAAATCGATCAAGCTACAGGCTTTAAAGATACTAGTGACAAAGCTAGTATCAATTGTAACTTTGGACAAAATATTCCCGAGGTAATTATATGCCATCTTTATAAATTATAAAACCATGTTTATTAATTATATAACCATGTTTATTAATTATATAACCATTTTTATTAAACTATAGGGTATTTCCCAGTGTCAACTCTATTTGTCGACACCCACTTATCGGATGGTTGGTAAGGGAAAAGTGTATAATATTTTGGGAGAAATGCTTCACCATAGACCGCTCCCAGAGGGATTTTTTAAAGTATTGGTCGATGTCGTTTTAGAGGGGTGTGCGTTGTTACCACTACCTGACGAAGTGGCTGATGCAACATTGGTGGCAGATGTAATAGGATCGTTTGTTGCATGGCCGTCAAGCCTCGTTTGCGTAGATAATGAGGTATGCTTAAAATCGTTTATTATTCAAATTTTTTATGGCAATTATACTTACATTTTGTTTAAATTGTAATGTTAGACTCCCACAAAATCCATTCCAAAAGATAAGGGGATTAAGCGGGATACCGAGTCAATTGCATCATTTGAGGTAACACAATTATATGACATTTATGCTATGAGAAATTCTAATTTGTGATTTTATACTACCCCTAACTAATTATATGATAACTAGATTCATGCTAAAGAGACTGCACAACTCGGTAGGGGTAAGGCGCCTGAAATTAGCAACATTTCCACACAAAAAAAGAATGTTGCTAAGAAGACTGTGGCTAGCAAAAAAACTACTACTCAGTTCAGGTAGTGTCGTCGAACATATTTAGGAATTACAGATATTCCGGATGGTGGTACCCGCCTTATACCTATGAGTGCAAACATCTTTGGTTTTGAATATCTTGAAGCAATTGGTAGAGAGGATATGGAGCAAGTTTTTAGGCATTTGGAATTAGGCCTCGGTGTTATCGGTATATACATCAGGTATACTCCGATCAACTTTGTTTAATTAAATGAACAATTTAATCCCTCATTTCAATGAATATAGTATAATGTTAATCATATTTTAATTTAAGGTTTATGTATGACAACATTGTGCGTCTGCTTGGATTAGAAGCAAGATTTGGCTTCTTAGCTCCCAACACTGTCAATTTAGGGTTGATTGTAACGAGACCAGATGATGTCATATCATATGTACTAGGTTTATTCGTGGCCAGTAAAGATACTGAGGAGTTTTTCTTTTTGCCATATAATACTGGCAACAGGTTAGATTTTCATCCTAACTTCATCTATTATAATTTTCCGTTTTTGGCCATTGTTTAATCTTTGTTTAATCTTACAGTGGACACTGGTTATTGGTTGCGATTAATCCTATGAGAGAAATTGTGTATTATCTGGACTCATTATACAATGATTGGTCAACACATCCAGATTTGAAACAGATGATTGACACGTAAGTGTTTCGCTCCCAAAGAGATATTCAAGTTTATGTTTATGCTTATGTTTATGTTTATGTTTATGGTCAACATATCTGGATTTATGTTTATGTTTATGATTCTATGTGAGATTGTTCTAAACAGTCGTTTATATTTTATTATAGTGTTCTACTTGCTTTTCCCTCCCAACGAGATATTCAAGTACCAAAAAATAGAGCCAACAACGTTACATGGATTAGAGTGGAGGTATATTTTCAGAGATATTCAGTTTTGCTTGCTTTAGTGATGATACTTGATAAAACAATTTAAGGGGTATATCCTGATATATATTCGTATTTTCTTTCCATGTGTAGTGTCCTCGCCAGCGTAACGGTATAAATTGTGGCTATTTTATGTTGAGGTTTATGAAAGAAACTATTCTTTTGGATCGATTAGAGATTCCATCCATGGTATGGATTTCTAACTTAGGAATTACATACTATTTTCATATTTTGTGTTTCTCATAAAATGACATATTGTTTTAACTAATCACATACTATGTTATATTATTATATATGTAGTACTTTGAGAAATTCAATTATGCACATTACTCAAAAGATAAATTGGATGAACTTATGGAGGAATGGTGTCAATTCATTATCGGGTTGATAATTTTATAAGCTAAGGTATATTGTTTTATTTCCTTTTATGAGAACTTTCGAGTTTTGAGTATAAATTAAATTAGAATAAAGTGCAACGTTAATATTATCATGTTATGAATTTCGATCATTTGGTTTTTTTTTCCAGGTTTATAGGTACATGTCTAGAAGATAGAGCTAAGATATTCATGTTGTTGTTGTTTCATGAGAATTCTCGAAGATAGAAAGATGTAAAGATGTAAATTCAATTTTGAACATTTTAGGCATTTTAACTTGTAGAATTTTAACTTGTATCATAAATTTTGAAATTGTTGTGGTCTATATCATCAATTTATATATATGTGCAATTTTTATATATGTATATTTTATTGGAATGAAGCTACCAAATATGGTGCATAAAAGATAATTTTGAAAACCTGGATCAAAATATTGGAATGAAGCTACCAAATATGGTAAAAATTCTGATTAAAATAGATAATTTATTTTTAAAAAAACTGTGATCAATAGACAGTGCTTTAGGAGAAACGCGTTGTAAAAACTTTATAAAAAAAAAGCGCTGCCTAAAGTCTGAAAGTGCTGTCTAAAGTGGGGGAATAGACAGTGATTTCAAAGGAAAGCGTTGTCTAAAGCCTATCTGGAAAAAATTACAAAGCGCTCCTAAAGGGGTATATAAAAAAGCGTTGTCTATTCTAAAAGCATTGTCTAAAGTAGGCATAAGACAGCGCTTTTACATTCTAAAAAAGCGTTGTCTTTTCTTTTAGCAGCGCTACTTTAGGCAGCACTGTTAAAAGCCTAAAAAAGTGTTGTCTTTTCCCTTTTTTATAGTAGTGTACGCTTTAATTCCCTAACTTTTACATGGACCGCCCTTTCGGGTTTTCAGTCCACCGGGATACCCTTTTTTGCCCATGCCTCCCTTTCGGGTTTTCAGCTTGCCGGGTGTACAGATTTTTTTATATTATCCCTAATTTTTGCCCGAACCTTTTTGGTTCGCCGGGATGCCCTTGCTTTGCCTAGGTGTGTCAACCTAGCGGTTCTCTTATGCATAGTATCTTTTGACTATGTTCGTGTTTACGGGGTGCAGTAGGTCATTTCCATCCATAGTGGTTATGATCATTGCTCCACCAGAGAATATACTTTTGATCACAAATGGTCCTTCGTATGTAGGAGTCCATTTGCCCCTGGGATCACCTTGCGGAAATATGATACATTTGATCACAAAATCCCCGACTTGATATACTTGGTGTCTGACCTTTTTGTTGAAAGCCTTGATCATCCGTTTTTGATACATCTGACCATGACAGACAGCAGTAGAACTTTTCTCATCAATCAAGTTCAGTTGATCAAGTCGAGTCTGGATCCAATCGTCTTCGTTCAGACCTACATCCTTCATAATTCTCAGAGAGGGGATCTGGACCTCAATAGGAAAGACAACCTCCATGTCGTATACTAGAGAGTAGGGTGTTATTTCGGTTGATGTACGCGTTGTGGTACGATACCCGTGGAGAGAGAATGGTAGAATCTCATGCCACTCTTTATATGTGACTGTCATTTTCTGTATGATCTTTTTGATGTTCTTATTTGCGGCTTCGACAACACCATTCATCTTTGGGCGGTAAGGGGAATAATTGTGATGTTGGATCTTGAATTGCTGGCATAGGGCGCTGATCATTGTATTATTTAGATTTGTACCATTGTCTGTGATGATCCTCTCCAGGATACCATACCGAAAGATGAGATTCTGTTTAATAAACCGGGCTACAACATTCTTGGTAACGGAAGTAAAAGAGGCCTCCTCAACCCACTTTGTAAAATAGTTAACGGCCACCAAGATGAAGCGGTGTCCATTAGAGGTTGTTGGTTTGATTTTCCCAATCATATCGATGCCCCACATAGAAAAGGGCCAAGGAGTCATCAAGACAATCAGAGGAACCGGAGGTACGTGCACCTTGTCATCGTAAATCTGACACTTGTGGCAGGTTTGAGAGTGTTGATAGAAATCTTCTTCCATGGTAGACCAGTAATAGTCTGCCCGAAGGATCTTCTTTGCCATCATATGACCACTGGAATGGGTGCCAAAAGTGCCCTCATATAGATCAACCATGATCTTTTCTGCCTCAACCTTGTCTACGCAACGGAGCAAAACAGAGTCATGGTTGCGTTTGTAGAGAATGCCATTACCAAGGAAGAAATTAGCATAGAATCTCTTTAAGAACTTCTTATCATTGACTGAAGCCCCTTCTGGATATTCTTGAGCCTTGAGATACCTCTTGACTTCGTGAAACCAAGGTCGGTCCACTACTTCTTTATTATTAATCTCGTGACAGTGAGCTGGTTCATCCATTTGTTTAATGGTGATATGGGGAGCCTCGTTATCCCATTTAAGTTTAAACATGGATGACATTGTGGCTAGTGCGTCTGCTAGCTGATTTTCTTCTCGCGGGAAATGCTTGAAGGTAATCTTCACAAAATGTGGGATCAATGTCAACACATGTTCTTTGTAGGAGATAAGGTTAAGGTGTTTGGTGTCCCATTCCCCTTTGATCTGGTTGATGACCAAAGATGAATCTCCAAATACATTTAGGGATTTGATCCCCAAATCTATGGCAGCTTTGAGACCAAAAATGCACGCTTCATATTCTTCCATGTTATTTGTACAATTGAAGTAGAGTCTTGCCATAAAGGGAGTATGACATCCTTCAGGAGATATGAGTACAACACTTATACCATTGCCAAGTGCGTTGGATGCCCCCGTCAAAAACCAGGGTCCATCGGCATCCTTGTTCAGGTCCGTCATATGGTCTGAGTTCTTCACAGTTGTTTACCATCATGATGTCTTCATCTGGGAATTCGAACTTCATGGACTGGTGGTCATCCATAGCTTGATGAGCAAGGTGATCAGCTAGTACACTACCCTTTATTGCTTTCTAGGTAGTATATTGTATGTCATATTCTGCCAGGATCATCTGCCATCTCGCTATTCTCCCAGAAAGGGAAGGTTTCTCGAAGATGTATTTTATTGGATCCATTTTAGATATCAATAAGTTAGTATGGGTTAGCATATACTGTCTTAGCCGGTGAGCAGCCCATTCCAGAGTGCATGAAGTTTTCTCTAGCAGTGAATATCTTGTTTCACAGTCGGTAAACTGTTTGCTCAAGTAATGCATGCTCTTTTCGGCCACACTCATCATGCTGCCCCAGCACACACCCCATTGAATTTTCCAAAACAGTTAGATACATGATCAATGGTCTTCCCTTGACTGGTGGCATCAAAACAGGAGGCTCTTGCAGGTACTCTTTGATCTTGTCGAAGGCAGTTTGGCACTCATCATTCCATTTGACTACTTGATCTTTCTTCAGTAATTTAAAGATCGGTTCACAAGTAGCTGTTAGGTGAGAAATGAATTTGGAAATGTAGTTTAACCGTCCCAAGAATCCTCTTACTTCCTTCTCGGTATGAGGAGCAGACATTTCTTGTATCGCTTTCACCTTGGCAGGATCTACTTCAATACCTTTACCGCTGACGATGAAGCCTTGGAGTTTACCAGACCTCACCCCAAATGTGCATTTATTCGGGTTCAACCTTAGCTTGTATTTCTTTATCCTCTCAAATAATTTCTACAAATGACCAAGATGCTCTTCTTCTGTTTGATATCTGGCTATCATGTCGCCCACATAGACCTCTATTTCGTGATGTATCATGTCGTGAAATAGAGCTACCATGGCACGCTGATAGGTTGCCCCAGCGTTCTTCAGCCCAAATGGCATAACCTTGTAGCAGAACGTGCCCCACAGTGTGACAAAGGTTGTTTTCTCCATATCCTCAGGCGCCATTTTTATTTGGTTGTAGCCTGAGAACCCGTCCATGAAGGAAAACACTTTGTGCTGTGCCATATTGTCAACTAGAATATCAATATGGGGAAGTAGGAAATCATCCTTAGGGATTGCCCTATTCAAATCTCTGTAGTCCATGCACATTCGTACCTTGCCATCCTTTTTGGGCACGGGAAAAAACATTGGCGACCCATTACGGATAGGAGGTGATAGCCAAGAATCCGATGTTGAATTGCTTCATGACTTTCGCTTTGATCTTCTCAGACATATCTGGTCGCATGCGACGGACAATTTGTTTTACCGGTGGGCAGTCTTCTTTTGTTGGTAGAGGATGTACTACGATATTTGCATCAATTCCTGGCATGTCTTCGTACGAATAGGCAAAGACCTCAACATAATCGTGTAGCAATTGAGTCAGACGCTCTTTGACATTAGGTTTCAGATTGGCACCCACCTTGACTTCTATTTTGTCTTCTTCGGTACCTAGGTTAATTGTGTCCACTGGTTCTTCGTGGGGCTGAATGGTCCTTTCTTCTTGTTGTAGTAACCTGGCGAGTTCCCCTGGTACTTCACAATCTTCCCCACCTTCGTATTCGGCTTGATATATTAGATTTTCATAGTCACAAAAGGCCATAGCAGAATTGTTACCCATGGGATCCCGAATGGATGTAGATCTGCAATTTGAATGTGAGTGTGTGCAAGAGTATAGCTATAGCTATCTTTGAAAGAAATAAAAATGTAAAAAAGAAAAACAATGAGCACAAAGTTTGTATGCAAAAACTTCCATGATTAATTGATTTCATATGGAAATGAGATAATAACCCTTACAAATGGACCATTGTGCCTCGGGTAAGACACAGGGTTTTAAGAGTATGAATTGTTTAATATTACAGATCCGACAAAATTCAAAGACAAATTACTGTTGGATAAAAGTGATTGGGACTAAATATCTAGCTTCCCAGTTGCTGAGCTCTCCACTGACCGTTGGGAAAATCCAATCCTCCAGGTTATAACTGTCTTCATCATCCTCCACGGTGTTGACTTGGTGGTTGCTGATCTTCAAGGGTGGTCCTCCGGCATGAGCACGACGTACAACTTTCTGGGCTCCTGAAGTGAAACCCAAACCAAATTTGTCAGATTTGTATGGGATATTTGGGAGTTGGACCCAAATAGTGCACCCACCTTCTTCTATCACTACTTTGGCATCCTTCAATGACGGCATCTTGAGCGGAGGCCTTGTAATCTTTGGAACTTGAGAAACAACATTGGTTACTGCCACAGTTTGCGGGACTTCTTCAAAGTGTTGGAATGGAGTTTCAATAAATTCACCATCTAATTCCACATATCTGAAGGAATTTAGATGACTGACCATATACTCTTCTTCTCCATGAACAATGATGATTTTCCCCTGAATTGGATATTTCAACATTTGATGCAACGTAGAGGTAACGACACCAGCATTGTGAATCCACGGTCGGCCTAATAAGAAGGAATATGAAGGGCGAGTATCCATTACATAAAAAGTTGAATCAAATGTTTGGGTTCCAACTTTTATGGGGATGTCCACTTCCCCATGCACCATCCTTTTTGAGTCTTCAAAAGCCCTCACTACTATGTTGCTAGTCTTCAAGGTCAGTCCTTCACAGTCAAGCCTATCAAGAGCTTTTTTAGGCAACACATTCAGAGACGAACTAGTATCCACCAAGACATGAGCCAGGGTCGTGCCCTTGCATTCGACTGAGACATGCAATGCCTTGTTATGCTTCCTCCCCTTTGCGTTAAATCAGCATTTGAAAAACCTAAACCATTATCTGCGGTCAAGCTGGCTACGCAGTCTTGGAACTGATCGGCAGATGTTTCTTGGGGTACATGGGTCGTTTTAAGGAATTTTACCAAGGCCTTTGCATGAGCCTCAGAACATAACAATAAAGCCATCATGGAAATTTTTTATAGAGTTTTCCCCAGTTGTTAGACTATATTGTAGTCGCTTCTTTTTATAATCTTTAGAATTTCCTCCATCTCTTTTCGGGAAGTCTCAAGGATAGCTACTGATTATGCCTTCATCCGGACAGGCTCACCCAGAATACCTTTAACTCGAGCCTTGGATGACTTGGCAGTAGGAATGTCAGTAGGGGTGATAATAAGGACTGTAGTAGTTTTGTCAACAGGAGTATTAGCAGAGATGACCGCAGGATTGGGAATAGCCTTTGGAGGAGCAACAACAACAAGAATGATTACAGGCCCGAAAATAACTTTGGGAGGAGCAATTTCTGGAGAGAAAACCCTTCCACTTCGGCTTATCTTGCTAGTCCCTGTGATTTTACTGATATCAGAGTCAACTTTCTTAGTACTTGAATCTTCAGCTGTTGGCCAATATTGCTTGATACCGTGATAGTAGACATCACCTCCATAATTCCATGGGACGGTTTTGTCTGAAGAATACGGGATTGGTCCAGGCATTGTAATTATCAACAGAGCTACTTTAGGAACTGATAATTCTAACTGGTCTTTTGGTGGAGACTCTGGAAGAATTTTCGGAAATGGTCACTATAGAAACATCATTATAAGAAACAGTTGGAACATAAGTCTTCTCGAACAGAATCTCCTTGTTATCTATTAGGCATTGAACGTCTGCTTTTAACAAATGACAGCTGGTTGGTGAGGACAAACAAAAATGACAGCTTTCATCATAGCCTGGGAATACACCAGCATTCAACAAGTTCTTTTTAATAGTCAGGAGTGGGGTCACAAGTTCATCAACGAAAGTAACAAACATATCTTCCTCAACGACATTGACATCACGACCGTGCTTAGGCATAGAGGCAGTGATGACATTGGGAATTTCTGGTGCATCGAATTCAATCTCTTTGACTTCAAGAAGGTCTTGTACCTTGTTTTTCAGAGCCCAACAGTTGTTAGTGTCATGGTCGGGACTCTCAGAATGGTATGCACAACGGGCATTAGGATGATAATGAGGAGAGATCGTGTTAGGATTCTTTGGAGCTTCTTTCAAAGTCACTAGATTGGATCTTAACAAATGTGGAAATACTTGAGATAGTGTCATATTAATTCGGGTGAACTGTCTGACTGGTCTTTTCATTCTTGGCTGGTTGCTACTTTGCTGAGCAGGCACGGGTTTAGGAATCATGATAGCCCCCACCATTGGACGGTGTTCAGCCCTATCTTGATTTCTCTGAAGATATACAACAATAACTTCTTTTTTCCAATGAATGGTTTTCTTACAGCAGTAGAGGATGTATATCTTTGAATCTTCCCATTCTTTATCCCGACTTCCACTCTCTCTCCGGTCAATATCAATTCGGTAAAACCTGCCGAGGAACTCCCAATTAAGTGATTGAAGAAAGGATCGGACAAGATGCCTAAAAACATGTCTACTAACTCTCTTTTAGATAGGGGAGGATGGACTCTTCCTGCTAAGTCCCTCCATTTTTGCGCGTAGTCTTTTAATCCTTCACTTGAAACCATGGCCATACTCTGGAGTTGAGTACGGGTGGGAGCAAGATCAGCGATGTATTGGTATTGTTTGTAAAAGGAAGCAGTCAGATCTTCCCAATTATGAACATTGACTCTTTCTAACTGATAAAACCAATCAAGTTGAGTTCCGGACATACTGTCTTTAAAGAAGTGTACCCATAAATCCTTGTCAGCGGTATGAGGCTGGATTTTCCTCACATAGGACCGGAGATGCATTTTGGGACATGAAACTCCGTCGTACTTGGAGAACACTTGTGCCTTGAATTTTGGAGGAATGACATTCCCAGATATTAACCCCAACTCCTTAAAGTCCAATCCAGGCACTTTTTGAATTTCCATTGCACTTAACAGTTCTTCCAGATGCTTATACTTGTCGTCGGCCGGAGGATATTGTTCTTCAGAATAGTCTTCTTCTTCCTCTTCCTCTTCTGAATCTGGATGGGAAACTGCTTCCTTGCCTTTCCCATCTTGATTGTCTTTCTCACTGGATGACGTTGCAAAATCTAGGGTCCTTCTTGCTTGTCCTTGGAATCTTCTTCCCATATTTAGAACTCCGATTATTTTCTTTGCTTTCTTCTTTTTCTCTTCAACTCTTCTTGTCCTTTGGATAAAGTTAAGAACATCTGTTGAAACTGAGCATTTTGTGCTTGGAGGTCCTTCACCATCTGTTCGAGATCCATCTTACTGAAATAAACAGTAGAAAGATGAAGAGACTTGTTGCAGGAAACCTCTTATGTTATGATGAATGGTAAATTCATATGCAATGATTTCAAGGATTTTAAAGATTCAAATTTGTTTTAGACAAAAAAGAAACACACGTTATATTAATAAATTAAAGTTTGAGTACATCAATTCCTCTTTGGGAAAAACAATACAAAAACTCTAAGATAAAAAGGTTGTACGCATCCTATTTGGTGCGATGTAGGCATTCAGAGTCTGCTCCTCATGAAGTTGCTTAGTGAGTTCCAAAACCTTCTTCTCGCTAGCGTAGAGTTGGGCTTCAAAAGTGTCTCGCTCCCCCTTGAGTTGTATCCAATCTCTTTGTAAGTCTTCAAGAGAGGTAGGCATGTCAGGATGCAGGATAGTGTATGGAACATCTCCTTCCATATCAGGCTCAATGATTACCGGGAGAACGGAAGGATAAGGTATCATAAGACTTTGAGCACGAGTTTGTACCCATTTTAGGTAAGGCTCAAGAGGGATGGAATTCTTGTGCCTCAATGTCTTGCTATCTACCTTGTTTAACATCCTCCAAGCTCGGATAAATCTCTGGCGATGAACTTGATCGTCATTCTCATAGTCAAATACCAAACCTTGGATGAGCATCTCATGAGGGCCATCCCTTCGGGCGTAACCAAATTGTCTTAAGGCTACGCAGGGGTTGTAGGTGATACCCTCTTTAATGCCAAGTAAAGGGACATTAGGGAATTCTCCACAACGGTCGACAATAGTAACATTCTCTAAGGATCGGGAACACCAATGAATGTCTGAATGTTTGAGCGTCATCAACCTTTGTGACCACCTTGAACCTTGCTCGTTCTTCAATACAGATTGGGGAAGATGCAAAATAAACCATCTTGCCAAGAGAGGAGTACAACACATAAGGATACATCTTTTCCTCATAGTGCGAGTGTGAAAAGAAATTAGGATGTCCCCTAGCAAAGTAGGAATCGGGTTGCGGGATATGAAGATTTTGACGGTGTTCACATCTAAGAGTTTGTCAGGATTTGGAAACAAAACCATCCCATAGATGAGGAGAGCCACAATTTCCTCAAAATCTTGCAGGTCCAAAGAGTTCCAAAATATTTGGGCTTTCTCAACCAAGAACTTGGCTAGGAAACCCTTGACACCACTCCTTGTTTCCCAATTAGTTGTGATATCATATGGTTGCAAGTGTAGATCTTGAGCAATCTATTTTGGCTTTGGATCTCTTTCCGTACCGTTGAAAGGTAATTGATTGAGAATGGGAATCCTCAAGAGCTGGGAGAATTCTTCCAAAGTTGGGACTATTTGATAATCAGGAAATGTGAACCAATAGTGTAAAGGATCAAAGAACTGAAAGAGCACCTTCATCATTTCTTCATCAGTGTTGGAGGTGACCAAGTTTAGTAGGCGACCATGTCTTTCGGTGAAAGGAGAATTTTCAGGAATCCTTGATGCTAGCTCTTTAAGTTGAGGAGAGATCCTTACAAGATTGACTTGAATAGTTTTCCTGCGAATAGAATCCATGTCCTACAAAATAGAACAAAGATAAATCCCAAGATCCTTGAAATGGTTAGTGAATGAGTATGATGTTATGATTTTTATGATGTTATGTACAAGTATGTATATACAAACAAAGAAAACAAATCCTTAGGTTTAGGCTTGTATGGAGTCTCATAGGTAAGTACCCTCTTGAAGTTTAGTTGGCTCAAACTTGTCCTAGCAATAGTAACCGGGTTCTAAGGAGCTCAATATCACTGGTTTGTTTTTTTGGTCATTGTTTCAGTGCAAGCCTCTTTAATGGCGACCAGAATATCCCAAAAAACTAAACCTCAATGAGTGTAGTATCGAGTATCTACCAACTTTGGACTGCACCAAAGTCGGTCATCTCACTACGTCCTAATGGCCAAGTTGGTCAAGTAAAGGTTCTAGAAGTTCATTAGTGCTTCATGACATCACTCAGCGGCCCCGTATTCCCCTTGACTACTCAAGGGCTACTGGTACCCACAAATATGTCGCACTAACGTAGCTATTTCTTAGACCATGTCGGTATACCCCACACAGTTTCCACAATGTATTGCTACTTACCTATAAGGTATCCCAAATCCGGGTAGAGGATTCAAACCCAAACAAAGAACCATAATGTAAAGCATACAAGTCAAACAATGAAAGCAAGTAAATGTGATCTAACCCTAAGGTAACCCCTCTTTTAGAATTTTCCCCAGCAGAGTCGCCAGTTCTGTGATACGGTGGGAGAACTGACTTGGATGTTTTGTGTTTTATCGCAAATGTTGCAGTTAGCAAGAGTCGCCACTGAATTTTCTTTTATCCAAAAGGAAAGGTGAAAAAGCACAGGAAAGACCTTTGATATTGTTTCATGAGTTCGGGGGGCAGATTATGAAAAGGGAAGGTATTAGCACCCTTTTCATCCATGGTTTTCCATGGGCTCTTAGTTACTTTTCTATATCACTTGCTTTTGTTTGAAATTGTGCTTTGTGTGGTTTTTTTGAAAATATTTTGTAAAGCGGCCATTGTTTAGGCAAACTTTGTAATGATTCTCGTTCGTAAGAATGTATACAAAGATGTTGATCTTTTGAAAATGTTTTCAATTTTGTAAGATGTTTTGAAAGTGTAGGTGTTTGTTTTGAAAATAGCAAGGATGTTTTGTTTTGAAATGGAGCAAGCAATTAGGAGCATTCTACCTACTCAAAAGTCTTCCATATTCATTTTTCTTTTTCCTTTGACATTGTTATCTTACCATTGGTTTGGTAAGTAACCCTATTTTTGGATGTAAACGGGATGGGCGTGGGTCATCGTATAACCATGATTAGCAATGTTGCAAGATATCTTAGCATTCTCTTTTAGGGACTAAGATCTTTTAGAAGGCAACATAGATAGCATCAACAGGTACTGTGATCTTATATTTTACTTGTTTTTGCTAAGATACCTCACATGCGTAATATGGCCATTTTGTAAGGCAACCAAGTGGATCTTACCCTAAGGGTGCTTGTGTGCAAGTGTATTGTTTTTCATGCTTGGTTTTGTCTTTGATTATGGTTTTCTAATTGATTGGTTTTAGTCTTTCCATACAAATCCTAATTACTAGCATTTATATATAAAGCGATAAATTGCGGAATTTAAAATTACTACGCTATTACAATACTTGTGGGAGGGGGTGTACAAAGTACAAATGGGGATTGCAAGAAAATAAAGCCTAATTATCTATTACAACCATATTGAATTTGTACAAAAAATGAATAAATATACAAGAATGTAAATGTAAAGAAAATGGATATTTATTTGTATTTTTTAGGGAAAATGGATTTTGTTTTAACCTAATTAACTAAAAGAAAAATAATTAATTAAATTTGTAAAAAGTAAAACCTAAATTTACTAGGAAAAGAAATTAAATAAAACCCTAATCTATTAATTGATTAAAAAAGAAATTAAGTTTATAAGAAGAATATTTTTGGTATTTTTGTCTTAAAAATAATTTATAGTATTATAAAATATTTTTGGTCTTTTTTGGTTTTAAAATAATATATTTTAATTGAAAATAACTAAAACCCTAGTTTTTTTAATTAAATTTACAAACCAATTAGTAAAATAAAATAAAGTATGATTAAATAAAATAATTTTTGTGTAAAAAATAAATAAACTATATCAAAATATAAATTTAATGTTTTGTTATATTTTTTTCTGATTTTTTTTAGCATTAGATAAAATATTTAAGAAAATAAAAAAAATGAGAAAAAGAAAATAAAATGGGTCAGGGGTGTGAATAGCTAGCAAGGGGGTCAGAAATGAAAAAAAACATAAGGCCCAAGGAAAGAGGCCCAGTGCTGCCAAAAAAGAAAAGTCAGAATGTGAAAAATATGAAAAAATCCAAAAGGGTACCACTAGGGCTCGAACCCAGGTCCCTATAGTCACAGGCGCGTGCTTCTACCACTGGGGTGGCTATACATATGTTTATATAAATCAAACCATAAATATATATGGTAAACATGTTCCTGAGGCCAACTTCATCTTCAACCTCACGCCCAGCCAAAACCTCTGTATCTTATTCAAATCTCAACAAAAATGAAAACTGTAAACAGGAAACTTGTAACAAATTTCCTCACGATTTCAGAAATGCAAAGCAATAAAATTATAGATCAAAGACAAGCATGAATTTTAATGGCCCTAATCTGAACCCTAAAAATTTCAGAAACTTCAATCCTAAAATTCTCTAAGCTCAAGCATTATAAATGAAAAACTATGGACATGGTTAGCTTTAGGGCAATGATATCTACATTCTTCATTCACAAATAAACCATTAATGATGCATGTATGAAGAGTTCAAAAGTCATAAAACTTACCTTGCAAGAGGGTGTCGAGTTTGGAGTTTGAGTAGCTTTTAGTGAGTTCCAATGATTGGATTAGCTTCCTCAAGTTCCCAGGAAGCTAATGGGATGCTTAGCTTGAGCTGAAAGTGCCTGAGGAGTTCTGGAGAAGTCAAGGAGCAAGGTGCTGTTTTTGAAAATGGTGGATGATTATGGAGGTGTTACAGTGGTATTACAGGTGTTGGGATTGTTTGTGTATGTTGTTTAGAAGCTTTTGAAAGTAAAAGGCCAAGAAATGCACGAGCAAATTTGGAGATTGGGTTCAAAACGCAGAAATGGCAAGTTTTGAAGTATTTTTGGTGATTATGTGTTCTTGGTACTTTCAGGGCTTAAGCATGCGTGGGCTTTGTGACAAATAACTTGTGTATGTATAAGCAAAAGGTCTTTAGTGCTTTGGATGGTCATAAGTATAAGTTACAAGCTAATTGCTAGGTTACTTGATTTTGAAGAAAAATGGGAAAAGAAGTTTCAATGTGTAGTACAGGCATGGGCTGGGTGATTGTAAGTGTCTAAAAACCTTTCTCTTGAGTTATAAGACATGTATGATCAGAAGAGGACAAGTACAAGGCTCAAGAACAAGTTTTATGCAAAAAGCTACTTTATCAAAATGGCATTGTGCACTTTCTTCCTAAAATGGATATAAAGCATGGCCTTGCATTGAATGCTTGAATTGAGACCTCTAACAGATGTGCAAGCAATTAATTATGGAGTTCCTAACAAGTTTTAGGCCTTCAAATTAGAGGTTATGCAGCATAAGTTTGAATTTTGAATCTTGTTCATCACAAAATGACTTGTAATTCAAGTGTGAAAACCCTAATTTCATCTCTTCGATTCTCCATACTCAAAAATGATCTTAAGGAGTTCTTGGACATTTTGGAAATCTTGAAATGTGATCTACAACCCCTATTTGAATTACTTTTGAAAATTACCCTTGGAACTATATGAAAAAGTGCCAAGAACTTAGGTCAAAATCCTGACAAAATTAGGGCAAAATTTCACTAAGTGTTTTGTTTCATGACCATGTATTCTTAAAATTATAACTTGAGATCCAAGCACTTTTAGAAGAAGTTGTGTAAAGAAATGTTGTATATTTCATGGATATCTACAACTTTCATGTTGGAATTTTCTTTTGAATCATCTTGCATCATGTTGAAACTTTTGCTCAAAGTTTTAAAAAAATTAGAAATTTCAAAACTTAGAAAATTTTCTAAGTTTAGAAATTTTAACTTTTCAAAATGAAATCTTGAATTTTTTATTTCTTGATGAATAAGTTTCATATTTTGACATTCTTTGATGAATTGTGATCTTTGACATTTGATTTTGATCAAAAAGTCAAAGTTTGACTTTTCAGTATACAGTTGACTTTTGATCAGTTGATTGAAAATTCATCTGTCAATCCATTGGACTTGAGCAATGTTTTGAGCCATGTCATTAGGTCAAAAATGATGAAATTGGAATCTTGAGATCATTCCTTAAACCAATTAATCATTTGCTAGGTCAAAAAATCAGAAATTGCCCTTTCCTAGTCAAAACCCTAATTTTGACCATTTTGCCCTTTTAAAGATTTGATCAAATTTCTTGAGGAATTATGGTCCAAACTTGATCAAATGATACATATGAGTTTAAAATGTTGATATGGATAAAAAATTATGAAGTTTGACTGTAAACGGGCCACAATTGACTTTTTCCCCAATACAGTTGATTTTTAGGTCAATTGCTCAATTGACTGAGCAAAAGTGTGATCCAAAGCTTGAAACTTGACATGAGTAATATTGAGGGTACATAATGATCCATGAAAGTCATATGGGGAATTGGAAGTTCAAATATCTTCGTGCAATCTCAAACCCTAATTTTGGTCATCAGTGCTTAAGGAGGTGTTTTGAGCTGATCAACCTTAGTGCAGTCTTGAACTAAAAGAGATCTTGTGAGAAAATTCTTGATAAGTGAGAGGGAAAATTTTGGGGTACAACAATACCAATCAATATCCGAGTGAGTAAGTTCCATGATCTTAGGAGCCCGTCGGGTTCCTTCCTGACATCCCAAAAAGCATCAGATTGAGGCATATGAGAGATAAACCATCGGTACAACAAAGGCGTGAAACAGATAATCATCCCCCTTGATAAGAATTATGAAGATGAATAGAATAATAAGAATCACCCAACAATGTAGGAACTGGGTTTCCAATCATGAAGATCCTGATAGCATTAACGTCAACAAACTTATCCACATTAGGAAATAAAAATAACCTGTAAGCAAGTAGAGAAAAGATAGCCTCGAAAGCGATTGTACTCTTTATCCTGGAAAAGAAACGAGCTTTCTCCAATAATAAATGGGATGGTAATCCTCTAATCCCTCCTTTAGTAGTCATATGGGCTTCCACCTAGGACTTCTCCAAATGGATCAAAGGAGCAATCTCATGTGGTTTTGGCTCACCCTCCAAACCAGTAAAAGGAACACGATCGGTAACAGGTAAACCAGTAGATAAGAATACTCCTCTAGTGTAGGCATCAACTGATAGTCGGGGAAAGTAAAGTAATGATACATCGGATGATAGAACTGGACCAAGGTCAAGAGAATACCCTCCTTCATCCTAAGCTTCATAAGAGGATTGATGGATTCATAATTCTTCCGAGAATCTGCATAACACTCGATCTCGGGAATTAGACTGATCAACTCATATATCTTGGGATCCTTTCAACTGTATTTTCCAGCCTTTCTTTTTCCAGAATCCATGGTCAAAATTACCTGAGATGTTCACAAATAGTCAACTATTAAGTCCCTCGAAATAAAATTTCTTCAAAAGATGCTTATGAGTGCATGGATGCATGATGCAACAATCACACACAAGATCACACATATAGGGTTCATAGGTTCAACGTCACGAGTATGAGGTCGAAGGTAATACCCATAAGGTGTGGTCTAAAAGTTATCACCTGCCAAATAAGGTTCTAGAGGTTCCCATAGTCTACATCATTCCTTTGGATATTACCAACTTCCCGATTAACTCAGTAATTAGTAATATTCTCAAGAAAATCTCGTCTGAGCGTAGTATCGTGTGACAACTATTTTCGAATTACTCCGTTATAGCTTCCGCACTACACCTAAAAGGCCAAGATGGGTTAGGTATTCTACGGTCCTCAGCTTCAGCAGGCTCCCAGGTCGAAAGCAGTATGTCTTCCCGATTACTCAGTAAATGACACTACAGTCAAAGGGGCCTTCACTGAATGGGGGATCTCATGCCTCCTTTTTTTGGATTACTCCCTCAAAGTTAACATTACTATACCGCCCGTCCTATCTTAAATTTTGCTCAAGTCTGTGTATAGGACTTATAAGTAATCACCAAGCACCCTAAAAATCAGGAAAATCCAGACAAACATATATACAACATATAACACATAAGCAACAATAGCACATATACATATATAAACAAAGATAGGCTCAACCTACTAAGGGATGGACCAGCAAGAGGTCAATCTTTCCCCAGTGAAGTCGCCATTTTTCTATAGCAGTAGAAATGTTTAAGACTAAGCCATTGGATTGACTAGACTTATACAGATCAAAATAAAAATCGCCACCGCGCTTTACTGTTTCCAAGGGAATGGGAAAAGAGCGAGTAACCAAAAAAGAGGGGGAAAGATTCAAGGTAAGGGGGTTGGTTATGCAAAGGGAATGTATTATCACTCTAAACATCTATGGTACTCCGCAGGAACCTCTTTGTAAAATCTGTATGTTTTGGCTATAAAAAGTTGTATAAAAGTGGATGGTGGAGGTGAGAAAAGAAATATATTTTTATGGTTTTTGCACCTGTCGTGGTTCCGAACCTTTACTGCCTACGTACCACCTTTCGTGCAATAGGGGATCAGGGTACACGTAGTTCCTCTTTTAAAAATTTTAAAATACAAGTGTGTTGGTTAATTTTATGAGATAAGACATCATCGTCATTGTCCGAGTGGAAAACATACTTACTACCCACAATCATGAGAAAGGAGATTTTGCATCATCTCAAAGTAGAGGAAATGACTTGGATTTTTAAAATCAACAATGGCTCACTCAACACCCAAGTGGAAAATATCTCTCTTCACTATATATTGTAGAAGTATAGTCATTTGCATCACTACAAGGATTGACAAGAGTCTAATCTTTTGAGAAAGGATTTAAAAGTCAAAGTGGCAAAATGGCTTGAAATGAGTTTGATTGACTTTTAGTCTTTTCTCAAAAAATGTCAAGGTGTAATTAATTTGATTGAATTTTATTTATGAAAAGGTTTTGAAAATGCATGGACTTAAGTCCAAATTTATTATGAAATTGGTTCAAGTTCAAAAGAAACAAGTAGAGTTTTCAAAAGGAGAGAGAATATTTTTGAAATTAAAGAAGATGGGAGGAGAAGAAGAGACTATCCTAAGGCATAAGGTAAAAGCTAGGGATAAGAACCATCTAACCAACAAGAAGTCAATACTTGACATTATGAGCCAAGATAGAATTTTCATTCTTTGGATTGAAACCAAGCAAGCAAAGATACTAGACCTCTTGTGAGAACCAAACTTCAAGTGTATTAAGAATTCACAAAAATTGGGCAGAGTAACGACTGTATACGGGTGAATTCCAGATTACAAACAAAGAATGTAATCACAATAAACTATATACAAAACAAACAAACAACCCAATGTCTTGAGGTAAACCTCAAGAACTCCAGACAAAATATCAATTAAGGTCACAAGGTCTCCAACATAGGCCAACGTTTCTAATCCTAAGTCCAAGAAGTCCAATGCTCCATAATGCCAAAGATAGTAACCAAATAGTCCAAGTATCATTAATGGTTTTTTTATGGTTCATGTTGATTATTAGGTGTCTTAGAAGAGAAAAGAAAAAGCTCAAGTGAGCAAGATAAAATGACATGAAATGTAATGCTTAAAGTAAATGATACATAAAGCATAAAAAAATAAAAGGGTATAAAGTAAAAACAATTTAATAGTTAGTGGTTAGTTGGATGGCCATCTTGAAACTTGCATTTGGAACTCATTAGAATATTGGTAGAACCAAAGCCTCCATAAAACAAGTTGCATTTGCTTTTTGTCAAGTATATCATCCATTTGGAATCCTCAAAATTACCATTTAATGATCAACGATGTTTAAGTTATCCGCGTTGACCAAAAGTGTTGTAGATCCATTAGAGGATTGGTAGGACCAAAGCCTCCATACAATGAATCTCAAGGTTATTAGATCAAAGAGATCAAATTAACATACTTGGGCTTGCAAACATAGGTTTGGGCCACGAATGATCATTTATTCGAATCGGGACAAAATTTAGTGCTATGTTAAGCAATCGTAAGTGGACTTATATAAAAGTCACACCTATTTTGAGGCCGGTCAATAGCAATCTATGTATTTCATATTTGGATAAATGATATAGAGATAATTATCCCATAACATGTAATACAATGAGAAAGGGGAATAAGATGAAGAGGGAGGGATGAAACAAACAAACTACATTTGAATTAAATTTTAATTAAACTATTATTAAAATCATTCATCCATTTTTATGGAGTTAAACTCAACACCATGGATCCAATGATGTTAACAAAGTTCATAATCAAAAATTCAACCCAAGATCAGCCAGAAAATAATCACAAAATAATATTGCATTTAATATATACATAAAAAAAGGTTTTAAAATGTTTTTAAAATGGAAATAAAAGAGAAAAATATCAACTATGTTCAAATTAATCAAGAAATAAAAAGTAAGACCATAGAAAAATCAGAAATGAACTAAAATATTTTTATAAAATTTTTGGTAATTTTTCAAAGTCAGAAACTATTTTTAAAATTAAAGGAAATGAGTAAAATGACCCAAAAATGATTTAAAAAAATACCAAAGTCAGAAATAAAAAAATGAATGATGTCACCAATATTTGTCACAATGTTATTAGATCATTCCATAATTTTTTCAAAATTAAAAAGATGTATAAAAGTATTTTTAAACATGTAAACCAAATCAAATAAAGTGAAAATTTATAAAAAATATCAAAACACAAAATAAAATTGTGACAAACAAAAAATCAAAAAGAGAAAAATCAAAAATATTTTCCATAATTTTTTCAGATTTTTTGGACTAAAAATGAATTTTCTATGATTTTTTGAAATTTAAAACAATTAAATATAAAAATTAGAAAAGAAAAATAAAGTAAAAAATATGTGGACCATTGGATGAGAGTCAAAACGCGTTAGTAATCAAATCCAAGGGATCTGGCGTGTTGTGCATATCATGGTCATTAGTGAATAAAGCAGAGAATCATTAATTGAATCAGATTTTAAAAAAAAAACAGATGGCACGCCTTCATTGGTTGGAAGATGACACGTTGGTCATCTTCAACCTCCAGCCAACGTGAATTACATGTCTCTCAAACTGTAAAATCAGAAGCTCAGACCTATGCCATTCGCTTCGTCTCTTCAAGATGAAGACAACCACACCTTCGCGACAAATTTTTATAAACTGTAGCTCGAGCAATTTGGAAGGAAAGTTTTGAAAAGGGATTTGAAATTTCATGGTCAAAACATGTTTCCAGATAAAATTAAGTGTTCAGACTAGAACCATGGTAATGAGAGCATCACAATGATATCAACATTTTGAAGAATTGATGGAGAAATCTACCTATTAAAGTTGAGTTGCAGAGCTCTGAAATTGGACTTCTATGGAGCAATATAGGGCATGATTCTTGAATGTAATTGTATGGTTAGCTTCAGGGAAGATCAAGGAAGGTAAATTGATAGAAATATTGGATTGAAAAAGGCTTGAAAATATATTTCGAAGTTGCAGAAATTTGAGTTATGGAACAAGTTTGGCAGGGTGATTCTGGCTATCCAAGCTTGAGAAAATGAATGAGGAATGACCCTCTATTTATAGGGAATCAAATGGAATGTACAAGCGTGTGAAATGATGAAGTTTTGAGGGAAATCGTGTGAAGTTGCAAATAAGAAAAGTGTGACTTCTACTTTGATTAAAACTCATCCAAAACGTGCGTTTTGTTGTGCTAATCACTTCTGGAAGTTCACTAAACATGTTTAGATGCAAAAACACGCAGAAATAGTGTTTAGAAGCTAAATCAATGATTTCAAATTCTGACCTTTGAAGAAACTTCAGTTTCAAGTTACCAAGTTCAAACCAATGGCATTCTCAGCTCAAGGGGTCTTAGGGAATGATTCTTGATGCTTTAGAAAGATGATTTTACACGCTTTGCAATGGAAAAAGAATGAAATAAAATGGATGCTTGAGCTTAAATTTGCATTCAGTCAAAGTTGGAGAAAAAGGGTTGACTTTCCATACTTAGAAATATTTCAATTTTTTCTTCAAAAGTGACCTATAATGTTTTGCATCCAAACATGGCCTCCCACTTGGAATTTGCTCTTGACCAAAAAAGATGGCATGAAATAGACCTCTTTAATGACATTTTGAAACTTCAACCATTAAAAATCTCCAAAAATTGAGAGAGTTATGAATTGTTGAAGTTGGCAAAAAATCATGAAATGACCTATAATCTTTTGTATCCTTAGGGCATCTTCCATCCATTTTATCACTTTGCATATAAAAGAAGGGATAAATTTCACACCCACAATATCATTATAGAAAAAGAGTGGACATAAGGTGATAAAAATTAACCAAGTTATGATCATTTGAATTCACACATGAGAAATTGGGGGTTCATCTGGAGGACTTGTAATCTTTCTTCATCATCAAGTTTATTCTACATGAAAACTCCTTGAAATTTTTGAAGTGATTTGTTAATAACACTTTGAAGAGAAGGATGTCTTTGGAATCACTCAAAAATACAAAAAGATGAGCAAGATATACTTCTTTGAAGTTCAAAACCCTAGCTCCTAGACCAAGAAAATGCTTTGAGGAACTTTGCCAATTTTGGACCACCTTCTTGTACTAACTGTTGTACCCCAAATTTTGACCTAAGACGTCATCTCCTATCCGCATCTTTACATTACATTTGTTTTGATCCATCGATTTTAAATTTCATGACTTTTTCGGGCCAAGAGCTATTTATGCTGAACATTGAATCATTTAATCGATTCGTGCAAAAATGATGTTTATTAATTATCCATTATCTAAAACTTGAATAATTGAAATTTCATTTTTTGATTATTATTTAGTTTAAAGATGTAGGGATAATAAAATGAACATCAGAGAAGAGGCGCATTAATTGTGCGGACGTTTTATTTATTTACTCATTATTTTTAAATTTAAGTAACTAGAATTTATTCTTAGTTATTCTATAATTTAAAGGTTATGAATAATATAAATAAGCATTTGAGGAAATTCATTGGTCAATAACGACTGTTTAATCGTTCGTCGTTCTAGATTAAATAATTGAAATCCTATTTTAATTATTATAATTTAGTTGAGAATGATGGATTAAATAATCGAAGGTATAGTTGGTCAATGATAATTATTATTTATCTGTTTATTATTTTGAATGTAGGTAATTGGAGATTTGTTTTCAATTATTAATTCGTTTGGATAAAATAATAAACGATAAATAAATAAAGAAGAAGAATTAATAGACAAATAGTTTCTTTTATTCATTTTTTGGTACAAGTTATTTTGTAAATATTGTATATATTGCAATAAATTACAATAATGAATTGTCAAAATTAAAATGAAATAAACTAGTCTATCTTAATTCTAAAGTTTCCAATCCAATGCGTATCCGCTCATTTAATTTTACCTGCACAATTAAAAGAAAAGAATTAGAATCCAAATAAATAATTAAATGCAGAAAATAAATTTTAATGTTCATCATTAAATGTAATGGCCGGAATCAGTTATTTTATTTTTTGCAAATCACGGGATTACTCCCGGTTCACAAAAAAAGAAAAGGATTTCAAAACATATGCATAAATTGTTTTCCAAAAACTGCATACTTAAGCTAACCACATTAGTTTTAATCCCAAACATAATTTCAAAGCATACAGCATACAGCATAAGCAAATATGTAGTAACCATATGCAAGCATGCCCCTTTTTAACGTGGCCTATACATCAAGAAGCAGACAACATGTGATTTAAAAAAACAATATGCAGTTTGACTATTCTTGCAAGCAAAAAAATTTCCTTTTCTTTCATCATTTTCCAGCCACTGCATTTTCAGAAATAGACAGCTTATCACACTTTTGTCAAAGCCATTCTGAGAGAGAAAAAGAGAGGGAGAAGTGTGGGATTTGCAGACTTAGCTTAGGCAGAAAGAGATATACAAAACAAACTAAGAAATATAGCCAGTAAGAATAATAGCATAGAAGAAGAATAAAGGCAAACTGAGTGGACAGTAGTGCAGAATGCTCAGGGAGATCCCAAGAGATTTGTTTCAAAGTTCCTGGCCTGTAGCGCAAGAGAAGAGAGGAGAATTGTTATATTACAACAAAGAGAAACAAAGCAGGGAGATACACAAAACAGCAGAAGAGAAAACGAAATACACAAGCGCCAGAAACATAACCAAAAACCATTTTCAAAAACCTGTAGAACAATCATTGAAAATAGCCATCACCAAACCAACAAAAACCTGCAATGGCCTCACATTAGTAAAAGCTTTGCCCCTGTCCAGCCTAACCGAAAACCAGTTCACCATGTCAAAACCTGCATGATCACTGAGAAAACTATTTTCCAAACCATACAAAACATTACCAACTGATTGAGCCCCTTATAGCCAATATCACTATCCCACTGTCAACACCACCCATCATCATAAACAACCAATGCCTTAACATGCTGTCAAGAACCATAAAACATAGCTCAATCCTCATACCAGTAAAAACGATATCCCTACTGTAAAGGCCTACATACAAAAACCTGTCAAAACCTTTTACAAGTCCAAACCATACCATTTTCGTAAACCCACCATAGGCAACAGTATTCAAGAAGAAGAGAGAGTTATCATCCAATTCCACAGCATATCCAAAGCAACATTTCAAGGCAAAACGGTGAAGCCCTCAGTGTACACATCACTGGGCAACAAGCAACACAGTAGCATTCAAGCAAAAGGAAGGAAATCAAATACCGTTCACCACCGCGTGCGCCCGTTGCCTCCCTGCTGTCCGGCCTCCATCACCCCCCAAGCTCCTCCTCCTTCTCCATCTAGGTAACGCCTTCTTCCTTTCTCATTCCTTAAAAACATCATTCAAATCGACATGGACAGTAAAAATGGTAACTAGTCAGAATCAACCAAGAAGCCATAAAATCAACTAAGAAATTGTAAAATCAACAGCGAATCTGTAAAGCTTATACGCGAATTGAATCAACATTAACGTTAACGAAAATGTTTTGGTCCTTACCGTCTCCGCTCGAAGCCGCCGCGTCAACAATGGAGGGAAGAGAGAAACTTGGTGTGGGTGGCCGGGACATGGAGGCATCGGCGTTGGAGGCGAAGAAGCGAAGAAGCTGCGCGAGAGAGAGATGAAGATCGTGAAGAGGCGCCGTTCTGCCTTAAACCAAACCCTAAATCCTTTTATCAAACAAACACAACCCTAATCTCAATTTAATCCCATGGACCCCCTTTAACCCACGACCCGCTCCATTTCTCAATCCAACCCAATTCTTCTCTTATACTCCAGCCCATTTCTAATTGCTAATTCACACCCTTTTTTTTTTTTCTTTATAGATTATTGGTTCAATTGTATTTCTTTTTTTCTTAGTTTAATTAATTTATATTAGTTAATTTTTTCTTAGGAATACACATATAATTTTAAATAGATAATTTTGACACTTTACCCAAATATTAGTTAAGTTTATTTAATTTTAGACTTCTTTATTTTAATTAGATATTTGATTTATAAGTTTTGTTTAATTTGATAAATATTTAATATTTCTAAAAAACATATGAAAGTAAAAAAATGAAGACTAAAAGACATTTTATTTTATTCCCCTCATTTTGATTAAGTACCAATATAACAAAAAGACATAAAAAATAGAAATATATAAAAACATTAAAAACATTTCTATTAATTCTCATTACCTTTTACTATTAAAAATGCGTAAAAAATGAAAACCAATTAAAACTTTTCTTTTCGCATATTAAACAAAAATCATATAAAATGCATGTTCACATTTAATTGTTGTGTATCATTTTCTGTTTAAATATCTCGCATTTACTTGATTATTCTGTTTGCGTCAATCCAAAGGGAATTGTCTAATTTTTGTTGACTTCATGTCCTCAAAAACGATCGAGCGAATACTCTCATTTCATTGAAACTTAGGATAATTTTTCCAAATATCCGATTTCTCCAAAACTCACACCTTTTAAGTCAAAACTTCAACGTTAGGTTGTCGTATCTTCAAAAACCCGTCCGTATCCCTTTTTTCGGCCAAAACGATTTATTTTCAAATCAAGCGATCAATTTTAAATAAAACAGATATTTCAAAAGGTTCCTATAGAGTACTATAGATGCATTGGGTGCTAATACCTTCCCATTGTATAACCAACCCCCGAACCACAAGACCTCTTTTCAAAAACACTTTGCATTTGTATTTTTAGTTACATTGCATATTTAGGGTTTTATTTCGCTCTTTTCCCTTTTCCTTTGGAAACAATAAAGCGCGGTGGCGACTCTTGCTTTTGCGAGTCAAGTTAATCAATAGCTTGATCTCCGATTTTCACCGCTACAGAATTGGCGACTCTGCTGGGGACAGATTGACCTCTTGCTGGTCCATCCCTAAGTGGGTTAAGCCTAATTTGTCTTATCTGTTTTATTATTATTTGATGTGTTTGATTATGTGTTTAAATTGGGGTGTTTGGGTTTTTTTGAAGGACAAATCCTATACCCGGATTAAGTAACACTCAAGGAATAGGACGGGCGGTATAGTCATGTTAACTTTGAGGGAGTAATCCCGAAGAAGGAGGCATGAGATCCCCCACTCAATGGAAGGCCCTCTTGAACTTAATATTTGTTTACCGAGTAATCGGGAAGACATTATTATTTTCGACCTAGGAGCCCGAGAAGTTGAGGACTGTAGAACCCTAACCCATCTTGGCCTTTTTAGGGGTAGCGCGGAGACTATCACGGAGTAATTCAGAAGTAGTTGTTACGCGATGCTACGCTCGGACGAGTTTCTCTTGAGAATATTGCTGATTATTGAGTAATCAAGACGTTGGTAATATCCGAAAGAGGGATGCAGACTCTGGGAACTCTTAGAACCTTGTCTTACAGGTGTGATCGAAACATTAGTACATACCTTTGGGTGGGCTTTACCCTCGACTCCATGCTGAACTTTGAACCTTTAAACCCCATGTTTGCAAATTTGTGTGTGACTGCCGCATTATCATTCATTCATGCATTCATCAACATCTTTGTAAAAACTCGTTTTTCAAGGAACTTTGGAATGATTTTTGCAAACGTCTTAGGGTACTATGGAACTTGGAAGGAGAAATACTCGAAGCTTTAGCTTCAAAGAGCCTGAGATTGAAGAATTGAAGAGTTTGATTCCGAAGATAGAGAGTCTGACAGATTTTCAGAAGAAATATGGGTCCATCGTACCGCTCATGAAGCGCAAGATGAAGAAAGGCATCCTCAACACTTTGGTTCAGTTCTATGATCCCTTGTATCGATGTTTCACCTTCCCGGATTATCAGTTGATGCCTACCTTAGAGGAGTACTCCTATATCCTTGGTTTGCCGATCGTCGACCGTGTTCCTTTTTCTGGATTAGAAGAGGAGCCTAAATCTCATGAGATAGCAGTCATCACTCATCTGAAGAAGTCAGAGATAGAAGAGAATATGACTACGAAAGGAGGAATCCGGGGTTTGCCGGCTCAGTTTCTGTTAAAGAAAGCTCGTCATTTTGCTGATACAAAGGATACCGTTGCCTTCGAGGACGTGTTTGCTTTACTCGCGTATGGTCTTTTCTTATTCCCTAACATTGATAAATTTGTGGATGTCAATGCCATCAGAGTTTTCCTGATTGGAAATCCGGTCCCTACGCTGCTAGGGGACACGTATTACTCTATCCATCTTCGAAACTCTCGTCAAGGAGGAATGATTAGTTGTTGCGTGCCGTTGCTGTATCAGTGGTACGTCTCGCATTTACCTGGGTCCGATGCTTTCTGGGATCTCGAGAAAGAACCGCGTTGGGCGCCAAAGATTATGGCTCTCACTCATTTCGACATTGACTGGTACAATCGAGCTTACCATGACGTAGAGATCATTGACAGCTGTGGTGCTTTTCCCAATGTACCTCTTCTTGGTACGAAGGGTGGAATCAACTACAACCCTGTTCTAGCGCGCCGTCAGTTCGGGTACCCAATGAGAGATAAGCCGAACAGTATCCATGTGAGTGGTTTCTTCCTTCAGGAAGGACAAGATCATCAGACTGCTAAGAGAGAGATTGAAGGAGCTTGGCGCCATATCCACAAGAAAGGGAGAGATATGCTGGGACATAGAGGTGCCGTTTCTTTGGAACCTTACCTACAGTGGGTCCGTGCTAGGGCTTGTGCTCTCAAGATGCCGTATAAACTTGAGAAACCTTTGTTCCCTGCTATCGCACCATCATCAGTTGCTATCCCAATCGCAGATGTAGGAGAATATCAAGGGAACCTGGCTAGGATGAAGTCCGAGAGGGATGCTTGGAAGGAAAAGTACCATATGTCCGAATACGAGAATCGAGTCCTGACTCGACAGCTGAAAGAGAAGAAGGAGTTGTTGCTTATTCAAGATGGCCGATTCGTTGACCACGATGAGAAGCTTCGCCAGAAGGATGCCTTGTTGAAGAAATACGCGAATGAAAGGAAGAAGAAAAGGGAATGTTCAGTAAACTTGGCTCTCGTTCCTAATCCACAAGAAGAAATCATCGATCGACTGATAGCGGAAAAGAAAGATTTAGAAGACTTTTATGAAGAAAAGATCAAGAAGCTCCGACTACAGCTGGCGTTTGGTCCGTCATCTGAGGATTCTGAGTGAGCTTTAGCTTTAGTTTATTTTATTAATGTCATTTTGTAAGACTATGTAAAAGGGCTTCATGCTCCGAAGTTGTAATTTATTGTGTTCTAAAGGGCTTCATGCTCCGAAGTTGTAATTTATTGTTTTCTTAAGGGCTTCATGCTCCGAAGTTGTAACTTATGGTCTTATTTCGGGCTTCATGCTCCAAGTTGTAATTTACTGCTTCATGTTTTAAAATGTAATTTATCACTTTATTATGGTTTTCAGGTTGTAAGTTGTAATTTATTGCTTTCATTAGTGGATTTGTTATTCCAAGGTTGTAATTTACTATTCCAAATTGTAAGTTGTAATTTATCACTTTCAATTAACGGATTGAGTTTTTGTTGTTCCAAATTCCTTTACCATTGATGAATGCAAAGTTACTAAAAGTTCCTTGAAAAACTTTTAAAATGAGTCATCATTTGCATCACCATCATGCATCATTTCACATTCCACATCACATGTTTTCTAGAGTCTCATTCTTGTTCTTTTTCCACCGAAGGTTGCCAAGCTGTCTCACCAACACGACACTCGGGCCAGTCGTCAGAAAAGAATGGAAGATTTAGAACAGGAAAATCAAGAGCTTCGTGGGGAAGTTGCTACGCTTCGTGCCGAGATGGAAAAGTTAACAGCATTGGTGGAAAGTTTGGTGGCTGTTCAGAATCAGCCACCGACTACGACTGCCGAGATTCAGACTTCAACTCCAGTGGTTTCCGAGATTGTTATCGCTCCTGCCTCCGCAACTCAAATCAACTCTCCGATCCAGCATCAGATGCCGAAAGGTTTTCCTTGGGGAATGCCTTACAACTTTATGCCGGAAGGGTGTCAGCCTACCGCCCAACCTATATTTCAGCCTGCATTGTCTCTTCCACAACCAGAGACGACTGCACTGCCGCCAGTAATTCCATCTGTAACACCCTTTCCGCAACCAGTCATGACGACCGTTGCTCCTGTGGTCCACTCAGTGCCATACTTGAACGAACCAGTTTATCCTGCCGAACCTGCTGAAAGTATGGGCCTTTTTGATAGAATGGAGGAATTTCAGGATCAGTTCCAGGAAATGCAGAAAGAGCTTAGAGCCTTGAAAGGGAAGGATTTGTTTGGGAAGAGCACACATGATCTTTGCCTGGTTCCGAATGTCAAGATTCCGGCGAAGTTCAAAACACCAGACTTTGAAAGATACAAGGGGGATTCGTGTCCTAGAAGCCATTTGACAATGTACGTGAGGAAGATGTCCACGTATTCTGATAATCATGATTTATTGATTCATTATTTTCAAGATAGTTTGACGGGTGCTGCCTTGAAGTGGTATATGGGATTGGACAGCATTCGAATCCGCAATTTTAACGATCTCAGTGAAGCCTTTGTCCATCAGTACAAGTATAATGTTGACATGGCGCCGGACAGGGATCAACTCCGGGCAATGTCGCAAAGAGACCGAGAATCTTTTAAGGAGTACGCCCAGAGGTGGCGTGAAATTGCTGCTCAGATCCATCCACCTCTGGAGGAGAAGGAGATGACTAAGATATTTTTGAAGACCTTGGGATCCTTTTACTATGAGAGGATGGTAGCCAGCGCGCCCAGTGACTTTACCGAGATGGTGAGCATGGGTATGCGATTAGAGGAAGGAATTCGTGAAGGACGTTTGATTAAAGAAGGGAGTACGTCCAGCAGTGTGAAGAGGTTCGGAGGTGTTTTCCCGAAGAGGAAAGAGCAAGATGTTAGTGCTTTGTTTCCAGGTAGGCCTAGGAGAGGCTACTCTCACGTCGCGGCAGTCACTCCGGCTGTCCGCCCGGCTTTGGTAGCCCCATCTCATCAGATTCCGCCACCTCAACAACGACCTTTTCAACAGCAGCCTCGACAGCAGGCCTATCCGCTCAACAATCAGAATCGCTCGCCCAGAAAGCCGCAGTTTGATGCCATTCCTATGACGTACACTGAATTATTTCCCGCTCTCATTAGAAAGAATCTCATCACAACAAAACCACCTCCTGTCGCACCGAACAGTGCTTCCCCGTGGTATAAGGCGGATCAATTCTGTGAATATCATCAAGGGTCACCGGGGCACAACCTTGAGAATTGCTTTGCGTTGAAGGCGGATGTGCAGAGATTAATTAAGCATGGCATCTTGTCTTTTAAGGATGTGAATCCAAATGTCAGAGATAACCCTTTGCCCCGACATGGGGCAGCTTCTGTGAATATGGTGGAGGGTTGCCCGGGGAAGTTCCGAGTTTTCCAAGTCGAGCACATCAGAGAATCATTGATCAGGTTACACCAAAGTTTGAGAAGACTTGCCTTTGTTAGGCACCAACATGACTATGACGTTTGCCAGTTTTGTTCAAGAGAAGAGGATTGTCCTATTGTGAAGGAGGACATTCAGAAGTTGCTAGATCAGAGAATTATTACTATTACCTATGACCGAAATCCTGAAGATGAAGTGAATGTGATAACCCCACAGTTTAATTTACCAGAATCAGTAGAGATTGCTTACAACAGCCAGACTGCGTCTGCTGATCCTTTGATTATTTATCCACCTGGCCCTGTGCCTTATAGCTCAGACCAAGCCGTGCCGTACAAGTATAACGCCACCATGATCGAGAATGGGGTAGAGGTCCCCATACCAACTAGACCGTCTTTCGTTAATATTGCCGATGTAAGTAGAGTGACAAGAAGTGGGCGTGTTTTTGCCGCGGTACCAACAAGAAGACCAGAAGTTCAAGTAAGGAGGCCCATGCCGGCGGAGATCCCTGTAAGAAATGAACCAAGGGTTGAGGTAGGTCGATCCAGTGGACCTATCCCTCACCCTGAAGAAGATGAAATCTTAAAGCTTATCAAAAGAAGCGAGTATAAAATTGTGGACCAGCTTCTGCAAACGCCTTCCAAGATTTCCTTGCTTGCCTTATTGAGAGATTCTGGGGCACACAGAGAAGCCTTGATGAAAGTGTTGGACCAAGCGTTCGTAGACCATGATGTGACAGTTGATCAGTTTGACGGGATTGTGGGGAATATAACCTCGTGTAACAACTTGGGTTTCAGTGATGAAGAACTCCCGGAGGAGGGGAGAAACCATAATATGGCTCTGCACATTTCAGTAAGTTGTGGGAACGATACCTTATCAAGCGTGTTAGTGGATACCGGCTCGTCATTGAATGTGATGCCCAAGACCACGTTGTCTCGACTTTCATATCCAGGTGCTCCTATGAGGCCTAGCGGAGTAATTGTTAAAGCCTTTGACGGTTCCAGGAAGACGGTTATCGGTGAAGTGGATCTTCCCATAGTGATTGGCCCCCACACTTTTCAAATCACTTTCCAAGTGATGGACATCCGTGCTGCTTATAGTTGTTTATTGGGCCGTCCCTGGATCCATGATGCTGGGGCAGTCACCTCCACGCTCCATCAGAGATTAAAATTTGTGAGGCATGGGAAACTAGTGATGATTGGGGGAGAGCAGGCCATGGTGGTGAGTCATTTATCATCGTTTTCTTTTATTGATGCTGACGAGGACGTCGGGACCCAGTTTCAGGGCCTATCTGTTGCTAAGGATACCGTGAAGAAGCAGGGGGCATCCATCTCTTCTTTTGAGGATGCACGGCGAGTAGTGGAGAGTGGTTCGGCCGAAGGATGGGGCCAGGTGTTGACGTTACCCGAGAACAAGTCTGGGGAAGGTTTGGGTTTTCATCCAATAGCTGCGAGGGTCAAGAAAGAGGTGGTTGTTCGTCCAATTCAAGAGGTCTTTCGGAGTGCAGGGTTTGTACATCCCGAGGTTGATGCTGTCATAGATGATGATTCCGAGGAGGATTTGCCCGTGTTTGTGACGCCTGGATTGGCTTGCCAAAACTGGATAGCTGTTGATATTCCTGTGGTTATGCACGTTTCCGAGTAATGTTTTGTTCATTTTTCTTTTAAAAAAAATCGCTCTGCCCAAGGCGAAACGTATTTTGTGTCGGGCTATGAAAAATAACTCCTTTTGCTCTGCCCAAGGCAAAAGAGAAATGTCTGGGCTTGTTGTTTCAAGTATTTCCTCTTTAATGAATAAAAATGTTATTTTGTCCACTGCTGTTTTATTTTTCATTTTTTCGGGAAATAATAATGAAATTGATTAAGAGCATTTTGTTTTGTTTGCACAAATCGATTTCTAAAATAAAGCATAATCATGTGTGCAGATTACTTCATGACTTAACCATCGAAAACAATGATCCTATGCCCTCTCCCAATTTTGAATTCCCTGTGTTCAGAGCCGAAGGAGAGGATGATGAAGAGGTTCCTGTTGAGATTTCCCGTTTGATTGAGCAAGATGAGAAGGTCATTCAACCATTTGAAGAACCTGTAGAGTTGGTCAACTTGGGTGATGAAGAGGATAGAAAGGAAGTCAAAGTCGGAGCTTTGCTTATCCCGGAAGTTAAGGAGCAGATGTTGGAGCTTCTCAGAGAGTATGTTGATGTGTTTGCGTGGTCTTACCAAGATATGCCAGGGTTGGACAACGACATTGTGGAGCATCGTTTACCGTTGAAACCTGAATGTCCACCGGTCAAGCAGAAGTTGAGAAGGACTCGTCCTGACATGGCCGACAAGATTAAAGAAGAAGTTCAGAAGCAGATCAACGCAGGTTTTCTTGTGACGTCGGTCTATCCTCAGTGGTTAGCCAACATAGTGCCTGTTGCAAAGAAAGATGGTAAAGTTCGGATGTGTGTAGACTACAGAGATCTGAACAGAGCTAGTCCGAAAGATGATTTCCCATTACCTCATATTGATGTATTGGTCGACAGTACTGCCAAGTTCAAAGTCTTTTCTTTCATGGATGGTTTCTCTGGCTACAATCAAATCAAGATGGCGCCGGAAGATATGGAAAAGACCGCTTTCATTACACCGTGGGGAACTTTCTGTTATCGAGTTATGCCGTTTGGTTTGAGGAATGCTGGTGCAACGTACCAAAGGGCCATGACTGCTTTGTTCCACGACATGACGCATAAGGAGATCGAAGTGTATGTGGATGATATGATTGCCAAGTCACAGACTGAAGAAGATCACCTAGAGCATTTGTTAAAGCTATTCCAGCGCCTGAGAAAGTACAAACTCCGTCTGAATCCCAATAAGTGCACTTTTGGCGTTCGTTCAGGAAGACTTTTAGGTTTCATTGTCAGTCAGAAAGGTATTGAAGTAGATCCCGATAAAGTCAAAGCTATTCGGGAAATGCCCGCACCCAAGACGGAAAAACAAGTAAGAGGATTCCTTGGGAGATTGAATTACATTTCTAGGTTCATATCTCACATGACTGCTACTTGTGGGCCGATTTTCAAGCTTCTCCGCAAGAACCAAGGATGTGTGTGGACAGAGGATTGTCAGAAAGCTTTCGATAGTATCAAAGAATATTTGCTCGAGCCTCCCATTTTGATTCCTCCGGTGGAAGGAAGGCCCTTGATTATGTATTTGACCATATTAGAGGACTCCATGGGATGTGTGCTTGGTCAGCAGGACGAGACTGGAAGAAAGGAGCACGCTGTATATTATCTGAGTAAGAAATTCACAGACTGTGAGTCTCGATACTCATTGCTTGAGAAAACCTGTTGTGCTTTAGCCTGGGCTGCTCGCCGTCTGCGCCAGTATATGATTAATCACACTACTTGGTTGATCTCCAAAATGGACCCAATCAAGTATATCTTTGAGAAGCCCGCCTTATCTGGAAGGATAGCCCGTTGGTAGATGTTGTTATCTGAATATGACATTGAGTATCACACTCAGAAAGCGATCAAAGGGAGTATTTTGGCCGATCATTTGGCTCACCAACCAATTGAAGACTATCAGTCCATCAAGTTTGACTTCCCCGATGAAGATGTTATGTACTTGAAAGCCAAAGACTGTGAAGAGCCGTTACCTGAAGAAGGACCTGATCCTGAATCCCGTTGGGGTTTAATATTTGACGGAGCTGTGAATTCCTATGGAAATGGAATTGGGGCAATCATCGTTACTCCCCGAGGTACTCATATCCCGTTCACGGCAAGACTGAAGTTTGACTGTACGAACAACATGGCGGAGTATGAAGCGTGTATTATGGGTCTCGAAGAAGCAGTGGACTTGAGGATTAAAATTCTTGATATTCATGGAGATTCGGCGCTGGTGATTAATCAAATCAAAGGAGAATGGGAAACTCGTCATCCTGGTTTGATCCCGTACAGAGACTATGCTAGAAGGTTGTTAACTTTCTTCAACAAGGTGGAATTGCATCATATCCCTAGGGATGAGAATCAAATGGCGGATGCTTTGGCTACTTTGTCTTCAATGTTTCAAGTGAATGATTGGAACGACGTGCCTACAATCCGGGTTATGCGCCTCGACCGACCTGCTCATGTGTTCGCAGTAGAAGAGGTCACCGATGACAAACCTTGGTTCTATGACATCAAACGTGTCCTTCAAACTCAAGAGTACCCGCCTGGGGCATCCAACAAAGATAGGAAGACGTTGAGAAGATTAGCAAGCAGTTTCTTTCTCAATGAAGAAGTGTTGTATAAGAGGAATTACGACATGGTCTTGCTCAGATGTGTAGACAGACGTGAAGCAGACATGCTGATGCAAGAGGTGCACGAAGGGTCCTTTGGCACTCATGCCAATGGACACGCAATGGCTAGAAAGATGTTGAGAGCTGGTTACTACTGGATGACCATGGAATCTGATTGCTGCAAGTATGTGAAGAAGTGTCATAAATGCCAGATTTATGCGGACAGGATGCACGTACCGCCGACCCTCCTCAATGTTATATCTTCACCTTGGCCTTTCTCCATGTGGGGCATTGATATGATTGGGATGATTGAACCCAAAGCTTCAAATGGTCACCGTTTCATCTTGGTAGCGATCGATTATTTTACTAAGTGGGTGGAAGCCGCGTCTTATGCTAATGTAACCAGACAGGTGGTAGTCAGATTTATCAAGAATCAGATTATTTGTCGGTATGGTATCCCGAGTAAGATCATCACTGACAATGGGTCGAATTTGAATAACAAGATGATGAAGGAGCTTTGTGAAGAGTTCAAAATCGAGCATCATAATTCCTCTCCTTACAGGCCGAAGATGAATGGGGCTGTTGAAGCTGCTAACAAGAATATCAAGAAGATCGTCCAGAAGATGGTGGTAACTTATAAGGACTGGCATGAAATGCTTCCGTTTGCTTTACACGGTTATCGTACTTCAGTTCGAACTTCAACAGGCGTGACGCCTTTCTCCCTAGTTTATGGTATGGAAGCAGTACTCCCCGTGGAGGTTGAGATTCCATCTCTGAGAGTGTTGATGGAAGCCAAGCTTTCCGAGGCCGAATGGTGTCAAAGTAGGTACGATCAGTTGAATTTAATCGAAGAAAAGAGATTAACGGCTTTGTGTCACGGTCAGTTGTATCAGCAAAGAATGAAGAAGGCTTTTGATAAGAAGGTTCGGCCGCGCGAGTTCAGAGAAGGTGACCTCGTGCTCAAGAAGATATTATCTTTCCAACCCGATTCTAGGGGCAAATGGGCTCCGAACTATGAAGGACCATTTGTTGTCAAGAAAGTTTTCTCCGGAGGTGCCATGATTCTCGCCAATATGGATGGCGAAGACCTCCCGCGTCCCCTGAACGCCGATGCAGTCAAGAAGTATTTCGCTTAGGCAAATTTCTGGCCAAACCAGTCTTGGCATTTGAACATATTCTGGAATTCAAAGTTGTTAGGGAGAATAGTGATCATCGTTTTGTATGACCTCTTATTTCACATACTGTTTCCCCAAACTTTTGTAAACCGTTGGAGTCGCATTGTTAGCGAACTACCATCGCATTAATGAAATTTGAGCATTTATCTTTTGTGGGCAAAATTTTAATTTTATGGAAATACTTGAAACAAATTTACTTAAAACATTCTTACTTCTAAAATGTGTCGTGAATAACGAAGGGAATATTAACAGTCGTTCCGAAAATGGTCAAGCCATGAAATGCAAAACAGTACAGTAATTTTTACTTGCATGATGAATTTGTTTTCTTTCAAAATCGTCATTAAGTGTTGGCTGTGTACATGCTTAGTTATGGTGGTGCTAAACTTGGTGATTCCCCAGTTGTTCCAGTCAAGTGTGGTTTTAGCTACCTTTGTTTGGGAGATTTTGAAGTGCGGTACACTTCGTCTTATGCCAGTGGTTTATTGGTGCTAGAAGATTGGATTTGATTGTTCGTCTCTTCAGAAGACTTGGGCCTTGTAGCGTGACATCTTCCGACGTTGCTTCGTATTCCGTTTATCTTCCATCTTTTCAAGAGTGGCCGAGCATTTACGTTGCTGTGACACCTTATTATCTCCAAGATATCCCATCTGTCAGTTTTGTCAGCATATGCATGACATTCATTTATTCATCCACACTCGCATCATGCACACACAGTTGTATTTGTTAATGTCATTAAATTCGTACACCTTAGTTGTGTCCTTTTCAAATAACGTATTTGATCCTTCCAAATAGGGTGTCAGCTTAAGCATAAAGTACGCCTCCTTTCTAACTCCCCAACCGAGCTAATCCTCGTGGAGGATTTTTGATTCAGCTTACTTTGTCCATTCCTCGATAGGATAATTTCCCCAATCGATTTACTTTCTCATTGGGAGGAGTCTTGTTTGACTGTTTTCTCTCTGGTTATTCCTGAATGAAGTTGTTGCCTCTTGCATAGGCTACCTCTGTGTTTTTCCCCAGCGAAATTGCGACCTAGACGGTTGGTGCATTTATTTTGCACGTTTTAAATATGTGATCTCCTCGGGAAGGTTTGATTCAGGGTTCTCTTTGATGAAGAGTTTTATTCTCTGCCAATATCATCGCAGTTCCCCTCTGAATTATGTCGGAAAACGACAAGCGGTAGCTCTTCACGAGCAACTTGTACGTTTCTATCTTCAACAAGCGCCGAGCAGTAGTTCTTCATGGGCTACTAGTGCGTTATTTTAGCTTTCAGAAAGCGCCAAGCAGCAGTTCTTCACGAGCTACTAGTGCGTCATTTTATTCCGTTGGAAAGCACCGAGCAGCAGTTCTTCATGAGCTACTAGTGCGTCGGTTATGACTTTGTGAAAGCGCCGAGCAGCAGTTCTTCATGAGCTACTAGTGCGTCATCATCATTTTATCCTTTTTGGGAAGCGCCGAGCAGCAGTTCTTCATGAACTACTAGTGCGTCATTTACTCTTTTTTTGAAAGCGACAAGCAGCAAACTCTTCATGAGTTACCAGTACGTGTTACCAGTACGTTATTTTCTTTGGACGACAGCAAGCGGCAGCTTCTTTATTTGAGCAACTTGTTCGTTATCGGTATTTTCTTTGGACGACAGCAAGCGGCAGCTTCTTTATTTGAGCAACTTGTTCGTTATCGGTATTTTCTTTGGACGACAGCAAGCGGCAGCTTCTTTATTTGAGCAACTTGTTCGTTATCGGTATTTTCTTTGGACGACAGCAAGCGGCGGCTTCTTTATTTGAGCAACTTGTTTGTTATCGGTATTTTCTTTGGACGCCAACAGCTGGCAATTTTCTTTATTTGAACAACCTTCGTATCTACAGTCTTATCACCTCAGCATCAATGAGTACATCTCTGAAAATCTCGCAGAGAAGTCTGGTACGAATCTACACCTCCAGAAGTCGGTAACCAGTTATCAGCAATTCGATACTCCCTGTCTACCGTCGACCTTGAGTTGCGAATTCACTATTTGGATCAATAACCTGTTATGGCCTATGCAAGGTGCTCTCTTTGTTAGGGTTAGAGGTCGTATTCCCTCAGTTTTATTCGCTGTCAGGAGTCTGTCGTTTGAAGTCGATAGCTCGTTCTCCCAGTAGCGTATAACTCATGTCTTTGTGTTTTGTTGACGTTCGATTCCCTCAACATTGTCTCGTTTCACAGTATCTTTCTCTGTGAGTTAGATCGTTGCATTCTTACCACCGCATGATGACGGCATCTTAGGACAAAATTTGCGTAATTGTGTATTTAAGTACCTTCAATCTCGTCGACACGAAGATTTTAATCTTCATATCTCCGGATAGAAGAAACTTAAATAGGGGCAGCTGTTGTACCCCAAATTTTGACCTAAGACGTCATCTCCTATCCGCATCTTTACATTACATTTGTTTTGATCCATCGATTTTAAATTTCATGACTTTTTCGGGCCAAGAGCTATTTATGCTGAACATTGAATCATTTAATCGATTCGTGCAAAAATGATGTTTATTAATTATCCATTATCTAAAACTTGAATAATTGAAATTTCATTTTTTGATTATTATTTAGTTTAAAGATGTAGGGATAATAAAATGAACATCAGAGAAGAGGCGCATTAATTGTGCGGACGTTTTATTTATTTACTCATTATTTTTAAATTTAAGTAACTAGAATTTATTCTTAGTTATTCTATAATTTAAAGGTTATGAATAATATAAATAAGCATTTGAGGAAATTCATTGGTCAATAACGACTGTTTAATCGTTCGTCGTTCTAGATTAAATAATTGAAATCCTATTTTAATTATTATAATTTAGTTGAGAATGATGGATTAAATAATCGAAGGTATAGTTGGTCAATGATAATTATTATTTATCTGTTTATTATTTTGAATGTAGGTAATTGGAGATTTGTTTTCAATTATTAATTCGTTTGGATAAAATAATAAACGATAAATAAATAAAGAAGAAGAATTAATAGACAAATAGTTTCTTTTATTCATTTTTTGGTACAAGTTATTTTGTAAATATTGTATATATTGCAATAAATTACAATAATGAATTGTCAAAATTAAAATGAAATAAACTAGTCTATCTTAATTCTAAAGTTTCCAATCCAATGCGTATCCGCTCATTTAATTTTACCTGCACAATTAAAAGAAAAGAATTAGAATCCAAATAAATAATTAAATGCAGAAAATAAATTTTAATGTTCATCATTAAATGTAATGGCCGGAATCAGTTATTTTATTTTTTGCAAATCACGGGATTACTCCCGGTTCACAAAAAAAGAAAAGGATTTCAAAACATATGCATAAATTGTTTTCCAAAAACTGCATACTTAAGCTAACCACATTAGTTTTAATCCCAAACATAATTTCAAAGCATACAGCATACAGCATAAGCAAATATGTAGTAACCATATGCAAGCATGCCCCTTTTTAACGTGGCCTATACATCAAGAAGCAGACAACATGTGATTTAAAAAAACAATATGCAGTTTGACTATTCTTGCAAGCAAAAAAATTTCCTTTTCTTTCATCATTTTCCAGCCACTGCATTTTCAGAAATAGACAGCTTATCACACTTTTGTCAAAGCCATTCTGAGAGAGAAAAAGAGAGGGAGAAGTGTGGGATTTGCAGACTTAGCTTAGGCAGAAAGAGATATACAAAACAAACTAAGAAATATAGCCAGTAAGAATAATAGCATAGAAGAAGAATAAAGGCAAACTGAGTGGACAGTAGTGCAGAATGCTCAGGGAGATCCCAAGAGATTTGTTTCAAAGTTCCTGGCCTGTAGCGCAAGAGAAGAGAGGAGAATTGTTATATTACAACAAAGAGAAACAAAGCAGGGAGATACACAAAACAGCAGAAGAGAAAACGAAATACACAAGCGCCAGAAACATAACCAAAAACCATTTTCAAAAACCTGTAGAACAATCATTGAAAATAGCCATCACCAAACCAACAAAAACCTGCAATGGCCTCACATTAGTAAAAGCTTTGCCCCTGTCCAGCCTAACCGAAAACCAGTTCACCATGTCAAAACCTGCATGATCACTGAGAAAACTATTTTCCAAACCATACAAAACATTACCAACTGATTGAGCCCCTTATAGCCAATATCACTATCCCACTGTCAACACCACCCATCATCATAAACAACCAATGCCTTAACATGCTGTCAAGAACCATAAAACATAGCTCAATCCTCATACCAGTAAAAACGATATCCCTACTGTAAAGGCCTACATACAAAAACCTGTCAAAACCTTTTACAAGTCCAAACCATACCATTTTCGTAAACCCACCATAGGCAACAGTATTCAAGAAGAAGAGAGAGTTATCATCCAATTCCACAGCATATCCAAAGCAACATTTCAAGGCAAAACGGTGAAGCCCTCAGTGTACACATCACTGGGCAACAAGCTACACAGTAGCATTCAAGCAAAAGGAAGGAAATCAAATACCGTTCACCACCGCGTGCGCCCGTTGCCTCCCTGCTGTCCGGCCTCCATCACCCCCCAAGCTCCTCCTCCTTCTCCATCTAGGTAACGCCTTCTTCCTTTCTCATTCCTTAAAAACATCATTCAAATCGACATGGACAGTAAAAATGGTAACTAGTCAGAATCAACCAAGAAGCCATAAAATCAACTAAGAAATTGTAAAATCAACAGCGAATCTGTAAAGCTTATACGCGAATTGAATCAACATTAACGTTAACGAAAATGTTTTGGTCCTTACCGTCTCCGCTCGAAGCCGCCGCGTCAACAATGGAGGGAAGAGAGAAACTTGGTGTGGGTGGCCGGGACATGGAGGCATCGGCGTTGGAGGCGAAGAAGCGAAGAAGCTGCGCGAGAGAGAGATGAAGATCGTGAAGAGGCGCCGTTCTGCCTTAAACCAAACCCTAAATCCTTTTATCAAACAAACACAACCCTAATCTCAATTTAATCCCATGGACCCCCTTTAACCCACGACCCGCTCCATTTCTCAATCCAACCCAATTCTTCTCTTATACTCCAGCCCATTTCTAATTGCTAATTCACACCCTTTTTTTTTTTCTTTATAGATTATTGGTTCAATTGTATTTCTTTTTTTCTTAGTTTAATTAATTTATATTAGTTAATTTTTTCTTAGGAATACACATATAATTTTAAATAGATAATTTTGACACTTTACCCAAATATTAGTTAAGTTTATTTAATTTTAGACTTCTTTATTTTAATTAGATATTTGATTTATAAGTTTTGTTTAATTTGATAAATATTTAATATTTCTAAAAAACATATGAAAGTAAAAAAATGAAGACTAAAAGACATTTTATTTTATTCCCCTCATTTTGATTAAGTACCAATATAACAAAAAGACATAAAAAATAGAAATATATAAAAACATTAAAAACATTTCTATTAATTCTCATTACCTTTTACTATTAAAAATGCGTAAAAAATGAAAACCAATTAAAACTTTTCTTTTCGCATATTAAACAAAAATCATATAAAATGCATGTTCACATTTAATTGTTGTGTATCATTTTCTGTTTAAATATCTCGCATTTACTTGATTATTCTGTTTGCGTCAATCCAAAGGGAATTGTCTAATTTTTGTTGACTTCATGTCCTAAAAAACGATCGAGCGAATACTCTCATTTCATTGAAACTTAGGATAATTTTTCCAAATATCCGATTTCTCCAAAACTCACACCTTTTAAGTCAAAACTTCAACGTTAGGTTGTCGTATCTTCAAAAACCCGTCCGTATCCCTTTTTTCGGCCAAAACGATTTATTTTCAAATCAAGCGATCAATTTTAAATAAAACAGATATTTCAAAAGGTTCCTATAGAGTACTATAGATGCATTGGGTGCTAATACCTTCCCATTGTATAACCAACCCCCGAACCACAAGACCTCTTTTCAAAAACACTTTGCATTTGTATTTTTAGTTACATTGCATATTTAGGGTTTTATTTCGCTCTTTTCCCTTTTCCTTTGGAAACAATAAAGCGCGGTGGCGACTCTTGCTTTTGCGAGTCAAGTTAATCAATAGCTTGATCTCCGATTTTCACCGCTACACTAACCCTCTTGCTTTGTAAATAGAAGTCATTAAGGATGAAAATGATAACTCATATCCACCAAAACTACTTCCATATCTTGATAATTGAGAGAAATATGCACTTGTGATCAATGGGAATAAGACTTTGTCCAACCATGACAACTTCTTCAATCAATCCCTTGCACTTTTGAATAAACTTTGATAACTTTGAAATGTAGTGAAACAAAATAACATTGCCATGCCATCCCTTCCAAAATAACTTAAATGGTGAGGTTTGGACTTCTCAAGCTTTATTGACTAGGGCATGGAAATAAACTCATGAACCCATGGAGCAACTTGCTAAACCTCATTGCCTTTACCTACATTATTAACAAGTGCGACAAACCAACATTGAATTTTATTAACTAAAATAAAAATCAAGACAAAATATTCATGATCACAAAAGAAAACAAGTCAAGGTGCTTGGTGATTTCTCAAAGAGCAAAGCTAAAGATAGGGGGAACCAAAAGCCCTAATGTGATCTTGTTGTGATTGAATCAACATGGTATGATGAAGGGATCTTGGGGGGGGGGGGGAATTGGGTTACAACAGTTAGGGACCATGATCTTTTTTATGACTTTAGAATTGAGGGTCTTTGCTAAGATATCCCTATGTTTGAGGAATGTGACCATTATTTTCCGAGGTAATCAAGTGAGGTATACCCTAAGGGTGCAAGTGTGCAACAGTGTGCTTTTTCAGTTATGTTTATCTTGCAATAAGTGATCAAATATTTAATTGATTAATCTTGTCACGCACGCCTAAGTTACTAACAGCTATATACAAGCATATAAGAATATAAAGAGCGGGAAATGAAAGTTCCTACGCTATTACAGGGCTTTGGTGTAGATACATAAGTAATGGATTGAAAAGTAAAATGCGAAAATAAAAACCGTAATTTAGCTATTACAAATCAAGCGCAATTACATAAATGGTAAAAAATAATCGTATGGAAAAAATAATGACGCGAAAAAATTAAAACGTGAAAAAGTTCTAAATCCTAGAAAACCTAATTGTTTATTAAAAAAATATTTTTTGTATTTTATGAAAAAAATTAGAAGCTTAACCTAATTCTCTAATTAATTTTAATTTAAAGAAAATAGGTTAAAATTTTGAATTTTTTTTTTGAATAACCATGTATTAAAAAAATTCGCAAATAACCACGTTTCGGAAAAAATTACGCAAATAACCATGTTTCAGATGACTCCCCAAAGGAGGAGCCATCTCACTTGGCGCCTACACCCATTATTTAAGGGGAGGCGCCATCTCACTTGGCGCCTAGGTGCTTAGGGCTTTCCCTAAGCCAAGTGAGATGGCGCCTTAGTGCATTTCTAGGGAAATTTTCGCGTTTTTTTTTCAATCCGGTGCGTTGCGTATTCGATACAGGATCAACAAAATTGACTTTTTATTTAAAAAAATGATTACACCCATAAGTATTACATAAAAAAACAGATCAAAAAACAGACAAATCAGTGGTCCCCCGGAACCCGGTAATGACCCCCGGTTCCGCATCCCCGTCCTCGTCTTTCCTGTGCTAGGTGTCGTCGCGTTTCCTGTTGTGGTAGGTTCGATGGCCCAGCGAAGTCAATGCGTTCCAGATCCATAAAATCAGTTATATCTCCATATCTAGAAGATCCTCTTTGGTACAGTCGATTACTCATACCCTCAAAGTTTGGTCGTGTTGGCGGTGGGTGGGGTTCCATGGTGGGTCTGTAGCATTGATCGTCTGAGTACGAGGGGTAGAAAGGAAATGGATCTTGGGGTGTTTGGTATTGAGGATGTTGGGTGGTTTGGTGATACTTTAGTTGATGGTAAGTTGGGTCGGTTGGTTCGTAATCTTCCGACATTCCCAGATCAGGGCTAAGGCTGGATGTTGAGGGGCCCATATTGGGATATACAGAAGACTGAAATTTTGTGTGGGGTATGCGGGTGTGTTGGTATTGTGATTGGAATTGTAGTTGGGTGTGAGGCATATGGGGGTATTGGTACTGAGGTGGTGATTGTGGTTGATTGTGGGGCATTTGGGTGTAATTGTGTTGTGGTGGGGACTGTGGTTGGGTGTTTGTGGTTCGGTTTTGTCTGGGGGGTTGGTGGGAGGTTGATGTGTGTTGGGTTTGTTGTTGGGGAAATGAGGGTTGTGCCCATTATGTTCGTGGGTCAACCAAATACCTTGGATGAGACACGTGCATTTCAGGGTTACTAACCGACCTGTACCAAGATAAATATTGATCCGTGTGTCGCATATTACCATGATTGAGGAAAACCAGGAATTGCAAGACATGTCAGTGACGCCTCTTCCACATCTTACACCATTCTGGAGCAAAGTCTTTCCAGTTGGTAAGACCCCACTGGGCGTCGACCCTTTTGAGATGCCACGGGGACAAACAAGTCAGATCACTTGGTATCTCTGGATGCATTCCGAACTGCATCTTCACACGGTCGCTGTGGTGCATCTCCACAACATTGAACCGTATGATTGCAGTCTTGGTGCTCCAAATTGTTGCATCCTCGGGGTTTGGTTCATGGCCCAAACCCAAATATGGTCTCCAGACAAACTGCGAAAAAAATTAAATCAGGTTAATGAAAACGTAATATATAAATAATTTAAATGAAGAAAAGTTGAAAGGTATGACGTACATCATCCGGGCCTAGGTAATCCAATAGATTACGGTATAGTGCGACATTGAATCTTGGATTCTTGTCGTAATCCATACCCCTCACGCAATACCTAAAGGAAATGAAAAACATTTTATTTTTAGCATATATTTGGTGAAGAGATGAATAGTAATAAATGATATAACTTGATGACTTACTTTGTTGTGTACGGGAAAACGAATGTGTTGTTGTTGACGGGGTTTAAGGACTCCATCCTCCACCAACCCCAGGCTTGAAGTAAAAAAGTACAACCATAAAATGTACATTTTTCCTTGACTGCATTTTTGCACAAGGAACTGTATAGGTGGGCTAAAACTGCAGAACCCCAACTATACTTTCTTGTTTTTTCAAAATCTCTAAGTAAATGTAAATACATAAAATTTACACTATTTCCCGTACTTTCGGGAAATAAAAAGGTTCCAAATAGTATCATTAGATAAGTTCTAGCTTTTATTACACTATCTTGCTCGGAGGAATTTTCGTTTAATTCTAAACTTGCATAATGATTTTTAAGCTCAGTAAGTAGTATACCCTGACCTCTCGCACCACCACCTTCAACCATATCCCTGCCCAACAATTCTTCACACTGAGAATTGGGTTGTTTAACCGACCCGTTAACAGCCTTACCGTCGACAGGGAGACCCAGTAACATGTACACATCCTCTAGCATGACGGTACATTCACCTATTGGTAGCTGAAATGTATGGGTCTCTGGTCTCCACCTTTCCAACATTGCAAGAATGAACTTTGAATCAATTGTGCAGTTGGAGATCTTTATAACATGTCTGAAACCTACGTATTCCAGATATGGTACGATAAATGGGTCGGGAGCCAGGTAGTTGTGAGACCGGATTCTAAATCTTTCGGTATCCTGAGTTAATAATGTAAAAGGTGTAAGATTAAGTAAGATGAACAAAGCATTACCTGAAGTATAAAAAATGTATAACCAAAATAGAAACTTACAAATGCGGCAATGTTGTCCCTTGTGCCTCTGTGAGAATCGGCCATTGTGAGAAGAGCCATTGTTGAAAATGCCCGATATTATGAAAGACTTAGAAAGTGTAAGAGATTAGGAAAGACTTTGTAGCAGAGAGTGAGACGATTGTGGGTGTCAGAGAAGTATGTTATGCTCTGTATTTATAGGCAAAAAAATTTCATAGAGTAAGTGAGGTGGTAGCTGGTGCATGCATGTATGATAAGTGTCACTCTTGCAGAGTAGGCGCAGCTAGGTGGAAGCCTTGGAGAAGGCATGTCGGCATGCATGTAACACGATTGGACATTAAGGGAGGCGTCATTGGACTTGGTGAAAGAGTACAAAAATGAAAGGTGTCTCCATCCCCATTGGCGAATAAGAGGTGTCATGGGTTGCAGAGTAGGCGCAGGCTAGGTGACAGCCTTAGGGATGTCATGCTTGAATGCATGTAACACTATTGGAGGTGATGGGAGGAGACTTACAAGTAACAGTGTAGGAGCAGAGTAGGCGCAGGCTAGGTGGAAGCCTTGGAGAAGGCATCTCTGCATGCTTGTAACACGATTGGACATTAAGGGAGGCGCCATTGGACTTGGCGAAATAGTACAAAAATGAAAGGTGTCGCCATCCCTATTGGCGAATAAGAGGTGTCATGGGTTGCAGAGTAGGCGCATGCTAGGTGACAGCCTTGGGGATGCCATGCCTGAATGCATGTAACACTATTGGAGGTGATGGGAGGAGACTTACAAGTAACAGTGTAGGTGCAAAGTAGGCGCAAGCTAGGTGGCAGCCTTGGAGAAGGCATCTCTGCATGCATGTAACACGATTGGACATTAAGGGAGGCGCCATTGGACTTGGCGAAAAAGTACAAAAATGAAAGGTGTCTCCATCCCCATTGGTGAATAAGAGGTGTCATGGGTTGCAGAGTATGCGCATGCTAGGTGACAGCCTTGGGGATGCCATTCCTAAATGCATGTAACACTATTGGAGGTGATGGGAGGAGACTTACAAGTAACAGTGTAGGTGCAGAGTAGGCGCAGGCTACGTGGAAGCCTTGGAGAAGGCATCTCTGAATGCATGTAACATGATTGGACATTAAGGGAGGCGCCATTGGACTTGGTGAAAGAGTACAAAAATGAAAGGTGTCGCCATCCCCATTGGCGAATAAGAGGTGTCATGGGTTGCAGAGTAGGCGCGGGCTGGGTGACAGCCTTGGGGATGCCATGCCTGAATGCATGTAACACTATTGGAGGTGATGGGAGGAGACTTACAAGTAACAGTATAGGTGCAGAGTAGGCGCAGGCTAGGTGGCAGCCTTGGAGAAGGCATCTCTGCATGCATGTAACACGATTGGACATTAAGGGAGGCACCATTGGACTTGGCGAAAGAGTACAAAAATGAAAGGTGTCGCCATCCCCATTGGCGAATAAGAGGTGTCATGGGTTGCAGAGTAGGCGCAGGCTAGGTGACAGCCTTGGGGATCCCATGCCTGAATGCATGTAACACTATTGGAGGTGATGGGATGAGACTTACAAGTTACAGTGTAGGTGCAGAGTAGGCGCAGGCTAGGTGGAAGCCTTAGAAAAGGCATCTCTACATACATGTAACACGATTGGACATTAAGGGAGGCGCCATTGGACTTTGCGAAAGAGTACAAAAATGAAAGGTGTCGCCATCCCCATTGGCGAATAAGAGGTGTCATGGGTTGCAGAGTAGGTGCAGGCTAGGTGACATCCTTGTGGATGCCATGCCTGAATGCATGTAACACTATTGGAGATGATGGAAGGACACTTACAAGTAACAGTGTAGGTGCAGAGTAGGCGCAGGCTAGGTGGCAGCCTTGGAGAAGGCATCTCTGCATGCATGTAACACGATTGGACATTAAGGGAGGCGTCATTGGACTTGGTGAAAGAGTACAAAAATGAAAGGTGTCGCCATCCCCATTGGCGAATAATAGGTGTAATGGGCTGCAGAGTAGGCGCAGGCTAGGTGACAGCCTTATGGATGCCATGCCTGAATGCATGTAACACTATTGGAGGTGATTGGAGGAGACTTTCAAGTAACAGTGTAGGTGTAGAGTAGGTGGCAGCCTTGGAGAAGGCATCTCTGCATTCATGTAACACGATTAGACTTTAAGGGAGGCGCCATTGGACTTGGCGAAAGAGTATAAAAGTGAAAGGTGTCACCATCCCCATTGGCGAATAAGAGGTGTCATGGGTTGCAGAGTAGGCGCAGGCTAGGTGACAGCTTTGGGGATGCCATGCCTGAATGCATGAAACACTATTGGAGGTGGTGGGAGGAGACTTACAAGTAACAGTGTAGGTGCAGAGTAGGCGCAGGCTAGGTGGAAGCCTTGGAGAAGGCATCTCTGCATGCATGTAACACGATTGGACATTAAGGGAGGCACCATTGGACTTGGCGAAAGAGTACAAAAATGAAAGGTGTCGTCATCCCCATTGGCGAATAAGAGGTGTCATGGGTTGCAGAGTAGGTGCAGGCTGGGTGACAGCCTTGGGGATGCCATGCCTGAATGCATGTAACACTATTGGAGGTGATGGGAGGAGACTTACAAGTAACAGTATAGGTGCAGAGTAGGCGCATGCTAGGTGGCAGCCTTGGAGAAGGCATCTCTACATGCATGTAACACGATTGGACATTAAGGGAGGCACCATTAGACTTGGTGAAAGAGTACAAAAATGAAAGGTGTCGCCATCCCCATTGGCGAATAAGAGGTGTCATGGGTTGCAGAGTAGGCGCGGGTTAGGTGACAGCCTTGGGGATCCCATGCCTGAATGCATGTAACACTATTGGAGGTGATGGGATGAGTCTTACAAGTTACAGTGTAGGTGCAGAGTAGGTGCAGGCTAGGTGGCAGCCTTAGAAAAGGCATCTCTACATGCATGTAACTCGATTGGACATTAAGGGAGGCGCCATTGGACTTTGCGAAAGAGTACAAAAATGAAAGGTGTCGCCATCCCCATTGGCGAATAAGAGGTGTCATGGGTTGCAGAGTAGGTGCAAGCTAGGTGACAGCCTTGGGGATGCCATGCCTGAATGCATGTAACACTATTGGAGATGATGGAAGGAGACTTACAAGTAACAGTGTAGGTGCAGAGTAGGCGCAGGCTAGGTGGCAGCTTTGGAGAAGGCATCTATGCATGCATGTAACACGATTGGACATTAAGGGAGGCACCATTGGACTTGGCGAAAGATTACAAAAATGAAAGGTCTCGCCATCCCCATTGGCGAATAAGAGGTGTAATGGGCGGCAGAGTAGGCACAGGCTAGTTGACAGCCTTATGGATGCCATGCCTGAATGCATGTAACACTATTGGAGGTGATTGGAGGAGACTTTCAAGTAACAGTGTAGGTGCAGAAAAGGTGGCAGCCTTGGAGAAGACATCTCTGCATGCATGTAACACGATTGGACTTTAAGGGAGGCGCCATTGGACTTGGCGAAAGAGTACAAAAGTGAAAGGTGTCACCATCCCCATTGGCGAATAAGAGGTGTCATGGGTTGCAGAGTAGGCGCAGGTTAGGTGACAGCTTTGGGGATGCCATGCCTGAATGCATGAAACATTATTGGAGTTGGTGGGAGGAGACTTACAAGTAACAGTATAGGTGCAGAGTAGGCGCAGGCTAGGTGGAAGCCTTGGAGAAGGCATCTCTGCATGCATGTAACACGATTGGACATTAAGGGAGGCGTCATTAGACTTTGCGAAAGAGTACAAAAATGAAAGGTGTCGCCATCCCCATTGGCGAATAAGAGGTGTCATGGGTTGTAGAGTAGGTGAAAGCTAGGTGACAGCCTTGGGGATGCCATGCCTGAATGCATGTAACACTATTGGAGATGATGGAAGGAGACTTACAAGTAACAGTGTAGGTGCAGAGTAGGCGCAGGCTAGGTGGCAGCCTTGGAGAAGGCATCTCTGCATGCATGTAACACGATTGGACATTAAGGGAGGCACCATTGGTCTTGGCGAAAGAGTACAAAAATGAAAGGTCTCGCCATCCCCATTGGCGAATAAGAGGTGTAATGGGCGGCAGAGTAGGCACAGGCTAGTTGACAGCCTTATGGATGCCATGCCTGAATGCATGTAACACTATTGGAGGTGATTGGAGGAGACTTTCAAGTAACAGTGTAGGTGCAGAGTAGGTGGCATCCTTGGAGAAGACATCTTTGCATGCATGTAACACGATTGGACTTTAAGGGAGGCGACATTGGACTTGGCGAAAGAGTACAAAAGTGAAAGGTGTCACCATCCCCATTGGCGAATAAGAGGTGTCATGGGTTGCAGAGTAGGCGCAGGCTAGGTGACAGCTTTAAGGATGCCATGCCTGAATGCATGAAACACTATTGGAGGTGGTGGGAGGAGACTTACAAGTAACAGTGTAGGTGCAGAGTAGGCGCAGGCTAGGTGGAAGCCTTGGAGAAGGCATCTCTGCATGCATGTAACACGATTGGACATTAAGGGAGGCGCCATTGGACTTGGCGAAAGAGTACAAAAATGAAAGGTGTCGCCATCCCCATTGGCGAATAAGAGGTGTCATGGGTTGTAGAGTAGGCGCAGGCTAGGTGACAGCCTTGGGGATGCCATGCCTGAATGCATGTAACACTATTGGAGGTGATGGAAGGAGACTTACAACTAACAGTGTAGGTGCAGAGTAGGCGCAGGCTAGGTGGTAGCCTTGGAGAAGGCATCTCTGCATGCATGTAACACGATTAGACATTAAGGGAGGCGCCATTGGACTTGGCGAAAGAGCATAAAAATGAAAGGTATCGCCATCCCCATTGGCGAATAAGAGGTGTCATGGGTTGCAGAGTAGGCGCAGGCTAGGTGATAGCCTTTGGGATCACATGCCTGAATGCATGTAACACTATTGGAGGTGATGGAAGGAGACTTACAAGTAACAGTGTAGGTGCAGAGTAGGCGCAGGCTAGGTGGCAGCCTTGGAGAAGGCATCTCTGCATGCATGTAACACGATTGGACATTAAGGGAGGCACCATTGGACTTGGCGAAAGAGTACAAAAATGAAAGGTCTCGCCATCCCCATTGGCGAATAAGAGGTGTAATGGGCGGCAGAGTAGGCACAGGCTAGTTGACAACCTTATGGATGCCATGCCTGAATGCATGTAACACTATTGGAGGTGATTGGAGGAGACTTTCAAGTAACAGTGTAGGTGCAGAGTAGGTGGCATCCTTGGAGAAGACATCTCTGCATTCATGTAACACGATTGGACTTTAAGAGAGGCGCCATTGGACATGGCGAATGAGTACAAAAGTGAAGGTGTCACCATCCCCATTGGCGAATAAGAGGTGTCATGGGTTGTAGAGTAGGCGCATGCTAGGTGACAGCTTTGGGTATGCCATGCCTGAATGCATGAAACACTATTGGAGGTGGTGGGAGGAGACTTACAAGTAACAGTGTAGGTGCAGAGTAGGCGCAGGCTAGGTGGAAGCCTTAAAGAAGGCATCTCTGCATGCATGTAACACGATTGGACATTAAGGGAGGCGCCATTGGACTTGGCGAAAGAGTACAAAAATGAAAGGTGTCGCCATCCCTATTGGCGAATAAGAGGTGTCATGGGTTGCAGAGTAGGCGCATGCTAGGTGACAGCCTTGGGGATGCCATGCCTGAATGCATGTAACACTATTGGAGGTGATGGGAGGAGACTTACAAGTAAAAGTGTAGGTGCAAAGTAGGCGCAAGCTAGGTGGCAGCCTTGGAGAAGGCATCTCTGCATGCATGTAACACGATTGGACATTAAGGGAGGCGCCATTGGACTTGGCGAAAAAGTACAAAAATGAAAGGTGTCTCCATCCCCATTGGCGAATAAGAGGTCTCATGGGTTGCAGAGTAGGCGCATGCTAGGTGACAGCCTTGGGGATGCCATTCCTAAATGCATGTAACACTATTGGAGGTGATGGGAGGAGACTTACAAGTAACAGTGTAGGTGCAGAGTAGGCGCAGGCTACGTGGAAGCCTTGGAGAAGGCATCTCTGAATGCATGTAACACGATTGGACATTAAGGGAGGCGCCATTGGACTTGGCAAAAGAGTAAAAAAATGAAAGGTGTCGCCATCCCCATTGGCGAATAAGAGGTGTCATGGGTTGCAGAGTAGGCGCAGGCTGGGTGACAGCCTTGGCGATGCCATGCCTGAATGCATGTAACACTATTGGAGGTGATGGGAGGAGACTTACAAGTAACAGTATAAGTGCAGAGTAGGCGCAGGCTAGGTGGCAGCCTTGGAGAAGGCATCTCTCCATTCATGTAACACGATTGTACATTAAGGGAGGCACCATTGGACTTGGCGAAAGAGTACAAAAATGAAAGGTGTCGCCATCCCCATTGGCGAATAAGAGGTGTCATGGGTTGCAGAGTAGGCGCAGGCTAGGTGACAGCCTGGGGGATCCCATGCCTGAATGCATGTAACACTATTGGAGGTGATGGGATGAGACTTACAAGTTACAGTGTAGGTGCAGAGTAGGCGCAGGCTAGGTGGAAGCCTTAGAAAAGGCATCTCTACATACATGTAACACGATTGGACATTAAGGGAGGCGCCATTGGACTTTGCGAAAGAGTACAAAAATGAAAGGTGTCGCCATCCCCATTGGCGAATAGGAGGTGTCATGGGTTGCAGAGTAGGTGCAGGCTAGGTGACATCCTTGGGGATGCCATGCCTGAATGCATGTAACACTATTGGAGATGATGGAAGGAGACTTACAAGTAACAGTGTAGGTGCAGAGTAGGCGCAGGCTAGGTGGCAGCCTTGGAGAAGGCATCTCTGCATGCATGTAACACGATTGGACATTAAGGGAGGCGTCATTGGACTTGGTGAAAGAGTACAAAAATGAAAGGTGTCGCCATCCCCATTGGCAAATAATAGGTGTAATGGGCTGCAGAGTAGACGCAGGCTATGTGACAGCCTTATGGATGCCATGCCTGAATGCATGTAACACTATTGGAGGTGATTGGAGGAGACTTTCAAGTAACAGTGTAGGTGCAGAGTAGGTGGCAGCCTTGGAGAAGGCATCTCTGCATTCATGTAACACGATTGGACTTTAAGGGAGGCGCCATTGGACTTGGCGAAAGAGTACAAAAGTGAAAGGTGTCACCATCCCCATTGGCGAATAAGAGGTGTCATGGGTTGCAGAGTAGGCGCAGGCTAGGTGACAGCTTTGGGGATGCCATGCCTGAATGCATGAAACACTATTGGAGGTGGTGGGAGGAGACTTACAAGTAACAGTGTAGATGCAGAGTAGGCGCAGGCTAGTTGGAAGCCTTGGAGAAGGCATCTCTGCATGCATGTAACACGATTGGACATTAAGGGAGGCGCCATTGGACTTGGCGAAAGAGTACAAAAATGAAAGGTGTCGCCATCCCCATTGGCGAATAAGAGGTGTCATGGGTTGCAGAGTAGGTGCAGGCTGGGTGACAGCCTTGGGGATGCCATTCCTGAATGCATGTAACACTATTGGAGGTGATGGGAGGAGACTTACAAGTAACAGTATAGGTGCAGAGTAGGCGCATGCTAGGTGGCAGCCTTGGAGAAGGCATCTCTGCATGCATGTAACACGATTGGACATTAAGGGAGGCACCATTAGACTTGGTGAAAGAGTACAAAAATGAAAGGTGTCGCCATCCCCATTGGCGAATAAGAGGTGTCAGGGGTTGCAGAGTAGGCGCAGGCTAGGTGATAGCTTTGGGGATGCCATGCTTGAATGCATGAGACACTATTGGAGGTGGTGGGAGGAGACTTACAAGTAACAGTGTAGGTGCAGAGTAGGTGCAGGCTAGGTGGAAGCCTTGGAGAAGGCATCTCTGCATGCATGTAACACGATTGGGCATTAAGGGAGGCGCCATTGGACTTTGCGAAAGAGTACAAAAATGAAAGGTGTCCCCATCCCCATTGGCGAATAAGAGGTGTCATGGGTTGTAGAGTAGGTGCAAGCTAGGTGACAGCCTTGGGGATGCCATGCCTGAATGCATGTAACACTATTGGAGATGATGGAAGGAGACTTACAAATAACAGTGTAGGTGCAGAGTAGGCGCAGGCTAGGTGGCAGCCTTGGAGAAGGCATCTCTGCATGCATGTAACACGATTGGACATTAAGGGGGGCACCATTGGACTTGGAGAAAGAGTACAAAAATGAAAGGTCTCGCCATCCCCATTGGCGAATAAGAGGTGTAATGGGCGGCAGAGTAGGCACAGGCCAGTTGACAGCCTTATGGATGCCATGCCTGAATGCATGTAACACTATTGAAGGTGATTGGAGGAGACTTTCAAGTAACAATGTAGGTGCAGAGTAGGTGGCATCCTTGGAGAAGACATCTCTGCATGCATGTAACACGATTGGACTTTAAGGGAGGCGCCATTGGACTTGGCGAAAGAGTACAAAAGTGAAAGGTGTCACCATCCCTATTGGCGAATAAGAGGTGTCATGGGTTGCAGAGTAGGCGCAGGCTAGGTGACAGCTTTGGGGATGCCATGCCTGAATGCATGAAACACTATTGGAGGTGGTGGGAGGAGACTTACAAGTAACAGTGTAGGTGCAGAGTAGGCGCAGGCTAGGTGGCAGCCTTGGAGAAGGAATCTCTGCATGCATGTAACACGATTGGACATTAAGGGAGGCACCATTGGACTTGGCGAAAGAGTACAAAAATGAAAGGTCTCGCCATCCCCATTGGCGAATAAGAGGTGTAATGGGCGGCAGAGTAGGCGCAGGCTAGTTGACAGCCTTATGGATGCCATGCCTGAATGCATGTAACACTATTGGAGGTGATTGGAGGAGACTTTCAAGTAACAGTGTAGGTGCAGAGTAGGTGGCATCCTTGGAGAAGACATCTCTGCATGCATTTAACACGATTGGACTTTAAGGGAGGCGCCATTGGACTTGGCGAAAGAGTACAAAAGTGGAGGTGTCACCATCCCCATTGGCGAATAAGAGGTGTCATGGGTTGCAGAGTAGGCGCAGGCTAGGTGACAGCTTTGGGGATGCCATGCCTGAATGCATGAAACACTATTGGAGGTGGTGGGAGGAGACTTACAAGTAACAGTGTAGGTGCAGAGTAGGCGCAGGCTAGGTGGAAGCCTTGGAGAAGGCATCTCTGCATGCATGTAACACGATTGGACATTAAGGGAGGCGCCATTGGACTTGGCGAAAGAGTTCAAAAATGAAAGGTGTCGCCATCCCTATTGGCGAATAAGAGGTGTCATGGGTTGCAGAGTAGGCGCATGCTAGGTGACAGCCTTGGGGATGCCATGCCTGAATGCATGTAACACTATTGGAGGTGATAGGAGGAGACTTACAAGTAACAGTGTAGGTGCAAAGTAGGCGCAAGCTAGGTGGCAGCCTTGGAGAAGGCATCTCTGCATGCATGTAACACGATTGGACATTAAGGGAGGCGCCATTGGACTTGGCGAAAAAGTACAAAAATGAAAGGTGTCTCCATCCCCATTGGCGAATAAGAGGTGTCATGGGTTGCAGAGTAGGCGCATGCTAGGTGACAGCCTTGTGGATGCCATTCCTAAATGCATGTAACACTATTGGAGGTGATGGGAGGAGACTTACAAGTAACAGTGTAGGTGCAGAGTAGGCGCAGGCTACGTGGAAGCCTTGGAGAAGGCATCTCTGAATGCATGTAACACGATTGGACATTAAGGGAGGCGCCATTGGACTTGGCGAAAGAGTACAAAAATGAAAGGTGTCGCCATCCCCATTGGCGAATAAGAGGTGTCATGGGTTGCAGAGTAGGCGCAGGCTGGGTGACAGCCTTGGGAAAGCCATGCCTGAATGCAAGTAACACTATTGGAGGTGATGGGAGGAGACTTACAAGTAACAGTATAGGTGCAGAGTAGGCGCAGGCTAGGTGGCAGCCTTGGAGAAAGCATCTCTGCATGCATGTAACACGATTGGACATTAAGGGAGGCACCATTGGACTTTGCGAAAGAGTACAAAAATGAAAGGTGTCGCCATCCCCATTGGCGAATAAGAGGTGTCATGGGTTGCAGAGTAGGTCCAGGCTAGGTGACATCCTTGGGGATGCCATGCCTGAATGCATGTAACACTATTGGAGATGATGGAAGGAGACTTACAAGTAACAGTGTAGGTGCAGAGTAGGCGCATGCTAGGTGGCAGCCTTGGAGAAGGCATCTCTGCATGCATGTAACACGATTGGACATTAAGGGAGTAGTCATTGGACTTGGTGAAAGAGTACAAAAATGAAAGGTGTCGCCATCCCCATTGGCGAATAATAGGTGTAATGGGCTGCAGAGTAGGCGCAGGCTAGGTGACAGCCTTATGGATGCCATGCCTGAATGCATGTAACACTATTGGAGGTGATTGGAAGAGACTTTCAAGTAACAGTGTAGGTGCAGAGTAGGTGGCAGCCTTGGAGAAGGCATCTCTGCATTCATGTAACACGATTGGACTTTAAGGGAGGCGCCATTGGACTTGGCGAAAGAGTACAAAAATGAAAGGTGTCACCATCCCCATTGGCGAATAAGAGGTGTCATGGGTTGCAGAGTAGACGCAGGCTAGGTGACAGCTTTGGGGATGCCATGCCTGAATGCATGAAACACTATTGGAGGTGGTGGGAGGAGACTTACAAGTAATAGTGTAGGCGCAGAGTAGGCGCAGGCTAGGTGGAAGCCTTGGAGAAGGCATCTCTGCATGCATGTAACACGATTGGACATTAAGGGAGGCGCCATTGGACTTGGCGAAAGAGTACAAAAATGAAAGGTGTCGCCATCCCCATTGGCGAATAAGAGGTGTCATGGGTTGCAGAGTAGGTGCAGGATGGGTGACAGCCTTGGGGAATTCCATGCCTGAATGCATGTAACACTATTGGAGGTGATGGGAGGAGACTTACAAGTAACAGTATAGGTGCAGAGTAGGCACATGCTAGGTGGCAGCCTTGGAGAAGGCATCTCTGCATGCATGTAACACGATTGGACATTAAGGGAGGCACCATTGGACTTGGTGAAAGAGTACAAAAATGAAAGGTGTCGCCATCCCCATTGGCGAATAAGAGGTGTCATGGGTTGCAGAGTAGGCGAAGGCTAGGTGACAGCCTTGGGGATCCCGTGCCTGAATGCATGTAACACTATTGGAGGTGATGGGATGAGACTTACAAGTTACAGTGTAGGTGCAGAGTAGGTGCAGGCTAGGTGGAAGCCTTAGAAAAGGCATCTCTACATGCATGTAACACGATTGGACATTAAGGGAGGCGCCATTGGACTTTGCGAAAGAGTACAAAAATGAAAGGTGTCGTCATCCCCATTGGCGAATAAGAGGTGTCATGGGTTGCAGAGTAGGTGCAAGCTAGGTGACTGCCTTGGGGATGCCATGCCTGAATGCATGTAACATTATTGGAGATGATGGAAGGAAACTTACAAGTAACAGTGTAGGTGCAGAGTAGGTGCAGGCTAAGTGGCAGCTTTGGAGAATGCATCTCTGCATGCATGTAACACGATTGGACATTAAGGGAGGCACCATTGGACTTGGCGAAAGAGTACAAAAATGAAAGGTCTCGCCATCCCCATTGGCGAATAAGAGGTGTAATGGGCGGCAGAGTAGGCACAGGCTAGTTGACAGCCTTATGGATGCCATGCCTGAATGCATGTAACACTATTGGAGGTGATTGGAGGAGACTTTCAAGTAACAGTGTAGGTGCAGAGTAGGTGGCAGCCTTGGAGAAGACATATCTGCATGCATGTAACACGATTGGACTTTAAGGGAGGCGCCATTGGACTTGGCGAAAGAGTACAAAAGTGAAAGGTGTCACCATCCTCATTGGCGAATAAGAGGTGTCATGGGTTGCAGAATAGGCGCAGGCTAGCTTACAGCTTTGGGGATTCCATGCCTGAATGCATGAAACACTATTGGAGGTGGTGGGAGGAGACTTACAAGTAACAGTGTAGGTGCAGAGTAGGCGCAGGCTAGGTGGAAGCCTTGGAGAAGGCATCTCTGCATGCATGTAACACGATTGGACATTAAGGGAGACGCCATTGGACTTGGCGAAAGAGTACAAAAATGAAAGGTGTTGCCATCCCTATTGGCGAATAAGAGGTGTCATGGGTTGCAGAGTAGGCGCAGGCTAGGTGACAGCCTTGGGGATGCCATGCCTGAATGCATGTAACACTATTGGAGGTGATGGAAGGAGACTTACAAGTAACAGTGTAGGTGCAGAGTAGGCGCAGGCTAGGTGGCAGCCTTGGAGAAGGCATCTCTGCATGCATGTAATACGATTGGACATTAAGGGAGGCACCATTGGACTTGGCGAAAGAGTACAAAAATGAAAGGTCTCGCCATCCCCATTGGCGAATAAGAGGTGTAATGGGCGGCAGAGTAGGCACAGGCTAGTTGACAGCCTTATGGATGCCATGCCTGAATGCATGTAACACTATTGGAGGTGATTGGAGGAGACTTTCAAGTAACAGTGTAGGTGCAGAGTAGGTGGCATCCTTGGAGAAGACATCTCTGCATGCATGTAACACGATTGGACTTTAAGGGAGGCGCCATTGGACTTGGCGAAAGAGTACAAAAGTGAAAGGTGTCACCATCCCCATTGGCGAATAAGAGGTGTCATGGGTTGCAGAGTAGGCGCAGGCTAGGTGACAGCTTTGGGGATGCCATGCCTGAATGCATGAAACACTATTGGAGGTGGTGGGAGGAGACTTACAAGTAACAGTGTAGGTGCAGAGTAGGCGCAGGCTAGGTCGAAGCCTTGGAGAAGGCATCTCTGCATGCATGTAACACGCTTGGACATTAAGGGAGACGCCATTGGACTTGGCGAAAGAGTACAAAAATGAAAGGTGTCGCCATCCCCATTGGCGAATAAGAGGTGTCATGGGTTGCAGAGTAGGCGCAGGCTAGGTGACAGCCTTGGGGATGCCATGCCTGAATGCATGTAACACTATTGGAGGTGATGGAAGGAGACTTACAAGTAACAGTGTAGGTGCAGAGTAGGCACAGGCTAGGTGGCAGCCTTGGAGAAGGCATCTCTGCATGCATGTAACACGATTGGACATTAAGGGAGGCGCCATTGGACTTGGCGAAAGAGCATAAAAATGAAAGGTATCGCCATCCCCATTGGCGAATAAGAGGTGTCATGGGTTGCAGAGTAGGCGCAGGCTAGGTGATAGCCTTGGGGATGACATGCCTGAATGCGTGTAACACTATTGGAGGTGATGGAAGGAGACTTACAAGTAACAGTGTAGGTGCAGAGTAGGCGCAGGCTAGGTGGCATCCTTGGAGAAGGCATCTCTGCATGCATGTAACACGATTGGACATTAAGGGAGGCCCCATTGGACTTGGCGAAAGAGTACAAAAATAAAAGGTCTCGCCATCCCCATTGGCGAATAAGAGGTGTAATGGGCGGCAGAGTAGGCACAGGCTAGTTGACAGCCTTATGGATGCCATGCCTGAATGCATGTAACACTATTGGAGGTGATTGGAGGAGACTTTCAAGTAACAGTGTAGGTGCAGAGTAGGTGGCATCCTTGGAGAAGACATCTCTGCATGCATGTAACACGATTGTACTTTAAGGGAGGCGCCATTGGACTTGGCGAAAGAGTACAAAAGTGAAGGTGTCACCATCCCCATTGGCGAATAAGAGGTGTCATGGGTTGCATTGTAGGCGCAGGCTAGGTGACAGCTTTGGGGATGCCATGCCTGAATGCATGTAACACTATTGGAGGTGATGGAAGGAGACTTACAAGTAACAGTGTAGGTGCAGAGTAGGCGCAGGCTAGGTGGCAGCCTTGGAGAAGGCATCTCTGCATGCATGTAACACGATTGGACATTAAGGGAGACACCATTGTACTTGGCGAAAGAGTACAAAAATGAAAGGTGTCGCTATCCCCATTGGCGAATAAGAGGTGTCATGGGTTGCAGAGTAGGCGCAGGCTAGGTGATAGCTATGGGGATGCCATGCCTGAATGCATGTAACACTATTGGAGGTGATGGAAGGAGACTTACAAGTAACAGTGTAGGTGCAGAGTAGGCGCAGGCTAGGTGGCAGCCTTGGAGAAGGCATCTCTGCATGCATGTAACACGATTGGACATTAAGGGAGGCGCCATTGGACTTGGCGAAAGAGCATAAAAATGAAAGGTATCGCCATCCCCATTGGCGAATAAGAGGTGTCATGGGTTGCAGAGTAGGCGCAGGCTAGGTGATAGCCTTGGGGATGACATGCCTGAATGCGTGTAACACTATTGGAGGTGATGGAAGGAGACTTACAAGTAACAGTGTAGGTGCAGAGTAGGCGCAGGCTAGGTGGCAGCCTTGGAGAAGGCATCTCTGCATGCATGTAACACGATTGGACATTTAGGGAGGCCCCATTGGACTTGGCGAAAGAGTACAAAAATGAAAGGTCTCGCCATCCCCATTGGCGAATAAGAGGTGTAATGGGCGGCAGAGTAGGCACAGGCTAGTTGACAGCCTTATGGATGCCATGCCTGAATGCATGTAACACTATTGGAGGTGATTGGAGGAGACTTTCAAGTAACAGTGTAGGTGCAGAGTAGGTGGCATCCTTGGAGAAGACATCTCTGCATGCATGTAACACGATTGGACTTTAAGGGAGGCGCCATTGGTCTTGGCGAAAGAGTACAAAAGTGAAGGTGTCACCATCCCCATTGGCGAATAAGAGGTGTCATGGGTTGCAGAGTAGGCGCAGGCTAGGTGACAGCTTTGGGGATGTCATGCCTGAATGCATGAAACACTATTGGAGGTGGTGGGAGGAGACTTACAAGTAACAGTGTAGGTGCATAGTAGGCACAGGCTAGGTGGAAGCCTTGGAGAAGGCATCTCTGCATGCATGTAACATGATTGGACATTAAGGGAGGCGCCATTGGACTTGGCGAAAGAGTACAAAAATGAAAGGTGTCGCCATCCCCCATTGGCGAATAAGAGGTGTCATGGGTTGCAGAGTAGGCGCAGGCTAGGTGACAGCCTTGGGGATGCCATGCCTGAACGCATGTAACACTATTGGAGGTGATGGAAGGAGACTTACAAGTAACAATGTAGGTGCAGAGTAGGCGCAGGCTAGGTGGCAGCCTTGGAGAAGGCATCTCTGCATGTATGTAACACGATTGGACATTAAGGGAGGCGCCATTGGACTTGGCGAAAGAGCATAAAAATGAAAGGTATCGCCATCCCCATTGGCGAATAAGAGGTGTCATGGGTTGCAGAGTAGGCGCAGGCTAGGTGATAGCCTTGGGGATGACATGCCTGAATGCATGTAACACTATTGGAGGGGATGGGAGGAGACTTACAAGTAATAGTGTAAGTGCAGAGTAGGCGCAGGCAAGGTGGCAGCCATGGAGAAGGCATCTCTGTATGCATGTAACATAATTGGACATTAAGGGAGGCGCCATTGGACTTGGCGAAAGAGTACAAAAATGAAAGGTGTCTCCATCCCCATTGGCGAATAAGAGGTGCCATGGGTTGCAGAGTAGGCGTAGGCTAGGTGACAACCATGGGGATCCCATGCCTGAATGCATGTAACACTATTAGAGGTGATCGGATGAGACTTACAAGTAACAGTGTAGGTGCAGAGTAGGCGCAGGCTAGGTGGAAGCCTTAGAAAAGGCATCTCTGCATGCATGTAACACGATTGAACATTAAGGGAGGCGTCATTGGACTTTGCGAAAGAGTAAAAAAATGAAAGGTGTCGCCATCCCCATTGGCGAATAAGAGGTGTCATGGGTTGCAGAGTAGGCGCAACCTAGGTGACAGCCTTGGGGATCCCATGCCTGAATGCATGTAACGCTATTGGAGGTGATGGGATAAGACTTACAAGTTACAGTGTAGGTGCAGAGTATGCGCAGGCTAGGTGGCAGCCTTAGAAAAGGCATCTCTACATGCATGTAACACGATTGGACATTAAGGGAGGCGCCATTGGACTTTGCGAAAGAGTACAAAAATGAAAGGTGTCGCCATCCCCATTGGCGAATAAGAGGTGTCATGGGTTGCAGAGTAGGTGCAGGCTAGGTGACATCCTTGGGGATGCCATGCCTGAATGCATGTAACACTATTGGAGATGATGGAAGGAGACTTACAAGTAACAGTGTAGGTGCAGAGTAGGCGCAGGCTAGGTGGCAGCCTTGGAGAAGGCATCTCTGCATGCGTGTAACACGATTGGACATTAAGGGAGGCACCATTGGACTTGGCGAAAGAGTACAAAAATAAAAGGTGTCGCCATCCCCATTGGCGAATAAGAGGTGTAATGGGATGCAGAGTAGGCACAGGCTAGGTGACAGCCTTATGGATGCCATGCCTGAATGCATGTAACACTATTGGAGGTGATTGGAGGAGACTTTCAAGTAACAGTGTAGGTGCAGAGTAGGTGGCAGCCTTGGAGAAGGCATCTCTGCATGCATGTAACACGATTGGACATTAAGGGAGGTGCCATTGGACTTGGCGAAAGAGCATAAAAATGAAAGGTATCGCCATCCCCATTGGCGAATAAGAGGTGTCATGGGTTGCAGAGTAGGCGCAGGCTAGGTGATAGCCTTGGGGATGACATGCCTGAATGCATGTAACACTATTGGAGGGGATGGGAGGAGACTTACAAGTAACAGTGTAAGTGCATAGTAGGCGCAGGCAAGTTGGCATCCTTGGAGAAGGCATCTCTTCATTCATGTAACATGATTGGACATTAAGGGAGGCGCCATTGGACTTGGCGAAAGAGTACAAAAATGAAAGGTGTCTTCATCCCCATTGGCGAATAAGAGGTGCCATGGGTTACAGAGTAGGCGTAGGCTAGGTGACAGCCATGGGGATCCCATGCCTGAATGCATGTAACACTATTGGAGGTGATGGGATGAGACTTACAAGTAACAGTGTAGGTGCAGAGTAGGCGCAGGCTAGGTGGCAGCCTTAGAAAAGGCATATCTGCATAATTGTAACACGATTGGACATTAAGGGAGGCGTCATTGGACTTGGCGAAAGAGTAAAAAAATGAAAGGTGTCGCCATCCCTATTGGCGAATAAGAGGTGTCATGGGTTGCAGAGTAGGCGCAGGCTAGGTGACAGCCTTGGGGATCCCATGCCTGAATGCATGTAACGCTATTGGAGGTGATGGGATGAGACTTACAAGTTACAGTGTAGGTGCAGAGTAGGCGCAGGCTAGGTGGCAGCCTTAGAAAAGGCATCTCTACATGCATGTAACACGATTGGACATTAAGGGAGGCGCCATTGGACTTTGCGAAAGAGTACAAAAATGAAAGGTGTCGCCATCCCTATTGGCGAATAAGAGGTGTCATGGGTTGCAGAGTAGGTGCAGGCTAGGTGACAGCCTTGGGGTTGCCATGCCTGAATGCATGTAACACTATTGGAGATGATGGAAGGAGACTTACAAGTAACAGTATAGGTGCAGAGTAGTCGCAGGCTAGGTGGCAGCCTTGGAGAAGGCATCTCTGCATGCATGTAACACGATTGGACATTAAGGGAGGCACCATTGGACTTGGCGAAAGAGTACAAAAATTAAAGGTGTCGCCATCCCCATTGGAGAATAAGAGGTGTAATGGGCTGCAGAGTAGGCGCAGGCTAGGTGACAGCCTTATGGATGCCATGCCTGAATGCATGTAACACTATTGGAGGTGATTGGAGGAGACTTTCAAGTAACAGTGTAGGTGCAGAGTAGGTGGCAGCCTTGGAGAAGGCATCTCTGCATGCATGTAACACGATTGGACTTTAAGGGAGGCGCCATTGGACTTGGCGAAAGAGTACAAAAGTGAAAGGTGTCACCATTCCCATTGGCGAATAAGAGGTGTCATGGGTTGCAGAGTAGGCGCAGGCTAGGTGACAGCTTTGGGGATGTCATGCCTGAATGCATGAAACACTATTAGAGGTGGTGGGAGGAGACTTACAAGTAACAGTGTAGGTGCAGAGTAGGCGCAGGCTAGGTGGAAGCCTTGGAGAAGGCATCTCTGCATGCATGTAACACGATTGGACATTAAGGGAGGCGCCATTGGACTTGGCGAAAGAGTACAAAAATGAAAGGTGTCGCCATCCCTATTGGCGAATAAGAGGTGTCATGTGTTGCAGAGTAGGCGCAGGCTAGGTGACAGCCTTGGGGATGCCATGCCTGAATGCATGTAACACTATTGGAGGTGATGGAAGGAGACTTACAAGTAACAGTGTAGGTGCAGAGTAGGCGCAGGCTAGGTGGCAGCCTTGGAGAAGGCATCTCTGCATGCATGTAACACGATTGGACATTAAGGGAGGCACCATTGGACTTGGCGAAAGAGTACAAAAATGAAAGGTCTCGCCATCCCCATTGGCGAATAAGAGGTGTCATGGGTTGCAGAGTAGGCGCAGGCTAGGTGATAGCCTTGGGGATGACATGCCTGAATGCATGTAACACTATTGGAGGGGATGGGAGGAGACTTACAAATAACAGTGTAGGTGCAGATTAGGCGCAGGCAAGGTGGCAGCCTTGGAGAAGGCATCTCTGCATGCATGTAACATGATTGGACATTAAGGGAGGCGCCATAGGACTTGGCAAAAGAGTACAAAAATGAAAGGTGTCTCCATCCCCATTGGCGAATAAGAGGTGCCATGGGTTGCAGAGTAGGCGTAGGCTAGGTGACAGCCATGGGGATCCCATGCCTGAATGCATGTAACACTATTGGAGGTGATGGGATGAGACTTACAAGTAACAGTGTAGGTGCAGAGTAGGCGCAGGCTAGGTGGCAGCCTTAGAAAAGGCATCTCTGCATGCATGTAACACGATTGGACATTAAGGGAGGCGTCATTGGACTTGGCGAAAGAGTAAAAAAATGAAAGGTGTCGCCATCCCCATTGGCGAATAAGAGGTGTCATGGGTTGCAAAGTAGGCGCAGGCTAGGTGACAGCCTTGGGGATCCCATGCCTGAATGCATGTAACGCTATTGGAGGTGATGGGATGAGACTTACAAGTTACAGTGTAGGTGCAGAGTAGGCGCGGGCTAGGTGGCAGCCTTAGAAAAGGCATCTCTACATGCATGTAACACGATTGGACATTAAGGGAGGCGCCATTGGACTTTGCGAAAGAGTACAAAAATGAAAGGTGTCGCCATCCCCATTGGCGAATAAGAGGTGTCATGGGTTGCAGAGTAGGTGCAGGCTAGGTGACAACCTTGGGGATGCCATGCCTGAATGCATGTAACACTATTGGAGATGATGGAAGGAGACTTACAAGTAACAGTGTAGGTTCAGAGTAGGTGTAGGCTAGGTGGCAGCCTTGGAGAAGGCATCTCTGCATGCATGTAACACGATTGGACATTAAGGGAGGCACCATTGGACTTGGCGAAAGAGTACAAAAATGAAAGGTATCGCCATCCCCATTGGCGAATAAGAGGTGTAATGGACTGCAGAGTAAGCGCAGGCTAGGTGACAGCCTTATGGATGCCATGCCTGAATGCATGTAACACTATTGGAGGTGATTGGAGGAGACTTTCAAGTAACAGTGTAGGTGCAGAGTAGGTGGCAGCCTTGAAGAAGGCATCTCTGCATGCATGTAACACGAATCGACTTTAAGGGAGGCGCCATTGGACTTGCAAAAGAGTACCAAAGTGAAAGGTGTCACCATCCCCATTGGCGAATAAGAGGTGTCACGGGTTGCAGAGTAGGCGCAGACTAGGTGACAGCTTTGGGGATGCCATGCCTGAATGCATGAAACACTATTAGAGGTGGTGGGAGGAGACTTACAAGTAACAGTGTAGGTGCAGAGTAGGCGCAGGCTAGGTGGAAGCCTTGGAGAAGGCATCTCTGCATGCATGTAACACGATTGGACATTAAGGGAGGCGCCATTGGACTTGGCGAAAGAGTACAAAAATGAAAGTTGTCGCCATCCCTATTGGCGAATAAGAGGTTTCATGGGTTGCAGAGTAGGCGCAGGATAGGTGACAGCCTTGGGGATTTCATGCCTGAATGCATGTAACACTATTGGAGGTGATGGAAGGAGACTTACAAGTAACAGTGTAGGTGCAGAGTAGGCGCAGGCTAGGTGGCAGCCTTGGAGAAGGCATCTCTGCATGCATGTAACACGATTGGACATTAAGGGAGGCGCCATTGGACTTGGCGAAAGAGCATAAAAATGAAAGGTATCGCCATTTCCATTGGCGAATAAGAGGTGTCATGGGTTGCAGAGTAGGCGCAGGCTAGGTGATAGCTTTGGGGATGACATGCCTGAATGCATGTAACACTATTGGGGGGATGGGAGGAGACTTACAAGTAACAGTGTAGGTGCAGAGTAGACGCAGGCAAGGTGGCAGCCTTGGAGAAGGCATCTCTGCATGCATGTAACAGGATTGGACATTAAGGGAGGCGTCAGTGGACTTGGCGAAAGAGTAAAAAAATGAAAGGTGTCGCCATCCCCATTGGCGAATAAGAGGTGTCATGGGTTGCAGAGTAGGCGCAGGCTAGGTGACAGCCTTGGGGATGCCGTGCCTGAATGCATGTTACACTATTGGAGGTGATGGGGGGAGACTTACAAGTAACAGTGTAGGTGTAGAGTAGGCACAGGGTAGGTGGCAGCCTTGGAGAAGGCATCTCTTCATGCATGTAACACGATTGGACATTAAGGGAGGCGTCAGTGGACTTGGCGAAAGAGTAAAAAAATGAAAGGTGTCGCCATCCCCATTGGCGAATAAGAGGTGTCATGGGTTGCAGAGTAGGCGCAAGCTAGGTGACAGCCTTGGGGATGCCGTGCCTGAATGCATGTTACACTATTGGAGGTGATGGGACGAGACTTACAAGTAACAGTGTAGGTGTAGAGTAGGCGCAGGGTAGGTGGCAGCCTTGGAGAAGGCATCTCTACATGCATGTAACACGATTGGACATTAAGGGAGGCGTCAGTGGACTTGGCAAAAGAGTAATAAAATGAAAGGTGTCGCCATCCCCATTGGCGAATAAGAGGTGTCATGGGTTGCAGAGTAGGCGCAGGCTAGGTGACAGCCTTGGGGATGCCGTGCCTGAATGCATGTAACACTATTGGAGGTCATGGGAGAAGATTTACAAGTAACAGTGTAGGTGCAGAGTAGGCGCACGCTAGGTGGCAGCCTTGGAGAATGCATCTCTACATGCTTGTAACACGATTGGACATTAAGGGAGGCGTCATTGGACTTGGCGAAAGAGTACAAAAATGAAAGGTGTCTCCATCCTCATTGGCGAATAATAGGTGGCACGGGTTGCAGAGTAGACGCAACCTAGGTGACAGCCTTTGAGAAGCCATGCCTGAATGCATGTAACACTATTGGAGGTGATGGGAGGAGACTTACATACTACAGTGTAGGTACAGAGTAGGCGCAAGCTAGGTGGCAGCCTTGGAGGTTACATCCTTTCTTAATTCAAATTCAGTATGACCTATTTAGTCTTACATTTATCAAAACACTGATTCACTTAATCTATCAAACCTTCCAACCTTCAAACCTTCATACAATCAAACCTTCAAACCTTCAAACAATCAAACATACAAACCTTCGAATAACTCATAAAGTTCAAACATTCCAACCTTCAAACCTTCCAACCTTCAAACCTTCATACAATCAAACCTTCAAACAATCAAACATACAAACCTTCGAATAACTCATAAACTTCAAACATTACAACCTTCAAACCTTCAAAAAATCCTACGCAATGGCCTCTTCACCCCAATATGTCATCAATGCACATTTCAACAGTGAGACATACATTTGTCCCACCTCTGGTTTTTTGTTTAGAGACACAGACAACATTTGATTTCTTTTAAACGGGAAAGCCAATTTCTCGTACTTCAAAAAACGATTGGAGGCCAAACTTGGACGAGGCCCGGTGACACAAATATTTTATCAGAATCCAGTTTTTTTTGGAAACAACCAAATAATATTTTATAAGGTTGAGGTTCAAGATGACGAGGATCTTCAGAATATGTTTTCCAGCCATGTGTATTCTGGGTACGACTCTATTGAGTTGTACATTATGCTGCGAGAGCCTCAGGTGACACAAGTGGTTGATCCTTTGGAGAACGAACAAGCAGAGGTAGATGCAGTTGATGAAGAAGAAGAAGATGACGAGTTAGAGTTTGATGAAATGGTGAATGATGATTCCGACGATGATGGCATACCTAGTATTCCTGCAAACGAGATCTACACACCACCTCCGCACATGACAAACTTCAACATGGGCGGAGATGAACCATCTAATGATTTATTTTTCAATCCGTATATGCAGTCGGATGAAAACTTAAAAGAAAAGGACAAGTTTCGTAACAGAGAGGAATGCATCAGAGCCATAAAAAAATTCCACATGCTCAACTCGGTCGATTTTAAGATGGACCGTGTCAACCCAGAAAGGTACAATATCAAGTGTGTCCACCCTGACTGTATGTTCAAGATCACTGCATCATACAGATTAAGAGGTGATTGTTGGGTCATAGGTTCCATGACTACCCACACTTGTGTAAGTTCTACACAATCACAGGACCATCGAAAACTTAATTACGATCTCATTTATCAAGAAATCCTACCACTGGTCAGCAACGACCCATCTTTGAAGGTGAAAACCATCATCTCCCATATCACCATGGTTTTTAACTATACTATGTCTTACCGTAAGGCGTGGTTATCAAAGACCAAGGCGATTGAAAAGGTGTACGGAAACTGGGAGGAGTCATACCAAGAACTTCCTCGCTACCTGAATGCACTCAAGACTTATTCTCCGGGTACTATTTACATTCTAGAAACAGTGCCAGCATACGCCCAAGATGGTAGTCAACTAAATGGGAATGGAATATTCAGTCGAGTGTTTTGGGCATTTCAACCTTGCATCACAGGGTTTGCATCATGCAAACCAATTATACAAATTGATGGGACTTGGTTGTATGGGAAATAAAAAGGCACGCTACTGATGGCAGTTGTACAAGATGGCAATAACAACATTTTCCCAATTGCCTTTTCCCTATTCGAGGGGGAGACCGGTGGTGCTTGGAGCTTTTTTCTGAAAAACCTGCGAACACACGTGGCTCCTCAACTAGATCTCTGTTTGATCTCGGACAAACATGCCTCCATTGAAAGTGCCTACAATAATCCTGCAAACGGTTGGCATGACCCTCCTTCTACGCATGTCTATTGCGTTAGGCATATCGTCCAGAATTTCACGAGGGAGATCAAGGACAAAACACTAAGGAAAGCGGTTATGAATGTGGGATATGCATTGACACAACCCACGTTCAAATATTACTTCAACGAGATCCGTTTGTCAAATCCGGAAGTCGGTAGGTGCATCGGCAATATTTTGGTGGGAAAATGGACTAGGTCATACGACAATGGCCAAAGATGGGGGCACATGACAACGAATCTTATTGAATCGATGAATGGGGTATTCAAAGGCATACGAAACCTCCTGATCACTGCATTGGTAAAATTTACGTATGTTAGAATGGCTTCGTTGTTTTCCAAAAGAGGTGAAATATGGAATGCGGTGTTGCAATCTGGACAACTATGGAGTGAAAGCTGCATGAAGTATAGTAAGGCAGAAAGTGCCAAAGCCAACACTCATATGGTTATACGGTTTGACCGACACAGCCACAACTTCATTGTGAAAGAAACAATCGACCACAATGAAGGCCTGCCAAGATAAGAATATAGGGTTATACTACCTTCTCGTTGGTGCGATTGTGGCAAGTTTCAAGCCTTTCGTATGCCTTGCTCTCATGTCATTTCCTCTTGTGCTTATACCCATCAAGACGCGCTACAACTTCTGTCACACATTTACAAATCTGAAACGTTGCTCAATGTTTACAACAACAGCTTTCCTTTGGTAGCAAAACCAGATTATTGGTCTGCATACGACGGCGAAATAGTGTGGCACAATGACCAAATGCGAAGGAACAAGAAGGGTCGTCCCAAAAGTAAGCGCATCACAACCGAAATGGACGACCTTGACAAGCTGGAAAGAAAGTGTAGGTTATGCCGTCAGGTCGGACACAATCGCAAAAATTGTCCGAATCGGGCGTCTGCCTCGACCACATAAAAATTGTAATACATAAAATCTTTCCTTAATTATGTTGTAAACATTAGGGTTTTTCGTTAACAGTATTTGCTACAATAAATATTGCGCGTACAAGAAAAAAAACACGATATTCCGTCTACGAAATTACAACTGTTAAAACAATTTCATCTGACCCATACATCATCAACATTACGTTGCTGTCTATTTTGACTTCCTCCAACCATACATTAGGTCTTCCAGTCGCATGTGAGGCTGTTGTTCGTCTTCGCTGGATCCTTCGAATTTTCCCCCTCCACAATGTCTCCATCTAGCCATCGCATCAACTCCCGCTTCAGACGCTCCATGGAGTGAATGTGCCAGAATTTTATTTTCATCGCAGGTTTCGTGGCGGAGAAGGTAACGTAACCATCTCTGGTAAAAATCATGGGCGATGTCATGACACAAATAACAGAGTAAAAAATAAGAAAACAGTGCGAGAAAGTATGAGAAATGACGGAGAAACAGACAAATTATTTATAAAAACAGCATTTTTCCCTAGGAGCCAAGTGAGATGGCGCCTCCTCTCACTTTTAAAGTGCATGCGCCATCTCACTTGGCTAAAAGAGAGAGGAGGCGCCAAGTGAGATGGCGCCTAGGGAAAAACCCTAGGTGGAGGCGCCAAGTGAGATGGCTCCTCCTTTGGGGAGTCATCTGAAACATGGTTATTTGCGTAATTTTTTCCGAAACGCAGTTATTTGCGATTTTTTTAATACCTGATTATTCAAAAAAAATTCTAAAATTTTAATTAAATTAATTAATTTGCAAAAAATTAATTTATTAAGAAAAAACTAAGTCCTAAATTTTGTGATGATTTTCTGATTTTATGATTAAAAAAAGAATGAATAAACAAAATAATATAAAACTAAATAAAAAAGAATAAAAATTTAAATTGAGAAATGGGCCTGAAACGTGGGGTGTGAAACCCAATTGAGGGGCAGCGTTATTGAATTTGTCTAAGCCCAGAAGTTGGTGGCCCACAGCTGTAACACCCTAATTCTACGCCAAGCAATTATGCAGATTAAATCAGAGTTATAAAATTTCAATCATACAAATGAATCGGGACGTCACAAATTCTTCTAACAAATTCGTTGCATTCATCATGGATATAAAACACTTTTTCAAAACATCGGATGAACCATCAACATAACATCTTTCATTAAATAATTCAACAACTACGCAGCGGAATTCTCAATAACTTCTTTAATCAAAACAACAACTTCGAAACATCTCATATTTAATAATAATCAATTTAAAACTCAACAACTGAAAATCAACGATCAAAATCAGCAAACGTTCATCCCCCCGAGTGTTACATATCAAAGCAATGACACCGACTCGAACTACTGAAGGTATACAGCCTTCACTCTCGATTACCTGCATGTTACCAACATAAGGGCAACATTCAAACAGAAGGGGTGAGATATCTAACAATATAATAAAGCGCATGATAATTAATATATTAAATTAGATCATTAACATCACCACTTCTCATCTCATAATCAACAACAATTACAGCATATATACACATTCATCAACATCAAAATACACTTCTTTATTCCATCATATAATGCAACTCAATACAATGCAAATGCATGCGGTACCATTGGAGCATAACTCCCATCTCAAAAATCTGCCAATTAATAGAGGCATCAACAAGGCATAGCCTTCATCTCAAAATTCGCCAATACAGGTCATCTCAACGAGCATAAGCTCCATCTCAAGAATGCAATGTATGCGAATCAAACATGAATGTAATAACAACACCCAAATTAACAACATCTCAAATCATCTCAAAACATCTCAATTAACATCTCAAAATATCAACATCTCAATCATCTCAAAGCATCTCAATTAACATCTCAAAATAACAACATCTAGATCATCTCAAAACATCTCAATTAACATCTCAAAATAACAACATCTCAAATCATCAAAATAATTCATTACACATTGTTGTACCCCAAAATTTTCCCTCTCATTTTATCAAGATTTTCCTCACAAGACTCTTTGGACTCAAGACAAGATTAGGGTTTGCTCAGCTCAAGACATCTCCTTGCATTGATAACCTTAAATTAGGGTTTGAGTTTGCAAAAGGATTTTTGGACCATCAATGCTTCATGTGATTTTAATACACCATATTGTACCCCTAAGATTGATCATACCAAGTTTCAAGCCTTGAACCACATTTTTGACCAGTCAATTGGATAGTTGACCTAAAAATCAGCTGTATTGGGGAAAAAGTAAACCATGGCCAATTTAAAGTCAAACTTCATAATTTTTTATCCACAACAACATTTTAGACTCATATGTACCATTTGATCAAGTTTGGATCATAACTCCTCAAGAAATTTGATCAAATCATCAAAAGGGCAAAATGGTCAAAATTAGGGTTTTGACTATAGAAGGCCAATTTCTGATTTTTTTTAACCTAGCCAATGGTAAATTGGGTTCAAACATGGTTTCAAGGATCCAATGACATCATATTGACCTAATTGCATGGTTCAAAAGATCTCAAATGCATTGGATTGACAGATGAATTTTCCAATCAACTGATCAAAAATCAATTGTGCACTGAAAAGTCAAACTTTGACTTTTTGGTCAAAATCAAGTGCCAAGGGTCATAATTCATCAAGATATTTCAAAATGTGAAACTTGTTGACCAAGAAACCTAAAATTGCAGATTAGGGTTTTAATTTGAAATTTTTCATAACTTAGAAATTTTCTAAGTATGGAAAATTTCTTATTTTTTTCCCAATCTTTACCAACTTTTTCACCATGATGCAATTGGATTCAAAGAAAACTTCCAACATGAAAGTTGTATTACTCCATGAAATATATAACTTTTCTTCACAAAGTTTTCCCAAATCATGCTTAGATCTCAAGTTATGATTTTGTGAATAGGGGTCTATAAACTTTTTAACTTAGTGAAAATTTGCCCTAATTTAGGCAGGATTTTGACCCAACTTCATGGACATTTTTCACCTAGTTCCAAGAGGTATCTCAAAATTCATTTCAAATATGGATTTTATATCATGTTTCTAGCTTTCCAAAATGTCCAAGAACTCTCCAAGATCATTTGTGGTTAGGGAGAATCAAAGAAGAGAAAATTGCATTTTATCACTTTTGTTCAAGCCATTTTCACAATGCACCAATTTGCAAATCTGATCAAGCATGCTTGTACCTTGCATTACAGGTCCTAAATCCCTTCTACACTCCATAATTAAATGCTAACTCAATGGATATTAGCTTTATTTTGACCTTTAGATCATTGTACAAGAGATAAATCCATAAATGGCATAAAGGGCACATTGCCATTTTCATAAAGCATGCTTTTGCAAACATTATCAGCCTTGAGCCTTGGAATTGTTCCTTTTGTGCAAGCATTATCCACAGATATCAGGAATGGTTTACCAACTCTTGCAACTCACAAGATAGCCAAGTACAGGCCTTTAGTATAGTCACTTCAACCTTTCTTCAAAAATAAGAAAAGTGGCCAAAAGTCAAAAACTTGTACAAGCTGATAAAGGGAGGGCTTGGCCTCATTCAAAACAACTTCACAAAGTTGTCTCAAGCTAGAACACGAGTTGATAGCATCTGAAACTCTCCCAAAACACAAAAACACATTTTTATGCCCAAACAGGGCAGCTTCTGCAAAATCCTTGCCAACTTCATTTTGGCTTGTACGTTTTGCCTTTCAACCTTTGAAACACTTCATTCACATAATATTCAAACTATCCAAGCCCTTGTCCTAGTTCTAGAAGCTCTGTTTCAGACATTACCATTTTCATTTTGGAAGGTTGTAGCTTGACTTCTAGAGGGAGTTTCAAGCATCCTCAAGGCAAGCTAAGCATTGGAATAGCTTGAGGGAACTTCAAGGAAGCTCACACGATCCTCAGGCCTCACTCAAAATCCCCACATTGCCATATTCAAATCCAGCTGAAGGAGGTATTTTTCAAAACTTTATCTCTCTATTTAGGCATTCTCAAGCCACGATTTGTGAAGCAAATATGTAGTCCTTAACTTGGCGAAGCTGTACATATGCATAGTTGTCATTTATATTAACTGTGCCATGAGAATTTGAAGCTTGAAGTTCATGAAAAAATTAGGTCTGAAATTAGGGCTACTAAAATTCTCCTTGGTCTTTGAGAGTTAGATTATGATTTTTATATCATTGTAATCGTGAGATTCCAAGCTACATTTTTTATGTTGCAAGTTTTTGTTTTTGGGCAAAGAATAGAGAGTTACAGGTTGAAGGCAGAAACGCGCGCGTTTGGGAGAGGCTGGAGGACAGGGATGAACTCCCGGGCCTGGCGCGCCTTAGGCCTCCTGTTTTGATTTTCACACCCCCCTGATCCACTATCCACACCCCCCTTTGCATATTTTGTTTATTTTTCATATTTTCTTTTCATTTTTATATTTATTGCTTTTATTTATTTTTCTGAACACAAAAAAATCATGAAAAATATTTTCTTTATTTTTTGCATTTTATTTTATTTTTTATCTTATTTTTTACATAAAATATTGATTATTTAGAATAAATAGAATCTATTTTCTTAAAATAAATAGTAAACACATTTAAAAATATCATACATTTTTATTTTTATTATTCATACACATAAAATATTATTTTTATGCATATTTTAATTTTTAATATTTATTATTAATATTATTTATTATTTCTTGTATAAAAATAGACAAAATAAAATAAATATAGAATATATATTTCTTTTAATCAAAAACTGGGGTTTTACCCCTTTCAAAAATAACAATATTATTTTTCTTATTTTTAGGACTTCAATAATATTATTCTCTCATACATAAAACAAATACAAAACATTTTTTGCATATTTACATTTTTATTGCATTTTTAATGTTTGTATATTTATTTAATTTGCAAATATTCAATTGGGTTGTAATAGTATTTTAGGGTTTTGTTTTGTGTAAATATCCTCATTCAAAAACTTGTATCCCCCCTCCCATAATAATTGTTGTAATAGCTTAGATTTATTTTACGCAATTTATCGCATTATACCATGTTTAGTAAAACTAGGGTTTGCATGATAAGACAACAATCAAACAAATAGACAAGACCTAATCCAAGACAAAGGGCATGTAAAATGACACACATTGCACACAAGCACCCTTAGGATTTCTCCACTTGGTTGCCTAAATAAATGGCCATGGTATGCATGCAAAGTATCTTGTAAAGCAAAGCAAAACAAAACAAAAGATCATAGTCTCTCGATGACGCTATCAAAAGGTTTCCTAAAAACAAATGATCTTGGTCCCTCAAACAAGCTAAGATACTTGGCAACATTGCTATCATAGTCATACGATGACCCGCTCCCGTCCTGTTTAACATCCAAAGATAGGGTTGCCTACCAAACCAATGGTAGGTCAACAACATCAAAGGAATGAAAAATGTACAAGAAATATTTTTGAGTAGGTAGATAGTTCTAAGTTACTTGCTCTACATCAAAACAAATCCTTTCTATTTTCAAAAACAAGCACACGCACACACATTTCAAAACAACTTTCAAAACATTGAAAACATTTTCAAAAAGACAAACGCCTTTGTATACATTCTTACGAACGAGAATCATTACAAAGGTTTCCTAGACAATGGCCTCTTTTACAAATACTTTTCAAAACCACACCAAAAGCACCATTTCAAACAATTGCAAAAGCAAAGCAAGTGATCTAAACAAGTAACTAAGAGCCCATGGAAAACCATGGATGAAAAGGGTGTTAGCACCTTCCCTATTCATAATCTACCCCCCGAACTCAAGAAAACATCTCAAAGGTCTTTCCTGTGCTTTTTTACCTTTCCTTTTGGATAAAATAAAAGTCGGTGGTGACTCTTTCTAAACCGCGACATTTGTGACAAAACGCAAAACCTCAAGTCAGTTCTCCCACCGTATCACAAAACTGGCGGCTCTTCTGGGGAGAAAATCATAAAAGTGGGGTTACCTTAGGGTTTAGATCACCTTTATTTGCTTACCATGTTTGCCTTGTTTTCTTTACACTTTGGTTCTATTGTTTGGGTTTGAATCCTCTACCCGGATTTGGGAAACATTCATAGGTAAATAGCAATATGTTATGGAAACTGTGTGGGGTATACTGACACGGTCTAAGCAATAGTTGTGTTAGTGTGACATATTTGTGGGTATCGGTAGCCTTTGAGTCAATCAAAGAGAATACGGGGCTGTTGAGTGATGTCATGAAGCACTAACTAACTTTTAGAACCTTTACTTGACCAACTTTGCCTTTTAGGATGTAGTGAGATGACCGGATTTGGTGCAGTCTGAAGTTCGTAGATACTCGATACTACACTCATTGAGGGTTGGTTCCTTGGAATATTTCAGTCGCCAGTAAAGAGGCTAAATTGAAACAATGAACAAGGAAACAATCCAGTGATATTGAGCTCCTTAGAACCCGGTTACTATTTCTTGGATAGGTTGAGCCATCTAAGCTTCAAGAGGGTACTTACCTATGAAACCCCATGCAAGCCTAAACTAGGAACTTGTGTGATTTGCTTGTACATATATACTTGTGCATAACATCATGGACATCATGAAGCATCATATGCATCCACTAACCATTTCAAGGATTTTGGAAATTCATCTTTGTTCCTGTTTTGTAGGTTATGGATTCACTTCGCAGGAAAACCATCCAAGTCAACCTTGTAAGAATTCCTCCACAACTCAAGGAGCTAGCTTCAAGGATTCCTGAGAACTCTCCATTCACCGAGAGGCATGGTCGTCTTCTCAACTTAGTCACTTCCAACACAGAGGAAGACATGATGAAAGTTCTTTTCCAGTTCTTTGACCCTTTGCATCACTGCTTCACATTTCCTGACTACCAGCTTGTGCCCACTTTGGAGGAATTTTCTCAACTCTTGAGGATTCCTATTCTCAATCAACTACCCTTCAACGGTATGGAAAGAGATCCAAAGCCAGAAGAGATTGATCAAACCCTGCACTTGCTCTCATCTGATGTCACGACCCATTGGGAAACCAGAAGTGGTGTCAAAGGCTTCTTGGCAAAGTTCTTGTTTGAGAAGGCCCAAAGCTGCTGGAATTCTTTGGACTTACAAGATTTTGAGGAGATTGTAGCTCTTCTCATCTATGGGATGGTCTTGTTCCCTAACCCTGACCAACTCATAGATGTGAGTGTTGTCAAAATCTTCATGTCACGCAACCCAGTGCCTACATTGCTTGGAGATATCTTACACTCTTTTCACACTCGTACAATGAGGAAAAGAGGTGTTCTCATGTGTTGCACTCCTCTACTAGCAAGATGGTTTATTTCTCATCTTCCCCAATCAGTCTTGAAGAATGAGCAAGGTTTGAGATGGTCACAACGATTGATGACTCTTACGCATTCAGATATTCATTGGTGTTCTCGATCCAAAGAGAATGTTATCATCGTCGATCATTGTGGGGAATTCCATAATGTCCCTTTACTTGGCATTAGGGGGGGCATTACCTACAACCCCTGCTTGGCTCTGAGACAATTTGGTTATGCCCGAAGGGATGGCCCACATGATATGTTGATTCCAAACTTGGTTTTTGACTTCGACAACAACGATTAAGGACTTCGTCAAAGGTTTATCCGAGCTTGGAGGATGCCAAACAAGGTAGACAGTAAGACCTTGGGACACAAGAATTCCATCCCTCTTGAGCCTTACCTCAAGTGGGTACTAACCTGCACCCAAAGTCTTATGATGCCTTACCCCTCCATTCTCCCTGTGATTATAGAGCCTGTTAAGGAAGGAGAGGTTCCATACACCCTCCTATATCCTGACATGCCAATATCACTCGAAGATCTACAAAGGAGTTGGATACAACTCAAGGAAGAACGCGATACTTTTGAAGCCCAATTCTACGCTAGCGAGAATAAGGTTTTGGAACTTACTCGGTTACTTCACGAAGAGCAGACTCTCAACACCTATATTGCACCGAAGAGAATGCGCAACGTCTTTTTATCTTAGAATTTTGTACTGTTTTGCCTTAGGGGCATTGATGTAAACAAATTCTATTTTTATAACGTTTGTTCCTTTTTGTTTGACACAAATTTGAATTTCTAAATCCTTGAAAGCATTACATGAATACATATCATTCATCATATGCATAAACAGGTATTCACACCAAGTTTCCTCATCTCTCTGCTGTTTATTCAGCAAGATGGATATTGAACAAACGGTTAAAGACTTGCAAGCTCAGAATTTACAATTTCAACAGCTACTCTTGACCCTAGCCAAGGGGCAGGAGGAGCTCAAGACTGTTCTAGAGAAAGAGAAAGAGAAAAAGAAGAAGAAGCGAGCCGGTGTAGTTATCATGGGAAGAAGGTTTGAAGGACAAGCCAGATGGACCTTGGAATTTCCATCAACATCTGAGGAAGGAGAGAGAAAGGGTAAAGAGACTGCAGTACCATTTGAATCTGAAGCTAAAGAAGAGGAAGATGGGGATTACTCTGAACAACAATACCCTCTGGCCGATGACAAATACAAAAACTTGGAAGAGCGTCTAGCTGCTATGGAGATACAGAGAGTACCGGGGCTGGATTTTGAGGAGTTAGGGTTGGTGTCTGGAATTGTAATCCCTCCCAAGTTTAAGGTGCCACTTTTTGCCAAATGTGATGGGGTGTCTTGTCCCAAGATGCACCTACGATCTTATGTCAGGAAAATTCATCCATATTCTGCTGACAAAGATCTGTGGGTCCACTTTTTCCAGGATAGTTTGTCAGGAACACAGCTTCATTGGTTCTACCAATTGGAGAGGTCTGATGTGCATAATTGGGAAGACTTGGCGGCCTCCTTCTATAAACAGTATCAATACAACATCGACTTGGCACCAACCCGTACTCAACTCCAGAGTATGGCAATGGTATCCAATGAGGGCTTCAAAGACTACGCCCAAAAGTGGAGGGATTTAGCCGGAAGGGTGCAACCACCATTATTTGAAAGGGAGCTAATGGACATGTTCTTGGGGACTCTGTCAGGTCCTTTCTTTAATCACATGATTGGGAGTTCCTCTACAGGTTTCACTGAGTTGATTCTAAATGGCGAGAGGGTTGAAGTCGGTATAAGAAGCGGGAAAATTAAGAAGGACGCGTCTACCTTTGCTGCTGTAAAAAAGCCCTTCACTGGAAAGAATGAAGTGTATGTTGTCTATGCACAGAGGAATCAGGGAAGAACCGAGCGTCGTTCAATGGTGGGGGCCATTATGATTCAAAAGTCTGCATCAGACCAGCCAAGAAACAACCAACCGAGAAATAATCAGCAAAGGGTGGAAAGGCCTATAAGGAAATTCACCAAGATAAAAATGACTCCTGCTCAAGTCCTACCACATCTCCTGAAGTTGAATTTGGCCATGCTAAAAGAGGCCCCTAAAAATCCCAATACTGCATCTCTACACTACCATCCGAATTCCAGGTGTGCTTACCATTCTGAAAGTCCACGGCACGACACCAACAACTGTTGGGCTCTGAAGAATAAGATTCAAGATCTGATTGATGCAAAGGAAGTTGAATTTGAAGCTCCTGAAAAACCGAATGTTATCTCCGCTCCAATACCTAGGCATGGACACAATGCCAGTGTTGTGGAAGAAGACTTGTTTGTTTCTACTATGGATGAACTGTTAACCCCTCTCCTAACCATCAAGTTGAATTTGTTGAAGGCTGGGGTGTTGCCAGGTTGTGACCAAGATTGTTGTATTTGCCTATCCTCCTCATTTGACTGTCCTCTATTGAAGAAAGGTATCCAACAATTGATTGATAATCAAGAAATCTTGTTTGAGAAAGCTCCTATCTCACCCATTCCAGTTCCAGAAGTTTCAATAATAACCATATACGCCAATCCTTCCAGGGTTCCTAAAAAACCCGTTAGGATTACATCCGCTCCTATGACTACTCCGTTGAAGATAACAATGCTCGGGCCTGCCCCATACAAATCAGATAAAATGGTACCATGGAACTATGGTGGAGAAATCTACTACCATGGTGTCAAACAGATTGAAGAGACTGCCGAAAATGAGAGCTCCTAAGAGGATAATTCCGATATCAGTAACATTGTCGGAACAAGCAAAATTACCCATAGTGGGAGAATTTTCTCTCCAGAGATTGCGCCTCCAAAGACAGTCTCTAGACCCATGGCCATTCCGAAGATTACAGTTGTACCAGTGATTACACCTGCAAGTGTACCCGCCAACAATGACAATACAATTCCTATCCCTACTTCCGCTGCTGAGAATAAAGGAAAGAATGTTCAAGAGGAGCTTGTCTTGACGAAGGCTCAGTCACTAATTATTCCTGAGACATCCAAGAAGGAGATGGAAGAAATCCTGAGGATCATTAAGAAAAGTGATTATGATGTGGTAGAACAACTGGGGCAGACCCCCTCCAAAATCTCTATGTTAGCCTTGCTGCTGTGCTCTGAGGCACTTGCTAAAGCTTTGGTAAAGTTTCTGAAGACGGCTCATGTGCCACAAGAGACGTCTGCGGATCAATTCCAAGAGTGTGTAGCCAATCTGACAGCTGACAATGGCCTGGGTTTCTCCGATGCCGACTTGACCTCCAAAGGGAGAAAACATAACGACGCACTACATATCTCGGTGGAGTGTAGGGGAACCACCCTAGCTCATGTCTTGGTTGATACTGGATCATCCTTGAACTTCTTGCCAAAGAAAGCCCTGGATAGACTGGATTATAAAGGCCTAACCGTGAAACGCAGTAATATAATTGTGAGAGCATTTGACGGATCTAAAAGGATGGTCCATAGGGAGGTGGACATCCCGATCAAGGTGGGTACCCAGACGTTCAATTCAACATTCTACTTGATGGACATCCGTCCTTCTTACTCTTGCCTGTTGGGACGTCCCTGGATTCACAATGCCGGTGCGGTCACTTCAACTTTGCATCAGATGCTGAAGTACCCTGTCCAAGGGAAAATAATAATTGTCCATGGTGAAGAGGAATACATGATTAGTCATCTAAAAAATTATTTCCGCTATGTGGAATTGGATGGCGAATTCATTGAGACCCCTTTCCAACATTTTGAAGAAGTTTCTCAGGAAGCAGCGGCAACCAAAGCGGTATCCTTAACCCCTGTGATCACAAGACCAGTGCCTCGGATGTCTTCTCTACAAATATGCAAGGGCATTAGTGGAAGAAGGCAGATCCACCATCTGGGGCCAGCTTCCAGACTTTCCTTTCAAATCAGACAAATTCGGCTTGGGATTTACCTCAACTGCTCAGAAGGTCGTGCGCCGCGCCCGTGCCGGAGGGCCACCTGTGAAGATCAACCACCAAGGGGTTAATGCACTAGAGGACAGTGAAGAAGATGGCAGCCTGGAAGACTGGATTTTTCCTACTGTTGGTGGAGGACTGTGCAACTGGGAAGCAAAAGACTTTGTTCCGATTACTTTCATATCGCAGTAATTTATCTTTTCCATTTCTATTGGATCTGTAATAATTCACAAACAATTCGTACTTTTTCAACCTTGTGTCTTACCCGAGGCACATAGGTCCATTTGTAAGGGTTCTTATTTCATTTTCATATGTCATTTTATTGAATCATGGACGCTTTACATATATAAACCTTTTGTCCTCATTGTCTTTCTTTTAAATTTTATTGTTTTAAGATGGCTATGCCCTTACACACACCCACACTCACAAATGCAGGTACCCTTCCACTCCTAAACCCATGGGTAACGATACTGCTATAGCCTTCAGTGACTCTGAAGATCTGATCTACCAAGCCGAATACGAAGGTAAGGAAGATTGTGAGGTGCCAGGGGAATTGGCCAGATTATTACAACAAGAAGAAAGAGCTATTCTTCCTCATGAGGAGTTGTTGGACACAATCAACTTGGGTACTGAGGAAGACAAAAAAGAAATCAGAGTGGGTGCCAATCTAGAGCTGAGTGTCAAGGAGCGCTTAATTCAACTGTTGCATGATTATGTCGAGATCTTTGCCTGGTCGTATGAAGACATGCCGGGACTCGATACAGACATTGTGGTACACCGTCTACCCACAAGAGAAGACTGTCTACCAGTGAAACAAAAGGTCCGCCGCATGAGACCTGGCATGTCAAAAAAGATCAAAGCAGAAGTTATGAAGCAGTTCAATGCTGGATTTCTTGTTGTTACTTCCTATCCTCAATGGGTTGCTAACATTGTGCCCGTGCCTAAAAAGGACGGCAAAGTGAGAATTTGCATGGATTATAGAAATTTTAACAGGGCCAGCCCTAAAGATGACTTTCCACTTCCGCACATTGACGTCCTGGTTGACAACACAGCTCAGCATAAAGTATTTTCTTTCATGGACGGATTCTCAGGCTATAACCAGATCAAAATGGCACCTGAGGACATGGAGAAAACTACTTTTGTTACACATAAGGGTATGTTCTGCTACAAAGTGATGCCATTCGGACTGAAGAATGTCGAGGCAACCTATTAGCGTGCCATGGTAGCTTTGTTTCATGATATGATACATCATGAGATAGAGGTCTACGTAGATGACATGATAACCCGTTCACAAACTGAAGAAGAACACCTTGATCACCTGCAAAAGTTGTTTGTCAGGTTGAATGAGTACAAGCTAAGGTTAAACCCTAACAAGTGCACATTCGGAGTCCGGTCCGATAAACTCTTGGGTTTCATTGTCAGCAACAAAGGCATCGAGGTTGATCCTGCCAAAGTCCAAGCTATACAAAAAAGGCCTGCTCCTCGCACTGAGAAGGAGGTCAGAGGTTTCTTGGGATGCCTAAACTACATTGCTAGGTTAATTTCTCAACTAACATCTACTTGTGAACCAATCTTCAAGTTGTTGAAGAAATATCAGGTAGTTAGATGGAATGATGACTGTCAATTTGCTTTCAATAAAATCAAGGAGTATTTACAAGAGCCTTCTGTCTTGATGCCGCCCGTCGAAGGAAGACCGCTAATCATGTATCTGACAGTTTTGGATAACTCAATGGGGTGCATACTGGGGCAGCATGACGAGTCTGGCCGAAAAGAGCATGCCATTTATTACCTTAGCAAAAAGTTTACCGACTGTGAAACTAGATATTCACTGCTTGAGAAAACTTGTTGCGCTTTGGTATGGGCTACTCGTCGGCTAAGGCAGTATATGTTGACTCATACCACTTTGCTGATATCTAAGATGGATCTGATAAAATACATCTTCGAGAAGCCTTCTTTGTCTGGAAGGATAGCTAGATGGCAGATGATCCTTACAGAATATGAAATACAGTACACGACCCAAAAAGCTATAAAGGGCAGTGTGCTAGCTGATCATCTGGCCCATCAAGCTGTAGAAGATTATCAATCCATGAAGTTTGACTTCCCTGACAAAGACATCATGACATTGGACAATGTTGAAGATTCCAGACCATATGACGGACCTGAACAAGGATCCCGATGGACCCTGTACTTTTATGGAGCCTCCAATGCGCTTGGTAACGGTATCGGTGCGGTACTTATATCTCCAGAAGGGTGCCATACTCCTTTTACAGCCAGGCTTTGCTTCAACTGTACGAACAACACGGCAGAGTACGAAGCATGCATCTTTGGACTCAAGGCTGCCATAGACTTGGGAATCAAATCTTTAGTTGTGTTTGGGGACTCGTCTTTGGTCATCAGTCAGATCAAAGGAGAGTGGGACACTAAGCATCCAAACCTCATCCCTTACAAAGAACATGTCTTGGCATTGTTACCACATTTCGAGCAGATTACCTTCGAGCACTTCCCGCGAGAAGAAAATCAGCTAGCAGATGCTCTAGCTACAATTTCATCCATGTTTAAACTTAATTGGGATAATGAGGCTCTCCATATCACCATTGAACGGATGGACAAACCTGCACATTGTAACGAGATTAATACCGAAGAAATAGTGGACCAACCTTGGTTTCATGAAGTCAAAAGGTATCTCGAGACTCAAGAATACCCTGAAGGAGCTACAGTCAATGACAAAAAGTTCTTAAGGAGATTCTCAGCTAAGTTCTTCCTAAGTAATGGCATCTTGTACAAACGCAATCATGATTCTATTTTTCTCCGTTGTGTGGACAATATTGAAGCTGAAAGGATTATGGCTGAATTGCATGAAGGTACCTTCAGCACTCACTCTAGCGGGCATACGATGCCAAAGAAGATTCTAAGGGCATGTTATTACTGGTCTACCATGGAAGCAGACTGCTATCAACACTCCTAGACTTGTCATAAATGTCAAATCTATGCAGACAAGGTACACGTGCCTCTGATTCCTCTAAATGTCTTAACAGCTCCTTGGCCATTCGCTATGTGGGGAATCGATATGATTGGAGAGATCAAGCCTACAGCCTCCAATGGACACCGCTTTATTCTAGTGCCATTGATTATTTCACAAAGTGGGTCGAAGCAGCCTCCTTCGCATCGGTTACTAAGAATGTTGTTGCCCGCTTCATCAAACAGAATCTCATTTTCCAGTACGGTATCCCTGAAAGGATCATCACTGAGAATGGTACAAACCTTAACAATACTATGATCACCGCCTTGTGAGAGCAGTTCAAAATTCAACATCACAATTTATCCCCCTATCGGCCAAAGATGAATGGTGTCGTCGAAGCTGCGAATAAAAACATCAAAAAGATCATACAAAAAATGACAGTCACCTACAAGGAATGGCATGAGATGCTACCGTTTGCTCTCCACTGGTACCGTACCACGACTCGCACATCAACTAGGGCAACACCCTATTCTTTAGTTTATGGCATGGTGTTGGCTGAAGATTTTGATAATGTTATTTAGAATTTAAAATTGGTTAAGAGTTCTGATCGAAATGGAATTAAACACCATATTTCGAAGTTGCAGAAGCAGTGTTTCGAATGAGTGTGTCAAAGCTTGAAGCTTCGAACGGTGATTATGGGAACATATCCAAAAGGGTCTCGAAACAACAGCGAGGCTAGGTTTGGGAAGAGCGTTCGAAACGGAGAAACACCAAAGCATTTAAAATTTAAATGGAAGCGGGACTTTCAAAGTTTGAAAGTTATGTGTTGGAGCATTTGGGGACACGTGGAAAGATGAAAGAAGCATTGTCTTGCATGTTCGAAACGTGGCATGATCCTATAGAGAGACCGTTAGGGTCGAATTAGTATAAATAGAAGTCTTAGTATTAGGATTTCAGGTGTGTCATATCTGTTATACAAAATACTCAATAACATTCAAACTACCACATGGCAAGGGAAACGAATGCAAGAGAGATGTATGTATGATAGCACCATGTATTTCTAACTTAATGAAATCCTTTTTACCATTTCCAGTACTTTCCTCTTTTCTTTTTATCGAATAACATTTACAAGTTTCTTTATTTACTGTCTTTTCATTTCAAAGTCTTTTCCTCAAAGTTTTACGTTTTATTGCTTTCTTTATATTTCGAGCACTTTATATTTCAGAGAACTGTTACGCTTTCAATACCTTTACTTCCAAGTATTGTTTTTCAAACGCATCCTTTTACTTAAAATCATTTATAGATTTCTTGCATTAAACGCTTTCTTCACATTTTTAACTTCTACATTCCAGAAATCTTTTATGTTAAATGCTTTGCAAATCGAAACCATTTACTTCATTTTTCATGCAGTTTTATATGTCTCTTCAATCAGCATTACGATTAGCATTTATTCGTATAACTTAGTTTTCATGTACAATTTGACCACATTTTTAAACTCTTAGAGAGAAGGATCGAAATAAACCAAACACTTGTACAATAGCAACCATGAATAATTGTTCGATTGTGAGAGTAACTTTAATATCCAAGGAGTCCTAGGATCAATCTAGTAGATCCTGTGAGTTACCAGAGAGATTGAGTAGCGTTAATAAAGATTATTCGATAGTTTGGAAGACTAGCGGTTGTTTACCAGAAATCACTGGAAACAAATTGGCACACCCGGTGGGACCAATAGTTGGATATCAGAATTAAGGATTGTCGAGACATAGCCATCCCAAAAACGTAGGAACCATAAGAAATTTGCTGTTTTATGAACCTAAGAAGTGGTAAGATAACCAACAGCAACCAACCTTTATCCAGAAGAAAACGTTTGGACAAAATGTCTAATTCAGACAATCAACAAGGAAACCAAGGTGACCCACATGCAACAGGCACTAACGCGTCCATTTCGAGCGGAACATCTAATGTAATCCCTTCGAATGCACAGTCTGTTGCATCTTCAACCAGTAACATAGCCACCACTGGAGTAAGTGGCATATCAACTAACAGTTCGATCTTAGGAAATACTGGAACTATGGGCTACCCTGGGGGATTCGTTCCACCACCAGGAACACAATCCCATTTAGCCACACCATTAACTAGACCACCCGGCTTCGATGGGAATAGAATTAGAAGTTCTTCTTACGGAATGCCAACATCTTTTATGGCAGGTTTACACAATTCCACTTCGAATTCATCCCCACAACTAGGATCTGGGTCTGGGGCGAACCAATTTATGACAAATAACCAAGGGTCAGTGGGTTATAGCATGTTGCCTATCCTAACCACAGATAACCAGTTGGCTTTTAGGCAATTGATGGATGACAGCAACCACAGTATGATAGGGGTGTTAGCGCAAACCATGCAGGAAATATTTGCCCCAATAGTTCAGAATGTGACTGTGACGAACAGGGAAAACGCTGACAATATGAGTCGAATAGCAGATTTCTTTGCTCCCACAGAAAGGCGTAGGCAGAACCAGGCGGGATTTCGAACAAACATGCCTGTTATAGAACGAATTGCTAACGACCCAATTCAGAGACTACCCAGAGAAGAAGCTAACTTAGGGGCCAGAGCACCAAGGTTAGAAGCCCCAGCAATTCAGGGCCCACAAAGGGAAGTTATGGAACCAGGGGCAAGGATCGAAAGGCCAGAAGCCCCGGAACTTCGAGAAGAACAACCCAGGGGAGTTGTTTTTGTTGGTCGAAATCAAGATGCCGATGCGGTCGTTCATAGGATTCGAAACGATAACATCTTGGCAGAAAATAACCTAACCACCATGATAGAGAGGATCATGGCCCAGAATGGCCTCAATACGGGAATGAGGAGGCCAAATTACGCTTCTCCTATATTGGATTGTATAATGCATACTGATTTACCAAGGGGATACAAAGTCCCTAAATTTACAAAGTTCGCTGGGGACACCAACGAATCAACGGTCGAACACATAGCGAGATATCTAACCGAAGCGGGAGATATAGCCAATAATGAAGACCTCAGGATCAAATACTTCCCAAGTTCCTTGACAAAAAACGCCTTCACTTGGTTTACCACGTTGCCTCCTGGATCCATTGACACTTGGGCCCTTTTAGAGAGATTATTCCATGAACAATTTTACATGGGACAAACGAAAATAAGCTTGAAGGAATTGGCCAGTGTTAAGAGAAAGTTCACTGAACCCATAGATGATTATTTGAATAGATTTAGGCTGTTAAAATCCAGATGTTACACAGTAGTGCCTGAACATGAGTTAGTCGAAATGGCCGCTGGGGGTTTGGATTATTCTATTCGAAAGAAATTAGATACTCAGTATTTGAGGGATATGGCTCAATTAGCCGATAGGGTTCGACAGGTCGAAAGACTAAAAGCCGAAAAAGCCAGAGTCTTTAAGAACAGTAAGAAAGAAAGGATTTCCTATGTTGGGACTGAGGAAATAGAAGAATATCCTGAATTCGAATTCGAAGAGGTCGAAATCGACCTCGCTGAATTAAAACAGGCCCCGCCTTACTCCTGCAAAATGTTAGTTCCCACGAAAGGGAAAGATATTGTCGAAAATGAGAAAAGTGACAAGTTTCCAAAGAAGGTTTATACCTTCGACGTCACTAAGTGTGACGAAATTTTTGACTTGCTTGTCAAGGATGGCCAACTAATTGTGCCATCAAATGTCAAAATACCTCCCTTGGATCAGAGGAAGAAAAGGGGATTTTGCAAATATCATAGTTTCCTAGGCCACAAGACCTCACAATGTTTTCTTTTCAGGGACTTGATTCAAAACGCGATCAAAGATGGCAGACTAAAGTTTGCTGATAAGGTGAAGATGAAAGTGGACGAAGATCCTTTGGACGTCGCAGACACCAACTACTCCGAGCCTGCATGCGTTGGAGAGGTCAACATGGTGGAAACTGATCAAAGCGATGCCCCAACAGGAGAGAAGGACACTGGAGTCGAAAACTGGGTGATGGTCGAAGTCAGCGAGGAAGTCACTGAAGACATCCAGAAAACGCCAGACACTTCGATTGTTGCACCTGTGGCTGTTGCAGGAGAAACCCAGGCTACTGAAGGCCAAGGGAATCAAAACGAAGGATTGACACAAGTCACTGAGGGCTTGAGGCTGGAATTGGAGAAAATCCAAATTACGCAACCAGTTCCCCTTCAAAAGGAAATATGGGACACTCTAGGGGAGCCCAGTGGGAAATTTGACTATCTGGTCAAATATTCTGCCCCAGAAAGTTCGAAGGTCCAGATCGAAGATATAAAGCCCACAGGATGGGGCGATGACGAAACTAAAGAGGGCGATGTGGAAATAAATATGGTGGATATGGAAGGACCCCGTTCTGAGATGGAGGAAGTGGAAAAATACTTAGAAAAAGAAAAGCACAGAATGGGGGATAATCACACTGGAGATGCTACTCTCAAAGACTATCTCATGACATGCCACAAAGGAGATCCAGGCATGATATTGTGCCCTAGGTGCAGCATCCTCTGCAACCAAAGAATTGCTGCAAATTTCGAAAGGGTACAGAGGGCTCGAACTGGCAACAATTGGCGCCAGGATAACCAACTCTTTAGGTGCTATCCCAAGGCTGGAGAGAGTCTGTTGGAGTTTGTTTTTCGCTGCTACAAAGGGGCAACTAAGTGTTTGGTTTGCCCAAGATGTTCTGCTGTGTATGACCAAAGCATGGCCAGGGCCTTCGAAACGATCCCCTTCGCCCCTTGCTGGAACCATCAAGAAACTGCCCAGATGGGCCCGCGTTTCGACAGCAGATACAAACAGCGAAGACCTGATAGCCCTCACCCCAAAGTTGCTCGAAGAGTGACTTTCAAACTCCCTGCTGAAGTGCCAACCGATAGATGGCTACAAGTCAGAAATGACAAAGGCAAAGACAAATGGAGGAGTGCTGAACGAAATGCACGCCATGCTGTGACATACAGGAGGCAATTCAACACACAAAAAAGGGAGGAAGTAAGATTAGAGAATTACAAAGGAAGGAACCCCATGTCAAGATCCCAGTGGCGCAGACAGCAAAGGATTCGAAAGGCTGAGAGAGAAGCTATGGCAAACAAAGGGGATACTTCAACGAAGATACAAGGTGAATCAAGCACCAACAAACCAAAAAATCAGACTGAAGAGAAACCTCCAGTCAATAGGAGGCTTTTTTCTGAAGACCAACGAGACGAACCAAAGGAATATACTCCAGGCCCGGAAGAGGACGAAGATATGATAACAGATAACTTCGAATCGGAGGGGGAGTCTTCATTCAACCTGAATTGTAACGTGGTGTCCGTGCTTCCCTGCGAATTTGGGCAGGAAACCGAAATCAATGAATATGAGGAGGAAGACACCACAGATTTAATGAAACATAGGCCCGTGTGCTACTACGTGATGGACAATGGGGCTGTTGAGGAACAAAATGCGTTCTTCGAACGTCCAGAACCCGCAATGAAGAATCATCTCAAGCCACTTTTCATTCGGGCGAAAGTAGGTGTCCATGGTGTGAACAAAGTTCTAGTGGATGGGGGTGCTGCAGTCAACCTGATTCCCCATTTCATGCTAAAAAGGTTAGAGATCCGCGAAGGAGATATCAAGCCCCATAATATGGTTCTATCCAATTATGAGGGAAAAGTGGGCAAAACACTGGGGGTGGTCCAGTTGGAATTGACAATAGGCTCAAGTTGCAGGCCCACCATGTTTATGGTTATCGAAGCCAAGGCCAACTATAACCTACTGCTAGGAAGAGAATGGATTCATGGCGTGGGGGCAGTTCCTTCGTCAATGCATCAACGACTAGTTCTGTGGAGAGATGACGGAATCGTGGAAAACATCGAAGCAGACCAGAGTTACTTTATGTCAACTGTCAATTTAGTTGACAAAAGGGATTATGATAAAAATCTGGCAAAGATTGCTCCATGTGTCCCAAACGATGAGATGAATGAAACTAGAAACGCCCACTACTACATGACACTTCGTCATGATGGTCTTTACTGGGATAGAACAATAATCAGTGAAGAAGAGGAAGTTGAAGGTGCTATACAAAAACGGCCAGCAGGCTGGAACTTCGACAACCTTAACCATGACTGAGTCTACCTTCTTCGAAAGGATTTCGGCCTATATGGCTGAGAATGAATCGAAAGCGGCCTTAGAGGCTGAAATAAATGAATCAACTGTAAAGACGAATAAAGTCAGTGGGGGGGTGCGAAATGCTCACCCATCAAAGAATTGGAGATGGATCAAAGGTTGGATGCCATCTATGACAAAGAACCCTTAGGCTTCGAAAGGGACCCCATAAACTCAGGTGTCAAAATGTTGGCACAGGACCCGCTCGAAGAAGTCAACTTAGGGGATGAAGAAACGAAAAGAGTAACTTACGTGAGTGCTAAACTTAGCCCAGGCCTCAAGGAAAAAGTGATCGAAGTCCTTAGGAAAAACAAAGATTGTTTCGCATGGGATTATGATGAGATGCCTGGTTTAAAGAGGGAGTTGGTCGAACATAGACTGCCAATCAAAGATGGCAAGAGGCCCATCAAGCAAACTCCCAGAAGATTCGCACCAGCGGTTCTCACAAAAATTAAAGCTGAGATCGAAAGGTTGCTGCGCTGCAAATTCATCAGAACAACAAGGTACGTTGAATGGTTAGCAAACATAGTACCTGTTATTAAGAAAAATGGTTCTTTAAGGATTTGCATAGATTTTAGGGATTTAAATATTGCAACCCCTAAGGATGAATATTCCATGCCCGTGGCAGAAATGCTAGTAGATTCTGCTGCAGGATTCGAATACTTGAGCATGTTAGATGGATACTCTGGATACAACCAGATTTTCATTGCTGAAGAAGATGTTGCAAAAACAGCATTTCGTTGCCCAGGAGCCTTAGGCACCTACGAATGGGTGGTGATGCCTTTCGGTTTAAAAAATGCTGGGGCAACTTTTCAAAGGGCGATGAATTCAATCTTTCATGACTTCATCGAAACCTTCATGCAGGTGTATATTGATGATATAGTCATCAAATCTATATCTGCAGAAGCACATTTGCATCATTTAAGCCAATCATTCGAACGGATGAGAAAACATGGCTTAAAGATGAATCCCCTTAAATGTGCATTTTTTGTGCAGGCTGGAGACTTTCTCGGTTTTGTGGTCCACAAGAAAGGAATTGAGATCAACCAGAACAAAACCAAAGCCATAATGGAGACGAAAGCACCTGCGTCAAAAAGGGAGTTGCAATCTCTATTAGGGAAAGTTAACTTCCTCAGAAGATTCATTTCGAACCTGAGTGGAAGGACCCAAGCTTTCTCTCCGTTACTTCGTCTGAAGCAAGGTCAGGCCTTCGAATGGAACGAAGCTCACCAGGAGGCGTTTGACAAAATAAAAGAATATCTTTCCCAGCCTCCTATTTTGTCTCCACCATCATGGGGGAAGCCCATGAGATTGTACATATCTGCCTCTGAAGTTAGCATAGGTAGTATGTTAGCACAAGAGGATAACAATGGCGTCGAAAGAGCCATATACTATTTAAGTAGAGTGCTAAATGATGCAGAGACCAGATATAGCAATTTAGAAAAGCTATGTCTCTGTTTATACTTCTCTTGTATGAAACTCAAGTATTATATAAAACCTGTTGATGTTTATGTTTCGTCTCACTTCGATGTCATTAAACATATGCTTTCAAAGCCAATAATGCATAGTAGAGTTGGAAAGTGGGCTCTGGCCTTAACAGAATATTCATTGACTTTTATGCCCTTAAAAGCTATGAAAGGTCAAGTGATTTCTGATTTCATTGTGGATCATTCGTTGGTTGAGCAGACAAGCATGAGTTACGTCGAAATGCAACCATGGAAATTGTACTTTGATGGTTCAACCCACAGGAATGGAAGTGGTGTTGGAGTCCTTCTAATTTCTCCTGAAGGAATTCCAACAAAATTCAAGTATAAATTGGATGGTCCTCGTTGTTCGAACAACGAAGCTGAATATGAAGCGCTCATTGTTGGACTTGAAGCTTTGTTGGAATTGGGGGCAACCAGAGTCGAAATTAAAGGAGACTCTGAATTGGTGGTCAAACAAATCACAAAAGAATACAAGTGCATAAAGGAAAATTTAATGGTATACTTCGTCATAGTCAATAGGCTATTAAGAAAGTTTGAATACATGGATATTCAACACATACCAAGATTAGAAAACCAAGAAGCAAATGACTTAGCACAGTTGGCTTCAGGTTATAGAGTATCTACCAAGAATCTTAAAGATTTGGTCGAAATAAGGGGAAGAGTTATGGCTACTAGATTCACACCATCGGATCTGGAAAGTATGAGATTGGGATATGCTGAGAAACAAGGATTCGAAATTCTAGCCATAAATACTTTGTCAGATACAGACTGGCGAAATCCATTAAAGAGTTATTTAGCAGACCCAACTTTAAAGGTGGATAGAAAAACAAAATATAGAGCATTGTCATATCTCCTCATGGGGAACGAATTGTTCAAAAAGACCCAAGAAGGTATATTATTGAAATGCCTAGGAGAAAGTGAGGCATATTTAGCATTGTCTGAGGTCCATAATGGGGCATGTGGGGCACACCAAGCAGGCCATAAAATGAAATGGTTGCTATTTCGCTATGGTTTGTATTGGCCTAGCATGCTCAAAGATTGCATAGACTTTGCTAAAGGATGTGAGGAATGTCAGAAACATGCAGGAATTCAACACGCCCCTGCAAGTGAGTTGCATTCGATCATCAAACCATGGCCATTCAGAGGATGGGCATTGGATCTGATAGGGGAGATAAATCCTGCTTCGTCCAAAGGTCAGAAATATATCTTGGTAGGAGTAGATTATTTCACCAAATGGATCGAAGCTATACCTTTGGTAGTTGCTGATCAAGAGGCAATTATCGAGTTTATACAAAAGCACATTATCTATAGGTTTGGATTGCCAGAAAGTATAACTACAGACCAAGGCTCTGTATTTACTGGTAGAAAGATGCAAGGATTTGCCCAAGAAATGGGGTTCAGATTGCTAACATCAACACCATATTATGCTCAAGCAAACGGACAAGTCGAAGCAGCAAACAAAGTAATAATAGGATTAATCAATAAGCATATTGGCAAGAAGCCAAGAAATTGGCACAAAACTCTGGACCAAGTGTTATGGGCTTGTAGAACATCTCCTAAAGAAGCCACTAACACTACGCCTTTCCAACTTACATTCGGCCATGATGCAGTATTACCAGTAGAAATTCATCTGCAATCAGTTCGAATCCAGAAACAAAACGAAATCCCAGCTGCATTATATTGGGAAATGATGATGAATGAATTAGTTGAGTTGGACGAAATTAGATTACATGCGTTGGAAATTCTGATGAGGCAAAAAGAAAGAGTGGCCAGAACATACAATAAAAGGGTGAAGAAAAAAGTATTCGTTATTAATGACTTGGTTTGGAGAGTCATATTGCCTATGGATAAGAAGAACAAAGCATTAGGTAAATGGTCACCTCATTGGGAAGGACCTTTTCGAATATTAAAAGTATTCTCAAACAATGCATACGAAGTCGAAGAACTCTTGGATGATAAACGAGTCCTAAAGGTTAATGGGAAATATTTAAAGAAATATAAGCCAAGCCTGCGGGAGATTCGAATAATAACAACATAAACAAAATATTATAAAAAGCCAAGATGGCAAGATAAGAATGCCAAAATGGCGTTGTTCGAATATTACATGTAAAGAGCCAAAGTTATGGTCAAACGGACATAAAAATCTAGAAATAAACATTATTTTTCAATCGATTAAAGGTGCTTCGAAATGTTTCAAGTCTTTGCTGAGCAAACCGCCTGGCACCTTCCAAGGTCGCCACTTCTCCTTTAAGTTGCTCTGCAGTCTCCATTTCTGCAAGCCCCCGGTTGAGAAGCTCTTCGAATTGGTTACCTGCAGGATTAGTTTCGAAGGCTAGTTGTTGTTCCTTCGCCTCCTTAACTTTCTGCTGAAGTTCCAGAATCTGCCTTTCCCAAATAAGAATGGACTCAGCTCGAGCCTCATATTCAATTTTCGCCTGCTTCAGATGCATAGCCTGATCCTCAGCTTCTTGAGAAAGCTTCGAAGCTTGTTCATAGGCGGCATCCATGGCAATGCGTTTCTCGTGAACCTTCTTGGCAGCAGATTCGTCTTGGAGAAGGTAGCCAGTTACGTTGTCCAGCAAGTTCTGAAGATCAAACAGGAGAGTACTAACTGGCAAAGAGCAGTTGGAAAGATTGACCTTTGTGAGCAGCTCCTTCATAGTATAGCAAGCAGTACTATCTTGCTTAAGCACTTCGAAGATATCCACATTGAGAATAGTTCTCCTAATTTTGTTAAGAAGAACAACTCTTTCATCTGTGGGAAGAGGATAGCTGGTTGAACTTGTGCCAGCCCTAGCGATTGGAACATCCCTCTGAGCCAACTTTGCCTTCATATACCCAATGGGGTCATTGCGCCTCAGAAGTGCCAGTTCCTCGTCAGTCATTCGAGACGGAGAGGATTGGGGGAATTCCACGCGTAGGGGAACCACGTTTGTTTCAACCTCTAGGGTTTCGTTGATTGCATCACCACCCCCTTCATTTGCTTCGTGCTCTTGCTCTTCTTCATCTTCGTCCAAATCTACCACTTCGATACCATCCCTTTCGCCGCTATGTGCGTTAGACTCCGTCCCGGCAGTCGAACCATCATTGGCGTTATCCTCGTCATTGACATTTTCCTCGTCATTGGCGTTTTCCTCCTCAGATTCTTCGCCTGCAGATTCTTCGAATTCTCGCCCAGAATCAGCTTTTTCTTCTTCAGTCTGAGTATCCTTTGGGTCCTCTTGAAGAGTTTCAAGAGGGGACTTTTGAAGAACCCTTTGTGAATCCTCTGCAGACGTTTGAAGTATCGCTTCGTTCACCTCTTTCAGAGGAATGGAGGTACCTTGGTCATCTGGCTGTTCAGAAGTTCCATCCAAAACCGCCACATTGGAAGAACCTTTGTTTTGGACCAAATTGCTGGAATCTCCTTGAGGAGAGGAGTTAAGCGGAGCAGCAGCTCTGGACGGTGAGGTCGAAATGGTAGAAGTGGGATTCAAGATGTTCTGCAAAGAGTGGCAGAATGTTAAAGAAAAATATTCACCAAGGTAATAAGAAGTTAAACATTTTTAGAGGAAGTTCGATTTACCTGTGGGCCCTCAGAGGAGAGGTTACTAGCTATGCGTTCCAACTGTGGGTTGGAGGTAGAAGGTGGATTTTTGGATTTTGGTAAGGGAGCAGCATCCCTGGAGTCGAGTCCAGAGACACTAGTCGGAACAGTGCTTTTGGGTGTAGCTTTCTTTAGCTTCTTCTTCGAAGCAGTATTTGAGTTTCCTCCAGCAGTGGGATCTTCCCCAGTAGTGCTTGGTTTTCGCTTCTTAGGAGTAGTGGGAGGAAGCTTGTTGATCTGAACGAATTTTAACGAAGTTAGATATAAAAAGCTTGAGTGAATTCGAAGCATCAAAAAACTAAGTGATTACCGTTGGAATTGGGGCACTTGTTGTTGGCGTTATTGTTGTTGTTGTAGTTGCAGCAGTAGCAGTTGTTTCGGGTGGATTAGCTTTTTCAGTAGTTTCAATGGAGGTTTGAGAGGCACTCCCTTCCTTCGATTTCGAGGCAGCAGTCTTTATCCTGATAGCTGAAAATCAAAACAATTAAGGCAAAGGTTAAAGATATGGAAAATAAAAGACATTTGGGATTGTTCCCAAGCATTCGCACCTGTGCCTTGATCAGATTTAATTGACATGGCAGAAAGGTCATATCGAAGATGTCCTGGGAAATCATGAAGCCAGTGTCGAGCCCATGTCACAGTCTCAGATGGCTTTGGTTTCCTTTGAAGATATTTGAACATCTCTTTGCAAGTAAACCACCATGGATATGGGGGAAACCAAGCCAGAGCCAGTTCTGAGGTAGGTAATCTGGGAAATTTAGGTGGATGCATTTCGAATGCCAACCTATACCTATCCTCAGGTGACAGCCCTGAAGGAAGTTTTAGCTTAGAAACTTTTTGTTTAAATTTTTCCTTCAAGGTCTCAGCTGCTTGATGCACAGTGGAGTCCAAGCGCGTGGGGTCGTAAGTAGTTTCAAAATAATTTTGAAAAGCTTTTATCTCTTTGGCATGAGTAAACATACCTTTCTTTGCTGGTACCTGCACATCGAAGGCATCAATTAGTTTCTGTCGAATTGTAAGTGTATCGAACATGCAAGTTTGATAAAACTTAATCCACCACTCCAGAAATCCTTTAGCCGCGAGATGGGTAGGTTCGAAGGCTATCAGCTCAAATTGGGCAAAGCCTTGATATTGTTCTTGTTGAATCTTGGCTTCCCTTGCCTTGAAAGTTCGACCAGATGTAATGGCGCTCTCAGTTTGGAACAAAGGTTCAGGAATCAGTTGGCATAAGCCAAACTGCCTCGAAACGAAGTTTGGTTGGTAGGCAAAGAGAAGAATTTGGTTCTTAGCTGGGGTTATCCTCGAAGAGATGAGTCTAGGAAGCAAGAAAGCTCTCCATACATCTTGGATCTCCTTGCTCTTGATGGCTTCTGAGAGAGCCATGGTGAACCAAGAGGGTCCATGAGTCCTCGAAGCAAAAGGCGCCATGCTCTCTTCGAACTTATGCCTTTTGGAGAGGATCATGATGTACTTCGAGAATTGAACCTTGAAGTCATCCTTGTCATCATTAGGAGTTAGTCTTCGAAGCCTAGTGCCTTCGACTATCCTATCACTTATTTCTGAATCTTGCTCATCTATGGTGTTGGCGGTTGGTAAAGAAGGTTCGAACATGGCGTTTAGCCATAGTTGGAGTAACCAAAATGGGCCAGCTAATAGAATGTTTTTAGAGGTGTGGGATTTGAGACTCGAAACGGCTGACCTCAGGCTTTCGTAGAGGTCAACTAAGAGTAACTCACTTAGGCACACCTTGCGATTTTCGTGTAAATCCCTAGCTAGAGGAATGAACCTACTAGCTACCTGCAGGGATCTACTGCAGAAAACGTACCTAGACAGCCACAGGGTTAAGAATGCAATATGCTCTATGTCAGACACATTATCCCCTTCAGCATGATAATGGCTGATAAATTTGGAAAAGCTGGCTAACTTGACTTCGAAGTCAATTATGTTGGAGTGTTCTTCGTTGTCAGGAACATAAGTTTCTCCCACTGGCGACAGCCCAGTAATAGCCGCTATATCAAAGAAAGTTGGGGTAATCATTCCACCTGGGAGATGGAAAGTGTTGTAGGTACTATCCCAGAAATAAAGGGACGCAAACAGCAAAGGATGGCTATAGGTGAATCCAGGTTTCGATAGCTTAATGAGGTTATAAATGCCTAGTTCTTCCCATTGCTGGGATTTTTTGGCTTCTACTTTCGCGAACCAATTTTGATAGGCAATATCAGAAGTAGGGCAAGATCTAAATGGTTTAAAATTGCTTTTTACATAATCCAAAACAAATGGGTCCTTAGGAGGGACAGTTGGGGTTTCTGCGGTATTCGAACTGAGGGATTCTACTACCCTAGGGGTATCCATTTTGTTGAATAAAGGTTTGAAGCTATAACATACGGGAAAAATTGTCCTGGTGTCCTTTAGTATTTCAAAAACTGTAAGAGGACCATTTAAGGCTAACCTCTTACCAGCAACATGGGTAGGGATGAGTACCTGTGATGCGTACAGCATTTCTTTTTCTTTGGAAATCATTTGAGGAGCAAGAGCAGATTGGCCTTGAATGGTGACGATTTTACTCTCCATGGTTGCTCCTGTAGTTTTTCCTTTCTTCTTTGAGACTTTCTTGAGTTGGGAAGAGGTGGAAGAAGACATTTTTGTTGTTTGAGAGCTTAGATTGTTTATGAGAGAAGAAGAGTGAAAATTCAGAGTATGAAAGACTTAGAGTGTAAAAAAGGAAAAGGAAGAGTAAATTGACGTTTTATAATGAGAAGATTAAACATCCACCGAGTAAAAGTGTGATACGTGGAGATCATGGGTTGGTGTGATGAAGAGGTGGCGAGAAATTGATATAGGTAATAGGCGTGATTTAAAAACAATCATTACTTATAACTGCACCATGCTGTGAAGTGACTCTGGGCGGTTAAGGAACCCAAAAGGTGCTATGATTGATGTGACTGGAGTCAAAGGCATTAAATGTTATGATGATTCGAAAATCCTATCAAAATCTTGTATAAATGTTTAAAATAGGTATTTCTCAAAGAGATCGAAATACATATTTTAAAGGGGCAATTTGTTGGCTGAAGATTTTGATAATGTTATTTAGAATTTAAAATTGGTTAAGAGTTCTGATCGAAATGGAATTAAACACCATATTTCGAAGTTGCAGAAGCAGTGTTTCGAATGAGTGTGTCAAAGCTTGAAGCTTCGAAAGGTGATTATGGGAACATATCCAAAAGGGTCTCGAAACAACAGCGAGGCTAGGTTTGGGAAGAGCGTTCGAAACGGAGAAACACCAAAGCATTTAAAATTTAAATGGAAGCGGGACTTTCAAAGTTTGAAAGTTATGTGTTGGAGCATTTGGGGACACGTGGAAAGATGAAAGAAGCATTGTCTTGCATGTTCGAAACGTGGCATGATCCTATAGCGAGACCGTTAGGGTCGAATTAGTATAAATAGAAGTCTTAGTATTAGGATTTCAGGTGTGTCATATCTGTTATACAAAATACTCAATAACATTCAAACTACCACATGGCAAGGGAAACGAATGCAAGAGAGATGTATGTATGATAGCACCATGTATTTCTAACTTAATGAAAGCCTTTTTACCATTTCCAGTACTTTCCTCTTTTCTTTTTATCGAATAACATTTACAAGTTTCTTTATTTACTGTCTTTTCATTTCAAAGTCTTTTCCTCAAAGTTTTACGTTTTATTGCTTTCTTTATATTTCGAGCACTTTATATTTCAGAGAACTGTTACGCTTTCAATACCTTTACTTCCAAGTATTGTTTTTCAAACGCATCCTTTTACTTAAAATCATTTATAGATTTCTTGCATTAAACGCTTTCTTCACATTTTTAACTTCTACATTCCAGAAATCTTTTATGTTAAATGCTTTGCAAATCGAAACCATTTACTTCATTTTTCATGCAGTTTTATATGTCTCTTCAATCAGCATTACGATTAGCATTTATTCGTATAACTTAGTTTTCATGTACAATTTGACCACATTTTTAAACTCTTAGAGAGAAGGATCGAAATAAACCAAACACTTGTACAATAGCAACCATGAATAATTGTTCGATTGTGAGAGTAACTTTAATATCCAAGGAGTCCTAGGATCAATCTAGTCGATCCTGTGAGTTACCAGAGAGATTGAGTAGCGTTAATAAAGATTATTCGATAGTTTGGAAGACTAGCGGTTGTTTACCAGAAATCACTGGAAACACATGGAGGTTGTTTTACCTATTGAGGTTCAGATCCCCTCTTTGAGAATCATGAAGGACGCAGGTTTAAGTGAAGACGATTGGATTTAGACTCGGCTTGATCAGTTGAACTTAATTGACGAAAAGAGACTTATTATTGTTTTCCACGGTTAGACGTATCAAAAATGGATGATCAAGGCTTTCAACAAGAAAGTCAGACGCCAAGTGTATCAAGTTGGAGATCTAGTGATCAATCGCATCATCTTGCCACAAAGTGATCCCAGGGGCAAATGGACTCCTACCTACGAAGGGCCATTTGTAATCAAGAACATATTTTCTGGTGGGGCAATGATCTTAACCACCATGGATGGCGCAACCTGCCGCACCCTGTGAACGCAGACATAGTCAAAAGATACTACGCATAAGAGACCCGCTAGGTTGACACACCTAGGCAAAAAAAAGGGGCATCTTGGTGAATCGAAAACCCGAAAGGGCGGTTCAGGCAAAAATTAGGGATAAAACAAAAAAATATGTACACCCGGCAAGTTGAAAACCCGAAAGGGTGACTTGGGCAAAAAAGGGTTTCCTGGTGAATCGAAAACCCGAAAGGGAGGTTCAGGCAAAAATTAGGGAATTAAAGTGTATGACTATGTCTCATCGGATCACTTTAAGGACAATTTCTTTACAGACAAACCTGGAGCTTCTGATCAATCCAATCATCTTCGGACGAAGCAACGAATGGACAAGATATTCGGAGTTACGAAGGCTATAGCGGAATGGGAACCCCATGGGATTTTTTACACATAGCTATATTTCTTTGTATAAATTTTTTCTTATTTTTTATGACACCATCCTCTTACTAGGATGTCTGTCTCCTTTGTACAAAATACTTATTCAAAGTAAATACAAAGATATCTCTTTAAAGTGCATAAAACCATTTGTCTTTTTCTTTTACACTTGTGTTTTATTTGCAAAAACGTCCAATGATTCATTAATGAACATATGCATTTGAACATAATTACTGTTTACAAATAAACAGGATGAAAAAGAACAATTACTGACAGGTTGAAAGGATAGGAAAACGTCTTTAGGCTATTCCATGAGCAATCCCTACAGTACATCATCTAGATCCCCAGCGGAGCTAAAATTTAAAACCCTTAATCCCCATCAGAGTTAAAACTTCAAACTCCCAATTCCCAGCGGAGCCAAATTTCTAACTATCAATCCCCAGCGGAAACTAACCAGTTCCTCCAAATTCCCCAGCAAGTTATCTTGAAGTCTGAAAAACAACCAGATAACAGTTAACCTTTTGTTCCTCCCTAACCTACAGTGATTCCCCAGTAGAGTGGCATACAACCCAAACTCCTGAACCTACTCCCCAGCAGGATATCTTTCTTCCCCCACAGAGTTTTTATTGCTCCCCAACAGAATGAAGATTTTCATTCTTAATTCCCCGCAGAAGTCGTCAGAGTTTCCTCTATTTCCCAGCAGAACAAGGATCCCCTTTGTGTAATCCCCAATAGACGTCATTGAAGTTCTCTGGATTCTCCAAGCAGATTTCTCAAGAAGTATTTGGCATTACTCTCACAACAGATTTTTTGTCAATATTCCAATTTCAAGACTTGAAGGATCTTTATATCCCCAGTGAAGTCACCTAGGATTTCTCACCCCCAGCAGTCAAGGATTTATTTTTCCCTGGCAGCAGTCAAGGATTTTATTATCCCCAACTGTCAAGGATTTATTTTCCTCAGCAATACAGCAAATCAGCTTACATGCACATATATTACATTCATATGTCATAAACATTGATAAAGCACATATATTGCATCATACATTACATACAACATAACTTTGTGTTTTAGCTAACATTTTTACCCTTTTCAGGATAAGACTAACAACTACCATTAACAATGTTCAAAGATTTCAGATACAGTAAAGATACACTCTAGACACTGAAGTCATTCTATTACTCATTCAGATTTCAACTTCAGATACAGTAAAGATACACTCCAGACACGGAAGTCATTCTATTACTCATTCAGAATTCAAGGTCAAGATACAGTTCAGATACGCTCCAGACACGTAAGCCATTATGTCATTTATTCATATCTCTTATTCAGATACAATACAGATATGCCCCAGACACGGTTTCCATTCTGTCACTTATTCTGATTTTCCCCAGCTTAGATACGCTCCAGACACGGATGCCATTATGTCGCCTATTCAGATATCTTACTCAGATACAATACAGATACACTCCAGACACGGAAGTCATTCTATTATTCATTCAGATTCAAGTATAGTTACAGCTCGGATACGCTATAGGCACGGCTGTTATTCCCTTGCTCATACAGATTCAGTCTCCAGATACAGTTCAGATACGTTCCATATACGAACACCATTCTGATACTCATCCTCTTGACTTACAACAGATATTCTTGGATGGCATCTACAAGCCCATTTCCAACAAGATTCTATCACCTCTCCAAATGGCATCTTTAATCCCATTCCCTCAACTACACTTTGACGGGTGCAAATTTACGGGCACTCTAGTGTCCAATCATCTTTTACCTTCGAGTCACGAACGGCAAAACTCGCCAATCTAACTCTTCAGGTTCAAGAAGATTGAATAGGGGAAGCTGTTGTACCCCAAAATTTTCCCTCTCATTTTAACAAGATTTTCCTCACAAGACTCTTTGGACTCAAGACAAGATTAGGGTTTGCTCAGCTCAAGACATCTTATTGCACTGATAACCTGAAATTAGGGTTTGAGTTTGCACAAGTATTTTTGGACCATCAATGCTTCATGTGACTTTCATACACCATCTTGGACCCCTAATATTGGTCATACCAAGTTTCAAGCCTTGAACCACATTTTTGACCAGTCAATTGGACAGTTGACCTAAAAATCAGCTGTATTGGGGAAAAAGTCAACCATGGCCAATTTACAGTCAAACTTCATAATTGTTTATCCACAAAAACATTTTAGACTCATATGTACCATTTTATCAAGTTTGGATCACAACTCCTCAAGAAATTTGATCAAATCAATAAAAGGGCAAAATGGTCAAAATTAGGTTTTGACTGTAGAAGGGCAATTTCTGATTTTTCAACCTAGCCAATGGTCAATTGGGTTCAAACATGGTTTCAAGGATATAATGGCATAATCTTGACCTAATTTCATGGTTCAAAAGATCTCAAATGCATTGGATTGACAGATGAATTTTCCAATCAACTAATCAAAAATTAACTATAGACTGAAAAGTCAACCTTTGACTTTTTGGTCAAAATCAAGTGCCAAGGGTCATAATTCATCAAGATATGTCAAAATGTGAAACTTGTTGACCAAGAAACCTAAAATTGAAAATTAGAGTTTTAATTTGAAATTTTTCATAATTTAGAATTTTTCTAAGTATGGAAAATTTCTTATTTTTTTCCCAAATTTTCCCAACTTTTTCACCATGATACAATTGGATTCAAAGAAAACTTCCAACATGAAAGTTGTAGTCCTCTGTGAAATCTACAACTTTTCTTCACAAAGTTTTCCCAAATGATTCTTGTATCTCAAGTTATTATTTTGTGAATAGGGGTCCATAAACTTTTTAACTTAGTGAAAATTTGCCCTAATTTAGGCAGGATTTTGACCCAACTTCATGGACATTTTTCACCTAGTTCCAAGAGTTATCTCAAAATTCATTTCAAATATGGATTGTAGAGCATGTTTCAAGCTTTACAAAATGTCCAAGAACTCTCCAAGATCATTTGTGGTTAGGGAGAATCGAAGAAGAGAAAATGGCATTTTATCACTTTTGTTCAAGCCATTTTCACAATGCACCAATTTGCAAATCTAATCAAGCATGCTTGTACCTTGCATTACAGGTCCTAAATCCCTTCTACACTCCATAATTAAATTATAAATCAATGGATATTGGCTTTATTTTGACCTTTAGAGCATTCTACAAGAGAGAAATCCATAAATGGCATAAAGGGCACATTGCCATTTTCATAAAGCATGCTTTTGCAAACTTTATCAGCCTTGAGCCTTGGAATTGTTCCTTTTGTGCAAGCATTGTCCACATATATCAGGCATGGTTTACCAACTCTTGCAACTGACAAGATAGCCAAGTACAGGCCTTTAGCATAATCACTTCAACCTTTCTTCAAAAATAAGAAAAATGGCCAAAAGTAAAAAAAACTTGTACAAGCTGATAAAGGGAGGGCTTGGCCTCATTCAAAACAACTTCACAAACTTGTCTCAAGCTAGAGCACGAGTTTATAGCATCTGAAACTCTCCCCAAACACAAAAACACATTTATCTGCCCAAACAGGGCAGCTTCTGCAAAATCCTTGCCAACTTCATTTTGGCTCGTGCGTTTTGCCTTTCAACCTTTGAAACACTTCATTCACATAATATTCAAACTATCCAAGCCCTTGTCCTGGTTCTGGAAGCTCTGTTTCAGACATTAGCATTTTCATTTTGGAAGGTTGCAGCTTGACTTCTACAAGGAGTTTCAAGCATCCTCAAGGCAAGCTAAGCATTGGCATAGCTTAAGGGAACTTCAAGGAAGCTCACACGATCTTCAGGCCTCACTCAAAATCCCCACATTGCCATATCCAATTCCAGCTGGAGGAGGTATTTTTCAAAATTTTATCCCTCTATTTAGGCATCCTCAAGCCACGATTTGTGAAGCAAAGATGTAGTCCTTAACTTGGTTAAGTTGTACATATGCATAGTTGTCATTTATATTAATTGTGCCATGAGAATTTGAAGCTTGAAATTCATGAAAAAATTAGGTCAGAAATTAGGGCTACTGAAATTCTCCCTGGTCTTTGAGAGTCAGATTATGATTTTTATATCATTGGAATCGCGAGATTCCAAGCTATAATTTTTAGAATTTTTTTTATTAATAACCAAGTATTAAAAAAATATTTCGCAAATAACCGAGTTTTGGAAAAAATTACGCAAATAACCATGTTTGAGATGGCTCCACAAAGGAGGAGCCAAGTCATTTGGCGCATGCACCTAGGGTTTTGCCCTAGGCGCCATCTCACTTGGCGCCTCCATTGGCTTTTAGCCAAGTGAGATGGCACATGCTCCTTAAAAAGGAGAGGAGGCGCAATCTCACTTGGCGCCTAGGGCAAAACTAGGGTTTTTTGCTGTTTTATAAATAATTCGTTCGTTTCTTTGAAATTTCTCACACTTTCTCGCACTGTATTTTTATTTTGTACTCCCTTATTTACGTAATGACGTTGCCTATGATTTTTAGCAGAGATGGTTACGTTATATTCTCCGCCACGAAACCCGCGATGAAAATGAAATTCTGGCACATTCACTCCATGGAGCGTCTGAAGCGGGAGTTGATGCGGTGGCTAGATGGAGACATCGCCGAGGGGGAAAAAATTCGAAGGATCCAGCGAAAACGAACAACAACCTCGCATGCGACAGGAAGACCAAATGTGTGGTTGGAGGAAGTCAAAACAGACAGTGATGTAATGCTGATGATGCATGGGTCAGATGAAATTGTGTTAACAGTTGTAATTTCCTAGATTGATTATCGTTAATCATTGTTGTACGCGAAAACCCTAATGTAACTTCCTAGATTGAATTTCTTAAATTGTGTGAACAGTTTTATTAACGGAAAACCCATAATGTTTACAACACAAATATTGAAAAGATTTATTGTATTACAAAATTTATGTGGTCGAGCCAGACGCCCGATTCGGACAGTTTTTGCGATTGTGTCCGACCTGACGGCATAAACCACACTTTCTTTCCAACCTGTCAAGATCGTCCATTTCTGTTGTTATGCGCCTGCTTTTGGGACGACCCTTCTTGTTCCTTCGCATTTGGTCATTGTGCCAAACTATATCACCGTTGTATTCAGGCCAATAGTCCGGTTTTGCCACCAAAGGAAAGTTGTTGTTGTAAACAGTGAGCAACGTTTCAGATTTATAAACGTTTGAGAGCAGTTGAAGCGCGTCTTGATGGGTATGCGCACAAGCGGCAATGACATGAGAGCAAGGCATACGAAAAGCTTGAAACCTGCCACAATCGCACCATTGAGAAGGTAAAATGACCCTGTATTCTTGTCTTGCCAGGCCTTCATTGTGGTCAATTGTCTCTTTCACAATGAAGTTGTGGCTATGGCGGTCAAACCGTGTAACCATGTGAGTGTTGGCTTTAGCACTTTCAGCCTTAATGTATTTCATACAGCTTTCACTCCATAGTTGTCCTGATTGCAAGACCGCATACCACATTTCACCTCTTTTGGCAAATAACGCAGCCATCCTAAAATACGTGGATTTCACCAAGGCAGTGATGGGGAGGTTTCGTATGCCCTTGAATACCCCATTCATTGATTCAATAAGATTTGTAGTCATATGCCCCCATCTTTGGCCATTGTCGTGTGACCTAGTCCATTTTTTGACCGATATATTGTCGATCCACGTACCGGCTTCTGGGTTAGACAAACGGATCTCGTTGCGGTAATATTTGAATGTGGGCTGTGTCAGTGCGTATCCCGCATTCATCACCGCTTTCCTCAATGTTTTGTCCTTGACCTCCCTCGAGAAATTCTGGACGATATGCCTGACGCAATAGACATGCGTAGAAGGAGGGTCATGCCAACCATTTGCCGGATTATTATAGGCACTTTCAATGGAGGCATGTCTGTCCGAGATCAAACAGAGATCTGGTTGAGGAGCCACGTGTGTACGAAGATTTTTCAGGAAAAAGCTCCAAGCACCACCGGTCTCCCCCTCGACAAGGGCAAACGCAACGGGGAAAATGTTATTGTTGCCATCTTGTGCAACTGCCATCAAAAGCGTGCCTTTGTATTTCGCCAAGTGAGATGGCGCCTCCCTTACTGTCCAATCGTGATACATGCATGGGCTTATGCTGCCACCTCGCCTGGCCCTATTCTACACACATAAATGTTTCGTGTAAGCCTGCCACCCATCAGCTCCAATGGCCTTGCATGCAACAGAGAAAGGAATTCCAAAGGCTGTCACGTAGCCTGAGCCAATGCTGTAATACGTGACACCTCTTATTCGCCAAATGGGGTGGCGACAACATTCATTTTTGTACTATTTCGCCAAGTGAGATGGCGCCTCCCTTACTGTCCAATCGTGATACATGCATGGGCTTATGCTGCCACCTCGCCTGGCCCTATTCTACACACATAAATGTTTTGTGTAAGCCTGCCACCCATCAGCTCCAATGTCCTTGCATGCAACAGAGAAAGGAATCCCAAAGGCTGTCACGTAGCCTGAGCCAATGCTGTAATACGTGACACCTCTTATTCGCCAAATGGGGTGGCGACAACATTCATTTTTGTACTATTTCGCCAAGTGAGATGGCGCCTCCCTTACTGTCCAATCGTGATACATGCATGGGCTTATGCTGCCACCTCGCCTGGCCCTATTCTACACACATAAATGTTTTGTGTAAGCCTGCCACCCATCAGCTCCAATGTCCTTGCATGCAACAGAGAAAGGAATCCCAAAGGCTGTCACGTAGCCTGAGCCAATGCTGTAATACGTGACACCTCTTATTCGCCAAATGGGGTGGCGACAACATTCATTTTTGTACTATTTCGCCAAGTGAGATGGCGCCTCCCTTACTGTCCAATCGTGATACATGCATGGGCTTATGCTGCCACCTAGCCTGCAAGAGTGGCACCTTACATTATTTGTAAATGCATGCATGCATATGTGTAACTCCCTTAGCATGCAATTGTGACACCTCGCAGGCATGCAACCACTACATCAAAATTATTTGCCTATAAATACATACCTTATGAAACATCTCTCACACCCACACAACTCTCACTCTCTCACTCTCTGCTACGAAATATTTCTTAAGTCTATCATACTTTTTATTTCTTCCTAAGTCTTTCATTCTCTCAAGCGTTCTGAAGAATGGCCCTTCTAACAATGGGAGATACTCACAGAGGCACAAGGGAAAACATTGCTGCATTTGTAAGTCTCTTCTTTGGTTATACATTTTTCATACTTTAAAAAACGTGTTGTTCATCTTAATTAATCTTACTCTTGTTTAATTATGATCTCAGGATACACAACGATTCAGAATCCGTTCGCACAAATACCTGGCTCCCGACCCTTTCATCGTCCCTTATCTGGAATATGCAGGTTTTGGACACGTGATAAAGATCTCCAACTGCACCATTGACTCCAAATTCATCCTTGCATTGTTGGAGAGGTGGAGACCGGAGACCCATACATTTCACCTACCAATAGGTGAATGTACCATCACTCTCGAAGATGTGTACATGCTACTGGGCCTCCCTATTGACGGTAAAGCGGTGAACGGGTCGGTTCAACAACCCAACTCACAATGTGAAGAACTGTTGGGTAGGGACATGGTAGAAGGTGGTGGAGCAAGAGGGCAGGGAATACTACTCACTGACCTGAAACGGCATTATGCAAGTATAGAATTAAATGAAAATTCCTCAGAAAATGACCGAGTAGTAAAAGCCCGAACGTATATTATGATACTTTTTGGTACTTTTTTATTTCCCGAAAGTACGGGAAATAGTGTAAATTTCATGTACTTACATTTACTAACAAATTTTGATAAAACTAGAAAATTTAGTTGGGGTTCTGCAGTATTAGCCCACCTGTACAGTTCCTTGTGCAAAAACGCGGTCAAGGAAAAATGTACATTTTACGGGTGCGCATTTTTACTACAAGCCTGGGGTTGGTGGAGGATGGAGTCCTTAAACCCCATCAACAACAACACTTTTGGTTTCCCTTACGCAACAAAGTAAGTCATTAAGTTATAGCATTTATAACTATTCTTCTCTTTCCAAAATATATGCTAAAAATAACATGTTTCTCATTTCCTATAGGTACTGCGTGAGGGGTATGGATTACGGCAAGAATCCCAGATTCAATGTCGCACTCTACCGGAATCTGTTGGATCACTTAGGCCCAGATGACGTAAGTCGTAGCTTTTAACTTTTGTTCATTTTAATTATTTATACATTACTTTTGCGCTTACCTGATTTAAATTTTATCGCAGTTCGTCTGGAGACCATATTTGGGCTTGGACCATTCTCCAAATCCAGAGGATGCAGCAACTTGGACTGCAAAGACTGCACTCATTCGGTTCAACATTGTGGAGATGCACCACAGCGACCGTGTGAAGATGCAGTTCGGAATGATCCAAGAGATACCAAGTGACCCAACAGATTTGTCCCCCTGGCATCTAAAAAGGGTCGACGCCCAGTGGAATCTAACCAACTGGAAAGACTTTGCTCCAGAATGGTGTAAAATGTGGCAAAGGCGTCACCGCTACATCTTGCAATCCCCTATTTTCCTTACTCAAGGTAACATGCGACACACCGATCAATATATGTCGTGGTACAGGTCGGTTAGTAACCCAGATATGCACGTGTCTCATCCGAGATACTTGGTTGACCTACGTACACAATGGGCACAACCCTCGATTCCCCACCAACAAACCCAAAATCCATCAACCTCAAACCAACCCCCAAGAAGAAACAGACCAACAAACACACAACCACATTCCCCACCACAACACAACTACAACCAAATGCCGTACTACCAACCACAATCACCGCCAAACTACCAATACCCAGATATGCCTCAAACCCAACCACAATACCAACCACAATACCAGCAAACCCACATACCCCATACACAATTTCAGTCTTCCACATATCCCAATATGGGGCCCTCAACATCCAGCCTTAGCCTTGATATGGGAATGTCTGAAGATTATGACCAACCCGACCAAACCTACCATCAACCACCATATCACCAAACAACCCAACATCCACAGTACCAAACACCCCAAGATCCATTTCCTTTCTACCCCCCATACTCAGACGACCAATGCTACCGACCAACCATGGAACCCCACCCACCGCCAACACGACCAAACTTCGAGGGTATGGGTAACCGACTGTACCAGAGCGGATCTTCGAGATATGGAGATCTTACTGATTTTATGGATTCGGATCGCATTGACTTTGCTGGGCCATCGACCTTGCCGCAACAGGAAACGAGACGGCACCCAGCAAGAGAAAGGCGAGGACGGGGATGCGGAACTGGGGGTCATTACCGGGTTCCTGGGGATCATTGATGTATCTTTTTTTTTTCCAGTATTTTTTGTATCTATTTTTTTACTGTTATTTAAATGTAAAACAGTTGAATGTAATTATTTTTTTTCAAATAAAAAATCAATTTTGTTTATCTCTGTCTAATATGCAACGCGCAGGAAAGAAAAAAAAAATTTTTTTTTGACCTAATTTTACACATAGGCGCCATCTCATTTGGCTTAGGGCTTGCCATTTGCCCTTAGGCGCCAAATGAGATGGCGCCTCCCTTATAAAAAGAGGAGGATGCGCCAAATGAGATGGCTCCTCCTTTGTGGAGCCATCTCAAACATGGTTATTTGCGTAATTTTTTCCGAAACCCGGTTATTCGCGAAATATTTTTTTAATACTTGGTTATTAATAAAAAAATTTCTAATTTTTATGTTGCAAGTTTTTGTTTTTGTGCAAAGAATAGAGAGTTACAGGTTGAAGGCAGAAACGCGTGCGTTTGGGAGAGGCTGGAGGACAAGGATGAAGTCTTAGGCCTGGCGCACCTTGGGCCTCCTGTTTTGACTTTTCACCCCCCCCCCCCCCCCCCCCTGATCCATTATCCACACCCCCTTTGCATATTTTGTTTATTTTTCATATTTTCTTTTCATTTTTATATTTATTGCTTTTATTTATTTTTCTGAACACAAAAAAATCATGAAAAATATTTTCCTTATTTTTTGCATTTTATTTTATTTTTTATCTTATTTTTTGCATAAAATATTGATTATTTAGAATAAATAGAATCTATTTTCTTAAAATAAATAGTAAACACATTTAAAAATATCATACTTTTTGTTTTTATTATTCATACACATAAAATATTATTTTTATGCATATTTTAATTTTTAATATTTATTAATAATATTATTTATTATTTCTTGTATAAAAATAGACAAAATAAAATAAATATAGAATATATATTTATTTTAATCAAAAACTAGGGTTTTACCCCTTTCAAAAATAACAATATTATTTTTCTTATTTTTAGGACTTCAATAATATTATTCTCTCATACATAAAACAAATACAAAACATTTTTTGCATATTTACATTTTTATTGCATTTTTAATGTTTGTATATTTATTTAATTTGCAAATATTCAATTGGGTTGTAATAGTATTTTAGGGTTTTATTTTGTGTAAATATCCCCATTCAAAAACTTGTATCCCCCCTCCCATAATAATTATTGTAATAGCTTAGATTTATTTTACGCAATTTATCGCATTATACCATGTTTAGTAAAACTAGGGTTTGCATGATAAGACAACAATCAAACAAATAGACAAGACCTAATCCAAGACTAAGGGCATGTAAAATGACACACATTGCACACAAGCACCCTTAGGGTTTCTCCACTTGGTTGCCTAAATAAATGGCCATGGTATGCATGCAAAGTATCTTGGCAAAGCAAAGCAAAACAAAACAAAAGATCATAGTCCCTCGATGACGCTATCAAAAGGTTGCCTAAAAACAAATGATCTTGGTCCCTCAAACAAGCTAAGATACTTGGCAACATTGCTATCATGGTCATACGATGACCCGCGCCCGTCCCGTTTAACATCCAAAGATAGGGTTGCCTACCAAATCAATAGTAGGTCAACAACAACAAAGGAATGAAAAATGTACAAGAAAGATTTTTGAGTAGGTAGATAGTTCTAAGTTACTTGCTCTACTTCAAAACAAATCCTTGCTATTTTCAAAAACAAGCACACACACACATTTTAAAACAACTTTCAAAACATTGAAAACATTTTCAAAAAGACAAACGCCTTTGTATACATTCTTACGAACGAGAATCATTACAAAGGTTGCCTAGACAAAGGCCTCTTTTACAAATATTTTTCAAAACCACACCTAAAACACCATTTCAAACAATTGCAAAAGCAAAGCAAGTGATCTAAGCAAGTGATCTAAGCAAGTAACTAAGTGCCCATGGAAAACCATGGATGAAAAGGGTGCTAGCACATTCCCTTTTCATAATCTACCCCCCGAACTCAAGAAAACATCTCAAAGGTCTTTCCTGTGCTTTTTTACCTTTCCTTTTGGATAAAATAAAAGTCGGTGGCGACTCTTGCTAAACCGCGACATTTGCGAGGAAACGCAAAACCTCAAGTCAGTTCTCCCACCGTATCACACACATCATTCATCCATTATAATTCATCATACAGAACATCATGAGTAACTTCTCACTAACAACTCACTTGTATATTAATACTACAGTAACCCATATTGTTATTATGCAATTTTACATCTTTACTGTCACTAATCTTACTGTCACGATTCGAACAGCAGTCTCTAAACATCTCACATTCATCATTCTATTCAAAAACCAGCACAACGATTAGTCACGGGAATTAATTCTAAATCATAAATTAGTTACTAGGATTACACTTCTTATTCATCATTTTTATCATCTAAAATAAAGTTCATCGTGTTAGCTATTCAACGCTTCGAACGCCATCTCAAACAGCATCCTAAAACTCAAGTTATAGCAATTTAAAACCGATTCTGTCAAAAATCAGACCTTATGGGTCGACACAAAACCCTATGGATCGACGCAAACTGCTTCTCCTGCACAACATGAGTCGACACATCCTCCTTATGGATCGACTCATCCTGGTCTCAAACACAGCATGTATCAACACATGCCTCTCACTGGTCGACTCATCCTGAGTCTAAAGGCACTCTTGTATCGACGCAAGCCCTTCTTGTATCGACTCATCCTGAGTCTAACATCGCCCATGTATCGACTCATCCAGCTTGAGGTTGACACATACTGACCCTTCCTTGCATAATTCTGCGATTTCCTCTGTATTTTCACTATGGGAATTCATATTACAGCCCTATAAACCTTATTATAAACATGATAAATCATCACCTAACATCAACCTATAATACTACGTCGATTACACAACATCATGACATCATTATTCATCTGAAATTCATCAAATCTTCACCATACATCATCATATACATCCAATTCAAGAACAACAGCAAATCACCTCTAACCCCATATATCAAACATCATGAACCCAATTATAAAGTCAGAACCCCGCCCTTACCTTGGATTGAAGGCCGCTCTACAATTTCCGGGTTGAATCTTCGTTCTTGTCGTTTTTCCACTTTTTCCAGCAGCTTCACGTTCTTCTCAAATCCTTATTTACTTCTTCTTTTCTTTCTTTCTATTCCTTCTAACAAATAATAAAATAACCCTATTATTCTATTATTACTTATTCTCATCGGGCTCAAAACCTACACCCCCTTATTACTTCTACTCTCTCAAAAATAAGCCCACATTAAATAATATTACACTTCTAATATTATTTCACAACATAATAATATAATACCTCTAATACATTATTTCTCCACTTAATAAAACAAATCCAATTTAATTATAACACATCTTCACAAATATTCCAAAAATAATTTAATTAAATAATTAATTAAATTACGGGCGTTACAACTCTCCCCCACTTAGAATATTTTCATCCTCGAAAATTTACCTCAATCAAACAATTCAGGATAGGAGTCTCGCATTTTGCTCTCCAACTCCCAAGTCATGATTTCACCAGCAGCTCCTAGCCAAACCACTTTAACCAAGGAAATCTCTTTACCCCTCAGAGTCTTTATTTCACGATCCGCGATCTGTACAGGTATCGTCTCCACCGTAAGATTATCCCGTACTTGCACATCGTCCATATGAATCACATGAGATGGATCTGAAATATACTTCCGAAGTTGCGACACATGAAACACATCATGCAAATTCGAAAGATTAGGCGGTAAAGCCACTTTATAATCAACATTCCCCACTTTCTCTGAAATCTGATATGGTCCTATAAAACGAGAAGTGAGCTTCTTAGACTTCAATGCTCGCCCAACACCAGTCACAGGTGTAACTCTCAAAAACACATGATCACTGGCTTGAAATTCTAAATCCGTCCTTCGCTTGTCATGATAACTCTTCTGTCTACTTTGTGAAGCTTTCATCTTTTCTCGAATTAACTTCACCTTCTCAGTAGTCTCACGAACAAGTTCAGGTCCAAGTACTACACTTTCACCAGATTCATGCCAACATAACGGAGTTCTACATCTTCGACCATACAACGCTTCAAAAGGTGCCATCCCAATACTAGAATGGTAATTGTTATTATAAGTGAACTCTATCAATGGAAGATAAGTATCCCACGAACCTCCCTACTCGAGAACACATGCCCTCAACAAGTCTTCCAACGATTGAATCGTTTGTTCAGTCTGACCATCTGTCTGAGGATGATACGCTGAACTCAACCTCAACTTAGAACCCAACGCTTCTTGCAACCTCTTCCAAAAATCAGAAGTAAATCTTGGATCTCTATCTGACACAATACACAAAGGAACACCATGCAACTTCACAATCACACTAATATAAATCTCATCCAACTTCGACACTGGAAAACTGATGTTAATAGGAATAAAATGAGTTGACTTCGTAAGCCTATCAACAATCACCCAAATCGAATCATGTCCTCTTAAAGTATTAGGTAACCCCGTCACAAAGTCCATTAAAATGCTATCCCATTTCCATTCTGGAACTTCTAACGGTTGCATCAATCCTGCAGGCTTCTGATGTTCAACTTTCGACTTCTGACAAGTCAAACATGCATACACAAACCGAGCCACGCCACTCTTCATCCCAGGCCACCAAAAAAAACCTTTCAAATCTTGATACATCTTCGTAGCTCCTGGATGAATACTCAACTTACTTCTATGACTCTCTTCAAGTATCACTTTCTTCATCTCAACATCATCAGGAATGCAAATCCGATTACGAAATCTTAACACACCTTGCCCATCCAGCTTAAAATCACTATTCTCAGATTGATTAATCCCAACCATCAAATCTACCAGTTTCACATCCAAACTTCTGAGCTTCTCTGATACTGTCTAGAAATTCATTATTAATCTTCAACATACCCAACATAACACTCTGTGGAGTAACCTCGCAAACTAAGCTCATATCTCTGAACTGCTCAATCAATTCTAACTCTTTAATCATCATTGCTGACATATGTAAAGTATTTCGACTCAACGCATCATCCACCACATTCGCTTTTCCTGGATGATAATTCAAACTGAAATCATAATCCTTTAACAATTCCAACCATCTTCGTTGCCTCATATTCAACTCTTTCTGATCAAACAAATACTTTAAGCTCGTATGGTCACTAAACACTTCAAATCTAGAACCATAAAGATAATGCCTCCAAATCTTAAATGCAAAAACAACAACAGCAAGCTCTAAATCATGCATAGGATAGTTCTTCTCATGAGTCCTCAACTTCCTCGACGCATAAGCAACTACCTTACCATTCTGCATAAGCACACCTCCTAAACCCATATTAGAAGCATCACAATACACCACAAAAGGCTCTCTTGGATTAGGCAACGTCAAAATCGGAGTCGGCGTCAACCTTTTCTTCAATTCTGTAAAAATTTCTTCGCACTGAACATCCCACACAAACGCTTTACCTTTACAAGTCAACTTAGTCAACAGAAGTGACAACTTAGAAAACCCTTCAATAAACCTTCTATAATAACCAGCTAATCCCAAGAAGCTTCTAATCTCAGTAGCTGACTTTGGAGTTTCCCATTACAACACAACATCAACCTTCAATGGATCTACAGTAATGCCACTACCTGAAATCACATGACCAAGAAAACTAACCTCTTTCAGCCAGAATTCACACTTGGACAACTTTGCATATAACTTCTTCTCTTTCAAAACTTCCAATACTACTCTTAAATGTTCAACATGCTCTTCTTTTGTCTTAGAGTAAATCAAAATATCATCAATGAACACCACTACAAACCGATCCAAATAAGTATGAAAGATATGATTCATATATTCCATGAATACTCTCGGCGCATTAGTAACACCAAAAGGCATCACTGAATACTCTTAATGTCCATAATGCATTCTGAAGGCCGCATTCTGAATATCTTCATCCTTCACTTTAATCTGATGGTAACTCGACCTCAGATCAATCTTACTAAACACACGGGCATCCACCAATTGGTCCATCAAGTCATTTATTCTTGGAAGCGGATACTTGTTCTTAATCGTCACCTTGTTCAACCGTCTATAATCAACACAAAGCCTCATACTTCCATCTTTCTTCTTTACTAACAACACTGGAGCACCCCACGGCGATACACTTGGTCTTACAACCTTCTTATCAAGTAACTCTTCCAATTGCTTATTTAACTCTGACAACTCAGATGCAGACATTATGTATGGTGCCATAGACACAGGTCTGGTACCAGGTACAAGATCAATTGCAAATTCAAGTCCCCTCTCTGGCAGTACATCAGGAATCTCATCAGGGAAAACTTCAGGAAATTCACACACTACCTACAATTCCTCAATTACATCTTGGGTCTCTAAGGATAGCAACGCCATCAACGAAAACATTTACGCTTCCTCTTGCATCAACTTTCTCAATTTTCTAGCAGACAACAAACCGTCTTCTTCTTCCTCAGGAGTAGAAAACTTCACTGACTTGTCATAACAGTTAATATGAACACAGTTATGCTCTAACCAGTTCATACCCAGAATTACATCCAAACCTCTTAACGATAAAAAAACAAATCAACAACAAAGTCTCTGTCGAAGATCGACAAGGGACACTTAGCACACACAAAAGAAGTAGTCACTGACCCCTTGGCTGGAGTATCGACGACCATTTCTCCATTCAAAAAAGACAAAACAAGACCCAGTCTCTTAACACAATCAGGTGCAATAAAACAATACGTAGCACCAGTATCAATAATAGTAATTAAAGGAGTACTATTAATGAAACATGTACCTCTAATAAGTCTGTCTTCAACAGTTGTCTGATCCTCAACCAAAGCAAACATGTTACCACTTGATTGAGCCCTCTTCGGTTTAGGACACTGGCTACCAATGTGCCCTTCTTCTTTACAATTGAAACAAACCATACTCTTGTGCTCACACTCAGATACAATATGTTCGTTCCTGCCATAACGGAAACACCTCTTCACTTCAGTAGTGCACACATTACTCTTGTGTCCAGGTTTCCCACACTTAAAGCAAACCACACCAGCAGGAGCATCTCCCCCACTATTCATCTGACCATGAGCGACTCTCTATTTACCCTTACCAGGTGGGGCATCATAAGGTTTACCATGATTCTGTGGGTGCTTACCCCTCTTCTCACTGATAATCTTGTAATGAGCATTATTATCTTCCTCATAAATTTTGCAGCTATCAACCAAATCAGCAAAGACACGGATTTTCTGATATCCAACTGCTTTCTTAATCTTCGGGCGCAACCCATTCTCAAACTTAATACACTTTGAAAACTCAGCATTTTCCTCAGCGTAATGTGGATAAAACTTGGCCAACTCAGCAAACATGGCAGCATACTTAACAACTGACAGATTTCCTTGCTTCAGCTCAAGGAACTCAATTTCCTTCTTACCACGGACATCTTCAGGAAAATACTTTCTCAAAAACTCCCTACGGAACACAACCCAAGTGACATTCTCACCTGTAGCTTCCAATTTCTGGCAAGTCTCTAGCCACCAGTCATCAGCCTCGACTGCTAGCATATGAGTCCCATAACGAACCTTATGCGTTGGAGTGCAATCCATCACGCGAAAAATCATCTCTATCTCTTTCAACCACTCCAATGCTCTATCAGGATCATACTTTCCCTTGAACGTAGGTGGATTCTCTCTCTGGAAGGTCGCCAAGCTACGAGATCCAGCATTCCCGTCAGCATTCGGCTGATTTTCAATCGCATGAGCCATTGCTTCTAAAGCAGCAGCAAGTGCAGCATCATTCCTTCCAGCCATCTCAACTTCTCACTACAACAAAAACAACGATTAGAACTCAAAATAAAAATACTCGATTGTTAGACAACTACGACTCGACGACAAGGTCCGACCAACCTTTTGCTCTGATACCAACTTTGTAACACCCCAATTCTACCCCAAGCAATTATGCAGATTAAATCAGAGTTATAAAATTTCAATTATACAAATGAATCGGGATGTCACAAATTCTTCTAACAAATTCATTGCATTCATTATGGATATATAACACTTTTTCAAAACATCGGATGAACCATCAACATAACATCTTTCATTAAATAATTCAACAACTACGCAGCGGAATTCTCAATAACTTTTTTAATCAAAACAGCAACTTCGAAACATCTCATATTTAATAATAATCAATTTAAAATTCAACAACTGAAAATCAACAATCAAAATCAGCAAACATTTATCCCCCCGAGTGTTACATATCAGAGCAATGACACTGACTCGATCTACTGAAGGTATACAACCTTCACTCTCAATTACCTGTATGTTACCAACATAAGGGAAACATTTAAACAGAAGGGGTGAGATGTCTAACAATATAATAAAGCACATGATAATTAATATATTAAATTAGATCATTAACATCACCACTTCTCATCTCATAATCAACAACAATTACAGCATATATATACACATTCATCAACATCAAAATACACTTCTTTATTCCATTATATAATGCAACTCAATACAATGCAAATGCATGTGGTACCATTGGAGCAGAACTCCCATCTCAAAAATCTGTCAATTAATAGAGGCATCAACAAGGCATACCCTTCATCTCAAAATTCGCCATTACAGGCCATCTCAACGAGCATAAGATCCATCTCAAGAATGCAATGTATGCGACTCAAACATGAATGTAATAACAACACCCAAATTAACAACATCTCAAATCATCTCAAAACATCTCAATTAACATCTCAAAATATCAACATATCAATCATCTCAAAACATCTCAATTAACATCTCAAAATAACAACATCTCAATCATCTCAAAACATATCAATTAACATCTCAAAATAACAACATCTCAAATCATCAAAATAATTCATTACACATCATTCATCCATTATAATTCATCAAACAGAACATCATGAGTAACTTCTCACTAACAACTCAGCAGTATATTAATACTACAGTAACCCATATTATTATTCTACAATTTTACATCTTTACTGTCACTAATCCTACTGTCACGATTCAAACAGCAGTCTCTAAACATCTTACATTCATCATTCTGTTCAAAAACCAGCACAACGATCAGTCACGGGAATTAATTCTAAATCCTAAATTAGTTACTAGGATTACACTTCTTATTCATCGTTTTTATCATCTAAAATAAAGTTCATCGCGTTAGTTGTTCAACGCTTCGAACGGAATCTCAAACAGCATCCTAAAACTCAAGTTACAGCAATTTAAAACCGATTCTGTCAAAAATCAGACCTTATGGGTCGACATAAAATCCTGTGGATCGAGGCAAACTGGTTCTCCTGCACAACATGAGTCGACACATCCTCCTTATGAATCGAATCATCCTGGTCTCAAATACAACATGTATCGACACATGCCTCTCACCGATCGACTCATCCTGAGTCTAAAGGCACTCTTGTATCGATGCAAGCCCTTCTTGTATCGACTCATCCTGAGTCGAACATCACCCATGTATCGACTCATCCAGCTTGAGGTCGACACATATTGACCCTTCCCTGTATAATTCTGCGATTTCCTCTGTATTTTCACTGCGGGAATTCATATTACAGCCCTACAAACCTTATTATAAACATGATAAATCATCACCTAACATCAACCTATAATACTACGTCGATTACACAGCATTATGACATCATTATTCATCTGAAATTCATCAAATCTTCACCATACATCATCATATACATCCAATTCAAGAACAACAACAAATCACCTCTAACCCCACATATCAAACATCATGAACCCAATTATAAAGTCAGAACCCTACCCTTACCTTGGATTTAAGGTCTCTCTACAATTTCCGGGTTGAATCTTCGTTCTTGCCATTTTTCCACTTTTCCCAGCAGCTTCACGTTCTTCTCAAATCCTTATTTCCTTCTACTGTTCTTTCTTTCTATTCCTTCTAACAAATAATAAAATAACCCTATTATTCTATTATTCCTTATTCTCATTGGGGTCAAAACCTACACCCCCTTATTACTTCTACTCTCTCAAAAGTAAGCCCACATTAAATAATATTACACTTCTAATATTATTTCACCACATAATAATATAATACCTCTAATACATTATTTCTCCACTTAATAAAATAAAGCCAATTTAATTATAACACATCTTCACAAATATTCCAAAAATAATTTAATTAAATAATTAATTAAATTACGGGTGTTACAACAGCTAGCGTTGGATCCAGTGTTGTTGTGGCAAGAAGGTCCACCATGGGAAGACGTTTCCAAGGGCGCTGGATCTGGTACTGGATGGATCCAAAGGTGATGAGAATGTGACACATGGTGCGCGCCTGGGAGTGTAATGTACTGGATCTACAATTACAAATTGGAAAAATAATATGTAGGAGGCAAGGGTCGAACCCCTGACCTCCCACATATACAAAGCCTTAAGCCCTTCATTCTTACCATCTATGTTGCCTGGTCATTCATACATATAATAACAAAATAATATTATAAGGGAAAATAAGACCATGGCTGAGTTGTCAAGCACGCGCAACCAAGTGGGGCCTTGGAATTTTAAATAACCAATCAAAACATGTTAACCTTCCATGCATGGTCCTCGCCTGGGTCAGAGAAGTCAACAACACCGGAGATGCGCTTCAGTCGTCTTCTCTGGCCAAACAAAACTTGGATCTACAAAAATACGCAAAATCAAAGTCCCAAATTCAGGCTACACCCCCAATTTCGCATGCTATGAATTCAATGTTGATGGCCATTTGTCTTGAGGAGGCCTGTATCACCATGTTCGTCCTTTGGCCGTTTCCAAGCCCTAACCATGGCAACCTGCGTTCTAAGCTTCTAGCCTTCCATGTAACATGTTAGAACGATTCAAAATAATCATATGAACATAGATATGCACGCATAATTCATTTATATTATGTAATAAGAGGATTTGAATTCAAGAATTTTTACCAAATCGGTGATGCTTGAGAGAGAGCTTATTGGCACGTTTTGGCTTGAATAATGGTTCAAACAAGCTTCTGGGAACCTCGAGAGGAAGAATGACTCCTTGGTTTTGATCAACGAGTGCTGGAATTGGTACTTTTGAGTTTCACGATTTCTTGGAATTTTTGCAAATTTGTATGGCTCTCTATGTGGCTGTTGCGTTCGTTCTCTTGACTTAGGGTTGTTGTGCTTTTGTAGTGAATCTCATTAGGGTTGTAATTGTAGCACAATATCCATGCCTTGATGCCCTTTTAAAAAATAAATATTTCGGTTCAAATCTTCCCAAAATAATAGATTCACTTCCTTATTTAGTCCACACGGTTTTGATAGTTGGCCAAGATCTTTTTGGTTTAAAAAAGATTTGCATCTTCTTTATCTTGCACATTCTTGCATTTATTTATTATTTATTTAATTTATTTTGAATTTATTTTGAATAATATCAATATAAATAAAATTAAATTAAAATAAAATAATGCATGGACATGTTTAGTGATCCCTAGATGCATTATGAACACGTTTGGACTCTAAAAATTGGGCCCAATAACTCAAAAATACAATTTTGCCCAATTAATATTTCATGCATTTCTTAAAAATTGCCCAACTTGTGCAAACCTTATCTTTCTCAATTTTAACCCTAAGAGGGTGTTCATGGACTTTTTAGAAATCTTAGGATGTCCTCTAAACAACATTTTTGGTTTCACCTCAATTGGATCTTCCGTGTTCATGAAAGAAGTTTTGATCCAAAAGGTGTTTTTGTTGACTTTTTGAAAGGACGTATAATGTATGAGCTTGTACCTTTTGATTGAGGAATTTCTTGAACTTGAGGGATGAAGAGAAGTTGTATTGAATTGGATTCTATTCAAAATGAGCCTTTGAGGAAAAATTTCTAATAAAGTATGAGAAATTTATGTTTGGTCAAAGTTTGGTTGACTTTTCCTATAGAAACCCTAATTTTCCATTTTTGACTTTTGATGAGTTAGGAGCATTTCTTGAGGAAGCATGATCAAATGATGGATATTAATTCAAAATATTGATGTTGACCAAAAATCTTAAAGTTTGACTGTATTTGGGCCACAGTTAACTTTTGACCTAGTGCAGTTGATTTCTAGGCATTTGAGCAGTTGACTGAGTAAACTTGTTGTGCAAGGCATGAAATTTGGCATGGATGATCTTGAGGACATATTAGGACCATGGAAATCATTTGATACCTTTGGATCTCAAACATCTTGATGAAAATTGAAACCCCAGTTGAGGTTTGTTGCCTTAGGAGGAGAATTTGTCTGGTCAATTCTTGGTCATCCTTGAGCAATTGAGGACCTCTAGAGGCATGTCTTGAGTGAAAATGGGAAGGAAAATTTTGGGGGTACAACAATAACCTTATTTGTCGGTATGGCGTCCCTGAAAGAATTATCACATACAATGATACCAATCTCAACAACACCGTGATCACGGAACTCTACACGCAGTTCAAGATCGAGCACCACAACTCTTCTCTGTATCGACCAAAGATGAATGGAGCAGTGGAAGCCGCCAATAGAACATTAATAATATTATATAGAAGATGACGGTGACATATAAAGATTGGAATGAGATGTTACCATTTGCTCTTCATGACTATCACACATCAGCTCAAACATCAGCTGAGGCAACCCCATTCTCTCTAGTCTACGGTATGAAGGCTATCCTACATGTCGAAGTTTAGATTCCTTCTATCAGAACTATGAAAGATGCAGACTTAGATGAAGAGTAATTCAATCAAACTAGGTTGGACCAATTGAATTTGATTGACGAGAAGAGGCTTGCGGCTATTTGTCACGGTCAGATGTATCAGAAGCGTATGATCAAAGCATTCAATAAGAAAATCAAGCATCGGGTATATCAGGCTTGTGACTTGGTAATAAAGTGCATCATCCTACTGCAAGGTGATCCCAGGGGAAAATGGACTCCCACCTACGAAGGGCCATTTATAATCTAGAAGATATTTTCGGGTGGCGCAATGATACTTACCACCATGGACAATGAAGATATTCCACACCCTGTGAACACGGACATAGTTAAAAGATACTACGCATGAAAATGACTTACTAGGTTGACTGGCCTAGGCAAAAATAAGGGCATCCCAGTGAACCAAAAGGTTTCGGGCAAAAATAAGGGATATAAATATAAAGATTATACACCCGACAAGTCGAAAACCTAAAAAGGCGGCTTGAGAAAAAAAGGGTATCCCGGTGGACTGAAAACCCAAAAGGATGGTCCAGGCAAATATTAGGGATTAAAGAGTACGAATATGTCTCGTTGGATCACTTACAGCTAACTTTATTACCAACTCCAAGTTCAAATGGTACAGATCAATTCAGTAAACTTCTTCTGACAACAAGGGATGAGATGCTCGAAGACATAGGGGCAATAACAAATTTGAAACCTGACGAGACTATTTACACATAGCTATATGTTTTGTTTTACTTTGTACTCCTTTCATTTCACAATGATTTCCTCTTACTAGTATTTTTGTCTCTTTGTAGAATAATCGTCTGTTTATAGGTAAACTATCAATATGAACACAATTTCAAAATTTAAATCTTGTTTTACTTTTTCTATTTTGTTTGCAAAAAACGTCCAATGACTAAATTGAATGAACACATGCATATGATTACTGTTAACAAATATATGCATAAAAAAAGAATAAGTATTTACTCGAGACTCTAGGAGATGGTATAACATTCAAGTCGTCCACAAATCCCCATAAAGCAACCTCCATGGAATAATCCCCACAGAGCAGTTTCTATAAGATTATCCCCCGCTGAGTCAGTTTCACAAGCTCAGCTTCAACAAAGATACATGCCCCACAAGTTTGAAATACCTTAAGACATGAATTAGGACATCTTCCAATAATTAACCTAATCATACTCACCAGCAGATCCCCCTAGCAGACATGGGAGTATAATCTTTTCTCTAGCAATCTCGCCAACCTACGAAATCCCAATCCTCATAGTAGATTATGATAGCAACACAGTTCATAGGAATTCTCTTCCCCCAGTTGATTTTATTTCTCCAAAATTCCTCAGTAGAGCATATTCCTCAGTAGAGCATTTTCCTCAGCAGAGTGTTTTCTCCAACAGGGTTTATTTCCCTAGCAGGGTTTATTTACCCAACATGATACAGTCTCTCCAGCTTGAGTCTATCAGTTTGACTACTATAAGTCATCAGAAAAATTTCTCTCTCCAACAAAGGGTAGTCCAGATTGCCATCCCCAGAAAGTTGCTACGAAGTCTAAAATCATACCAGATATCAGTTAATCTTATCCTCCCCAGACGATTCGACATCCATATCAGAAACTCGGTCAGACAGCGCCTCAAATGGTTATCCATCTCTTTTATCCCCAGTCAGGGTATATAAGAATTAAATTCCCCAATAGGGCGATGAGCGACCAGTTTTCTCGAACTCTTCTCTCCAAGCAGAAATCAAATTCCCCAGCGGAGTTTCCTCGAACAGAAAGCAGAAATTCCCAGCGGAAACATTCTAAACAAAGATTGAGGATTACATACATTCTTCATCCTCATCAACAGTCATATATTTATTTTCCTCAGTCATAGATGTTATACAAAGCTATCAATAGGCTTCAACGACATTTCACATTCATACATCATTTACAAAATATCATAGCATATGCACACGAAACGCATATAGCACTCTCGTTTACTTTGAGAACATCATTATGTAATGCATTTCCTACATCATGACATTGCATACAAATAACTCTTTATCTTTTCAGGTAAAGTCTACGAACAGACGAATGTCATCAATAATTCTCAAAAAAATCCAACATTAATTCCCAAAATAAGATGGGGCAACTATCTACGTGACCATGTCAGAGATTAATTCCTGAAACAATATGGGGAAACTATCTCTATGGCCAATAAAAAGCAGGTATCAGGTTAATTCCCGAAACAAGACGGGGCAACTATCTGGATGACCAAACACAGATTAATTCCTGAAATAAGATAGGGTAACTATCTTTGAAAGAAAATTGTAGATCAATTCCTGAAACAGGACGGAGCGACTATCTACATGAACATGTTGAAGGTTAATTCCCGAAATTGGACAGGGAACCTAACTGTACAACCGAGCAAATATTAACACCTGAAACAAGATGGAGAAACTATCTTTCTATCTTTATGACCAGGTGAAGATCAATTCTAGAAACAGGACAGGGTAACTACCTTTATCACTAGGTGGTATGGATTCCTGAAACAGAACGAGTTTATCAACAAAAAACATATTGTAGATAAATTCCCGAAATAGGACGGGGAGACTATCTACATGAAAAACACTTACCTTCAGAGACTGAATTCTGAAAAGCATTTTACTTCAGAGCATCATTCTGAAAAGCATCTTCCTCCAGAGGTTTATTCTGAAAAGCATTTCCTTCGGAAATTCATTCTTATAAGCATTTCCCTCAAAGACTAAATCTGACAAGCAGCTACTCAAACACCTTCCCCATAGGTTCGTTCTGGAAAGCATTCTTTAGATGAAGTCAAGCGTAGACTCCTTCTGATACGTCTATCAATAGTTACTATGGATGGCATCTATAAGCCCATCTTCGACGACTCTCCGTCATCTCTCCGAATGGCATCTTTAAGCCCATTCAAGCAATATTATCAACCAACAGCATTACTTCTTCCACATGCGAGTGCAAATTTCTGGGCACTTAAGTGTTCAATCATCTTCTACCTTCAATTCACGAATGACAGACATGTCAATCTAACTCTTCAGGTTTAAGAAGATTGAACAGGGGTAGCTGTTGTACCCCAAAATTTGCCCTCCCATTTTTTTTCAAGACATTTAACTAGGGTTTTGTCTTTCTAAAGGAATATTGGGTTTCAAAGGTCTCAAGTGGTTTTCATGGTTCTCCATATGTCCCTAAGAATGCTCATGTCAAATATCAAGCCTTGTATCATAAGTTTGCTCAGTCAATGGCTCAGATGACTGTAAATCAACTATATTAGGTAAAAAGTTAATTGTGGTCAACATACAGTCAAACTTCAAAGTTTTTTGTCAACAAAAACATTTTGGAGCCATATTCATCATTTGATCAAGGGTTGATCATGATTCCTCACGGAAGACCCTTAAATCATCAAAAGTCAAAAGTTTCCAAATTAGGGTTTCCTTAGGAGAAGTCATCTGAGTTTTGACCAAGCATAACTTTCACATACTTCATCAGCTTTTCCCCAACCAAATCTCATTTTAAAGGGAATTCAATTCTCTACAACTTTGCCTCTCTAAGCTCAAGTCCAAAAAGTGCATCATTTGAGAGATATAAGCCAATACATTATAGGTCATTTCAAAAGTCAATAAAAAGACACTTTTTGTCAAGGAAAATTACATCAAGATAAAGTCTTCAAAAGCAAACATGATCATCATAGAGATTATAGATGATATCTTGAGATTTCCAAAAAGCCCAAGATCACTTTCAAAAGATGAAAATTGAGAGAGTTATGACCAGTGCAAATTGGGAAATTTTGAGCAAATACATGAAGTTCAAAGTGAGAAGCTTCATATTTTGGGCTATTGAGCCATGGTTTAAGGGTCCAAACGTGCTTTATATCCCTCATACACCTCATAATTCATTCATACATCCCTTGACCTATTTTTGTTTTAATTATTTTAATTATTTTTTATTTATTCATTAATAATGCAAAATAAATAAGATAAAATCATATCTTCTCCTACAAGGTCCAAGCCCACATATTTTTGCCCTAATTTTCACTATATAATCTCATCAATTCTCATATAAGGCCACACGAAAAAAACCTTTGCCTCAAACTTGTCAAAATTTCAAAACTTTTCTCAAGAACCATAAATATTAAAATCCTTGTTACAAACCCTTTCACCACAAAGCAGTCATCCCATTCATTCCTAACAATCATACAGAGTAAGGTTGGATCGATTTTAAGGTTCCAAAACGCATGAAAACGCCATACCATGCATCTCCGATTTCATAACTTTGCAAATTTCATATTTTAATTTTTTGTATCGTTTTGAACCATGCTAATGTTACTAACCTACTTATGAGATGTATATGAACAGGTTTGGGCCATTGTAATGATCCCATGCATGCTAAATCATGAATCACCATGCTAGAACTAATTCCATGCGTTTTCTCCATAGCTCTTGATCCCTTGCGTTTTAGCCTACAAAAATACTTCCATTAGATTCGCAACCCTAGATTTAGGGGGGTAGGATGTGTTTGGATCATTAACACTTTGTGTTTTGTAGGTTGGATGAATGAAAGCTATCACAGAAGACGACCGAAGCTAGGGCTTCGACCCCTCTCCGGTCAATACATCTGTTTATATATTATATATGTTTTTATTCATTTAGGTTAATGGATGTATATCCACCCTAGTGGCTTAAACGCTCCGCTAAGGCATTGGTCTCTCAGGTCACGGGTTCGATCCCCGGTTTTACCAAAATTCTCATGTTTTCATATTTTTTACAGGGGTATCATATAATGCATTGAACCTATTATCCAGCACCAACCAGCGCTTGGCCTGGTGGTGAGCTTGTTGTTGGAAATGCTGAAGGTCGTGGGTTCAACACCTACTCTTTTGGTTATTTTCTATGTTTCTCACTCTTTTCACCATTTTTTCTTTAAAACCTTTTTTTAAACATTTTTAACAAACCCTAATTTAATTTTAGGCTTTTAATTTGATTTTAGGTTTTTTTTTAATTTAATTAATTTAATTTGATATTAGGCTTTTAATTTGATTTTAGGTTTTTTTAATTTAATCAATTTAATTCAATTTTAGGTTTTATTTAATCAACCCTAATTTGATTTTTTAGGTTTTCTCAATTAAATTAAAATCAACCTAGATTTTAGGGTTTGCTTAATTTAATTACCTAACTTTTGTTAATCAATAAAAATCAATTAGACTTTAGGTTGATTATCAAAACTTTTTCATCATACAATCACAAAATGATTTTTTCATTTTCTCTTTTTACCGCTTCGCGTTCTTTATTACTTTCGCATTAGTTTTTTCGCAATCATGTATCTGATACAGTACGTAATAGTATAATTAGGGTTTTACTTTCTATTCCCCCATGTTTACTATTTTGTACCCTTGCTTTCGAAGCTTCGTAATAGCGTAGGACCTTTTAGTTCCTGCCTTTACTTTCTACATTTACTGCTTTCCTTATTAATGTATAGTAACTAGGCATGTATGGCAAGACATAAAAACAAACATAGCTACCCCTAAATACAAGATAAATAACTAAATTGAATCATTTTTCACATGCGTACCTCTAGGGTAACCTCACTCGTTGCCTCGGAAAATGGTCATACCCCTTGAACGTAGGGATACCCTTAGCAAAGACCCTAAGTTAAAATAATCATAAAGATCATAGTCCTGCGATTTCCCTCGAGTTGCCTACGAGAAATGATCTTGTCCCTCGATGTTGCCTACGAATATATGATGACAATCCCTTTGAATTGCTAAAGAATCCCTATATGTTGCCTTTTATGACCATAACGATGACTCGCGCCTATCCCTTCACATCCAATAGATGGGGCTTCCTACTAACTAATTTTATAGTAGAACTATCTAAAGGAGGAGGAAAATAACACAAAAGACTTTTGAGTAGGTAGATCGCTCGTAATCGGTTGCTCACAAAAACATCTTCTTTCACACAAACACTCTCTGAAATATTTTCAAAAACAAACACTTTGTACTCATTCTTAACTGATACAAGAATCATTACAAAGTTTTCATACTTAGAAATTTTTACAAATTATTTTCAAAACACACATACACAACAACATTTTCAAAGTGAGGTAGCGATTAAGAGCCCGTAGATAACTACGGATGAAAAGGGTGCTAACACGTTCCCTTTTCATAACCTACCCCCAAACTCAGAAAAATCTCAAAGGTCTTTCCTGTTCTTTTCACCCTTTCCTTATTGGGTAAAAGAAAAGTCGGTGGCGACTCTTGCTATCCGCAACATTTGCGATATAACACAAAAATCATAACTTCCATCTTTAGCATATAGAATTTGATTCAATGCCACAAATTCTTCAAAAGAATGTTGATAAATGGGTGTCAGTCTGGGTTTTTCACACAAATCTTGATGTTTGAAAAATAAACTAGAAAAGAAGAGGAAATCAAATTTTGTGTGAAATACTTAGACTGACATCCACTCAACAACATTACTTTGAAGAATTTTGGATTGAATCAAATTTTGTCAATTAATGAGGAAATCATGAATTACAATATGCATGCAATTCGAAAAACATTGGATCATTTAAGTTGTTTGTTTTTCAAAAATAATTTAATTTTTCAAATTATTATCTTAAAAATATATTTAATTGTTGTATATGGTTAATGAAAGGGAAAGGAAAAACAAGAAATTCCATATTTTATAATAAACTCCTATATATACCATAATGGTTCTAACTAACAAATAACCCATAGTGAAATGTAATTTTTATAGCGTTTTAAATTTGGTTCCAGCTGGGTATCGAACCTATGACCCTATATTTATGACAACGGTTGTTTAATCTAATCGTTGTGATAGGTAGTGCACAATATAGTTTACCACAACGGACGTGCAACCGTGGTAAAGAGTATCATACATACAATCACACTTTACCTCATCACGGTTGGTTAGTCATGATGGTATCCTTTTTCCAACTTGGTGAAATAGATTCTCCGTAGTAGTGGAGGAAGGACCTCTCCCTACCCCATCATTCTAAACACCCATAAAAGAGAAATCTCCCCTTATATTTGATTCATAGCAGCAAAATTGATTTTCGGTTAGAGTTGGTATTCTTCCCTTAAGCCCTAGGTTACTGTCTCTTTCTCTCTTTTTGGTTTCTACATATTTGACAAAAGCTAGGTTACTATTCTCCCTTTTGTCATCTCTAAAATCTTAATTAGTTATTTCTACTATGCTCTCACATATTATCATAATCACCATAATTCCTTTACTTCCTCATAATTCCATTTATTTTAATATTAAATCTAATAATTCGATATTCCACCAAATATTACTATTTTTATTATCTTAATTAATTCAAAAAATAACTAATATTCTATTTATTTTTAATTATTTCTACCAAGAGTTCAAATTGTCACCAATACCACTACACCCCAACATAACCCATATAAACAAATATTTTATTTAATTAGAGCATATAGAATACTTAAAAGTAAATAAACACACATATAATTCAATTAATTGAATTTAAAGTGTTACAACTCTTCTCCACTTACAAAATATTTGTCCTCGATAATTACCTGAAGGAAACATAGTTGGATATGACTCACTCATCTGACTTTCCAACTCCCAAGTCACGCTTCCACCAGCTGGTCCTCCCCAAACTACCTTCATCAAGGCAATCTCTTTAGCATGCAATTGCTTCACTTATCAATCCTTTATCTGCATCGATGATGCCTGTGTTGGACTTGAGACTTCACACACAAGAGGGAGTGAATTGTATGGTTTGGAAAAACTTGGTTTTGAAAACTTTTGCCAAATTAAATTAGAGTTTAAAATCATTTTTAAATAATAAGCAACATAAAATAAAAGTTAATGGAAGAATAAGAACACAAAGAATTATAAAGGTTCGGTCAAAACTAAAGGTTCTACTCCTCTTCCCAAGACTTGGTCTTGAGAGTTTCCAATAATAATTGAGAGCTTTTAGTAGGAAAGGCTCACGAACCCCCCTTATACAAGGAAATGGTGGTTGAACTTCAACCAAATGATACAAGAAGATTGATATGGGCATTTGCGTTTTTTCTCCAATAAATTGTTGAGAGTGAAGTAGCCATTCTCCCTTCCCAACTGCGGATTGAAGTGGTTAGTCATATTTCCACGAACACGGACCTTGTACCGGTTAGTCTTCAAGTTCCAAATATATGAGCTTAAGTTTGGTTTTATAGGATAATTAAATAACCTATGAGGTTTTAACCGGCTGATTTCAAACCTAGGAAGATTTTTAATATAGACTAATCTTCAACCCATATTGGTTTTGCTGGCTAACCAAGAACCTAGAAAATATTATCAAAACTATATAATCTTTAACCTATTATATAGGAACTGATCACACAATCCCCAACCAAAGCTTTTATCGATTTAGCTTCGAACCACGTATTTTATCCCTAAATGGACAATATTAAACCAAGGTGTATAAATAATATTTCTTGGTGAATTTTACAATTCTACCCTTCCAAAATTACATTGGTTTCCTGACTCACAAAGGACTTTTCTCACTAAAGAATTTGGCTATAACATCTAGTGAGAGAAAGTGTAAACAAAACTTTAGAGAGAGAGAGAGAGAATGAGAGAGAGAGAAGTGTCAAAATACGTTTCTGGATGATTTTAAATGAGAAATGAGTCCTCTATATATAGGAAAGAGGAATTCCTAAAACGGAATTCTCATTTAATAATTTTGACAGCTAGCTAATTGATTAGAACTTTGGCCTAATCAATTGGATTATGAAAAACAGTCGTTGATGGTCATTCTAAAAGGAAAGAAGAGATTTCTAGTCGTTACACATCTTTGAGGCACTATCTAAATAGCTTGGGGGATGAAGTTTAAACTGATTTAATAAATTAGCAAAAGGGCATAATTGATTAGATTGATCAAATATTTCCCTTTAAATATTTCCACTGCTCCTAAGTCATCTTGCACTATTTTAAGACACTTTTGAAAATGCTTTCTCTTGGTTAAGGTATTTGGAAGAAAAAAAAGGTTTTTGTGTATGTGTGTGTGTGTGTGTGTGTGTGTGTGTGTGTGTATGTGTGCTTATAGACATATACTTTTACGAAAAATCCATTTGCTTTTACAATTCACTTCCTTACTAGCTTAGGAGGTTAACTCTATCTACAAGACCTTTGCTAGATATTATCTTCTGTCTTGCCATTGCTTGAGATCACTTGGGGATTTAGCTAAATGTTATTTGTTTACATTCTTCTTTTATATAGTCAAGTTTATAAAACCATATCACTTGGGTTTACATCTTTAACTATTTAGGCACTATGCTTGAATTATCTTTAAAAGTAGGATATAAAACAAAGAATAACTCGTTCACCCAATATTACGTATCAGAGCAACTCCATTACGAATCAAACGAATAGGCGACTAAGAAGGAATCGTCGTCCTTTACCTCAAGAAAATACTCCTTATACTGCTAGCTTGTACTCCACAGGAGCACAAACACCACAAATAAACAAAATGGGGTAAGAATACACTCAAAATATGTTAGCACTTTAAAACAAAGCAAGGGTAGGATAATTCACATAATCATCACATACACATGCTAATTGCAACAAATCACCAATCATATTATGTATTCTCAACCAATCATCAACACCATGAATAAATAATCACCTATACAAACATATATGTAAATGTACTCCTTTACTGACTCTACATGCAAACGGTACCATTCATGGACAACTAATCACCTTATAGTAACGCCTCACTGATCCCTCACTAGAATCAGCTACTCGGTCCCAATCCACATCATAGGACCACAACATACCAAAATCACTTCTAATCATCTTATAGTAACGCTTCACTGATCTCTCACTAGATTCAACTACTCACTCTCGATTCATACCATAGGACAAGAGCACACCAAACTAAATTGAAGTTCATACACCATGATACGTGACTTTCAACAATGACATGCAACTAAACATATGCACTATTGGCCCCCTTATGACCATGCACATCACCAACAATATCACCAAAACAATTAACATGCACATAATTTAAGTGCAACCACTACTACAAATAATACATTTCAGGACAAAGCTTTCACCTCAGCCCGACAAAAAGCGAGGTATTATGCCAAGGTGCGTCATGTTTTATTTTTTTATAAAAATAAAAATAACATATTCCCTCAAAACTGAGGGGAGAAACAAATTAGGACATGCTTCAATAGCACACCAAACTGAACCGAAGTTCGTACACCATGATACATGACTTTCAACAATGGTGTGCAACTGAACATATGCATTATTGGCCCCCTTATGGGCATGCACATCATCAACAATATCACCAAAACAATTAAGACGCACATAATTTAAGTGCAACCACTACTACAAATAATATATTTCATGACAAAGCTTTCACCTCAGCCAGACAAAAATCGAGGTATTATGCCAAGGCGCGTCATGTTTTATTTTTTTATAAAAATAAAAATAACATATTCCCTCAAAACTTAGGGGAGAAAGAAATCAGGACACGCTTCAAATCTCAGCTACTGTAGTTTATGTTTTTATTTGTTTATAAGTGAATACTAAATGATTTATCCCTTCGATTTCGTTAATAACTAAGGGATAACATAATCGTTAAATATATTTTTCCCTAATCCTTACTTATATGAAACTGCCCTAAACTAGTACGCATCATTCTTTGGGATGGATTGTAAAGGAAAAAAAATCCTCAATGTTCTTCTATCCTTGAACAAAATATTTTTTTTGATCTTGCAATATATCTCACATAATAGTGTTGATGTTGTATTTTTGGAATAACTCTTTGTTAAAGAATGTTGGAAAAGGGTCTTATGATAGATTTCAAGTGCAAAAAATCATTCAAGCTTCTAGGTTAAATAAAAAAGGCCGTTCAACCTTTGAAAAGATATATGCAACAAAATCTGGAATTGCAGCGATGATGATGAATCTGGATTTTTTTAATATTCTATGTAAACAATGTAATTTTTATTAAAAAAATAGATATTATTCACCTCGATTTTTTTCTAAAACCGAGGGGATTTCTTATTTTATTTTATTTTTATATTTAAAATAGAAAATACATTCCCCTCGATTTTTTTTAAAAACCCAGGTGTCGCGCTGCGAAAAAAACAGAGTCGCCACCGAACTCTATTTATCCCGAAGGAAGGGAAGATATAGAGAGAACCCCAAAGAAATGAATAAGATGGTCTTGCGACCAAGAGAAAGGGTACGGAAATCGGTTATACGAGGGGGTGATATTAGCACCCCACGCATCTATAGTACTCCACAAGATCCACTTTTGCTTGCTCTAATCTAAGGGTGTGTAAAAATCTATGTCTAAAGCTTAATGCTAAAAGGGAATGCATGCTAAAGAAAATACGTGGAAAAGAAGGAATATTTACAAAGTTTTGCTCGCCTAGGCCTCGCAACCTAGTGCCTACGTACTCTCTTGTATAATGGGAAAGTCAGAGCGTCGTAGTCCGCCTCACATGTTTTGATTTGTTGTGTGTTTTTTACCTTGCAAAAGGGTTTTAAAAGAAAAGTCAAGTGGCAAAATGAAGTTTGAATTGATTGGTGTTTTTAACCTTGAAAATGGTTTTTGTATGATTATAATGTTTTATGAGTTGAAAGAAAAAAGAGGTTTTAGTTTTAATGTAAATGAAAAAGATAAAGAAAAAGGTCTAAGGGAAACTAGCAAAGTAAGCCTAGAGTTGTCATGCAAAGTTGATCCTATAGTTGAGGAGAAAATGGGGGAATCTACCTATGTTGGCATGCATGGTTTACAACCTAAGGTCAATCTTAATTCGCTTTCTATGATTGAATCAAGAAATCCTATGGGAGCATGTAAATGTATAATGGAAAGTTAACACACAAAGCTTGAGGAGTATCCACTCACTCAAGTAGCACACACCTAACTGAGGTATCATGTCACCAAGAAAGGAAAAGGGAGAGGGATCACTCCTAACCACGACACCGTATCATCGAGGTAGGACAAGGTACCTAACCAAGATATCGGGTAATCAAGGTAGGATAAAGGGAGGCTTAACCAAGATATTGAATCAGTGAGGCAAGCGATAATGGGGGAATATGTATTTCTTAACCATGGTATCGTGCTACCAAGGTGTGATACGGTGGCAGAACCGACTATTATACTGGTTTGCGTTTTTTGTTTTCAAATGTCACGGTAAGCAATAGTCGCCACCGACTTTTATTTCATCCAACAAAGAAAAAGGAAAAAGAACAGAAAAAACCTTTTTCGAGATGTTTGAGTACGGAGGGGGGGGGGGGTAGATTATAGAAAGGTCAAGTGTTAGCACCCTTTCTATCTGTGGTTTTCCACGGGCTCTTAGATGCTAGCTCATTTTTTGAAAATTGCTTGTGCTTTGTGTGTTTTGAAAATTGTTTTGAAAATTCCTTAGTAGGGAGATTCGTTTTGTGATAACTCTTGTATCAGTCCTCAAGAGTGTTGACAAGGCGAATGTTTTTTAAAGTGTTTTGAAATATTTTTGTGTAGGTGCAAAAAGTTGTTTTGAGCAAGCATCTAAGAACTTATCTACTTATACTCGAAAAGACTGTTCTTTTCTCCCTATCCTTTAGATAGTGTTATCTTACTATTAGTGAGTAGGTATCCCTATTGTTGGATGTATGAGGGATAAGCGTGGGTAATCGTTATGGTTATAGAAGGCAACATATAGGGATACCTTAGCAGTTCGAAGGGACTGTCATCATATATTCGTAGGCAATATCGAGGGACAAAATCATTTCTCGTAGGTAACTCGAGGGACGTTAAGGGACTATGATCTTTATGATGACTTTTAGATTGAGGGTCTTTTGCTAAGATATCCCTATGTTCGAGGGACATGACCATTGTTTTCCGAGGTAACCAAGTGCGGAGTACCCTAGGGGTGCAAGTGTGCAACATTGTGTTTTTTAAGTGATATTTATCTTGCAATTAGAGTTTTCTATCCTTCATTTTTATCTTTCCATACAATCCTATTAATCTAAGCATTGCATAAAATATAGTAGCAGGAGATAAAGGCGGAAATGTAAACCTAAGTTATTACAGAGCTTTGGGGCAATTACATAATAGTGAAGAATGCAGAAAAGAAATCCTAAAACTATTACATCCCGAAAGCAATTACATGATAATGATAAAAAAAACGGGAAAAATAAAGCTACGCTATTACAGTTGAACGCGCCTTATACACTTTATCTAGAAAAATAAAAATAAGATGAAAATAGAAAAGAAAATATTTTGGTGATTTTTTATGAAAAAAATGATTTATGATAATTAATTAAATAAACCTAAAAAGCTTAATTAATTTTAATTAGTAAAAAAATTGTTAATTTTAAAAATAGTTAATTAAAATACCTAAAACCTAATTAACCTGGAAAAAAAGGTTAATTTTATATAAAAAAAGTAAAAAAAATCTAAAATTAATTAACCTAAAAATTAAATTAGGTTTTTTAAAATATAAAAAAAAGGTTTGTGAAAAAAGTTTTGTGGTTAAGTGAATTTAAGATTGAAAAAGACAAATTGGTTAGAAACCAAAAAACAAACAATGAAATTATAAACCTAAAATTAAATTAAAACCTAAAATTAAATTAAAAACCTAAAATTAATTATTTGAGTTTATTAGAAAAAATCAAGGGTTTGTAAAAAATGTTAGGTTTTATGAAAAAGTTTTAAACATAAAGAAGGAAAATAGGTAAAATAGATAAATAGAATGGAAGAAAACCAAAATCAATAGGGGCGGGTGTTGAACTCACACCCTTAACCTCCTCAAGATGTATATCTTGCCATGCATTGGTGGTTCTTATGATCCGACCTCAGTGTTTTGTAATAACCATGCATGGGACTCTGTCTAAATATGCAGCGTTGAATCTCATGAACACATTAAATAAATTAATATGCCATGAAATACAAAGAAAATAAATATATGAAATTTTGTAATGTTAAAACCGATATGGCATGTATGAATTCTTCTACACCCTTTTGATCATGGAGATCAAACCAACCTTACCCTTACTGGAGAAGTAGTGAGATGGAGGTTTGTAACAAGGATGACTTGTTTGTAGTGAGATGAGGGTTTGTAATAAGGATTTTAAGGTTTTTTGGATTCTTGAAGAAATTTGATATTTTGACAGGATTGTGGCAAAGGTTTTTTTTCTTGTGTTGTTTGTGTGAAAAGAATGAGATTATATAATGAAAATTAGAGAAAAAAAATGGGCTTTGAATGTGCAATTGGGCATCCAATAACCACAAGTAATAGTGCAACTTTTTATTCACTTGAGTCCGTCACTTTCTAGGTTAAATCACAGGGGCTTAAGTGCAATTTTTAAAGTTGAAATGTGAAAACAAAATGTAGCCGATATCAAGAACTAACTCCTATCCGAAAATGGGATCAATCAGATAATCGATGAATTAGTTATAAATTTTTGAAGTTTTGGCTCAGACAAACTTATTTTGGGCTCTAGTGTCAACTCTGACACGTTCTTCAATAAAAAAACTGGTATTGATCGGAGCAGAACACGGTCTCGAATTTGGAAGAAAAGTTGTAGATCTCTGAGTCAGTGAACGTGTGTAAAAAGATGGACCAGATCCGATAAAAATTGACCGAGTTATGAATTTTCGAAGTTTCGACCCAGATGAAATAATATTCAGCATTCAAGATTTTCGGCATGTCACGTGCATTCTGGACAAAAAATGAAGGCCTTTTATATATCGTTCGAACTCGATACCTCCTATAAAAATGTAGCCAACTCAATTTATAAAATTTTGGCGCCGAAACCAGCTCGATACGATGAAAATCGACCAAGTTATGATTTTCCGAACATGATGCAAATAAACTTCTGTCACAAATTTTCTGTATAAAAATACTTGATAAATCCATATTTTTGAAGACCTTGTGATTGAAATTGGCTTCCATCTGTGAGAGATGAAAACGTAGATAATGTCAAGATGGAATTTTGGCCACCGGAACAGGTTCAAAACGAGCCACGATCTTCAAGTTATGAATTTTTTAGTGCGTAAAAACTGCACTTTCAGCATACTTTTTCACCATATTTCTTCGAGAAAACTCACACATTCGGAGACATTCTTTAAAGAATTTTCTCTCGAGCAGAACCTGAATTTGAGAATACATTATCAGAGATATCTTGGCGAAAGAACACCTGAATATGACGCGTCGGGTTGGACTCGTGAATCTTTGAACCCCGAATCATTGCGAAACGGCAAACCGATCTTCAGCACGAAAAATACTCCGAGAACATTCATTAACGAAATAAACGTCACTTGTAACCTGAAGATGCTTGATAAATATACCTTGATTCCATAACCATAAAACCAATGATATGCATGTATGTAATAATGAAATGTAAGCCAAAAAGGTCGAAATAAAGAGGGTAAATTTTGGGGTACAACACAAGGCATGAAGAATAAGGGGTATCGACTCTAACCAAGATATCACATTATCTAGGCAAGAGAAGAATGAGAGTGAATCATCATAAGTGACTAAACACCTAACCAAGATATCATGTTATCAATGTGGGAGATAGAAGACAATAATGAGATCACATCAGAGCGTCAAAGTTCATAGCACGCTAGATAATGACAAAGCGTGAGGGTTGATTGCGAACCCTTCTCCACTTGTCTGACTTGATACAAGAATATCACGATTCGTAGCATCAACGCACGACACGAGCTATAAATGACACGAACTAGAAATTTTAGGGGTCAATTGCGAACCCTCCTCCACTTGCCTTCTCTGAGGACTTATCAAATGGAAATGGGGATGAGATGCCTTCTTTTAGGTCTTTGGCAAAAATGTAAACACACAAAATGGTAAACAAACACAAATAGGATTTTCCTTAAACAAGGTCTTTAAATAAACCAGATTTTCCTTAAAGGGGCTCCCAGAACATGCATCTCTAGTTCTACTTATCATGGCATCAGAAAAGCAGTAAAGCATGCATCTCTATTCACACTTCTCATGGCATCAGAAAAACGGTAAATAATGCGAAAGATAAAAGGGAACAAATGAGAATACCAATCAAACGCAAGTTCGTCAATTATCAGACGAAAGCAAAGAAACTAGGAATACTTCGAGCAAGCTTCACCAAGAAAGCACAATAGTAAAAAATAATATCAAATGCAAAAAAAAATCACGAGCCACGAATGTGTCGCATCGCATCAGAGTTCCTGCACAAGACAATACTGTACAAGCAAAGCAATATCCAGACAAATTGCATCACGCGGTAAAGTGTCCTCCGAACTTGCACAAAACCACCAAATGAGTTAGAAAATAACAACATAATATAAATCGAACTCAAGTATCGAATCACAACTCAGAAATAACAATGAAATGTGAAAGCACAAGTGAGAATAAGCAATGGAAGGCGGGAATCAAAACCCGGGAAACACTACGCACACAATATGAACGCATCTGAAATTGCACCGAAAATGGTATAGATCAACATAATCCATCCATAAACGCACAAGAAAATCAAGTGAACCTCAAACGACATTTAAAACGTGATTTGCAACTTATTAAAATTTCGGACAATAATGTACACTTGAACCGAAGTTAATCGAAAACGATTTCAATCATTACAAACATATACGAGAATACACTTTTTGGTCCAAGTGCTACCACTTAAAAATTGTAAACAAATTGCAAACGAATAATTCACATTGAAATCAGCACTACAAACAACATTCGTGTGTTAGCGCAATTAACGGATCCAAAACTCTTTCAGTGCCACAAAAATCAATTCATCATTTAAATCGATCCAAAATTTCTTTAACACATGAATTTTACGTTAACTCTTCAGCAAAAAATTCAACATCGAAAAAATCACCACTATTTCACATCAGAAATTCATCATTAGGATATATGGATTATCAAGATCCACATGAATCAATTCCAATTTTTGTTTATCATCAACAGAGTTCAATAATTATCCTCAGATTTCAATTAAAAACCACTGTCAAAATTCACCTCAAAAATCATATTAACGTTCAAGAATTATCGAACTAAACATCAATCAATTAACCAACACCACACCTATTCATCATCATCTACTCAATTACTCCACTAAAAACAAGATTCGCAGATCAACCATGACATAGCAATTTCAATTCATGAACGTATTAATTCAAGATTTCATCAATTTAAATCTCATCGTAAACAATGGAATTAATCAAGATTTAGGATAATTTACTGAAGGATGATGTCGAAAATTCGAATCAGAAAAGAAACAGAGGTGTTGACGAAATAGATCATGCAAATATGAGGAGAATGTAGAGGAGTAGAGATCGTTTGAAGAAGGAGTGTCAGACGACAGAAGGGAGGAGTGGCGGTCGGCTAGGCTTATAAGTGGCAGTCGGCTAGGCTTGCAGGTGGCGCCCGATGGATAGTAGTGTGCGTGCGGTAGGAGTGACGAGAGAGAGAGAGAGAGAGAGAGAGAGAGAGAGAGAGAGAGAGAGAGAGAGAGAGAGAGAGAGATGGAAAGGCAAGCGCTAGGTTGGAGGGAATAAAGTTTTCAATTTTCTTTGAATCTTGAGAGAAAAAGTAGAGAGAATTATGAGCGCTTCTTTTGTGAAATTTTGCAAAATGAATCCAATCCCTTGAAAATAGTGTGAAAAAATTGATATATAGTTTTGACAATTGGGCCTTGGTTTTGGCAAAGAGAAAGCCCAATCAATTTCTCGCTAGTGCAGATTTTCAATGGCAACAAACATGATCGAATTGACAATTCTCAAACTCAATAATAATCGGTATAAAATCTCGATGCGAGACCAACATCAAAATCGTAAATGAGGAAATTTGTGACGTCGTGCCGAAGGAATCGTCTCGATACGATAAAAATTGAGCAAATTATGAATTTTTGAATGGCGAGAAACTTTGGCTCTGACACTGTATTTTTCAGTAGTGCAAAACTTTCCACTGTTCAGTTTAAGTTGTGAGCCATGAAACGAAGTCTTCAGAGCTGAATCCAAACTCGAGCTCTGAAGAAAATTTATAGTTAACGTCATTTGTCAAATTATGCCGAAAGAGTCGCCTCTTTACGATAAAAATCGAAGATGTATTGATGTTTAGAATATCGAGAAACGGTGAAATAAAAATTCGGTTCAGCACAAAAATTTCTCTGATAATTTGCATTTCCAGGGACCTTCCTCAAAGAATTATTACTCGACCCGAACATACGCGACGAAGATGACATCGAGACGGATTTTTCGCACAAAGAACCACTCAAAAACGTTGAGCCGGGTGGAAGTTATGAATTTTTGAACGTCTGAAAAAATAACGGTTCAGCACACTGTTTTCACCATATTTTCACTGTTTCTTCTCAAAGTATACGCATATTCGGAGATCTTCCTTACTGAATCATCTTCCGAGCCAAACATACAAATTGAAGATGATATTAAGACAGATTCAACTCCTCAAGAATCTCTTCAATCCAATCAGAAGTTACGAATTTTTGAATACCCACGAAACAACGGGCCAACAATTAAATCAGTGCACTGTCTTCGAAGAATTAAAACTCTCGAAGGTCTTTTCCATAAAATTAGTCTTCGATCCAAAAATGAGAAGTGATAAGAAAATCAAGACGGTATCAATGCTTTAAGAATCATCCGAAAACACTGAATCGGATGAAAGTTATAAATTTTCGAACACCCAAGAAACAGATAACCAGTCATTAAATTCAAATACCGTTTCAGGGAAATCAAATACTTTGGAGACTTTCTTCACATAATTGACTTCCGGTCTGAACAAATGAAATGAAGAAAATACTGAGACGGTTCCAACGCCCGAGGAACCATTTCAAAATAATATCCCGATTGTAAGTTGCGAATTTCTAAGCTCAAACCAGCAAAAATGTTATTTCTGATTTGCACCATCTCAAATTCATTGAAACACCCAATTCCTCCACAATTCAGAGTGTATTAACATAAATGAGAGCTTGACATAATGATGGCTCGATTGATTATTAATTTGATAGCTTGCGAAATGTGAAGAACACCTTTAAACCTCGAAAAACCAAAGTTTTTTCCTTGTTATACTGCCCGACGAAACAATCTTTTTGTGTAGCTTCCGGAAAAAAAATGCCTTGATCCCATTATCATATACTGATTAATGATGCATGCAATATTAAATGATCTAATGAGAAATATGTACATGAAGAATGCAAGATGCATAAGCCAGATGATCCTTATGAAGGGGTAGGACAAATCTGAGGTATGACACCAGGTAACATGTTACACAGCTACAACAACGAATCTATAACATATATTCTTAAAGGAACAACGCTCAAGATATTTTCAAGACATATACATCCAAATACATTTTTATGAAAGCATTTGCCATGATAACATTTTCTCAAGATAATGAAATTTTGGAACTTAAAAAACTCGGAAAAAATTTCAATGATGGATTGCAAGTGCAAAAAAAACATTTCCAATGTTTGGAGCTGATATTTCCTTACTTGGGGTAGATAACTCTTTAGAAGTTGATTGCATGCAGTTCATTGAACTTTAAATTAATGAGCACAAAATATATGCAATAGGATCTGAATTAGAGCAAAGATGTGTTATTCTCCAAAAACAACAACTATGATAACACTGCATTTGTTATATTAATGTAATTTAATATTTTGTGTAAATGAAATAATATAAATAAAAAAATATTATGCACATTTTATCTAGGTTTTTGACAGAGACTGGAGAAATAATTTTGGCGTGATTATTGTGGATATTTATCACAGTCGTTAAACAAAATATCTATCATCCATTTCATGAGTATCAATGTTTAATCCATTTCCATTAGTGATCTGCGTGAAACCTAACAGACATTCATTATAAAAGTATTTTGAATATCAATAATTTTTAGTGAACCATAATATGAAAATTTGAAGCGTAAAAAACTCGATAAAATTCTTTACAATGGATTGAAAGAGCAGAAAATAAATTGTGTTTAAGATTTGTGTTCTTTAATAATCAATATTTTTATGGTGTTCTTCAATAATCATATATTCATTCATTTATCTAATCATTTTCTTGTTTTACATTAGAAACAAATAAATGTGAAAGAGATCTGAAATATATTGCACCCAACATTTTCTCTTGTCCGACAATTCAATGATTAAAGACCTTAATTCTCTAATTCATCATGAATTCAGCTTTTTCATCAAAACTCTGAAACTCGTCATATTCATCAGTGGCATTAACTTTCATTTCTATAATCATCATATAATTTACAGCAAAATGACAGAAACGAAAGTCAATACTAAACACAACATTGACATGAGTTTATCATGAATTCATCAATAACATACATACGACATCACAACCACAACAATGACATTTTAAACCTATTGGAAAGGAAAGACCTCTCCTTATTCCATCATGCTAAACACCTATAATAGAGAAATTTCCCCCTTACCTTAGACTCCTACAAGCAAAACTGATTTCTAATTAGAATTGGCATTCTTCCCTCAAGCCCTAGCCTCCTTTTCCCCAAAGCTCCTGTCTCTTTTTCTCTTTTTGGTTTCACTACGCCAAAAATGATTTTTTGTATCACCTAATTTAATAGCACTTTTAAAAAAAATGCTATTAAAATGGAAAAAACACATTTATAATAGCACTTTTTAATCGGGCGCTATTATATAATACAGACTATGTAATTATGATAGCACTTTGTACCAGAACGCTATTATTAAACTTCTTTAAGATAGCATTTTGTATAAAACGCTATTATTTGACTACTTATATAATAGCATTTATTAAAAAGCGCTATGTTATATATAATAATTAATTAATTAATTAATTGATAAAAAAAAAAAACACATTTTCATTTTTAGTCAGATTTAGCTCACTTCTAATTATCTAAAACTAAAAGAAAATGCAAATAAAATTGAATTGGGGTTAGGGTTAAAGAATTGAGTCTTCATCTTCTCACAAAAATACAACTCCCTCTTCTCTGATTCCTCAAGCTATACGCTAATCGCTCACCATATCATGGTCTTTGACTTGTCTCTCAACGAATTCTACTCAGACATGGTGGTCCACTTCTTTCTCTGGTGATCTCTGACACACCACTCAACGGCGCCTCCATCTTTGTCATCGCGTATCGACCTCTTCTCAACCTTCAGTTGGAGTTTTAATCCACGAACTCCACACCGGTATCGATTTAGCTTCTACGGACTTAAACTAGACGCCAAGCTTGAAGAAACATAGATATGCAAGATTTAGAGGAGATGATACTTATCAATCGGATCCGCTCCGATGGCATTTTGTAGCGACGAAGATATCGAATAGAAATCCAGATATTCTTAAGAAATAGTTCAAGTACGCTTTCTCTTCGCTCTCTTCTTCGTGATTTTGAACCTTATGTTGATGTGCATTGCATTTTTTGTGAAGCTGAAACTTAATGATGATCGAAGATTGAAGTAGAGAGTAGAGCATTGAGGACTTTGTTGTTGAGGGTTACGGTGTGATGAATGAGGAACTGTGAAGAATTTGCGGAAGATGGTGAAGATGCAGATTGAGAAACAGTTATGGAAAGAGAATGCAGAGAGAAATTTTCTCGAGTAACTGATGAAGAATGATGAAGATGAGAGGAGAAGAGATAGTTTGAGAGGGTTTTTGTGTGATTCTTCAGCGATTATGAAGAATAATGAGAATGGATTGAGGTGGTTCAGAGAAAGATCAAGCTCTGAGTTTTTTTTTTGGTATTTTCTTATTCTCCAATGGTTGTTGAAGAATGAATGTGAAGTAGAATATGAGAAGAACGAGGGTGTTTTAGCTATTTTTTGGTGATTCTTCTGCAAAATCCAGAATGAATGAATCTCCAGTGAGTTTTTCTGTATTAATTTGTTATGAGTTTGTTAGGAAATAGAAAATCTTAACCTTTTGATTAAAGTTAGTTACAAAAAGTTGAAGGTTGAGATTAAATCTGGTATGAGGTTAGTTTGGGAATTCCCATCTTTTGAGTTTTCGCTCTGATTTTATATTTTTGTGTTTCCAATGTTTTCCTTGATTTCTCTATTTTGAGTGTGAGGCAGTTTTTGTTTGGTAAAGCTTTGATACAGCAGTGATATTATTTAGGCTCGATTTTTTCATTCAGTTTTGTTAAATTGAATGAGCAGGGCTATAACATAGTTTGATCCAATGGTCCATGATGCAAAGTTGAAACTAGCATGGTGTAGCAAAGTTCATGGAGTTTTGAAGCATGAAGTTTGACATGAACTCGTAGAATTAGGACATTCATTAACTTGCAACATTTTTATAGTTTTACTTCAAGGCCAAAGTACTCTTCTTACGGGGAGTGTATTCCTCTACCTCTAGTTTCAATTAGACTTCAGAGATGTTTGTTTTTTATTTTAACAACTAGAGATATTTTCCGTTTTCAATTTACTGTTAAATATATTACTTTCCTTATATTCTTTGAAGTTTTCTTGTAAGATGTGGCTCAACATTTACAGTTTACTTTGTTTGGCATGAATTGCATTGAGTGATATCTTCCATCTCCCCTTTTAGTAAGGTGGCCAACTGGATTTTGTACCCAAATTATACAACAATAACCGTCTGTCCATGATTTCAGAGAACTGCATCCTCCGGTAGCTTGGTATCCAGTAATGAAAGCCAAGTAAATATTAAGCTTGAGACTACTAAGAACCTTATTGATTTTGATGCTGATCCTATTGCTTCCACAATTCCTCAAGCCCAACAAACTAGCGCGCCTCAACCTGTTTTGCAGCCAGGAAATTCCAGTGATGACAATTGGGCCTCTTTTGATATTGCTTCTGAGAAGAAAGCAAATCAAAACACCTCAAATTTAAATCCACTTGAATCCGTACTGTCCCAATTGTCTTATTCGGCATCTTTATCTTCTCATGCTTCGGGAGTCCAAGGTGATACACAAGTTGTAATGGCAGTGTGATAACATCACCAAGAAGTGATGACTCATTTTTTTTATATCTGCAGGACCTATTCCAGCAGGGGCTCTTAGTTTTGGCAGTTTATCATCTTTCCCATCCAATGATGCTTCGATGCCATCTTCCGGACTGGAAGTTGTATTACCTCATAATAATGTAGGAAAGTGGGCTAGTTCGCAGCATCAGCAACCAATGTTCTCTGCTGTAAATAGTCAGGTTTGGATAATGGAGTTGTCATGTCAAATACTGTTGACTGTTTATTTATGATGTAGCATTATTTTCACCATCCTGGAAATATCTTGCAGCCATCGCATGTACCTTCTGTACCCACAGGACAGGGATATCCCAACTCACCAATGCCTCATGCATACCATCGTGCTTCGAAGCCAGCCAATGAGGCTTTTAACAGTATTCTTTCTCAAACTTCTGCTGTAGAAGTAAAACCAAGTGGAAGAACAGAACTTTCTGAAGTAATTGTGACTTAGTTTGCTTCACAACCTCTGCCTTTTGTATACACTTGCATGTGTTTATTGTTTGCCTAACAATTAATTGTGATTGATGCAGGATCTGTTCACTGCAAAACACTCTTCCTTCTCTGCTCCAGTTCAAGGTTGGCAGGCGGGTCTTCCCCAGGGCAGGGGCATCTCAATGCAATATAATAATAATGTGGCGGTACTGTTACAATCCAGAATGATTAGCTTACCAGATTATCTTACTATGCATTTAGTTTTTATGCTCCAAACAGCTTATGATTAATAATCAGAGAGAGAGGACCTTTTTTTTTATATTAAAAAGGACATTTCCTTCATAAAGAGTCAACCAAATGGATGCTTTTAATCTGTAACTTGTACAAAAAATGAGTATTTCTCTCATAAATATGCGCCCTCTGTTACAGCCCATACCAAGTTTTTCGGAGCCATCAAGGTCAACAAATCCATTTGATGTCGGCAGCAAACAAACCCCAGATCAAGACCCAGGTGTATGTGACTTTCATTGATTTATAATATGAGTATGTTTACTGTGTTGTACTATTGCCAATAATAGTTCCTACTCTTGTCAATGCTTGGTGGATAATGCATGAGTATACAATTGAGGAATTTTCTCTTCGAAAGTTCATATTTGTGGAAGTTTAACAATTGATTGGATTTTGTCCACAATTAAGTAAAAAACTCTTCATTTATTTTTTGGTTCTATAGGAAGTTAGTAACTGTACATTACTGCGTAAAGTTTGCATCTTGCATAATTATTAAGAATATTGGATGTGTTGAAAATTGATGTCTTTGTTTTGTTTGTGATCTCCTATCATTGAAAAGGTTGGGACATTGAAATATGATATACTGACTTTTTAACATGTTGATTCATTGGTTAATTCAGACAGGCAACAACCTGAAGAAGTGGAAGAAAGGCAACAACCTAAACAAGTGTCAGAGAGGTTGCAACAACCTGAAAAAGTGGCACAGAGGCAACACCTTGAACAAGTGGTAGAAAGGAAACAACCAGAAAAAGTAGCTGAGAGTCGACTACCTAGTGATAAAGGTTCTATGATACAGGAAAACAAGAAGCAATTATTTTGCCTAATTAGTGATTGTATCTATGAGTTCAACGCTTTTGGATCATGAAGGTGGTTATTACATGGGATTGTTTTGTTATCCTTTCTTATTTTTTTGGTGTTTTGTTTAGAGAATTTGATTGTATGTTTTTGGATTTGGATTGAAGTACTCATAGATGGGCATCTACAAATTTGGCTATGCAAACGCCCTCTTAATATTCTATATGTTATGATATTTAGAAACAATAGGATTTGGTAATTTAAAATGTTATTTGGTATTTGATGGATCATAATATATATGCAATGAGTAACTTAAAGCGTTATTTGTGTTGAATTGAATATAGTTATTTTATATTTACACCAAAAAAAATGATTGTGTAAGAAAAAATATTGTACTGTATTTATTAAAAATATTGTACCAAATATGTACCATTTATTAGCACTTTATTTGAAAGCGCTATCAAACATATGTTATATATTAGCGCTTTTTGTTTAGAGTGCTATAAAAAAACAAACAAAAAACATGCAAAATACTGACTTTGATAGCACTTTAATTAAAACGCTATTATAAATTGGTACTTTAATAGCGCTTTTAAAGTGCTATTAAATAAGAAATATTTACAATAGTGGCGCGGTTAATAGCACTTTTAAGCGCTATCAAAAACAAACAAAAAAACGTTATTAAATAGCTTATTTGGCGTAGTGTTTCCACGTATCTAACAAAAGTTAGGTTACTTTACTCCTTTTTGTTATCTCCAAAATCTTAACTAGTTATCTCCACCATGCCCTCACCTATTATCATAATCACAATAATGTCTCTACTTTCTCATAATTTCATTTATTTTAATATTAAATTTAATAATTCAATATTTCACCAAATATTAATATTTTCTCTTATTTTAGTTAATTAAAAAATACTAATATTCTATTTGTTTTTAATTATTTCTATCAAGAGTCCACTCTCTCGCCAATACCACTAACATAGCTCATATAAACGCATAATTTATTTAATTAAAGCACATATCATACTCTAAATTAAATAAACACATAAATAATTGAATTAAATCAATTAATCAAATTTATGGTATTACAATAAACATCATATCATGTTACACCCTCAAAATATGGTTACATAGAGTATTCATAATAAATATTTGGACGAAGATATTTTTCTTAATTTATATAGATTTAGAGAAATATTTTTGAAGTAAACAAAAGAAAAAACTGAACAATAGAAAGAAAAGAAGGAGTTCCAAAGACTCAAAGCAAAAACAAAGAAAAAAAGAATACTATAAAGTTTTTGGTGTGAGTAGAAAGTTGGAGGAACTCTTTATTTTTACTATAAAAAAAAAACCACTAGCAACCCTATGAACGAATAGTTCAAATTATTTAATACCTTTACGGAAACGAACTATCATATAAAAATGGTGGGATTGAAATGAGGACTCGAGGTTCGGTCAAACTCATTACTCGACACACACTCGTGTGACAAGCGTGTGTGAAGAAAATGGTGTGTCAATTTCAAAATTTTATTTAAAAAAATTGAAGTTTTGGGTATCAAAAATAAATGATGAGATCTACGCTATTCTATTCGTTGTGAAATTAGGAGTAATTTATTCTTAATGACCTAAACTAATGAAATTTTATCATATAAAATTAATTTTTAAAATCACATATTAATCCAAAAGTTTAAGATATTAGGTCTATGTTTTTTTTTTTGAAAAAAAATTCAATATCCTCTTTTTTATCTCATATGAAAATTATTACTCACACTTGTCATACAAACATTTTACTACTCAAAATCAAATTATATATTTTGTAACACACCAAATTTCTCTAAACATGAGTAGGAAAGACTAAGAGATAAATTTTTAATCAATAGATTTAATAGCAATTAAAAAAGAAATTAGTTGGAAAAAAAGGTTTTGGTTAGAATTTAGCTAGAGGACACATAGGTGATTATTGCAAAGTTGGAAGGCAATATAGTCATTACTCATATAAATGAGTAACATAAGGGGGCTGTTTGGAAACAAACCTCATATATTTTGAGTTAGTAAAACAGAATTCTTGGAAGGAAAGAAGAAGAGCACGTGAGTTGGGAAGAAGAGGAGGAAGTTTGGGAACTCAAGTGTCATTATCAACATGCATGAACAAGAAGATTCTTGAAGATGGTAAGGTTTTGGTTTCAAGAAAAAAACAAGCTTGGCTTGGAAATCATTATCATCTTCATCATCACTTTCATCAAATTCAGAATCTCCTCTCAATTAAGGTAAGTTTCATAGATAGAAATTTTGGGTAAGAGAATAAGAAATAATTATACATTGGGGATTTTTGGGTGAGACAAAATGTTTTCATGTTAATCAATTGATAAAAATATGTTCTCTTGATGATAATGTATGTATAATATTGTGATTACTGAAGCAACTATAGAAAAATAAACAATGAAGTCGTCATTGAATATTTATTTATCTCACAGAAGAGAAAGGAAAACATCGAAGAAAACCTAAGAAAGGAGAAATCAAGGTCTCGCAACCAAGAGAACGAGTACGGAAGTCGATTATTCAAAGAGAATGTGTTAGCACCCTCACGTCCGTGGTACTCCACGTGATCCACTCTTGTTGTTCTAATCAAAAAGTGTGTCTCATCTAAAGCTAACAAGCTAAAGGAAAATGCATAATGCAAAGTATATACACGAAAAGAAAGTTTTTATTAGTTGTGTCCGCCGCAGTTGCGAACCTTTGTGCCTACGTACCATTTTCGTGCAATGAGAGATCAGGACACTCGTAGTTCACCTAACAAGGTATTTTGGTTTGTTTTGTGTTTTTTAGGCGGATAATATTACATTCACACTCTAACAGTTGACATATTGCAGTCCGACCTTTAGAGACATATGCGTCATTTTGCGCATAATGGAAATAACACATTCTTTTTATGAAAAGGTTTCCGAAGAAAAGTCGAATGCAGCCCAAAGGCAAAAAGTTTGAATTGGTTTAGTCTTTTTTACCTTGGAAAATGATTTCGTGATTTGAACCACATTAAAGACTATGATTAAAAGAAAGCACAAAGTTAGGAAATGCACCCCCTTATATGCCTCCAAATACTTAAGGCTCGTAACACGTGGTTCGCCTCTTTATTATTAAGTATTTTGAGATTTAATTAAGAAAAAGAAGTTTTAGTTTTAAAGATGCAAAATGGGAATGAAAAATTCTAAGGGGGACTAGAGTTCTAATGTTGTCATGTACAATGGTCTTAAAGTTAGGATGAAAGGAAAACATCTACCTAAGTTAACGTGCATGGATATCAATTCTAAAGTCTATCTCAATTCAAATCTTGAATAAGATTGAATCAATAAATCCTATAGGAACATGGCATAAAGCACAAACAAGTGTCTCAAGGAGATCGATCATGAATTAGGTCAACAAATAAACAATCATCAACCACATGTATCATCACAACTATAGCAGAAGTGCACACACAAAAAATCATTGTCTACTTCGAGGTAGGACTTCTAGATAAAATATTGCCTACAACGGTAGGACTTCCAGTCATGCATCTCTATCCTACTTCTCATGGCAATATTAATTGAAAACGATGCAAGAATGAGATAGTAAAGAGATCTCAAGGGATACCAAACGGAGAAGGTTGTTGTCTTTTCAATGCGCTAAACTCAAGAATCATTGCGGGAGCTTCACCAACAAGCAGCCGGATTAGTATTCAAATGCACAAAAATTATGTCATCGATCAACATCGAGTAAGAATAAATCGCAAGTAAAAAGTGTGTCAGATAAATCCAAGGTATCAGATAAGAATTCCAATTCCTGTATCAGATGAAAAATAACGCAACCAAACAAAACCATGATAAATGAAATATGAAGTAAATGTCTAATTAATTAATTAAGAGTTGATCAAATTAATTAATTAGGTTAAGAAAACTTAATTAGTAAAGATAATTAATTTTTAGTAACAAAATTAACTAATTAAATCGAATTTTAATTAATTAATTAAAAACAACAAAGAGATGCTAAGAGGAAATGAGTGTTTGAACCATCATTGGAATCCTTCACAATAACAAACTTGTTAGTAACATCAGAGGGATTAAAAGAGACAAATAGACTTGCATCAAATTACATATATTAGTAACCAAATTTCACAATTAGAAATCACCATACATACATAAACAAGCAAGAACATGAATCGAATCACAATTGACATCAACTTGTGAATTAATAAGGAAGTAGCAAGACAATTAGCAACCAAGAGTTCATCAGAATTTCAAGTTTCACCACACATTAAACCACATTAGGAGCACAATTTATCATTCTCAAAATCAAAACCAAAATCACATAGAACTAAACTCATAGTATATACAAATTAACTTAAAAAATGAGCAAAACAAGAATTAGACCAAGATTTTTAACCTCTTTGCAATATTCTAGCAACAACCAATGAGAATCAAATAATATTGAAAACTCATCTCAAATGAGTTCTAAACAAAGAGAAGATGAAATGTATAAGTTACACCAAATGATATTCAATCAAAACCAATTCCGAGTCATACAAGAATTCAAAAATATCACTAAAAATGACTCACAGTTAAACACTCACACTCTCTAATGTCATTAGAAATGACTCAAACCAAAGAAAATTAGCATCACAATTCCATATAGAAATATCAAAATGAAATTAAATACGGTTGCACATGATAGATTATCAACTAAAATACTAAATGAACGTAAAAAGAGAAGGTTGGTTACTGTACCTTCGAGTCATACAAACAAACTACATTAAAATGGAAAGGAAATAATTGTTAGTGCAAGGTGATGAATTTGAGGAAGAAGAGAGAAAATGAATAAATGCTAAAAGTTGTCACTAATGATTGAAGAAATTGATTGATATAAATGTAAACCTAGTACACCTATTTATACACAAATAAGAATGCCACATAGGCCCTAATCAAAAATATTTACAAATGACAAATACTAAATTACCCTCTAATACCATCCCGTAATTTAGTAATTTATCAGAAGTTAACAACACCAATTTCATCTCTCAAACGAAGAAATTGGTCTGTTTTTATCGCCTTTGTCAGAACATCTGTCAGCTGCTTCTGAGTGCTACAGTGCAGAACTTCTAACACTCCTTTCTGCACTTGACTTCTGAGAAAATGATACTTCGTCTCAATGTGCTTGCTTCTTCCATGTAGCACTGGATTCTTTGCAAGATTAATTGCAGACTTATTATCAATCATCAGCTTCAGAGGTTCCTCAACTTCAACCTTCAGATCATGCAGCAGATTCAGAAGCCAAACTGCTTGACACGCAGCTACAACACCTGCAATGTATTCAGCTTCACATGTTGACAAAGCCACAACCTGCTGTTTCTTGGAACTCCAAGAAATTGGACCTCCCAGAAACTTGAACAAGTACCCAGAAGTACTTCTTCTGTCAACTCTATCTCCACACCAATCAGAATCAGAATAACTCAGAAGTTCTAATTTGATCTTTCCTCCAGAAGGAAATAACACTCCATATTTCAGAGTTCCTTTTACATACCTCAGAATCCTGACAGCAGCTTGTTAATGAGACCACTTTGGTTTGCTCATGTATCTGCTGACCATTCCAACTGCATAACAAATATCAGGTCTGGTATTACACAAATACCTCAGAGAACCAACCATCTGTTTGAAGGTTGTAGCATCCACATCCTCTCCATCATAATCAGAATCCAACTTCTGATTCGTATCAGCAGGTGTGATAGCAATCTTGCAATTTGCTAGCTCGAATCTCTTCAGAAGCTCCAGTTCATACTTCTTCTGATGTAAGATGATTCCTTTCTCAGAGTATATAAATTCCATTCCTGGAAAGAAACTCATTTTTCCAAGATCTGTCATCTCAAACGCATTCATCAGAACTTTCTTGAACTCAACTGTTTCTTGTTCAGAACTTCCTGTGAGTAATATGTCATCAACATACAAACAGACTAGAATCATATTACCTTCTGAAGTATGCTGAACATAAACACCATACTCCATCTCACACTTCTGAAACCCTTGTTCCTTGAAAAACGAATCAATCTTCAAATTCCAAGCTCTGGGCGCTTGCTTTAGTCTATACAGAGCTTTATTTAACCTGTATATCATCCCTTCCTGATTCTTTTTCACAAATCCAGGAGGTTGTGACACATAAACTTCTTCCTGTAATGGACCGTTCAGAAATGCAGACTTCACATCCAGATGTATCAAAGGCCAATTTCTATTTGCAGCTAAAGCAATCACCAGTCTGATTGTTTCGTGTCTAGCTACAGGCGCAAACACCTCAAAATAATCTAGTCCAGGTTTCTGAAGAAAACCTCTGGCCACTAGTCTCGCTTTGTATTTGCCAATTGATCCATCTGGCTTTAGCTTCTGCTTGAAAACCCATCTGAGCTGATGGCTTTCTTGCCTTTTGGAAGTTCTGTCAGCTTCCAAGTCTTGTTTCTTTCAATAGCCTCAAGTTCTTCTTTCATGGCATTCAGCCATACTTTCTTCTTGAGCGCTTCTTCAATACCCACTGGTTCAGAATCTACTAGCATAGCACACTAAACGATTTCTCCTTCAGAATCTACTTCAGTATCATGCAACATGCTAAAATCTGCAAACCTACTTGGTATTCGTCTGATTCTCTGTGGCCTTTGATCTTGTTCTGAAGCTTCTCCAGAACTCGGAGCTGTGCTGACTTCTGGACTTTGTCCAGAATTATTTCCTTCAGAATTACCACCTTCAGAGTTACTTCTGGAAACTTGTTCTCCATACCCCATGTCTTCAGAGTTTTCCCTTCCAGAAGTATAATCACCACCAGATTCTGGATCATCATCAGAATCTGGATCAGAATCAGATCCACCATCAGAATCTCCCTGAGATTCTGACTCATCTTCAGAGTCTTCATCTTCTGACTCTGACTCGTCTTCAGAACTTTCAGAAACTAATCCTGGTGTTGGCACTACACCAGAATCTGATTGAAGTTTGTTCCAATCCCATGTTTCTAACTCTTTCACAATGACGTCTCTGCTGATTTCAACTTTGTTGGTTTTTGGACAATAAAGCTTATAGGCACCTCTACTGTGGTACCCCACCAGTAACATTGTTTTGCTTCTATCATCCAGTTTTCGTCTTCTAGCCTCTGGAACGTGTTTGTAGCATACAGAACCAAACACCTTCAGATGGCTAACACTTTGCTTGTCTCCAGTCCATTTTTCTAAAGGAACAATTTCCTTTAGCTTCTTTGTTGGACACCTATTCAGAACATATGCTGATGTGGCAACAACTTCTCCCCATAACATGTGAGGTAACTTCTTCTCTTTCAGCATACTTCTGGTCATATCAAGCAAAGTTATATTTCTTCTTTCAGCAAGACCGTTGTACTGAGGAGTATATGGAGCAGTAACCTCATGTTCTATTCCATTCTCCTCACATAACTTTTGGAACTCTGTAGAGTTATACTCACCTCCACCATCTGTTCTTAGAATCTTCAGTTTTTGACCACTCTGCTTCTCAGCCTTCACCTTGAACTTCTGGAACTCAGTAAACACTTCATGCTTGAACTTGATGAGTGTTACCCATGTCATTCTTGTGAACTCATCCACAAAAGACACAAAATATTTGTTTCCTCCAAGTGAAGGTACTGGAAATGGTCCACACACATCAGAATGTACTACTCCCAGAGCATGCTTTGCTCTGGGGGCTACTTTTGATGCAAATGGCAATCTGGGTTGCTTGCCTTTCATGCATATCCCACATGACTTCTGAGGCTTCACAATCTTCAAAATGCCATGTACGAGCTTCTTAGAACTTAGATGTCCTAAGCTTCTATAGTTCAAGTGCCCCAACCTCTTGTGCCACAGTTTACTGTCAGCTTCAGCGCCTTCTGCACTAAGACACTCCGCTCCAGAAGTTTCTACATTCACCTTGAATGTTCTGTTGCTTCCCTGCTCAGACTTCATAATCAACTTCTGATTAGAATCATACAACGTCAAGAGGTTGTCCTTCATAACCACTGAAAAACCTTTCTCAATGAGCTGACCCACACTCATCAGATTGCTTTTAATTCCAGGAACATACCAGACATCTTTGATCAGAATGTTTCTTCCATTCTTCACTCTGACTCTAACATTTCCCATACCTTCTGCATTAAGGTACTTATCATCAGCACATATGATCTTTGTTCTCCTTCTGGAGTCAAAGTCTATCAGCCATTGTTTGTTCCCAGTCAAGTGGTTTGAACAGCCAGTGTCCATATACCACCAATCTCCTGAACAGTTTCCATCAGAATCAGAAGCCATCAGTAGCACAGGTTCATCATCAAAATCTTCTCTGGCTATATTTGCTTCTTTTGATTTCCTTCCTCTGTTTCTACAGTCTCTGGCAAAATGGCCAAACTGTTTACAACAGTAACATTGAACCTTCTTCTCGTCATATCTTTCCTTTCCCTTCTGATATTTCTTTTCATCAGAAGTTGAGGTTTTTGACTTCTGGAATTTATCACCATGTCTATTCTGCTTCTGGTCCTTCTTGACAAAAGAAGCTTTCAGAGCTTGCTCCACTTCCCTCTCAGAAGTTCTTTCAGTCAGACGCAGCTCTTGTGCTTCTAGACTGCTTTGCAACTCTTCTATTCTCATGGTTTCCAGATTTTTAGAATGTTCAATCGAAACAACAATGTAATCAAACTGAGGCGTAAGTGACCTCAGAATCTTTTCTATGATTACCTGTTCAGAAAGTGTTTCTCCACAAGCCTTCATTTCATTAGTGATCAGAATCATTCTGGAGATGTATTCAGAAACTTTCTCACTGTTCTTCATGCTGAGATTTTCATATTGTTTTCGCAGGGACTGAAATTTTACATTCTTTACTGATACGTCACCACCATAACATCTGGTTAGTATATCCCATGCCCCTTTCGACGTCGTCGAATCAACAATCTTCTCAAACACATTTTCATCCACACACTGATGGATAAAGAACAGAGCTTTCTGATCCCTCTTCCTTGTAGCTCTTTCTTCTGATTTTTGTTCTTCAGTAGCATCTGTTGCAGCTGGAACATAACCTTCATAAACAAGGTCCAGAACATCCTGAGCACCAAACAGCACACGCATTTGAATCTTCCATCTGTTCCAGTTTTTACCATCAAAAACTGGAAGTTTAGTGTTCAAACTACTGCCTCCATTCATCTTAAACCTTTGCACAGAAAAACTCAGATCTCAGATTTCTCACTCAGTGTTTCCCAAACCCACAGAATCAGTGTGATTCTGTTTCAGATTTTTGTTCAAGATTCAAAAATCAAACACACAGCTCACTATCACTCGTGTTTCCTAGAATTTCAGAACAAACCAAGAAGCTCTAGATACCAATTGTTAGTGCAAGGTGATGAATTTGAGGAAGAAGAGAGAAAAGGAATAAATGCTAAAAGCTGTCACTAATGATTGAAGGAATTGATTGATATAAATGTAAACCTAGTACACTTATTTATACACAAATAAAAATGTCACATAGGCCCTAATCAAAAATATTTACAAATAACAAATACTAAATTACCCTCTAATAATAATTAGTAGAAACTGAAAGTAGTGGCAGCATAAGATTAAAATGAAAGGAATTAATTAAATAAATAAAAAGCATTATTCTCTCAACCTCATTCTCACATATTTGGAAAACATATAACAAAACATGAATACCCATAATCTTCTTCATGTTTCACCCACCTCAGTCTTGAATTTTCTTGACAAAAGTTTGCAACCCACACTATAATTCAAGCAAAAGTATACACAAACAAGCAATTGAGGCAAAACTAACCATAGTTATTAGGAAAAAGAAACATGAAGAAGTCATCACCAACAAACTAACAATGAAAATCAATAGGAGATAAGCATACTACGACAAGGAGATTGTTGGGAGTAAAGGTATAGTCGGAGGAGTGTCGATGTGAGGGGGAGTCCGTGGCTGGGCTGGATTCGTGACGGAGGGATCTGTAGGCGGAAGAGTGTGGCGGACGGAGTTGTCCGGTTGGGGGTTGACGGGACGAAGGGAGTTCGGTTGGTGTGAGGAGGAACGGTTGACGGGGGGAGTCTGTTCGGAAAGGGTGGTGATGTTGATGAATGAAGAAAAAGAATGAAAATGGATTATGTGTTGTTGTTTATGTTACCCTCCTCCAATTCCAATCTCATGTTTTCACTTAAATATAACAAACTTAGGTTTTCAACTTTTTGTTTAAATGCCCAAACTAACCCAACCTTTTAATAAAATTTACCTCAAAACATAAAAAAATGAAAAATAAGATATCTGAAAATATTTTTATTTTAATTTTTTTAGAATAAAAAAAGAATATCTAAAATAGTCAAAATGATAAAATAAGAACATTTAATTAACTCAAAAAAAGAAATGAATACATTAAAATAAATTATACATCATAGAGGTTAATAAAAAAAATCTCAAATAATCAAAATCAAAATCAAAATAAGAATAAAGATAGCAGGTTGAGCAAGCGCTGACAATTAAAAAAGAGATTGCAAACGATACTGAAAAAATAAAGCGAATACACCAACATAATCTACGCGAAACACAAATTCATAAAACAGTCAGATAAAAGTGAAAACTCGAAATATTTACCCGTTAATTTTCTGCATAGTGTCACATCACTTTTAACGATATATTTGTAAAACCGAAATATCAATATTATCGACATATAAACAACTTAATGCAATGCGAGAAGCTAGTAAAGAGATAAAAATGTATGAAGTGAGATAACATGTATTTTTCAACTATAAAACGATACAAATGTTGATTTAAGTTGACTTTTGGTCAACCTAAATACAACTAATGATGCAAATGTGATGAATGAATGACTATTTATGCCAATGACCTAATAGAAGCGTATATAAATGAATGTAAAGCCTAAGCGAGATAAAAGAGAATATATGAGGGTAAATTTTGTGGGTGCAACAATTACATGCTCGGGTTCAAATTAGGATTGGTTGGAATGCAAAAATGGGTGTTAGAACCCTAAAATACATGTTCTGTTCTGCCAAGTTCGCTTAGCAAACTATGTGTTCGCTTAGCGAAAGTCTGCAAACTGAACTAAATTAGTATTTCACTAAAATGGCCATAACTTGAGTTTTACAACTCGAAATAGAACGCGGTTGGAAGCGTTGGAAAGGTATTTCAATGCTCCTTATGGATATGAATAGATATTAAGCTTTTAATTCATTTGATGGATATGGATATTGGAGGTTAAGTGGTTTAAATATTTAATAAGTATAAGCAAACTTAGGAAATGGTTGTATGGATGTAATTCCTTGTGTTAACCTCATCTTACATTGCCAATCTTGTTTCTACATGCGGTATATGGCCTAAAACCTACCCCTTGCTTAGAATGGTTATGTGGAGTTGGTTTTGAGTGCATTCTTTGGTTTTTTGAATTTTCACTTTCGCTTAGCGAGCTAAGGTTTGCGTAGCGAACTCTCGCTATTAGGTTCGCTTAGTGACAGTCTGAGACTGAAAAGGGGAATTAATCGTTGCTAGTTCGCTTAGAGAATCGAGCCTTAGCTGCCAGTTCACTTAGCGAACATGATTGGTCAGAAACATATGTATTTTTCCCAAGTGAAGTTTTGCTCTGTGTTAGGAACCGGAAGCCGCTTTGTCTGTGTGACTAATGTCTGTGTGATTAATCCTATGAATAATATGATGCCATGCTATGATCATTATGGATATGTATGCCAAAATGTGTAATATGTTGAAATCGTATTATGTGATAATTGCTATGATATGATCATTTGTATGATTTGCGTCGTTCTGGTTGAACATTCAAATGTGGTTGTTGTATGATTTGATGTACTCTGATTGTGTGACATATGCTCGAATCAAAGTAGAATCGACTGACAGATGGTGATTCACTTATGATTATTATGTTATATACCAATGTGTTGTGCTGTGTGATCTTATCGGCATTTCGGTATGTCATACACAACTGAGCTACCATTGTGATGCACTTGTGTGAGTCCGAAAAGTGACGTTCCACTAGCCGTTAATAACTTTGCGTGCTTGGTATGTTGGGGAGGAAAATTGCCACGTAGGAAATACTTGGTTTTAACTCACCTCTAGTGGTGCAAAGTAGGCTACACCACTAGGCTTTCTCCAGGTGGGATCCTGTTGTCAAGATGACGTTTTTGTACTGAGTTGGATGTGTTCCCACACGTGCGTTTTGATGATTGATGGTAATGTGACACCATGTAGGCAATGTCACTTCGTTTCAGATTAAGTCGATGAACTTGTCACGGATGGAATTCCACATAAGACTCGTTTGTTTCATTGTGCAATGTGTCGGTATGTTGCATCTTGGATTTTCATCGAAGCACGAAGGAGGCAGAAAGAAAAGTCGTCGTCAATGTTATTTATCCCAAGTGAGGGAAAGGAAACACTGAGTAAACTTAAAGGAAGGAAAAGAACATGGTATTGCGACCAAGATGTCATACCCCAAATTTGTCCGCCTTAGTGCTACCGTCAAACTTATTTTCGAATCTGGTTGTTACAGATATAAAATTCCTTTGATTTTATTATATTAACATCCTAAGTTTTTTTAATAAAAATCTGCTTTCAAGTATGTTTGAAAATATAATAATTATTTATATTTTTGTAAAAAATATAGAAAATAATTGTTCGTTGTCATATACTTTCAATTGACTTTTTACTTTTGAATAAGTAACATATCACAGTTGGTAAGGAAGAAAGACCGACAAGCAGAAGGTCACACGTTCAAATCTCACTCACTCCACTTTGGATATTTTGTTGTTACTAATTTTATTTTCATTTTCTAAACCACAAAAATCATATTTTTAATTATTAAATTATTATTTTTGTATTTATTTATTTATTATATTTTGAAAGTATTATTTTTTATTAAAATATTTATTTTATTTAAAAAATAGTCAAAATAAGTTATAAATAGATAAAATTTAATTTGGGTCTTTTATTCACTTTGAGCTAGCTTTCTCTCCAAATATTTAACCTAATTTTACTCTATAAATATGACTCATTTTTGTCCTAATTTTTCATCAAGAATTCACCCAAAAAGATCAACAATTCATCCAAAAATATCAACAATTCTAACAATTTTCTACTCTACCACAAATTTCACTCAGTCACCACAAATCATTTTAAATACTCTTTTGTTTTTATTTAATCTTTAACCATGTGATGATAGTCATGTGATGGTTCCGTTTTTTAGTTGGTTATATTATTTATTAACAACCTCTACATATATTCTCAAAATCCACAATGCATATATTCCACGCACTAACATTTTTCTAACTTGCAAACTCTTTTTCTAAACACCAAAAAACTCACATCATGAACCTTGCACCTGCGTTTCTGTTTGTAATTCATTTTCCAATTTTGTGAAATCTCATTAAATAATTGGGTTCTTTTTTAATTTGATTTTATTTTTCTCTAATATCCCTCACTGTGATTTAAGCATTTCGCAGTTGGTAAACTCTCCCCACCGGAAGATAAAAAGAAAAGAGTGAATTAATATCAGGCACTGCCCCATTGTTTCCGTCGAAAGCTTACAGATCAGTATCAGCTGCCTACACCCCTTTCGACGTTGTATCCATTCAGCGGTCCCTCTTCGACCATGACTCTGGCTCAGTTAGTCGCGTGAATCGTTTCCGACGCTGCAATATTGGTCGCCCTCCCAGACGCTAGAATCGAACAAAGAAACGGGTGACGAATATATGACGAATATATGACGAATGTATGACGAATACATGAAATATATGAATGTGTGTGTAAGGTTGAGTGACGAGACTTTTTGTAATAAGTACCCTTATAACGTAGGTTCCTTAGTCTTGACCTACAGTTGATCTACCCTTCCAAAAGGTGGCTTCCTTAAGGGTGTCATGAATAACACCAGAGGAAAATGGCACAGGGGCCTCCCTTAGGTGGAGCCTCTTTTACGGACCGAAACTTTCGTCTCAAAGTCGTGAAAGGTCTCGTCATGAGATTTTAGGTTAAGGTCGTTACAAAGAGTCATAGGTGACCTTCCAAAGTTCTACTCGTCAAGAGGATATCTCTCGATAAGTATTCCTTTTTCGGAAGTTCACCGACTCTAGGAGAAGTCATCCCATAAACTCGCAGGGATGATGTACACCCTAAGCTAATAGATGGACCTTCTTTCTAAGGGTTATATTGGAAATATTTTTGAGGTAGAGAAAATCCCGCCACGCAGTAAATATATGATGATAAGAGAAATTGACAGTAAATAAATAAATGCGATAAAGTAGATAAATGCAATAAATAAATAAATAAAGCCAATAAAAAATAGTAACCCCAAAAATACCTAAACCTAGGGTTAAGTAGAGTCGTCAGCTGTAGCAACTGGTTTTTAAATCAAGAGTCGTCACTATTAATTTTTATCCTAGGGAAGGGAATCTAACAGAAAACCCTAATTCGCAGACAGAGATTCTAGGTTTTGGACTTAATTAGACGAAAGGAAGGTGTTGGGAACCTTTCATCTATCTTGTTCGCAAGGATATTAGATTCTACGTTTAGTTTTAGGGTAAACAGGATTTTAAGTTTTAATTAGAAAGACTCGCCACGATTTTTGATCGTATGCCTACGTATTCTCTTATGAGGAATCAGAGTCCAAATTCGTAGTTCGTATGGGTTGGTGTTTTTTAGGGGTTTGGAAACATATTTTGAATCACCTCGCACTCGGTCGAGAGTGGTGATTGCGGAGATTTTGACTGAATGCGCAGTAAGTCAAAACTAGTTTGAAACCCTTTTGCAAAAAACAGTTGATTAGTTTAGTTTATTGCGAAAAATAATTTAATGATTTGTTTATGTTTTTTAGTCATATTATTTGCAAAGATCTTGATTAATGCATGTTTAAAAAATAATTTAATGCAAATGATATATAAAGTAATATATGCAATTTTAATATAAAAATAAATTTATTTGATAATATAGTAATATCTACATATAATAAATAGTAATACTATAAATAAAAATTACTATTAATGATAATAATAATTATAACTAATAATAATAAAAATAATAATAAAGAAAGATGATAATATAATATAATATAATAATAATAAGAAGAAGAAGAAAATAATAATTGTATAGAAAATGTAAAAAATGATTAATTAGGCAAGGGGGTGCAATCCTAGTTTTTAAGTAAAAATAGGGGGTGTCGAAAACAGTTGGATTAGGCCCATTATGATTGCTAGACAAGGGGGTGTGAAGTATTTGGTGTTTGAGTAAAACGATTGAAAGGGGGTGCTAACCTTAATGGGCTTGGCCCATTACAGTTTGAAGGGAGTATCCGCGTGTTCTGGTGTGGCGAGGGTGTACGCTAACTAACACAGACTTGGCCTAGTGGCCGTTTGATTATGATCTAAGGGATGTAAAACAAGGGAGTACAATAGACCAGATGAGCGCGTCGCACGTGATCGATACGAATCAAAGTTGTTTTAATTTCATTTTACCAGTTCACTTTTATTTACGTTTACAGTATCTCTTCGTCTTCTCTCTTACCAACCCTTCTCTTCACTTTCTTAACCCTACCACCTTCCCCCACGGCGGCGCTTCACAATCCGGTAACCCTTAATCAAAACTTAACCAACAAAAACCCCAAATCAACAATTAGAGAAAACAAAAGCTAAGTTTATCTTTACCCCTTTTGGGTTTCTGATTGTGAATAATCGGTGATGTAAAATTGACCCCTTTTCTCTGAATTTCGCAGGTAATGGTGGTCTTAGAAGGTGACGACGATGGTGGTTGTAGCGGCTCGCGGTTAGTCAAGGGAGACCGATTAGGGTTTCGGAAATTGAAACCCCAATCGGCGCTAAATTCTGCTTCTCTCTGTAAACGTATCTCCGTTCCTGTTCTTGATCTTCTTTTGTTTCTTTTTTACTTCTATAAAAAAACCCCGCCTGTATCTCTATCCCTTTTCTTCTGTATTCGTCTTTAATATATATAGTTTTTTTGTTATTAGGGTTTTGAACTTTCAGTTAGAATTTTAGCTCAGATTAGAGAATTAGAGGAAAATTAGGGATTGGATTTCTATATAATTGATTTGTGACTTGTAATGTTTGATTTGATTTTAGTAATAAGAGATTTGATTATAATTTTGATTTAGTTTGATAATGTATTGTAATATATTGGATTCAGCTTTCTGGATTTGATTGAGTTACGCAATAGTTTTGTAATGTAAAAGGAAATCTGAACAATATGTGTTCATGGCGTGCTTTTTGGTTAGATTGCTACAGTTGTTGTTTATTAAACTTGGGCCAGCGCTGATTGTTACATCACTTAGCCCAACATCATTTTTTCTTACAACCGAGAATGCTTTTTTTTTATAATATAAATTGAGCCTACATTTGTATTATCATCAGTCCAACATCATTTTTTATTAAAAAGGGTTTTACTTAACCAGCCCACCACAATTTTTTCCAAAACAACAGTAAACAATAACATTTGAAAACAAAACTTAGACCCATTGTTTAGTTTTCCTTAAAGACATATACTATTTATTTATTAATAGTAATAATAATAAATAGTTTTTTTATATTAATATTTCTTTTATATATCCTTTTTCCATTAAAACAAAAAACAACAATAATAATAATAATATCTCTTCTTATTCTAAACATCAAATGGGTCATCTTAATAGGCCTTAACCACACCCTCTTTTCCTAACAACAACCAAAATATTAATGGACCCAATTCTAACGGTCTTGTCAATTGCAATTTCAACCTCCCCTTTTTACTAATAACATTAACACTAAAAGTAGATTTTATTAATTAAAAACTTAATTATTATTTGAGTAATTTTCCATTTTTGAATCGCATGGGCCATAGGCCAACATGTTTCGTAAATGTGCCTACGGATATATGAGTCTTTCTGATTTAGAAAGTCCCGCTTTCCTGAATTAAAATACACCTATAGTCTTGGATAAAGATAGGCCATCAGATACTGTTGTACCATCTTTAATTAAAATATCTTCTTCTATTTTTAATCTTGAAAAAATAAAATTATCGAGGTGGGACAAATTTGGGGTACGACATACAATCATACAGCTTCAGAAGATTGTCCTTCATGGTAATTGAAAAACCTTTCTCAATCAGTTGTCCCACACTCATCAGATTGCTTTTCATGCCAGATACATACCATACATTCTGGATCACTGCTGCTTTCCCATTGTTTAGAATGATTCTGATATTTCCCATACCTTCTGCATTGAGGTATTTATCATCAACACATTTGATCTTTGTACTTTTCCCAGAGTCAAAATCGACTAACCATTTCTTGTTTCCAGTAAGATGGTTTGAACACCCTGTGTCCATATACCACCATTCTGATGAATTCAGATCATCAGGTTTAGAATCCAACAATAGCACAGGTTCATCATTTGACTCTCCTCTGACTATATTTGCTTCTTCTGACTTCCTTTCTTTGTTTGACTGACAATCTTTGGCATAGTGACCAAAGTTCTTGCAACAGTAACAATGAACATTCTTCTTGTCATACTTCTCCTTTCCCTTCTGGATATTCTTCTGCCTATCAGAGTTTGAAGCTTCTGACCTTTGACCACCCTTAATTTTCTTCCTGGCTTCTGACCAAGTCTGCTTCTGATACTTCTTACCAGAAGTTACTTTCAGAGCCTGCTGCTCTACTTCCCTCTCAGAAGTTCTCGCATTCATACGTAACTCATGCGCCTCTAGACTACTTTGTAGCTCTTCAACTCTCATGGTGCTCAGATCTTTGGAATGTTCAACTGCTACCACAATGTAATCAAACTGAGAAGTTAAAGATCTCAAGATCTTTTCAATAATTACTTGTTCAGAAAGAGTTTCTCCACAAGCTTTCATCTCATTAGTGATCAGAATCACTCTAGAGATGTACTCAGAAACCTTCTCGTTGTCCTTCATGTTGAGATTTTCATATTTCTTTCTGAGAGACTGAAGCTTCACCTTCTTCACTGATGCGTCACCACCGCAACATTTGACCAGTGTGTCCCACGCAGCCTTTGTTGTTTCAGAATCAGCAATCTTATCAAACACATTTGCATCCACACATTGATGGATGTAGAACAACGACTTCTGATCTTTCTTCCTTAGCGCCCTATGTGTTGTCTTTTGTGCCTCTGTTGCGTCTGCTTCTAACAGATCATAGCTATCAGTGACAAGATCTAACACATCTTGAGAACCAAATAACACGCGCATCTGGATCTTCTAACGATTTCAGTTTTTGCCATCAAATACTGGAAGCTTGGAATGGACATCGTTGTCGTTCCCGTTCATCTTCTATCTTGTGCAATTTACGTAGAAACTTAAGCAGTGTTTCCTAAATCCCCAGAATCAGAAACAACGATTATCACACAATACCTCACCGTTCTCTCGTGTTTCCTGTTTTCCCGTGGATTTCGAACCGGAGCTTTAAATACCAATTGTTGGTGCACAAAGAAGAGATGAAAGGCAGAAAAGAATATATTAAATGACGACTACAAAATAAGGAATAATGATTTACAATGAATTACATTGAGCTACCTCACTAGACTATTTATACACAAAATAAAAACCTAAATATCCTCTAACAAATATATAAAAAAATATAATAATATCTTCTAAAAAGATATTCCTAAAATATAGATTAATATCCAAAAGATATTTCTAAAATATAAATTAAATCTAACAACACTTGCTAAAACTCTTATAAAGGGATAAGGATAAATACATATTATGGTTGTTCTATATCATGTGGTCTAATACCAATTCATGAAATTCTTTAGGCCTCAATAATAAGAAGAACAAATAGATACAATATCATATCATTGTTGTTAATAATTTACTTTAAAAAGAATCAAAAGCTAAAAGGTGTAAATAAGAATTAAAATAAGGGTTAGTGAGTTTAGTTTTATCCTCTTTTAATTATTTTTTTGAAATATCTCTCTCTGAAATTTTAAAACATTAAGTCTTCTATCAGTACAAAAATTATCTCATATAAAATATTTTTATTTATTTATCCCAAATTCAATGTTAAAATTGTATATTTAAAAGGTAATTCAAAAAAATATATATTACAAGAATATTTCAAAAAAATAAAAATAAAGGGGATAAAAGAGACTCGCCTATATTATAAGAGGGAATCCTACATTTAATCTTTAAAATAATTGTGCTCAAGATTTGAAAGTGGGGAATCTATTCTTCAGCAAATGATTCTATGAATGACAGAGAAGGTGATCTGTTATACCTTGAATGCCTTGAAATTAAAGTGGAAGTCAAACAATAGAAGCTAAAACATCAAAATATATCTGTTTATGTAGAATTTATGTAATTGAAGTGTTATTATTTCTTGAATTCATCAGAATGTTTCAAGTCAAATGGTGCCTTAAGAAGCAAAAGAAAATTGTTGACAAGTTTGTTTGAAATTCATATATCAGCATTATGGCCCTATTGCAGAAAATATAGTTTTAGTAAAATGCATAAGCAAAAGTAGAACTAGAAGCAAGAGCAACCCTGGCAACAGCATAAGCAAAGTTGAAAATTGATTTGAGTTTGATACCAATATTGATTGATAATCTTGATAAGTCACTTCCATAGATAAATTCCCTTCTTCTTCAGAAGTGATTTCAGGTTCAACATTCACATGATCATCATCAACAACTTCAGTGTCTGTTTCTTCTGCTACATGTTCTTCATTTTGCACATCATCATCAACAACTTCAGTGTCTGTTTTTTCAGCTACATGTTCTTCTTCATTTTGCAAATCAATTTTCCCTCCCTCATTCAATGAACAATCTTTTTCTTCAACAATCTCTGAAACAGCTTCATCATCATCATCATCCTCTATCTTTTCCGCTTCTGACACGGCACTTTCCGAGTTGAAATAATCAGATAACACAATTTCATCATGATGAAAGGAGGTTTCAGATGCCACCACTTCATTGATGATTTTAATTTCAGAAACACTTTCAATTTTCTCCTCCTAAAAAAACAAAACAAATCAAAGTAATTTATTCAACTTGTTTTTAACTTCAACATAACCAAATTAATAGGAATAATAACTAAAAAAATTACCTCAATAAAAATGTGGTTAATACTTTTCTCATCGGTTATCATCGCTTGACTGTGGAAAATACAAATGTTAAAACGAGTTAAAGAAACATCGTTCAAATCTAGGTAAAATAGAAAATATTTTATATTAATATTAACAATAACAACTCTCTATGAAATTGTTCAAACAACGAAATCGCAGTATATGAAAAACAAACAGTTATGTTAACGTTACCACGGTGCAACATCTAGGTCTTTGGTTGTGTTTGTTGAAGGTTGAAGAAGTGCATGAAGACCTTGATTGGTTTCAATTTCGTGATCTTCTATGCTTGTATCACATTTTTGGTCCAATGAATTTTGAGGTTTGGGTTTCGGTTTTGTTCTGTGTTTGATGATTGAAAAAGTGACGACAGCTATAAAACCAACAGCCGCTACTACAAGTCCGGCAATATCATTCCCACCACCACCGCCATTGCCGCCGCCACGGCCGTTACGGCTTGTGATGTTTTCCTTTTTCTTTTTGTGATTGTTTCCCATTCTTGATTTTTCGTCTCCCATGTGACGATACCACTCGGTTCCTTGATTCATGATGGTTGAGAAAGATGAAGAGTCATGTACATGAATGGAGTGAAGAGATGGAAAATAAAATAAAGCCACTCAATCAGTCAATTATGTCATTAAACCTTTGCAAAAGATTTTAGACATTTTTTTATTTGTGGTGTACATCTTTATAATTTTAATATAATATAATATAATATAATATAATATAATATAATATAATATAATATAATATAATATAATATAATATAATATAATATAATATAATATAATATAATGTTTATCGTTGAAGGAAATTAACTAATTAATTGAAAATATAAGATTTATTATATAAAATGGCTAATAGCTGTCACTACCATATTAAAGTTAAAATATCTGATAAAATAATTGGTTGAACAAATCGATAAATATAAATTAATATAAAAATATTTTTTAATTTCCATCTATTCTTTTTTATTTTATTTTATACTTTTCATACAAACTAAGGTAACTTAGGATAATTTTTATTGGTGATACAATTATTTATCTTTTTCTTGTAATAGCCTTAATAATTGAATATTTTATTTCATATATTTGTCTATATTCAATACATAACTAAAAATATTGATATAACAATAATTAGTCATACATTGAATTTTGAAAATGAAAAATAAATAAAGATACTGTTTTTTCTATAAAAGCAAAAATTAAATAGAATAAATTATCTTTTTTTTTTATGTTATTTAAGTTCATTTTTAAGATGATTAAAAGTTAAAAAATTAGAAAAATAATATTTAACATTTTAATATATTTATTATCATTCAAAAGAATTTTAATTAATAGTGTCGTTATATATTTGTAAAATAGCTAACAAGGGTGGGATAGTGGTAACCCTTAAGAGGGTCGACACCTATACGCTCTCCACCATTAGAAATCGTCTCGTTCTAAATGCATCCCTATTCGTAGAGTCGTGAGAAAGGTGGGAAAAGAGGCTTTTCAGTTAGAGGAGAGCCAGGGTCAACATACTGATCCATACTTTCCTATAAAATGGGTATTCAATAGTCAACAATTGTTTGGGTGGAAGATTACCAGTCCCTGGAAAATTCTAGGCCTAATGTATATATCAGTCCCCAGAAAACAGAGTCTCTCACCATCGTGAGTAAGCCATAATCACTCTTAACTACAAAGACCTTTGAGTATCCTCTACCCGCGTAGGGATACCACACACTCATATACTTTTTAACAAGTACAATAGTGTCCACTATGGGGTCCCAATAAAACTAACATGATACACACCTCATTCATTATCATCATCTTCGTCATCCTCCAAAGATGGCTAACAAAACACTACACTCTAGGGTGAACACCATAGCTGGTGGTTTCGCTAGAAGAGAAAGTTGTAACTCCTCCCGAAGAAAATATGCCAGACAAGTGTTGACAGAAAACGTAACATCCATTGGGTTCTCCAAATGGGAACAAGGAGAATCAAGAATCGACATCACCTTTTCTAGCAGTGATTTCATCGAAATCCTCCTCACAAATACTAACCCCATGGTCATCACTATGCAACATGGCAACTGAAATATCAAGCGAGTCATATTTGATCTCGGGAGTTCTACTAACATCCTATTCTACGACGCTTTTCAAAAACTTCAACTCGATCTTAATGACATTAAAGCATTTTGGGGTTCGTTAATATGATTTCCAAGTGAGCAGATGCAAATGAGGGCCACGTAATACTAGAGACAACATGTGGCATAGGAGCAGACTCCAAGGCGATTGCAGTCACCTACCTCATATTAGATGCCTTGTCTCCCTATAACATCATATGGGGCCGACCTGTTATCAATGCATTAGGGGCAGTTATTTTCAACTGGTATCTGGTCCTAAAATACCTGCTACCTGGAAGGAGAGTCAGGACAGTTCGAGAAGACCAACAAAGTGCACAAGAGTGTCACCATAGCAGCCTGGTAGCGGAAAGAGAAGAGTTGTCTTTTTCAACCAGAAGAAGTGTCTGGTGCTTCTTCAACAGAGGCGAATAGAAAACCAGATTCCTTCAAGTCAGTATGTTTTTCAAATTCTTCTTTGTTTTGTTTGCGATTCTGAAATTCTCCTCCGCTTATGTGCTTCTGTTTATGCATGGAGGAATGAAAGGAAGTTTTTTTTTGAAGTATTAGGGTTCTGTTATGCAGAGATTTGAATGTTTTTCTGGATATGAGAGGTTGTTTCAAGGAGTTGTCAAGTTGGGGGAATATCACCCCGTCCCTCACAGACCGAGGGAGTTTTTTAAAGTATGAAGAGGTTTGAGATACAGGGTCCGGTTGTGAGTAGAGTGAGGCTGAAATTTATGAAGTTCTTTCTAGGTGTTTGTGAGAGATATTTGTGTTGTTGGTATTCTGTTGCAGGAAGCTTGGAGGTTATTATTGATAATGTCCTTATTTATTGTTCCTCTTGCTTCTGTTTTTATAGTGAATGTATGATAGAATTGGAGGGAAAATTGGAGCTAAATATCAGTTGAATTCTAGTTTATGTCAACTGCCTTATGCTTTCTTGATGCATGGATTTGTGGTTTCATTTTGGGCAAGTTTTGGACAACAGGGATAGTAACAAGGCTGTTTGCAGACTGGTTTTTAGCTGATTCCGATCTGTCTTTTCCAGGGCTGATATGTAGAATGGAGAAAAACATTTTGGACAAATTTGTGTGTTGTAGCATGGCTGGAAATTGGGCATATTTTTATGGGCTCTTAACATGTTTTTATGGGCCTTTAAACTCTTTTGCATTGCTGAAAAATTTCTTAATCACACACTTGTTTTCTTTTCCACTAGTTGATGAAGAAAGTATGAAGATTGGAAGATGGAGCTTTGATAATGAAAGCAGGGAGAATTTAAGATACCTTGAAGATGAAGCCTTTAGGCATAGAAACTTGAAGAATTTCTTTTGTGATTGTAACTTGAAACTTTATTGAATATAACTTGGGCATTAACTTGTATAATTTGCAAATGAATGAACAATGGTTACTTGGTACTTTGGAATTGTATTTTTTGATGTGTCTTGCAAATTGAATGAGAACCTTTGAATGATGTTGAACTTTTGTCAATTTGAAATCAATAGACTTGAATTTAGAGTTTTGAACTTTGAACCATGAAGTGGATTATAGAATTTGATTTCATTTTGAATATTATGAACATGAACTCTTGATTTTGAATCTTGAGAGTGATCTTTGGATAAAGACTTGAAAAATTGATGAACATATTAATTTCCAAGAAGCATGAATAATTGATGTGCTTGATGTTTTAATTTGAACATTGACTTGAAATGTCCAAACTCATAAAAGCAATAATTTCCTTCCATATTTTGAATTATGAATGAACTTGAATCCATGGATTTGACATGATATCTTGAAAAATAACCACGGTTCCTGACTTGAATAATTACAAGGATAACATTTGAAGAAATGATAGCGTCATTAATCGTAATTCAAAGTGGTCAAGAAACTTCTAATCCATAAAATGTCCTATAAAGTTTTGATAAATTCCATATCATTCTAAACACAAATTTTCTCTTGACTTCCTGAATTTGTACTTATAAACATTGACCTTTTGGTTAATGTGCTTTGAATCAACCTACGAACTTGATCCTCCCTCACATTCCCAGGCACATTGGTGGATATACGAACCAATGATGATGAAATTTTGACTGTGCTTTGAGGAAGTTTTGGAGAAGCTTGATACCACTTGTCGAACAAGGCGTGTAAATAAACACATGATCCTATGAAGTTCCATAAGACATATTTGATCAAAATGAGATTGAACGATGCTTGAGACTCTATGCTCTGAGATTAGAGGTTGTGCCTTGATGAACCAATCTTCGAGAATCAATAATTAATTGTACTTCTGACTCGAGGGACTCAAAACCATAATTGAGGCACAACGCCTGATGCCCTTGATTCAGACCTATCTCTGCACATGACACCAAAGAAACAAAAATATACACCTTTGTATTTGATTAGAAGTTAGTGACACATAAGATAAGATGTTCGCAACACTTGATAATCTCTACATGAGCGTTACTCGAAGGCGAGAGGGTTAAAACCGAACATGTTGTAACCTTGAGGCTTTATGAAAATGCAAATGAAGATGGGATATTAGGTAAAAAATTGGGGTATGAAAGCTTCCCTTATTTAAGTCTCTTCTATTCAGAGATATGAAGACTGAAATCTTTGTCTCAACGAAATAGAAGGGACTTAAATATAGAATACACAATTTTTGGCTTTAAGATACCGCAATTGTGTTTATGATATGATATGAATGTAGTATTTGAATTTTATGGGGAATGATGCCGCATGAGACAGACTACTGCTGTAGAAAACAAGCACATGATAAAATAATCCCATAGGGGAAGAGATTATAACTCCATTGGAGGAATAGAGCAACAAACTTCATATGGGAAAACTCTTATTGGGGTATAACGATGGTAAGATTTCCACTCAAGGCTAAAGGCAGAAAAACAAGATACACTGACGTCTACTGAAGGTGAACTACCGAATTTTACTGAAGGTAGAGAAATAAGAGAATGCACTAACTTTTTTAGATTCAATGGTGAAACGATTTGACATCAGTACTGAGATTGGGGTAAAAATGATTGACATCAATACTGATACTGGAGAAAGCTCAACTCTATTAGGGCAGAGTCAAATGAGGAGAAAGAAGAAGATACTGACTAACAAATGAGTGAACTACCAACTCATAGAACAATAATAAGTTTCCCAAAATTCTGGAATTCCACCTAGAATGGGTCTCAACTTCTTCTTTGATCAAGATTTCACTCGGAAAGTATAATAAACTTCTCTGAATTCTTGATTTCACCTAGAATGGAGAATAGTTTCATCTTTATCCAAGATATCACTAAGAAAGGGTAATACACAAACTTCTCTGACTTATGGAATTTTTGGAGAGATGTCATTTGTTGTCGATGAGCAAACTTCTCAAAAGAGATGCCATTTGTTGTTGATGAGCATATTGTTGGGGATACACAAGCTGCTCAAATAAAGAGGCCGCCACTTGCTGTCTTCCAAAGATATCAATAATGCACATGCTTCTCATGAAGAGGCCTCCACTTGCTATCTTCTAAAGATATCAATAATACACAAGCTGCTCATGAAGAGTCCGCCACTTGCTATATTCCAAAGATATCAATAATACACAAGCTCCTCATGAAGAGTCTGCCACTTGCTACTTTCCAAAGATATCAATAATACACAAGCTTCTCATGAAGAGTTTGCCACTTGTTATCTTCCAAAGATATCAATAATACACAAGCTGCTCATGAAGAGTCTGCCACTTGCAATCTTCCAAAGATACCAATAATACACAAGCTTCTCATGAAGAGTCCTCCACTTGCTTCTTTCCAAAGATATCAATAATACACAAGCTACTCATGAAGAGTCTGCCACTTGCTATCTTCCAAAGATATCAATAATACACAAGCTGCTCATGAAGAGTCTGCCACTTGCTATCTTCTAAAGATATCAATAATACACAAGTTGCTCATGAAGAGTCCGCCACTTGCTGCTTTCCAAAGATATCAATAATACACAAGCTCCTCATGAAGAGTCAGCCACTTGCTATCTTCCAAAGATATCAATAATACAAAATATTCTCATGAAAAGTCTGCCACTTGTTGCTTTCCAAAGATATCAATAATACACAAGCTGCTCATGAAGAGGCCACCACTTGTTGTCATGTTGAGATTCCAAAAGAGTGTTGCAACAACACTACTAGGGAACAAAGTTTATCTTCAATGGCAAAACATGAATAGATTCTTCCTGAAGAGACCAAGTATTTAAATGTGCAAAATAAATTCACTCTCCATCTAGGTTTCATAACCTAGAGAGATCCACGGGGTAGCATTCGCAAGAGAGAAAGCTCAATCTTGGAATAAACTGGAGAGAAAACAGTCAAACAAGAATCCACCCAATGATGAAACAACTCAATTGGGGATTTATCCTATCCAGAGATGGAAAAGGAAAGATAAAGTAAGATTCTTCCACGAGAGTTAACTCAGTGGGGAATTAGAAAGGAGGCGCACTTTCTGCTTAGGTTGACACTCTATTTAGAAAGAGAAAATATGCTATTTGAATAGACATAACCAACGTATACGAACCCAATAACATCAGCAAATACAAATATGGATGCATGATGCAAGTGTGAATGAATAAATGAATGTCATGTATATGTTTGACAAAACATATAGAAGACATAAATTGGAGATGATAAGACATCACAGTACAACCAGATACTCGGCTAACCTCAACAAGATGAGAATATTACTAGAGATAGAATAAAAGCCATCAATGGAGCATATTTCTGCTATAAAGCTTTAATCTCTCTAGGGAGGAAGATATTTTTTGGGAGAAAACCCAAAGTCCAATCTTCTAACATCAATAATCCATTAAAAGGATAACAACACGAACTCCGCTTCAGATGGAGAAAAATATTGCTTAGCTGGAGATACTGGGGAAATCCATCATCTGATAATGTGTGCAAAGCAGATCACATATCTTGATAAATCTGGATTACCCCTGGAACTAATTTTGGATGCCCCAAGTTTACTATTGATAAGATACGTGACGCACGACAATCCTCGTGAATAACTTCACTTCTAAAATGCCCCAAGTTATATGGTTAATGAGAAGAAATCGTCTCAAGAGGATTTTACAAAAGATTTGGCATCCAAAATGTTTTAATGTCTTTAAAATCTTAGAGAGATTCATCGAATCTTGACGTGACTGCCCCCATATTGACTATATTTGGCACAACAAAGTTTCCAAATTTTCCCTATAAGGGTAAACAAACAATGAAGGGAGCAACCTATTCATGTTGAAGGTCTCCAGGCGACATGCCCCTGGATATGATCATTCATGAAAATGATTCGCCAATTACTTAACAAAATTTCAGACCTTAAATGATTAAACTCATCATTGGTGCTTATATGTAAGCTTCCTTGATATCAAACTAATGTTTTATAAGCAGAAAAAGTTTATTATGAGAATGAAAATTCTAATGCAACAATTATGTAAGTCTTGAAGATTTTGAAGAGATATCACAAAAACTTTGCGAGTTAGAGCAGCATTTATTTTTGTATAGCAAAAGCATATGATACCAACACAAATATTTAACAAAACTTATGAGAGTCGGGAACGCAATCTTGTCGAAGTGTGCTTTCGAAATAACCTTGCTTCAATTAGGACTTTTGAAGGTTGTAACGTGGCCCGGTTCACGACTTTTAAAAAAAGATTTTTAAGGCTCAAAATTTATTGGTGCCCACCCATTCTTCGTGATGTTCTCCCGTCCTATGTTCAGTTAATTCAACACTAGTGTTCATTTCTCAGAAAAATATTTTGTGATGGTTAAGGAAGTTATAAGGCTTTTAGAGTAGCATTTACCCTTCTCGTGTTTATGTTCGTAGTCACATGAATTTGTTCTTGGCTGTGGACATTTCTTTGTACTCCTTTCTTTGAAATTTTTTATTTTCCCTAACTTTTGCCTGAACTAATTCTTTTGAATTGATAGTCCAGAGGGTTGCCCTAATTTTTGCCTAAGTCTATTGTTTTCAAGTTTTCGACTTAGCGGGCTTTATTTTTCTTGATTTTTGAACAAAACGTGTGACATTAGCTTGTCTTGACTTGTTGAGAGGGTTGTGACTTCCTTGTTTCTTGATGGATGAGGGATAACCATTGTGGTTTCGCATCTTTGGCCTCATGATATATGAAAGATAGTCATCGCGGTTTCTCTTCAGAAATATCTTCCTTATGTATTTTGAACACTCGATCAGATTAACTGAAAACTACCCTGCCCCAAGTTAAAATTAAGGTTTTTTTGTATAGAAAAGAAACTCCTACTTCAATGCTCAAAAGGGGTTAGAAAGGGGTTATCTTCCTTATATCTCCGGTGTTTAGGGATTTGAAACAATGCTTGTACATATTCAACAAGATTTTGTTCAAAAGCATACAACCAGAGATTTTTCATTTTTCAGATCATCATCCTCCCTTCAATCTCTGCCTAGGAAAGAGAATAAGAAACAAGTTGGTATCATAATGCAAAAAGAAATTTTAAATTGGAAAACAAATATGAGTGAAACAAATGAATTTCTACAAGACAAAAATACTCATTGTATTAAGATAATCATTCAAATGTAAATAATTCCTTACATGCAAAAAAAGCTTTAAGAAAAATGAAAGATTACAAGGGAAATCAGTAAAAATGATAATAAACTGTGAAGACTCTCTCCATATGGACTTGAGCTACTGAAAATATCCTTCAAAACTCAGAGTAACCATCAATCATGTTTACTCTTCGGCAAATGCTTGATTTGAGCTTCAAGACCAACGTCCTTGAATGACAAGATGCCACTTCTGACCAACTTATGGACTTTAGCTTTCAATGAATAACAATGTTCAATGCTATGCCCAGGGGCTCCCTGATGAAAGGCACAAGTTAAATCAGCTTTGTAGTACCAAGGCATCTTCCCAGGAATCTTTGGTGGAAGTCGAGTCTGAACCAAATTTCTCTGCATCAAGACAGGAAACAACTCCATATAGGTCGCTGTAATTGGATCAAATTGAGTTTTCCTATGATTAGGAACTTGATGATTCTGTTGATGAACTGGAGCTACAGAAGGTAAATTGAACACGGGGATGATAGGAGAAACATGATGATTCTAGCAATGATTATTTCTTCTTCTTGCTCTCTTCTTTGAAAAGTTATTATCAAACTTCTTCACACCACTAGCTGAGCAACCATATTCATATAAACATCCCTCTCGGACATCTTCTTCTAGATGCACTCCCACATTCACCTTGTCAAGAAAGTAACTGGGTGCATTAATTATCATCTTCTAATGAAAGAATGATTTCAGAGTTTCAGTAAAGACCTTTGTCGTCGCTTCTTCCTTCCTAGAAGGATTGACTTAGGCGAAAACCAAAGTCTCAACCAAACCGGTTAAGTGCTTGTGATACGATGGCATAACCGAGTGTTTATACTGGTTTTGCGTTTGTATTCGCAAATTTTGAGGTAAGCAAGAGTCGCCATCGAATTTTCTTTTATCCAACAAAGGAAAGGGTGAAAAGAACAGAAAAATACCTTTCGAGAGTTTTCTAAGTAAGGGGGGTAGATTATGGAAACGGAAGGTGTTACCACCCTTTCCATCCGTATTTATCTACGGGCTCTTAAATGCTTAGCTCATTTTGAAATACCTTGTACTTTGTGTGTTTTAAAAAGTATTTTTGAAAGCGCCTTAGTGCAGCGAACTTTGTAATGTTTCTCTGAATGGTAGAGAACGTTTACAAGTTGTTTGAAAATGTTTTTGAAAGAAGTTTTGTGTAAGTGTGAAAATTATTTGAGCAAGCATCTAACAACTATCTACTTTACTCGAAAGGTTGTTCTTTTTCTCTTTTCCTTTAGACAGTGCTATCCTACTATTAGTGAGTAGGTAGCCCTAATCATTGGATGTTTGAGGGACAATCGAAGGGATGTCGTATAGTCACAAAGGCAACTGGGAAAGAAACCTTAGAAACTACCCTAGGGTTTTAAGATCATAACGAGGCAACATTGAGAGGGTCTTTTTTTATCTTTTAAACCAGAGGGTAGCCACTAAAGTCTCTCACGTTTCGAGAGTTGTGACTGTTTTCCGAAGGCAACCAAAGTAGGGATACCCTAGAGGTGTATATATGAGAGTTTATTGTATTCAGTTATTTTTGTCTTGTGTTAGGTTTGCTAGCGTTTGATTATTATGTTCTTGCCATGCAATCCTATTAGTCATGCATCTAGACAGTTAATAGTGTGCGGGAATTTAAAGTGTGAAAGTGTAAATCTAGCTATTACAAGGCTTCGGGGAGAGGAATTATTACAAATCCAAAAACTTGGGGAAAATAAAGAAAGCATAGAAATAAAGAGTCCTAATCAATTCTATTACATCCCAGTAGGCAGATACAAAAATATGGAAATAAAATGCGAAAGGTAATAATGCTAGCGAACTGAAAGTACGTCTAAATGTCCTAAGGTATAAGAAAAAGATCTTTTTGTTTGTTTTGATTTAATAAAATGGTTAAATTAAAATTAGACTAATTAATCAATTGAAAGAGAAGAACATTATTAATTAAAAAAAAATTAATTCTAAACTAAACCTAATATTTTTGGTATTTTTATGATTCAAGAAAACATTAAAATTTTAACCTAATTCTAATTGTTTTTAATTTATGAAAAGAAACCAAAATAATTAATCAAAATAATTAATGAAAATTAAAATTGAATAAAATAAACCTAGATCTAAGTTTTTATATTTTCTGATTTTATGATTAAATAAAAAATTGATTTGAAAATAAAACAATTAAATAAACAAAAATAAAATTGAGAAAAGAAATTGAATGGGCCTGGTATGTGAAGCTGAAAGAGGGGGGTGTGATCTAAAAAAGTGTTGGGCCCAAGCCAACTAGGACCCAAAAGTTGCGCTGGATTCTCTATTGCCAGCCCTTGAAGGTCTACCATGAGGCTGCATGTTGAGATGCTTGGATCTAGATCAAGAGGTGATGGGCTGATGGAACATGGTGAGTACGCTTGACCTTAGAACACTGAATCTGCAAGAATAATTTGGAAAAATAAATGTGCAAGAGGCAGGGATCGAACCTCTGCCCTTGCACCCAACAAGCCTTATCATGCACTACCTTCACCAATTGAGCAAGTTGTTCAATCGTTGATTACAATACCATAATAATGTTATATTTAAAAGTGAATCATAAATATTGTTGTACCCCAAAATTTGCCCTCCCATATTTCTCAAAAAATTTCAAGAAAGATCCTCAAGTTGCTCAAGGAAGTCCAAGGGTTGACCAGACAAGCTCTTTCCTAAGGCAGTCTACCTCAAATTAGGGTTTCATGTGCTAGGGCAAAAGTCAACTGTGGCCTACATACAGTCAAACTTCAAGATTTTTGGTCAACATCCTCATTTTGAAGTATATTTCATCATTTTATCAAGGGTTGATCATGATTCATCAAGGATGGCTCATAATTCATCAAGACTCAAAAGTTGCTAAATTAGGGTTTTGCAGGAAAAGTCAACTCAACTTTGACCAAGCATAACTTTCTCATAATTTATGATAAATGACCCATCCAAATCTCATCTTGAAGAGGATGAAATTCTATACAATCCATATTCATCTCCCAAGTTAAAAATATGCACTCACAAGAAGTTATGAATTTGGACATCATAGGTCATTTTGAAAAGTCAACAAAAACACTTTTTTTGTCAAAGCTTCATACATGAGAATGGAATATCAAATTGAGATGGGACAAAAAGGGTTGCTTAGAGGACATATCAAGATTTCTAAAAAGCCCAAGAACACCTTCAAAAAGTCAAAATTGAGGAAGTTATGCATTGGTGAAGTTGACCTTTTTTGCAAAATTGCCAAAAGTCAACTATGCCTAAAACTTCAATTTTTGCCAAATGGGCCCAATCTTTTTCACTTGTTTTGAGTTGGCAACATGGTCGACGAGCCCTAGCTTTGCCACTTGTCATTATTTTGTTTTTTTATTTATTTTGATTTTTATTTGAATTAAATCATTTTTAATCAAAATAAATCATGAGAAAATCTAAAGCATTGAAAACTCAAGATTTTGTACTTGTTTCAGGTCTCAAATCCAGTTGGCAAGTATTTGAAATCATGCAAGGCATTGGTGTGGACAAAAATATTGGTTTTACGCTATTTTAGAAAGATATTCAAAGTGAATCAAATCAAAATCAAATTCATTGATGGAGGAAGATTGGGATCAGTTTTGGAACCCTAATTCAGTCCTTGATATATATTGAACCATTACAGACCTAAAAGGAGGCTAGAGGGAGGCACAACAATCAGAACCAAACTTGCAAAAAACAAGAAAAAAGTGGAAACACGAATTCATACTTTGAGGCCAATTTAAGACCCTTGGTCCATTCCAATCGCTTCCTGGGAGTGTAGGCAAGCGAAAGTAATCCAGAACAAGCATTTTCAGGCCTTGAAACTCACTGTAAGTCAGCCACGGTCTTGGGCTTTTCTTGAATTCAAATCTCATGATTTAGACATTGATAACGCGAATTAATCATATATTCATGATCCTTAGAACATTTGCATGCTTTCTGTAATATTTGATTGTGTTTTCATGGCCTGTATTGGAGTGCGCCATTGTTAGGGTTTTATAGCTCGATTTGGGATTTCATCATATAGGTAAAATTGGGCCATGAAAGGGCCACCACTATACTCAGTAGGTTCAGACGAAGCCATCCATGGCTTTGGTTTTTATTTATCACACTTGTAATTAATTTTGAGAATGTGCAGGCCTATAGCTACGGACATATGTACGTAGGTAAAAGTGTTCTACTTTTACCAACAAATCCAAGGAGGAAGATGACTAGCTGGCAAGCAACCATTGGCCTATTCAAAAAAACGCACGCTGAATTAATGTGTTTGGCCTTTTTCATATTTGATTAATATTTCGTATTATATGAACAAATAGAACAGCTGGCTCAGTTGGTAACCTGGTGATTGGATAGTGCTTCAGGACCTGGGTTCGAATCCCAGGTCCCCCAATTTCTTCATAATATTTTCCTTTTCAGGATCCAGTGCACTTACAAGTCCAAGATGCACCATACACCCTCACGATCCAGCTTGCCAAGTGGCCAGATGGCCAAATCCAAAGGCCATCCATGAGGGAGCACCAAACGCCTAGTCAAACGCATTGCATGTGATCTCATAAAGTCAAAACGGACCTCCCTGTTTTCGGCCAAACTTGCTATCTGCACCTCCTCAAATTACTAAATGCAGGCCCAATAACTCTTTCTCTTTTCTTTTTACATTTTGTTTTATTTAATTTACTTATTTTATTTCACTAACACAAAATTAGTTTTCTTTTATTTAAAAAAATCATAAAAATATTTTTCACCCAATTAGGCTTAGGTTTCTTTTTTGTCAATAAATTAATTAATTTAATTAGATTTTAATTTTAGGTGAACTTTAATTTCTCTTTGTAAATAAATTAAAAAAATTAGAACAATTAAGGTTTTGTTTATAATTTAATTCTATTTTTCTTTTTCTTAAAATAACCAAAAACATAAAAATAGGCCATGAAATTTATTTTCATTAATTAATTTAATTAGCTAATTGATTTTGTATTTAATTTTAAAACCATATTCTTTTCTTAAAAATAATTAAAAATAACAAAAAAACATCTTTTTCTTTTAACTAGTTTGAAAAGGGTCAAAACCCTAATTTCTTGTCGATCTAATTTTCATCGCGCGCGCTTTATTATTTTAATTTTTATCCTATTATTGTAACTGCCCACAAGTTGTAATAGTTTAATTAGGACTTTTTTATTTTCATTTACCGCTTTATCTTTTAAGGGTTTGTTTTTGGCTATGTAAATACCCGAAGCCTTGTAATAGCTTAGTTTAATTTCCTCACTTTAATTTCCGCAAAATATTAAACTGTTAGATGTATGATAATAGGGATGCATGACAAGAATGTATGATTAACTTTAAAACAGTTAGATAACCCTAAAATGTGCAAAGATAAATAATCTGAAATTGAATCATTCGCACATGCGCACTCCTAGGGTACACTCCCGCTTGGTTGCCTTCGGTAAATGGTCATTGAGTATAGGATGCTTTAGTGGTCGTCCTTTTGTCTAAACAAAGACCAAAGTCCCGATTCGGAAAAGTTGCCTCGAAATGGTTGCCTAGGAATTGTTGCCTCGAATAATTGATCTAAGACATTAGGGTTATTACTAAGACGTCCCAACATTGCTTTAGTGATCGTACGTCCCTTTTGAATTGACCCTCAAAACTCCAAAGACGGTGCTACCTACTCACTAATAATGGGATAGCATTGTCTAAAGGAAACAAACATAGAACAATTCTTTTTTCGAGTAGGTAGATTAGCTCTCAAGTACTTGCTCAATACAAATAAACATTTTTTCACATTTACACTCCTCTTTACAAACAAAGTTTTCGAAAATACTTTGTTACACTCTTGAAGACAGAAGCAAGAGTTAAATCGAAGTCAAAACAAAAACTTTTCAAATCACACAAACACACAAAGAAGCAATTTTGAAAATGATGAGCAAGTACCTAAGAGCCCGTAGATAACTACAGATAGAAAGGGTGCTAATACCTTCCCTTTCTATAATCTACCCACCGTACTCAGAAAATCTCGAAAAAAGGAATTTTTCTGTGCTTTTTTCCTTTCCTGTTGGATAAAATAAAAGTCGGTGGCAACTCTTGCTTACCCCGACATTTTGTGAACACAAACGCAAAACACAAACCAGCAATTCCTAAAAAGAAAAGTCCCAGTTCTGGCCACCGTATCACAAATATATATATTAAAAATAACGTGCGCGCTAATGCCCCCCCTGCATCTGAATGGGCCAATCAGAACACGCCTTCCTGCCACGCACCCTTCGCCTGAGTCAAACGACCGGAGGGACGCCGAAGTCAAACTCTGGTTGTCTTCTCCGGTCATCTCTTCCATAAAAACCTGCAAAAAAGACGCGAATAAAAATCCAGGGAGACCATATCCCCCTAAATCAGGGCCTGCGATCTCAATGGAAGGAAATTCAAGGCCTAAAACTTGCTGGTTTATGCGTTACTACACGATCGAAAATTTTCAAAAGCAACAATGGAATATCGGTATCCTGCATGCAAGGGAATGTGAGGATGATTCAGATCTGTTCAAAAACATCTCAGGAACATATTAACAATATTAGCATGATTTAAAACAAGACAAAAAACGAAAATACGAAAATTATGAATGATATGAAACCGGCGATGCCATGTGAGGGTGTTTCACGTGCTTGGGGACTTCAAGATTATCTCAAACTTACTCAATTTCCTTGCTGGGAATGAATGGAACCAAGATCTTGCAGTAAGAAGGTTTGTGGTGAGGGTTTGGAAGCTCTAGGGTTTCTTGAAAACTTTGTAAAAATTGACTACTTTTAGAAGCTAGGGTTTCCTGTCCTCCTTGGTATGAATTATGGAGAAATATATAGTGTGTTTTTAGGTCAAATCAAATGGACTTGGATCTTTGTACAAAAGATTTGATTTTAATTATTTTTCATTATTAATGAATTAAATAAAAATTAATTGAAATAATTAAAATAAAACACAATTAAAGGGTGTAAGAATAAGATTTGAGGTGTAACACACGTGTGGACTCTCAATCCATGTCCCACAAGTCAAAAATATCAAAATTGCTCAACTTGAAATTCATGTATTTCACCAAAATTCCCCAACTTTCTCTACTCATAACTTTCTCAATTTTCATCTTTTAAGAATGATATTGAACTTTTTGGAAAGCCCTAGATTCCCTCTACAATATCTATGTTGACCATTTTTGCATTTGATGGGTTTATCTTAATGTAAACGGTCTTCAAAAAAAGTGTCTTTTATTGACTTTCTGAAAATGACCTGTAATGTTTGAGCTTGAATCTTTCAAATGGTGCATTTCTTTATCTTGAGGGCAAGAGAGAAATTGTAGGGAATTGGATTCTCTTCAAAATGATTCGTGGTTGGTGTAGCGGTAGAAATGTTTAAGACTAAGCCATTGGATTGACTAGACTTGTACAAATCAAAATAAAAATTGTCATTGCGCTTTATTGTTTCCAAAGGAATGAGAAAAGAGCGAATAAACCAAAAATAGGGGAAAATATTCTAGGTACGGGGGATTGTTATGCAAATGGAAGGTATTAGCACCCTAAACATCTACGGTACTCCGTAAGAACCTCTTTGTAAAATCTGTATATTTTAGCTATAAAATGTTTTATGTAAAATAGATGGTGGAGATGAGAGAAGAAATATATTTTTTATGATTTTTGCACCCGCCGCGGTTGCGAACCTTTAGTGCCTACATACCACCTTTCATGCAATAAGGGATCAGGGTACACGTAGTACACCTTTGAAATTTTTTAAAATACAAGTGTGTTGGTTAATTTTATGAGATAAGACATCATCGTCATTGTCCGTGTGGAAAAACATAATTACTACCCACAATCATGAGAAAGGAGAATTTACATCATCTCAAAGTGGAGGATATGGCTTGGATTTTAAAATCAACAATGCCTCGCTCAACACCCAAGTGGAAAATATCTCTCTTTACTACATATTTTAGAAGTATAGTTGTTTGCATCACTACAAGGATTGACAAGAGTCTAATCTTTTGAGAAAGGTTTTAAAATAAAAAGCCAAAGTGGCAAAATGGTTTGAAATGAGATTGATTGACTTTTAGTCTTCTCACAAAAAAAAAAGTCAAGGTTTTATTAAGTTGATTAAAGTTTATTTATGAAAAGGTTTTGAAAATTCATGGACCTAGGTCCAAATTTATTATGGAAATGGTTCAAGTTTGAAAAAACAAGAAGAGTTTTCAAAAGAAGGGAGAAGATTTTTGAAATCAAAGAAGATGGGAGGAGAAGAAGAGACTATCCTAAAGCATAAGGTAAAAGCTAGGGATAAGAACCATCTAACCAACAAGAAGCCAATAATTGTCATTATGAGCCAAGATAGAATTCTCATTCTTTGGATTGAAACCAAACAAGCAAAGATACTAGACCTCTTGTGAGAACCAAACTTTAAGTGTATTAAGTCTTCATAAAAATTGGGCAGAGTAACAACTGTATACGGGTGAATTCCAAATTACAAACAAAGAATGTAACCACAATAACATGCAAAAAAAAAACCAATGTCTTGAGGTAAACCTCAAGAACTCCAGACAAAATATCAATTAAGGTCACAAGGTCTCCAACATAGGCCAAGGTTTCTAATCCTAAGTCCAAGAAGTCCAATACTCCATAATGCCAAGAATAGTAACCAAATAGTCCAAGTATCATTAAATTTTTTTATGGTTCATGTTGATTATTAGGTGTCTTAGAAGAGAAAAGAAAAGGCTCAAGTGAGCAAAATAAAAATGACATGAAATGTAATGCTTAAAGTAAGTGGTACATAAAGCATAAAAAATAAAAGGGCGTAAAGTAAAAACAATTTAATAATTAGTGGTTAGTTGGATGACCATCTTGAAACTTGCATTTGGAACTCATTAGAGAATTGGTAGTACCAAAGCCTTCACACAAAAAGTTGCATTTGCTTTTTGTCAAGTATATCATCCATTTGGAATCCTCAAAAGTACCATTTAATGATCAACAATGTTTAAGTGATCCACGTTGACCAAAAGTGTTGTAGATCCATTAGAGGATTGGTAGAACCAAAGCCTCAACACAATAAATCTCAAGGTTATTGGATCAAAGAGATCAAATTAACATACTTGGGCTTGCAAACATAGGTTTGGGTCAGAAATGATCATTTATTTGAATCGGGACAAAATTTAGCGCTATGTTAAGCAATCGTAAGTGGACTTATATAGAAGACGCACCTATTTTGAGGCCGGTAAATAGCAATCTATGCACCATTTTTTTTGAGACATGATATAGAGATCATGCTCCAATAACAATTAGTGCAATGAGAAAGGACAAGATGAAGAGGGTGGAAGAGAATATACAAACCACATTTGAATTAAATTTAAATCAAACTATTATTAAAATCATTCATCAATTTTTGTGGAGTTAGACTCAACACCATAGATCCAATGATGTTAACAAAGTTCATGACTAAAAATTCAATCCAAGATTAGCCCGAAAATAATCACAAAATAATATTTCATTTAATATATACATTAAAAAAGGTTTTAAAATAGAAATAAAAGAAAAAAATATCAACTATATTCAAATTAATCAAGAAATAAAAAGTAAGATCATAGAAAAATCAGAAATGAACTAAAATAATTTTATAAATTTTTTGGTAATATTTTAAAGTCAGAAACTATTTTTAAAATTAAAAGAAATGAGTAAAATAAACCAAAAACGATAAAAAATAACAAAGTCAGAAATAAAAAATAAATGAGGTCACCAATATTTGTCACAATATCATTGGGTCATTCCATAATTTTTCCAAAATTTAAAAATGCATAAAAGTATTTTTAAACATTTAAAACAATTCAAATAAAGTGGAAATTTATAAAAAATATCAAAACACAAAATAAAATTGTGAAAAAATAAAAATCAGAAAGAGAAAAATCAAAAATATTTTTCATAATTTTTTAAGATTTTTTTGACTAAAAATGAAATTTCTATGATTTTTTGAAATTTAAAACAATTAAATATAAAAATCAGAAAAGAAAAATAAAGTCAAAAATATGTGGACTATTGGATGAGAGTCAAAACGCGTTAGTAATCAAATTCAAGGGATCTGACGCACTGTGCATATCATGGTCATTAGTGAATAAAGCACTGAATCAAATGTAAATCAGAAATTCAAAAAATCCAAATGGCGACGTTTCATTGGTTGAAGGATGACACATTGGTTATCTTCAACCTCAAGCCAGTCCCAAAACCAGGTTGCTCAATCTGTAAAATTAGAGCACGATACCTATGCCATTCGCTTCGTCTCTTCAAGACGAATACAACCACACCTTCGCGATAAATTTATATAAATTGTAGCTCAAGCAATTTGGACATAAAGTTTTGAAAATGGATTTGAAATTTCATGGTCAAAGCAAGTTTCCAGATAAAAGTAAGTGTTGCGACTAGAACCAGGGCAATGAGAGCATCACAATGATATCAAAGTTTTGAAGAATTGATGAAGAAATATACCTATTGAAGTTGACTTGCAGAGCTCTGAAACTGGACTTCTATGGAGCAATATAGGGCATGATTTTTGAATGTAATTATATGGTTAGCTTCAGAGAAGATCAAGGAAGGTAAATTGATAGAAAAATTGGATTGAAAAAGGCTTAAAAACAAACGAAACCTTCATTGGAGGAATCTTGGATTGAATCTTGAAATCATGCAAACTCAGAAAAGAGGAGAAATGAACCAAAACTTGACCGGGGATACTGGAGTTACAAACCCTATATGGAGAAACATCTTGAGAAAAACTTCTCCGGGAAACAAAACTTCTTAAAAGCAACTAGAGTTCATCCATTCCTGGGATCACCACGTTTGTTGTTTTTCTCTCTTGCGTCACAAATTTTAAAGTAAAGGAAAATTGTAAATTCTTTTTGAAAATCAATTTTGTTATTTAATATTTTCGCTTTGAAAGTTATTATCAATAATAAATGGAGTCTTTGCAAGCTAAATAAAATAATAAATATAAAGAATTGGGTAAAAGCTCAAATTTCATTAATAGAATGGTAGTCTGCGAATGGCGAGACTCCATGGATAATTACAAAGTTCGGAAAATGGTCATATATAATGGAAAAGATACATTGAGATACAGTGACCACTATCTCTTCTAACAACTTTTGAAATCCTGAGCAGCAGCTTCAGTTGAAGTATGATGAGGATCCGAGAAGATTGTTGCTCCAATGATCAAGTCTTGTCTGATGTAGTTACTTGCCAAGAAAGTCCCTAACTTTTGCCTAAGCCGCCCTTGCGGGTTTTTAACTTAGCAGGAAATTTATTCTGTTTAGGTCTCTAATTTTTGCCTAGACCGCCCTTTCGGGTTTTTGGCCTACCGAGACGCTCTTTTTTGCCTAAGCCTCCCTTTTGGGTTTTCAACTTAGCGAGCTGTTCTTTTATTTCTTTAGGCGAAGTATTTCTTGACTGCATCAGCATTCATGGGACGTGGGAACTCCTCGCCATCCATAGTTTAAAGAATTAATGCACCGCCAGAGAAGGCTTTCTTGACAACATATGGGCCTTAAAAATTGGGAGTCCACTTGCCCCTAGAATCATCGTTAAAAGACATGATCTTCCTGAGCACGAGGTCGCCTTCTCTGAATTCACGAGGTTTGAACTTCTTATCAAAAGCTTTATTCATCCTTTTCTGATATAACTGTCCATGACACAAAGCTGTCATTCTCTTCTCTTCAATCAAATTCAATTGGTCAAATTGGTTCTGGACCCATTCAGCCTCTGACAACTTGGTTTCCATTATCACACGCAAAGAGGGAATCTCAACCTCAATTGGGAGCACAACTTCAATTCCATACACAAGGGAGAATGAGGTTGCTCCTGTCGAAGTGCAGACAGATGTTCGATATCCATGCAAAGCAAAAGGGAGCATTTCATGACAATCCTTATAAGTAACAACCATTTTCTGGATAATCTTATTGATATTCTTATTAGCAGCTTCAACAACCCCATTCATCTTTGGCCTATACGGAGATGAATTGTGATGGACAATCTTGAATTCTTCACACATTTCTGTCATCATTTTGTTGTTCAAATTCGAGCCATTGTCAGTTATAATTCTGTTCGGCACACCATACCGACATATAAGATTATTCTTAACGAAGCGCACAACCACCTGCTTAGTAACATTAGCATATGAAGCAGCCTCCACCCACTTGGTGAAGTAATCAATTGCTACCAAGATAAAACGGTGTCCATTCGAAGCTTTGGGTTCTATCATTCCAATCATGTCAATACCCCACATAGAGAAATGCCATGGGGAAGATATCACATTGAGAAGTGTCAGAGGCACATGAACCTTGTCCGCATAAATCTGGCATTTGTGACACTTCTTTGCAAATTTGTAACAATCAGATTCCATTGTCAGCGAATGGTAACATGCCCTTAGCATCCTTTTAGCCATCGAATGTCCATTGGCATGAGTGCCAAATGAACCTTCATGAACCTCATGCATCAACATGTCTACTTCGTGTATATCCACGCATCTGAGCAAGACCATGTCATAATTTCTCTTGTACAACACATTTTCACTAAGGAAGAAACTGCCATCCAATCTTCTCAATGTCTTTCTATCGTTATTCGATGCACCAATCGGGTATTCCCGAGTCTGAAGAAAATGCTTGATATCATAATACCAAGGTTTCTCATCTGCTACCTCTTCTGTTGTAAACACATGAGTGGGCCTATCCAATCGTCGAACCATAATTCGAGGTATATCATTTCAAGTATTCACTTGATACATAGAAGCTAGGGTTTCCAGAGCATCCGCCATTTGATTTTCATCTCTAGGAATGTGATGGAATTCAAATTTATTAAAGAAGGGTAACAACCTTGTAGCATAATCTTTATAAGGGATCAAGCCGGGGTGACGAGTATCCCATTCTCCTTTAATCTGGTTTATTACCAAAGCTGAATCACCATACACATCTAGAATTTTAATTCTGATATCAATAGCTTCCTTGAGACCCATGATGCAAGCCTCATATTCTGCCATATTATTAGTACAATCAAATGTAAACCTTGCAGTAAAAGGAATGTGCGATCCATGTGGAGTGCAATCACAACACCAATTCCTTTACCATAAGCATTCACAACTCCATCAAATATCATACTCCAACGAGATTAAGGATCAGGACCTTCCTCAGGCAATGGTTCATCATAATCTTTCACTTTTAGAAACATCACATCCTTATCGGGAAATTAATACTTCACAGACTGATGATCCTCAACTGGTTGGTGAGCAAGATAATCTGCCAACATGCTGCTTTTAATAGCTTTTTGAGTGCGGTATTCGATATCATATTCAGATAATAACATCTGCCAGCGGGAAATTCTCCCAGTAAGAGCAGGCTTTTCAAAAATGTACTTGATTGGATCTATTTTGGAGATCAACCAAGTGGTGTGATTCAACATGTACTGCCGCAAACATTTTGCTTCCCAGGCCAGAGCACAACATGTCTTTTCCAGCACGGAATACCGTGACTCACAATCAGTAAACTTTTTACCGAGATAATAAATGGCATACTCTTTCTTCCCCGTTTCATCTTGTTGTCCCAGAATACAACCCATGGATTTATCTAACACTGTTAGATACATAATCAATGGTCTTCCTTCGATGGGAGGGAGCAAGATAGGAGGTTCAAGCAGATATTCTTTAATACTTTCAAATGCCCTTTGGCAGTCATCAGTCCATACACAACCTTGATCTTTCTTTAACAACTTAAAGATCGGTTTACATGTTACAGTCATGTGGGAAATGAATTTGGAAATATAATTCAAACGCCCGAGGAACCCTCTGACTTGATTTTCAGTTCTCGGCGCTGGAATATTTTGAATTGCTTTGACTTTATCAAGGTCAACTTCAATTCCTTTCTGGCTAACAATGAAACCCAACAATTTCCCCGATCGTACACCGAAGGTACATTTATTTGGATTCAAGCGGAGACGATACTTCCTCAAACGCTGAAACAACTTCAACAAATCTTCTACATGCCCTTCTTCAGTATGGGATTTAGCAATCATATCATCAACACATACCTCAATTTCCTTGTGCATCAGATCATGGAATAGGGTTGTCATAGCCCTATGGTACGTTGCACCAGCGTTCTTCAACCCGAAGGGTATCACTCTGTAATAGAATGTTCCCCATGGTGTGATAAGCGTTGTTTTTTCTATGTCCTCTGGAGCCATTATTATTTGATTATACCCGGAAAATCCGTCCATGAATGAGAATACTTTGATTTTGTTGTGCTATCCACTAACATGTCAATGTGTGGCAATGGAAAATCATCTTTTGGACTAGCTTTATTTAGATCTCTATAATATATGCACATGCAAACTTTTCCTTATTTTTTCGGTACTGGGAAAATATTGGCAATCCATTGAGGGTACACTGACGTCATAAGAAAACTGACATTAATCTGCTTTAGAACCTCCTCTTTGATCTTCACTGCCATATCTGGGTGAGTTCTTATCAACTTCTGTTTGATTGGCGGACACTCTGGCTTTAATGGAAAACGGTGCTCTACAATATCTGTATCTAGACCAGGCATATCTTGATAAGACCAAGCAAAAATATCCACATGCTCTTTCAACAACTCAATCAACCTACTTCACATCAGGATGTAGCAATGCTCCAATCTTGACTTCTTTCGGATTTTCTTCTAAACTCAAATCGATTACTTCCAATGGCTCTTTATATGGCTGAATGGAATTTTCCTCACGCTCGAGCAACCGTGAGACCTCTTCTGGAATCTCATCATAGTCTTCTTCTTCGACCCATACACAGGACATTCAAAATCGGGAGAGAGTGCAGGGTCATTGTATTCAATGGGTTTTTTAATTAATCTGCACATATGATTTATGATTGCATTTAGAAACTGACACATATAAAAAGTGATCATGCATATTGTATTTCAGTTATTATTTATTTTGAAAGGTTTTTTTTTTCTGATCACCATTTTCCAAGAAAAAGCAGAAAGTAAAGACACAATTTGGGAAACAAAGACAACTTTTATTATTGATTTAAAAAGTCACAACAAACAGATAAGCCCATACAATATTAATACTTCCACCTTGGGAAGAGTGAAAGCTTTTCAAAAATATTAACAAATCAAATTACTTTGAAACATGTATGCAAGAGGGAACATCAATGGTGATCCAGTTCTGAACCCTAACTCCGTGCGTCACGTAATTTGGCATTTCCTGCTCTGCTTCATCTTCCACGATGGCATTAATCTCGGAGACAGTTGGATGAAGATAACCCCCGCTATGGAAGATATCTTAATACTTTCCTACATCATACTTCGGCTTCATGCTCTTACTTTTGTCATTATTCAAAGAGAACCCCAAGCCAGCTCTGTTCTTGTTTACAGGTGGATCAACAATCTGTCCCCATACATCACTATGACCCTTACGCATAACTTGCTGCACATCCTTAAGAGAAACCATGGAATTCTCATTTCCTCTTATATTATCAATGGATAAGGCTTGGAATTGGGTTCCAACAACAACTTCATTTGCCTCCACAATGATGAAAAAGGACAAATGAGATATCAATAATGCATGTTCTCCATTTATGATTACCACTTTTCCTTCACATACAAACTTCAGTTTCTAGTGTAAAGTTGAAGTGACAGCCCCTGCCTCATGTATCCACGGCCTTCCGAGAAAACAGCTATAAGCGAGTACAATATCCATGACCTGAAAAGTAATCTGAAACAAATGTGGGCCTATATGAATAGGCAAGTCCACTTTACCAATAACAGATTTCCATGATCCATCAAACGCTTTCACAATAATTCCACTTGGGTGCATGGGCGTTCCCTGATATTTCAATTTCATAAGCGTTCTTCTCGGTATAACATTCAATGCAGATCCATTATCAATCAACACATTGGATAGTGAATCATTCTTGCAATTCATAGAGATGTGGAGGGCCAGGTTGTGATTCCTTCCTTCATCTGGCAATTCATCATCGCAGAAACTCGGGTTATTACATGACGTAATATTCCCTACTACACAGCTGGATTGGTCTATATGCATTTCACTTTCCATAAAAGCTTGATCCAGTACCCTCATCAGAGATTCTCTTTGAGCAGAGGAGTTCATCAATAAAGCCAAGATAGATATTTTTGAAGGAGTCTGCAGTAGCTCATCTACAATTCTGTAGTCGCTCATCTTGATTATCTTCAAAATATCATCCACTTCTTTCTCCAACGTAGCTCTACTAGATTCACCCGTAGCCTTCTTGGGTTCAACATTCTCAGCAATTTTCTTTCCAGCGCTAACATCTCCTCGAACAACTGGTGCAAATACACGACTGTTGCGGGTCACTCTGCTAGTCTCAGCAATATGTCCAACATCAGGCATTGGCTGGATGGGAACTTCAACTCATCCTCTAAGATTGTAGTGTTATATTTGTAGGGTACAACCTTATCTGACTTGTAGGGAACATGACCCGGGAAACTAATCACCAATCGGGTAACAGCTGGCTTGCTATGATACTCAACTTCAAAATGGGCGGGTGCATCATAACAAGGCACAATGACATTTACCCCTTCTTCAACATAATCAGTCATTATTGAGTCATCTCTGGAAAACAAATCCTCATCTAAGGAGAAATACTCATCTGCAGAGGCATACTCATCATCCGACTCTTCTTCAGCCAAACAAACCTCAATCATATCAACTTCATGGTAATCATACCTTTGACATGTAACCTTGATAGTTACATTGTTCAAAAACAATTGAACACCTTTCTTCACGATTGAACATCCTCGGTAGTCTCAACAGCAAATTCGGCAAGATCGATACTGATGTTCCACCTGACCAGCCAAGTGGAAAAAAGTAGCATGCAATTGCACAAGGTCTTCATTCATATACTTAACATCAAAAATTCTGAACTCTCTAGGACATCCAGAAACCATATTCACCTCCTCTTCATACTCTGCCCTAGGCTTGATTATGTGGATGTAACCCTCATCCATCATCTCCTGCAAATCAGCCTTTATCTTATTGCAACCCTGTATGTCTGTACTACAAATAGCACAACCGGAATGGTCATGCGTATAGTAGCTAAATTCACAGATGTCTGCATGCATTTTCACCAAATCTCCTCTAACCAGATGAATATCAAAAATCTGGAAGTTTCCTGGATAACCGACCACCATATTCACATCATTTGCTCCTCCATGCTTGGGTAGAGGATTGTCTTTCACATTAGGACCCACATCCTTGAAAGATAGAATACCAGACTTCACCAATTTCTACACCTCAGTCTTCAAAGGATAGTAATTCTCAACATTATGCCCTGGTGCTCCCTGATGAAAAGCACATGTTTGGTCTGCTTTGTAATATCAAGGTAAAGGTGATGGTACAACGGGAGGTGGTAGGGTCTGAACCAACTTCTTCTGAATCAATGCCGGTAGTAAATCCGTAAAACTCATAGGAATAGGATCATAACACTCCCTTCTCTAATTATACCCTTGATTCCCTCGCTGGGATGGTCTTTGATAAGCAACGATGGTTGGAGCTACACCAACAACTGGAGTAACTGAGGTGACTTGCTGATGACGCTGATAATTTCTTCTAGGAGGATTAACACTCCTATCTTGCATAACAACATTTGCATCCCCTTCCTTCTTCTAGGTAAACCCATAAGATAGCTTCTCCGCACCTCCAGATCCTTCACTCTTTGTTAAACGACCCTCTCTTACAGCCTCTTCTAAACAGATACCCATGCCTACCATTTCAGTAAAGTCACTTGGCACACTTGCTACCATCCTTTCATAGTATAAAGCACCCAGAGTCTTCAAGAAAATATTAGTCATCTCCTTCTCTTCCATGGGAGGAACCACGTGGGCGGCTACCTCATGCCATCTCTATGCATATTCTTTGAATAATTCCCTGTCTTTCTGAACCATGACCCTGAGTTGATCACGGTCAGGCGCCATGTCCATGTTGTACTTGTATTTTCTGATAAATGCTTCTCCCAAGTCATTGAAAGTATGGATATTGACACTGTCCAAACTCATATACCACTTTAGCGCAGCACATGTAAAACTATCCTGAAAAAAGTGAATCAGCAGACGCTGATCATTAGTATGGGTAGACATTCTCCTTACATACATTACCAGATGAGCATGAGGGAAAGTGTTGCCCTTGTACTTCTCAAACTCTAGGACCTTAAACTTTACAGGTATCTTAACATTCAGGACCAAGCATAATTCATTCACATTTTGCCCGAATAACTCTTTCCCCTGAGGGCCTTCATCTCCCTCTGCATCTTGTCAATCTGCTCTTGAAAACCATCCATTCTGTCAGAGAGACCCAAGTCTTCACTTGGTGGAGGAAAATGACAACACATATCATCGTTAACAAACAGAACCATATTCACCGAAGGAGGTGCAGCAGAAGCAGCATGCACCACAGGAGGTGCAAGAGTAGCAATAGTCTAAACAATTGGAGTATCTTGAGGACCAATATTGAAACCTTCAGGAGAAAATTTCTCTGGCATTCCCCATGGATAACCTTGAGGCATACGATTCTGAATAACAACTGGGGTAGCAAATACAGGAACAACCGGAGCTTCAACAGTAGCCCTTGTTGGTTGAGGTTGAACACTCAGTGGCTGATTCTGAGCAACCACTAGAGATTCCATCAGAGCAGTAAGATTCGCCACACCGACCTTCAAAGTAGAAACTTCCTCGCGCAACTTACAATTCTCTTGTTCTAAGTGGTCCATCTTCCTTCTGAAATTAGCCCGAGTGTTGTAGTGGTGAGTCAGCTTGCTGAACAAAGTAAAGAAGCTTGGTACGACACCTGGATATGCATAACAAATGCAAGAAAGATGTGCAATATGATGCATGATATGCAATGCACATGAATTTATTTTGTTATTTAATATTTCAAGGGATTTAAAGTTTTATAGACACATTGCAAATATCAAAGTAATAACGCATTTGAAATACTGAAAATTTTCATTATAATAACTTCAAAATAGATTACAAGTTTCAATAATCCCAAGTACAAGATGAAAATAAAGTCTAAAACCCTAAGAAGTAAAGCTGATGGAGATCACTCTATACGCTGGCGCTTCCGTGTAAGCTTGGAAATCTGAGCCTTCAACCTCTGATTTTCTTCCGCATACCTAGTGGCAACCTCCTTCCAATCACCTGAATCAGGAAGTGAGTAATCAACATCTGATTGAGGCTTAGGAGAAAATAAATCCCCTTGCCTCTCCATAGTCTCTACCTCCCGACTCTCAAGGATCTCAATCAAGTCGTCTTTCACCTTCAAGTCGGCTCTATAGGAAATCTCTAAAGTTTGGCACTTATTCTTCCAAGCATCCTTTTCCTGTTGCATCCTGAACAAATCAAGTTGTAATTCTTCCACGTCATCCAATAGGGGATGAGTGGTCTTCACAAATAAATTAGGCATAGGTGTTTCCTGGGAATACGACATTTTCAACTGAATAGCCCTCGCTTGGACCCACTGAAGATATGGATCCAAAGAAACAACCCCCTAGGTCCCAATTCTTTCCTACTCTTCTTGTGGATGTGACGCCAGGCCTTCACAATATGCTCCCTAGATTCCTTATGGTCTCCTCCCTCCTTCAGAAAGAAACTACTTAAATTAATACTATTTGGTTTATCCCTCATTGGATAACCAAGTTGTCGTCGTGCAAGAACATGGTTATAATTAATTCCCCCCTTTGTACCAAGAAGAGGTACATTGGAGAAACTACCACAACTGTCAACAATCTCTATATCCTGGTAAGCTCGATGATACTAATCAATATCCGAGTGAGTAAGTTCCATGATCTTAGGAGTCCAACGGGGTTCCTTCCTGACATCCCAGAAAGCATCAGATTGAGGCATACGAGAGATAAACCACTGGTACAACAAAGGCGTGCAACAGATAATCATCCCTCCATGATAAGAACTCCGAAGATGAATAGAGTAATAAGCATCACCCAACAACGTAGGAACTGATTTTCCAATCATGAAGATCCTGATAGCATTAATGTCAACAAACTTGTCCACATTAGGAAATAAGAACAACCCATAAGCAGGTAGAGCAAAGATGGCCTCAAAAGCGACTGTAATATTTATCCCGACAAAGTAACAAGCTTTCTCCAATAAGAACTGGGCCGGTAATCCTCTAATCCCTCCTTTAGTAGTCATATGGGATTCCACCTCAGACTTCCCCAGATGAATCAAAGCAGCAATCTCATGTGGTTTTGGCTCACCCTCTAAACTAGTAAAAGGAACACGATCGATAATAGGTAAATCCAACAGATAAGAATACTTCTCTAGTGTAGGCATCAACTGATAGTCGGGAAAAGTAAAGCAATGATACATCAGATCATAGAACTGAACCAAAGTCAAGAGAATACCCTCCTTCATCCTAAGCTTCATAAGAGGAATGATGGATCCATACTTCTTCCGAAAATCTGCAGAACACTCGATCTCAGGAATTAGACTGGTCAACTCATCTATCTTGGGATCCTTGAAACTGTACTTCTCGGTCTTTCTTTTTCCATAATCCATGGTTAAAAAGTACCTGAGATATTCACAAATGGTCAATTTTTAAGTCCCTTGAAATAAGATTTCTTCAAAAGACGCTTATGAGTGCATGGATACATGATGCAACAATCACACATAAGATCACACATGTAGGGTTCATAGGTTCAACTTCACGAGTATGAGGTCGAAGGTACTACCCATAAGGTGTTGGTCTAAAAGTTATCACCTGCAAAACAAGGTTCTAGAGGTTCCCAGAGTCTATATCCTTCCTTCAGATATTACCAACTTCCTGATTACCTCATTAATTAGTAATATTCTCAAGAAAAAGTCGTCCAAGTGTAGTATCGCGTGACAACTATTTTCGGATTACTCCATCATAGCTTCCACACTACACCTAAAAGGCCAAGATGGGTTTGGTATTCTACACTCCTCGGCTTCAGCAGGCTCCCAGGTCAAAAGCAACACGTCTTCTCGATTACTTAGTAAACGACACTACAGTCAAAGGGGCCTTCACTGAGTGGGGGATCTCATGCCTCCTTTTTTGGGATTACTCCCTCAAAGTTAACATAACTATACTGCCCGTCCTATCTTAAAGTTTTCCCAAGTCCGAGTATAGGACTTATAAGTAATCACCAAGCGCCCTGAAAACCAGGAAAATCCTGACAAACATATATACAACATATGCCACATAAACAACGATAGCACATATACAGATATAAACAAAGATAGGCTCAACCCACTTAGGGATAGACCAGCAAAAGGTTAATCTTTCCGCAGTGAAGTCGCCATTTTTTCTGTAGCGGTAGAAATGTTTAAGACTAAGCCATTGGATTGACTAGACTTGTACAAATCAAAATAAAAATCTCCACCGCACTTTATTGTTTACAAAGGAATGGGAAAAGAGAGAATAACCCAAAAAGAAGGGGAAAGATTCTAGGTAAAGGGGTTGGTTATGCAAAGGGAAAGTATTAGCACCCTAAACATCTATGGTACTCCACAAGAACCTCTTTGTAAAATATGTATATTTTGTCTATAAAATGTTGTATGTAAAATAGATGGTGGAGATGAGAGAAGAAATATATTTTTTTTATGATTTTTGCACCCACCGCGGTTGCAAACCTTTAGTGCCTACGTACCATCTTTCATGCAATAGGGGATCAGGGTACACTTAGTTCACCTTTGAAATTTTTTAAAACATAAGTGTGTTGGTTAATTTTATGAGATAAGACATCATCGTCATTGTCTGTGTAGAAAAACATACATACTACCCACAATCATGAGAAAGGAGAGTTTGCATCATCTCAAAGTGGAGAATATGGCTTGGATTTTAAAATCAATAATGCCTCGCTCAACACCCAAGTGGAAAATATCTCTCTTTACTACATATTGTAGAAGTATAGTTGTTTGCATCACTACAAGGATTGACAAGAGTCTAATCTTTTGAGAAAGGTTTTAAAATAAAAAGCCAAAGTGGCAAAATGGTTTTAAATGAGATTGATTGACTTTTAGTCTTCTCACAAAAAAAAAGTCAAGGTTTTATTAAGTTGATTAGAGTTTATTTATGAAAAGTTTTTGAAAATGCATGGACCTAGGTCCAAGTTTATTATGGAAATGGTTCAAGTTTAAAAAAACAAGAAGAGTTTTCAAAAGGAGGGAGAGGATTTTTGAAATTAAAGAAGGTGGGAGGTGAAGAAGAGACTATCCTAAAGCATAAGGTAAAAGCTAGGGATAAGAAAAATCTAACCAATAAGAAGCCAATACTTGTCATTATGATCCAAGATAGAATTACAATTATTTGGATTGAAACCAAACAATCAAAGATACTAGACCTCTTGTGAGAACCAAACTTCAAGTGTATTAAGTCTTCATAAAAATTGGACAGAGTAACGACTGTATACGGGTGAATTCTAGATTACAAACAAAGAATGTAACCATAATAACCGTCACACAAAATAAACAAACAACCCAATGTCTTGAGGTAAACCTCAAGAACTCCATACAAAATATCAATTAAGGTCACAAGGTCTCCAACATAGGCCAAGGTTTCTAATCCTAAGTCTAAGAAGTCCAATACTCCATAATGCCAAGGATAGTAACCAAATAGTCCAAGTATCATTAAAGTTTTTATGGTTCATGTTGATTATTAGGTGTCTTAGAAGAGAAAAGAAAAGGCTCAAGTGAGCAAAATAAAAATGACATGAAATGTAATGCTTAAAGTAAATGGTACATAAAGCGTAAAAAATAAAAGGGCATAAAGTAATTTTTTTTTAATAATTAGTGGTTAGTTGGATGACCATCTTGAAACTTGTATTTGGAACTCATTAGAGGATTGGTAGAACCAAAGCCTCCATACAACAAGTTGCATTTGCTTTTTGTCAAGTATATCATCCATTTGGAATCCTCAAAAGTACCCTTTAATGATCAACGATGTTTAAGTGATCCGCATTAACCAAAAGTGTTGTAGATCCGTTAGAGGATTGGTAGAACCAAAGCCTCCACACAATGAATCTCAAGGTTATTGGATCAAAGAGATCAAATTAACATACTTGGGCTTGCAAACATAGGTTTGGGCCACAAATGATCATTTATTCGAATCGGGACAAAATTTAGCACTATGTTAAGCAATCGTAAGTGAACTTATATAGAAGTCGCACCTATTTTGAGGTTGGTCAATAGCAATCTATGCACCATTTGTTTTGAGACATGATATAGAGATCATGGTCCAATAACACTTAGTGCAATGAGAAAGGGACAAGATGAAGATGGGTGAGAGAGAATATACAAACCACATTTGAATTAAACTTAAATCAAACTATTATTAAAATCATTCATCCATTTTTGTGGAGTTAGACTCAACACCATGGATCTAATGATGTTAACGAAGTTCATGACAAAAAACTCAATCCAAGATCAGTCAGAAAATAATCACAAAATAATATTGCATTTAATATATACATTAAAAAGGGTTTTAAAAATGTTTTAAAATAGAAATAAAAGAGACAAAAAAATATCAACTATATTCAAATTAATCAAGAAATAAAAAGTAAGACCATCGAAAAATCAGAAATGAACTAAAATAATTTTATAAAATTTTTGGTAATTTTTTAAAGTCAGAAACTATTCTTAAAATTAAAAGAAATGAGTAAAATAAACCAAAAATGATAAAAAATAACTAAGTCAGAAATAAAAAATAAATGAGGTCACCAATAATTGTCACAATATCATTGGATCATTCCATAATTTTTCCAAAATTTAAAAATGCATAAAAGTATTTTTAAACATTTAAAATAATTCAATAAAGTGGAAATTTATAAAAAATATCAAAACACAAAATCAAATTGTGAAAAATAAAAATCAGAAAGAGAAAAATCAAAAATATTTTTCATAATTTTTTCATATTTTTTTGACTAAAAATGAATTTTCTATGATTTTTTGAAATTTAAAACAATTAAATATAAAAATCAGAAAAGAAAAATAAAGTCAAAAATATGTGGACCATTGGATGAGAGTTAAAACGCGTTAGTAATCAAATCCAAGGGATCTGACGCGCTGTGCATATCATGGTCATTTGTGAATAAAGCACTGAATCAAATGTAAATCAGAAATTCAAAAAATCCAAATGGCGTTGTTTCATTGGTTGAAGGATGACACGTTAGTCATCTTCAACTTCCAGCCAGTCCCAAAACCAGGTTGCTTAATCTGTAAAATTAGAGCACGAGACCTATGCCATTCGGTTCGTCTCTTCAAGACGAAGACAACCACACCTTCGCGATAAATTTACATAAATTGTAGCTCAAGCAATTTTGACAAAAAGTTTTGAAAAGGAATTTGAAATTTCATGGTCAAAATAAGTTTCCAGATAAAAGTAAGTGTTGCGACTAGAACCAGGGCAATGAGAGCATCACAATGATATCAAAGTTTTGAAGAATTGATGAAGAAATCTACCTATTGAAATTGAGTTGCAGAGCTCTGAAACTAGACTTCTATGGAGCAATATAGGGCACGATTCTTGAATGTAATTATATGGTTAGCTTCAGGGAAGATCAAGGAAGGTAAATTGATAGAAAAATTGGATTAAAAAAAGGATTGAAAACAGATTTCGAAGTTGCAGAATTTTGGGTTATGGAACAAGTTTGGCAGGGTGATTCTGGCTATCCAAGCTTGAGGAAATGATTGGGGGATGACCCTCTATTTATAAGAAATGAAATAGAATGTCCAAGTGTGTGAAATGATGAAGTTTGGAGGGAAATCGTGTGAAGTTGCAAATAAGAAAAGTGTGACTTCTAATTTGATCAAAACTCATCCAAAATGCGTGTTTTGTTGTGCTAATCACTTCTGGAAGTTCACTAAACATGTTTAGAGGCAGAAACGCGTAGAAACAAAGTGTTTAGAAGCTAAACGAATGATTTCAAATTCTTATTTTTGAAGAAACTTCAGTTCCAAGTTACCAAGTTCAAATCAGTGGCATTCTCAGCTCAAGGGGTCTTAGGGCATGATTCTTGATGCTTTAGAAAGATGAGGTTATAAGCTTTGCAATGGAAAAAGAATGGAATCAAATGGATGCTTGAGCTGAAAGTTGCATTGAGTCAAAGTTGGGAAAAAGAAGTTGACTTTCCATACTTAGAAATATTTCAAGTTTTTTCTTCAAAAGTGACCTATAATGTTTTGCATCCAAACATGGCCGTCCACTTGAAATTTTCTATTGACCAAAAAATATGGCATGTAATAGACCTATTGAATGAAATTTTGAAACTTGAACCATTAAAAATCTCCAAAAATTGAGAGGGTTATGAATTGTTGAAGTAGTCAAAAAATCATGAAATGACCTATAATCTTTTGTATCCTTAGGGAATCTTCCATCCATTTTATAACTTTGCACATAAAAGAAGGAATAAAGTTAACATCCTCAAGATCGTTTTGCAAAAAGAATGGGCTCAAGGTGATAAAAATTGACTAAGTTATGATCATTTGAAGTCACACATGAGAAATTGGGGGTTCATCTGGAGGACTTGTAGTCTTTCTTCATCATCAAGTTTCTTCCACATGAAAACTCCTTGAAACTTTTGAAGTGATTTGTTTATGGCCCTTTGAAGAGAAGGATGTTTTTGTAATCACTCAAAAATACCAAAAAATGAGCAAGATATGCTTCTTTGAAGTTCAAAACCCTAGCTCCTAGATCAAGAAAATGCTTTGAGGAACTTTGACAATTTTGAACAAACTTCTTGTACCAACACAAATGCTTTGTAAATAGAAGTTGTTAAGGATGAAAATAAGAAGTCATATCCACGAAAACCACTTCCATATCTTGAGAATTGAGAGAAATATGCACTTGTGACCAATGGGAACAAAGCCTTGTCCAAGCATGACAACTTCTTCAATCAACCCCTTATACTTTTGAATCAAATTTTACAACTTTGAAATGTGGTGAACCAAAATAACCTTGCCATGCAATTTCTTCCAAAACAAATCCAATGGTGAGGTTTGAACTTCTCAAGCTTTATTGACTAGGGCATGGAAATAAACTCATGAACCCATGGAGCAACTTGCTAAATCTCATTGCCTTTACCTACATTAGGAACAAGCAAGACAAACCAACATTGAATTTTATTAATTAAAAGGAAAAATCAAGAAAAAATATTCATGACCACAAAATAAAACAAGTCAAGGTTCTTGGTGATTCCTCAAAGAGCAAAGCTAAAGGTAGGGAGGGGAACCAAGAATCCTAATGTGATCTTGTTGTGATAGAATCAATTATGGTATGATGAAGGGATGTTAGGGGCAAAAATTTGGGTACAACAGTTGGGGAAAAGTGGATGAAGTATGTGAAAGTCAGTCCTAGTCAAAGTTCAGTTGACTTTTCCTAAAGAAACCCTAATTTAGCATTTCTTGACTTTTGATAGATTATGATCATTTATTGAGGAATCATGATCATACCTTGATCAAATGATGGATATCACTTCAAAATGTTGATGTTGACCAAAAATCTTGAAGTTTGACTCTATATTGGTCACAATTGACTTTTGACCTAGTACAATTGATTTTCAAGCATTTGAGCAATTCATTGAGCAAACATGTAGTGTAATGCATGAAACTTGGCATGGACACTCTTGAAGACATATTAGGACCATGGAAAACATTTGAGACCTTTGGAGCTCCCACATCTTGGTGAAAAGTGAAACCCTAGTTAGAGGTTCATTATTTAGGAGGAGAATTTGTCTAGTCAATTCTTGGTTATCCTTGAGCAATTGAAGACCTCAATGAGCATGTCTTGAGTAAAAATGGGAGGGAAAATTTTGGGGTACAACAACTGCCCCTGTTCAATCTTCTTAAACCTGAGGATTTAGATTGGCTTGTCTGCTTTTCGTGATCTGAAATTTACACTCGCATGAAGTAACATTATTGATTGATGATGTCCGAAATGGGCTTACGGATGCCATTTAGAGAAGATGACTGAGAATTGTCGGAGATGGGCTCAAATATTCCAGCCAAAGTAGATACTGACTTCATAAGAGGTCTCTCGGTGAGGATTCTTGTTCCTCTTGTTTGAGGAGGTCTCCGCTGGGGAATGTTGGTTTCTGTTTAGGGAACATAATCTAGGAGCTTTAGCCGTCCATTACTCTACTAGGGATTCATCTCTTGACTGAAGGGATGAAAGTTAGTTGTTATCTGGTCGTGTCCAGGCTCTGCAGTAACTTGCTGAGGATGATAAAGTTGGTGGCTATCTGGTCGTATTTTAGGTTTCGCAGCGACTTACTGGGGAATATGAAATTAACTTCTATTTGATCGGTTTCCAGGCTTTGCAGTAATTTGCTTAAGGTTAAACTGTTATCTAGTCGTATCCAGGTTTCAGTGACTTGAACTGTTATCTGGTCGTATCCAGGCTTCAGTGATTTGGAGAAACTAAGTTGTTATCTGGTCGGATGCAGGCTTCAACTTAAATTTGAGGTATACTGTCATCTAGTCGAGCCCAGGCTTCACAGTAATTGACAGAATAAACCGCTATCTAGTCGGATTCCAGGCTTCATAGTGTTGTAAAAGAGTAAACTGCTACGTGGTCAGCTTCCAGGCTTCACATTAATTTATACTATTATCTGGTCGGGTCCATATTTCATAGTGTCTTGACTTGTAGAGTGACTGTTATCTGGTCGGATTCTGGGCTTCAGCGATGCTATTGACTTCTATCTAGTCGGATACGGGCTTCACAATGTTATAAACTTTAATCTGGTCGGATTCCAAGTTTCACAGTGTTGTAAACTACTATCTGGTCGGATTCCAGGCTTCACAGTGTTGTAAAATGCTATCTGGTTGGGTCCAGGCTTCACAGTATTGTAAACTACTATCTGGTCGGATTCCAGGTTTCATAGTGTTGTAAACTACTATTTGGTCGGATTTCAGGCTTCAGTGTTGTAAACTGCTATCTGATCGGGTCCAGGCTTCGCAGTAAGTGACGAGCTATTACTTCAGATAGTTGCCCTGTCTTGTTTCAGGAATTAATTTGGAATTTTTGAAAACTGATGACGATATTTGTTTGTTGATCTTTCTAGAAAAGGTAAATAATTAGCTGTATGCAATGTTATGATGTATGACACACATTGTGTAATCATGTTCTCAAAATAAATGAGATTGTGCTATACGTATTTTGTATGCATATGCTATGACGTTCGTATGAATGCAATATGTGAACGTATCAATTGTTCTTTGCAGTGTCGTTGAACTGGGGAAAATAAATCCCTAATTGTTGCTGGGGATGAATAGTATGTGTGTGACACAGTGGCATAACCGACTGTTAATACTGGTTTGCATTTTTTGTTTGCAAATGTCGCGGTAAGCAAGAGTCACCACCGACTTTTATTTCATCCAACAAAGGAAAAGCAAAAAGAATAGAAAAAACCTTTTTCGAGAATGTTTCTGAGTACGGGGGGTAGATTATAGAAAGGGAAGGTGTTAGCACCCTTTCTATCTGTGGTTTTCCACGGGCTCTTAGGTACTTGCTCATTTTGAAATTGCTTGTGTGTGTTTGTTTTGAAAAAGTTTTACTTCGTGATGACTCTTGTATCAGTCCTCAAGAGTGTGACGAAGTAGTTTAAAAAATTGTTTTGAAAAGTGTTTGTGTGAAAAGTTTTGTTTGAGCAAGTACCTAGGAACTAATCTACCTACTCGAAAAAAGCCTGTTCGTTTTCCTTTAGACAATGCTATCCTATTATTAAGGAATAGGTAGCATCGTCGTTGGAGTTGTAAAAGGACGTTCAAAGGGATGAAATGGTCTCTGAAGGAAACAAGTAAGGATACCTTAGCATTTCGAAGGGACTATCGTCATAAGATCAATTCATAGGCAACTCAAGGGACAAATAGGGACTATGATCTTTATGACGACTTTGAATCGTGGGTCATTGCTAAGGCATCCCAACATTCGAGGGACACGACCATTATTTACGAGGCAACTGAGTGGAGTAAACCCTAGGAGTGAACATGTGCAAGTGTATTTTTTCAGTTAATTATGTTTGCACAATTAGGGTTTTCTACTATATTAATCGTTTATCTTTCACATGCAAGCCTATTGTCCATACATCTAAACAGTTCATAGTTGCGAAAATATAAAAGCGAGAAATTAGAGTCCTAACTATTACATGGCTTTGGGCAGATACATAATTATTTTGGCTGAAAATAAAATGCGGAATTAAAATCCTATTTAAATCTATTACAAACTCAGAGCATTTACAAATAATAAAAAAAAGAAAATCCAAAGCGCGCGGCCAATTAAACGCGAGAAATAATTCGGTGACCTAAAAATCTAATTTAAGAAAATATTTATGTTGTTTTTTGAAGAAAAATTAGGTTAAGTACAAAATTAAATCCTAATTCTAATTATTTTGGATTATAATAAAAAAGTCATTAAATTTCCCTAATTTAATCTAACTAATTAATTAATAAAATATTTATGAAAAAAAGATTTTAGGTGTTTTTATGATTTTTTTGATTAAATAACAAAAATGATTTATTTTTGGTGTTATTAAAAAAAATATAATTAATAAATAATAAGAAAAAAGAATTAAAATAAAAAGGTGAGAAATTGGGCCTGCATAAGCACCCAGGGGGGCGTGTTTCTGAATTTCCAAGGACCAATATGGCTAAGCCCAATTTCTGCGCCAGATCCTGTGTTGGATTGCTTGGAAAGTGCACCATGGTCTCTCTTTGATTGGAATGTTGGATCTGTACTAGCAACGATCCAGTGGCTGGATCAATGAGGTGCATGATGGACATCAGGCTTTGGAGCGCATGGGATCCTACGTAGAGTGTTAAGAAAATAAAGAAAATTATGCTGGAACCTGGGATCGAACCCAAGTCCTTTTACTCGTTCCACGCCTACCATGGCCATATGCGCTACGTGGTTTTGTTGTAACAATAATGAAAACAAAACGTAATATATGAAACAAAATGGTTAGGCTGGAAAACACGCGTGCAATTTAAATGGGCCAGTGGGGTGGTGACAAGTCACCATCTTCTTCCCTGTCCATCGTCTTAGGTATCCATTTATACCTACGGATAAAACTCGATAGCTATACACCTGCAAGCTTCAAAAATTCATATGATGCACAATAAATCAATTCTAACTATGCCAATCAATTCGTCTGGGTCTCACGATCATCATAGCATTAGTTTCTTGGCATAATTTCACCTGTACAGAGAAGCCCCTAAATGGCTTCTCAAACTCTAGCTATGGAAATCGTCAGTATATTCATCAAAACATCAATTAAACCATTCAAACATGTTGCAAACATGTTAACAATCATGAATGTATCATTCAAAAATGCTTAAGATGCAAGAATTAACGTAATCGATTTCAAAAAAAGATGTAAACTGTATAAGTGTTGTGGGGTGATTCTGGGCGTTTTGACACTTGCAATTGATTGTGTTAGCTCCAAGAGAGGTCCAGGAAACGATTGGAAGCTTCAGCACACCTTGAACTGGCCTGAGGAAGAAGACACGTCTCACACTTTTTGCCAAAAAATTCAAGCTTCTCTCTCTGTTTTCACGACTGCAAAACCCTCTCCCTTGCCTTGTTTTTGTTCACTATATGTAACATGATGAATTAGGGTAACAAATTTGGATCCAATCTTGAGAATTGATGAAAAAATATTTGATCTTTAAGCCATATTATTTTATTCCAAACTTGACCAAGTCATGCCATTTTTTCCTTGATTCAATTTGGCTTGATTAGGCCAGCTCAAATAGATTTGATCTTCATCAAAATCAGATCATCAAAACAAATCTTTGATATTTTTGTTATTTACTTGATTTAATGTGATTTTTAATAAATCAAAATCAAAATCAAATAAATAAATAGAGAAAATAAGGCATGGATGTTGATTTAGGTCGTGGACCATATTATAAGTGAGGTGCAAGCATAAGAAGTTATGCCCATTTGGCAACAAATGTAATTTTGAGCCCATTTGACTTTTGGCAATTTTGCAAAAAAGTTCAACTTTGACAAGGAATATATCTTCCAATTTTAACCCTAGAGAGGTGTTCTTGGACTTTTTAGAAAGCTTAGGATGTCCCCTAAAAAAACCTTTTGGTTTCATCTCAATTGGGTCTTCCATGTTCATGTAAGAAGCTTTGACCCAAAAGGTGTTTTTGTTGACTTTTCAAAAGGACTTATAATGTAGAAATTCATATCTTTTTATGAGTGCATTTATTGAACTTGAGGGTTGAATATGAGTTTTATTTGATTGAATTCCCTTCAAAATGAGCCTTGGATGAGAAATTTTTGATAAACTATGAGAAAGTTATGTTTGGTCAAAGTTTGGTTGACTTTTCCTAAGAAACCCTAATTTAGCAACTTTTGAGTTTTAATGAATTAGGAGCATTCCTTGAGTAATCATGATCAACCCTTGATCAAATTATGAACATCACTTCAAAATGTTGACGTTGACCCAAAATACTGAAGTTTGACTGTATGTGGGCCACAATTGACTTTTGACCTAATATAGTCGATTCTCAAGCATCTGAGCAGTTGACTAAGCAAACTTCTTGTGCAAGGCTTGAAATTTGACATGGGGGGTCTTAAGAACATATTAGGACTATGGAGAGAATATGAGGCCTTTGGAGATCATCCATCTTGATGAAAATGGAAACCCTAGTTGGAGGTTCATTGCTTTATGAGGGAGTTTGTCTTGTCAACTCTTGGGCATCTCTGAGCAAGTTGAGTTTCTCCATGAACATGTGTTGAGTAAAATGAGAGGGAAAATTTTGGGGTACAACAATGTGTATCTTCGATCTTCTGGGGATTGTTTCCGCTGGGGACTCCTGCTTTCTTGTTTGACGAAATTCCGTTCGGGAACATTGAATTCTTGCTTTTCGCTTGAGGAAACTTTGTTGGAGAGTGTTAATTCCTGCTTGGGGAGAAGAGTTTAAGAACGTTGGTTGTTCATTGTTCTACTGGGGAGTTTATACCTTGACCTGGAATAAAAGAGATGGATAACCTTCCGGCTCGCCCCGTGAGGATAAAGTTGACTAACATCTGGTCCGATTTCTAGGTTCCATAGCAATTCTCTAGAGATAGTGACGACTTCACTCGAGAGAGGGATTTTCCAGTGATTTATGGTAGAAGCAAACTTAAGTTGGGGTGTGTAAGAATAAATCCATGCCTTGATTGTATCTGAAGAGAAATCTGGAATGAATTCCAGAATTAATTTGTGTCTTGATTGTATCTACATTGTATCTAGAAGATGATAAACTGTTTGGGGGAATAAACCCTATTGATGGAGAAGTAATCTTGTTGAGGAAACACCCTTGTTAAGGAAATGAACTCTGCTGGAGAGCAGAATTCTGAAGGGGGTTTTACAACCTTGGAGGAACAAGCTCAGCTGGGGAAGAGAAATTCCATGAACTGTACTGATTGAAACTCCGTAGTTTGGTGATATTTCCAGGGAGAAGATCATACTCCTTTATCTACTAGAGCGATCTACCGGGGAAATTGCGGGGAATGTATGACTTTGTGAAGATTACTTTGTGGAGATAATCTCATGAAATTGGCTCTATGGGGGTCCATGGACACTTGAATATACCTCAACTTCTAGAGCACTTGGTGAATGCTGATAAGGGTGATAAGTCTTCAACTGATAGACAAGTGACGAGATGATGGGAAATAGTCGTACGCTTTAATCCCTAACTTTTTCCTGGACTGTCCTTTCATATTTTCAGTCCACCGGGATACCCTTTTTTGCCCAAGCCGCCTTTTTCAGGTTTTCGACTTGCCAAGTGTATAATTTTATTTATATATCCCTAATTTTTGCCCGAACTCTTTTGGTTTGCTGGGATGCCCTTATTTTTTCCTAGGCCAGTCAACCTAGACGGTCTTTTTTCATGCGTAGTATTTTTTGACTATGTCCGCGTTCACAGGGTGCAGAGAATTGTCACTGCCCATAGTAGTAAGTGTTGTAGCACTGCCAGAAATTTTTTTGCTCGATCGACGTGATCCTTTGCTAGAATTCATGTTTAATGCCTCAAGTGATTGAGATGGAGATCGCCCCCCTGGCTATTTGGCACTTTTGAGAGATTCCTCGAATCTTGACTCGACTGCCCCCAGATCAGTTAGACACCATGTCATGCCCCTTGATTATGAAAGGCCTGTTACAGAAAATGTCTTTCCATCTGAGGTGATTCTGTCTATTGAGAGGATTTCCGTTCATTGAATTTTCGTCGTGCGAATTTCTCTACTGTCGAATGATTAGTCATATGCAAACAATGGAATTTAAAGAATGCAAAGCTTATGTCTGTCTTGAGGTTTTAAAAATTCATTTTTAGTAAACAAACAGAATTTTGTAAGAATAAGAATTCAACTCAGGATTTATAGTAAACCTCACAGGAGTCATGATACCTTTTTGTAACAGTATTCTTTCGAACTAACCCATGCTTCTGCTAGGACTTTTAAGGGTTGTAATGTGATCTGGTTCACGGTTTAAGAAACAAATGATAAAGGCTCAAACTTTATTTGTATACAACCCGTTCTTCGTGATGTTCTTCAGTCCTATACTCAGTTAATTGCGCGTTTAGATCCTAATTGAGTCTGGAATCTTTTCCATGATATTCTAGTGATGGTTTGGATGCTGAAAGTTTATTTGAGAAGGCAGTCATCATTTTTTTTGTAATATTTTTTGTTGAGGATTCGTAGCGACCTCTTTTTTTGATTTTATTATCCCTACCTTTCGCCTTAAGTGTTTCTTTTGTGATTACGGTCAACGGGATGCCACCATTTTTTTCTTAAGTCTCCTTCATATGTTTTGACTTAGCGGGCTATTCATTTGAGAGATAATGACTGCCTGTTTTAATGATTATAGGGAACCATCGCCATTTTTTGTTTTGGAAGGATACCTCTGACACTACTCGTCATGTACGAAGGGAAAGCTTGCGATTGAATGCACCATTGAATTAACTGAGAAACTACCTTGCCCCAGGTTATCATTAAAGGTTTCAATTTGTGTGAAAAAGAAAACTCATACTTCTTAGGCTCAAAGGGGTTGACTAGGGATTATCTTCCTTATAACTCCACTATTTAGGATTTGAAACAACGCATGTACATCGTCAGCCAGGTTTGTTCCAAAGCTTACTGTAGATATTATGGTATTATTTTCGCCATCCTTCCTCTAAAGGCTTATAACTTTTAATTGAGAGTTTAATATCACAAAAAGGAAGTAAAAGCATAGTTTAAGTATAGTGAAAACGAATGGATTAATTCAAGACCAACATATTGAAGAAGTAAAAAACACAAGAAGAAGGGGGGGGGGGTGAATTGAAACTTAAAAAAACAAAAGAAATAGACTCGAGAATTTTATCCTGGTTCGCTTGATCTCAAACTACTCCAGTCTACCCGCCAAGGTTATTTCTCCTCTCTCCAACGAGGACTTAATTCACTAATCAAGCAGATTACAAATCTATTTTGACAACTGCCAAAGTCTTCTTAAGTATAACCATAAACCGGTTTATCTCAAGGAAAATATATTAATCAAAGAAAAGTTTACTGTGTACTATTTGTTTTTCGTTACAAAAACTGTATCACTACTGTGATGTATTACACAAATTGAATGTAGAGTGAATATGACTTTTTGCAGCCTTTTGAGATTGTATAGAGCAGTAGTGAGAAATCGTAAACAATTTAACCTTTGAGCTTGTTTATATAGGCATGGAAATCTGTCTAAATTGAAACGTGATAATGGACACTTAATGCACTTTCCATACTGAGAAGATTCTTGTCTGAATGAAGCCATTGCACATGATACTGCCTTAATGGAAAAGTAACGCTTCAGAACTTAGGAATCTTGCATGCTGTTGGCGCGTTAGACTTCTGTTCAGAATCAGAATATCTTTTACTTTAGTGCAATTTTTGATCATCATTCTTTAGAACATTCTGATTACTCAGCTTGAAAGCTTCTGTGGCTTAACTTCTGATGCCGTTTCAGTCAGATCTTCTGTACAACATAAAACACAAATTTAGAGTTCATATTTGTTATTTGTGTTTGTTATCATCAAAAATCTTATAAGGGTTATAGAATCAAACTATGTTCTAACAATCTCCCCCTTTTTGATGATGACAAAAACTAGGATTTTTCAATAAAAAATATACAGAACAAAAAGCTTAAGAGAGTCTCCCCCTGAGTTGAGTACTCAAATAGAGCTGAATTACTTCCCTGAAGTTCCTTCTCATCAGAACTTTTGCTGCATCTCCTTTTGTCTTTATCAGAACATGTTCCTGTTTAAGCTTTCAGATAAAAAGAGAAGTTAATATATTTAGAATGTTCGAGACTTTGTCCCGATATACTGTTATTGAAAATATCTTACGTTCTCCCCCTTATTGTCAGGTATCAAAAAGCAATATAATCACAAATTATCAGAGTAAAAAAGATGATGATTTATATTGAAAACATATTGCAATGACACTTTTTAGAAACAAAGAAGATAAGATGAAGAATACAAAATACAAGTTAAAGAAAATCTAAGATGGAGGGGGAAGTCGTGTGAAAAACACTTCCAGCAAGCTCTTAATCTGAGTGCTTGATTCTTCCTGCTTTCCCAGAATATCCTTGATTTCTTTTGTTACATCTTCTTTCTTATCCAATATATCCCTGATCTCTTTGTTTGTGTCTTCTTGCTTATCCAACCTTGCGTGGATTAAAGCATTATCCTTCTTCAACTCTTCCAGAGTTTACATGACTAGAGACATCGATGGTGTATCCTCAGAGGTTGCATGTCGTTCAGAACACTCTACAACCTCTTCTGATTCAACTACTTCTTCTGTTGCAATTTCCTTTTCTGGAGCAGTAGTCAAAGGGTGACTGTCAGAGCCTGGTTTAGTGGCTTCTAAAGGTTGGTGCTCTTTCCAGGGAGCATTTTCTAGCAGAAAAATTTATTTCTTGTCCCAGTGACTCAGAACTTGGTCTTTGAAGGCTTTCATCTGATCACTGAAGTTCTGCTGAGCCATCTCATAACTCAGTTCTTTCAACCTCTGGGATTCAGAGTTGAACCATTTTCTGAATCTATCCCACAGAGAATCAGAAGCAGCAGGTTTAGAATTCTCTTGACTTGCTTGTGTTAAAGAAGTAACCCATTCCTGTATTTTGGTATCGAAAATTAGCAAGTTTTTACCAACATCTATTTTGGTTAAGGTTGGTTTGGGTTTGGGAATGACAATTTTCTGAGAGGTTGAACGTAGATGGTCCAACGCTTCTAGATCAATGACATTTCTGAGATGATCAGCTGAATGATTAATTGGTAAGGGAGCAGGAGAATCAGAAATCAGGATTGGTGAGTGAGGAGTGTTTGGTGGTGTGGAATCATATGGTGAAGGTATTTCTGGAATATCATGGATGGAGAGAGGTAAACGAACCATAAGAGGTCTATTATTCCAGGAATTGGGGTAGTGGTATTAGAGTCTGTAAGGGAGTCTTCTGATTGGTTTGCGGTAGCGTGTTGATTTTCTGGTCCAGGTGTTTCAGAATTTGGATTTTCATATTGAGGAGTGAGAGGGTTTTCATTTTCTGGTTGAGAAGAGTTGATGTTTTGATGTTCTGATTGTGGAGAGTGTGGGTGTGGATTTTCTGGTTGTTGAGACTGGATATTTGGATTTTTTGGGATTGGTGAGTGAAAGTCTTGATCAAACAGTTCAATATTAGAAAGAACTCTTACAAGTTCTGGTTGATTTTATTCTAGATTTGGATTTGGGGAGTGAGGTTCATTTAAGAAACTGCCAAGAGTTACAAATGGATCAAACTCTATGTCAAAATCCTCAAATGTTTGTGGTGAGGGATTTTTTGTTGGTTGAGGGGGAATGGTTTCAGATGTTGGAAAAACTATAGATTCTACAACAGAGACAAAAGGTGTGTTACCTTTCTTTTTTGCAGCTTTGGGTGTCCTCTGAGAGGATCCTTCTCCTACTGCCTTCCTCTTTCTAGATTTCTTCAACATAACCTCTGGATCTGGCTTGTGCAGGTCATAGATGTTGAGTTCTGGAATAGTTCCATCTTCCTTGCAAGCTTCAAGATATCTGACCACAATCTCTAGAGAAGCATCTATCTCAGAGAATAGTTGAAAATCCTTCAGAGGGATTCTCCTAGACGTGATGACCTCATGAGAAGCAATTGTTGGTTCCTTCTTAATGCTTTCAATAATCTTAATTTTCTTCAGATTCTTGGCATTTAGTGGTTTCCCAACAATTGCTTCCAGAGTGCTGATCTCCTGAGCCTCTGTCAGATGTTCTATCAGCCTGTTTTCCGTCAGAATATCTGAAATCGATCTTCCCAGAGGAATCCAATCCCTCTTTGTTCTTTCTTCTTCTCTTGTCTCTTTCATACTTGTTCTCAGATGGTTGAAAAGCAAATGTGGAAGATTTATTTTGGTCTTCTTTGCAATGAAGTATAACAGAAACTGCTGATCAATGTTGATGTAATCAGGAGAGCTTGTAGGCTTCCTGTGATTGATACATCCCAAAATGATCCTAGCCCAGATTCTGTAATAATATTTCAAGCATCTTATCTTTCTAGATGGTTGTCCAGAAGTAAAAATGACCCTAGCAATAGATTTTAGGTCAGAACAATTATCAGCTATGTCAATGCATCTGACTCCGCCGCCATTGTACCCAATAAGTTTCCCAATCAAGTCTTTTGTAATCACTATCTTCTTCCCCATAACATATGATGTAACCTGATGGTTGGATGAAGTAGCATGAATCCATAATTCCTTTACAAGAATAGGAAATGTTGGATCCAACAGATGATCAAAGTATCTGTTCCATCCCTGTGTCGTCACATCTTCATACAGATCAAACCCGTTTTCCTTTAAACTCTCAAAATTAATGATCAATTCACATAGAACTTCAAGGTTATCGACCGGAGTGAGCAATGTTCTAATGGGTTCCTCATACTGTTCTGTTGAAGAAGAACCAGAAGCACTGTTGAGATTTTTGATGCTTGATGAGGATGCCATTGTTCACACGAATTTGTTGAAGAAAACTGAGAAAAAGGGTTTTTGAAAAACTAGAGCGAGAGAGAATAGTGAAAGCAGTAAAAAGTGAATAAAATAGTAATTTTGAGTTTATAAATACTTTTGAAAACTTAATTAGTAAGAAAGAGAAAATGAGTAATAATTATACTGAATTAATGAAACCTAAATTTAGGGGATTGCATGTAGATACTAAACAATTACCATTGACAAGTGTCTCAATGCATCCAATCAGAGCCTTGGACCCTTCAGAATTTGAACGCGTGTTGAGCCTCAGAAGGTAGCTTGTGAGAGGATGACACATGTTTGATGGTGTGAATTGCACGCCTCTATCTTTGAAAGGAAAGGTTCAGATCTTCATAGATAGATTCTGAAGCAACTATACTTCTAACTTCTGAAGACAAGTTGATCAGATGTCCACAAAAAAATAAAATTCTAAGGGTTAGAATATGCAAATAAAACTTCTTATTCTGGACATAATTTCAGGCCGAGATGTTTCAGAATGAAATTAAATCTATCTTCAGAAAGGGGTTTTGTAAACACATCAGCCCATTGATGGTCTGTGTCAATAAAATTTAAAGAGAGAATTCCTTTCTGAATGTAGTCCCTAATAAAATGATGTTTTATTTCTATATGCTTAGCCCTAGAATGCAAAATGGGATTTCTGGATAAACAGATAGCAGAAGTATTAACACAGAAAATAGGGATGTTACTCTCAAATATGTTGAAGTCTTCAAGATGACTCTTCATCCAGAGCATCTGTGTGCTACATCCAGCAGCTTCTATGTATTCAGCTTCTGCTGTTGATAACACAATTGTGGACTGCCTCTTGCTGGTCCATGAGATCAAATTGTCTCCCAGAAACTGGCAGCTTCCAAAAGTACTTTTACGCTCTACTCTGTCTCCAGCAAAGTCAGCATCACAATATCCTACTAAGCTGTATTCATTGGATTTTCTATAAAACAAACCCAGGTTAGTAGTACCTTTCAGATACTTGAAAATTTGCTTAACTGCTGTTAAGTGAGATTCTCTAGGATCTGATTGGAATCTAGCACATAAACAAATGTTGAATAAAATATTAGGCCTTGAAGCTGTCAAATAAAGGAGAGAACCAATCATACCTCTGTATATCTTCTGCTCTACCTTTTTACTTACCTCTTCCTTTTCCAGAATGCACGTAGGATGCATTGGAGTCTTTGAGGGCTTACATTCTGAGAGGTCAAATTTCTTCAGAAGTTCTCTGACGTATTTTCTCTGGTGAATGTAAGTTCCTTCTGGAGTCTGATTGATCTGAATGCCCAGAAAGAATTTAAGTTCTCCCATTAAGCTTATCGCAAACTCTGCCTGCATGCTCTTAGCAAATTCTCTTCCCAAAGAAGGTTTAGTAGATCCAAATATAATGTCATCTACGTAAATTTGACAAACTAAAATGTTATTCTTAAATGTCTTATAGAACAAGGTTGTGTCCACTCTTCCTCTGGTGAATTCCTTTTCTAACAGAAAGTTACTTAGCCTTTCATACCAAGCTCTGAGAGCTTGTTTCAGACTATAAAGTGACTTCTTTAGTTTGAAAACATATTCTGGGTGTTTGGAATTTTCAAACCCAGGGGGTTGGTACACATATACCTCTTCATCAATGTAACCATTTAGGAATGCACTTTTGACATCCATCTGATACAGAGTGATGCCATTATTTACAGCAAAAGAGATTAAGAGTCTGATATATTCTAACCTGGCGACTGGAGCAAAGGTTTCTGTATAGTCTATCCCCTCTTGCTGACTATAACCTTGTGCCACCAGTCGTGCCTTGTTTCTGATGACTTCTCCTTGCTCATTCAGTTTGTTTCTAAACACCCACTTTGTTCCAATGACTTTGAATCCTTTTGGTTTGGGAACCAGATCCCATACGTCATTTCTGGTGAATTGGTTTAACTCCTCCTGCATTTCCAGAATCCGGTTGTTGTCCAGAAGAGCTTCATAAATTGTTGTTGGTTCAATCAGAGATGCCAATCCCGTGAGGGATTCTTCAAAGTTTGAGTGTTGATCTTTTTCTGATTGGATCATCCTTCTTTCCCAAAATCTTATCTTCAGGGTGAGCTATGCTTCTTCTGGACAACTTTTTCTGGAGTTGATCAATAGAAGGTACTGGAATGCTTGTGACATTTCCTTCTGACGTTGTTGGAGCATCTCTGTTGGGAACTTCTGATGAGTTGTCTTCAGCACCTGTGAATTCAACTTCTATATCTGCAAAGGATTCATTTTGCTTTGACTTTTGAGAGTCAAGCTTATCATCAAATCTAACAGCGATTGACTCTTTAACAATCCGTGTTTCTGTATTGTATACTCTGTACCCTCTTGAGCGTTCAGAGTATCCTAACATAATACACTTTTGTGCTTTAGAGTCAAACTTGTTCAGATGATCTTTAGTATTCAGAATAAAACATGTACATCTAAAAGGATGGAAATAAGAAATGTTGGGCTTTTTGTTCTTCCACAATTCATATGGAGTCTTTTCCAGAATAGGTCTTATAGAGATTTTATTTTGAGTATAACACGTTGTGTTAATTGCTTCTGCCCAAAAGATCTTAGCAATGTTAGTCTCATTGATCATGGTTCTGGCCATTTCTTGCAATGTTCTGTTCTTTCATTCTACAACTCCATTTTGTTGGGGAGTTCTAGGACAAGAGAAGTCATGCGAAATGCCTTTTTCATTGAAAAATGTTTCAAAATTCTTGTTTTCAAACTCCACCATGATCACTTCTGACTTTGACAATTCTAAGATCCTTTTCATTCTGAACTTGGTTACAGAAAGCAACGAACACAGAATGTGACTCTTCCTTGTGTCTTAAGAAATTTACCCATGTCCATCTGCTATAGTCATCTACGATCACTAACCCATACTTCTTGCCACTAACAGAAGCAGTTTTCACTGGTCCAAATAGTCTATGTGCAGAAGTTCTAATGGCCTAGAGGTGGAAATAAAATTTTTAGCTTTAAAAGCAGGTTTTGCATATTTTCCTTTCTGACATGCTTGACACAGAGCATCTGAGATGAACTTCAGATTAGGAAGTCCTCTGACCAGATTGAGTTTGTTAATCTGAGATATCTTCTCATACTAACATTCCCCAATCTTCTGTGCCAGACCCATTGCTCGTTGTTAACAGAAAGAAGACATTTTACATTCTGACTTTTTAGTTCAAAAAGTTTTATCTTATAAGTGTTGTTCTTCCTCTTTCCATTAAATAGGATAGTTCCATCTTTCTGACTAACATGTTTGCATGAATTTTGATTAAAAGATTATATCATAACCGTTATCACTTAATTGACTTATGGATAACAGGTTATGCATCAATCCATCAACTAACAACACATTATTAATAGAAGGAAGGTTACCATTACCTACTGTTCCAGAGCCAATTATCTTCCCTCTTTGGTTTCCTCCAAAGCCCATGTAGCCTCCAGGTTTAAGTTCCAGGCTTTGGAACATATGCTTTCTTCCCGTCATGTGTCGAGAGCATCCAGAGTCTAGGCACCGTGACTGGTGTTTTAGCCTTGCTGCTAAAGATATCTGCTACATATATAATTTTGTCCTTAGGTACCCATATCTTTTTGGGTCCTGGTTTGTTAGTTTTACCAAGATTCTGTTTGAATTTTGGTTTGGCAGAATAATCATTGCTAGTGTATTTCAGATCATGTGTGTGCCCGTATGTGAAGTGAGATTTTAGTGGTGTGCATTTAATTACTAGGTCCATGACTTTCTTAGGTGGAGATACCTTACCTTGGTATCCTATTCATTTTCTTCCATTTCTACTAACTCCATAGATCATTGAAGCCATCTTGCTTCTATCTATGTTTTTAGCCAGAAACTTCTGAAAGCTGTGATCATATTCTTTTATGATTTTATCAGCACTACTGGGAGCCTCTGAGATTATTTCTTTCTAAAAGTTTTGTAAATTATTTTCTAGTTTTGAAATATTTTCTTTTAACTAAGAATTTTCTAATCTAAGACTCACAGTTTCTTCAGAGTCAGAGACAAGATCCCTTTTCAGGTTCTTGAATTTGACTCTGATCTGCTGATACCTTTCCAGAATCTCATTCAGGCTTTCCGCTAGTTCAGCTTTAGTGAAATTAATAGTAAAATCAGGAAATACATCTTCTGTGTTTGATTGAGTCTAACTGAGATGCTTCACTGTCTTCTGTCACATTATCCATAAGAGTAATGTTGGCTCTTTCGTCATATGATTTTGAGTCTGCGTCAGAAGTATCTGAATCATCCCATGTTTCCATGAGACTTTTCTTCTTCTCCTTGAAGAACTTCTTTTTGGGCTTCTCCTTCTGAACCCTTGGACAATCACTTTTGTAGTGCCTCTGTTCATTGCACTCATAGCAGATGATGTCTCTGTTGTTTGACTTTCTGTGACTAGATGAAGCTTCAAACCTTCTGTGTCCAGAGGAGGGCTCAGACTTTCTGTATCCGGAGGAGGATTCATTCTGATTCCCTGATCTTCTAGAGTTTCTGAATTTTCTTTGCCCCTGCTTCCACAACTGATTGACCCTTCTAGAGAGAAGAGACAATTCGTCTTCTTCTGACGAGGATCCATCACAGGTTTCTTCCATAGCCTGAAAAACCTTAGAATCAAGTTTCTTGTTATATTTTAATGCTAAAGGCTTACCTTGCTTCTGAGGCTCGTCATCTTCTAGCTCTATCTCATGGATTCTGAGGGAGCTAACAAGTTCCTCCAGAGATATTTTGTTGAGATATTTAGCCAGCTTAAGAGCCGTGATCATTAGCTCTATTGCTTTGGTAAACTTCTGATGATCTTCTTTACGTGATCAATAGTAGAATACCCCTTGTCAAGGACTTTCAGCCCATCAACTAGGATCTAGAATCTTGAGAACATTTCTTCTACGAATTCACTGTCTTCCATCTTGAAAATTCGTATTTTTGAATGAGTGCAAGGGCCTTAGTTTCTCTAACTTGTATGTTGCCTTCATGCATCATTCTCAGAGAGTCAAACATATTTTTGGTTGTGTCTCTGTTTGAGATCTTCTCATACTCTGAGTATGAGATGGCACTGAGAATAATTGTTCTGGCCTTATGATGGTTTCTGAAATCAAGCTTTTGTTGGTCAGACATTCTTTTTCTATCTATCTTCTGACCATTTTCATCTACTAGATGCATGTATCCATCAATTACCATATCCCATAAGTCAGCATCATGAGCCAGAAAGAAGCTCTCAATTCTATCTTTCTAGTAGTCAAAATTTTCTCCATCAAAGACTGGAGGTTTGCCGCTGATTCTGTCCTTGTCATCATGATAGTCATTGCTGATGTTTTGGATTGGTCCCACCATAGTGTTTTTCTAAAGCTTTGATCTTGTACTGACATGGTTAAGTGTATGAACTCAGAACCAGGTGCTCTGATACCAATTGAAGAAGTGAAAAACACAAGAAGGGGGTTGAATTGAAACTAAAAAAAACAAAAGCAATAGACTCAAGATTTTTAACCTGGTTCGCTTGATCTCAAACTACTCCAGTCCACCCGCCAAGGTGATTTCTCCTCTCTCCAACGAGGACTTAATTCACTAATCAAACAAATTACAAATCTACTTTGACAACTGCCAAAGTCTTCTTGAGTATAACCACAACCCGGTTTATCTCAAGGAAAACATCTTAATCAAAGAAAAGTTTAATGTGTACTATTTATTTTTCGTTACAAAAATTGTATCACTACTGTGATGTATTACACAAACTGAATGTAGAGTGAATATGACTTTTTGCAGCCTTTTGAGATTGTATAAAGCAGTAGTGAGAAATCGTAAACGATTTAACCTTTGAGCTTGTTTATATAGGAATGGAAATCTGTCTAAATTGAAACGTGATAATGGACACTTAATGCACTTTCCATACTGAGAAGATTCTTGTCTGAATGAAGCCGTTGCACATGATACTGCCTTAATGGAAAAGTAACGCTTCAGAACTTAGGAATCTTGCATGTTGTTGGCGCGTTAGACTTCTGTTCATAATCAGAATATCTTTTACTTTAGTGCAATTTCTGATCATCATTCTTTAGAACATTCTGATTACTCAGCTTGAAAGCTTCTGTGGCTTAACTTCTGATGCCATTTCAGTCAGAACTTCTGTACAACATAAAACAAAAATTTAGAGTGCATATTTGTTCTTTGTGTATGTTATCATCAAAACTCTTATAAGGGTTGTATAATCAAACTATATTCTAACACATGTGCAATGCATTAATGGAAAAACACATAGTTTGATATAAAGATAAGTGTTCAAACAAACAAAAGAAATTACAATTGAAAAATCAAAATGAACTGGACACTCTCCATCTTAAACATGATTTGGCATGGGAGCAGTAATCACGTTAGTAGTCTCAAGAGGGACAAACTCAATCTCCTTAGCATCAATCAAACATTGAATCATGTTCTTCAACGCCCAACAGTCATTCGTATCATATCCAGAACTATTGGAATGGTATGCACATATTTCATTAGGATGATAGCTAGGAGCGGAGGTAGTGGCATTCCGAAAAGGATCCCTCAACGTAATCAACTCCATCTTCAACATGTGTTGCAATGATTAAGCCAAAGACATGTTGATTTTGGTAAATTGTCTTTTGGGCGTGTCTTTCCTGCACTGATTATTTTGTCATTAAGTTGATGCAGGGTGCTGGATTAGAGATCCGCACTTCCCCCACAGATTGGTTGAGATCACTCTTATTACGACCCTTCTCGTTGTACACGGTACTTAACTCCTTATTTCTGTTGTATGATCTCTTTTGAGTACTCGAAGATGCAGTCCCCTGAATTTCACCGCTCCTGAGTTTAGTTTCAACATGTTCCCACATGAACATGTCACCCAATTCCCTAACTACCAAGAGATATTGATCATTGATTAGGCCCCAAATTCTAGCAGTTTGCCCCAGACGGTCGTATCTGTCCTGATGAAGCTTACTAATGAGAATCCTCAACTCTTCTTGTCCCTGAGCTAAATTTTGGATAAGAGCCATCTGACTACTCATCTGGATTCTCATCCTTTCCATCTCAGCTTGCAGTTGTTCCAACTAGTTATCCTTGTTGTCGTCAGGATTTTTCTTGGTCAAGTTCCCAGTGAGGAGTGCTTTTAATTATTCTTGCCCCTTGGATAGATTTAGGACATTTCCTTGAACTGAGCATCTTGAGTTTGGAGATCTCTGTGATTCTACTTGAGAGCCATTTTCCTTGCTGAAAATGACGAGCTATTACTTCAGATAGTTGCCCTGTCTTGTTTCAGGAATTAATTTGGAATTTTTGAAAACTGGTGACGATATTTGTTTGTTGATCTTTCCTGAAAATTTAAAGAATTATCTATATGCAATGTTATGATGTATGACACACATTGTGTAATCATGTTCTCAAAATAAATGAGATTGTGCTATATGTATTTTGTATGCATATACTATAACGTTTGTATGAATACAATACGTGAATGTATCAATTGTTCTTTGCAGTGTCGTTGAACTGGGGAAAATAAATCCCTAATTGTTGCTGGGGATGAAGAGTATGTGTATCTTCGATCTTCTAGGGATTGTTTCCACTGGGGACTTCTGCTTTCTTGTTTGAGGAAATTTCGCTGGGGAACATTGAATTCTTGCTTTTTGCTTGAGGAAACTCTGTTGGAGAGTGTTAATTCCTTCTTGGGGAGAAGAGTTTAAGAACGTTGGTTGTTCATTGTTCTACTGGGGAGTTTATACCTTGACTGGGAATAAAAGAGATGGATAACCTTCCGGCTCGCCTGGGGAGGATAAAGTTGACTGACATCTGGTCCGGTTTCTAGGTTCCATAGCAACTCTCTGGAGATAGTGACGACTTCACTGGAGAGAGGTATTTTCCAGTGATTTGTGGTAGAAGCACAATCAAGTTGGGGTGTGTAAGAATAAATCCATGCCTTGATTGTATCTGAAGAGAAATCTGGAATGAGTGCCAGAATTAATCTGTGTCTTGATTGTATCTGCATTGTATCTAGAAGATGATAAACTGTCTGGGGAAATAAACCCTATTCATGGAGAAGTAATCTTGCTGAGTAAACACCCTTGTTAAGGAAATGAACTCTGCTGGAGAGCAGAAGTCTGAAGGGGGTTTTACAACCTTGGAGGAACAAGCTCAGCTGGGGAAGAGAAACTCCATGAACTATACTGATTGAAACTCCATAGTTGGTGATATTACCAGGGAAAAGATCATACTCCTTTATCTTCCAAAGCGATCTTCCAGGGAAATTTCAGGGAATTTATGACTTTGTGAAGATTACTTTGTGGAGATAATCTCATGGAATTGGCTATGTGGGGGTCCATGGAGACTTGAACATACCTCAACTTCTAGAGCCCTTGGTGAATGCTAATCAGGGCGATAAGTCTTCTACTGATAGACAAGTGACGAGATGATGGGACATAGTCGTACGCTTTAATTCCTAACTTTTTCCTGGAATGTCCTTTCAGATTTTCAATCCATCGGGATACCCTTTTTTCCCCAAGCCTCCTTTTCAGGTTTTCGAATTTCCAGGTGTACAATTTTATTTATATATCCCTAATTTTTGCCTGAACTCTTTTGGTTAGCCGGGATGCCCTTACTTTTTCCTAGGCCAGTCAACCTAGCGGGTCTTTTTTGATGCATAGTATTTTTTGACTATGTCCGCGTTCACAGGGTGCAGAGAATTGTCACTGCCCATAGTAGTAAGTGTTGTAGAACTTCCAGAAATTGTTTTGCTCGATCAACGTGATCCTTTGCTAGAATTCATGTGTAATGCCTCAAGTGATTGAGACGGAGATCGCCCCCCTGGCTATTTGGCACTTTTGAGAGATTCCTCGAATCTTGACTCGACTGCCCCCAGATCAGTTAGACACCATGTCATGCCCCTTGATTATGAAAGGCCTGTTACATGAAATGTCTTTCCATTTGAGGTGATTCTGTCTATTGAGAGGATTTCTGTTCATTGAAATTTCGTCGTGCGAATTTCTCTACTGTCGAATGATTAGTCATATGCAAACAATGGAATTTAAAGAATGCAAAGCTTATGTCTGTCTTAAGGTTTTAAAAATTCATTTTTAGTAAACAAACAGAATTTTGTAAGAATAAGAATTCAACTTAGGATTTATAGTGAACCTCACAGGAGTCAGGATACCTTTTTGTAACAGTATGATTTTGAACTAACCTATGCTTCAGCTAGGACTTTTAAGGGTTGTAATGTGGTCTGGTTCACGGTTTAAGAAACAAAGGATAAAGGCTCAAACTTTATTTGTATACAACCTGTTCTTCGTGATGTTCTTCAGTCCTATACTCAGTTAATTATGCATTTAGATCCCAATTGAGTTTGGAATCTTTTCCCTGATATTCCGGTGATGGTTTGGATACTGAAAGTTTATTTGAGAAGGCAATCATCATTTTTTTTGTAATATTTTTTGTTGAGGATTCGTAGCGACCTCTTTTTTTGATTTTATCACCCCTACCTTTTGCCTTAACTGTTTCTTTTGTGATTACAGTCAACGGGATGCCCCCGTTTTTTCTTCTTAAGTCTCCTTCATATGTTTTGACTTAGCGGGCTTTTCTTTTGAGAGATAATGACTTCCTATTTTAATGATTATATGGAACCCTCACCATATTTTGTTTTGGAAGGATACCTCTGACACTACTCGTCATGTACGAAGGGAAAGCTTGTGATTGAATGCACCATTGAATTAACTGAGAAAATACCCTGCCCCAGGTTATCATTAAAGGTTTCAATTTGTGTGAAAAAGAAAACTCATACTTCTCAGGCTCAAAGGGGTTAACTAGGGATTATCTTCCTTATAACTCCACTATTTAGGATTTGAAACAACGCATGTACATCGTCAACCAGGTCTGTTCCAAAGCTTACTGGAGAGATTATAGTATTATTTTCGTCATCCTCCCTCTAAAGGCTTATAACTTTTAATCGAGAGTTGAATATCACAAAAAGGAAGTAAACGCACAGTTTAAGTATAGTGAAAATGAATGGATTAATTCAAGACCAACATATGCAATGCATTAATGGAAAAACACATAGTTTGATATAAAGATACGTGTTCAAACAAACAAAAGAAATTACAATTGAAAAATCCAAATGAACTGGACACTCTCCATCTTAAACATGATTTGGCATGGGAGCAGTAATCACGTTAAGAGTCTCAAGAGGGCCAAACTCAATCTCCTTAGCATCAATCAAATATTGAATCATGTTCTTCAACGTCCAATAGTCATTCGTATCATATCCAGGACTATTGGAATGGTATGCACATATTGCATTAGGATGATAGCTAGGAGAGGAGGTATTGGGATTCTGAAAAGGATCCCTCAACGTAATAACCTCCATCTTCAACATGTGTTGCAATGCTTGAGCCAAATACATGTTGATTTTGGTAAATTATCTTTTCGACGTGTCTTGCATGTGCTGATTATTTTATCGTTGAGTTGATGCAGGATGCTGGATTAGAGATTCGCACTGCCCCCACAGATTGGTTGAGATCACTCTTATTACGACCCTTCTCGTTGTACACGGTATTGGACTCCTTCTTTCCGTTGTATGATCTCTTTTGAGTACTCGAAGATGTAGTCCCCTGAATTTCACCGCTCCTGAGTTTATTTTCAACATGTTCCCACATGAACATGTCACCCGATTCCCCGTCTGCTAAAAGAGATTGATCATTAATTAGGCCCCAAATTCTAGCAGTTTGCCCCAGATGGTCGTATTTGTCCTGATGAAGCTTACTGATGAGAATCCTCAACTCTTCTTGTCCCCGAGCTAAATTTTGGATAAGAGCCATCTGACTACTCATCTGGATTTTCATCCTTTCCATCTCAGCTTGTAGTTGTTCCAACTAGTCATCCTTGTTGTCGTCAGGATTTTTCTTGGACAAGTTCCCAATGAGGAGTGATTTTAATTCTTCTTGCCCCTTGGATAGATTTAGGAACATTTCCTTGAACTGAGCATCTTGAGTTTGGAGATCTCTGTCATTATGCTTGAGAGCCATTTTCCTTGCTGAAATAAACAGCGAGAAAATGAGAAACTTGTCTTGAGAATACCTGTTATGTAATGATATGCATGCAATGTTTTCAAGGATCTCGCGGGGGAAACATAAGAAAATGTTAGCAACTGAATTTGACTGCATCTTCGATTGAAGAAATTCGTATCGTTGAATGTGCTTTTACGAGAATCAAGCTCACCATATAGAGTGGGTCATAGCCACTGACTCAAGACATCGTGCTTTTACGGCATTGGCTAGAGGAAAATAAATCCCCTTGCCCCTTGCTAGACGTCTGGTTCACCGTAACCTGCATTTCAGGCCCTTTGAGATCCTTGAAATGGTTAACAAAATGTTATGGCATGATGTCATGATATGTATGCTATGCACCAAGCAAAAGTGTAAGGTGACGTAAACAAGTAAATCTTGCTAGAATTCCAGGTTATTGGATAATGGATACAAATAGGTCCTGCAAGGAACTCACGTCGTTAGGTAATGAAAATAAACAAGCCCTGCAAGGAGTTCAAGTTGTTAGACAATGAAATCAAACAAGTCATACAAGTAGCCTTAGGTTCAGGCTTGCATGGAGTTTGTAGGTAAGTACCCCTCTTGAAGTTTTAGTTGGCTCAACCTGTCCTAGTAATAGTAATTGGGTTATAAGGAGTCTCATATCATTGACCTTTCTCTCAGGCATTATTTCAGCTTAAGCATCAAAATATTGTGGTCGAAATATCCCAAAAGTCCAGTCTCAATGAGTGTAGCATCGAGTATCAACCAATCTTTGGTCGGAACCAAAGCCGACTATCTCACTACTTTTTAATGGCTAGGATGAGTCAATTAAAGGTTCTAAAGGTCAGTTAGCGCTTAATGACATTATGAGGAAGCCTAATGTTATCCTTGACTGACTCAAGGAACATTAGTACAAGCCAGAGTATCACGCTAACATAGCCATCACTTCGTCCATATCGGTCTACATCGTACAGCCTCTATGATTTATTGCTACTTACATAAAAATGTGCCCCAGATCCGGGTATAGGATATTTAACAATAACCCCAGAAAACCCTTTAAAAATAAAGCAGACAAAGCAAACAAGGAAAGCAATTTAAAATGATCTAACTCTAAGGTAATCCCACTTTCATAATTCCCCAGCAGAGTCGTCAATTCTGTGATACAGTGGCAGAAACGACTGTTTATACTGGTTTTGTGTTTGTATTCACAAATGTTGTGGTAAGCAAGAGTCGCCACCGACTTTTCTTTTATCCAACAAAGGAAAGGGTGAAAAGAACATAAAAAGACCTTTCGAGAGTTTTCTGAGTAAGGGGGGTAGATTATGGAAAGGGAAGGTGTTACCACCCTTTCCATCCGTAGTTATCTACGAGCTCTTAGATGCTTAACTCATTTTGAAATACCTTGTGCTTTGTGTGTTTTGAAAAGTATTTTTGAAAGCGCCTTAGTGCGGCAAACTTTTTAATGTTTCTCAGAATGGTAGAGAACGTTTACAAAGTGTTTGAAAATGTTTTTGAAAGAAGTTTTATGTAAGTGTAAAAATTGTTTGAGCAAGCATCTAACAATTATCTACTTTACTCGAAAGGTTGTTCTTTTCCTCTTTTCCTTTAGACAGTGCTATCCTACTATTAGTGAGTAGGTAGCCCTAGTCGTTGAAGGTTTGAGGGATAATCGAATGGACGTTGTATAGTCAAAAAGGCAAATGGCCAAGAAACCTTAGCAACTACCCTAGGGTTTTAAGATCATACCGAGGCAACATCGAGAGGGTCATTTTTTATCTTTTAAATCAGAGGGTAGCCACTAAAGTCTCTCACGTTTCGAGAGTTGTGACTGTTTTCCGAAGGCAACCAAAGTAGGGATACCCTAGAGGTGTATATGTGAGAGTGTGTTGTACTCAATTATTTTTGTCTTGTGTTAGGTTTGCTAGCGTTTGATTATATGTTCTTGTCATACAATCATATTAGTCATGCATCTAGACAGTTAATAGTGTGCGGGAATTTAAAGTGCGGAAGTGTAAATCTAGATATTATAAGGCTTCCGGGAGGGGAATTATTACAAATCCAAAACTTGGGGAAAATAAAGAAAACAGAGAAATAAAGAGTCCTAATTAATTCTATTACATCCCAATAGGCAGATACAAAAATATGGAAATAAAATGCGAAAGGTAATAACGCGCGCGAACTGAAAGTACGTCTAAAAGTCCTAAGGTATAAGAAAAAGATCTTTTTGTTTGTTTTGATTTAATAAAATGGTTAAATTAAAATTATAATAATTAATCAATTAAAAGAGAAGAATATTATTAATTAAAAAAAAATAATTCTAAACTAAACCTAATATTTTTGGTATTTTTATGATTAAAGAAAACATTAAAATTTTAACCTAATTCTAATTGTTTTTAATTTATGAAAAGAAACCAAAATAATTAATCAAATTAATTTATGAAAATTAAAATTGAATAAAATAAACCTAGATCTAAGTTTTTATATTTTCTGATTTTATGATTAAATAAAAAAATGATTTGAAAATAAAAAACAATTAAATAAACAAAAATAAAATAGAGAAAAGAAATTGAATGGGCCTGGTATGTGAAGCTGAAAGAGGGGGGTGTAATCTAAAAAAACATTGGGCCCAAGCCAACTAGGACCCAGAAGTTGCGCTGGATTCTCTATTGCCAGCCCTTGAAGGTCTACCATGAGGCTGCGTGTTGAGATGCTTGGATCTAGATCAAGAGGTGATGAGCTTATTACATATGATGAGTACGCTTGACCCTGGAACATTGGATCTACAAGAATAATTTGGAAAAATAAATGTGCAAGAGGTAGGGATCGAACCTTTGCCCTTGCACCTAACAAAGCCTTATCATGTGCTACCTTCACCAACTGAGCTAGTTGTTCAATCGTTGATTACAATACCATAATAATGTTATATTTAAAAATGAATCAGAAATATATATTAAAAAATAACGCGCACGCTAAAAGGACCCTTACATCTGAATGGGACAATCAGAACACGCCTTCCTTCCATGCACCCTTCGCCTGAGTTAAACGATCGGAGGGACACCAGAGTCAAACTCTATCTGTCCTGTCATCTCTTCCATCAAAACCTGCAAAAAAGACGCGAATAAAAATCCAGGGAGACCCTATCTCCCTAATTCATGGCCTGCGATCTCAATGGAAGCAAATTCAAGACCTAAAACTTGCTAATTTAGGCGCTACTACATGATCAAAAATTTTCAAAAGCAACTATGGCATATCGGTATCCTGCATGTAAGGGAATTTAAGGATGATTCAGATCTGTTCAAAAACATCTCAGGAACACATTAACAATATTAGCATGGTTTAAAACAAGATAAAAAACGAAATTACAAAAATTATGAATGATATGAAATCGGCGATGCCATGTGAGGGTGTTTCACGTGTTTGGGGACTTCAAGGCTATCTCAAACTTACTCAATCTCCTTGTTGGGAATGAATGGAACCGAGATCTTGTAGTAAGAAGGTTTGTGGTGAGGGTTTGGAAGCTCTAGGGTTTCTTGAAAACTTTGGAAAAATTGACCACTTTTAGATGCTAGGGTTTCCTGTCCTCCTTGGCCTGAATTATGGAGAAATATATAGTGTGTTTTAGGTCAAATCAAATGGACTTGGATCTTTGTACAAAATATTTGATTTGATTTTAATTATTTTTCATTATTAATTAATTAAATAAAAAATAATTGAAATAATTAAAATTAAACACAACCAAAGGGTGTAAGAATAAGCTTTGAGGTGTAATACACGTGTGGACTCTCAATCCATGGCCCACAAGTCAAAAATATCAAAATTGCTCAACTTGAAATTCATGCATTTCATCAAAATTTCCCAATTTGATCTACTCATAACTTGCTCAATTTTCATTTTTTGAGGGTGATATTTGACTTTTTGGAAAGCCCGAGATGCCCTCTACAATCTCAATGTTGACCATTTTTGCATTTGAATAGTTTATCTTAATGTAAACAGTCTTCAAAAAAAGTGTTTTTTGTTGACTTTCTAAAAATGACCAGTAATGTTTGAGATTGAATCTTTCAAATGGTGCATTTCTTTATCATGAGGGCAAGAGATAATTTGTAGGGAATTGGATTCTCTTAAAAATGAGCCTTGGTTGGGGAAAGGGGATGAAGTATGTGAAAGTTATTCCTAGTCAAAGTTCAGTTGACCTTTTCTATAGAAACCCTAATTTAGCATTTCTTGACTTTTGATAGATTATGAGAATTTATTGAGGGATCATGATAAAACCTTTATAAAATGATAGATATCACTTCAAAATATTGATGTTGACCAAATCTCTTGAAGTTTGACTGTATATTGGTCACAATTGACTTTTGACCTAGTACAGTTGATTTTCAAGCATTTGAGCAATTGACTGAGCAAACATGTAGTGTAATGCATGAAACTTGGCATGGACACTCTTGAATACATATTAGGACCATGGAAAACATTTGAGACCTTTGGAGCTCCCACACATTGGTGAAAAGTGAAACCCTAGTTAGAGGTTCATTGTTTAGGAGGAGAATTTGTCTAATCAATTCTTGGTCATCCTTGAGCAATTGAAGACCTTAATGAGCATGTCTTGAGTAAAAATGGGAGGGAAAATTTTTGGGTACAACAATGCTCCATACTGGCTTTAAAATTAGTCATCTCCTTACAGAGTCCAGAAATCTCTTGCTTAATATTTTCTGTCTTCCTCTTAGCGCGAGTGTTGTACTGGTGAGACCAAAGGAAAAATAAGGCTTGAAATGACTTTTAAAAGTGAAACAAAAAATGTAGAATGATGCATGATATGCAAAAGAGATATTTTATTTTATTTTCAAGGAAATCAAGATATTAAATTGTAAACATCAAAGTATGAAGATAGAAGATGAATTTTAAATTTGATCAAAACATTGATCAAGTTATCATCAAGATCAATCATCCATTTTGGTGGATAGGGTTTTCACCCCATCACCACCCAAGATCCATTGAGCTTGATGAAACTTATGATATTTACAAAGAAAGTCTTCCAAATTCCTTGAAAGTCAAGTGAAAAAAGGTTTCATGGATGCATGAAGGCATGGCTATGCAACAACCACAAGCAAGGTCACAAACAAAGTTGAAAGGTTCAACGTAACGAGCATGGAGTCAAAGGTAAGAACCACCCACAAGGTATGTACAAAGGTCTTCAAATCACTTGTAGATCATGGTTCTAAGGAATCTCAGAGTCTACATTTTTATTTTGGATATTACCAACTTCCCGATTACTCAGTAATTAGTAATATTCTCAAGAAAAACTCGTCTGAGCGAAACATCGTGTGACAACTACTTCCATATTATTCCATCATAGTCTCCGCACTTCATCTAAAAGGCCAAGATGGGTCAGGGGTTCTACGGCTCTCATCTTCTTTGGCTCCCAAGTCGAAAGAAACAATGTCTTCTCGATTACTCAGTAAACAAATACTACAGTTAAAGGGGCCTCCACTGAGTGGAGGATTTCATTTCTCCTTCTTCGGGATTACTCCCTAAAAGTTAACATGACTATACCGCCCGTCCTATTCTTATGTGTAATTTAGTCCAGGTATAGGTCTAGTCCTTTGTAAGTATCACCAACACCCAAATAACCACAATATATAACATATAATCAAACAAACAAACAATAATAAAAATGATATGAAAAATTAGGCTTAACCCACTTAGGGATGGACCAGCAAGAGGTGAATCTATCCCCAGCAGAGTCTCCAATTCTATAGCGGTGAAAATCAGAGAACAAGCTATTAATTAACTTGACTCGCAAATAAGCAAGATTCGCCACTGCGCTTTATTATTGCCAAGGGAAAATGGAAAAGAGCGAAATAAAACCCTTAAATATGCAATGTAAAGTAATACTTAAAAAGAAATGAAAATACAATGCGTTTTTGAAAGAGATCGAAAGTTCGGGGGTTTATTATACAAAGCGAACGTACTAGCAAGCAATGCATCTGCAGTACTCCACAAGAACCTTTTGAAATATCTGTTTTTTGGTTAAAATTGTTTGTTTGGCTAAAATGGGGGTGAATGAGATTTTGAAGATACGAAGACCTAGTGTCAAATTTTTCACTTAAAAGGTGTGAGTTTTAAAATTGAGTCTTTTAGGAAAATTTGTTTTAAGATTTACAAAAATTAAAAAAATATCAAGGGTTTCGCACAATCGTAACAAATATATTTGATGACAAGAAGTCAATAAAGTTAAAACACTTCCCTTGGATTTTAGACGAACGAGAGAAATAAAAATTAAATGATCGAAAATAAAGTTAATTAGAATGACAATTGAACAATTAAATAAATAACAAAAATTAAATAGAAGACTAATTTATAATAGCATGTATTTTAAAAAAAAATTAAATAAAAGACTAATTTATACTAGTATGTATTTTTAAATAATTAAATAAATAACAACAATTAAATAAAAGACTAATTAAAAAGACAAACAAAATTAACTAAAAATATTGACCAAACTAAAATGAAATATCAAGATTTAAATAAATTATAAAACTAAGCTAATTTATTGAGTTTTATCTAAAACTATGTGATTATTTAATAATAAAAAAATCTACTAACTAATTAACAATAAAACTCAAAGAAACTAATTAGTTAAAACAAAGGGTGGTACAAGAATTAAGGACAGGGTGTGAAATAAGAAGTCATTAGAGCTGAGGCCCAAATCATTAAGTCCAAAGATGTATTTTTGTTTAGGTTACCAAAAAAGGCTGTTATGGGCCGGGTTGAGGCTCACTCAAATCTGTCCAAGGGATTACAAAAACCCTAGAGTCATTTTGAAGATTAGAACGGCTGTAGATGGACAATTGTGCCATTAGTCTTTTAATTTTCAAATAAAACCTAATTGAATACTAATTATCTTTTTTAATTAAAAAAATTCATTTGGAAAGAAGAAAACATACACTTTCTCTCTTTCTATCTAACGTACAAGAAAACAAGATGACATCTCTGATCTCTTGATCCTTCTACTCACTTAACCTTCATCTACAAAATCAACATTGAAACAATATATCTTCCCCCCTCTCACAATCTTCATCTCAATCATTCTCCCTGCTTCCTCTTATCTCTCTCAAATCTACAAACTCTCATTCCTCTACTTTTCTCAACTGCACCGCGCAACCTTCAATCAACGCCACCACCTCTGCGAAAACCATGCCTCAGACCCGCTCCTCACACTTCCGCAAAGGAAATCTTAACTTCTCCGTCTCTTAAGCTTCAACATAATTTGCCTTCTCCCAACTTCAAATCTTTGAAGAAAATCACCGCTGCATCAACGTTGCCACAAAATGCCACACACCACTGTGTCTTTTCCGACTAAAAGAAGCGTCTGGTACTTCTTCAACAGAGGCGAATAGAAAACCAGATTCCTTCAAGTCAATATGTTTTTTAATTTATTATTTGTTTTGTTTGTAATTCTAAACTTCTTCGGCTTCTGCATTTTTTGAATATATCTGATGTTGTGTTGTTGTTTGCAATTTGCTCCTCCGCTTATGTGCTTCTATTTATGCAGGGAGGAATGAAAGGAAGTTTTTTTGAAGTGTTAGGGTTCTGTTATGCAGAGATTTAAAAGTTTTTCTGGATATGAGAGGCCATTTCAAGGATTTTTCAGGTTGGGGGAATATCCTCCCGTCCCTCATAGACCGAGGGAGTTTTTTAAAGTATGAATAGGTTTGAGATGCAGGGTCCGGTTGTAAGTAGAGTGAGGCTAAAATTTATGAATTTCTTGCTAGGTATTTGTGAGAGATCTTTCTGTGTTGTTGGTATTCTATTAAAGGAATCTTGGAGGTTATTATTGATAATGTCCTCCTTTATTGTTCCTCTTTCTTCTGTTCTTATAGTGAATGTATGATAGAATTGGAGGGAAAATTGGATCCAAATATCAGTTGAATTCTAGTTTATGTCAACTACCTTATGCTTTCTTGATGCAGGGATTTGTGGTTTCATTTTGGGCAAGTTTTGGACAGCAAAGATACTAACAAGGCTGTTTGCTGACTGTTTTTTAGCTGATTCTAATCTGTCTTTTACAGGGCTGATATGCAGAATAGACAACAACATTTTGGACAAATTTGTGTGTTGTAGCATGGCTGGAAATTGGGCATATTTTTATGAGCTCTTGACATGTTTTTATGGGCCTTTAAACTCTTTTGAATTGCTAAAAAAATTTGCTAATCACACACTTGTTTTCTTTTTCACTAGTTGATGAAGAAAGTATGAAGATTGGAAGATGGAGCTTTGATAATGAAAGCAAGGAGAATTTGAGAGACCTTGAAGATGAAGCCTTTAGGCATAGAAACTTGAAGAATTTCTTTTGTGATTGTAACTTGAAACTTTATTGAATGTAACTTGGGAACTAACTTGTATAATTTCCAAATGAATGAAACAATGGTTACTTGGTACTTTGAAATTGTATTTTTTGATATGTCTTGCAAATTGAACGAGAACCTTTGAATGATGTTTAACTTTTGTCAATTTGAAATCAATAGACTTGAATTTGGAGTTTTGAAATTTGAATCATGAAGTGTATTATAGAATTTGATTTCACTTTGAATATTATGAACACGATCTCTTGATTTTGAATCTTGAGACTGATCTTTGGATAAAAGACTTGAAAAATTGATGAACATCTTAATTTCCAAGCAGCATGTAGAATTGATGTGCTTGATGTTTTTATTTGAACATTTACTTGGAACTTCCAAACTAATGAAAGAAATAATTTCCTTCCATACTTATCGAACTAGGCATGGAAATAAACACACGATCCTCTGAAGTTCCATAAGACATCTTTGATCAAAATGAGATTGAACGATGCTTGAGACTCTATGCTCTGAGATTAGAGGTTGTTCCTTGATGAACCAATCTTCGAGAATCAATAATTAATTGTACTTCTGACTCGAGGGACTCAAAACCCTAATTGAGGCGTAATGCCTGATGCCATTGATTCAGATCTGTCTCTTCACATGACACCAAAGAAAAAACATACACCTTTGTATTTGATTAGAAGTTAGTGACGCATAAGATAAAATGTTTGCAACACTTGATAATCTCTGCATGAGCATTGCTCGAAGGAGAGAGAGTTAAAACCGACCATGTTGTGACCTTGAGGCTTTTATGAAAAATGCAAATGAAGATGGGATCTTAGGTCAAAAATTGGGGTATGAAACATATGAATATTAAAACTCAATGCACATGTTAAATGGAAAATCAGACAGCATTGTATTCAAATTTAATGTGCATGAAAAATTGTTCCGAAATCGGTAAAACTTTACATAATAGTCACTCAAAGGCTAAACCAAATGCAACAGAACAAAAATAAAAAATTAAAACAAGTTTCAAGTGGATTTTTAAAAACTGGACAACACTACACCGTATCACAAATCAATCCGGAAAATCACACCTGAAACGGTAAAAATCAACATTAACCATCCATAGATGTCCCCACATGATCAAATAATCCTCAAACAAATTTTAGAAGCTATTTGCATCTTGTTTATACATTCCAGACATCAACTTATACTTAAATCGATATCGATAAAAATCATTTTCAACAATTGTAAATAGACGCAAAAACATGCTTATCGGTTCAAGTATTATCGCTTAAGAATAGTGTATAAGTTACAATCAATGATACCATACTAGATGTCTTAATTCCAAGCTCAAAACATCATTCATGTGTTAATACAAATTTATTGAATCAAAACATTTTCAATGTCAAAATATCAAATTTATCAACAAAATGATGTAAAGTTACATTAACTCATGAAATCAAGCTAAATTCTCACCATAAATTCAAGATTCAACATAATTCGACATAAATTGACATAATTAACATCAAAACCCCCAATGAAAACTTATACCGAAATCGCATCAAAGCACCGGTTCATGAACAACAATGTTGTACCCTAAAAATTTCCCTCTCTTTTCTCAAAGATTCTCTCACAAAAATCTTCATTGCTCAAAATCATATAAGGTTTGATCAACTCAAGACACTTCCTCAGCACTGGGCTCAAATTAAGGTTTGGGTTTGGATAAGTACAATTGGATTTTTAATGCCCATTTAGTTTCCAGGGATCATATTGGGTTTTCAAGCATTAAGTCAAAGAGGAAAATGTTGAAAGTGAAAGTAATGGTTTCCTTCATGTCTGCTTATATCCACAAGCCAATGGCTCCCTTCATGCTTGCCTCAATTCACAATGCAATGGCTTCCTTCATGCTTGCTTTGATCCACCTCTAAACCCTTTGACACACATAGTTTCTACACTATGAATTACAATTTGAGGTTTCAACATTTGAAATTTCGACCACTTAATCAACTGATGGTTAATGGTAGGAAAGAAATCCATAAATTCTTTCATTTTGACTATGCCAATGAGATCATCTTGCATTCTCAAAGTGGCACATTCAGATGAATGTGGTCCATTCGAAGGACACACAATTGGTAGAAACAAATATTGTTTTGTCTATTGATAAGTTGGTCGAAGGTTGTAGGTGGCCCATTAGAAGGACATACATTGATGGATTTGAAGGACATACAATTGATCCATTCGAAAAACACAAAATTGGTGGATTCGAAGAACATACAATATGGCACATTCGAAGTACATACATTGGTGGATTCGAAGGACATACAATTGGCCCGTTCGAAGGACATACATTGGTGGATTCGAAGAACATACAATATGGTCCATTCGAAGGATATATAATTGGTCCATTCGAAGAACACACAATTGGTGGATTCGAAGAACATACAATATGGTCCATTCGAAGGACATACAATTGGTCCACTCAAAGAACACAAAATTGGTGGATTCGAAGAGCATACAGTTGGTCCATTTGAAGGACATACAATGGGTCCATTCGAATAGCACACAATTGGTGGAAACAAGTATTATTTTGCCTTTTGATGAGTCTGGTCGAAGGCTGCTGAACAAATTCCTATTTGATGCCAAGCCCAAGTTTGTTGTATTGTCCACATAACAACCTAAAACCATGTCAAAAAAATAGTCTGCTGTACTGCTATGAAACATCCCTGCACCAAGCTGCCACAACACTCCAAAACTGCTGCAAACCCGTCCAAGCCTGCATTATCTCAACCCCATATTTGCACCAAATTAACAAATAAAAGCTGCATAAAAAAAGGCTATGAAGACAACATACCTAAATTGTTCAAATTTTATTTGTTTTTCCCCCAAAATCCAAGCAAGACTCTTCTATAAATAATCTGTTTCACAACACATCTAAGGGGGGATTTTTCAGAGGGCTTTTTGAAAAACAAAGAGAGGCTTTTTGGCAAGGAAAATGGAGAAGAGAAGAAAAAAAGAGAAGAGAGAACACTTAAAACACTCTTAAACCCAGAACCAAAAAATACAACACCTCTGTTTGTTCTCTCTTTCGAATCCATGTTTTCTTATCCTTCGAACTCAGGTTCCTTCATTCCTTCAAATTCAAGAATATTCAGGGCAGCAACTAAAAGTTCAAAACACCAACTCAGATTCAAGGTAAGTCTTCCTGAATTTAAACCCTTGATTTCAAGCATAACATGTAAATAACCATTTCCTTCGAAGCTAACCTTTCATTTGTATTCCTTTCTTGTCAATTATATGTTAAGAACTAACCTGTACAAACCATAAAACAATGTTGGAGTAAAAAATACCAGCATGGTTCGACACAAATCCTTAGGCTTCGAACACACTGCTTCACAGTCCCAAACGAAAGAAAATAAAAAAGTGTGAGTCGAAGGGTGTATGTTTCGATACACACTGATTTGCAGGCCCAAACGAAAGAAAGCAAAAGGGGTGTGTGAATCGAAGGACATATGCTTCGAACATATTGCATGAATCAAAAGACTTGTTTTTCTCTCTTTTGTGCTGTTTTTGTTTTTTAAATTTTCTTGCTATTCAGTATGGTTGTAATAATTAGGACTTTTATTGCTTTCCACCCCCCATTTGTACACTTTTATCCCCCATCCCCTAATTATGTAGTAGCTTAGGATTTTAATTTCCGCAATTTACCGCTTTAATATAAATTGTTAGTAATTAGGGTGTGTATGGCAAGATAAAATCCCTAATTTCAAAGACAAAATGCATGCAATCAAACACACTATTCACACACGTGCACCTCTAGGGTAACCTCGCTTATTGCCTAAAAAAATAGTCATGTCCCTCGAATATGGGAAATTTAGCAAAGACCCTCGATAAAAAGATCGTAGTCCCTCGATGTTGCCTTTCATAACGATCTAGTCCCTTACGAAAATTGCTAAAATGTCTCATAAGTTGCCTTATATGACTATACGGTGACCCACGCTCGTCCCTTCACATCCAATGATGGGTCTTCTTACCAAATCAATGGTAAGATTGCAACATCTAAAGGAGGATGAAATGAACATAGACCTTTTGAGTAGGTAGGACGCTCGTAGTTTCTTGCTCACAAATTAAAATTATTTCCACACTTACACTTTCAAACATCTTTAAAAAACATCTCTTTGAACTATTTTTAAAAACAACACTTTGTACACATTCTTATAGAGACGAGAATCATTACAAAGTTTACTGAAACAACGACGTTTTCAAAATACTTTCAAAACCCACCACAAAACACATTTCAAACAAAGAAATTTCAAAAGTGATCTAGCAAAAAACTAAAAGCCCGTAGATAACTACGGGTGAAAAGGGTGCTAACACCTTTCCTTTTCATAACCTACCCCCCGAACTCAAGAAAATATCTTAAAGGTCTTTCCTGTTCTTTTCACCATTTCCTTTATTGGATAAAGAAAAGCCGGTGGAAAATCTTGCTATCTGTAATATTTGCGATCAAACGCAAAACAATCAAGTTAGTTCTCCCACCGTATCATAGAACTGGCGTCTCTGCTGGGGACTTAACTTAGAAGTGGGGTTACCTTAGAGATAGATCACATTTATTTGCTTTATTTGTTTGACTTTATTGCTTTTATTTATGGGTACTTGTTTGGGTTTGTATTGATCCTCTACCCGGATTTGGGAATACCATTAGGTAAGTAGCAATAGATCGTGGAAACTATACAGGGTATACCGACATGGTTGAAGCGATGACTACGTTAGTGTGACACATATTTCGGTACCGGTGGCCCTTGAGTTTAGTTAAGGAGAATACGGGGCCGCTATGTGGTGTCATGAAGCACTAATTGACCTTAGAACCTTTAATTGAACAAATTGGCCATTAGGAAGTAGTGAGATTTCTGCCTTTGGCGCAGTCTGAAGTTGGTTGATACTCGACACTACGCTCATTGAGATTGGACTTTCAGGATATTTTGGTCGCCAATGAAGAGGCTTGCGCTGAAACAATGCCTGATGAAGAAAGATCAGTGATATTGAGATTCCCTAGAACCCGATTACTTTCTAAGACAAGTTGAACCAACTAAACTTCAAGAGGGTACTTACCTATGAACTCCATGCAATTCTAAGCCTAAGGACTTGTCTTGTTTTGTGTGTATATATTTTCTTGTACATAACATCATGACATCATACCATAGCATTTTACACTAACCATTTCAAGGACCTAGATATTTATTTTCAATCTATTTTGTAGGACATGACTCCCACTCGCAGGAATACTATCCAAGTCAACCTCGTACGAGTGCCTCTTAAACTCAAAGAATTAGCATCAGGGATTCCTGAGAATTATATGTTCACCAAAAGACATGGTCTACTTCTCAATCTGGTTACCTCAAGCCTTGATGAAGACACGATGAAGGTGCTTTTTCAGTTCTTCGACCCTTTACACCATTGCTTTACCTTTCCCGATTACCAACTTATGCTTACTATGGAAGAATTCTCTCAACTCTCAGGAATTCCTATTCTTGATCAATCACCTTTCAACAGTATTGAAAGAGACCCGGGACCTGAGGAGATTGCTCGAGCTTTACATTTGAAATGATCTGACGTTGTGGCTAACTGGGAAACAAGAAGTGGTGTCAAAGGGTTTCTAGCCAAGTTTTTGTTGGAGAAGGCTCAAGATTTTTAGGATAGTTTGGATTTACAAGCCTTTGAAGAAGTTTTGGCTCTTCTCATCTAAGGGATGGTACAATTTCCCAATCCTGACCAACTTATAGATGTGAACACAGGCAAAAATTTTATATCTCGCAAACCGGTGCCTACTTTTCTTGGGGACATCTAGCATTCTCTTCACTCGCGCACCATGAAAAGAAGGGGGACCCTCATGTGTTGCACTCCTCTATTGGCTAGGTGGTTTGTTTCGCACCTACCTCGATCTATTTTGAAAAATGAGCAAGGCATCAGATGGTCTAATAGATTGATGTCACTCAGACATTCATATATTCATTGGTGTTCTCGATCTTTGGAGGACATTACTATCATCGATAGTTGCAGGGAATTCCCTAATGACCCTCTACTTTGCATTAGGGGAGGTATTACCTACAATCCTTGTTTGGATTTACGACTGCTTGGGTATGCACGAAGGGATGGACCCCATGATGCACTCATCCAAGGTTTGGTATTCGATTACGATAGCGACAACCAAGGCTATCGTCAAAGGTTCATACGAGCTTGGATAATGATAAACAAAGTGGATAGTAAAACATTGGGACATAAGAATTCCATTCCCCTTGAGCCTTACCTTAAGTGGGTGCGAGCTCGCGCTTAAAATCTCATGATGCCTTATGAGGCCATTTTACCAATCATCATGGAGCCTGTTGCTAAAGGAGACGTTCTATATACTGTCCTTTATCCTGATATGCCTACTTATCTTGAAGATTTGCAAAGAGCTTGGATTCAGCTAAAGAGGGAGCGAGACACCTTTGAAGCCCAGTGCTAGCAAGCGAGAAGAAGGTTATGGATCTCACGAGACAACTCCATGAGTAGCAGAGTTTAAACTCCTACATTGCACCAAAGAGGATGCACTCGTAGGAGGCTTGATTTCTTTTTGTTTTAGAAAGTTTATTTTGTATTTTTTGTTCCTTCCAATGTAAGCCCAAGAGGCATGTTGTAAGCAATTTGAACTTATTAATACAATTAATGTTTGTTCCCTTTTTTCTAAACAAATTTGAATCTTCTAAAATCCTTGAAATCAATTGCATATGCAAGTTCATGCATCATAACGAAACATGTTTTTTATAACAGGTTTCGTTATCTTTCTACTGTTTATTTCATTAAGATGGATATCGAACAAACAATGAAAGATCTTCAAGCATAGAATGCTCAATTCCAACATATGTTCCTGGATATGGCTAAAGGACAAGAGGACCTGAAGGCTATCATGATCAAAGACAAGAATAAAAAGATAAGGAAACCAGTGGGTGTCCTGAATATGGGAAGGAGATTCAGAGAACCAGCAAAGCGAGCTCTAGAATTCACAACTTCGTCAAATGAGGGGACAATCAGGAAGAGAAGACAAAAGAAGGGGACCACAGTCTGGGGTCTGATGAAGAAGACTCTGACTATGCTGAAGAACAATATCCTCCCGCTGATGACAAATATAAACAACTGGAGGATCGTCTCAATACCATGGAAATTCAGAGAGTACTTGGTCTGGATTTTGAAGAATTAGGGTTGGTTTCTGAAGTGGTCATTCCACTGAATTTCAAGGTTCCCGCATTTGATAAATATGACGGAGTTTCATGTCCGAAGATGCATCTGAGATCCTATGTCAGGAAGATCCAACCTCACACCGCTGATAGGAATTTGTGGGTGCATTTCTTTCAGAAAATTTTATCGGGGACTCAATTGGAGTGGTTCAATCAGCTGGAGGGAACCAACATTCGCAACTGGGAGGATATGGCTGCTGCATTCTACAAGAAGTACCAATACAATACTGACCTCTCTCCAACTGTACACAACTTCAAAGCACGTCTATGGGTTCCAATGAGGGCTTCAAAGATTATTCCTAGAAATGGAGAGATCTTGCAGGAAGAGTCCAACCTCCTCTGTTTGATAGAGAGCTGGTATATATGTTCTTGGGTACTTTGTCAAGCCCATTATTCAAACATATGATCGGGAGCTCTTCAGCTGGGTTCACCGAGTTGATATTTATAGGTGAAAGAGTAGAAGCTGGTATCAAGAGTGCTAAGATTCAGAGAGAGGCGTCTTCAAGTACAATAAAGAAACCATTCTCTAAGAAGAAAGAAGTAAGTGTTTCCTACAGTCAAAAGAATCAAAGCAAAGCTGAAATCCGTCCAACAATGGGAGTTGTAATGATCTCCAACCCTGTATCAACTTAACAACAAAACCATCAACGCAGGCAGGATGCGCCTAGAAGACAGTTCACCTGGCTTAACATGTCCTTATCTCAAGTTTTGCCACACTTGTTAAAGTCTAATCTGATCACTCCGAAGGAGCCTCCTCAAAACCCAAACACTACATATCCCCGTTATAATCCAAATGATCGGTGTGCCTACCACTCCAACAGTCTGACGCATGATACAAATGATTGTTGGGCTCTGAAGAATAAAGTTCAGGATCTTATTGAGACAAAGGAGATCGAATTTGACCCTCCCGAGACCCCTAATGTGATAACTGCACCAATTCCCAAGCATGGTCAGGGTGTTAATGCCGTTGATAACGACCTGTTTGTTTCTTCTGTTGATGAACTAGCTACTCCTCTGCCGATTGTTAAGAAGAATCTCTTGTGAGCCGGTTTATTTCTGGGTTGTGGTGAAGGTTTCCACCCGTCCATGTCTCTACCCAATGGTTGCTTGTTGTTGAAGATAGGTGTCCAATGTCTGATGGACAACAAGGAAAGTCTATTTGAGAAGACTCCCTCTACGAGAAGTCCGTGTGAAGATATATCAATTATTACCATTTCCGACAATCCTCACAGGGTCTCCTCCAAAAGACCTGTCAGGATTACATTCACTCCTAAGGTTGCTCCTTTAATTATCACTTTTCCTGGGCCGATACCATATTCCTCCGATAAGGTTGTTCCTTGGAACTATGGAGCTGGCGTTTATTACCATGGCGTCAAGCAAGACCTGTTGGCTATCAAAGATGAAGTTGTTGAAGATACTGATCCTAATATCGACAACATTGTTGGGACCAGTAAAATTACCAGAAGCGGAAGGATCTTCTCTCCTGATATCTCTCCAAGGACTATTGCCACTCCCTTGGTTATTCTTGTTAATATTCCTGTTGTTACTCCTGTTGCTACTCCTACTGTCACTCCTGTTTCTATTCCTACTACTGAGTCAGCCGAGACTCGGGGCAAAGAAGTATTGGTTGAGCCTTCCCGGATGGAGGAACCTAAAGAAACCATTCCCGAAGCCTCTAAAAAAGAAATGGAGGAGATACTGAAAATCATACGGAAAAGTGACTACAATGTTGTGGATCAATTGGGGCAGACCCCCTCAAAAATTTCAATGTTGGCCTTACTGTTATGCTCTGAAGCCCATGTTGAGGCTTTGGTGAAGTTCCTCAAATCTGCTCATGTGCCACAAGAGACTACTGCTGACCAATTCAAGAACTGTGTCTCTAGTATAACTGTTGACAATGGACTTGGTTTCTCTGATGCTGATTTGACGTCTAAAGGAAGAAAGTATAATGATGCCCTGTATGTCTCTATTGAGTGTAGGGGAACTACCCCTGGTTCATGTTCTAGTTGATACAGGTTCATCGCTAAATGTTCAACCCAAGGGTGCTTTAGATGATTGGACTGTGAAGGATTGACTTTGAAGCCCAGTAATATTGTGGTGAGGACTTTTGATGGTTATAAGAGAATGGTACACGGGGAGGTGGACATTCCTATTAATGTTGGTTCCCAAACTTTTGGCTCCACTTTCTATGTGATGGACATTCGCCCGTCTTACTCTTGTTTGTTGGGACTTCCTTGGATTCATGGGGTCGGCGCTGTCACTTCCACTTTGCATTGGATGTTAAAGTATCCAGTTAATGGAAAGATTGTTATAGTCCATGGTGAAGAAGAGTATATGGTGAGCCACCTGAACTCTTTATGATATGTCGAGATAGACAGAGAGTTCATCGAGACCCCCTTCCAGAATTTTAAAGAGGTTCCTCAGACAATTGCTGTTACCAAAACTGCCATTGCTGTTCCAGAAATTACCAGACCTCTATTGAAGATGACTTCTCTAAAGGATGCCAGGGCTTTAATTGAAGAAGGTGTGTGCACTATTTAGGGCCAACTACCTGACATCCCCTATAAACCTGACAAGCTTGGCTTGGGTTTCACTTTAGGAGCTCAAAAAGCCATTCGCCGTGCTCACGTCAGAGGACCACCATTATGCATCAGCAACCATGGAGTCAACGTTGTAGAAGACACTGACAGTGACTATGACCTGGACAATTGGATCTTCCCTACTACCAACGGTGGACTCAGAAATTGGATAGCTAGATATTTTTTTCCCATTACGTTCATTCAGGAGTAACTGTCTTTTTGTTTTCTTTTTGGGATATGTAATATTTGAACAATTTAAACTCTAAAGCCACGTGTCTTACCCGAGGAGCAATGGTTTATTTGTGAGGAGTTATCATTTCACTTTTCATATGTCATAAATAAATCATTGGACATTTTGCATATAAATTTTGCGCTCTTTGTCTTTCTTTTCTATTTTTACTTTATCAAAATAGCTATGCTCTCTTACACACACCCACATATCAAACTGCAGATCCATATCCACTATGGATCCCATTGATAAAGGTTCTGCTATTGCCAGTTATGACTTTGAAAACCCAACCTACCAAATTGAGAATGAAGTTGAGGAAGATTGTGAAGTACCAGGAGAACTTGCTAGACTGTTATAATAGAGGGAAAGAGCGATACAACCTCATGAAGAGCTAGTCGAGACGGTAAACATGGGTACTAAAGAGGACAAAAAGGAAGTTAAGATAGGTGCCAACTTGGAACATAGCGTCAAGGAATGATTAATCCATATGTTACATGACAACATTGAGATATTCGCCTGGTCGTACGAAGACATGCCGGGGTTGGACACTGATATTGTGGTTCATCGTCTACCAACGAAAGAAGATTGTCCTCCAGTGAAGCAAAAGGTTTTCCGTATGCACCCTAAGATGTCAGAAAAGATCAAGGCCGAGGTTATGAAATAGTTTAACACTGGATTCTTAGATGTTACTTCTTATCCATAATGGGTTGCAAACATGGTACCAATACCTAAAAAGGATGGCAAGGTGCGCATGTGTGTGGATTATAGAGATTTGAATAGGGAAAGCCCCAAGGATGAATTTTCGCTTCCCCATATCGATGTTCTGGTTGACAACATCACACAACATAAGATATTCTCCTTCATGGATGGTTTTTCCAGGTATAATCAGATTAAAATGGCACCTAAAGATATGGAGAAAACAACTTTCATCATGCAGTGGGGCACCTTCTACTACAAAGTTATGCCATTTGGATTGAAAAACACTGGGGCAACCTATCAGCATGCTATGGCAGCCTTATTTCACGAAATGATCCATCACGAGATAGAGGTCTATGTTGATGATACGATAGCTAGGTCTCAGACTGAAGAAGAACACCTTGATCACTTGAAAAAGCTGTTTGAAAGACTGAGGAAGTACAAGTTAAGACTAAATATGAACAAGTGTATTTTTGGAGTAAGATCTGGTAAGCTATTAGGTTTCGTTGTCAGCGGCAAAGGTATCGAAGTAGATCCTACAAAGGTTAAAGCTATTCAAGAGATGTAAACTCCCCGCACCGAGAAAGAGGTTAGAGGATTCTTGGGATATCTAAACTACATTTCCAAATTAATTTCCCACCTAACCGCTACTTGTGAGCTGATCTTCAAATTACAAAAAAAGGATTAAGGTGTGAGGTGGAATGACGACTTCCAGAATGCCTTTGACAGAATTAAGGAGTATCTTCAAGAACCTCCAATTTTGATGCCACCGGTTGAAGGAAGACCTCTGATCATGTACCTAACAATATTAGAAAATTCAATGGGGTGTATGGTGGGGCAGCATGATGAGTCTGGCCGAAAAGAGCACACAATATACTACCTGAGAAAAAAGTTTACCGACTGTGAAACCAGATATTCACTGCTCAAGAAAACTTGTTGCGCTCTGGCATGGGCTGCTCGCCGACTAAGATAGTATATGCTGACTCAAACTACCTTATTAATATCTAAAATGGATCATATCAAATACATATTCGAGAAGCCCGCCCTCTCTGGAAGAATAGCAAGATGGAAAATGGTCCTGACCGAATATGACATTCAGTACACTACCCAAAAAGCAATAAAAGTAAGTGTACTAGCTTATCATTTGGCTCATCAGGCTGTGGACGACTATCAATCCATGAATTTTGAGTTCCCGGACGAGAACATCATGTTAGTGAATGATTATGATGAACTTGGACTGTATGACAGACCTAAACAAGGATCCCGATGGACTATGGTTTTTGACGGAGCTTCTAATGCACTTGGCAATGGAATCAGTGTTGTTATCATATCTCCCAAAGGCTGTCATACTCCTTTCACTGCCAGGCTATGTTTCAACTGTACCAATAATATGGCTGAATAAGAAGCATGCATTATGGGTCTCAAAGCTGTTATCGATTTGAGAATCAAATTCTTGAGCGTATTTGGAGACTCGGCCTTGGTGATTAGTCAAATCAAAGGAGAATGGGACACAAAGCATCCTAATACCATCCCTTACTGAGAGCATGTGTTGGCACTGATTCCACACTTTGAAGAAGTTACCTTTGAGCATTTTTCATGAGAAGAAAATCAATTAGCAGACGCGCTAGCTACTATGTCATCCATGTTTAAAGTCAGATGGGATAATGAAGCTCCTCAGATCACCATTGAGATATTGGACGAACCCGCATACTGTTATGAGATGGATACTGAAGAAGTAGGGGAAAACCTTGGTTCCATGAAATGAAAAGATGCCTCGAAGACCAAGAGTATCCTGAGGGAGCTTCCGTTAATGATAAGAAGTTCCTAAGAAGGTTCTCTGCCAAGTTTTTCCTCAATAACAAAATCCTCTACAAGCACAACCACGATTCTACTTTGCTTCGGTGTGTAGACAAGAATGATGCAGAGAAGATTATGGCAGATATGCATGAAGGTACCTTTGGCACCCATTCTAGTGGACACATAATGGATAAGAAGATTCTGAGGGCAGGGTACTACTATCCACTATGGAAGCAGACTGTTATTCGCATTCCCGAACTTGTCACAAATGACAGATCTATGCTGATAGAGTACATGTGCCTTCGGTTACCTTGAACGTCTTGACTTCTCCATGGCCTTTTGAAATGTGGGGCATCGATATGATCAGAGAGATTAGACCTATCGCTTCTAATGGGCAACGCTTCATCCTGGTTTCCATTGATTACTTCACAAAGTGGGTCGAGGCAACCTCATTTGCTTATGTTACCAAGAACGTCGTGGCCCGATTCATCAGACATAAACTTATTTGTTGGTATGGTACTCCAGAAAGAATCATCACAAATAATGGTACCGATCTCAATAATACTATGATCACTGAGCTCTACGCACAATTCAAGATTCAACATCATAATTCTTCTCCTTACCGACCAAATATGAATGGCGCTGTAGAGGCTGCTAATAAAAACATTAAGAAGACAGTGAAGAAGATGACAGTGACATACAAAGACTGGAACAAATGTTACCATTCTCTCTTCATGGTTTTCGTACATAGTACGCACGTCAACAGGGGCGACTCATTTCTCTCTAGTATATGGTATGGAAGCTGTCCTACCCATCGAAGTCCAGATCCCTTCCTTGAGAATCATGAAGGATACAGGTTTGAACAAAGATGGATGGGTTCAGACTCGACTTGACCAATTGAACCTCATTGACGAGAAAAGGCTCACGGCTGTCTGTCATGGTCAGATGTTCCAGAAACGTATGATTAAAGCTTTTAACAAAAAGGTCAGACGTCAGGAATATCAAGTTGGCGACCTGGTAATCAAGCGTATTATCCTACCACAAAGTGATCCCAGGGGAAAATGGACTCCCACATATGAAGGACCATTTGTGATAAAGAGCATATTTTCTGGTGGATCCATGGTATTAACCACTATGGACGGTGACGACCTTCCACATCATGTAAACACGGACATAGTTAAAAGATATATACGCATAAACAGAGACCCGCTAGGTTGACTGGACTAGGCAAAAATAAGGGCGTCCCGGCGAACCAAAAGGGTTCGGGAAAAGTTACATATATATATATATATATATATATATATATATATATATATATATATATATATATATATATATATATATATATATATATATATATATATATATATATATATATATATATATATATATATATATATATATATATATATATATATATATATATATATATATATATATATATATATATATATATATATATATATATATATATATATATATATATATATATATATATATATATATATATATATATATATATGAAAAACCTATACACCCAGCAATTCGAAAATCTGAAAAGGCAGCTTGGGTAAAAAAGGGCATCCTGGTGGACTGAAAACCCGAAAGGGCGGTCTAGGCAAAAGTTAGGGATTAAAAGTATACAACTATGTCCCATTGGATCACCTCACAGGCAGACTTCAGTATCAATTGTCAAACTCAAATGGTAATAAATCAATCCAGTCAGCTTCGGTCAAACAGCAAAGTGATGAGACACTCAAAGGTATAAAGGAAATAACAGAATGGGAATTCAATGGGATCATTTCACATAGATGTTTTATCTTTGTATATTGCTTTGTATAGTTTTCATTTTTTCGACAGGATTCTCTTACTAGGATGTTTGTCTCCTTGTAAAATAACACCTGTTATAGGCAGGCTTCTTCAGATTAATATAAAGAACTACCTCTTTGAAAATGCATAAACTATCTGTTTTATTTTCCTGTTTTGTTTTGCAAAAAAATGTCCAGTGTTTATTTTTAACATATGCATTTGAATATAATCACCGTTTACAAATACACACATAAAAAACAGAAAGACAATTATTAATGGCTTTAAGAAACGAAATAATGTCTAAAAAATCCATCTGCAAATCCCCAAGCATTTTACGAAGTTTTCTTTTCCCAGTAGAGTTTATTTCTCTAGTCACGGAAGTCCATCTCCCACCAATTCAATTTCAACAAATAATGAAGAATCACATTCTTCATCCCCAGCTGAGTTGGCCTAAAAAAAGGGGAACCGCGCGGATTTCTCCCTAAAGAAAGCACCTCCCCAGCAGGTCATCAAAATATTCTCTTTAACAGGGTTTATTTCCCCAACAAACTATAAATTCTCTAGCTTGATTTTATTTCTTAGACGACTACAAATCAATGGACGAAACTTCTCCTCCCCAGTAGAAATTGCCACTATCCCCAGTGAGTTACTACAAAGCCTAGAATCCGACCAGATAACAGTTTAAATTCTTTATCCCCAACAAGTGGTTAACTTCTATTCTCTCCAATCAAGAGTATAACTCCCCACTAGAGCAATAGACGACTAGAACCCCTGAGCTCTTTTTCCCAAGCAGAAATAAACACTCTCCACAGAGTTTCCCTCAAGTAAAATCAATGTCCCCCAATGGATTTCTCCTCAAACAACAAAACGGGAATTCCCAGTGGAGACATTCTCAACAAGGTTTGAAGATATGCATACTCTTCATCCCCAACAACATTCCATGATTTAACTTCCCAAAGCTCCCCAACACTTGTCAAGGATTTATTTTCCGAAGCAAAGATACATTTCAACATATATTTCAAATTCATACATCATATTACATACATGATAAATGCATACAGCGTAATCTCATTCATTTTGAGAACATCATCAAGCCATGCATACATCTGCATGCAACTAACTCTCTTCCTTGCAGAAAAAAATCAATCAACAAAAATTCTCTTTGGCAAATACCACAACCATTTCTCAATAGGTCGGAGACTAATTCCTGAAACAAGCCAGGGCAACTATCTCTATGACCAACAAAAAATAAGTTACAGATTAATACCTGAAACAAGAAAGGAAAACTATATGTGAATAACCGATTGTAGATTAATACCTAAAACAAGACAAGACAACTATCTACATGAGAAGATTGAAGACTAACCCCCGAAACAAGTCGGGGAAACTATCTTTCTTTCTCTAAGGTCAGAGATTAATTCCTGAAACAAGCCAGGGCAACAATCTCTACAACCAACAAAAAATAAGGCAGAGATTAATTCCTGAAACAAGCCAGGGAAACTATCTCTATGACCAACAAAAATCAGTTACAGATTAATACCTGAAACAAGTCAGGACAACTATCTGTGAACGACTGATTATAGATTAATACCTAAAACAAGACATGATAACTATCTACATGAGCGGATTGAAGATTAACTCCCAAAATAAGACGAGGATACTATATTTCTTTCTTTCTTTAAGGTCAAAGATTCAGCTCCTGAAACTAGACTGGGCAACTATCTCTACGGCCAACAAAAAACAAGTTCCAGATTAATACCTGAAAAAAAATAGGACAACTATTTGTGAACAATTGGTTGTAGATTAATACCTGAAACAAGACAGGACAACTATCTACATGACCATCACTTCCTTTAAGACATCTACTATTTCAGTATAAATCGACCGAAGATTTATTCTAATACTTATTCCAATTTCTACCAACAGTCACTCTGGATGGCATTTGTATGCCCATCTCCGACAACTCTCCATTATCTCGCCAAATGGCATCTTTAAGCCCATTCCCTACACAATCAACTAACACATGGTCGAGTGCAAATTTCTGGGCACTCTAGTGTTCAATCGTCTTCTACCTTCAAGTCACGAATGGCGGACTCGCCAATCTAACTCTTCAAGTTTAAGAAGATTGAACAGGGGAAACTGTTGTACACCAAAATTTGCCCTCTCTTTTCTTAAAGATTCTCTCACAAAAATCTCCATTGCTCAAAATTGCATAAGGTTTGATCAGCTCAAGACACTTACTCAGCACTGGGATCAAATTAAGGTTTGGGTTTGGACAAGTACAATTGGATTTTTAATGCCCCATATAGTTTCCATGGATCATATTGGGTTTTCAAGCATCAAGTCAAAGAGGAAATTGTTGAAAGGTTAAAGCAGATAAAAATGATTTTGACAAATTGAAGAAGAGCAAGTTTTCTTCGATCCACAAAGCAATGGTTTCCTTCATGCCTGCTTTGATCCATAAGGCAATGGCTTTCTTCATGCCTGCTTCGATTCACAAGGCAATGGCTTCCTTCATTCTTGCTTCGATTCACCTCTAAACCCTTCGACACACATAGTTTCTACACTATGAATTACAATTTGAGGTTTGGACATTTGAACTTTCGACCACTTAATCAACTGATGGTTAATGGTAGGAAAGAAATCTATAAATTCTTTCGTTTTCACTATGCCAATGAGATCATCTTGCATGCTTAAAGTGGCACATTTAGATGAATGTAGTCCATTCGAAGGAAATGCAATTGGTAGAAATAAATATTGTTTTGTCTATTGATAAGTTGGTTGAAGGTTGTAGGTGGCCCATTCGAAGGACATACATTGATGGACTCGAAGGACATACAATTGGTCCATTCGAAGAATACACAATTGGTGGATTTGAAGAACATACAATATGGCCCATTCGAAGGACATACATTGGTGGATTCGAAGGACATGCAATTGGCCCATCTGAAGGACATACATTGGTGGATTCGAAGAACATACAATATGGTCCATTCGAAGGACATACAATTGGTCCATTCGAAGAACACACAATTGGTGGACTCGAAGTCCATTCGAAGGATATACAATTGGTCCATTTGAAGAACACAAAATTAGCCGATTCGAAGAACATACAATTGGTCCATTCGAAGGACATACAATGGGTCCATTCGAAGAACACACAATTGGTGGAAACAAGTATTGTTTTGTCTTTTGATGAGTCTGGTCGAAGGCTGCTGAACAAAGTCCTATTTGATGCCAAGTCCAAGTTTGTTGTACTGTCCACATAACAGCCTAAAACCATGTCAAAAAAACAGTCTGTTGTACTACTATGAAACAACCCTGCACCAAGCTAGCACAAACTCCAAAACTACTGCAAACCAGTCCAAGCCTTCATTATCTCAATCCCATATTTGCACCAAATTAGCATACAAGAGCTGCATCAAAAAAGGCTAAGAAGACAACATACCCAAATTGTTCAAATTTTATTTGTTTTCCCCCCAAAACCCCAACAAGACTCTTCTATAAATAATCTGTTTCCCAACACATCTAAGGGGTTTTTTTTCAGAGGGCTTTTTGAAAAACAAAGAGAGGCTTTTTGGCAAGGCAAATGGAGAAGAGAAGAAAAAAAAGAGAAGAGAGAACACTTAAAATAGTCTTAAACCTAGAACCAAAAAGCACAACACCTCTGTTTGTTCTCTCTTTCGAATCCAAGTTTTCCTATCCTTCGAACTCAGGTTCCTTCATTCCTTTGAATTCAAGAATATTCAGGGAAGCAACTCAAAGTTCAAAACACCAACTCAGATTCAAGGTAAGTCTTCCGGACTTTAAACCCTTCATTTCAATCATAACATCTAAATAACCATTGCCTTCGAAGCTAACCTTTCTTTTGTCTTCCTTTCTTGTCAATTATATGTTAAGAACTAACCTGTACAGACCATAAAACAATATTGGAGTAAAAAATAACAACATGGTTCGACACAAAGCCTTAGGCTTCAAACACACTGCTTCACAGTCCCAAACGAAAGAAAACAAAAAAAGTGTGAATCAAAGGGTGTATGTTTCGATATTCAATGATTTGTAGGCCCAAAATAAAGAAAGCAAAAGGGGTGTGTGAATCGAAGGACATGTGCTTCGAACATATTGCATGAATCAAAAGACTTGTTTTTCTCTCTTTTGTGATGTTTTTGTTTTTTACATTTCCTTGCTATTCAATATGGTTGTAATAATTAGGACTTTTATTGCTTTTCACCCCCCATTTGTACATATGTATCTCACATCTCCTAATGATGTAATAGTTTAGGATTTTAATTTCCGCAATTTACCGCTTTAATATAAATTATTAGTAATTAGGGTGTGTATGGCAAGATAAAATCAACAAGTAGAAAACCCTAATTTCAAAGACAAAATGCATGCAATCAAACACACTATTCACACACGTGCACCTCTAGGGTAACCTCGCTTGTTGCCTCAGAAAATAGTCATGTCCCTCGAATATGGGCATTTTAGCAAAGACCCTCGATAAAAAGATCGTAGTCCCTCGATGATGACTTCGGTTAACATTCTAGTCCCTTATGAAAATTGCTAAAACGTCTCATAAGTTTCCTTCTATGACTATACGATGACCCACACTCATCCCTTCACATCCAATGATGGGGCTTCTTACCAAATCAATGGTAAGATAGCAACATCTAAAGGAGGAGGAAAAGAACATAGACCTTTTGAGTAGGTAGGACGCTCGTAGTTGCTTGCTCACAAATTAAAATGATTTCCACACTTACACTTTCAAAACATCTTCAAAAAACATCTCTTTGAACTATTTTCAAAACCAACACTTTGTACGCATTCTTATAGAGACGAGAATCATTACAAAGTTATCCGAAACAACCGTGCTTTCAAAATACTTTCAAAACACACCATAAAACACATTTCAAACAAAGAAATTTCAAAAGTCATCTAGCAAGAAACTAAGAGCCCATAGATAACTACAGATGAAAATGGTACTAACAACTTTCCTTTTTATAACCTACCCCCAAAACTCAAGAAAATATCTCAAAGGTATTTCCTGTTCTTTTCACCCTTTCCTTTATTGGATAAAAGAAAAGTCGATGGCGACTCTTTCTATCTGCAACATTTGTGATAAAACGCAAAACAACCAAGTCAATTCTACCACCGTATCACAAACAACTTCAAGAATATTCTACTCATGGATTCAACATCATTTTTTAACATAATTCTATCGGTAACAAAATTCGACGAGCAAATTCAATTAAACAACATCAAAACAAATTATTCGACGCACACTTATTACCGAATCCATACAATTAATAACAATTCCTCAAAGGTTCATGCAACTCCACACCTCAACATGTTTATCAAATTCAAGAATCACATGTATCCAACAAATTCAAGAAATAAAGTTCAATCCATATTTCAAATGTTAAATTTAATTCATAAACTCAACCAATTCAAAGAAACCACTAAATCTACATTTCAATTCAATCAAATTCAAGAAATAACATCAAGGAATGATGGAAGAATTCTCGAAAAAAATAAAGAAGAGATGAAGATGATGTTGTCCGAAGCAAACTCGCATAATGAAGATGATGATACCTCACCAAAAAACGCAAGGCATGGAGGAGCTATGGTGAGATATGGTGGCCGGAGATTGACGAAGGGGAGGCGATGTCTTTCACCGGAAAAGCCACGAGAGAGGGCGGAAGCGATTAGGGTTAACATGGAGGGAGGAGAAATTGGAGATGCTTGCAAAATCTTGAGTAGAAGAGATGAAGATTTGTGATGACTTTTGTGAGTTTGTGTTGATTTTCTTGTTTGAGTTCTTGGTGAAGATGAAGAAGAGTTGAGAGAAAAAGAGAGAGAGTTTTTGTTTTTGATCTTGTGAAATGAAAAATGAGTGTGTAATTTTGTTTGAGATTTTAATTTTTTGAAATATATAGTCTTGGCTCTAAACTTCAAATTTCAACTTATTTTGTGCACATTGCGAGATCGAACCACAAGCTCATAATAATCATTGAGAAATCTTGACGCGCGACTTGAAAGAAAGCTCTTGATTACTAAATTTGTAACGCTGCATTGAAATAATCGTCTCGATAAGATAAAAATTTAGCAAGTTATGTGTCCTGAACGACAAAAAACACAGTGTAAAAATACACAATGCAGAATTTTACAGCTTATTTTGTGTATGACGCACGAACAAACCACAAGCTCATGATACTCCGCGAAAAATCTCGACACGAACCCTGAAGCAAAAATGTCGGCAATGAAATGTGTGATGTGGTACCAAAAGAATCACCCTGATACGATAAAAATTTAAGAAGTTATGATTTTTTGAATGGCGAGAAATAGTGGAATCATTTCATCGTATTGAAAATTTCAGCTAATTTCCCTGCCCACTTTCAGATGCGAGCCATGAACCGAAGCCTTCGGAGCATAACCTGACCTCGGGCCCTGAAGCAAAGTTGAAGATTACACAATTTTTTATCTCACGCTTCAAGAATCGTCCTGATACGATAAAAATTGATGGAGTTATGATATTTACAATATCGAAAACCAATCCGGTAGAAAACAATTTTGGCATGCAATTTTCTCTGGTAATCGACACTTTTGGAAGTCCTCTGCAAAGAATTAGCTCCTGACCCGAACATATGGATCGAAGATAAAATCAAGATAGAGTTTTCTCCGAGAGAACCACATTAAAACAACAAACTAGGCGAAAGTTTTAAATTTTAAATATCTGAAAAACAAATGTTCAACATATTATTTTCACTGTTTTTCCACTGTATAGCTTCTGAGTACTCGCGCATTCGGAGATCTTCCTCAATGAATTGGCTTCTGAGACAAACACTAAAGTTAAAGGAAATAAAAAGAGGGTTTAAATTATCCAAGGGGAACTCAAAGATGATTTTCCAGTCAGAAGTTACGAATTTTTAAGCATCTGAAAACCAAAGAAGCGTTAAATCCACTACATAACGCATTTAAGGTATTTTGCGCTTTAGAAAATCTTCCTCACAAAATTAGCCTTCGACATGAACATATGGAATGAAGAAGACCTGAAGACGGTTCTAATGACTAAAGAATCAGTCCCAAACCATTTTCTGATCTCAATTTGTGAATTTCTGAGCTCAAAACGTACCGTACTGAATTTCTATCTACACTCTCTCAAATCAAATGAAACGCTCGCATTTATGCACAATTCAGGGCATGTTGGAACTTATACGAGATTTACATGATGGTGACTTGATTAGATGTTGATTGAATAGCTTGTAAAAACATACGGAGTGCATAAAAATGCGGAAAACCTCGAGTTCTGCTTTACAAAGCCACTTAACGGAACAATCAATTTTCGCAATTCTTTTCACATGGAAAACCCTTGCTTCCATGAGCATGGACCTTATGAAATGTATTTATGCGTGTGATAATGAAATATATGCCAATTAGGGTAAAAATGAAGAGGGAAAATTTTAGGGTGTAACAACTTCCCCTATTCAATCTTTAACCAGAGGGTATGATTGGCGGATGCCTTTCGAACAATCAAGGTAAAAAAGGATTGAATACTCAATAGAACCGTAAAATTTTCACTCTAAAGGCTGTCGGGAATCATTATATTTTTAGGTTTTTTTTGTATTGTGGAAAGAGTGGTTGTCTAGAATGGAATCCTCTTAGCGATGCATGTCATGTCAGAGTTAGACATAACAAAATAAAAGAGACCAGATAGACACGTCCAGTAAATATTTTGGACACATACAACAAGAGACTTTATTAACAACAGACTCTAACCAGGTAAAGGCGAACTTAACAAACAGAAAGGATACCAGATGAAGGAAAATTTAACAACAAAAAGAAACGCCGGGTCAAGGCGAAGATTAACAACAAAAATATCACTAGGTGAGGGCGAAACTTAACTAAGAAAAGAATGCTAGGTGAAGGAAAACTCAAAAACGAAAATAAATGCCGGGTGAAAGCGAACATAACAAGCCGAAGTAACATCAGGTGAAGGTGAAGCTTAACAATGAAAAGATATCCAGGTGAAGGAGAAACTTAACAACGAAAAGATCGCCAGGTGAAGGCGAAACTTAACAAACAGAAAGAAAGTTGGGTGAAGGCGAATCTTAACAACGAAGAGAACGCCGGGTGAAGGAGAAACTTACAAGTGAACAAATTATCGAGTGAAGGAAAAAATAACAAGAGAAAAGATCGCCAGGTGAAGGCGAAACTTAACAAATACGTCATGTGAAGTTGTACTTAACAAACAGAAAGAACGTCGGGTGAAGGTGAAACTTAACAAATTGAAAGTACACCGGGTTAAGGCGGACTTAACAAATAAAATGAAGCGTCGGGTGAAGGCGAAACTTAACAAATGGAAAGTACGCCGGGTAAAGGCGGACTTAACAAACAAAAAGGAACATCGGGTGAAGGTGAAACTTAACAAATGGAAAGTATGCCAAGTGAAGGAATACTTAACAAAAAGAAAGGAACACCGGGTGAAGGAGAATCTTAACAAATGGAAAGTACGTCGGGTGAAGGCGGACTTAACAAAGAGAAAGAACGTCGGGTGAAGGCGAAACTTAACAAATGGAAAGTACGTTGGGTGAAGGTGGACTTAACAAAAAGATAGAAGCACCAGGTGAAGGTGAAACTTAATAAATGGAAAGTACTTCGGGTGAAGGAGGACTTAACGAACAACAAGAATGCTGGGTGAAGGAGAAACTTACGAAAGAACGTCGGGTGAAGGTGAACCTTAACAAAAGGGAGGGAATGTCAGGCGAAGGCGAATCTTAAAAAGCGGAAGGAACGCCGGGTGAAGGCGGACTTATTGGGGAAACCCATATCTTGAACCCGGGTAGGTCACCAGTCGAAGGCAATCTTGCCAATGAAAAAAACACAACTGACTAGACTCTAGACAAGAGTTTCCAAAGCACATTGTACTTTTGGAGGTCTTGTATAGGCAAAGGTAGGAATTCACACTTCACTAGGGATAAAGGAAATACTCAAGACCCAACTGGTGGTAAACCAAAATAAGCCACATTGTGGAAACAAGGTAGATTCCACTAGGAATAAATTGCTGAGGTAATTCAAATCTTAGCATATAACCACTCTGGTTACTTCAGGTAAACATAACTGGCTTACACCTTAATGCATGTTTGATTTTTTTTAATAGTGTAATGCTCCATACAATATAAATGCTACGTGTTTTGGTAGATGCAATGTAATGATGCATGTTTAGAGATGCACTGGGGAGAACACGATGATAATCGACTACTGAGAAGACATGGAGCTTTCGAACGACTATCTTTGCATATCTGATCTTCTGTAGAGATGTGAACTTCATGTAGAGATTACAAATATGGAGCAACAACTTCCAAAGATCAAAATCACGGGGAATGTAAATTCTTGGGAAGAATACTGCAAAATTAAATTGCAGTTCACAGAAAATCATGAACTATGATCAAAATCTCAACTTCCTGGGGAACATATTCCTTGCCTCATGCTAGGATGAGGAAAAATTTGTTGGGAATGGAAACTTTCATGCGCAAAGCTTCTTGAAGAAGATAACTTCTACTGGGGAATCAGAGAAATTCTTAAATAAAAAGAATTCTACTCAGACCACACTGGGGACATTACTGTTGAGACACAAATTGTCACTTGGGGAAGAAGAAAAACTTGATCCCAGAAACTTGAGATTTAAAACACCACTGAGGAATATCTCAACAATATTTTGTCATTGGTGATAAAAAGGTTCCGACCAGCACTCTCATGTGCACCACACTAGGGATACATGATTCTATACAATATTCATCATCACCAGGCTTTACTGGGGAAGATAAAACTTGCTTTGCTAGGGATAAAAATCCTCTAAATTCAGCTCCAATTGGGGAGAAAGCTACATCTTCCACTGGGGAACTGAAAAGATCTTAATAGCAATAAAAACATTACAAGCTACACTAGGGGAGACCATCTTTTCATGAAAACTTTATAGTAGAAAACTGCCTTGGGGAGGAATATACACACTTCACTCAGGAGAAGAGCGCACACTTCATGGGGAAGACGAGTGCCAAACTCATTGGGGAAGCAAAATATCCATTTCACGGGCATATATCAAGAGCATCCAGTCAGTAAAATAAATGATTCTTCCGAGTGAAATTAAAATGCATAGACTATGCTGGGGAGAAATATTATACATAATCCTGCCAACATGCACTCCTCCTGAGGTAAGTCCTCTGAAGGGGACAAACTCTTAGACAAACTCTTACCAAGAGTATAGACCTCAATGGGGATTAAGTAGAATTATACTTCCATTGGAAATAAGGGATTCTGCCCGAGCAAGGACACACATTCACTGGGGATAAAGATTCCATTTTAAGAAAACATCCCTTCCATCAATAATCCTATGCTGGTCACAATCATACCTTCCTTTATTCATTTATTGGTACACTTCTTTTCATAAAAGACCAACAGTAAATACAAAAGGGAAATTAAAGCAGCATGCCCCAAGTATAAAATGGCAACCTTAACTGTCACCTTGGACACCCAAAAGTTCAAGCAACTTCAGATATTTTATATCATGTGCTGTAAAGCTTCAATTTTTTTAAATGCAAAGTTTTATAAAAAATGTTGGATGTCTTTTCGCAAACAAATTAGCAAAAATAAAAACAAAGAGGCACGATTTGAATAAAAATAATTTTATTGATTAACTGGCTTGTTAAATATGAATTTACATCAAGAAGCATTCCTAAAAAGAGGTTATTGCGCATAAAGCATAGAGAGGAGAATATAGAAATGGCAACAAGAGTTCGAATTTATCGGGTACTGACACTGCTATGACTCTTATAACCTCTAAGCTCCTTAGTACCTTGCTTTCTGAAAAAGTTGATTGGACTGATTCACTTATCCTTCCAAGCTAACCAACAACGTTGTAGAATGATAAGACAGATGCAACACAGACAACTGTCATTTTCCTTAAATCCCTAACTTTTTCCTGGATCTCCCTTTTAGGTTTTCAATCCACTGAGATACCCATTTTCACCTAAGCTTCCTTCTCAGGTTTTTAACTTAGCGGGTGTACATCATTTCTTTTTTTATTATTTTAACTTCTTCTTTTTTGTCCCTAATTTTTGCCCGAACCTTTTATTCATTTCTTTTTTTTGGTTCGCCAGAACACCCTTTTTTTCCTGAGCCGTCGACTTAACGGGTCTGTTTATGCAAAGTATTTTTTAACTACGTCTGTGTTGACAGGGTGAGGGAAATCCTTTCCATCCATAGTTCTGAGCATCATAGATCCTCCTGAGAAGACTTTCTTCACAACATATGGTCCTTCATAATTAGGAGCCCATTTTCCCCTAGCATCTGTATTGTTGGGAGGCAAGATCCACTTCAGCCGAGGTCACCAGCTTGGAAATTCCAAGGACACACTTTCTTATCAAAAGCCTTCTACACCCTCTTCTGGTATATGTGCCCATGACAAATAACTATCGATCTCTTCTTGTCAATGAGATTCAACTGATCAAGTCTTTTTTGAACCCATTCAGCTTCATCCAACTGGACATCTGTCATTATCGTTAAAGAAGGAAACTCAACTTCCACAGGCAGGACTGCTTCCACCGAAGTGCAATAACCATGCAAAGCAAATGGCAGCATCTCATGCCAATCTTTATAGGTGACAACCATCTTCTGCACAATCTTCTTAATATTCTTGTTTGCTGCCTCAACATCACCATTCATCTTTGGACGATATGGAGAAGAATTGTGATGCTTTATCTTGAAACTGCCGCAAAGTTATTTCATCATATTATTGTTGAGATTCGAACCATTTTCAGTAATGATCATTTCGGGAACCCCATAACGATAAATGATATTCTATTTGATGAAACGAGTGACCACTTGCTTGGTGACATTAGCATAAGATGCCGCTTTGACCCACTTGGTGAAATAATAAATAGCCACCAGAATAAAGCGATGTTCGTTGGAAGCAGACAATTCAATCCGGCTAATCACATCGATTCCCCACATTGCAAAGGGCCAAGGAGAAGTCAAGAAATTCAGAGGATTGGGCGACGCATGCATTTTTTCGGCATAAACCTGACATTTGTAACAAATTCTGAAGTGATTGTAACAATCATTTTCCATTGTTGACCAATAATAACCTGCTCTCAAGATTTTCTTGGCAATGGTATGCCCACTGGAATGCATCCCGAAAGAACCTTCATGAATTTCTTCTATGATCTTGTTTTCTTTGTGTATATCCATGCATCTGAGAAAAACATAGTCATAGTATCTCTTGTACAGAACACCTCCATTGAGAAAAAAATTGGTTGCATACTTCTGCAGAGTCTTCTTATCTGTGATGGATGCACCCTCTGGGTATTCTTGTGTTTCAATATATCTTTTGATATCATAAAACCACAGTTTCTCATCAGTAACATCTTCTTCTATTTTATAAAAGAACACTTTCTCATCCAACCTCAAAATGGTGATGAAGGGAGCTTCATTTGCCCATCTAACTTTAAACAAGGACGACAGAGTAGCCAAGGCGTCTTTCAAGTGGTTCTCTTCTCTTGGAATATGATTGAAATTAATCTCACCAAAGTACGAGATCAACTTCATAACATGCTCATGACACATAATTAAATTTGGGTGACGAGTCTCCCAATCTCTGTTGATCTGACTAATCATAAGAGCAAAATCCCTATTTACTTCCAAGATCTTGATTCTCAAATAAATAGCAGCTTCTAACCCTAAGATACAAGCTTCATACTCGACCATATTGTTAATGCAATCAAAGTAAATTCCGACAATGAAAGGAGTATGGAAACCTCCAGGAGATGTTACAATCCCATATATACACGATGTCCTCATCAGGAAATTCAAAATTCATAGGCTGATATTCTTCCAGGGTCTGATGAGCAAGATAATCTGCCAATACACTACCTTTGATGGATTTTTGGGTAGTATATTGGATATCATATTCAGTTAGAATCATCTCCCAACGGGCTACTCTTTTTGTAAGAGTTGGATTTTAAAAAATGTACTTGATTGGATCCATCTTGGATATCAAGAGAGTAGTGTGATACGGTGGGAGAACTTACTTGAGGTTTGCGTTTTTTATTCGCAAATGTTTTGGTTGAGCAAGAGTCGCCACCGACTTTTTATTTTATCCTAAGGAAAGGTTAAAAAGCACAGCAAAAACCTTTGAGATGTTTTCTTGGGTTCGGGGAGTAGATTATAGAAAGGGAAGGTATTAGCACCCTTTCTATCCATGGTTATCCATGGGCTCTTAGTTACTTGCTTAGATCAATCTTGCCTTAATTTTCAATTGTTTGAAATGGTGCTTTGTATGTGTGGGTTTGAAAATGTTTTGAAAAGAAGCCAATGTGGTGGCAACCTTTGTAATGATCCATGTTGGGATGTATACAAAGGTGTATTTCTTTTGAAAAGGTTTTCAATGTTTTTGAAATTTGTTTTGAAAGTGTAGTGATGTGTGGTTTGGAAAATAGGCAAGTGTTTTGTTTTGCAAGTTTGATTCAAGTAACTAAGAGTTTGTCTACTCCTAAATTTCTCAAAGATTTCTCCTATGTTTTTAACCCTTTTAACAATTTTGTTCCACCATTGCATTTGGTGGACAATCTTGTGTTAGGATGTGAAAGGGACGGGCGCGGGTCATCGTTTAGACTATAATTGCAATGGTGCCAAGTATCTTTGGGCAATTTTCCTTTAAGGGACTTGATCATTTTTTAGGCAACTTTCGAAAGCGTTATCGAGGGACTATGATCATTTGAATTATGTTTGTTTTGCCCAAAGAGACCTAACATGCAATATGGCCCATTATTGAAGGCAACAAGTGGAATACCCTAGGGGTGCAAGTGTGATTAGTGTTGTCCATTTTCATGCTTGTTTATCTTGAATTTAGGTCAAACTATTTTGGTTAATTGATTTGCTTACAAACCCTAATTCTAACATGGCATAATTAGAAAGCTTTAAAGTGCGAAAAATAAAGTTCCTAAGTTATTACAACACAATATATGGGAATGGGGGTACAAATGTTCAAATGGGGATGAGACTTTAGGAATGTAGTGTCCAATAATTTACAACCAAATTGAATTGCGATAAATATAAATGTATAGATGTATAAGAAAAGAACAATATGTATGGGAAAGTATTTTTGTGTAAGTGTATATTTTATTCACAAATAAAATAAAAATAATTAAAAGAAAGTTGATTTTTGAATATTTCATGTTTAGGGCAAAAACCCTAATTTTTCTAAATAAAAGGTATTAACTACACAATTTTTAAATAAAATAAATATGCAAAATGCAAAAAGGTTTTCTTTTTTATATGTATGTAAAAAGGTATTTTTCATGTGTTAAGTAAACAAAATAAAATGTATTAATTTTTGGAGTTTTTCATGTTTAGGGCAAAACCCTAATTTTATAAATAAAATGTATTAATTAATTATTTAATATATACAAAGTTTGTTAATTATGTACAAAAATAAAGTAAAAATGAAGTATATTTGTCAAAAAGGTATTTTTAATGTTAATTATTAATAAAATAAAAATGTATATATTTTGTATTTTTTAACCTAAATATACTAATATATATAAGTAAATATTTATATTATATGATCAATATATTAAATATGTATAAAAATAAAATATTTAATATTTACAAAAAAAAGTATATTTTCATAAAATATTTTCAAAAGATAAAATAAAATGAAAATCAGAAAATAACATGTATTGGTATTAATTTTAGTATTTTTTAAATGAAAGTATTTATGTATTATTTATGTACAAACATATATTTAAACAAAAAAATCCCTAATAAATACAAAAATGGTGTGAAAAATATTTTTAATATTTTTAATATTATTAGAAAAAATAAATAAGTCAGAAATAAAAAGAAAAATCAAGAAAATGTCTCAAATAAGCACAATGGGCCAAGGGGGTTTCAAAGTAAGCATATGGTGCAAAAAGGAAAGTCAACTCAGGCCCAGCCCAAGAAGACTTTGTCTTCAACCTCAGGACCTGTATGAACAACAACAACACGCGTTTTCTATCTCCAAATTCCTTGATCTTTTGCCAAATCTTTCAACATGAAACCTGTAGAGCTTGAAGCCACGATTCTAGACATATAAAGAAATCAATCTAACTCTCAGAAATGAGAGAGAATTTCTTCTCCCCCAATTCCTGACCTAGTTTTTGTTCCATGTTCAGACATCAAATTCTCATAGCACACATAACATAAATGAAAACTAATTACATGGGCATGTTCAGGGCTATGAATGTGACATATTTTCTTCACAAACCTAAAGCTAACAATGCCTGGATAGAGAGATACGAGTTCATGAACTTACCTGTTCAGTTGGAATCGTATCTGGTGATGGAGGTGTTTTCAATGCAAGGTGATGATTGATATAGCTTCCTTGATGTCCAGGGATGCTATTCCAAGCTTTAGTTTGCTTTGAAACCAAGTGAATCGTGTTATGGAACTTCAACTGCAAAACAAGAAAATGAAAATGGTGATGTTGCTTGGGAGTGTTACAGGTCGTGTTTGAGGCTTGGAATAGTTTCAAGGGATGATGTGGGATATATTTGAAGTGGTTTTAGCAAGAATGCATGAATGGATTGAGTTATGGAACTCAATTTGCAGCAGGTACCCTGTTTGGGCAGTTTGAGGGTGATTCTGTGTTTGAGAAGGCAATGGAGATGGTTTGCTCGTGTTTCAGCTTAGGCTTGATGTCCTGAAAGTGTACAATAACTTTTCTTAAGGTTATCTTGGCTGAGATGAGAGTTGGTAGCTAGTTTGCAAGTTTTCTTCACACTTAAGCAACAAAGTGTCAAGTTGTGTTCTAGACTGATGCAGGCCCCCAATCTATGCTACAACCTTTCCCCTTGATCAGTGTATTTTGCTTCTGAACTTGTGCCCAAAGATCTGGCCTTGTACTTCTTGATTTGCAACTTTGACATAAAGCCATACTTTTCTAAAATGGTTAATTTGCTTTTTCTATTTAAGGGTTAAACTTCCATGTAATGCTTAAACACATAAAACAAGGCCTTGGCACAATGAGTTAGCATTAAATTATTGAGTGCAAATTGGATATAGGACCTGTAATCAAGGAATGCAAGCTGAGTTCAAAATGGCACAAGTGTATGAACATGTAAATTGGCCATAATCAAAGTGAGTTTTTTCCCAACTTGCCAAATTCGATTCTCCCTAACCATGAGGTTGTTTGATGAGTTCTTGGACATTTTGGAAAGCTTGGAATGTGTAATATAATCCATCTTTGAAATGCAAATTGAAATTCCAAGTGGAAGCATGTGAAAAATGGTCTTGAAGTTAGGCAAAAATCCTGCCTAAAATGGTTCAAAATTTCTCTAAGTTAAGAATGGTTTGGTACCCTTGTTCCAAAAATTGTAACTTGAGCTACAAGCTTCTTTTGAGAAAACTTTGTGAATCAAAGTTGTAGATTTTGAAATGGACTACAACTTTCATGTTTTGACTTTTGCTTGAATCCAAATGAATCTTGGTGAGAAAGTGGGACAAAGTTAGGAAAAAATTAGGGTTTTTCATAACTTAGAAAAATTCTAAGTTATGAAAAATCTTCATTTCAAACCCTAATTTGCAATTCTTGATTTCTTGATGAACAAGTTTCATGATTTGGCATGTTTTGATGAAAAATGAATCTTGACACTTGATTTTGACCAAAAAGTCAAAGTTTAACTTTTCAGTATACAGTCAAAATTGATCAATTGACTGAAAAATTCAATTGTCAATCTTGTGCATTTGGGATATTTTGAACTTGTTGAGTATGTCAAGATAATTCCATGGGGTCCTTGAGTCCATATGTGAGCTTGGTTTGCCATTGGCTAGGTCAAACAGTCAAAAATTGCCTTTGTGCAGTCAAAACCCTAAAAATGACCATTTTGCCCTTTTGGTGATCTGATCAAATTTCTTGTGGAATTGTGATCTAAACTTGATCAAATGGTCCATGTGAGTTCATAATGTTGATGTGGGTCAATTTTCATGAGGTTTGACTGTCAATTGGCCACAGTTGACTTTTTCCCCAATACAGCTGATTTCTAGGTCAACTGTCCAATTGACTGGGCAAAATTTGGAATCAAGACTTGAAACTTGGTATGGATAAACTTGGGAGTCCAAAATGAAGAATGAAAGTAATCTTAGGCATTTTAGGTCAAAATATCTTTGTGCAAACACAAACCCTAATTTGGGTCAACAGTGTAAGGAGAAGTCTTGAGCAGAGGAAACCCTAACTGGATCTTGAGCTCCAAAGGTCTTGTGATGAGAAAATGTTGAGAAAATGGGAGGGCAAATTTTGGGGTACAACAGTTGCCCCTGTTCAATCTTCTTGAACCTGAAAAGTTAGATTGGCAAGTTTGTCTTTCGTGACTCGAGGGTAAAAGGAGATTGGACACTAGAGTGCCCGGAAATTTGCACTCGCATGTTGGATTATCAGCAAATGTGATGTCGGGAATGGGCTTATAGATGCCATTTGGAGAGATGGTGGATAGGGAGATGGGCTTATAGATGCCATCCGAAGGTGTGACAGAAACTTGTCGGGAATGGGCTTATAGATGCCATTTAGAAGTGTTGATCGCATAAGAGATTTCTTAGCGAGAACTTGTGTATTTTGAGAAATACATATATTTTCCTGGCTTGTTACAGGTGTTGATCTTCAATCTCTTCATGCAGACATGCCCTGGCTAGATACAGGTGTCGAGTCTTCAATCGGTTGCTCGCAGATATGCCCTGGCTGGATACAGGTATCGAATCCGGAATTAGTCGTCTACAGATATGCCCTGACTGGATACAGGAATCGAATCTTCAAACTCTTCAGATGTGCCCTGGATGGATACAGGAATCGAATCTGGAAATAATCGCCAACAGATATGCCCTGGCTGGATACAGGAATCGAATCTGGAAATAGTCGTCAACAGATATGCCCTGGCTGGATATAGGAATCAAATCTTCAAACTCTTCAGATGTGCCCTGGCTGGATACAGGAATCGGATCTGGAATTAGTCGTCAACAGATATGCCCTGGCTGGATACAGGAATCGAATCTTCAAACTCTTCAGATGTACCCTGGCTGGATACAGGAATCGAATCTGGAAACTGATCACTCACAGATGTGCCCTGGCTAGATACAGGAATTGAATCTGGAATTGTGACAGTTGAAAGTAGTTGTCTTTTGGGTTGTCTTTTTCCTGAAAAGGCAAAAAATCAGTTGCATGCAATGTCATGATGTATGAAATGCATGATGTCATGATGTTCAACATGAGATAGTGTTGTATGCACTTTATCATGTATGTAAGCAAGATGTATGAAATATGAAATGTTTATGAATGTATTTTCGTCTAGGAAAATAAATCCTTGACGATCGGCTGGGGAATTAAATCCTGGGCTGATGTTGAAGAGTAGAGTTCTTTGTTTCTGCTGGGGATGATGGTTGCAAGAATACACCGGTAGGAGAAGATGACTCCGTTGGGGAAATTACTCTGAGGGGAAATACTCTGTGGGAAGAGATACTTCGCTGAAGTTTTGATGGGAGCTCCGCAGAGGATTTCAATGATGGACTCCGCTGGGGATAACAATGTTAAACTCCGCTGGGGATTGTGTTGATAAGTTATGTTGGGGAACTTTGATGAACTCTGTAGGGGATAGGAAGAACTTTGCCGGGGGCGATCTTCCGTGGAAATTAGTTGAGGATAACCCAGTTATAAGCCCTTGTGAAGAATAACTTTGAATAAAGCTCGAGAGAGACGTCCGTACTCTACAGGGGATGAGCTTCCAGAATCTACTGGGGATAAGCTCCAAGACCTGCTGGGGATATGGATTCCAAATTTCCTGGGGAAACTTTCGGACTGTACTGGAAAATGGTTCCACTGGAGTGTCTGGTATACCGCCGGGGATCAATCTTAGATCAAGACTGCCGGGGATGCTTGCTGATGAATGCCTATACTCCGCTGGGGAATGTTGATATCTTCTGGGGATACCCAACTTCTTTTAGGCTGACCGTAGACTAACTCTTCTGGAGGAGAGTATTGCTGACTTGCTAGGGGAACAGGGTGCCTATTGTAGGGCTGATGATAGACTAAATCTTCCCTGGGGGGTATTGCTGATTCTCGTCTTACTCTGTGGGGAGTTGAGGTAACTTGGTCACATTCTTCAGTTGAATCTACCTTGGTACCCTGGCGGACCAAGCAACCAGACTGCCTGGACAATTCTACATTGCCCCTACTTCTGATGTCACCTGTAATTAGTCTTTTGTTTCATATGCAAGTATTTATGAATTAGCAATTTAATGTCAAATGCATATATCAAAAATGAACATTGGACGTTCTTCGCAAGACAAAACAGAAAAAGGAAAAACAATTGGCAATTTGTTTGGAAAAGTGAATTTGTATTGATTTTGAATTTTGCCTGTAAATAGGCGTTTTTGTACAAGAGGCTGACGTCCTAGTAAGAGAACGCCGCAGAAAATCATACAGTTTATACAATTTTGAAAAGGAAACAAAACAGCTATGTGAAAAATATTCCCACTGGGTTCCAACTCTGCTATTGCCTTTATGTCTTCAAGCGTCTCATCACTTTGCTGCTTAGTTGAAGATGAAGCTGATTGATCGATGCCGAAGTCTGAGCCAGATAGTTGATGCCGAATTCTGGATGCAAGGTGATCCAATGATACATAGTGTTACGCTTTATCCCTAACTTTTGCCTGGACCGCCCTTTCGGGTTTTCAGTCCACCGGGATACCCATTTTTGCCCAAGCCGCCTTTTCAGGTTTTCGACTTGCCGGGTGTACAGATTTTTTTAATTTATTTTATCCCTTATTTTTGCCCGAACCCTTTTGGTTCGCCGGGAAGCCCTTATTTTTGCCTAGGTATGTCAACCTAGCGGGTCTTTTATTCATGCGTAGTATCTTTTTACTATGTCTGCATTGGCGGGGTGAGGAAGGTCGTCACCATCCATGGTGGTTAGAATCATGGCTCCTCCTGAGAACACATGTTTAACCACAAATGGCCCTTCGTACGTAGGGGTCCATTTGCCCCTGGGATCACTTTGAGGAAGGATGATGCGCTTGATTACCAGGTCCCTAACTTGATACTCTTGTGGTCTGACTTTCTTGTTAAATGCCCTGGTCATCCGTTTTTGGTACGTCTGACCATGACAGATAGCGGTGAGTCTCTTTTCGTCAATTAGTTTTAATTGATCAAGTCGAGTTTGGATCCAGTCATCTTCACTCAAGTCTGCATCCTTCATTATCCGGAGGGAGGGTATCTGGACTTCAATTGGCAAGACTGCCTCCATGCCATAGACCAAGGAAAAGGGTGTTGCCCTGGTTGACGTCCTTGCTGAGGTACGGTACCCGTGAAGAGCAAATGGTAACATCTCGTGCCAATCTTTGTAGGTCACTTTCATCTTCTGCACAATTTTCTTGATATTCTTATTTGCTGCTTCTACAGCCCCATTCATCTTCGGCCGGTAAGGAGAAGAGTTGTGGTGCTGTATCTTAAATTGTTCGCAGAGCTCAGTGATCATCTTGTTATTAAGATTGGTACCATTATCCGTAATGATTCTTTCTGGGACGCCGTACCGACAGATCAGATTATGCCGAATGAAACGTGCCACGACGCTCTTGGTTACGGTGGCGTAGGAAGCTGCTTCTACCCACTTCGTGAAGTAATCAATCGCTACCAAGATGAAGTGATGCCCGTTGGATGCCGTCGGTCGGATCTCGCCGATCATATCAATGCCCCACATTGCAAAAGGCCAAGGTGCCGTCAGGACGTTCAGAGGAACCAGAGGGATGTGCACCTTATCAGCATAGATCTGGCATTTATGACAAGTTCGAGAATGTTGGTAACAGTCGGCTTCCATTGTGGACCAGAAATATCCTGCCCGAAGGATTTTCTTTGCCATGGTGTGTCCACTGGAATGCGTTCCGAATGTACCTTCGTGTAGCTCTACCATGATCTTCTCTGCTTCAGTCTTATCCACACAATGCAGTAAAGTTGAATCATGGTTTCGTTTGTAGAGAATGTCGTTGCTGAGGAAGAATTTTGCCGCAAACCTTCTTAGGAACTTCTTGTCATTGACAGACGCACCTTCAGGATATTCCTGGGCTTCCAAGTATCTCTTCACCTCATGATACCAGGGTTTTTCGATTACCTCTTTAGCCTCAAGACCGCAACAGTACGCAGGTTCGTCCAACTTCCAGATAATGATCCGGGGAGCCTCGTTGTCCCATTTGACTTTGAACATTGAAGACATCGTAGCTAGTGCGTCCGCTAACTGATTCTCCTCTCTTGGGAAATGCTCAAAAGTTACCTCTTCAAAGTGGGGAAGAAAAGTCAACACATACTTGTGATCGGTGGATCTGGAACTGACTGTTTAACGCTGGTTCGCGAAATGTCGCGGAAGCAAGAGTCGCCACCGTCTTTTATTTTCTCCAAATGGAAAGGACAAAAGCACAGAAAAATTCCTTATAGAGATTGCTCTCGGTTCAGGAGGTAGATTATAGAAAGGGAAGGTGTTAGCACCCTTTCTATCCATGGTTATCCATGGGCTCTTAGATACTTGCTCATTTGTGTTTTCAAAATTGGTTTGCTTGCTTTTCAATGTGGGTTTTAAAAAGTTTCTTTGAAAAATTTCAGGTCGACTCGTACGTCAGAGTGTTTGAAAAATTTGCTTTGAAAGCTTTAGAAAAGTGTTGGTGTGAAAAGATTTTGATTTTGTTTTGAAGAGAGCAAGTATCCATGAGTCGTCTACCTACCCTAAGGAATTCGTCTGTGTAAATGTCCTTTAAAGTAGTGCCATCCCACCATTGAGAGGTAGGTAGCACCACCGTTGGAGGTATTCGGGTCAATTCGAGTTTGTAAGGACATGGTGATCACCAGAGCAATAGGAAGACACCTTAGAAGCTACCCTCATGCCAGGTTCCCGGATCATGAGGACTTACAAAGACATCCTCTACTCGACGATCACCTTTCGAGGCAAGGCAACAGTGAGGCGTACCCTAGGGGTGGTGTGTGCGATTTGTGTGTCGTTTTCATTGATATTTGTCTTGTCATGTTTGTTGTGATCTACGCTTGATTTTATTTAAGTCCATTCATTCTTGCATGCTTATTTAACAGTTAATATTTGCGGGGAAAATAAATCTACAACTATTACAAATGGCGCGGGTCCACATCGCCAAAATTAAACCGGACCCGATTTGACAGAAAGGTAAATAAAGCAAAAGAAATAAAAGTGCGAGAAATTTAAGTTACAACGCTTTGGGAGAGATACATAATGAATTAAGCGAAATAAAATAAATGTGCGAATTAAATAATTAAAAATATGGGCGTTGGACCCTTTTGCAAAATTAAAATTAATAAGGAATTAAAATCAAAATTAAATGTTTTTTGGTATTTTTTGTGTTTTTTAAGATTTAATAAAAAATTAAAATTAAACTAAAAGGCAAACCCTAATTCTAATAGCTTTTAAATTTATTGTGAAAATATTAAATTAAAATCTAAATGAAACCCTAATTGATTATGTACAATTAATTATGAAAATAAATAAATAAATAATATGGTAAAAAGGGAAAACAAATTAAAGGGATAAAAATTAAACCTATTTCTACATATTTTTTGTATTTTTGTTATTAAAAGAAATTAAAATTGTAACCTAATTAAAACTAATAATTACATATTAATTTATTTATGAAAATATTAGAATAAAACATTTATTAGGTTTTTCTTGTCTTTTCTGATTTTTTAGGCCTTTTTATATTTTGTAAAAAATAATTAATTAAAACAAATAAGGAAATAAAATAGCAATTAAAAAATAAAATAAGAAAAAAAATGTAAAGAAGGCAAACCAGGGGGGGGGGGTTCAGGCCCTAATAGTGAGGTATGGATCCAGTAATTTGAGCCCAATAGCTTCAGAATTCGTTGACTTTCCAGGTATTATGTGGCACGTTGACTGAGGTTTTAGGATGTTCATCCCACCTATGCCCTTGATCTGAGCATGCTAGACGCGTGGACGCTTGGATGATGATGGAGCATGGTGTACATCAATGTTGTGCCTGCATAGGAATTAACATGGAAAAATAATATTGGAATTATACAGACCTGGGACTCGAACCCAGGTCTTGGACATTGCAAGGGTGAACGTCTACCACTGAAGCGCTTGAATCACTTTTAATACATAATGGTTAATAAATATTATAAAAGAAAAGAGAGTTAGTGGCCTCAACGCGCGCGAAATTTGAAACTAGCCAGTCACGTTTTGCCACGATGTCGTCGTCTCCATCATCCTGAAAAACAAACAACATAAGCAACGGTTTTTACACCGTTGCAGAAAAGGTCTTTTCAGAAAATAGCGATTAGCGTTAGGGCCATCATAAATTAGGCGCAATAGTTGGTTTATGATCGTTTGAACATTCTGAAGCCAATGGTGGTGGTCCTGAGGGTTAATTTTCCCTCTTTGCAAAAGCCCCAAAATTACAACCTGTAAACCCTAGAAATCGCGCATGGTAGAATCACATATGATGCATAATAATCCAATTAAATACAATGGTTAGCTTTAAAACTTTGTTATGAATATGAATCAAGTAATATATTTCACAAATAACGCATAGAATGGAATGTATGATTATGCAATTCGTTTGATACAGTTCTGGTTCCAGGTACCGATTCTTGGAGTTTTGATGGTGGTTTCTGATTGGAATGTGTTCAGGAGACCACAAGGAAGCTATTGAGACAAGAATGGAGGCTTGAATTGACCTAGAACCTGCTTTTCAGTTTTGCTTTTTTAACAAAAATTCCAAGTTTTTCTCTTAGCTTTTGCGCAGCTTCAATGTGTGTTGTGATTAGGGTTTGATTCATATTTATGTACTGAGGCTATTAGGTTAAGAAAACTCAATAAAATCCAAGGCATTCATTGTTTTGCATATTTGATTTCCTTAAGATCTTTTTTGAATCTTTTTCATGTGTTCCTTGTATCAATTAGCTCAAATCAGACCAAATCTTGCCATATTGGGATGTGCACGAGATATTAAGGGTAAAACATGCATGAAAAGATTTTTTAGGGCAAGTTTGATATTTTTCATGTATTTAAATAATTTAAATGAATTAATATGAATAATAATTCAAATAAATAAATAAAAAATGAGAAAATACTTCCCTTTGGGCCAAGTGGTCGTGCATATGCTTGGAATGATGAATCATGGAAGAAAAATGGGCCCATTAGCATTTTTAGGTCATTTGAAGCATTGTTGACTTTTCAAAATATCCAAAAATTTCCCAACTTCCACAAGGCATAACTTGCTCAATTTTTAAGCTTTTCACATGTTCTTGGACATTTTGGAAAGGTATTTGAGTCCTATAACCAATGTCTTTGGTCCCATGTCATTTTGATTTACCAATCGCAAGTTATGGCCTTTGACTTAAAGTCCCTTTTTGTTGACTTTTGAAAATGACCTATAATGTTGAAATTGATAACTTTTTGTGAGAGCATTTCTTGGACTTGAAGTATGAAGATGAGTTGTAGGAAATGTCTTTCTCTTCAAGATGATCTTTGGATGGAATTTTTCTGATAATCCATGTGAAAGTTATGCCCTGGTCAATTTCAGTTGACTTTTTCAGCTGTCCAAATATAGTAACTTTTGCATCTTGATGATTTTCTGAGCCAAATTTTGAGAATCATGATCAAGAATTGATCAAATGATGTTTGTGGCTTCAAAATGATATGTTGACCAAAAATTTGAACTTTTGACTGTCAAATGACCATTTTGCCCCTACAGTTGACTGTAGTGCAATTTAGGGTTTTGACTGTGCAATTTTGAGCTGAATGCCTTGAAACTTGATATGAGGATACTTGACCATATTTGTAAGCATGTGAGACTTGATTGGACCTTTGAAAACTTCATTTTCTTGATCAGAACCCAAACCCTAGTTTTGACTGTATAGGAGACAGTTGAACTGCATAACCCTTGGGGAATTTTGTGACCTGACTTGGCAATTTCTTGGAGAATATGGGAGGGCAAATTTTGGGGTACAACAGTTGCCCCTGTTCAATCTTCTTAGACCTGAGGATGCAGATTGGCTGACGTGCCTTTCGTAATCCGAGGGTAGAAGATGATTGGACACTAGAGTGCCCAGAAATTTGCGCTCACATAGTGGCAGTGTGATGGTGGAATGGGCTTATAGATGCCATTTGGAGATTGCTGGATAGGATGATGGGCTTATAGATGCCATCTGGATGTTGATCGCGTAGGAGATTCCTTAGCGAGAACCTGCATACCTGCAAAAGAAAAATGAGTACCTGACACGTTGCAGGAGCTGATTTTTAGATGCTTGGTATAGATGTATCCTGACTGGTTGTAGGAGCCGGATCTAGAGCTTCAAAAGATGATGAATGAACCAGGTATAGTTACTGCCTTAGCATGAATGGTAAGAGAACCTTGGGTGATTTTAACTTCAACAACGCTCGTTGAGAAAAATCTTGGCGGGAATTACCATCTTTGCAATATCGGAACGAGAACCATAGAAAATTATAATCTGAAAGGGAATCACCTCACTCGCCGTCGGAGAGGGGAATCATAGGAGAAGGAATTGTCACCTCACACGCCGTCGGAGAGGGAACCATAGGAGACTATCACCTCACACTCATCGTCGGAGAGGGAACCATCTGAAAAGGACTTACCACCTCACACACCGTCGGAGAGGGAACCATGGGAGACTATCACCTCACACTCATCGTCGGAGAGGGAAACATCTGAAGAAGGAATTACCACCTCACGCACTTGTCGGAGAGGGGACCATAAGAGACTATCACCTCACACTCATCGTCGGAGAGGGAATCATCTGAAAAAGGAATTACCACCTCACGCACTTGTCGGAGAGGGGACCATAAGAGACTATCACCTCACACTCATCGTCGGAGAGGGAAACATCTGAAGAAGGAATTACCACCTCACGCACTTGCCGGAGAGGGAACCATAGAAGACTATCACCTCACACTCATCGTCGGAGAGGGAAACATCTGAAGAAGGAATTACCACCTCACGCACCTGTCGGAGAGGGGACCATAAGAGACTATCACCTCACACTCATCGTCGGAGAGGGAAACATCTGAAGAAGGAATTACCACCTCACGCACTTGCCGGAGAGGGGACCATAGGAAGAAGGAATTACCACCTCACTCGCTGTTGGAGAGGGGACCATAACTTCTGCTGAGTCTTTATCAGAAAAATCTGTTGGAAGTCGATTTAGCTGGACTAGAGAAGGCCTTGAAATATGTTTGAGCGTTTTAACTGCGTCTTTCCTGAAAGGTAAAGGTCAGTCATATGCAATGCATGATATGGATCAAGCAACGATGTTCTCAACATAAATGAGATTTGTAAGATATGATGCGTCTATGCATGCTATAATGATATATGTGATGTTTTATGAATGTTTTTGTCTAGGAAAGTAGATCCTTGACGGGTGCCGGGAAGTCATATCCTGGGCTGATGTTGGAGAATAAGCTTTTACTTCCACTGGGGATGATAGTTGCAAGAATACCGGTAGGAGAAGATGACTCCGTTGCGGAATAAACTTGGCAAATGGAAGATTCTGCAGGGGGAAAAAGATACTCTAGCGACCATGCTGGGAGGCAATACTCTGTGGGGATAGAGATGCTTTGCTGAATGTTGGTAATAGCTTGCGGGGGATACCCTTGTTGTTGGAAGTGTAGATGGACTTCGCTGGGGGTAAAGAGATTTCGTCGGGGACGCTCTTTCCGTGGCTTTTGGCTGAGGATAACCCAGTTATATCCTGTTAAGGAAATAACTCTTTAAATCAAGCCGGACAACGCGTTCGTGTTTTGCGAGGGGATAAGCTTCCAGAATTTACTGGGGATAAGCTTACTGCTTGGGGATATGTGGATTCCAACCTTCCTGGGGAGCTGGATGGGACTCTCCTGGGGAGTTTTGAATTGCTGGGGAAGTGATTCCTTTGAAGGTTGACGTGCCGCCGAGGAACAATCTTTAGACCAAGACTGTCGGGGATGCTTGTTAAGAATATATGCTGCTGCTGGGGAAGTATTGAGATCTACTGGGGGATACTCAATTTCCTTGAGATTTGATGGCTCTGTTTGGAGAAGAATGTATTGTTGACTCACTCTCTGGGGACTTCAGGTATACTGGTCATGTTCTTTAGCTGAACCTACCTTGGTACCTTGGAGGATAAAGCAATTAGACTGCTCAGACAACTCTTTATTGCCCCTGTTTCTAGTGTCACCTGCAATTAATTCCTTTGTTTCGTATGCAAATATTTATGAGTTAGCAAATTATTGTCAATGCATATATCACAAATTGAACCTTGGACGTTCTTCGCAAAACAAAACAGAAAAAGAAAAACACTTGGTACGTTTAACTGAAGATATATTTGTATTGATTTTGAACGGCCTGAAAATAGGCGTTTTGTATAAGAGGCTGACGTCCTAGTAAGAGGAACGTCGCCGAACAAGAGAATTTATACAAGTTTTGTACAAAAGAAAATAAAACAGCTGTGTGAAATATGAATGATCCCACTGGGTTTCAACTCTGCTATCGTCTTTATAACTCCGAGCGTCTCATCACTTGACGACCTTGGTTGAAGGTGAAGCTGACTGATCGATGCCGTCTGAACTTGATGTAGATACCGGATTCTGGATGCAAAGTGATCCAATGAGACATAGTATTACGCTTTTATCCCTAATTTTTGCCTGGACCGCCCTTTCGGGTTTTCGGTCCACCGGGATACCCATTTTTGCCCAAGCCGCCTTTTCAGGTTTTCGACTTGCCGGGTGTACAGATTTTTTTATTTTCATCCCTTCATTTTGCCCGAACCCTTTTGGTTCGACGGGAAGCCCTAATTTTTGCCTAGGCATGTCAGCCTAGCGGGTCTTGTTTTTATGCGTAGTATTTTTTAACTATGTCTGCATTGGCGGGGTGAGGAAGGTCGTCACCATCCATATTGGTTAATATCATTGCTCCTTCTGAGAACACATGCTTAACCACAAATGGCCCTTCGTACGTAGGGGTCCATTTGCCCCTTGGATCACTCTGAGGAAGGATGATTCTCTTGATTACCAGATCCCCAACTTGATATTCCTGTGGTCTGACCTTTTTGTTAAATGCCCTGATCATCCGTTTCTGATACGTCTGACCATGACAGATAGCAGCAAGTCTCTTTTCGTCTATGAGGTTGAGCTGATCAAGTCGTGTCTGGATCCAATCATCTTCGTTCAGATTTGCATCCTTCATTATCCGGAGAGAAGGAATTTGTACTTCGATCGGCAAGACTGCCTCCATGCCATAAACCAGAGAGAAAGGAGTTACCCCGGTTGACGTCCTAGCTGAAGTACGATACCCATGCAGAGCGAACGGTAACATCTCGTGCCAATCTTTATAGGTCACTGTCATCTTTTACACGATTTTCTTGATGTTCTTATTTGCTGCTTCTACAGCCCCATTCATCTTCGGTCTGTAAGGAGAAGAATTGTGGTGCTGTATTTTGAACTGTTCGCAGAGCTCAGCGATCATCTTGTTGTTCAGATTGGTACCATTGTCTGTAATGATCCGCTCAGGGACGCCGTACCGACAGATCAGGTTGTGCCGAATGAACCGTGCCACAACAGTCTTGGTTACCGTAGCATAGGATGCTGCCTCAACCCACTTTGTAAAATAATCAATCGCCACCAGGATGAAGCGATGTCCATTAGATGCCGTAGGTTTGATCTCGCCGATCATGTCTATGCCCCACATTGCAAACGGCCAAGGCGCAGTCAGAACATTCAGGGGAACCGGAGGAACATGCACCTTGTCTGCATAAATCTGGCACTTGTGGCATGTCCTGGAGTGTTGGTAACAGTCAGCTTCCATTGTGGACCAGTAATATCCTGCCCGTAGGATTTTCTTAGCCATAGTATGTCCACTGGAATGTGTACCAAAGGTCCCTTCATGTAGCTCTTCCATGATTCTTTCTGCTTCAGTCTTATCCACACAACGCAGTAAGGTTGAATCATGGTTTCGCTTGTACAAGATGCTGTTGCTAAGGAAGAACTTGGCTGCAAACCTCCTCAGGAATTTCTTATCATTGACAGAGGCGCCTTCAGGGTATTCCTGAGCTTCCAGATATCTCTTCACTTCGTGGTACCAAGGCTTCTCAGTCACCAATTCAGTTTCGAGATCACAACAGTATGCCGGTTCGTCCAGTTTCCAGATGATGATCCGGGGAGCCTCATTATCCCATTTGACCTTGAACATTGAAGACATTGTAGCTAACGCGTCCGCTAACTGATTCTCTTCTCTTGGAAAGTGCTCAAAGGTTATCTCTGTGAAGTGGGGAATCAGGGTCAACACACATTCTCTGTAAGGAATCAGGTTTGGATGTTTCGTATCCCACTCTCCTTTGATCTGATTGATCACAAGAGCGGAATCTCCGAAGACACTTAGAAATTTGATCCTTAGGTCAATCGCAGCTTGAAGACCCATGATACACGCCTCATACTCCGCCATGTTGTTGGTACAGTTGAAACACAGCCGGGCAGTGAGTGGAGTATGAGTACCTTGTGGAGATATGATTATGGCGCCGATACCATTTCCCAAAGCATTGGAAGCTCCGTCAAAGTGCATAGACCATCGGGATCCTGGCTCAGGTCCTTCATCCGGTCCAGGTACTTCACAATCAGTTACTATCATAATGCTTTCATCCGGAAACTCGAAGTTCATTGATTGGTAGTCATCTACAGCTTGATGTGCTAAGTGGTCTGCCAATACACTCCCCTTGATGGCTTTCTGGGTTGTGTACTGAATGTCGTATTCCGTCAAGATCATTTGCCATCTTGCAATTCTCCCAGACAGAGCAGGCTTTTCGAATATGTACTTTATAGGATCCATTTTTGAGATCAATAAGGTAGTGTGAGTCAGCATATACTATCTCAGCCGGCGAGCAGCCCATACCAAAGCGCAGCAAGTTTTCTCAAGCAGTGAGTATCGGGTCTCACAGTCGGTAAACTTTTTGCTAAGGTAATAAATGGCATGCTCTTTTCGGCCAGACTCGTCATGCTGCCCCAGCACACACCCCATTGAATTGTCGAGCACTGTCAGGTATAGTATCAGAGGTCTCCCTTCAACCGGTGGCATAAGGATGGGTGGTTCTTGGAGATACTCTTTGATTTTGTCAAAAGCAGCCTGACATTCATCGTTCCAACGTACTACCTGATCTTTCTTCAGCAGCTTGAAGATTGGCTCACAGGTAGCAGTCAGATGAGATATGAATCGAGCAATATAATTCAGGCGTCCTAAAAAGCCTCTAACCTCTTTCTCTGTCTTAGGAACCGGCATCTCTTGAATAGCTTTGACCTTAGCAGGGTCCACTTGAATACCTTTATCACTGACCACGAAGCCTAGCAATTTCCCAGATCTTACCCCGAAGGTGCACTTGTTCGGGTTCAATCTCAGCTTGTACAGTTTCAACCGGTCAAACAACTTCTGTAAATGATCTAGATGCTCTTCCTCAGTCTGGGACCTTGTGATCATGTCGTCTACGTACACCTCTATCTCGTGATGGATCATATCATGAAACAAGGCGACCATGGCACGTTGGTAGGTTGCCCCAGCATTCTTTAATCCGAACGGCATGACCTTGTAACAGAAGGTGCCCCACTGAGTAACGAATGTAGTCTTTTCCATGTCTTCAGGTGCCATCTTGATCTGATTGTAGCCTGAAAAGCCATCCATGAAAGAGAACACTTTGTGCTGAGCCGTATTATCAACAAGGACATCAATGTGAGGTAAGGGGAAGTCATCCTTGGGGCTGGCCCTGTTTAGATCCCTGTAGTCGACACACATTCTGACCTTTCCATCCTTTTTAGGTACCGGCACCACGTTAGCAACCCACTGAGGGTAAGAAGTTACTGCAAGGAACCCCGCATCAAACTGTTTCATGACCTCGGCTTTAATCTTCTCGGACATCTCTGGACGCATCCGACGGACCTTTTGTTTAACTGGAGGGCAGTCTTCCTTAGTTGGCAAGTGATGGACCACAATATCGGTATCCAACCCGGGCATGTCTTCGTAGGACCAGGCAAAGATCTCCATATAATCATGTAACATCTTGGTTAACCGTTGCTTCACGCTGAGCTCTAGGTTGGCACCAATCTTTACCTCTTTTCTGTCTGCCTCAGTACCCAAGTTTATGGTTTCCACTGGCTCTTCGTGGGGTTGAATTGCCCTCTCTTCCTGAAGCAACAGTCTTGCAAGCTCGCCAGGCACTTCGCAATCATCTTCACCTTCGTCTTCGGCTAAGTTGATCGGATTTTCGAAGTCATAATTGGCAGTAGCAGAGTTGTTGTCAGTAAGATCCAGAGTGGATTGGAACCTGTATGAGTGAGTGTGTGTGTAAATACAGCTGTTTTGAAAATTATGTAAAGGAAAAGAAAGACAGAAAAGGAACACAATATTTGCAATGCGAAAAACGTCCAAGATTTTCATTCATGATATATGAAATGACAGTTCGTATGCCCTCACAAATAGAACCACGGTGCCTCGGGTAAGACACCGGGCCATAGAGTTTATCATTGTTTATTACAAAATAACAAAACATAGGAATTCATTACTTAGTAACAAAAGAAACAGGGAGATTGTCCTTTGCGCTCCAATTGTTAGGTCCTTCGTCAGTTGCCGGGTAGATCCAGCTATCAAACTCAGATTCATCAACTTCCTCTTCATCCCCAATAGCATTAACTCCATGAGCAGGCAGGGGAGCTGTCACCACATTAGGCTTGTCAGATGCCTCAAACTGTACCTCCTTAGCGTCAATGAGGTCCTGTAGCTTGTTCTTTAGTGCCCAACAGTCATCAGTAGAGTGCCCCGGGCTTTCTGAATGGTAAGCACAACGAGCATTCGGGTTGTACTTGGGAGATGTTGTATTGGGGAACTTCGGGGCTTCCCTGACAGTCACTAAGTTAGTGGCTAGCAACTGTGGCAGAATCTGCGATAGGGTCATGTTTAACCGGGTAAACTCTCACCGGGGTCTTTCAGCCCTTTGAGAATTGTTTGGCCGAGGAGCGGCAGCAGGCTTAGCAATCATCACCGCACTGACAGATTAGAGGTGCTCAGGTCTCTCTGATTTCCTAGCACCATACACGGCACTAGACTCCTTTTTGAATGGTTTCTTTTCCGAACTAGATGATGCACCCTTTGCAATCTTCCCAGACTTCAGCCCAGCCTCAATTCTCTCTCCAGTCAAGATCAGATCAGTGAACCCAGCAGAAGAATTTCCGATCAGATGGTTGAAAAATGGCCCAGATAGGGTCCCCAAGAACATGTCTACCAGCTCCCGATCAGTCAATGGTGGCTGCACCCTGCCAGCCAGGTCTCTCCACTTCTGAGCGTACTCCTTAAAACCTTCGCTTGCACCTAACGCCATACCCTGGAGTTGGGTACGTGTGGGGGCAAGGTCGGCATTATATTGATACTGCTTGTAGAAAGCAGTAGCCAGCTCCTCCCAGTTACGAACTTTGGTCCCATCTAGCTGATAGAACCATTCGAGATGAGTCCCTGAAAGACTCTCCTGGAAGAAGTGGATCCATAGATTCTTATCCGCAGAGTACGGCTGAATTTTCCGAACATAGGACCTTAAATGCAGCTTGGGACAAGACGCCCCGTCATACTTGGAGAAGGATGGTGCTTTGAACTTATGGGGGATAATCACACCAGTCGACAAACCCAGATCTCCGAAATCCAGCCCAGGTACCTGTTGGATCTCCATGGCCTTCAACCTGACCTCCAGTTGTTTATATCTGTCGTCTGCAGGAGGGTACTGCTCTTCATCAAAATCTGTCTCGTTGTCGGAGACTACTGGAGTAGGAACCTTTACTTCTGCCTGAGAAGGACTCTTGCCAACAGAAGAACCAACCTCTTCGTGCTGCAGAGTGTTGCCAAACCTTCGGCCCGAGTTGAACAGAACAGTTCTCCTCTTCTTCTTCTTCTCCTTCTTCAGGAGCATAGCCTTCAGTTCTTCTTGGCCTTTAGCCAGACCCTTGATTAATTCTTGGAATTGTGCATTCTGCACCTGAAGAGCCTTGATTGATGTCTCGGTTGATGCAGATTCGGGATTCATGATGCTGAAATAAACAGCGAAGAACTGTAAGCAACCTGAAAAGAGGAAAAACCTGCTATGCACATGATGTATGAAATGCGTATGCAATGCATTCAAGGGTTCGAAAGTTCAAATTTGTTGTAGACAAAAAGGAACACACGTTATCATTAGAGAAATCATTGTTTAATACATCAAAGCCTCATGGGCAAAAAGTACAAAAATCAAATCAATCCCAAAATACACTGCGCATCCTCTTCGGAGCTATGTAAGTGTTGAGGTTCCTCTCCTCATGCAACAGGCGAGTGAGCTCCAAGACCTTCTTTTCGCTGGCATGCAGACTAGTCTCAAGAGAACTCCTTTCCTCCTTAAGCTGGATCCAGCTCTTCTGCATCTCTTCCCAGGATGTGGGCATATCAGGGTGCTGAATAGTGTAGGACACTTCCCCTTCCGAGACTGGTTCTTTGATTACCGGGAGCATATGAGGATAAGGCATCACTAACTTCTGGGAGCGAGCTCGTACCCACTTGAGATAAGGCTCCAATGGGATGGAATTCCTATGCCCCAGTGTCTTGCTGTCTATCCTACTGGGCATCCTCCAGGCTCTGATAAATCTCTGACGAAGCCCTTGAATATCGTTGTCGAAGTCAAAAACTATGTCAGGAATTAACATGTCATGATGACCATCCCTCCGAGCATAACCAAACTGTCTCCAAGCCAGGCATGGACTATAAGTAATACCTCCTCTGATTCCAAGTAAAGGAACATTAGGGTACTCCCCGCAACGATCAATGATAGTGACATCTTCTCTGGACCTAGGGCACCAATGTATATCTGCATGTGTAAGAGTCATCAACCGTTGTGACCATCTCAAACCCCGCTCATTCTTCAAGACTGATTGCGGAAGGTGCGAAATAAACCACCTTCCCAGGAGAGGAGTGCAACACATAAGGACACCTCTTTTTCTCATGGTTCGAGTGTAACATGAGTGAAGGATGTCCCCCAGCAACATAGGTATAGGATTCCTGGACATAAAGATCTGAACATCACTGATATCAATGAGCTGATCTGGGTTAGGGAACAACACCAAACCATAAACAAGGAGGGCCACAACCTCTTCAAAAGCTTGCAAGTCAAGGGAGTTCCAACATTCAAGGGCCTTTTCAAACAGGAACCTGGCTAAGAATCCTTTGATACCACTTCTAACTTCCCAATGTCCCTTGAGGTCAGATGACTGTAGGTGCAAGGCTTTAGCAATCTCTTCCAGCTTAGGTTCCTTTTCTGTACCATTGAAGGGTAGCTGATCAAGGATAGGGATCTTCAGGATCCGGGAGAACTCCTCCAATGTAGGTACCAACTGATAGTCCAAGAAGGTAAAGCAGTGATGCAGAGGGTCAAAGAATTGGAACAGGACCTTTATCATATCTTCCTCAATGTTGGTGTTGACCAAGCTGATGAGGCTTCCATGCCTTTCACTGAATGAAGAGTTCTCAGGAATCCTGGATATAAGCTCCTTAAGCTGAGGAGGTACCCTTACAAGACTGATTTGAATTGTCTTTCTACGAACAGTTTCCATGTCCTACAAAACGAAGAACAAAGATGAAAATTCGAACCCCTGAAATGGTTAGTCAATGCATATGATGCTGGATGATGTCATGATGCTATGATTAAACACACCACAGATATTTACAAAGACAAACATGTAAGGCACACAAGGCACACAAGACAAGCCCTTAAGGTTTAAGGCCAGCATGGGGTCTGGGTAGTACCCTCTTGAAGTTGGTGGGTTCAACCTGTCCTAATCAAAGTAACCGGGTTCTAAGGTTCCCAATATCACGGGATTGCTTTCATTGTTCATCGTTTCGATTTAGCCACTGAACTGGCGACCGAAATATTCCAGGAAAGCAACCCTCAATTGAGTGTAGTATCGAGTATCAACCAACCTCGGACTGCACCAAAGTCAGTTATCTCACTACCCTAAAGAGGCCAAGATAGTTCAATTAAGGTTCCTAAGGTCTGTTGATGCTTCACGACACCACGCGGAGGCCCCGTACTCTCCTTGACTGAACTCAAGGGTTACCGGTACACACCAAAGTGCCACATCAACGTAGCAGACTGTTTCAACCATGTCGGTATACCCCGCACAGTTCTCTCACAGCCTTGTTGCTACTTTCTAAGAAAGGTATTCCCCAGATCCGGGTTAGGATCTATAGAACTCCCAAGCAACCCACAATTTAAAGCACACAGGGAAAACAATTGAAAACACAGTTATGAACTATCCCTAAGGTACACCTCACTTTAAGTTTGGTCCCCAGCAGAGTCGCCAGTTCTGTGATCGGTGGATCTGGAACTGACTGTTTAACGCTGGTTCGCGAAATGTCGCGGAAGCAAGAGTCGCCACCGTCTTTTATTTTCTCCAAATGGAAAGGACAAAAGCACAAAAAAATTCCTTATAGAGATTGCTCTCGGTTCGGGAGGTAGATTATAGAAAGGGAAGGTGTTAGCACCCTTTCTATCCATGGTTATCCATGGGCTCTTAGATACTTGCTCATTTGTGTTTTCAAAATTGGTTTGCTTGCTTTTCAATGTGGGTTTTAAAAAGTTTCTTTGAAAAATTTCAGGTCGACTCGTACGTCAGAGTGTTTGAAAAATTTGCTTTGAAAGCTTTAGAAAAGTGTTGGTGTGAAAAGATTTTGATTTTGTTTTGAAGAGAGCAAGTATCCATGAGTCGTCTACCTACCCTAAGGAATTCGTCTGTGTAAATGTCCTTTAAAGTAGTGCCATCCCACCATTGAGAGGTAGGTAGCACCACCGTTGGAGGTATTCGGGTCAATTCGAGTTTGTAGGGACATGGTGATCACCAGAGCAATAGGAAGACACCTTAGAAGCTACCCTCATGCCAGGTTCCCGGATCATGAGGACTTACTAAGACATCCTCTACTCGACGATCACCTTTCGAGGCAAGGCAACAGTGAGGCGTACCCTAGGGGTGGTGTGTGCGATTTGTGTGTCGTTTTCATTGATATTTGTCTTGTCATGTTTGTTGTGATCTACGCTTGATTTTATTTAAGTCCATTCATTCTTGCATGCTTATTTAACAGTTAATATTTGCGGGGAAAATAAATCTACAACTATTACAAATGGCGCGGGTCCACATCGCCAAAATTAAACCGGACCCGATTTGACAGAAAGGTAAATAAAGCAAAAGAAATAAAAGTGCGAGAAATTTAAGTTACAACGCTTTGGGAGAGATACATAATGAATTAAGCGAAATAAAATAAATGTGCGAATTAAATAATTAAAAATATGGGCGTTGGACCCTTTTGCAAAATTAAAATTAATAAGGAATTAAAATTAAAATTAAATGTTTTTTGGTATTTTTTGTGTTTTTTAAGATTTAATAAAAAATTAAAATTAAACTAAAAGGCAAACCCTAATTCTAATAGCTTTTAAATTTATTGTGAAAATATTAAATTAAAATCTAAATGAAACCCTAATTGATTATGTACAATTAATTATGAAAATAAATAAATAAATAATATGGTAAAAAGGGAAAACAAATTAAAGGGATAAAAATTAAACCTATTTCTACATATTTTTTGTATTTTTGTTATTAAAAGAAATTAAAATTGTAACCTAATTAAAACTAATAATTACATATTAATTTATTTATGAAAATATTAGAATAAAACATTTATTAGGTTTTTCTTGTCTTTTCTGATTTTTTAGGCCTTTTTATATTTTGTAAAAAATAATTAATTAAAACAAATAAGGAAATAAAATAGCAATTAAAAAATAAAATAAGAAAAAAAATGTAAAGAAGGCAAACCAGGGGGGGGTTCAGGCCCTAATAGTGAGGTATGGATCCAGTAATTTGAGCCCAATAGCTTCAGAATTCGTTGACTTTCCAGGTATTATGTGGCACGTTGACTGAGGTTTTAGGATGTTCATCCCACCTATGCCCTTGATCTGAGCATGCTAGACGCGTGGACGCTTGGATGATGATGGAGCATGGTGTACATCAATGTTGTGCCTGCATAGGAATTAACGTGGAAAAATAATATTGGAATTATACAGACCTGGGACTCGAACCCAGGTCTTGGACATTGCAAGGGTGAACGTCTACCACTGAAGCGCTTGAATCACTTTTAATACATAATGGTTAATAAATATTATAAAAGAAAAGAGAGTTAGTGGCCTCAACGCGCGTGAAATTTGAAACTAGCCAGTCACGTTTTGCCACGATGTCGTCGTCTCCATCATCCTGAAAAACAAACAACATAAGCAACGGTTTTTACACCGTTGCAGAAAAGGTCTTTTCAGAAAATAGCGATTAGCGTTAGGGCCATCATAAATTAGGCGCAATAGTTGGTTTATGATCGTTTGAACATTCTGAAGCCAATGGTGGTGGTCTTGAGGGTTAATTTTCCCTCTTTGCAAAAGCCCCAAAATTACAACCTGTAAACCCTAGAAATCGCGCATGGTAGAATCACATATGATGCATAATAATCCAATTAAATACAATGGTTAGCTTTAAAACTTTGTTATGAATATGAATCAAGTAATATATTTCACAAATAACGCATAGAATGGAATGTATGATTATGCAATTCGTTTGATACAGTTCTGGTTCCAAGTACCGATTCTTGGAGTTTTGATGGTGGTTTCTGATTGGAATGTGTTCAGGAGACCACAAGGAAGCTATTGAGACAAGAATGGAGGCTTGAATCGACCTAGAACCTGCTTTTCAGTTTTGCTTTTTTAACAAAAATTCCAAGTTTTTCTCTTAGCTTTTGCGCAGCTTCAATGTGTGTTGTGATTAGGGTTTGATTCATATTTATGTACTGAGGCTATTAGGTTAAGAAAACTCAATAAAATCCAAGGCATTCATTGTTTTGCATATTTGATTTCCTTAAGATCTTTTTTGAATCTTTTTCATGTGTTCCTTGTATCAATTAGCTCAAATCAGACCAAATCTTGCCATATTGGGATGTGCACGAGATATTAAGGGTAAAACATGCATGAAAAGATTTTTTAGGGCAAGTTTGATATTTTTCATGTATTTAAATAATTTAAATGAATTAATATGAATAATAATTCAAATAAATAAATAAAAAATGAGAAAATACTTCCCTTTGGGCCAAGTGGTCGTGCACATGCTTGGAATGATGAATCATGGAAGAAAAATGGGCCCATTAGCATTTTTAGGTCATTTGAAGCATTGTTGACTTTTCAAAATATCCAAAAATTTCCCAACTTCCACAAGGCATAACTTGCTTAATTTTTAAGATTTTCACATGTTCTTGGACATTTTGGAAAGGTCTTTGAGTCCTCTAACCAATGTCTTTGCTCCCATGTCATTTTGATTTACCAATCTCAAGTTATGGCCTTTGACTTAAAGTCCCTTTTTGTTGACTTTTGAAAATGACCTATAATGTTGAAATTGATAACTTTTTGTGAGAGCATTTCTTGGACTTGAAGTATGAAGATGAGTTGTAGGAAATGTCTTTCTCTTCAAGATGAGCTTTGGATGGAATTTTTCTGATAATCCATGTGAAAGTTATTCCCTGGTCAATTTCAGTTGACTTTTTCAGCTGTCCAAATATAGTAACTTTTGCATCTTGATGATTTTCTGAGCCAAATTTTGAGAATCATGATCAAGCATTGATCAAATGATGTTTGTGGCTTCAAAATGATATGTTGACCAAAAATTTGAACTTTTGACTGTCAAATGACCATTTTGCCCCTACAGTTGACTGTAGTGCAATTTATGGTTTTGACTGTGCAATTTTGAGCTGAATGCCTTGAAACTTGATATGAGGATACTTGACCATATTTGTAAGCATGTGAGACTTGATTGGACCTTTGAAAACTTCATTTTCTTGATCAGAACCCAAACCCTAGTTTTGACTGTATAGGAGACAGTTGAACTGCATAACCCTTGGGGAATTTTGTGACCTGACTTGGCAATTTCTTGGAGAATATGGGAGGGCAAATTTTGGGGTACAACAATACTCCTTGTAAGGAATAAGATTTAGGTGTTTCGTATCCCACTCGCCTTTGATCTGATTGATCACAAGAGCGGAATCTCCGAAGACACTCAGAAACTTGATCCTTAAGTCAATTGCAGCTTGAAGACCCATGATACATGCCTCATATTCTGCCATGTTATTGGTGCAGTTGAAACACAATCGGGCGGTGAGTGGAGTATGAGTGCCTTTGGGGGATATGATCACAGCGCCGATGCCGTTACCCAAAGCGTTGAAGGCTCCGTCAAAATGCATAGACCATTGGGATCCTTCCTCAGGTCCTTCATCCGGTCCAGGGACTTCACAATCAGTTACTACCATGATATCTTCGTCTGGAAATTCAAAGTTCAATGATTGGTAATCGTCCACAGGTTGGTGTGCCAAATGGTCTGCCAATACACTTCCCTTGATTGCCTTTTGAGTTGTGTACTGGATATCATATTCTGTCAAGATCATTTGCCATCTTGCTATTCTTCCAGACAGAGCAGGCTTTTCGAATATGTACTTGATTGGATCCATTTTTGAAATCAACAGAGTAGTGTGAGTCAACATATACTGTCTCAGCCGGCGAGCAGCCCATACCAGAGCGCAGCAAGTTTTCTCGAGCAGTGAGTACCGAGACTCATAGTCGGTAAACTTTTTGCTCAGGTAATAAATAGCGTGTTCTTTTCGGCCAGACTCGTCATGCTACCCCAGCACACACCCCATTGAATTGTCAAGTACGGTCAAGTATAGTATCAGAGGTCTTCCTTCCACTGGTGGGATAAGAATGGGTGGCTCTTGGAGATATTCCTTTATCTTTTCGAAAGCAGCCTGACATTCATCGTTCCAACGTACTACTTGATCTTTCTTCAGTAATTTGAAGATTGGCTCACAGGTAGCAGTTAGATGTGAGATGAATCGGGCAATGTAATTCAGTCGTCCCAGAAAGCCTCTGACTTCTTTCTCTGTCTTGGGAGTCGGCATCTCTTGTATGGCTTTCACCTTGGCAGGGTCCACCTGAATACCTTTATCGCTTACAATGAACCCTAGCAATTTTCCAGACCTCACCCCAAAGGTGCATTTGTTTGGGTTCAACCTCAGCTTGTACAATTTCAGTCGGTCAAACAGCTTCCGCAGATGGTCAAGGTGTTCCTCCTCAGTTTGGGACCTCGCAATCATATCATCGACATACACTTCAATCTCATGGTGGATCATATCATGAAATAAAGCAACCATGGCACGTTGGTAGGTTGCCCCAGCATTTTTCAACCCGAATGGCATGACCTTGTAACAGAAGGTTCCCCACTGAGTAACGAAGGTAGTCTTTTCCATATCTTCAGGAGCCATCTTGATCTGATTATACCCCGAAAAACCATACATGAAGGAGAACACCTTGTGTTGAGAAGTATTGTCAACAAGAACGTCGATGTGTGGCAGAGGGAAATCATCTTTAGGGCTGGCTCTGTTCAAATCCCTGTAGTCAACGCACATTCTAACTTTACCATCTTTCTTTGGCACTGGAACAACGTTGGCCACCCATTGAGGATAAGAAGTCACTGCTAGAAACCCGGCATCAAATTGTTTCATAACCTCAGCCTTGATTTTCTCAGATATCTCTGGGCGCATGCGGCGGACCTTTTGCTTTACCGGAGGGCAGTCTTCCGTGGTAGGCAGGTGATGAACCACAATGTCGGCATCCAAACCAGGCATGTCTTCGTAAGACCAAGCAAAGATCTCCATGTAATCATGCAACATCTGGATCAATTGTTGCTTCACGCTGAGCTCTAGATTGGCACCAATCTTGACTTCTTTTCTATCTGTCTCAGTGCCCAGGTTCACTATTTCCATCGGCTCTTCATGCGGCTGAATGGCCCTCTCTTCCTGGAGTAGCAGTCTTGCAAGTTCACCAGGCACTTCGCAATCATCTTCACCTTCGTCTTCGGCCAAGTTGATCGGATTTTCGAAGTCATAGCTGGTAGTAGCAGAGCTGTTACCAGTGAGATCCAGAGTGGATTGAAACCTGTATAAGTGAGTGTGTGTAAATATAGCTGTTTCGCAATATATATAACACAGAAAGAAAAAGAGCACAAGATTTAAAATGCAACAAACGTCCAATGTTTTGATTAATGATATATGGAAATTTCATACAAAAGGCCCTCACAAATGGAGCCACGGTGCCCCGGGTAGGACACCGAGCCAATAAAAGTTTCAACATATTGTTTGTTACAAATTGAACACAAAAGAGTTAATTACTGCGTGACGAATGTAATAGGTGTAAAATCCTTTGCCGTCCAGTTGCTTGGTCCGTTGTGGGTTGTTGGATAGATCCAACTGTCAAACTCTGCTTCCTCTACGTCCTCCTCGATAGCATTCACCCTTGGGTTGGTTATGAACACCGGAGCCTTTCTGATCCTTTCTTTGCGAACAACCCTCTGAGCCTCTGCAGTGAAGCCCAGCCCAAACTTGTCATTCTTTTGAGTGAAGTCAGGAAGCTGACCCCAGTTCGCGCACTTGCATTTCTCGATCACAGCCCGGGCATCCTTCAGGGAAGCCATCTTCAAAGGAAAGTCTTCTTCAACCACTGTCTCAGCCGACGCCAATGTTGGAGGTACCTCTCCATCTCGATATACCGGAATGAATTCAAGTGACTAACCATGTATTCCTCCTCACCCTGCACAGTAACAATCTTCCCTTTGACAGGGTATTTGAGCTTTTGATGTAGAGTGGATGTTACCGCCCCAGCCTTGTGAATCCAAGGTCGACCCAACAAGCAGGAATAAGATGGACGAATATCCATTACATAGAACGTTGAGTCAAAGACTTGGGAACCCACACGGATAGGAATGTCTACCTCCCCGTGCACCATCCTCTTAGAACCGTCGAAGGCTCTAACAATGATGTTACTAGGTTTCAATTCCAGGCCCTCACAGTCCAACCGATCTAAGGCCTTCTTGGGCAATACATTCAGGGAAGAACCGGTGTCCACCAACACGTGTGCAAGAGTAGTGCCCCTGCATTCTATGGAAACATGCAGGGCATCATTATGGTTTTTTCCCTTGGCGGTCAAATCGGCATCCGAGAAACCCAAACCATTGTCAGCGGTCAAATTAGCCACACAGTCAGTGAACTGATCTGCAGAGGTCTCTTGCGGCACATGGGCCGTTTTCAGAAATGAAATCAGGGCCTTGGCGTGGGCCTCTGAGCACAGCAGCAAAGATAGCATAGAGATCTTGGAGGGGGTATGCCCCAGCTGTTCAACGACATTGAAGTCACTTTTTTTAATGATTTTAAGGATTTCCTCCATCTCTTGCTGGGAGGCTTCAACAACGGTCTTTTTTGGTGCCTCCGTCCGGGCAGGCAAATCGGTAGCAACTTCTTTGCCCCGAGCATCAGAGGACTCGGCGGCAGTAGTAGACACTGGAACTTGATTTGGAACATGCACACTTGCGGGTGTGATGATAAGAGGTTTTCGGATAACTGGTGGTGCAATGTCAGGCGAGAAAAGCCTGCCACTGCGAGTAATCTTGGCGGGACCAATGATGTTACTGATACTGGTACTGGTGTTGAACTCTTGTTTCACTCCAAGTACATACACGTCTGCCCCATAGTGCCATGGGACAGCCTTGTCAGATTCATAGGGGAGAGGCCCCGGAACAGTAATGGTAATGGGTGCAACGGACATAATTTTGACTGGCTTCCTTGGGGGAGCCTTGGTAGGATTGTTGAAAATTGTGACGACAGATACTTCTTCAGCGGAAACAAACAGAACAACAGTTTTCTTGAACATAATTTCTTTGCTATCCATCAGGCTTTGGATGCCTGATTTCAGCAGCGGACAACCGGTAGGGATAACAGCACACAGGAGGCAACCCTTGCTACAACCCGGAAATAAACCGGCCAGTAGTAGGTTCCTCTTAACAGTCAATAGAGGGGTAGCAACATCATTTATCGAAACAACATACAAATCTTCCTCAATGGCATTTACTCTATGCTGGGGCATAGGAGCAGTTACAACATTTGGCCTCTCAGGCGCCTCAAACTGAATTTCCTTCGCATTGATAAGGTCTTGGACCTTATTTCTCAGGGCCCAACAATCATCAGTAGTATGCCCGGGGCTATCAGAATGATAAGCACAACAGGCATTTGGGTTATACTTAGGAGATGCAGTATTCACGACCTTCGGAGCTTCTTTGGTGGTCACCAAGTTGGTTGATAACAGTTGCGGTAAGATTTGTGACAAGGTCATACTCAGCCGAGTGTATTGCCTCTTGGTCCTCTCACCCCTTTGTTGATTGTACTGCTGAGGAGCAGCAACAGGTTTTGAAATTACCAAGGCATTGACGGCCTGTCGGATTTCTGGCTTGACTTGTCTTCTAGGACCATAGACTGCACTAGCTTCCTTCTTGAAAGGTCTCTTCTCAGTACTTGCGGAGGCAGCTTTCTGTATCTTTCCTGACCTGATGCCAGCTTCTATCCTTTCACCCGTCAGGATCAAATCCGTAAACCCAGCGGAGGAATTACCAACCAGATGATTGAAGAATGGACCAGACAAGGTCCCTAGAAACATGTCAACCAGTTCACGATCAGTCAAAGGAGGCTGCACCCTGCCAGCCAAATCTCTCCATTTTTGCGCATATTCTTTGAACCCTTCGCCCGTTCCTAGAGACATACCCTGAAGTTGGGTGCGCGTAGGAGCAAGGTCAGAATTGTATTGATATTGCCTATAAAATGCGGTAGCCAAATCTTCCCAATGTCGGATACTGGTTCCATCTAGCTGATAGAACCACTCAAGTTGTGACCCCGAAAGGCTGTCTTGGAAGAAGTGGATCCAAAGATTTTTGTCTGCCGTGTAAGGTTGGATCTTCCTTACGTACGATCTGAGATGCAGCTTTGGACAGGAAGCCCCGTCGTATTTGGCAAAGGCAAGCGCCTTGAACTTGTGTGGGATTACCACCCCAGAAGATAACCCTAAATCTCCAAAATCCAGCCCCGACACATTTTGAATCTCCATGGCACTCAAGCGGTCCTCTAATTGCTTGTATCTGTCAGCAGCAGGAGGGTATTGTTCGTCATTGTAATCCGTCTCGTTGTCAGAGACTGCAGGACTAGGAGCCCCTCCCCCTTAGGGGCTATCTTTCTCTGCAGAGGAAGTAGTTGGATCAGCCTCATTATGGAGTGTGTTCCCAAACCTGCGTCCAGTGTTGAATAACGCAGTCCTCTTCTTCTTCTTCTTCTTCAAGAGCAAAGCCTTCAACTCTTGTTGACCTTGAGCCAAGTTCATGACCATCTCTTGAAACTGGGCACTCTGGGCCTGGAGGGCCTTGATTGCTTGTTCACTGGATGATTCAGGATTCATGATGACTGTTCAAATAAACAACGAAGAAGATTAAGCAACCTGTGGAAAAGGTACCTGTTATGCATATGATGCAATGAGATGCGTATGTTTTATGTTTTCAAAGACAAACGAGATTCAACTTTGTAGACAAAAGGGAAACACACTTCATTAGATTCAAATTTTAAATTGTTCAACAACTTGCCCTTAGGCATTACAGGAATGAAAAATACTGAAAAGGAAATAAAAGCTGTAAAAGGAAATATTCAAAGCCCATCAGTGCTCCCATGGCCTCCTCTTCTCAGTATGGATATAGTCATTCAGAACCCGCTCTTCCTCCAATTGCTTAGTCAGCCTCTGGATCTTCCGTTCCTGTTCGTTGAACTTTTCTCGATAAAGATCCCGTTCTTCCTTTAGCTGTGCCCAGGATCTTTTCAATGTGTCAAAATCAGTGGGTATCTGAGGAGGGAGGACAGTTGGAGGAACCCCGTCTTCATCAGGAGATTCAAGAAAGATAGGTCTGACAGCTTCGTATGGCATACCTAACTTCTGAGCACGGATGCGGACCCATCTGCAATAGGGTTCCATTGGTAGATAAGTCTTTGGTCCCAACTCATGTGGGTCAGCTTTGTGAATTATGTCCCAAGCCTTAATGAATCCATGGCGTAGTTTGTCACTGTCTACCTGAAATTCAAAATGGAAGTGAGGAACCAACATCTCATGAGGCCCTACTCTTCTGGCTCTTCCAAACTGACGGAGAGCTAAACATGGATTATAAGAGATTCCTCTCTGGATACCAATCAATGGAACATTAGGGTATTCTCCGCAACGATCAATAACAGCTACCTCATCCAAACCTCTGAGAGTCCAAGTGATGTCATTATCAGTGAGAGACATTAACCTATGAGCCCAACCCTTTCCTTCTTCATTCTTCAGCACGAACTTAGGAAGGTGCGAAATAAACCACCTCACTAGCAAAGGAGCACAACACCACGGAGTTCCCCGTCTTCGGGCAGTACGAGCATAGAGTTGTTGCAGGATATCACCCAAAAGAGTGGGTACAGGATTCCGAGACATGAAGATCCTTATGGCATAGATACTGATAAAAGTGTCAGGATTTGGAAACAGTACCAGACCATAGATTAAAAGAGCCAGAATGTCTTCGTACGCCTTGAAGTCTAAGTCATTCCAGAAATCATTAACTTTGCCAACCAGAAATTTGACCAAAAAGCCCTTAACTCCACTTCTAGTTTCCCAGTTAGCCAATACCTCTTCTTTGGTCAAGGGGAGGACTGCAGCAACCTCTTCAGGCCTAGGAGTCTTTTCCTAACCAGTGAATGGAGTTTGCTCCAAAACAGGAATACCAAGCAAATCAGAGAATTCTTCCAGGGTAGGGACCAGCTGGAAGTCTTGAAAGGTAAAGCAATGATACAGGGGATCATAAAACTGGGTCAGGACACTTATCAGTTGTTGGTCCCACTTTGCAGTGATCAAGCCAAGGAGAGAACCATGCATGTTGATGAAGGAAGTAGTGTTTAGAATCCTATCAACCAAATCCCTGAGCAAAGTTGGTGGTTGAACAAAATTGAACCGGATAGTATTCCTACGCACGGGCATCATGATGTCCTACAAAACAGAGCAAAGATGAAACTTTTTTGTCTTTGAAATGGGTCAGTCCTTATACAGGATGCATGTAATGGTATGATGATATGATGCTATGATGAAGCACACCACAAGTATTCACACAGGCAAGCATGATAAGGCACACAAGTCACACAAGACAACCCTTAGGTTTCAGGCCAGCATGAAGTTTAGGTATTACCCTCTTTTAGTTTCGTTGGTTAAAACCTGTCCTATCAAAAGTAACCGGGTTCTAGAGAATCTCAAATCATTGACTACCCTCAATCGGTCATAACTCCAGCATCGCAATCTTTTCTTGCGGCCAGAACCATCGCGAGAGTTTAGCCTCAATGAGTGTAGCATACTGTTTCTGTTCTATGGCCAAGTTTGGTCAATTTAGGGTTCTAAGGTCGGTTGGTGTTTAATGACTCCTTAGAAGACCCATATTCTCCTCGTTGCAACACAAGGGATATCGGTATAGACTAAGGTGCCACACCAACGTAGCCACTGCTTCACCCATGTCGGTCTACGCCGGACAGGTCCCTCACAGATTATGCTACCTAAAAGGGTATTCCCTAGATCCGGGTTAGGATCTATGAAACTCCGATGCAAAGCCCACAAATATAAAAGCAAACAAGGCAAACAATTGAAAACAAGGGTGATCTAAGCCCTAAGGTTACTCCACTTTTAAGTTTGTTCCCCAGCAGAGTCGCCAGTTCTGTGATACGGTGGGAGAACTGAATTGAGGTTTGCGTTTTTTATTCGCAAATGTTTCGGTTGAGCAAGAGTCGCCACCGACTTTTTATTTTATCCTAAGGCAAGGTTAAAAAGCACAGCAAAAACCTTTGAGATGTTTTCTTGGGTTCGGGGAGTAGATTATAGAAAGGGAAGGTATTAGCACCCTTTCTATCCATGGTTATCCATGGGCTCTTAGTTACTTGCTTAGATCAATCTTGCCTTAATTTTCAATTGTTTGAAATGGTGCTTTGTGTGTGTGGGTTTGAAAATGTTTTGAAAAGAAGCCAATGTGGTGGAAACCTTTGTAATGATCCATGTTGGGATGTATACAAAGGTGTATGTCTTTTGAAAAGGTTTTCAATGTTTTTGAAAGTTGTTTTGAAAGTGTAGTGATGTGTGGTTTGGAAAATAGGCAAGTGTTTTGTTTTGCAAGTTTGATTCAAGTAACTAAGAGTTTGTCTACTCCTAAATTTCTCAAAGATTTCTCCTATGTTTTTAACCCTTTTAACAATTTTGTTCCACCATTGCATTTGGTGGACAATCTTGTGTTAGGATGTGAAAGGGACGGGCGCGGGTCATCGTTTAGACCATAATTGCAATGGTGCCAAGTATCTTTGGGCAATTTTCCTTTAAGGGACTTGATCATTTTTTAGGCAACTTTCGAAAGCGTCATCGAGGGACTATGATCATTTAAATTATGTTTGTTTTGCCCAAAGAGACCTAACATGCAATATGGCCCATTATTGAAGGCAACAAGTGGAATACCCTAGGGGTGCAAGTGTGATTAGTGTTGTCCATTTTCATGCTTGTTTATCTTGAATTTAGGTCAAACTATTTTGGTTAATTGATTTGCATACAAACCCTAATTCTAACATGGCATAATTAGAAAGCTTTAAAGTGCGAAAAATAAAGTTCCTAAGTTATTACAACACAATATATGGGAATGGGGGTACAAATGTTCAAATGGGGATGAGACTTTAGGAATGTAGTGTCCAATAATTTACAACCAAATTGAATTGCGATAAATATAAATGTATAGATGTATAAGAAAAGAACAATATGTATGGGAAAGTATTTTTGTGTAAGTGTATATTTTATTCACAAATAAAATAAAAATAATTAAAAGAAAGTTGATTTTTGAATATTTCATGTTTAGGGCAAAAACCCTAATTTTTCTAAATAAAAGGTATTAACTACACAATTTTTAAATAAAATAAATATGCAAAATGCAAAAAGGTTTTCTTTTTTATATGTATGTAAAAAGGTATTTTTCATGTGTTAAGTAAACAAAATAAAATGTATTAATTTTTGGAGTTTTTCATGTTTAGGGCAAAACCCTAATTTTATAAATAAAATGTATTAATTAATTATTTAATATATACAAAGTTTGTTAATTATGTACAAAAATAAAGTAAAAATGAAGTAATTTGTCAAAAAGGTATTTTTAATGTTAATTATTAATAAAATAAAAATGTATATATTTTGTATTTTTTAACCTAAATATACTAATATATATATGTAAATATTTATATTATATGATAAATATATTAAATATGTATAAAAATAAAATATTTAATATTTACAAAAAAAGTATATTTTCATAAAATATTTTCAAAAGATAAAATAAAATGAAAATCAGAAAATAACATGTATTGGTATTAATTTTAGTATTTTTTAAATGAAAGTATTTATGTATTATTTATGTACAAACATATATTTAAACAAATAAATCCCTAATAAATACAAAAATGGTGTGAAAAATATTTTTTATATTTTTAATATTATTAGAAAAAATAAATAAGTCAGAAATAAAAAGAAAAATCAAGAAAATGTCTCAAATAAGCACAATGGGCCAAGGGGGTTTCAAAGTAAGCATAGGGTGCAAAAAGGAAAGTCAACTCAGGCCCAGCCCAAGAAGACTTTGTCTTCAACCTCAGGACCTGTATGAACAACAACAACACGCGTTTTCTATCTCCAGATTCCTTGATCTTTTGCCAAATCTTCCAACATGAAACCTGTAGAGCTTGAAGCCACGATTCTAGACATATAAAGAAATCAATCTAACTCTCAGAAATGAGAGAGAATTTCTTCTCCCCCAATTCCTGACCTAGTTTTTGTTCCATGTTCAGACATCAAATTCTCATAGCACACATAACATAAATGAAAACTAATTACATGGGCATGTTCAGGGCTATGAATGTGACATATTTTCTTCACAAACCTAAAGCTAACAATGCCTGGATAGAGAGATACGAGTTCATGAACTTACCTGTTCAGTTGGAATCGTATCTGGTGATGGAGGTGTTTTCAATGCAAGGTGATGATTGATATAGCTTCCTTGATGTCCAGGGATGCTATTCCAAGCTTTAGTTTGCTTTGAAACCAAGTGAATCGTGTTATGGAACTTCAACTGCAAAACAAGAAAATGAAAATGGTGATGTTGCTTGGGAGTGTTACAGGTCGTGTTTGAGGCTTGGAATAGTTTCAAGGGATGATGTGGGATATGTTTGAAGTGGTTTTAGCAAGAATGCATGAATGGATTGAGTTATGGAACTCAATCTGCAGCAGGTACCCTGTTTGGGAAGTTTGAGGGTGATTCTGTGTTTGAGAAGGCAATGGAGATGGTTTGCTCGTGTTTCAGCTTAGGCTTGATGTCCTGAAAGTGTACAATAACTTTTCTTAAGGTTATCTTGGCTGAGATGAGAGTTGGTAGCTAGTTTGCAAGTTTTCTTCACACTTAAGCAACAAAGTGTCAAGTTGTGTTCTAGACTGATGCAGGCCCCCAATCTATGCTGCAACCTTTCCCCTTGATCAGTGTGTTTTTCTTCTGAACTTGTGCCCAAAGATCTGGCCTTGTACTTCTTGATTTGCAACTTTGACATAAAGCCATACTTTTCTAAAATGGCTAATTTGCTTTTTCTATTTAAGGGTTAAACACATAAAACAAGGCCTTGGCACAATGAGTTAGCATTAAATTATTGAGTGCAAATGGGATATAGGACCTGTAGTCAAGGAATGCAAGCTGAGTTCAAAATGGCACAAGTGTATGAACATGTAAATTGGCCATAATCAAAGTGAGTTTTTTCCCAACTTGCCAAATTCGATTCTCCCTAACCATGAGGTTGTTTGATGAGTTCTTGGACATTTTGGAAATCTTGGAATGTGTACTACAATCCATCTTTGAAATGCAAATTGAAATTACAAGTGGAAGCATGTGAAAAATGGTCTTGAAGTTCGGAAAAAATCCTGCCTAAAATGGTTCAAAATTTCTCTAAGTTAAGAATGGTTTGGTACCCTTGTTCCAAAAATTGTAACTTGAGCTACAAGCTTCTTTTGAGAAAACTTTGTGAATCAAAGTTGTAGATTTTGCAATGGACTACAAATTTCATGTTTTGACTTTTGCTTGAATCCAAATGAATATTGGTGAGAAAGTGGGACAAAGTTAGGAAAAAATTAGGGTTTTTCATAACTTAGAAAAATTCTAAGTTATGAAAAATCTTCATTTCAAACCCTAATTTGCAATTCTTGATTTCTTGATGAACAAGTTTCATGATTTGGCATGTTTTGATGAAAAATGAATCTTGACACTTGATTTTGACCAAAAAGTCAAAGTTTGACTTTTCAGTATACAGTCAAAATTGATCAATTGACTGAAAAATTCAACTGTCAATCTTGTGCATTTGGGATCTTTTGAACATGTTGAGTATGTCAAGACAATTCCATGGGGTCCTTGAGTCCATATGTGAGCTTGGTTTTCCATTGGCTAGGTCAAACAGTAAAAAATTGCCTTTGTGCAGTCCAAACCCTACAAATGACCATTTTGCCCTTTTGGTGATCTGATCAAATTTCTTGTGTAATTATGATCCAAACTTGATCAAATGGTCCATGTGAGTTCATAATGTTGATGTGGGTCAATTTTCATGAGGTTTGATTGTCAATTGGCCACAGTTGACTTTTTCCCCAATACAGCTGATTTCTAGGTCAATTGTCCAATTGACTGGGCAAAATTTGGAATCAAGACTTGAAACTTGGTATGGATAAACTTGGGAGTCCAACATGAAGCATGAAAGTCATCTTAGGCATTTTAGGTCAAAATATCTTTGTGCAAACACAAACCCTAATTTGGGTCAACAGTGCAAGGAGAAGTCTTGAGCAGAGGAAACCCTAACTGGATCTTGAGCTCCAAAGGTCTTGTGATGAGAAAATGTTGAGAAAATGGGAGGGCAAATTTTGGGGTACAACAAGTAGTATGAGTCTGCATGTACTGTCTGATACGCTTTACTTCCCATGCGAGTGCATAACAAGTCTTTTCCAACAATGAATGTCTCGACTCACAATAAGTAAATTTCTTGCTCAGGTAGTAAATAACATGTTCATTCCTACCCGTCTCGTCATGTTAACCGAGTATGCAACCCATAGAATTTTCCAACATAGTCAGATACTTTATCAAGGGTCATCCTTCCACAAGGGGCAAAAGAATTGGAGGTCCCTGCAGATACTATTTTATTTTATCAAACGTCGCTTGGAAATTGTTACTCCACTTGACCGTTTGATCTTTTTTCAATAGCTTGAATATCGGTTCAAAAGTGGCTGTAAGATGAGAGATGAATCTAGAAATGTATATAAACCTCCCGAGAAAACCACAAACCTCTTTTTCTGTTCTTGGCTCAAGCATTTACTGTATTGCTTTTATTTTGGCGGGATCAACCTCAATGCCTATTTCGCTTACTATAAAGCCCAATAACTTCCCTGATCTCACCGTGAAGGTGAATTTGTTAGGGTTCACCCTCAGCCTGAACTTCCTTAATATTTCAAACAATTTCAGCAAGTGGGCAAGATGTTCCTCTTCTGTCTGGGACTTGGCAAAATATCATGAAAGTAGAAAAATTCATTCTTCAAACCAAAGGGCATCACTTTGTAGAAAAATATTCCCCAAAGTGTAATGAAAGTAGTCTTCTCCATGTCTTCCGGCGCCGTCTTAATCTGATTGTAGAGAGAAAAACCATCCATGAAGGAAAACACTTTAGCTTAATTGGTATTATCAACCAAAATATCAATATGAGGGAGTGGAAAATAATCTTTAGGGCTTTCTCTGTTCAAGTCCCTTTAGTCCAAACATATTCTCACTTTACCATCCTTTTTAGGCATTGGCACAATATTTACAATCCATAGAGGATAAGAGATAACTTTTAAGAAACCCACATCGAACTATTTATGAACCTCCTCTTTGATCTTCTTAGACATCTCAGGATGAGTTCTTCGAAGCTTTTGTTTAATAGGAAGAAATTATTCTCTAAGAGGAAATTTATGCACAACAATATATGTATCCAGCCCTGGCATGTCTTCATAAGACCAAACAAACATATCAACATACTCACAGAGCATTTTAACCAATCTTCGCTTGACACTATCTTTTAATGTGGCCCTAATCTTGAATTCTTTTAAAACATCCTCGGTACACAAGTTGATCACCTCAATAGTCTCTTGGTGCGACTGAAAAAACTTTTCCTTTTGTCTCAACAATCTTGCCAAAATTTTGAAAAACAAAAAAGAAAGACAAGGAGCAAAATATTTGAATGCAAAAAGACGTCTTTTATAGATTATAATTTTGAAAAGAAAAACATCGTGGCCCTACACCATGAGCACTACGTCTCGGGAAGAACATATAATTTATTGCATGATAAAAATAAAATAAAATTACTCTTCATAGCGGGTGACTCGATGATTTTCCAGCCTGAAGTTACAAAATTTTAAGCATCTGAAAACCAGAGAAGCAGTAAATCAACTATATAATGTATTTCAGATATTTTGCGCTTTCGAAAATCTTCTTTAGAAAATTAGCCTTTGACATGAACAGATGGAATGAAGAATACCTCGAGAAGGTTCTAATGACTAAAGAATCAATCCCAAACCATTTTCTGATCTCAATTTGTGAATTTCTGAGCTCGAAACACACCATACTGAATTTCTGTCTCCATTATCTCAAATCAAATGAGAAACTTGACTTTCGGCACAATTCAGGGCATGTTAGAACGCATAACAGCTTGACATGATGATGAATTGATATGAAGTTGATAGGATAACTTTGAAAAACATGTGGAGTGCATAAATATGCGGAAAACCCCGAGTTCTTCTTTACAATGCTGCTTAATGGAACAATCAATTTTCATAATTCTTTTACCAGAGAAATGCCTCGATTCCACGAGTTTAGATCCAATGACATGTATATATGCATGTAATGATTAAGTATAAGCTAATTAGGGTTAAAATGAATTGGCCAAATTTTAGGGTACAACACCAAGGTGTATACAAACGACTCCCTTGGTGAATTTAAAATTCTACTCTTTCCATAATTACAATAGTTACATCACTCACAAAGGAACTATTTTCACAAAAGTATTTGGTTGTAACATCTAGTGAGAGAAATTTAAAATAAAACAGAGAGAGAGAGAGAGAGAGAGAGAGAGAGAGAGAGATGGAAGTGTCAAAACACCCTTCTGGATTGTTTGAAATGAGAAAATGAGCCTTTATTTACAGGCAAGAGGTGTTCCCAAAACGGAATTTGCATTTAATGGATTTTCTTGTTATCTAAATGATTAACATTTATTCTAATTAATTAGAATTTAAAAAATAATTGTTCGTAAGTTATTTAAATATAAGGAAAATATATCTATCAGTTGCACATTGTTGTACCCTAAAATTTGCCCTCTCATTTATCAAGACTTTTCTCACATGATCTCTTTGACTCAAGACTGGATTAGGGTTTGGTCAGCTCAAGACATCTCATCTTGCACTGATAACCCAAAATTAGGGTTTAAGTTTGCACAAGGATTTTTGGATTATCAATGCTTCATATGACTTTCAAATATCATTATGGACCCCTAAGATTGCTCATGACAAGTTTCAAGCCTTGAACTACATTTTTGATCAGTCAATTGGATAATTGACCTAAAAATCAACTGTATTAGAAAAAAAGTCAACCATGGCCAATTTACAGTCAAAATTCATATTTTTTATCCACATCAACATTTTGGAATCATATGTATCATTTTATCAAGTTTGGATAACAATTCCTCAAGAAATTTGATCAAATCATCAAAAGGGCAAAATGGTCAAAATTAGGGTTTTGATTGAGGAAGGGCAATTTCTGATTTTTGACTTAGCAAATGACCAATTGATTTGAAGAATGATTTAAAGGGTTCATTTGTATCATCTTGACCTAATTACATGGTTCAAAACATAGCAAATCCATTGGATAGACAAATGAAATTTGCAGTCAACTGATCAAAAGTCAACTGTATACTGAAAAGTCAAACTTTGAACTTTTTGGTCAAAATCAAGTGCCAAGGATCATAATTCATCAAAACATGTCAAAATGTGAAACTTTTTCATCAAGGAATCAAAGATTGAAGATTTGGTTTTAAAATTTAAAATTTTCTCAACTTAGAAATTTTTCTAAGTATAGAAAATTTCTTATTTTTTCTCAACTTTAAGCCATTTTTTCACCATGATACAAGATGATTCAAAGGAAATTCCCAACATGAAAGTTGTAGATATCAATGAAATATACAACTTTGCTTGACACATTTTTCCTTAAATATGCTTGGATCTCAAGATATAATTTTGTGAATATATGCCCATGAACTAAATAACTTAGTGAAATTTTGCCCTAATTTAGGCAAGTTTTTGACCCAACTTCATGGAAATTTTTCACCTAGTTCCAAGGGGAATCTTGAAATGCATTTCAAAGATGAGCTATAGAGAACATTTCAAGATTTCAAAAATGTCCAACAACTCCTTGAGATCATTTTTGAGTGGAGAGAATCGAAGAGATGAAGTTGGTAATTTCTCACTTTGAATTCAAGCCATTTCATGAAGAACAAAATTCAAATCAGTACCTATGCTGCGTAATCCATGATTTACAGGTCCCAAACTTGTTTCTCACTTCATAATTTAATGCTTACTCAGTTGACAAAATAATAATCCAAGCCCAAGAGTCTTTGTCCAAGTTGTAATTCCATAAATGGCACAAAGTTTCCATTGCCATTTTGTAAAAGCATAGCTTTTGCAACTTTCCAATTCTTGAGCATTGGACCTGTCTTCTCTGCACACACAAGTCCTACAGACCTAAAGTAACTTGTATAGAGTTTATACCAACTCCAAGCAAGCCAGTACAAGCAGGTAGAGACTTGTCCCTTCACTTTGCTTCAAAATCAAGAAAGTGTGTGTTGTACCCTAAAATTTCCCCTCTCATATTTCTCAAAACATTGCAAGAAGAATCTCCAAGTTGGTCAAGATTGCTCAAAAGTTGGACAAACAAGTCATCTCCTAAGGCAGTCAATCTCAAATTAGGGTTTTGCGTTGCATCAAGGTCCTTGAATCCAAATTACCTCAAGTTCTCCCTAATGTCCTAATATGTTCTCAAGTTCATCCATGTCAAATTTCAAGCCTTGCAGAGGAAGTTTGGTCAGTCAATTGCTCAAGAAGTCCAAAATTCGACTGTGATAGGGCAAAAGTCAACTGTGACCTACAAATAGTCAAACTTCAAGATTTTTTGTCAACATTCTCATTTTGAAGGATATTTCATTATTTGATCAAGGGTTGATCATGATTCATCAAGGATTGCTCAAAATTCATCAAGACTCAAAAGTTGCTAAATTAGGGTTTTGTAGGAAAAGTCAACTCAACTTTGACCAAGCATAACTTTCTCATACTTTACGAGAAATGACCCATCCAAAGCTCATTTTGAAGAGGATGCAATTTCCTACAATCCATCTTCACACCCCAAGATAAAGAAATGAACTCACAAAAAGTTACAAATTTGGACATTATAGGTCATTTTTGAAAGTCAACAAAAACACCTTTTTTGCCAAAGCTTATAACTTGAGCATGGAATATAAAATTTAGATGAGACAAAAAGTGTTGGTTAGAGGACATCTCAAGGTTTCTAAAAAGTCCAATAACACCTCCAAAAGTTCAAAATTTAAGAAGTTATGCATTGTTGAAGTTGGGCATTTTTCCAAAATTGCCAAAAGTCAACTATCCCTAAAACTTCAAATTTTGTCAAATGGGCCCACTCTTTTCCACCTGATTGGATCTTGTCACACTACACACGTGTCTTATCTTCAGTCTTATGTCCATTCATTGATTTTTCTATTTTATTTGATTTTTATTGAATTAATTCATTTTAAATCAATTTAAATCCAAATAAAATCTAAATATTGATAACTTGGTATCTTTTTATTGATATAGGTCTTAAATATCATCATGTACACAATCAAATCTGAATCAAGCCATATCATGAACAAAAAGATGGAATTTGGACATTTTTGGAAGCTTTTTAATGGTGAATCAAATCACATCTTCAAGCATCAATGCACAAAGATTCGAAGCCCAAAACTTGACCTAATGCATTGCTTGATAGATATACAAGTGAGAGGAACGAGTTTGAAGGCTAGAGGCTGCAAAATCAGAAAAGCCAAACTTGAAAAAAAACTTGAAAAAGCTTGAATCCGAAAACGTGCTTAGAGGCAGTTTCAGCACAAAATCTCCACGCTATCCTCTTGCTGGACATCCACTGAGTCAAAACCAATCCTTAACAAGCTTGCATACTCACTCAAAAGCACTGTAAGTCCTTCAAAACGCGACCCTGTATTTGAAATTGCAATCTCTTATTTTGGCATTTTCTTGGCAAAACATTGACATATTCATGATTCTTGAATGATTTCTAAGCTTTCTACATTATTCAATTGTATTTTTATAGGCTGTAATGCCATACCCGAACCTAGGGTTTTGGAAGCTTGTTTTTGGGTTTTTTATTTATAGGAAAAATTGATGCAAACAATGGACATATGCATGATCAGGAGGAAGATACGAGCATGACTGTGGTCGTGGCTTGAGTTTTCATGGCCTAGAACGTATTTTAGGAGCAACCCACGGATTTAGCTGCGGATAAGAATCCGCAGGTAAATATCCAGGCCAAACGAAGAAGACGAGGACGTGGCCTGTCCCTATTCGTTGATTTAAATCCAGCGCGCTTTTATTTTTTTGTTTGACCCATTGATTTGCTTTTGCATTATATTAATTGCTGTTTATTATAATAGCGAATGGAAGGCAATGGTGTGGTGGTAAGTGCGTTGTTCAGTGACTCATGGGACCTGGGTTCGAATCCCAGGTCCCCCAATGCCTTTGTATTATTTTTCTTCAGTTTATCCCATGCAGCATCCAAGGCACAGTGCACCATATACCATCATCCAATCAAGCGCCAGATGGCCTCCAGGCCAAATCTGATGGCTCAAAGGTGATGACCATTATAAGGCCTAGTCAACGTGCATGCAGGGAATTCTAAAAGTCAGCCCAGGCCAGCGCCTGTTGGGCCTGAAAAAATTGCTATCTCACCTCCATCTGGGCCTAACACCCCTTGGTTATTTCTTTCTTCTTTTTATTTATTTATTTGTTTTGTTTAATCATTATTATTATTATTTAAACTAATCAATTAAAATATTTTTCTCATAAAATCAAAAACACAAAAATATATTTTATTTATTAAAATTAAATTCATCATTTTTATTTTTGCAAATAAATACTAATTCAATTAATTTAGTTTAATTAGGTTTAACTTTTAATATTTTTTGCAATATTTAAAATCAATGTAGATAATTAGGTTTTTATTAACTTTAAAACAAATTCATTTTATTTCTTTAAATACTTAAAAATCCAAAAATATATTTTTTTAATTAATTAATTTATTCATTTAATTATTAACTTAATGTAATTTCTTTTAATCCAAAAATAAACCAAAAAATGCTTTCTTTTCAAAAAGGGTCAAAACCCTAAAAAACTCGTCCGATTTAATTTCTCGCACGCGATCTATTTTGCCATATTGATGTAATTGTTTTTCGGAATGTAATAGGTAATTAGGACCATTTAATTATTTTATCGCTTTATTTATTTTTCGCATTTAAATTTCAAAGGGTTGCTTTTGGCGATGTAAATACCCGACACCTTGTAATAGTTAGTTAAATTTCCGCAATTTAATTTCTGCAACTTATATAACTGTTAGATGATTGATAATAGGTATGCATGACAAGATTGAATGTTTAACCTAAAATCAACTTAAATCACCATTAACATGTACAAAGACAAAATTAACTGAAAACGACACACTCGCACATGCACACTCTTAGGGTACACCCCACTTGGTTGCCTTCGAACACAGTCATTGAGTATAGGAAGTTTTAGAGGCCGCCCTCTTGTCCAAAGATCATAGTTGCCTCGAAACGGTTGCCTCAGAAAAATGATCTAAGACATTAGGGTTACCGCTAAGGCATCCTAACATCTTTAGTGACCACACGTCCCTTAATCGAATTGACCCTCAAAACTCCAACGACGATGCTACCTACTCATACATAATGGGATAGCATTATCTAAAGGATATTAGCACAAATTGATTCCTTTTTCGAGTAGGTAGATGGTTCTTAAGTACTTGCTCTTTCTAAAAACAAAACAAAACTTTTCGCACTTACACCTTTTCAAACAAAAACTCCTTTCAAACCCACAAACACAAAGAAAAGCAATTTTTTTGAAAACACTTTGAGCAAGTACCTAAGAGCCCGTGGATAACCACATATAGAAAGGGTGCTAACACCTTCCCTTTCTATAATCAACCCCCGGACCCGAGAAACATCTCGAAAAAGGAATTTTTCTGTGCTTTTTTCCTTTCCTTGTTGGATAAAATAAAAGTTGGTGGTGACTCTTGCTTACCATGACATTTTGCGAAAACAAACGCAAAACGCGAACCAGCATTCCAAAAAACAGTCAGTTCTCTTCCCACCGTATCACAGTGTGCAAAAAGCCTAGGATTGAAAAATCTGTTGAAGAGCTGACTTGAAACCTTTTCCATACTAATACACAAACATATTGCAGCTTAGAACATGACTACTAGAGGCTTGAAACACTTCCAAACTCCCTTTCACCACAAAACTATCAAAACTTGCAGTTTTTTGCATAAGCATAACAACCCATCATTTGGCTCGTGCGTTTTAAGTTTCAATCATCAAAACACTTTACCTACTTGATATCTAACTGATCCAGACCCTCATCCCTGTACTGTAACTTGTTCTCCATCATCTGCCTTTTTTTTAAAGCTTGCAGGTTGACTTGGATAGAGAGTTCCAGGCACTTCCAAAGCAAGGCAAGGATTGGAACACACTCAGGGAGGTTCAAGCAAGCTCAAGCAATCATCAGGCCTTCATAAAACTCACTCCAACTCCATCCATGATTTCATTTGAAAGAGATCAAAATCTCAACTTCTATCTCTTCATACAGGAATCCATTGGCCACAATTTGTGAATAAACAATGTAGACCTCATTGCTACGAAGCTGTACATGTATATATGTTGCATTTATTTGGCCCGAGTTGAGAGAATTTTGAAGTTCAAATTCCTGTAAAAATTTGGTTTAGATTTAGGGCTTTTAAAATTCATCTTGATCTTTGATTGTTAGCTTACATGATTTATATGGTTAGAATCGTGAGAGAAAATACTACAACATTCATGTTATCAGTTTTCATTTTCATTGAGAGATGAGAAAGTTACAGAGCATCTGGCTGGCTAGAGGAAGAAGATGAAGTACAGGGCAAGGACCTTGTTCATGTTATGTTATTTTTGCTTCACATTAATCAACGAATGTATAGCCACCCTAGTGGCAAGTTAGCGCGCTGGTGAGACCCATGTCCTGGGTTTGAACCTTGGCGCTACCTTTTGTTTTTTCACATTTTTCCTTTTCAGTTTTTGGCTTGTTTTGCAGGATTTGGCCTCTACGCCGGGCCTTGTTTTTTTCTAACTTGCACCACTTGATTGCTCAGAGCACCCCCTGGCCCAACTATTTTTATATTTTTATTTTTATTTGTTTTATTTTCATTTTAGTTTATTAAATATTTTCTTTAATGCATAAAAATCCTAAAAAATACAAATATGATGATATTGCATTTTATTTTATTTTATTTTATTTTTCACATAAAAAATATTTTTTATCTTAGTTATATATTAATTATTTTTCTTAATAAACTTGTAAATATAAATAAAATAGGTTTAGTTTAATTTGTTTTTATTTTCTTTTCATTCCATATTTGTAAATATTTATTTTAACATGTAAAAACTAAATATTTTCATACAATATCATTTATTATATTTTATAAAAAGAATACACAAATAATTATATATAAAAACCTTATTTCCTTTCAAACTAGAAATTAGGGTTAACCCTTTTTAAGAATTAATTTCTTTTCCTTATATTTTAGGATTAAGTTAAAATTTCTTTTCACCTAGAAAACAAAACAAAATCTTTTCTTGCATGTACATAATGTTGTATATTTAAATATGGTATATTGTTTATTCTAATATTCGTACAAATTCGATTTGGTTGTAATAATTTATTTAGATTTACATTCTTACAAATCCCCATTCAAATTTGTATTCCACCCTCCCATAAATTGTTGTAATAGCTTAGTAATCTTTACATTACGCAATTTACCGCTTTACATGCCATGGTTAGTAATTAGGGTTTGTATGGCAAGATAAAAATAAATCAAATAGAAAACCCTAAATACAAGACAAAATCAAAGCATGAAAATAACACACTTGCACACAAGCATCCTTAGGGTTTCTCCACTTGGTTACCTTCTACAAAAATAGCCATATTACGCATGCGAAGTATCTTGGCAAAACAAACAAATATAAGATCATAGTCCCTCAATGACGCTATTCAAAGTTGCCTTACAAAATGATCTTGGTCCCTCAAAATGCTAAGGTACTTTGCAACATTGCTAATCATGGTTATACAATGACCCACGCCCGTCCCGTTTACATCCAAAGATAGGGTTGCTTACAAAATCAATGGTAAGACAACAATGTCAAAGGAATAGAAAATACACAAGAAAGACATTTGAGTAGGTAGATTACTTCTAGTTACTTGCTCTATTTCTAAACAACTATCCTTGCTATTTTCAAAATAAACACGCACACTTCCAAACATTTCACAAACATTGAAAACATTTTTAAAAAAGACAAACATCTTTATATACATTCTTACGAACGAGAATCATTACAAAGGTTTCCTAAACAATGGCCTCTTTTAAAAAATACTTTCAAAACCACACCAAACACATTTTTCAAACAAAAGCAAGTGATCTAGCAAGTAATTAAGAGCTCATGGAAAACCATGGATGAAAAGGGTGCTAATACCTTCCCTTTTCATAATCTACCCCCGAACTCAAGAAAAAATCTCAAAGGTATTTCCTGTGCTTTTTCACCTTTCCTTTTGGATAAAAGAAAAGTCAGTGGCGACTCTTGCTAACCGCAACATTTGCGATAAAACGCAAAACCTTCAAGTCAGTTCTCCCACCGTATCAAAACAGAACTGGCGACTCTGCTGGGGATTTTAATAAAAGTGGGGTTACCTTAGGGCTAGATCACATTTATTTGATTACATTGTTTGACTTGTTTGCTTTATATTATGGTTCTTTGTTTGGGTTTGAATCCTCCACCCGGATTTGGGAAACATTATAGGTAAATAGCAATACATTGTGGAAACTGTGCGGGGTATACCGACATGGTCTAAGCAATAGCTATGTTAGTGTGACATATTTGTGGGTACCGGTAGCCTTTGAGTCAATCAAAGAGAATACGGGGCCGCTGAGTGATGTCATGAAGCACTAATGAACTTCTAGAACCCTTTACTTGACCAACTTGGCCTTTAGGATGTAGTGAGATGACCGACTTTGGTGCAGTCTGAAGTTGGTAGATACTCGATACTACACTCATTAAGGGTTGGTTTCTTGGGATATTTCGATCGCCATTAAAGAGGCTTGAGCTAAAACAATGACCAAGGAAACAATCTGATGATATTGAGCTCCTTAGAACCCGGTTACTATTATTAGGACAGGTTGAGCCAACTAAACTTCAAGAGGGTACTTACCTATAAAACCCCATGCAAGCCTAAACTAAGAACTTGTTTGTTTTACTTGTATATACATACTTGTACATAACATCATGGACATCATGAGCATCATATGCATCCACTAACCATTTCAAGGATTTTGGAGATTCATCTTTGTTCTTGCTTTGTAGGATATGGATTCACTTCGCAGGAAAACTATCCATGTCAACCTTGTAAGAATTTCTCCACAACTCAAGGAGCTAGCTTCAAGGATCCCTGAGAACTCTCCATTCACCGAGAGGCATGGTCGTCTACTCAACTTGGTCACCTCCAACACAGATGAGGATATGATGAAGGTGCTCTTCCAGTTCTTTGACCCTTTGACCATTGCTTCACATTTCCCGACTATCAGCTTGTGCCCACTTTGGAAGAATTCTCTCAACTCTTGAGGATTCCCATTCTCAATCAACTACCTTTCAACGGTACGGAAAGAGACCCAAAGCCAGAAGAGATTGCTCAAGCTCTGCACTTGCACTCATCTGATGTCATAACTCATTGGGAAACTAGAAGTGGTGTCAAAGGCTTCTTAGCAAAGTTCTTGTTTGAGAAAGCCCAAAGCTGTTGGAATTCCTTAGACTTGCAAGCATTTGAGGAAATTGTGGCTCTTCTTATCTATGGGATGGTCTTGTTCCCCAATCCTGACCAACTCATAGATGTGAGTGCCGTCAAAATCTTCATGTCACGCAATCCGGTGCCTACATTTCTAGGAGATATCCTACACTCTTTTCACACTCGCACAATGAGGAAAAAAGGTATCCTTATATGTTGCACTCCTCTTTGGGAAAGAAGGTTTATTTCTCATCTTCCCCAATCAGTCTTAAAGAATGAGCAACGTTCTAGGTGGTCACAAAGGTTAATGACGCTCAAACATTCAGATATTCATTGGTGCTCTCGATCCAAAGAGAATGTTATCATTGTTGACCGTTGTGGGGAATTCCCTAATGTCCCTCTACTTGGAATTAGGGGAGGTATCACCTACAACCCATGCTTAGCTCTGAGACAGTTTGGTTATGCCCGAAGGGATGGCCCGCATGAGATGTTGATTCAAGGCTTGGTATTCGACTACGACAACAACGATCAAGGTCTTCGCCAGAGATTCATCCGAGCTTGGAGGATGCTAAATAAGGTGGATAGCAAGACTTTGGGACACAAAAATTCCATCCCTCTTGAGCCTTACCTCAAGTGGGTACGTATCCGTGCTCAAAGTCTTATGATGCCTTATCCTTCCATTCTCCCGGTGATCATTGAGCCTGTTAAGGAAGGAGAAGTTCCATACACTATCCTACATCATAATATGCCCTCATCTCTTGAAGATCTACAAAGAGATTGGATACAGCTCAAAGGAGAGCGAGATACTCTCGAAGCCCAATTCTATGCAAGCGAGAAGAAGGTTTTGGAACTCGCTAGGCTACTTCATGAGGAGCAGACTCTAAATGCCTACTTAGCACCAAAGAGGACGCGCACTACTTTTTTATCTTAGAGCTTTGTATTATTTTTCCCAAGGGGCATTGATGTACTCAAACTCTATCTTATTAATATAACGTGTGTTTCTTTTTGTCTAAAACGAACTTGAATCTTTAAAAATACTTGAAAACATTACATATGCACATATCATTCATCATAACATAAACAGGTCTTTTGCAACGAGTTTCCTCATCTCTCTACTGTTTATTTTAGTAAGATGGATCTCGAACAGACAGTCAAAGATCTTCAAGTTCAAAATACGCAGTTTCAACAGTTACTCATGACCCTAGCCAAGGGGCAAGAAGAGTTGAAGACTCTGTTAGCTGAAGAAACAGCGGTTCTGTCAGAATCTGAAGAGGAGGAAGAAGAGGAAGACTACTCCGAGGAACAGTATCCTCCAGCAGATGATAAGTACAGACATCTTGAAGAGCGTTTGAGCGCTATGGAAATACAAAAGGTGTCAGGTCTAGACTTTGAAGAATTGGGACTAGTGTCGGGAATTGTGATCCCACCAAAGTTCAAAGTGTCGTTGTTTGCAAAAATATGATAGGGGTGTCATGTCCTAAGATGAACCTCCGATCATATGGGAGAAAGATCCAGCCGCACTCCGCCGATAAAGACCTATGGGTGCATTTTTTCCAAGAAAGCCTATCTGGAACACAACTCGATTGGTTTTACAAATTGGAAAGGGCTGACGTCCATAACTGGGAAGATCTTGCCGCAACTTTCTATAAGAAATACCAATATAATGCAGATTTGGCGCCTACCCGTACTCAACTTCAGAGTATGGCTATGGCTTCCAATGAGGGTTTCAAGGATTACACGCAGAAATGGAGAGATCTAGCTGGGAGAGTTCAACCCCCTTTGTCTGAAAGGGAGTTGGTAGACATGTTCTTAGGCACTCTATCGGGCCCTTTCTTCAACCATTTGATTGGGAGCTCATCTGCGAGATTTACTGAGTTAATACTGACCGGAGAGAGGGTGGAAGCTGGCATAAAAAGTGGAAAGATTCAAAAGGATTCATCTTCCTCTACAGCTGTGAGAAAGCCTTTCACTGGGAAGAATGAGGTATCTGCTGTTTATCCATAAAGGAACTAAGGGAGAGCTGAATGCCGACCAATGGTAGGAGCTGTTATGATCCCAAAGCCTACATCTCATCAACCAAGAAGTAATCAACCGAGGGTGAAAAGGCCAGTCTGGCAATTCACCAGAATCAATATGACTCTATCCCAGGTTTTACCGCACCTTCTGAAATCCAATTTGGTAACTTTAAAAGAAGCTCCAAAAAACCCCAACACAGCGTCCCCTCAGTATCACCCAAATTCCAGATGCCCATATCATTCTGAAAGTTCGGGTCATGACACTAACAACTGTTGGGCCTTGAAAAACAAAATTCAAGATCTTATAGAGGCAAAAGAGATTGAGTTTGATGCGCCCGAGAAGCCAAATGTTATTTCTGCTCCTATGCCTAGACATGGTCACCACACTAATGTTGTTGAAGAAGATTTGTTTGTTACCATAATTGATGAACTCTTGACTCCATCCCAATCATTAAGATAAACTAGTTAAAAGCTGGTGTATTCTCGGGTTGTAATGAAGACTTCTCCTCGTACTGAGAAGGAAGTCAGAGGATTCTTGGGACGCTTGAACTATATTGCCAGATTCATTTCTCACCTAACAACTACTTGTGAGCCAACCTTCAAACTATTGAAGAAAGATCAAGTAGTCAGATGGAATGATGAATGCCAAACTGCTTTCGACAAAATCAAAGAGTACTTGCAAGAACCTCCTATTTTGATGCCACCAGTCGAGGGAAGACCACTGATCATGTATCTGACTGTTTTAAAAAATTCAATGGGGTGTGTATTGGGGAAGCATGACGAGTCTGGCCGAAAAGAGCACGCTATTTAATACCTGAGCAAAAAGTTTACCGACTGTGAAACCAGATATTCACTGCTCGAGAAAACTTGTTGCGCTCTGGCATGGGCTGCTCGCCGACTAAGGCAGTATATGCTGACTCATACTACCTTGTTGATATCTAAGATGGATTCGATAAAATACATCTTCGAGAAGCCTGCTCTGTCTGGGAGAATAGCTAGGTGGCAGATGATCCTAACAAAATATGACATACAGTATACTACCCAGAAATCCATAAAGGGAAGTGTGCTAGCTGATCATCTTGCTCATCAAGCTGTAGAAGACTATCAGTCCATGAAGTTTGAATTCCCGGATGAAGACATCATGACATTAGACAACAGTGAAGAAATCAGGCCATATGACAGACCTGAACAAGGATCCCGATGGACCCTGTTCTTTGATGGGGCATCCAATGCACTTGGTAATGGTATCTACACTATACTCATATCTCCGGAAGGTTGTCATACTCCCTTTACTGCCAGACTTTGCTTCAACTGTACGAACAAGATGGCGGAATACGAAGCGTGCATCTTTGGTCTCAGAGCTGCCATAGACTTGGGGATCAAATCTTTGGATGTTTTTGGAGATTCAGCTTTGGTCATCAGTCAGATCAAAGGGGAATGGGACACTAAACACCCAAACCTTATCCCTTAAAAAAAACATGTTTTGACATTGCTACCACATTTTGAGAAGATTACCTTCGAACATTTCCCGCGAGAAGAAAATCAGCTAGCAGACGCTCTAGCCACAATGTCATCTATGTTTAAACTTAATTGGGATAACGAAGCTCCCCAAATCACCATCGAACGAATGGATGAACCGACACACTGTCACGAGATTAATACTGAAGAGGTAGTGGACCAGCCTTGGTTTCATGAAGTCAAGAGGTATCTCGAGGCTCAAGAATATCCAGAAGGAGCTTCAATCAATGATAAGAAGTTCTTAAGGAGGTTCTCTGCTAAGTTCTTCCTTAGTAATGGCATCCTGTACAAATGCAATCATGACTCCATTTTGCTTCGGTGCGTGGATAAGGTTGAAGCTGAAAAGATCATGGCTGAATTACACGAAGGTACTTTTGGCACTCACTCCAGTGGGCATATGATGGCGAAGAAAATCCTACGGGAAGGTTATTATTGGTCTACCATGGAATCAGATTGCTATTAACACTCTCGGACTTGTCATAAGTGTCAAATTTATGCTGACAAGGTGCACGTACCTCCGGTTCCTCTGAACGTCTTAATGGCTCCTTGGCCCTTTGCTATATGGGGAATTTATATGATTGGAGAGATCAAGCCTACAACCTCCAATGGACACCGTTTCATTCTAGTGGCCATTGACTATTTTACCAAGTGGGTCGAAGTAGCTTCCTTCGCCTCCGTTACTAAGAATGTTGTTGCCCGCTTCATCAAGAAAAATCTCATTTTCCGGTATGATATCCAAGAAAGGATCATTACTGAAAATGGTACCAATCTTAACAACACTATGATCACCGCCTTGTGCGAGCAATTCAAAATTCAGCATCACAACTCTTCTCCCTATCGGCCAAAGATGAATGGTGTTGTCGAAGTTGCAAATAAAAACATTAAGAAGATCATACAAAATATGACAGTCACGTACAAAGACTGGCATGAGATGCTACCATTCGCTCTCCACGGGTATCGTACCACGACTCGCACGTCAACTGGGGCAACACCTTATTCTTTGGTTTACGGCATGGAGTCTGTCTTTCCTATTGAGGTTCAAATCCCCTCTCTGAGTACTATGAAGGATGCAAGTTTGAATGAAGAAGATTGGATCCAGACTCTACTTGATCAACTGAACTTAATTGATGAAAAGAGACTTACTGCTGTTTGCCATGGTCAAATGTATCAAAAATGGATGATCAAGGCTTTCAACAAGAAAGTCAGACGACAAGTATATCAAGTGGGGGATATAGTAATCAAACGTATCATTTTTCCACAAAGTGATCCCAGGGGCAAATGGACTCCTACCTATGAAGGACCATTTGTAATCAAAAACATATTATCCGGTGGGGCGATGATCTTGACCACCATGGATGGCGACGACCTGCCACACCCTGTGAACGCGGACATAGTCAAAAGATACTACGCATAAGAGACCCGCTAGGTTGACACACCTAGGAAAAAATAGGGGCATCCCGGCGAACCAAAAAGGTTCGGGATAAAATAAAAATATCTGTACACCCGGAAAGTTGAAAACCCGAAAGGGCGACTTGGGCAAAAAAGGGTTTCCCGGTGGACTGAAAACCCAAAAGGGAGGTCCAGGCAAAAGTTAGGGAATTAAAGCGTATGACTATGTCTCATCGGATCACTTTACAGACAACCTTTGACTTCCACTAACAAACTCAGAGTTTCTAATCAATTCAATCATCTTCGGACGAAGCAAGAAATAGAAAAGATATTCGAAGATATGAAAGCTATAACAGAATGGGAACCCCATGGGATTATTACACATAGCTATCTTTCTTTGTATAAATTCTTCTTGTTTTTATGGCACCATTCTCTTACTATAATGTTTGTCTCCTTTGTACAAAATACTTATTCAAAGTCCATACAAAGATATCTCTTTGAAAGAACAAAAACTATTTGTCTTTTTCTTTACTCTTGTGTTTTGTTTGCAAAAAACGTCCAATGACTCATTGATGAACATATGCATTTGAACATAATTACTGTTTACAAATAAACAGAATGAGAAAGACAATTACTGATAGGTTGAAAGGACATGAAAACGTCTCTAGGCTATTCCATAAGCAATCCCCACAGTACACCATTTAAATCCCCAGCGGAACAAATTTCAATTTATTAATCCCCGGTAGAAATCGTCAAATTCTCAGGATTCCCCAAGCAAATCTTACAAGCAGTACATGGCATTTCCCTCACGACAGAATCTACTTCTCTCAACAAGAGTTCGTCAATACTTCAACTTCAAGACATGAAAATTCAACATAGCCTCAACAACATTCAAGGATTTATTTTCCTCAATCATACATCAATACAACAAACCAGCTTACATGCGCATACATTACATCCACATATCATAAACATTGATAAAACAAATATATTGCATCATACATTTCATGCAACATAACTTTGTGTTTCAGCTAACATTTTACCCTTTTCAGGATAAGATTAACAGCTACCATTAACAATATGCAATCATGATACAATACGGATATGCTCCAAACACGTATGCCATTCTGATACTCATTCATATGTCAAGATCAGATACAGTGCAGATACGCTCCAGAAACGGATGCCATTCTGATGCTCATTCAGATTCAGAATTCAGATATGTATGGATACGCGCCAGACACGGATGTCATTCTGATACTTAGTCAAAATCAACTTTCAGATACAGTTCAGATACGCTCCAGACACGGATGCCATTCTGATACTCATTCAGATGTCAAGATCATATATAGTGCAAATACACTCCAGACACAAATGCGATTCTGATGCTCATTCAGATTCAGAATTCAGATACAATACGGATACGCGCCAGACACGGATTCCATTCTGATAATTAGTCAAAATCAACTTTCAGATACATTTCAGATACGCTCCAAACACGGATGCCATTCTGATACTCATTCAGATATCAAGATCAGATACAATGCAAATGCGCTCCAGACACGAATTCCATTCTGATGCTCATTCAGATTTAGAATTTAGATACAGTACGGATACGCACCAGACACGGATGCCATTCTGATACTTAGTCAAAATCAACTTTCAGATACAGTTCAGACACGCTCCAGACACGGACACCATTCTGATACTTATTCTTCTGGCTTACAACTTACAATTCAACAAACATTTCTGGATGGCATCTACAAGCCCATCCCCAACAAGATTCTATCACCTCTCCAAATGGCATATGTAAGCCCATTCCTTCTATCATCACATCATCGAGTGCAAATTTATGGGCACTCTAGTGTCCAATCATTCTTTCACCTTCAAGTCACGAACGACGAAACTCGCCAATCTAACTCTTCAGGTTTAAGAAGATTGAACAGGGGCAGCTGTTGTACCCCAAAATTTTCCCTCTCATTTATCAAGACTTTCCTCACAAGATCTCTTTGACTCAAGACTGGATTAGGGTTTGGTCAGCTCAAGACATCTCATCTTGCACTGATAACCCAAAATTAGGGTTTAAGTTTGCATAAGTATTTTTGGATTATCAATGCTTCATATGACTTTCAAATATCATTATGGACCCCTAATATTTCTCATGACAAGTTTCAAGCCTTGAACCACATTTTTGATCAGTCAATTGGACAGTTGACCTAAAAATCAGCTGTATTAGGGAAAAAGTCAACCATGGCCAATTTACAGTCAAACTTCATATTTTTTGATCCACATCAACATTTTGGACTCATATGTATCATTTTATCAAGTTTGGATCACAATTCCTCAAGAAATTTGATCAAATCATTAAAAGGGCAAAATGGTCAAAATTAGGGTTTTGACTAAGGAAGGGCAATTTCTGATTTTTGACTTAGCAAATGACCAATTGATTTGAAGAATGATTTCAAGGGTTCATTTGTATCATCTTGACCTAATTACATGGTTCAAAACATTGCAAATCCATTGGATAGACAGATGAAATTTGCAGTCAACTGATCAAAAGTCAATTGTATACTGAAAAGTCAAACTTTGAACTTTTTGGTCAAAATCAAGTGCCAAGGATCATAATTCATCAAAACATGTCAAAATGTGAAACTTGTTCATCAAGGAATCAAAGATTGAAGATTTGGTTTTAAAATTTGAAATTTTCTTAACTTAGAAATTTTTCTAAGTATAGAAAATTTCTTATTTTTTCTCAACTTTAAGCCATTTTTTCACCATGATACAAGATGATTCAAAGGAAATTCCCAACATGAAAGTTGTAGATCTCCATGAAATATACAACTTTGCTTCATACATTTTTCCTTAAAGATGCTTGGATCTCAAGATATAATTTTGTGAATACATGCCCATGAACTAAAATAACATAGTGAAATTTTGTCCTAATTTAGGCAGGTTTTTGACCCAACTTCATGGCAATTTTTCACCTAATTCCAAGGGGAATCTTGAAATACATTTCAAATATGAGTTATATATAACATTTCAAGCTTTCCAAAATGTCCAACAACTCCTTGAGATCATTTTTGAGTGGAGAGAATCGAAGAGATGAAGTTGGCAATTTCTCACTTTGAATTCAAGCCATTTCATGAAGAACAAAATTCAAATCAGTACCTATGCTGCCTAATCCATGATTTACAGGTCCCAAACTTGTTTCTCACTTCATAATTTAATGATTACTCAGTTGACAAAGCAATAATCCAAGCCCAAGAGTCTTTGTTCAAGTTGTAACTCCATAAATGGCACAAAGTTGCCATTGCCATTTTGGAAAAGCATAACTTTTTTAACTTTCCAATTCTTGAGCACTGGACCTGTCTTCTCTGCACACACAAGTCCTACAGACCTAAAGCAACTTGTATATAGTTTATACCAACTCCAAGTAGGCCAGTACAAGCAGGTAGATACTTGTCCCTTCACTTTGCTTCAAAAGCAAGAAAGTGTGCAAAAAGCCTAGGATTGAAAAATCTGTTGAAGAGCTGACTTGAAACCTTTTCCATACTAATACACAAACATATTGCAGCTTAGAACAGGATTGCTAGAGGCTTGAAACACTCCCAAACTCCCTTTCACCACAAAACTGTCAAAACCTGCAGTTTTTTGCATAAGCATAGCAATCCATCATTTGGCTCGCGCGTTTCAAGTTTCAATCATCAAAACACTTTACCTACTTGATATTTAACTGATCCAGATCCTCATCCCTGTACTGTAACTCCTTCTCCATCATCTGCCATTTTTGTTTTCAAAGCTTGTAGATTGACTTGGATAGAAAGTTCCAGGCACTTCCAAAGCAAGGCAAGGATTGGAACACACTCAGCGAGGTTCAAGCAAGCTCAAGAAATCATCAGGCCTTCATAAAACTCACTCCAACTCCATCCACGATTTCAACTGAAAGAGGTAAAAATCTCAACTTCTATCTCTTCATACAGGCATCCATTAGCCACGATTTGTGAATAAAAAATGTAGACCTCATTGCTACGAAGTTGTACATGTATATATCTTGCATTTATTTGGCCCGAGTTGAGAGAATTTTAAAGTTCAAATTCCTGTAAAAATCAGGTTTAGATTTAGGGCTTTTAAAATTCATCTTGATCTTTGATTGTTAGCTTACATGATTTATATGGTTAGAATCGTGAGACAAAATACTACAACATTCATGTTATCAGTTTTCATTTTCATTGAGAGATAAGAAAGTTACAGAGCATCTGGCTGGCTAGAGGAAAAAGATGAAGTACAAGGCAAGGACCTTGTTCATGTTATGTTATTTTTGCTTCACATTAATCAACGGATGTATAGCCACTCCAGTGGCAAGGTAGCGCGCTGATGAGACCCATGTCCTGGGTTCGAACCTTGGCGCTACCTTTTGTTTTTTCACATTTTTCCTTTTCAGTTTTTGGCTTGTTTTACAGGATTGGGCCTCCACGCCGGACCTTGTTTTTTTTTCTAACTTGCACCACTTGATTGCTCAGAGCACCCCCTAGCCCAACTTTTTTTTATTTTTTATTTTTATTTTTTTTATTTTCATTTTAGTTTATTAAATATTTTCTTTAATGCATAAAAATCCTAAAAAATACAAATATGATGATATTGCATTTTATTTTATTTTATTTTTTACATAAAAAATATTTTTTATCTTAATTATATATTAATTATTTTTCTTAATAAACTTGTAAATATAAATAAAATAGGTTTAGTTTAATTTGTTTTTATTTTATTTTCATTTCATATTTGTAAATATTTATTTTAACATGTAAAAACTAAATATTTTCATACAATATCATTTATTATATTTTATACCAAAAATACACAAATAATAATATATAAAAACCTTATTTTCTTTCAAACTAGAAATTAGGGTTAACCCTTTTTAAGAATTAATTTCTTTTCCTTATATTTTAGGATTAGGTTAAAATTTCTTTTCACCTAGAAAACAAAACAAAATCTTTTCTTGCATGTACATAATGTTGCATATTTAAATATTGTATATTGTTTATTCTAATATTCGTACAAATTCGATTTGGTTGTAATAATTTATTTAGATTTACATTCTTGCAAATCCCCATTCAAATTTATATTCCCCCCTCCCATAAATTGTTGTAATAGCTTAGTAATCTTTACATTACGCAATTTACCGCTTTACATGCCATGATTAGTAATTAGTGTTTGTATGGCAAGATAAAAATAAATCAAAGCATGAAAATAACACACTTGCACACAAGCATCCTTAGGGTTTCTCCACTTGGTTGCCTTATACAAAAATAGCCATATTACGCATGCGAAGTATCTTGGCAAAACAAACAAATATAAGATCATAGCCCCTCGATGACGCTATTCAAAGTTGCCTTACAAAATGATCTTGGTCCCTCAAAATGCTAAGGTACTTTCCAACATTGCTAATCATGGTTATACGATGACCCACACCCGTCCCGTTTACATCCAAAGATAGGGTTGCTTACTAAATTAATGGTAAGACAACAATGTCAAAGGAATAGAAAATACACAAGAAAGACATTTGAGTAGGTAGATTACTTCTAGTTACTTGCTCTATTTCCAAACAACTATCCTTGCTATTTTCAAAATAAACACGCACACTTCCAAACATTTCACAAACATTGAATTTTTTTAAAAAAAAGACAAACATCTTTGAATACATTCTTACGAACGAGAATCATTACAAAGGTTGCCTAAACAATGGCCTCTTTTAAAAAATACTTTCAAAACCACACCAAACACATTTTTCAAACAAAAGCAAGTGATCTAGCAAGTAACTAAGAGCCCATGGAAAACCATGGATGAAAAGGGTGCTAATACCTTCCCTTTTCATAATCTACCCCCCGAACTCAAGAAACAATCTCAAAGGTCTTTCCTGTGCATTTTCACCTTTCCTTTTGGATAAAAGAAAAGTCGGTGGCGACTCTTGCTAACCACAACATTTGCGATAAAACTCAAAACCCTCAAGTCAGTTCTCCCACCGTATCAAAACACACATCATTAAAGAGCTATCTAAATGACTTGGAGCGTAAGTTTGAATTAATCCAAATGATTAGACCAAAAACCCAATCAATTAGTTAAGCCATGTTTTTCACTCCAGCTATCTTCACAGCTTCTAAGTAATTTGGCACAACTCCAAGACAATTTTGAGATATTTTTTATTGATAAAAACATTTGAAAAATGTTTTAATGTGTGTGTGTGTGCATATAATAATATACTTTTACAGAAAACCCTTTTGCTTACATAAGTTCACTCACTTATTAAATTAGAAGGTTAACTCCTTTTCTACAAGCCCTTTGTCAGATACTATCTTTTGTGTTGACACTGCTTGAGATCACTTAAGGATTTATATAATTTCCACTTTGTTTTCCTTCTCCGGATAGTCAAGTTTCATCAAACTCTAACACTTAGGTTTGCATCTTTAACCATTTAAGCGTCGTGCTTGAATTATCATCAGTTATCTTTAATTGTCATCATCAAAAGCCAATATTTTGATTAAAGGTCTATTACCTACAAAACAAGGTTCCACAAAGGAAGTTTATTGTGCTTAACAAAATGAAAGACAACATATACAAATGGAAAAATAGTGAGTAAAGATTGCACTCTAAAATTCCATAAGAAACTAATTGGTGATGTACATATAGAAGAGTTGTTTATGCTAGAGGCATCTTTGTACTTGTCCTTATGCGTTAGCTGATATAGACCTTCAAACTTCTTATTCAAACCAATAATCTTCATATATTTTTCATCTTCATATATAGACCTTCAAACCAATGTTTTTGGCTAAGGCAAATTGCCTATTTTGCAATTTAAAATTTATAGGATTGGTTGTATTATAAGAACAAAAGCAAGAAATTATGGAACATATATGATCGCTAGCTCTTATATCTATGATCCAAGAGTTAATAGTACAACATTTATAAACAAAAGATTGAGAATTACCTTTATCATTCATAGGTGAATGATCTCTAAATGGAGAAGAATCAAATTCATTTGAAACTAAAGGGGTTGAAGCTTGATTAAGAGATGAATTATGACGAAGATTCACTATTTTCTCGAATTGATCATGAGTAATTGGAGAAGAACCATTATTGACAATTGACGGTTAGGTATATGCACCACAAGCATCATAATCATCATCATCATCATAATTTGTCAAAGCATTGTTAGCCATTAAACTTTTTCCAAAATGGGGAGAAAACCCATGTTTTCTGTAGCATGCCTCAATTGTGTAGCCACTCCTACCACAATGAGTTCAAATCTTGGACTTTTAAGTGTTATGTTTAAAATTAAAAATACTTAGTTTAGAATTGAATTTCTTGAATCCCACGACATTGATCAATGATTAAGAATCTTCAACATGAGCAAAATTTCATTGTCTTTCACGCTCAAGAACAATTGAAAAAATCTTCTTAGTTGGTAAGATCCATGAGTAAAATTTGTGACCTAACCATAACAAAATTTTTATTTAAACTAGTAAGAAATATGATAGCAACAATAAACCATTGTTTTTCCTTGCTTGTCTCACAGCTTCACGTGAACATCGAATTCGAAAAGTACAATTAAGAATTGGCATGTAAATCTCCATATCTTCCTAAAAAACTTTTAGATTATAGTAGAATTCAATAACCGTTTTGGAATATAGTTTAGGAATGCAAATTTCTTGTTGTAATTATGAAACTCAAATGAGATCATCTTGAGAAAATCTATCTTTTAAGTCGTTCCAAACATCACTTGCATTCTACATAAACATAGTGAATTGTGCAACTGATTTAGATACTTGAAAGGAAGTATCAAAAGAATCATTTGGAACTGGTAGGTACCATCTATGAACTCAAGCTTAATTTTACTGCCAAGTGCACAACGCGTAGATCTGGATCAAGAATGATATCTGAAGTCTTCACGAATTGGTGTAACTTTGACTAATGAAGGTCCATCACTTAGATGGACATAATATGTAATGTTTTAATTCAATTGTGGATCATTGGAGGCTACACGAGGAAATGTTGAAGAAGAAGAAGAAGAAAATGCAGATAGATCACACAAGCTTAAGATACTATTTTAGAACATTGAGTTCACTGTGAAGAAGAAGAGAGGAAAGAGTTTGAAGAAATCAATTATATTATTGAGCTTAGCTTGGAATTGTACATGTATCAACCTTATATAGCTTATCAAATAAGCTATAAACAAAGCTTCAACTAACTACAACAAACTAAAACAAACTCTAACCAACTAGTTTTCCAAAATGGAAAGTTTTTAACTAACTTTTGAAACTCATTTGTTTAAAGAGGAAAGTTGGTTACAAACTGAAAAGCTTAAACATGTCATCATTTCAATGCTTCATTCTTTCAACACCCACCTTTTAAAAATAATATTTGTAAGTTTTTTTTCTTATTTTTTCAATTACTTTTGTAAAAAAGTATTTTTATTTATTTTCTCAATTTTTTATAATACAAAATGACTTTAAAACATTACAAATTCAAAAAAAAAAAAAGGATTCATGAAGGCTAGGATATGAGCCCAAAAAAGATAAAATGGACTGTCAAAGAATATCTCTCTTTCAATATAATATTGTAAGTATAGATGATACCGGTTATTCATTTCCATCTTGTAAATTTGAGTTTTAATACAACATAAGACTCTTACTCCCTTCACACACTAAGAGGTTGTAATTTAAATTATTATCGAATCAAATTACTCATTTAACACAATTTAAACCACTAATTCACATAAACAGTTGATAGCTTAACCAATAAATAGGAGAAACTGTATATACTTAAATATGAAGAAATAAATGAAGTTTGACTCATGAATGAATCATGTTTTCTTTATATATCAATATCAATAACCAACAAATTGTGAAAATTGAACAATTAACAAAACATTAGAAAAAAAACCCACAAATTAACAAATAATAAGTAAATTGAATAAATCATCATCATAGAATTTTGCAGCCATGTTCATGTCGCTCTCTTTGGCAAACAAACTGATATGTCTTAATAACCAGGGACCGATTTAGCTTGTGAGGTGCAGAAGAAAGGTGCCACAGAGTACAACTTGAAATTGTTGTCAAGAAGACGATAAGATGAAAGAGAAGCACCACTGATTCCATGATTCACATCTGTGGGAACTTTACATGTCTCTAATGGAGAACTCTCTAGATATGCTTTGCATTCATTAATCTTCAATTTTGATCCTAGCCCCGGAAGTGACAATGTAGCAAAGTAATAACCTTTACCATCTGTTACATGACTGAACACTGTTATAGGACCTGTCTCGTATCCAAGCTCATTCACACATTCACATTTAACTCGTGCAACAGCCCCTGCATGATTGATTCCATTTCTTACATGGAGACCAAAACAAATATTGTAAATATAGTTAAATAGTTTTGTAAGTGAAGAAATTACCTTGAATTGGGTAATAATTGGAACCGGATTTGCATAAAACTATTCCTTGGACACCAATGACTGTGGGCAGTTGCACTTGGTAGCTTTCTTTTGGTTTGGGAACTTCATAATATGGTTTTGTTGGGAGTGGTATATAATCGATATCTAGTTTGGGTTTGGAAACTTTGTAGTCTGGTTTTGTGGGTTTTGGTGCGTAAACTTCTTCGAATTTGGATTTCTCAGTCTTGGGAGTCAAGGCATACCCATAATTCGTTTTGGATTTGGAAACTTCATAATTTGGTTTTGTGGGGTTTGGTGTATAAACTACTTCGGACTTTGATTTCTCAATCTTTGGAGTGGGACTATATCCATAATTTCTTTCAGGTTTGGGAGCTTCATAATCCGGTTTTGTGGAGTGTTTGTAATATGATTCAGGTTCAGGTTTCTCTATATTTGGAACCAAACCATACCTATAATTTATTTTGGGCTTGGGAACTCTATAGTTTGGTTTTGTGAAATGTGGTTCGTAATCTGTATCAGATTTAGGTTTCTCGATTTCTGAAGTTAAACTATACTCATAATCTGTTTTGGATTTATAAGCTTCGTAATTTGGTTTGGTAGAGTATGATTTATTATCTACTTCAGCTTCGGGTTTGGACTTCTCATTGTTTTGTGTTGAACCATACTCATAATCTGTTGCGGAGACAATAGCCAGCAACGCAAAAAGAAAGATAGATGTGGTGAAAATCAATTTATGATAAGTCATCATAAATTAATATCTTGGTAATGTTTTAGTCAGGGCTAGTGAACAAATGCTTCGAAGTAGTGATGATGTACTATAAAACCTAATACCATAGCTATTTATAGAGCATAATGTTTGTCTAACTTTAATACCTAATGAATTATGAAGTATTTGAATAATTGGATGATCAAGATTATTGGTTGCACGTTGTGGCTTATAACTCACAATTTTTTTTGGTATTTAGAACGTGTTTGCATCGTATAAGAAGTAGGATATTACATGGATGCACGATGAAAACATGAATTGCATGTCCGAAACCATTATTTGAAGACATTACTACTACATATGGGCAGCTTCCTTAACATTTAATTTCTATTATACTCAATAAAGTTATGGATAATTTATCAAACAGTCTATCAAATTCAATCATATAAAAATTTGTAATTTTAACAAAAAAATTAGCTTGTAAACACCACATATAAATTTATTTATTTATGCGATTAGTTTCAAAAGTACTCTTTAAAAATTCAAAATAAAAAATATTTTATAAGTTGACTATTCCAATTTCTAATGCATTAAATACATACATTTCTAAAAAAGAAATTACTTTTTAAAATTTTAAAGTCACTTAGACACTTGTTAGTATTTTCCTTAAATAAATTATACACAATTATTGAATGTTAGATAATGTCTCTTTTAAATTAATCATTTTGTATTGTTTTTTGTTTTGCACTCAATATTGTATCATCTTAAGATAATCCAATTTTATATTCTTTTAAAGAATTTTGAGTTAACTTGTTTGTATAATTGACTATAGATAAAGTAAAAGTTTAATATGATGTTACTCGAGTTAAGATGAACACGAATTTATCGAGGAAAATTAACACGATCTTATCCAAACTTACTTAATTTTATCAAATTTAAAAGAAATTAACTTTTGATTTTAATGTTGTAGTTTTAAGTTTTAACATTGAAAACTTCAATTTCATCTTAGGAAGGTCTACTCTCAACTTGTTGGGAGAGGTCATGTCAATCATCCATTTAAGTCTAAAATATCTACTACTTAATGAGTACATGTGTTGTACCCAAAAATTTCCCCTCTCACTTATCAAGAATTTTCTCACAAGATCTCTTTGACTCAAGACTGAATTAGGATTTGACCAGCTTAAGACACCTCCTCATGCACTGATGACCAAAATTAGGGTTTGAGTTTGCACAAGGATTCTTGGACTATCAATGCTTCATATGACCTTCAAACATAATTATGGACCCCTAAGATTACTCATGACAAGTTTCAGGCCTTGAACCACATTTTTGATCAGTTAATTGGACAATTGACCTAAAAATCAGTTGTATTGGGGAAAAAGTCAACCATGGCCAATTTACAGCCAAACTTCATAATTTTTTATCCACATCAACACTTTAGACTCATATGTATCACTTGATCAAGTTTGGATCACAATTCCTCAAGAAATTTGATCAAATCATCAAAAGAGCAAAATGGTCAAAATTAAGGTTTTGACTGAGAAAGGATAATTTTTTATTTTTGATCTAGCAAATGACCAATTGAGTTTAAGCATTATTCCAAGGATTCAATTGCATCATCTTGACCTAATTATATGGTTCAAAACATTGCAAATCCATTGGATAGACAGATGAAATTTGCAGTCAACTGATCAAAAGACACTTGTACACTAAAAAGTCAAACATTGACTTTTTGGTCAAAATCAAGTGCCAAGGGTCACAATTCATCAAAACATGTCAAAATGTGAAACTTGTTTATTAATAAATCAAGGATTGAAGATTATGTTTTAAAATTGGAAATTTTCCTAACTTAGAAAATTTTCTAAGTATAGAAAATTTCTTATTTTTTCTCAACTTTAAGTCATTTTTTCACCATGATACAAGATGATTCAAAGAAAGTTCCCAACATGAAAGTTGTGGATCTCCATGAAATCTACAACTTTGCTTCACACATTTTCCCCTAAAGATGCTTGGATCTCAAGATATAATTTTATGAATACATGCTCATGAACTAGATAACTTAGTGAAATTTTGCCCTAATTTAGGCAGGTTTTGGACCCAACTTCATGGAAATTTTTCACCTAGTTCAAGAGGAGTCTTGAAATATATTTCAAAGATGAGTTATATAGCATATTGCAAGCTTTCCAAAATATCCAAGAACTCCTCAAGATCATTTTTGAGTAGGGAGAATCGAAGAGATGAAGTTGGCAATTTCTCACTTTGAATTCAAGCCATTTCATGAAGAACAAATTCCAAATCAGTACCTATACTGCCTAATCCTTGCTTTACAGGTCTCTAACTTGTTTCTCACTTCATAATTTAATGCTTACTCAGTTGACAAAGCTTTAATTCAAGCTCAAGAGCTTTTGTCCAAGTTGTAATTCCATATATGGCATAAAGTGGCCATTGCCATTTTGAAAAAGCTTCACTTTTACAACTTTCCAAATCTTGAGCATTGGACCTGTCTTCTCTGCACACACAAGTATTACAGGTCTAAAGAAAATTGTACAAAGCTTATATCAACCCCAAGCAACCCAGTACAAGCATGTGAAGACTTGTCCCTTCACTTTGCTTCAAAAGTAAGAAAGTGTGCCAAAAGGCTAGAACTCACAAATCTGTTAGAGAGTTGACTTGAAACATATCCCATACTAATACTCAAAGGCATTACAACTAGAAGGAGGATTGCAAAAGGCCTGAAACATTCAAACACTCCATATCACCAAAAAACTGTCAAAACTTGCAGTTTTTGCATAAACATAGGAATCCATCATTTGGCTCGTGCGTTTCAGGTTTTAACCATCAAAACACTTTACCTACTTGATATCTAAGTGATCCAGACCATCATCCCTGCACTGTAACTCCTTCTCCATCATCTTCCATTTTTGTTTTCAAAGCTTGCATGTTGACTTGGATAGAGAGTTTCAGACACTTTCAAAGCAAGGTAAGAGTTGAAACACACTCAGGGAGGTTCAAGCAAGCTCAAGCAATCATCAGGCCTTCATAAATCTCACTCAAACTCCATTCACTATTTCAACTGAAAGAGGTAAAAATATCCACTTCTATCTCTTCATACAGGCATCCATTGGCCACGATTTATGAATAAACAATGTAGACCTCATTGCTACGAAGCTGTACATATCTATAACTTGCATTTATTTGGCCTGAGTTGAGAGAACTTTGAACTTGAAGTTCCTGAAAAAATTAGGTTTAAATTTAGGGATTTTAAAATTTGTTTTGATCTTTGATTGTTAGCTTACATAATTTACATGGTTAGAATCGTGAGACAAAATGCTACAACATTCATGTTATCAGTTTCCATTATTATTGAGAGATGAGAAAGTTACAGAGCTTCTGGCCAGCTTGAGGAAGAAGATGAAGTACAAGGCAAGGACTTTGTTTGTGTTATGTTGTTTTTGTTTCACATAAATCAAAGGATGTATATTCACCCCATTGGCAAGGTAGCGCGCTGGTGAGGCCCAGGTCCTGGGTTCGAACCTTGGCGCTACCTTTTGTTTTTTTTCCACATTTTTCCATTTTTCAGTTTTTGTTGTTTTGCAGGTTTGGACTTCCACGCTGGGCCTTATGTTTTTTTTCTAACATTCACCACTTGATTTCTCAGGATACCCTCTGGCCTAACTATTTTCATATATTTTATTTATTTGTTTTTGTTTTCATTTTTGTTTATTAAATATTTTCTTTAATACATAAAAATCATGAAAAATATAAATATGATAATATTGCATTTTCATTTTATTTTATTTTTATTTTTCACATAAAAAATATATTTTATCTTCAATATATACTAACTATCTTTCTTAAATAAATTTGTAAAAATAAATTTAGATATATTCTTATCTTTTCTTTTATATTTTTATATATACTTGTAAATATTTATTGTGACATACAAACACTAAGTATTTTTCATAAAATATTATTTATTATTTAATACAAAAATACATAAAAAATAGTACATAAGAACTTTATTTTCTTTTAAACTAGAAATTAGGGTTAATTTTATTCTTTTTTAAGAATTAATTTCTTTTCCTTAAAATTATTAGGGTTTAGGTTAAAACTTTTTCATATGAGAAAACCAAACAAAATATTCTTTGCATATACATATATCATTGCATATTTTATTTCAATATTATATTCATTTATTCCAATATTTCTACAAATTCGATTTGGTTGTAATAGCTTATTTAGATTTACATTCTTGCAAATCCCCATTCAAATTTGTATTCCCCCCTCCCATAAATTGTTGTAATAGCTTAGTAATCTTTACATTACGCAAATTACCGCTTTACATGCCATGTTAGTAATTAGGATTTGTATGGTAAGATCAAAACAAAGCAAATAGAAAACCATAAATCCAAGACAAAATCAAAGCATGACAATAACACACTTGCACACAAGCACCCTTAGTGTTTCTCCACTTGGTTGCCTTATACAAAAATGGCCATATTATGCATGTGAAGTATCTTGGCAAAACAAACAAATATAAGATCATAGTCCCTCGATGACGCTATTCAAAGTTGCCTTACAAAATGATCTTGGTCTCACAAAAATGCTAAGATACTTTGCAACATTGCTAATCATGGTTATGCGATGACCCACGCCCGTCCCATTTACATCCAAAGATAGGGTTGCTTACTAAATCAATGGTATGACAACAATGTCAAAGGAATAGAAAATTCATAAGAAATACATTTGAGTAGGTAGATTGCTTCTAGTTACTTGCTCTATTTTCAAACAACTATCCTTGCTATTTTCCAAAACAAACACACACATTTCAAAAACATCTTACAAACGTTGAAAACATTTTCAAAAAGACAAACATCTTTGTATACATTCTCACAAACGAGAATCATTACAAAGATTTACAAAACAATGACCTCTTTTTACAAAATACTTTTAAAACCACACCAAACACATTTTCAAACAACAAAAGCAAGTGATCTAGCAAGTCACTAAGATCCCATGGAAAACCATGGATGAAAAGGGTGCTAATACCTTCTCTTTTCATAATCTACCCCCCGAACTCAAGAAAACATCTCTAAAGGTCTTTCCTGTGCTTTTTCACCTTTCCTTTTGGATAAAAGAAAAGTCGGTGGCGACTCTTGCTAACCGCAACATTTGTGATAAAATGCAAAACCCTCAAGTCAGTTCTCCCATCGTATCACAGAACTGGAGACTCTGCTAGGGATATTAATAAAAGTGGGGTTATCTTAGGGCTAGATCAAATTTATTTGCTTACATTGTTTGACTTGTTTGCTTTACATTATGGTTCTTTGTTTGGGTTTGAATCCTCCACCCAGATTTGGGAAACATTATAGGTAAATAACAATACGTTGTGGAAACTGTGTGGGGTATACCGACATGGTCTAAGAAATAGCCATGTTAGTGTGACATATTTGTGGGTACCGGTAGCCTTTGAGTCAATCAAAGAGAATACGGGGCCGCTGAGTGATGTCATGAAGCACTAATGAACTTCTAGAACCCTTTACTTGACCAACTTGGCCTTTAGGATGTAGTGATATGATCGGCTTTGGTGCAGTCTGAAGTTGGTAGATACCCGATACTACACTCATTGAGGGTTACTTTCTTGGGATATTTCGGTCGCCATTAAAGAGGCTTGAGCTGAAACAATGACCAAGGAAACAATCTGATGATATTGAGCTCCTTAGAACCCGGTTACTATTACTAGGACAGGTTTAAGCCAACTAAACTTCAAGAGGGTACATACCTATAAAACCCCATGCAAGCCTAAACTAAGAACTTGTTTGTTTTGCTTGTATATACATACTTGTGCATAACATCATGGACATCATGAACATCATATTCATTCACTAACCATTTCAAAGATTTTGGAGATTCATCTTTGTTCTTGTTTTGTAGGATATGGATTCACTTAGCAGGAAAACTATCCAAGTCAACCTTGTAAGAATTCCTCCATAACTCAAGGAGCTAGCTTAAAGGATCCCTGAGAATTCTCCATTCACCGAGAGGCATGGTCGTCTACTCAACTTGGTCACCTCCAACACAAAGGAGGATATGATGAAGGTGCTTTTCCAATTCTTTGATCCTTTGCACCATTGCTTCAAATTTCCCAACTATCAGCTTGTGCCTACTTTGGAAGAATTCTCTCAACTCTTGAGGATTCCTATTCTCAATCAACTACCTTTAAATGGTACGGAAAGAGACCCAAAGCCAAAAGAGATTTCTCAAACTCTGCACTTGCATTCATCTGATGTCACAACTCATTGGGAAACTTGAAGTGGTGTCAAAGGCTTCTTAGCAAAGTACCTGTTTGAGAAAGCCCAAAGCTGTTGGAATTCCTTAGACTTGCAAGCTTTTGAGGAAATTGTGGCTCTTCTTATCTATAGGATGGTCTTGTTCCCCAATCCTGACCAACTCATAGATGTGAATGCCGTCAAAATCTTCATGTCACGCAATCTGGTGCCTACATGACTAGGGGATATCCTACACTCTTTTCACACTCGTAAAATGAGGAAAAGAGGTGTCCTTATGTGTTTCACTCATCTCCTGGAAAGATGGTTTATTTCTCATCTTCCCCAATCAGTCTTAAAGAATGAGCAAAGATTAAGGTGGTCACAAAGGTTAATGACGCTCAAACATTCAGATATTCATTGGTGCTCGATCCAAAGAGAATGTTATCATTGTTGACCATTGTGGGGAATTCCCTAATGTACCTCTACTTGGCATTAGGGGGGGCATCACCTACAACCCATGTTTAGCTCTAAGACAGTTTGGTTATGCCCGAAGGGATGGCCCGTACGAGATGCTGATTCAAGGCTTGGTATTCAACTACGACAACGACGATCAAGGTCTTCGCCAGAGATTCATCCGAGCTTGGAGGATGCTAAACAAGGTGGATATCAAGACTTTGGGACACAAGAATTCCCCTCTTGAGCCTTACCTCAAGTGGGTACGAACTCACGCTCAAAGTCTTATGATGCCTTATCCTTCCATTCTCCCGGTGATCATTAAGCCTGTTAAGAAAGGAAAAGTTCCATACACTATCCTACATCCTGACATGCCCATATATCTTGAAGACCTACAAAGATATTGGATACATCTCAAAGGAGAGTGAGATACTTTCGAAGCCCAATTCTACGCAAGCGAGAAGAAGATTTTGGAACTCACTAGGCTACTTCATGAGGAGTAGACTCTAAATGCCTACATTGCACCAAAGAGGATGCACACTACTTTTTTATCTTAGAGTTTTGTATTATTTAGCCCAAGGGGCATTGATGTACTCAAACTCTATCTTATTAATATAACGTGTGTTTCTTTTTGTCTAAAACAAACTTGAATCTTTTTAAAATCCTTGAAAACATTACATATGCACATATCATTCATCATAACATAAACAGGTCTTTTGCAACGAGTTTCCTCATCTCTCTACTGTTTATTTCAGTAAGATGGATCTCGAACAGACAGTCAAAGATATTCAAGTTCAAAACATGCAGTTTCAACAATTACTCACAACCCTGGCCAAAGGACAAGAGGAGTTGAAGACTCTGTTGGCCAAAGAGAAGAAGAAGAAAGAGAAGAAACCAACTGGTGTTGTAATCATGGGGAGAAGGTTTCAAGGACAAACTAGAAGAATCTTGAATTTCACAACAACATCCGATGAAGGAGAAGGAAAATGAAAGGAAACAGCGGTTCCATCAGAATCTGAAGAGGAGGAAGAAGAGGAAGACTACTCCGAGGAACAGTATCCTCCAGCGGATGATAAGTACATACATCTTGAAGAGCGTTTGAACGCTATGGAAATACAAAGGGTACTAGGTCTAGACTTTCAAGAATTGGGACTAGTGTTGGGAATTGTGATTCCACCGAAGTTCAAAGTGCCGTTGTTTGCAAAATATGATGGGGTGTCATGTCCTAAGATGCACCTCCGATCATATGTAAGAAAGATCTAGCCGCACTCCGCCGATAAAGACCTATGGGTGCATTTTTCCAAGATAGCCTATCTGGAACACAACTCGATTGGTTTTACCAATTGGAAAGGGCCGACGTCCACAACTGGGAAGATCTCATTGCAGCTTTCTATAAGCAATACCAATATAATGTAGATTTGGCGCCTACCCGTACTCAACTTCAGAGTATGGCCATGGCTTCCAATTAGGGTTTCTAGGATTACGCGTAGAAATGGAGAGATCTAGCTGGGAGAGTACAACCCCCTCTGTCTGAAAGGGAGTTGGTGGATATGTTCTTAGGCACTATGTCAGACCCTTTCTTCAACCATCTGATTGGAAGCTCATCCGCAGGATTTACTGAGTTAATACTAACTAGAGAGAGGGTGGAAGCTGGCATAAAAAGTGGAAAGATTCAGAAGGATTCATCTACCTCTACAGCTGTGAGAAAGCCTTTCACTGGGAAGAAGGAGGTATCTGCTGTTTATCCATAAAGGAACCAAGGGAGAGCTGAACGCCGACCAATGGTAGGAGCTGTTATGATCCCAAAGCCCAAATCTGATCAACCAAGAAGTAATCAACCGAGGGTGGAAAGGCCAGTCCGGCAATTCACCAGAATTAATATGACTCTAGCCCAGGTTTTACCGCATCTTTTGAAATCCAATTTGGTAACTTTAAAAGAAGCTCCAAAGAACCCCAACACGTCGTCCCCTCATTACCACCCAAATGCCAGATGCACATATCATTCCGAAAGTCTGGGTCATGACACTAACAACTGTTGGGCCCTGAAAAACAAAATTCAACACCTTATAGATGCAAAAGAGATTGAGTTTGATGAACCCAAGAAGCCAAACGTCATTTCTTATGCATAGGCATGGTCACAACACCAATGCAATTAAAGAAGATTTATTTGTTACCACAGTTGATAAACTCTTGACTCCACTCCCAATCATTAAGATAAACTTGTTGAAAGCCGGTGTATTCCTGGGTTGTAATGAAGACTGCCATCTTTGCTTATCCTCACCAATTGATTACCTTTTATTGAAAACAGGCATTCAACGCTTGATAGACAACCAAGAGATTCTGTTTGAAAGTACTCCTGTTTTACCTGTTCCTGTTGAAGACGTTTCAATCATCACCATCTCCACCAATTCTTCCAGGGTCCCCAAAAGACCCGTTAGAATTACATCGGTTCCAAAAACTACTCCTCTTATAATCACAATGCCCGGGCAGGTCCCGTATGAATCATACAAAATAGTGTCGTGGAATTACGGTGGAGACATCTACTACCATGGTATCAAACATGATGGGCTGGCCACCGAAGAGATGAGCTCCAAAGAAGAAGACTCCGACATTAGCAATATTGCCGGAACCAGTAAGATTACCCGTAGCGGTAGAATCTTCTCTCCAGAAATTGCCCCTCCCAAGGCAGCTTTTGGACCCGTGGCTGTTCCAAAGGTTACCTCCGTACCAATAATCATATCTGCAAGTGCTCCTATTGACAAATCTGACACAACCCCTGTTATTATCCTTACCAACACTCCTACTGCTGAAACTCGAGGAAAAAGTATTCGAGAAGAGCCTGTCCGGGCGAAGGCTCAACCACTGAGTATTAGAACATTGAGTTCATCGTGAAGAAGAAGAGAGGAAAGAGTTTGAAGCAATCAATTATATTATTGAGCTTAACTTGGAATTGTACACACATCAACCTTATATAGCTTGTCAAATAAGCTATAAACAAAGCTTCAACTAACTACAACAAACTAAAACTAACTCTAACCAACTAGTTTTCCAAAATGGAAAGTTTTTAACTAACTTTTGAAACTCATTTGTTTAAAGAGGAAAGTTGGTTACAAACTGAAAAGCTTAAACATGTCATCATTTCAATGCTTCATTCTTTCAACACCCACCTTTTAAAAATAATATTTGTAAGTTTTTTTTCTTATTTTTTCAATTACTTTTGTAAAAAAGTATTTTTATTTATTTTCTCAATTTTTTATAATACAAAATGACTTTAAAACATTACAAATTAAAAAAAAAAAGGATTCATGAAGGCTAGGATATGAGCCCAAAAAAGATAAAATGGACTGTCAAAGAATATCTCTCTTTCAATATAATATTGTAAGTATAGATGATACCGGTTATTCATTTCCATCTTGTAAATTTGAGTTTTAATACAACATAAGACTCTTACTCCCTTCACACACTAAGAGACTAAGAGGTTGTAATTTAAATTATTATCGAATCAAATTACTCATTTAACACAATTTAAACCACTAATTCACATAAACAGTTGATAGCTTAACCAATAAATAGGAGAAATTGTATATACTTAAATATGAAGAAATAAATGAAGTTTGACTCATGAATGAATCATGTTTTCTTTATATATCAATATCAATAACCAACAAATTGTGAAAATTGAACAATTAACAAAACATTAGAAAAAAAAACCCACAAATTAACAAATAATAAGTAAATCGAATAAATCATCATCATAGAACTTTGCAGCCATGTTCATGTCGCTCTCTTTGGCAAACAAACTGATATGTCTTAATAACCAGGGACCGATTTAGCTTGTGAGGTGCAGAAGAAAGGTGCCACAGAGTACAACTTGAAATTGTTGTCAAGAAGACGATAAGATGAAAGAGAAGCACCACTGATTCCATGATTCACATCTGTGGGAACTTTACATGTCTCTAATGGAGAACTCTCTAGATATGCTTTGCATTCATTAATCTTCAATTTTGATCCTAGCCCCGGAAGTGACAATGTAGCAAAGTAATAACCTTTACCATCTGTTACATGACTGAACACTGTTATAGGACCTGTCTCGTATCCAAGCTCATTCACACATTCACATTTAACTCGTGCAACAGCCCCTGCATGATTGATTCCATTTCTTACATGGAGACCAAAACAAATATTGTAAATATAGTTAAATATTTTTGTAAGTGAAGAAATTACCTTGAATTGGGTAATAATTGGAACCAGATTTGCATAAAATTGTTCCTTGGACACCAATGACTGTGGGCAGTTGCACTTGGTAGCTTTCTTTTGGTTCGGGAACTTCATAATATGGTTTTGTTGGGAGTGGTATATAATCAATATCTAGTTTGGGTTTGGAAATTTCGTAGTCTGGTTTTGTGGGTTTTGGTGCGTAAACTTCTTCGAATTTGGATTTCTCAGTCTTGGGAGTCAAGGCATACCCATAATCCGTTTTGGATTTGGAAACTTCATAATTTGGTTTTGCGGGATTTGGTGTATAAACTACTTCAGACTTTGATTTCTCAATCTTTGGAGTCGGACTATATCCATAATTTCTTTCAGGTTTGGGAGATTCATAATCCGGTTTTGTGGAGTGTTTGTAATATGATTCAGGTTCAGATTTCTCTATATTTGGAACCAAACCATACCTATAATTTATTTTGGGCTTGGGAACTCTATAGTTTGGTTTTGTGAAATGTGGTTCGTAATCTGTATCAGATTTGGGTTTCTCGATTTCTGAAGTTAAACTATACTCATAATCTGTTTTGGATTTATAAGCTTCGTAATTTGGTTTGGTAGAGTATGGTTTATTATCTACTTCAGCTTCGGGTTTAGACTTCTCATTGTTTTGTGTTGAACCATACTCATAATCTGTTGCGGAGACAATAGCCAGCAATGCAAAAAGAAAGATAGATGTGGTGAAAATCAATTTATGATAAGTCATCATAAATTAATATCTTGGTAATGTTTTAGTCAAGGGCTAGTGAACAAATGCTTCGAAGTAGTGATGATGTACTATAAAACCTAATACCATAGCTATTTATAGAGCATAGTGTTTGTCTAACTTTAATACCTAATGAATTATGAAGTATTTGAATAATTGGATGATCAAGATTATTGGTTGCACGTTGTGGCTTATAACTCACAAATTTTTTTGGTATTTAGAACGTGTTTGCATCGTATAAGAAGTAGGATATTACATGGATGCACGATGAAAACATGAATTGCATGTCCGAAACCATTATTTGAAGACATTACTACTACATATGGGCAGCTTCCTTAACATTTAATTTCTATTATACTCAATAAAGTTATGGATAATTTATCAAACAGTCTATCAAATTCAATCATATAAAAATTTGTAATTTTAACAAAAAAATTAGCTTGTAAACACCACATATAAATTTATTTATTTATGCGATTAGTTTCAAAAATACTCTTTAAAAATTCAAAATAAAAAATATTTTATAAGTTGACTATTCCAATTTCTAATGCATTATACATTTCTAAAAAAGAAATTACTTTTTAAAATTTTTAAGTCACTTAGACACTTGTTAGTATTTTCCTTAAATAAATTATACACAATTATTGAATGTTAGATAAGGTCTCTTTTAAATTAATCATTTTGTATTGTTTTTTGTTTTGCACTCAATATTGTATCATCTTAAGATAATCCAATTTTATATTCTTTTAAAGAATTTTGAGTTAACTTGTTTGTATAATTGACTATAGATAAAGTAAAAGTTTAATATGATGTTACTCGAGTTAAGATGAACACGAATTTATCGAGAAAAATTAACACGGTCTTATCCAAACTTACTTAATTTTATCAAATTTAAAAGAAATTAACTTTTGATTTTAATATTGTAGTTTTAAGTTTTAACATTGAAAACTTCAATTTCATTTTAGGAAGGTCTACTCTCAACTTGTTGGGAGAGGTCATGTCAATCATCCATTTAAGTCTAAAATATCTACTACTTAATGAGTACGTGTGTTGTACCCAAAAATTTCCCCTCTCACTTATCAAGAATTTTCTCACAAGATCTCTTTGACTCAAGACTGAATTAGGATTTGACCAGCTCAAGACACCTCCTCATGCACTGATGATCAAAATTAGGGTTTGAGTTTGCACAAGGATTCTTGGACTATCAATGCTTCATATGACCTTCAAACATAATTATGGACCCCTAAGATTACTCATGACAAGTTTCAGGCCTTGAACCACATTTTTGATCAGTCAATTGGACAATTGACCTAAAAATCAATTGTATTGGGGAAAAAGTCAACCATGGCCAATTTACAGCCAAACTTCATTATTTTTATCCACATCAACACTTTAGACTCATATGTATCACTTGATCAAGTTTGGATCACAATTCCTCAAGAAATTTGATCAAATCATCAAAAGGGCAAAATTGTCAAAATTAAGGTTTTGACTGAGAAAGGATAATTTTTTATTTTTGATCTAGCAAATGACCAATTGAGTTTAAGCATTATTCCAAGGATTCAATTGCATCATCTTGACCTAATTATATGGTTCAAAACATTGCAAATCCATTGGATAGACAGATGAAATTTGCAGTCAACTGATCAAAAGACAACTGTACACTAAAAAGTCAAACATTGACTTTTTGGTCAAAATTAAGTGCCAAGGGTCACAATTCATCAAAACATGTCAAAATGTGAAACTTGTTCATTAATAAATCAAGGATTGAAGATTATGTTTTAAAATTGGAAATTTTTCTAACTTAGAAAATTTTCTAAGTATAGAAAATTTCTTATTTTTTCTCAACTTTAAGTTATTTTTTCACCATGATACAAGATGATTCAAAGAAAGTTCCCAACATGAAAGTTATGGATCTCCATGAAATCTACAACTTTGATTCACACATTTTCCCCTAAAGATGCTTGGATCTCAAGATATAATTTTATGAATACATGCTCATGAATTAGATAACTTAGTGAAATTTTGCCCTAATTTAGGCAGGTTTTGGACCCAACTTCATGGAAATTTTTCACCTAGTTCCTAGAGGAGTCTTGAAATATATTTCAAAGATGAGTTATATAGCATATTGCAAGCTTTCCAAAATATCCAAGAATTCCTCAAGATCATTTTTGAGTAGGGAGAATCGAAGAGATGAAGTTGGCAATTTCTCACTTTGAATTCAAGCTATTTCATGAAGAACAAATTCCAAATCAGTACCTATGCTGCCTAATCCTTTCTTTACAGGTCTCTAACTTGTTTCTCACTTCATAATTTAATGCTTACTCAGTTGACAAAGCTTTAATTCAAGCTCAAGAGCTTTTGTCCAAGTTGTAATTCCATATATGGCATAAAGTGGCCATTGCCATTTTGAAAAAGCTTCACTTTTACAACTTTCCAAATCTTGAGCATTGGACCTGTCTTCTCTGCACACACAAGTATTACAGGTCTAAAGAAAATTGTACAAAGCTTATACCAACCCCAAGCAAGCCAGTACAAGCATGTGAAGACTTGTCCCTTCACTTTGCTTCAAAAGTAAGAAAGTGTGCCAAAAGGCTAGAACTCACAAATCTGTTGGAGAGCTGACTTGAAACATATCCCATAATAATACTCAAAGGCATTACAACTAGAAGGAGGATTGCAAAAGGCCTGAAACATTCAAAACTCCATATCACCAAAAAACTGTCAAAACTTGCAGTTTTTGAATAAACATAGGAATCCATCATTTGGCTCGTGCGTTTCAGGTTTTAACCATCAAAACACTTTACCTACTTGATATCTAAGTGATCCAGACCATCATCCCTGCACTGTAACTCCTTCTCCATCATCTGCCATTTTTGTTTTCAAAGCTTGCATGTTGACTTGGATAGAGAGTTTCAGACACTTTCAAAGCAAGGTAAGAGTTGAAACACACTCAGGGAGGTTCAAGCAAGCTCAAGCAATCATCAGGCCTTCATAAATCTCACTCAAACTCCATTCACTATTTCAACTGAAAGAGGTAAAAATATTCACTTCTATCTCTTCATACAGGCATCCATTGGCCACGATTTGTGAATAAACAATGTAGACCTCATTGCTACGAAGTTGTACATATCTATAACTTGCATTTATTTGGCCTGAGTTGAGAGAACTTTGAACTTGAAGTTCCTGAAAAAATTAGGTTTAAATTTAGGGATTTTAAAATTTGTTTTGATCTTTGATTGTTAGCTTACATAATTTACATGGTTAGAATCGTGAGACAAAATGCTACAACATTCATGTTATCAGTTTCCATTATTATTGAGAGATGAGAAAGTTACAGAGCTTCTGGCCAGCTTGAGGAAGAAGATGAAGTACAAGGCAAGGACTTTGTTTGTGTTATGTTGTTTTTGTTTCACATAAATCAAAGGATGTATATTCACCCCTTTGGCAAGGTAGCGCGCTGGTGAGGCCCAGGTCCTGGGTTCGAACCTTGGCGCTACCTTTTGTTTTTTTTTCCATATTTTTCCATTTTTCAGTTTTTGTTGTTTTGCAGGTTTGGACTTCCACGCCGGGCCTTATGTTTTTTTTCTAACATTCACCACTTGATTTCTCAGGATACCCTCTGGCCTAACTATTTTCATATATTTTATTTATTTGTTTTTGTTTTCATTTTTGTTTATTAAATATTTTCTTTAATACATAAAAATCATAAAAAATATAAATATGATAATATTGCATTTTTATTTTATTTTATTTTTATTTTTCACATAAAAAATATATTTTATCTTCAATATATACTAACTATCTTTCTTAAATAAATTTGTAAAAATAAATTTAGATATATTCTTATCTTTTCTTTTATATTTTTATATATACTTGTAAATATTTATTGTGACATACAAAAACTAAGTATTTTTCATAAAATATTATTTATTATTTAATACAAAAATACATAAAAAATAGTACATAAGAACTTTATTTTCTTTTAAACTAGAAATTAGGGTTAATTTTATTCTTTTTTAAGAATTAATTTCTTTTCCTTAAAATTATTAGGGTTTAGGTTAAAACTTTTTCATATGAGAAAACCAAACAAAATATTCTTTGCATATACATATATCATTGCATATTTTATTTCAATATTATATTCGTTTATTCCAATATTTCTACAAATTCGATTTGGTTGTAATAGCTTATTTAGATTTACATTCTTGCAAATCCCCATTCAAATTTGTATTCCCCCCTCCCATAAATTGTTGTAATAGCTTAGTAATCTTTACATTACGCAAATTACCGCTTTACATGCCATGTTAGTAATTAGGATTTGTATGGTAAGATCAAAACAAAGCAAATAGAAAACCATAAATCCAAGACAAAATCAAAGCATGACAATAACACACTTGCACACAAGCACCCTTAGGGTTTCTCCACTTGGTTGCCTTATACAAAAATGGCCATATTATGCATGTGAAGTATCTTGGCAAAACAAACAAATATAAGATCATAGTCCCTCGATGACGCTATTCAAAGTTGCCTTACAAAATGATCTTGGTCTCACAAAAATGCTAAGATACTTTGCAACATTGCTAATCATGGTTACGCGATGACCCACGCCCGTCCCATTTACATCCAAAGATAGAGTTGCTTACCAAATCAATGGTATGACAACAATGTCAAAGGAATAGAAAATTCATAAGAAATACATTTGAGTAGGTAGATTGCTTCTAGTTACTTGCTCTATTTTCAAACAACTATCCTTGCTATTTTCCAAAACAAACACACACATTTCAAAAACATCTTACAAACGTTGAAAACATTTTCAAAAAGACAAATATCTTTGTATACATTCTCACAAACGAGAATCATTACAAAGATTTACAAAACAATGACCTCTTTTTACAAAATACTTTTAAAACCACACCAAACACATTTTCAAACAACAAAAGCAAGTGATCTAGCAAGTCACTAAGATCCCATGGAAAACCATGGATGAAAAGGGTGCTAATACCTTCTCTTTTCATAATCTACCCCCCGAACTCAAGAAAACATCTCTAAAGGTCTTTCCTGTGCTTTTTCACCTTTCCTTTTGGATAAAAGAAAAGTCGGTGGCGACTCTTGCTAACCGCAACATTTGCGATAAAATACAAAACCCTCAAGTCAGTTCTCCCATCGTATCATAGAACTGGCGACTCTGCTAGGGATATTAATAAAAGTGGGGTTATCTTAGGGCTAGATCAAATTTATTTGCTTACATTGTTTGACTTGTTTGCTTTACATTATGGTTCTTTGTTTGGGTTTGAATCCTCCACCCAGATTTGGGAAACATTATAGGTAAATAACAATACGTTGTGGAAACTGTGTGGGGTATACCGACATGGTCTAAGCAATAGCTATGTTAGTGTGACATATTTGTGGGTACCGGTAGCCTTTGAGTCAATCAAAGAGAATACGGGGCCGCTGAGTGATGTCATGAAGCACTAATGAACTTCTAGAACCCTTTACTTGACCAACTTGGCCTTTAGGATGTAGTGATATGATCGGCTTTGGTGCAATCTGAAGTTGGTAGATACCCGATACTACACTCATTGAGGGTTACTTTCTTGGGATATTTCGGTCGCCATTAAAGAGGCTTGAGCTGAAACAATGACCAAGGAAACAATCCGATGATATTGAGCTCCTTAGAACCCGGTTACTATTACTAGGACAGGTTTAAGCCAACTAAACTTCAAGAGGGTACTTACCTATAAAACCCCATGCAAGCCTAAACTAAGAACTTGTTTGTTTTGCTTGTATATACATACTTGTGCATAACATCATGGACATCATGAACATCATATGCATTCACTAACCATTTCAAAGATTTTGGAGATTCATCTTTGTTCTTCTTTTGTAGGATATGGATTCACTTAGCAGGAAAACTATCCAAGTCAACCTTGTAAGAATTCCTCCATAACTCAAGGAGCTAGCTTAAAGGATCCCTGAGAATTCTCCATTCACCGAGAGGCATGGTCGTCTACTCAACTTGGTCACCTCCAACACAGAGGAGGATATGATGAAGGTGCTTTTCCAGTTCTTTGATCCTTTGCACCATTGCTTCAAATTTCCCGACTATCAGCTTGTGCCTACTTTGGAAGAATTCTCTCAACTCTTGAGGATTTCTATTCTCAATCAACTACCTTTCAATGGTACGGAAAGAGACCCAAAGCCAAAAGAGATTGCTCAAACTCTGCACTTGCATTCATCTGATGTCACAACTCATTGGGAAACTTGAAGTGGTGTCAAAGGCTTCTTAGCAAAGTACCTGTTTGAGAAAGCCCAAAGCTGTTGGAATTCCTTGGACTTGCAAGCTTTTGAGGAAATTGTGGCTCTTCTTATCTATAGGATGGTCTTGTTCCCCAATCCTGACCAACTCATAGATGTGAATGCCGTCAAAATCTTCATGTCACTCAATCTGGTGCCTACATTGCTAGGGGATATCCTACACTCTTTTCACACTCGTAAAATGAGGAAAAGAGGTGTCCTTATGTGTTTCACTCCTCTCCTGGAAAGATGGTTTATTTCTCATCTTCCCCAATCAGTCTTAAAGAATGAGCAAAGATTAAGGTGGTCACAAAGGTTAATGACGCTCAAACATTCAGATATTCATTGGTGCTCGATCCAAAGAGAATGTTATCATTGTTGACCATTGTGGGGAATTACCTAATGTACCTCTACTTGGCATTAGGGGGGGCATCACCTACAACCCATGTTTAGCTCTAAGACAGTTTGGTTATGCCCGAAGGGATGGCCCGTACGAGATGCTGATTCAAGGCTTGGTATTCAACTACGACAACGACGATCAAGGTCTTCGCCAGAGATTCATCCGAGCTTGGAGGATGCTAAACAAGGTGGATATCAAGACTTTGGGACACAAGAATTCCATCCCTCTTGAGCCTTACCTCAAGTGGGTACGAACTCACGTTCAAATTCTTATGATGCCTTATCCTTCCATTCTCCCGGTGATCATTAAGCCTGTTAAGAAAGGAAAAGTTCCATACACTATCCTACATCCTGACATGCCCATATATCTTGAAGACCTACAAAGAGATTGGATACATCTCAAAGGCAAGTGAGATACTTTCGAAGCCCAATTCTACGCAAGCGAGAAGAAGATTTTGGAACTCACTAGGCTACTTCATGAGGAGTAGACTCTAAATGCCTACATTTCACCAAAGAGGATGCGCACTACTTTTTTATCTTAGAGTTTTGTATTATTTAGCCCAAGGGGCATTGATGTACTCAAACTCTATCTTATTAATATAACGTGTGTTTCTTTTTGTCTAAAACAAACTTGAATCTTTTTAAAATCCTTGAAAACATTACATATGCACATATCATTCATCATAACATAAACAGGTCTTTTGCAACGAGTTTCCTCATCTCTCTACTGTTTATTTCAGTAAGATGGATCTCGAACAGACAGTCAAAGATATTCAAGTTCAAAACATGCAGTTTCAACAATTACTCACAACCCTGGCCAAAGGACAAGAGGAGTTGAAGACTCTGTTGGCCAAAGAGAAGAAGAAGAAAGAGAAGAAACCAACTGGTGTTGTAATCATGGGGAGAAGGTTTCAAGGACAAACTAGAAGAATCTTGAATTTCACAACAACATCCGATGAAGGAGAAGGAAAATGAAAGGAAACAACGGTTCCATCAGAATCTGAAGAGGAGGAAGAAGAGGAAGACTACTCCGAGGAACAGTATCCTCCAGCGGATGATAAGTACATACATCTTGAAGAGCGTTTGAACGCTATGGAAATACAAAGGGTACCAGGTCTAGACTTTGAAGAATTGGGACTAGTGTTGGGAATTGTGATTCCACCGAAGTTCAAAGTGCCGTTGTTTGCAAAATATGATGGGGTGTCATGTCCTAAGATGCACCTCCGATCATATGTAAGAAAGATCCAGCCGCACTCCGCCGATAAAGACCTATGGGTGCATTTTTCCAAGATAGCCTATCTGGAACACAACTCGATTGGTTTTACCAATTGGAAAGGGCCGACGTCCACAACTGGGAAGATCTCATTGCAGCTTTCTATAAGCAATACCAATATAATGTAGATTTGGCGCCTACCCGTACTCAACTTCAGAGTATGGCCATGGCTTCCAATTAGGGTTTCTAGGATTACGCGTAGAAATGGAGAGATCTAGCTGGGAGAGTACAACCCCCTCTGTCTGAAAGGGAGTTGGTGGATATGTTCTTAGGCACTCTGTTAGGCCCTTTCTTCAACCATCTGATTGGAAGCTCATCCGCAGGATTTACTGAGTTAATACTAACTAGAGAGAGGGTGGAAGCTGGCATAAAAAGTGGAAAGATTCAGAAGGATTCGTCTACCTCTACAGCTGTGAGAAAGCCTTTCACTGGGAAGAAGGAGGTATCTGCTGTTTATCCAAAAAGGAACCAAGGGAGAGCTGAACGCCGACCAATGGTAGGAGCTGTTATGATCCCAAAGCCCATATCTGATCAACCAAGAAGTAATCAACCGAGGGTGGAAAGGCCAATCCGATAATTCACCAGAATTAATATGACTCTAGCCCAGGTTTTACCGCATCTTTTGAAATCCAATTTGGTAACTTTAAAAGAAGCTCCAAAGAACTCCAACATGTCGTCCCCTCATTACCACCCAAATGCCAGATGCACATATCATTCCGAAAGTCTGGGTCATGACACTAACAACTGTTGGGCCCTGAAAAACAAAATTCAAGACCTTATAGATGCAAAAGAGATTGAGTTTGATGAACCCAAGAAGCCAAACGTCATTTCTTATCCTATGCCTAGGCATGGTCACAACACCAATGCAATTAAAGAAGATTTGTTTGTTACCACAGTTGATGAACTCTTGACTCCACTCCCAATCATTAAGATAAACTTGTTGAAAGCCGGTGTATTCCCGGGTTATAATGAAGACTGCCATCTTTTCTTATCCTCACTAATTGATTACCTTTTGTTGAAAACAGGCATTCAACGCTTGATAGACAACCAAGAGATTCTGTTTGAAAGTACTCCTATTTTACCTGTTCCTGTTGAAGACGTTTCAATCATCACCATCTCCGCCAATTCTTCCAGGGTCCCCAAAAGACCCGTTAGAATTACATCGGTTCCAAAAACTACTCCTCTTATAATCACAATGCCCGGGCCGGTCCCGTATGAATCATACAAAATAGTGTCGTAGAATTACGGTGGAGACATCTACTACCATGGTATCAAACATGATGGGCTGGCCTCCGAAGAGATGAGCTCCGAAGAAGAAGACTCCGACATTAGCAATATTGCCGGAACCAGTAAGATTACCCATAGCGGTAGAATCTTCTCTCCAGAAATTGCCCCTCCAAAGGCAGCTTTTGGACCCGTGGCTGTTCCAAAGGTTACCTCCGTACCAATAATCATATCTGCAAGTGCTCCTATTGACAAATCTGACACAACCCCTGTTATTATCCTTACCAACACTCCTACTGCTGAAACTCGAGGAAAAAGTATTCGAGAAGAGCCTGTCCGGGCGAAGGCTCAACCACTGAGTATTAGAACATTGAGTTCATCGTGAAGAAGAAGAGAGGAAAGAGTTTGAAGCAATCAATTATATTATTGAGCTTAACTTGGAATTGTACACGCATCAACCTTATATAGCTTGTCAAATAAGCTATAAACAAAGCTTTAACTAACTACAACAAACTAAAACTAACTCTAACCAACTAGTTTTCCAAAATGTAAAGTTTTTAACTAACTTTTGAAACTCATTTGTTTAAAGAGGAAAGTTGGTTACAAACTGAAAACCTTAAACATGTCATCATTTCAATGCTTCATTCTTTCAACACCCACCTTTTAAAAATAATATTTGTAAGTTTTTTTTCTTATTTTTTCAATTACTTTTGTAAAAAAGTATTTTTATTTATTTTCTCAATTTTTAATACAAAATGACTTTAAAACATTACAAATTAAAAAAAAAGGATTCATGAAGGCTAGGATATGAGCCCAAAAAAGATAAAATGGACTGTCAAAGAATATCTCTCTTTCAATATAATATTGTAAGTATAGATGATACCGGTTATTCATTTCCATCTTGTAAATTTGAGTTTTAATACAACATAAGAATCTTACTCCCTTCACACACTAAGAGACTAAGAGGTTGTAATTTAAATTATTATCGAATCAAATTACTCATTTAACACAATTTAAACCACTAATTCACATAAACAGTTGATAGCTTAACCAATAAATAGGAGAAATTGTATATACTTAAATATGAAGAAATAAATGAAGTTTGACTCATGAATGAATCATGTTTTCTTTATATATCAATATCAATAACCAACAAATTGTGAAAATTGAACAATTAACAAAACATTAGAAAAAAAAACCCACAAATTAACAAATAATAAGTAAATCGAATAAATCATCATCATAGAACTTTGCAGCCATGTTCATGTCGCTCTCTTTGGCAAACAAACGGATATGTCTTAATAACCAGGGACCGATTTAGCTTGTGAGGTGCAGAAGAAAGGTGCCACAGAGTACAACTTGAAATTGTTGTCAAGAAGACGATAAGATGAAAGAGAAGCACCACTGATTCCATGATTCACATCTGTGGGAACTTTACATGTCTCTAATGGAGAACTCTCTAGATATGCTTTGCATTCATTAATCTTCAATTTTGATCCTAGCCCCGGAAGTGACAATGTAGTAAAGTAATAACCTTTACCATCTGTTACATGACTGAACACTGTTATAGGACCTGTCTCGTATCCAAGCTCATTCACACATTCACATTTAACTCGTGCAACAGCCCCTGCATGATTGATTCCATTTCTTACATGGAGACCAAAACAAATATTGTAAATATAGTTAAATAGTTTTGTAAGTGAAGAAATTACCTTGAATTGGGTAATAATTGGAACCAGATTTGCATAAAATTGTTCCTTGGACACCAATGACTGTGGGCAGTTGCACTTGGTAGCTTTCTTTTGGTTCGGGAACTTCATAATATGGTTTTGTCGGGAGTGGTATATAATCAATATCTAGTTTGGGTTTGGAAACTTCGTAGTCTGGTTTTGTGGGTTTTGGTGCGTAAACTTCTTCGAATTTGGATTTCTCAGTCTTGGGAGTCAAGGCATACCCATAATCCGTTTTGGATTTGGAAACTTCATAATTTGGTTTTGCGGGATTTGGTGTATAAACTACTTCAGACTTTGATTTCTCAATCTTTGGAGTCGGACTATATCCATAATTTCTTTCAGGTTTGGGAGCTTCATAATCCGGTTTTGTGGAGTGTTTGTAATATGATTCAGGTTCAGATTTCTCTATATTTGGAACCAAACCATACCTATAATTTATTTTGGGCTTGGGAACTCTATAGTTTGGTTTTGTGAAATGTGGTTCGTAATCTGTATCAAATTTGGGTTTCTCGATTTCTGAAGTTAAACTATACTCATAATCTGTTTTGGATTTATAAGCTTCGTAATTTGGTTTGGTAGAGTATGGTTTATTATCTACTTCAGCTTCGAGTTTAGACTTCTCATTGTTTTGTGTTGAACCATACTCATAATCTGTTGCGGAGACAATAGCCAGCAACGCAAAAAGAAAGATAGATGTGGTGAAAATCAATTTATGATAAGTCATCATAAATTAATATCTTGGTAATGTTTTAGTCAAGGGCTAGTGAACAAATGCTTCGAAGTAGTGATGATGTATTATAAAACCTAATACCATAGCTATTTATAGAGCATAGTGTTTGTCTAACTTTAATACCTAATGAATTATGAAGTATTTGAATAATTGGATGATCAAGATTATTGGTTGCACGTTGTGGCTTATAACTCACAATTTCTTTTGGTATTTAGAACGTGTTTGCATTGTATTTCATTTGCATGGTATTTCCTTCCAAGAGATGCTTAAGCACCACAATATACGACGGGGTCCCATACCTAATGAGTGGAGAACATGTCTAGCTCTATAATTTAATACACTTATAGCAATTTCAATGGTTGATCACATAAGTTAAACAATTTGGATTTCACATCAACGCCCATGTACTTCCCACAGTTATAATAAATAATTAATAAGAAGTAGGATATTACATGGATGCACGATGAAAACATGAATTGCATGTCCGAAACCATTATTTGAAGACATTACTACTACATATGGGCAGCTTCCTTAACATTTAATTTCTATTATACTCAATAAAGTTATGGATAATTTATCAAACAGTCTATCAAATTCAATCATATAAAAATTTGTAATTTTAACAAAAAAATTAGCTTGTAAACACCACATATAAATTTATTTTTATGCGATTAGTTCCAAAAATACTCTTTAAAAATTCAAAATAAAAAATATTTTATAAGTTGACTATTCCAATTTCTAATGCATTAAATACATACATTTCTAAAAAAGAAATTACTTTTTAAAATTTTAGAGTGTCACTTAGACACTCGTTAGTATTTTCCTTAAATAAATTACACACAATTATTGAATGTTAGATAAGGTCTCTTTTAAATTAATCATTTTGTATTGTTTTTTGTTTTGCACTCAATATTGTGTCATCTTAAGATAATCCAATTTTATATTCTTTTAAAGAATTTTGAGTTAACTTGTTTGTATAATTGACTATAGATAAAGTAAAAGTTTAATATGATGTTACTCGAGTTAAGATGAACACGAATTTATCGAGAAAAATTAACACGATCTTATCCAAATTTACTTAATTTTATCAAATTAAAAAGAAATTAACTTTTGTTTTTAATGTTGTAGTTTTAAGTTTTAACATCTTTGAAAACTTGAACTTCATCTTAGGAAGGTCTACTCTCAACTTGTTGGAAGAGATCATGTCAATCATCCATTTAAGTCTAAAATATCTACTACTTAATGAGTACGTGGATATGGCCGGAGGAAATAAACTTATCCCCCAAGAATGTTACCTAAGTAGTTTGGAAGTAATAAGGGAACCCCTTACCTTGGTTGCCATCCTTCATCTAAAATGGATGGCATCGATACTGTAAGCCTGGACCCAAGGTTGGAGGGCAAAAAGTGAAAAGCTTACCTAAACCAAAGATTTGAAAGAAGTCTAGATTGTGCCTCTACATCACCAAATCACTAAGTTTGACACCTTATTGTCCGAATATGAAGAAGAAGATTTGATCGCCCTACTCAGGAAAAACATCGACTTGTTCGCTTGTGTACCCTCAGATATGTCTATTATTGATACCAGAGTGGTGTGGTATCACCTCACCGTAGACCCCTCAATTAAGCCAGTATCATAGAGAAAGCACAAAGTTGGCGAGGAAAAGAGAAAAACAATTGACGAGGAAGTTCAAAAGCTGACAAGTGCCAGTTTTATCAAATGTCAAATACCCTTTGTGGATGGCTCATGTGGTTTTGGTCAAAAAGGCGTCGAACAAGTGGTACATACGTGTTGATTTCACCGAACTCAACACCACATGTCCCAAAGATCTGCATCGCCTCCCTAACATAGATCGCCTGATTTATGGATCTTCGGGTTACAAAATGTTGAGTTTTATGGACTCCTATTCAAGGTACATCTAGATAAAGATGGATCCCATATATGAATCCAATACTAAGTTCATGTCCAACCATGGTAATTACTATTACAACATCATGTCTTCTAGGCTTAAGAACGTTGATGCCGCCTATCAGAGGCTTATGGATGCAGTGTTCTCAAAGAAAATAAGACATGGTCTGGAGGTTTACATTATTGACATGATCATGAAAACATCATAAGAGGAGTCACGCAATAAACTTAGAAGATATCTTGGGGTTAGTCAGGAATTATAATATGCGCTTGAATCTGGCCAAATGCTCATTTAGCGTACAAGCATGAAAATTATTGGGTTTCATGCTTACAAAAGAGGTATAGAGGCGAATCTAGATAAATTCCAAACCATCATAGATATGAGGAGTCATTCCAATGTCAATGAGGTTCAGAAACTAACTAAACATTTACCGCCCTTTCTCATTTTCTTTCATGTGCAGGTCACAAGGCTTTCCACCTCTTCGCCACATTAAAGAAACATGACAGGTTCGAATGGACAGACTAATGCAAGCAGGATTTCTCAAAGTTGAAGGTGTTCTTAGCATCACCGCCCATCCTGACACGCTGAATAGTAGGTTCACTATTATATCTCCACTAGTCAGTTACTAACCAAGTGTTAAGCTCAATACTCATCCAAGAAATAGATAAGGTGGAACCACTTGTCTATTTCGTGAGCAAAGTGTTAAGAGATTCACAGACGAATATTCAATGAACAGAAATCCTCTCAATGGACAAAATCACCTCGGATGGAGAGACATTCCAGTGATAGGCCTTTCATAATCAAGGGGCATAGCATGGTGTCCAGCTGATCTGGGGCAGTCAAGTCAAGGTTCAAGGAATCTCTCAAAAATGCCAAATATCCAGGAGTAGATCTCCATCTGAATCACTTGGGGAATTGGACATGAATTCCAGTAGTGAATCATATGCAATCAAACAAACACCTTCTGGCAGTGTGAAAACACTTACTACTATGGACAATGACAATTCTCCGTACTCGATGAACATGGACATAGTCGGAAAATACTATGCATGAACAAAGACCCGCTAGGTTGACCGACCTAGGTAAAAATAAGGGCATCCCGACGAACCAAAAGGGTTCAGGCAAAAATTAGGGATATACATATAAAAAAAATTATACACCCGACAAGTCAAAAACCTGAAAAGGCGGCTTGGGAAAAAAAGGGTATCCCGATGGACTGAAAATATGAAAGGACAATCCAGGCAAAAGTTAGGGATTAAAGAGTACGACTACATCCCGTCATCTTGTCACTTGTCTATCAGTAGAAGGTTTATTATCCTGATCTGCATTCACCAAGAACTCCAAGAGTTGGGATAACAGTAAAACCATATACAAAATCCCAGCAGATACCTTCTCCAGCAGGTATAGAGGCAGGGGCATCTTGCTACAAGGTCACCGCCATATTCTTAGCATGCAACCTAATGGTGTCAGGTGTTCACATATCCCGGACGGAGCAAGAATCTCCAAATTACTGCTCCAACATCTAAAAATTTCCCCAGGAGGATCTCATAAAATCCCCAAGTGGATTATGGAGTTTCCCTTCCCCAACGGATTTCTTCTCAAAACAACAAAAACAGGAATCCCCAGCGGAAACATTCTAAATAAAGCGGACTCTCCTCTAGAAACGGTTCACGTACGATCCAGAGACGGATTGCATCCTGGAACATACTCCAAATTCTCATCTAGAAACGATACAGGTACGATCTAGAGACGAATGTCATCCTGATACTTATTCAGATCATATTCTAGAAACGGTTCAGGTACGATCCAAATACGAATGTCATCCTGACACTTACTCCAGACTGTCATCTAGAAACAGTTCAGGTATGATCCAAAGACGGATGTCATCTTGACACTTACTCCAGATTCTCATCTAGAAACAGTTCAGGTATGATCCAAAGACAGATGTCGTCCTGACACTTACTCTAGATTCTTATCTAGAAAAGATTCAGGTACGATCCAAATATGGATGTCATCCTGACACTTACTCCAGATTCTCATCTAGAAACAGTTCGGGTATGATCCAGAGACAGATATCATCCTGATACTTATTCCAGACTATCTTCTAGCAACAGTTTCGGTACGATCCAGAGACGGATATCATCCTGATACTTATTCAGATCATCTTCTAGAACGGTTTGGGTACGATCCAGAGACGGATGTCATCCTGATACTTATTCCAGACTATATTCTAGTGTAGCGGTAGAAATGTTCAATACTAAGCCATTGGATTGACTAGACTTTATACAAATCAAAATAAAAATCGCCACCACGCTTTATTGTTTCTAAAGGAATGGGAAAAGAGCGAATAACCCAAAAAGAGGGGGGAAAGATTCAAGGTAAGGGGGTTGGTTATGTAAAGGGAAGGTATTAGCATCCTAAACATCTATGGTAAAAAAACTGTTATATATAAAATGGATGGTGGAGGTGAGGAAAGAAATATACTTTTTATGATTTTGCACCCGCCGTAGTTGCGAACCTTTAGTGCCTACGTACCACCTTTCGTGAAATAGGGGATCAGAGTACACGTAGTTCCTCTTTTAAAAATTTGAAACACAAATGCGTTGGTTAATTTTATAAGATAAAACATCATCGTCACTGTCCGTATGGAAAACACATCGACTACCCACAATCGTGAGAAAGGAGAATTTGCATCATCTCAAAGTGGAGGATATGGCTTGGATTTCAAAATCAACAATGCCTCACTCAACAACCAAGTGGAAAATATCTCTCTTCACTACATATTGTAGAAGTATAGTTGTTTGCATCACTACAAGGATTGACAAGAGTTTAATCTTTTAAGAAAAGTTTCAAAGGTAAAAAGCCAAAGTGGCAAAATGGTTTGAAATGAGATTGGTTGACTTTTAGTCTTCTAAAAAATGTCAAGGTATTATTAACTTGATTGGAGATTTATGAAAATGTTTTGAAAATACATGGACATAAGTCCAAGTTTATTATGAAAATAGTTCAAGTTTCAAAACAAGAAGAGTTTTCAAAAGGAGGGAGATGATTTTGAAATTAAAGAAGATGGGAGGAGAAGAAAAGACTATCCTAAAGCATAAGGTAAAAGCTAGGGATAAGAACCATCTAACCAACAAAAAGTCAATACTTGACATTATGAGCCAAGATAGAATTCCAATTCTTTGGATTGAAACCAAGAAAGCAAAGATACTAGACCTCTTGAGAGAACCAAACTTCAAGTGTATTAAGTCTTCATAAAAATTGAGCAAAGTAACGACTGTATACGGGTGAATTCCAGATTACAAACAGAGAATGTAATCACAAAAACCTGCACACAAAAACAAACAAACAACCCAATGTCTTGAGGTAAACCTCAAGAGCTCTAGACAAAAACAATCAGATAAGATTATAAGGTTTCCAAGGTAAGCCAAGGTTTCTAATCCTAAGTCCAAGAAAAGTCCCATGCTCTATAATACCAAGGATAGTAGCCAAATAGTCCAAGTACCATTAAAGATTTTTTAGGGTTTATATTGATTATTAAGTTTCTTAAGAAAGGAAAAGAAAAATCTCAAGTGAGCAAAGTACAAAATTGCAAGAAAATAAATGCTCAAATGACCAAAGATGAAAATGGCATGAAATGTAAATTCTAAAAGTAAATAGTATATAAAGCATAAAAAAGAATAAAAGTATAAGGTAAAAAACTCAATAATTAGTTGTTAGTTGGATGAACATCTTGAAACTTGCATTTGGAACTCATTAGAGGATTGGTAGAACCAATGCCTCCACACAATAAGTTGCGTTTGCTTTTTGTCAAGTATATCATCCATTTGGAATTCTCATAAGTACCATTTAATGATCAACGATGTTTAAGTGATCCGCGTTGACCAAAGGTGTTGTAGATCCATTAGAGGATTGGTAGAACCAAAGCTTCCACACAATGAATCTTAAAGTTATTGGATCAAAGAGATCAAATTAACATACTTGGGCTAGCAATCATAAGTTTGGGCCACGAATGATCATTTATTCAAATCAGGACAAAATTTAGCGCTATGTTAAGAAATCGTAAGTGGACTTATATAGAAGTCGCGGCTATTTTGAGGCCGGTCAATAGCAATTTATGCACCATTTATTTTGAGACATGATATAGAGATCATGCTCCAATAACACCTAGTGCAATAAGAAGGGGATGAGATGAAGAGGGATGGGGAAAATATACACAAACCACATTTGAATTAAATTTTAATCAAATTATTATTAAAATCATTCATCCATTTTTGTGGAATTAAACTCAACACCATGGATCCAATGATGTTAATAAAGTTCATGATCCAAAATCTAACCCAAGATCAACCAGAAAATAGTTACAAAATAATATCACATTTTAATATATATACAAAAGGGTAAAAAATAATGTTTAAAATAGAAAATAAAGAGAAAAATATCAACTATGTTCAAATTAATCAAAAAATAAAAAGTAAAACCATAGAAAAATTAAAGATGGATCCAAATATTTTTATAAAATTTTTGGTAATTTTTAAAAGTCAAAAACTATTTTTAAACTATTTAAAATTGCTCAAACAAATAGAAAATAGGTCAAAAATAGTAAACCTCAATATAAAATTTTCAAAAAGTCAAAAATATGCAAAGTAATATTTATGATTTTTTTCAGAATTACAAAATGTCAGAAAGTATTTTTTAAGTAATTAAAAGAAAGAAAATCATTCAAAAAATACAAAAAATATCAAATATCAAAATAAAAATGTGAAAAAATAGTCATGAGATAAGAAATAATTCAAAGTATTTTTGTGAATTTTTTCATAATTTTTGGATAAAAAATAAAAGAGTTATGAATTTTTGAAAATTTAATCAATAAAAATATAAAATCAGAAAATAAAATAAACCAAAAAGATGTGGACCATCAGATCAAAGTCAAAACGTGTTAGTAAGTTGATCCAGTGGACCAGACACGCTGTTCTTGAGATGGACTTTAGTAAAATACACATTTGATCAGAAAAAGGGCAATCAATGAAATTAAAACGTTTGGCACGCTATCATTGGCTGAGATGAGACATGTCATCGTCTTCAACCTCCAGACATCCTGCAATGGTGATTTTGTGAGATCCTGGAAATGGAAAAATTAGAATCCCAGGCTAGTATCATTGAACTCGTCTCTTCAAGACGATTCTAACACCACCATCACACCAAATTTATATAAGGTATGGAGAGAGATATGAATCAAAAACCCAGAAAATAGCGAGCACCTTCAATTTGAGATTTCTCTCTCAATTCTCAATGGATTTAAAAATTGTAAGCATCATTAGAATCAGGAGAAGGAGTATAATAGATTAGTGCTTGATTTGGATCCAAATGGTGGAGAATTCTACATTTTCGAAGTTCAAGGAAGAAGCTCTGAAACTGGAATTCTGTAGCTTGAGTTATGGCTCATTTTAATTGGTTTAAGTGCTGGAGAGTTTGTATGATGCTTAAGGATGATGAATGCATAAAGAATTTTGGAAAATGGAGCTTAAATCTCAGAAACTGAATTCAAAAAAGATGGGTTCGTGTGAGGTTTTGGCAGGGTGTTTATGGCTCTCAAAGCTTGAAGAAATGAATGGGGGACGACCCTCTATTTATAGGGAAGTGAATGGGAATGAAAATGAAAGAAACAAGGAAGTTTGGAGGGAAATTGGATGAAGGTCGAGCACGGGTGAAGTGTGACTTCATTTCCATCAAAACTCAACCAAATCTTGCGTTTTGGGGTGCTAATCACTTCTGGCAAGTTTGTTAATCAAGTTTAAATAAAAAACACGCATAAATCTTGTGTTTAGAAGTCACATTATGGATTTCAAAATTATGACTTTGTGGAAAATTCAGTTTTAAGTTACCAAATTCAAATCTATGGGATTACCAACTTAAGGGGTCTTAGGGCATGATTCTTGATGCTTTAGAAAGATGAGGTTACAAGCTTTTCAATTGAAAAAGAATGGAATAAAATGGATGCTTGAGCTGAAAGTTGCATTGAGTCAAAGTTGAAGAAAAAGGGTTGACTTTCCATACTTAGAAATATTTCAAATTCTTCTTTAAAAATGACCTATAATCTTTTGCATCCAAACATGGCCTTCCACTTGGAATGTGATCTTGACAAAAAAATATGGACTGAAGTAGATCTCTTGAATGACATTTTGAAACTTGAATCGCTCAAAATGTCCAAAAATTGAGCATGTTATGACTTGTTGAAGTTTGCTAAAAATCATGAAATGACCTATAATCTTTGGCATATTTAAGGCAACTTCCATCCATTTTCCCACTTTACACATGAAAGAAGGCATAAAGATCACATCTTCAAGATCATCATGGAAAAAGAATGGACCCAAGGTGCTGAAAATTGACCAAGTTATGATCAATTGAAGTTACTTATGTAAAATTGGGGATTCATCTGAAGGGCTTGTAATCTTTCTTCTTCATCAAGTTTCTTCCACATGAAAAATCCTTGGAACTTTTGAAGTGATTTGTTGATAACCCTTTGAAGAGAAGGATGTCTTTGGAATCATTCAAAAATACCAAAAGATGAGCAAGATATACTCCTTTGAAGTTCAAAACCCCAACTTCTAGATCAAGAAAATGCCTTGAGGAACTTTGACAAGTTTGATCAAACTTCTCATAGAAATATTCTTGATTTATGAATAGAAGTTGTTGAGGATGACAATGAGGACTCATAGCCACCAAAACCACTTCCATATCTTGAAATTTTAGAGAACTATGCCCTTGTGACCAATATGAACAAGGCCTTGTCCAAACATAACAGCTTCTCAAATCAATCCCTTGTACTTTTGAACAAATCTTGATAACTTTGAAATGTGGTGAACCAAAATAAAACTTGACATACCCTTTCTTTCAAAACAACTTTAATGATAAGGTTTTAACTTCTCAAGCTTTTATTGGTTAGGGCATGGAAATAAACTCATGAACCTATAAAGTAATTTGTTAAATCTTATTGCCCTTCACCTACATGGATAACAAGCAAGACAAACCAACATTGCATTTTATTAGTTTAAATGAAGAAAACAAAACAATATTCATGATCACAAAAGGAACATAAGTCAAGGTGCTTGGTAATTCCTCAAAAGGAGCAAAGCTCAAAGTAGGGAGGGGAACCAAGAACCCTAGTGTGATCTTGTTGTGAGTGAATCAACATGGTATGATGAAGGGATCTTAGGGGAAAAAATTGGGGTACAACATATGCCCTTATTTAAGTTTCTTCTATCCAGAAATACGAAGGTTAAAAATCTTCCTGTCGACGCGATCGAAGATACTTAAATATATAAAAAAAACCTATTTTTGGCCCTAAGATACCATGCAAATGCTTATGATCATGAATGCATATGAATAGGACCAAAGAGACGTAAAGATAACACTGGGGGTGTAACAATAATAAAGAAACAAGGGAGCAATTCCACCAGGAAAATAAATCACTGGTGGACCAAAAGAACTGAATCAGAGAGGATGGTAGGATGGTCAAAGGACACAACAACTTCTACTGAAGGTGAAGCTACCGATGTTTATAGAAGGAAACGAGAAAGATAACAAATATCGATGTTCACTGCTGATGGCCCACCAACTTTCACTGAAGGTAGAGGAAGAATATATCATGGCACCGCCGTTCACTGACGATGAGCTATCAACGTTCATTGAAGATAGCAAAAGGATAACAAACACTGACGTTCACTGCCGATGGTCTACCAACTTTCACTGAAGGTAGAAAGAGAAAATATCATATCACCGCCGTTTATTGACGATGAACTATCAACATTCACTGAAGATAGAAAAAAGATAACAAACATCGACGTTCACTGCCGATGGTCTACCAACTTTCACTGAAGGTAGAAAGAGAAAATATCATATCACCACTGTTTACTGATGATGAACTATCAACGTTCACTGAAGATAGAAAAAAGATAACAAACATCGACGTTCACTGCCGATGGTCTACCAACTTTCACTGAAGGTAGAAAGAGAAAATATCATATCACCGCTGTTCACCGATGATGAACTACCAACGTTCACTGAGGGTAGTAAGATAACAAACATCTACGTTCACAGTCGATGGTCTACCAACTTTCACTGAAGGTAGAAATAGAAAATATCATATCACTGCCGTTCACTGATGATGAACTACCAACGTTCACTGAGGGTAGCAAGATAAAAAACATCGATGTTCACTGCTGATGGTCTACCAACTTTCACTGAAGGTAGAAAGAGAAAATATCATATCACCACCGTTCACTGACGATGAACTACCAACATTCACTGAGGGTTGCAAGATAACAAACATCGACGTTCACTGCCGATGGTCTACCAACTTTCACTGAAGGTAGAAAGAGAACAAGTTTCCCCAAGATTCTGGTGTTTCGCCTAGAACGGGTCTCAACTTCTTCTTTAACCAAGGCACACTTCCTAGAAAGGATAATACATGAGCTATCTCAAATAAAGAGAACTTGTTATTTGCCGTCATGGAGGATTGTAAAAAGAAATGACTTTTTGGGGCAAGAGGTATGACTTCTTGGGGAGATGCCATGATATTCTCGCAAAGGGGATAAAGTCTTCTTGTGCAAAATAAATGCACCAACTAAAAGCTTGGATTTTTTTCTTCCAGAATTCCAAAGTGAATAGCATTGCCAGGGAACCACAGATCCAAACTAGAAATAAACTGGAATGAAACAGACAAAACATACACACAACATGGGAAACAACCAGGTAAAACTGCCTCAGGCACTAACAGAACTCGGCTAAGCTTCAACCAAGATGATCATTAGAAGAAAGGTAAAGGCCAGCTGCGAAAACCAAACCTACTTCCTGCTTTTAACTTTACCGAGGAGAAACATAATCCGGAGGTGGACAAATCAAATAAATGTCGGGGTAGAACATCCTTCTTCAGGCTTCATCGGGAAAACCCGTGTTTTTTTCCAAAAGTAACATGCATACTGGAGATTGCAAGACCAGTCTCAAATAAAGAAGACTGACACTGAAATAATCAAACCTCGCTGGGGAATTTAGACCCATTTTACTGGAGAAAAACGCGGATTGAAACTTCACATCATGAAAACTCAGAAAAGAGGAGAAACGAATCCAAACTTGATCAAGGATACCAGAACCACAAATCCAATACGACGAAAACAAATCGAGTAGCCCTTCCCGGGGGAAACAAGAACCTCTCAAATCAACTGGAGTTTGTCCATTCCTGGGATCACCATTTTTCTGGTCATTGTTTCATCACAAATCTCAAAGTAAAAGTAAATTGTAAAAATCTCTTTTTTTTTTTGAAAAATCAATTTTGTTATTTAATCTCTTTTCTTTGAAAATTATCATCAGTAATAAATGGAGTCTTTGCAAGCTAAATAAAATAAGAAACACAAAGAATTGGGTAAAAGCTCGAACTTCGTTAATAGAATGGTAGTCTGTGAATGGCGAGACTCCATAGATGATTACAAAGTTTGGGACATGGTAATACATAATGGAAAAGATACATTGAGATACAATGACCACTATCCCCCCTAAAAACTTTTGAAAACCTGAGCAGCAACTTTTTTTGAAGTATGGTGAAGATCCGAGAAGATTGTTGCTTCAACGATCAAGTCTTGTTTGACGTAGTTACTTGCCAAGAAAATCCCTAACTTTTTCCTAAGCTGCCCTTGCGGGTTTTCAACTTAGCGGGAAATTTATTCTGTTTATGTCTCTAATTTTTTCATAGACCACCCTTTCGGGTTTTTGGCCTATCGAGACGCTCCTTTTTGCCTAAGCCGCCCTTTCGGGTTTTCAACTTAGCGAGCTGTTCTTTTATTTCTTTAGGCGAAGTATTTATTGACTGCTTCAGAATTCATGGGACGTGGGAACTCCTCGCCATCCATAGTTTCAAGAATTAATGCACCACCAAAGAAGGCTTTCTTGACAACATATGGGCCTTCAAAATTTGGAGTCCACTTGCCCCTAGAATCAGTGTTGAAAGACATGATCTTCTTGAGCACGAGGTCTCCTTCTCTGAATTCACGAGGTTTGACCTTTTTATCAAAAGCTTTCTTCATTATTTTTTGATATAACTGGCCATGACACAAGGCTGTCATTCTCTTCTCCTCAATTAAATTCAATTGGTCAAACCTGCTCTGGACCCATTCAACCTCTGTCAGCTTGGTTTCTATTATCATGCACAACGAGGGAATCTCTACCTCAACCGGGAGTACGGCTTCCATTCCATATACTATGGAGAACGGGGTTGCTCCTGTTGAAGTGCGGACAAATGTTCGATATCAATGTAGAGCAAAAGGAAGCATTTCATGCCAATCCTTATAAGTAACGACAATCTTCTGGATATTTCTCTTGATATTCTTATTAGCAGCTTCAACAACTCCATTCATCTTTGGCCTGTATGGAGATGAATTGTTATGGAAAATCTTGAATTCTTCACACAGTTTTGTCATAATCTTGTTATTCAAATTCGAGCCATTGTCGGTGATGATTCTGCTCGGCACACCATATCAACATATAAGGTTATTCTTAATGAAGCGCACAACCACCTGCTTAGAAACATTGGCATATGAAGCAGCCTCCACCCACTTGGTGAAGTAATCAATTGCTACCAAGATAAAATGGTGCCCATTCGAAGCTTTGGGTTCTATCATCCCAATCATGTCAATACCCCACATAGAGAAAGGCCACGGGGAGGAAATCACATTGAGAAGTGTCGGAGGCACATGGACCTTGTTTGCATAAATCTGGCATTTATGGCAATTCTTTGCAAATTTGTAACAATCATATTCCATTGTCAGCCAATAGTAACCTGCCCTTACTATCCTTTTAGCCATTGAATGTCCATTGGCATGAGTTCCAAATGAACCTTCATGAATCTCATGCATCAACATGTCTGCTTCGTGTCTATCCACGCATCTGAGCGAGACCATGTCATAATTTCTCTTGTATAACACATTTTCACTGAGGAAGAAATTGCCTGCCAATCTTCTCAATGTCTTTCTATCTTTCCTCGACGCGCCAATCAGGTATTCTTGAGTCTGAAGAAAATGCTTGATATCATAATACAAGGGTTTTTCATCTGCTACCTCCTCTGCTGTAAACACATGAGCGGGCCTATCCAGCCGTCGAACCACAAGTCGGGGTATATCATTCCAAGTATTCACTTGGTACATAGAAGCCAGAGTTGTCAGAGCATCCACCATTTGATTTTCGTCTCTAGGGATGTGATGGAATTCAACTTTATTAAAGAAGGGTAACAATCTTCTAGCATAATCTTTGTAAGGGATCAAGCCAGGGTGACGAGTATCCCATTCTCCTTTAATCTGATTTATTACCAAAGCTGAATCACCATACACATCGAGAATTTTAATTCTAAGATCAATAGCTTCTTCGAGACCTATGATGCAAGCCTCGTATTCTGCCATATTATTAGTACAATTGAATGTTAACCTTACAGTAAAAGGAATGTGAGATCCATGAGGAGTGACAATCACAACACCAATTCCTTTATCATAAGCATTCACAACTTCATCAAATATCATACTCCAACGAGATTCAGGGTCTGGACCTTCCTCAGGTAATGGTTCATCACAATCTTTCACTTTTAGGAACATCACATCCTCATCAGGGAAATCATATTCTGCAGACTGGTGATCCTCCACTGGTTGGTGAGCAAGATAATCTGCCAACACACTACTTTTAATAGCTTTTTAAGTGCGGTATTCGATATCATATTCAGATAACAACATCTGCCAGTGGGAAATTCTCCCAGTAAGAGCAGGATTTTCAAAAATGTACTTGATTGGATCCATTTTGGAGATTAACCAAGTGGTGTGATTCAACATATACTGTCGCAAACGCCTTGCGGCCCAGGCCAAAGCACAACATGTTTTTTCCAACATGGAATACCATGACTCACAATCAGTGAATTTTTTAATGAGATAATAAATGGCGAACTCCTTCTTCCTTGTTTCATCCTGTTGTCCCAGAATACAACCCATGGATTTATCTAACACTGTCAGATACATAATCAACGGTCTTCCTTCTACGGGAGGGACCAAGATAGGAGGTTCAATAAGATATTCTTTAATACTTTCAAATGCCTTTTGGAAGTCCTCCGTCCACACACAACCTTGATCTTTCTTTAACAACTTAAAGATTGGTTCGCATGTTGCAGTCATGTGGAAAATGAACCTGGAAATATAATTCAAACGCTCGAGGAAACCTCAGACTTGCTTTTTAGTTCTTGGTGCTGGCATTTCTTGAATTGCTTTGACTTTATCATGGTCAACTTCAATTCATTTCTGGCTAACAATGAAACCCAACAACTTCCCCGATCGAACACCGAAGGTGCATTTATTTGGATTCAGGCGGAGACGATACTTCCTCAAACGCTGAAACAACTTCAACAAATGTTTTACATGTCCTTCTTCAGTCTGGGATTTGGCAATCATATAATCAACATATACTTCGATTTCCTTGTGCATCAGATCATGGAATAGGGTTGTCATAGCCCTCTGGTACATTGCACCAGCATTCTTCAACCCGAACGGCATCACTCTATAACAGAATGTTCCCCAGGGTGTGATAAACGTTGTTTTTTCCATGTCCTCTGGAGCCACTCTTATTTGATTATACCCGGAAAATCCGTCCATGAACAAGAATACTTTGAATTTTGTTGTGCTATCCACTAACATGTCGATGTGACGCAATGGAAAATCGTCTTTTGGACTAGCTTTATTTAGATCTCTATAATCTACGTACATGCAGACCTTTCCGTCTTTTTTCGGTACTGGGACAATATTGGCAATCCATTGAGGATACATTGATGTCACAAGAAAACTAGCACTAATCTGCTTTAGAACCTCCTCTTTGATCATTACTGCCATATCTGGGTGAGTTCTTCTCAACTATTGTTTAATTGGTGGACACTCTGGCTTCAACAACAAACGATGCTCAACAATATCTGTATCTAGACCAGGCATATCTTGGTAAGACCAAGCGAAAATATCCACATACTCTTTCAGCAACTCAATCAACCTTCTCTTCACATTGGGATGCAACGATGCTCCAATCTTGACTTCCTCCGGGTCTTCTTCTGAACCCAAATTGATCACTTCCAAAGGCTCTTTATATGGTTGAATGGTATTTTCCCCGTGCTCAAGCAACCGTGAGACCTCTTCTGGGATCTCATCATAATCTTTTTCTTCAGCCCCATACACAGGACATCCAAAGTTGGGAGAGGGTGCAGGGTCATTATATTCAACGGTTTTTTAATTAATCTGCACATATGATTTATGATTTCTTTTAGAAACTGACACATATAACAAGTGATCATGCAAATTGAATTTCAGTTATTATTTATTTTGAAAGGGTTGTTTTTTTTAATTACCATTTCCAAGAAAAAAGCAAAAAATAAAAACACAATTTGGTAAACAAAGTCAACTTTTATTAATGATCTTAACAGTCACAACAAACAAATAAGCCCTACAACATTAATACTTCCACCTTGGGCAGAGTGAAAGCTTTTAAAAAAAAGATTAATCAAATCAAATTACTTTGAAATATGTATGCAAGAGGGAACATCAATGGTGACACAGTTCTGAACCCTGACTCCATGCGTCACATAATTCGGCATTTCCTGCTCTTCTTCATCCTCCCCAACAACATTAATTCCAGAATCAGTTGGATGGAGGTAACCTCCACTGTGGAAAACATCATGATAGTTGCTCATAATAGACTTTGACTTCAAACCTTCGAATCTGCCATTCTTCGAAGAGAAACCCAAACCAGTTATGTTCTTGTTCACGGGTTGATCTACAATTCACCCCCAAACTGCATTATGACCATTGCGCACAACCTGTTGCGCGTCCTTCAGCGAAACCATGGAATTATCATTTCTCCTTATGTTGTCAATAGATAAGGCTTGGAACTGGGTTCCAACAGCAGCCTCATCCGCTTCTACAAAACTGAAGGAGGACAAATGAGATATCAACAATGCATGCTCCCCACTTATAATCACCACCTTCCCTTCATGCACAAATTTCATCTTCTGATGTAAAGTTGAAGTGACATCCCCTACTTCATGTATCCATGGCCTTCCTAACAAACAACTATATGCGGGAATAATGTCCATGACCTGGAAGGTTATCTGGAACAAATGTGGTCCTATATGGATGGGTAAGTCCACTTCACCGATGATTGATTTCCTCGACCCATCAAATGCTTTCATAATGATGCCACTCGGGTGCATAGGTGTTCCTTGATATTTCAACTTCATGAGAGTACTCCTCGGTATAACATTCAACGTGGCTCCTTATCAATTAGCATATTGGATAGTGAATCATTCTTGCAGTTCATAGATATGTGGAGGGACATGTTGTGATTCCTCCCTTCATCTGGTAATTCATCATCGCAAAAACTCAAGTTATTACATGACGTAATGTTTCTAATTACGCTGCTGAATTGATCTATTGGCATGTCACCCTCCACAAAATCTTGGTCCAGTACTCTCATCAAGGATTCTCCATGAGCAGAGGAATTCATCAATAAAGCTAAGATAAATATCTTTGAAGGAGTCTGTAGTAGCTGATCTACAATTTTGTAGTCGCTCATCTTAATTATCTTCAAGATATCATCCACTTCTTTCTCTAGCGTAGCTCCGCTAGTCTCTCATGTAGCCTTCTTAGGTTCATCATTCTCAACAATTTTCTTTCCAGCAGCAACATCTCTCCGAACAACTGGCGCAAACACATGACCTCTACGGGTCACCCTGCTATTTTCATATATATTCCCAACATCGGGCATTGGTTGGATGGGAATTTCCACCCCGTCTTCCAAGATTGTAGTGTTGTATTTGTAAGACACAGTCTTATCTGACTTGTAGGGGATATGACCTGGCAAACTAATTACCAATGGGGTAATAGCTGGCTTGCTATGGTACTCTACTTCAAAATGAGCGGGTGCACCAAAACAAGGCACAAATAGGTTTACTCCTTCTTCAACACAAACAGTCGTCAATAAGTCATTTCTGGAGAACAAATCTTCGTATGAAGAAAAATACTCATCCGCGGAAGCATACTCTTCAATTGACTCTTCTTCTGTTAAACCAACTTCAACCATATCAACCTCATGATAATCATCCCTCTGACCCGTGATATTGATAGTTCCATTTTCTAACAACAACTGAACACCCTCCTTCACGATTGAACATCCTCGGGGATCTCGACAGCAAACTAGGCAAGATCCATATTGGTGCTCTACCTGACGAGCCGTGTGGCAGAAGGTAGCATGTAACTGCACGAGGTCCTCATTCAAATGCTCCACATCAAAAATTCTGAATTCACCAGGACATCAAAAAACCATATTCACTTCCTCTTCATACTCTTCCCTAGGCCTGATTATGTGAATGAGGCCCTCATCCATCATCTCCTGTAAATCAACCTTTATCTTATCGCAACCCTGTATATTTGTACTAAAAATTGCACAAATAGAATGGTCATGTGTGTAGTAGCTAAATTCACAGAGGTCTGCGTGTATTTTCACCAAATCTCCTCTAACCTGCTTAATGTCAAAAATCTGGAAATCGCCTGGACAACCGGCCACCATATTTACAGCATTTATCCCCATGCTTGGGTAGAGGATTATCTTTCACATTAGGTCCCATGTCCTTGAAAGATAGAACACCAGACTTTACCAATTTCTGCACCTCATTCTTCAAAGGATAACAATTCTCAACACTATGCCCTGGTGCCCCCTGATGAAAAGCACATGTTTGATCTGCCTTGTAATACCAAGGCAATGGTGATGGTATGGCGAGAGGTGGTTGTGTCTGGACTAACTTTTTCTAAATCAAGGCCGATAGAAACTCTTTATAGGTCATGGGAATAAGGTCATAACTCTCCCTTCTCTGATTATACCCTTGATTCCCCTGCTGGGACGGTCTCTGATAAGCAGCGGTAGTTGGAGCGACGTTCATAACAAGAGTAACTGAAGCGACTTGCTGATGACGCTGATAATTCCTTCTAGGAGCGTTTACCCTCCTCTTGCATAACATCATTTGCATCTCCATCTTTCTTCTTAGTAAACCCATACGATGGCTTCTTTACACCTTCAGATCCTTCACTCTTTGTCAAATAGCCTTCTCTTACAGCCTCTTCCAAGCGGATACCCATTCCTACCATCTCAGTAAAGTCACTTGGCGCGCTTGCTACCATCCTCTCGTAGTAGAAAGCACCCAGTGTCTTCAAGAAAATCTTAGTTATCTCCTTCTCTTCCATGGGAGGAATCACTTGGGCGACTACCTCACGCCATCTATACGCATACTCTTTGAATGATTCCCTGTCTTTCTGAACCATGGCCCTAAGTTGGTCACGGTCAGGCACTATGTCCATGTTGTACTTGTATTGTTTGATGAATGCTTCTCCCAAATCATTAAAAGTATGGATATTGGCGCTGTCCAAACTCATATACCACTTCAATGCAACACCGGTCAAACAATCCTGAAAAAAGTGAATCAGCAGACGCTGATCATCAGTATGGGTAGACATTCTTCTCACGTACATCACCAGGTGAGCACGAGGGCAAGTGTTTCCCTTATAATTCTCAAATTCTGGGACCTTGAACTTAGCAGGTATCTTAACATTTGGGACCAAGCATAGCTCATTCACATTCTTCCCAAATAGCTCTTTCCCCCTAAGGGCCTTCATCTCTCTTTACATCTTGTCAAACTGCTCTTGAAAATCATCCATTCTGTCATAAAGACACAAGTCTTCACTCGGTGGAGGGAAAGGACGACACACATCATCATTAACAAACGAAACCATATTCACCGAAGGAGGCGCAGCAGGAACATCATGCACCACAAGAGGTTATGGAGTAACAATAGTTTGAACCACTGGGGTATCTTGAGGACCAAGATTGAAACCTTCAAGTGCAAAATTCTCTGGCATTCCCCATGGATAACCTTGAGGCATACGGTTTTGAACAACAGCCAGAGTAGAAGATACAGGAATAGTCGGAGCTTCAGTAGTTTCCCTTGTTGGTTGAGGTTGAACACTCGGTGGCTGATTCTGAGCAGCCACCAGAGCTTCCATCAGAGTAGTCAGATTGTCCATTCCGGCCTTCAAAGCAGAAACTTCTTCGCGCAGCTCGCGGTTCTCTTGTTCTAAGTTGTCCATCTTCTTTTTAAAATTAGCCCGAGTATTGTAGTGATGAGTCAACTTGCTGAATGAAGTAAAGAAGCTTGGTAAGACACCTGGATATGCACAATAAATTCAAGAAATATGTGCAATATGATCCATGGTATGCACCGCATATGATTATTTTTACTCTGTTATTTAATTTTAAGGGATTTAAAGTTTATAGACATATTACAATCATCAAAGTAATAGCGCTTTTGAAATACTGAATTTTTTTAAAATAATTTTTATAATAACTCCAAAATGGATTACAAGTTTCAATGATCCCAAGTACAAGAAGAAAATAAAATCTAAAATCTTGAGAAAAAGAACTGATGGAGAATAATCTGTACGCTGGCGCTTCCCTGTGAGTTTGGCAATCTGAGCCTTCAACCTCTGGTTTTCTTCCACATGTCTGATGGAAACCTCCTTCCAATCATCTGAATCAGGAAGTAAGTGATCAGCACCTGATTGAGGCTTAGGAGAAAATAAATCCCCTTGCCTATCCATAGACTCTACCGCCCGACTCTCGAGGATCTCAATCAAGTCGTCTTTCTCCTTCAAGTTTTCTCTGTAAGAACTCTCTAAAGTTTGGAAATTGTTCTTCCAAGCATCCCTTTCCTGTTGCTTCCTAACCAAAGCAAGCTGCAGCTCTTTCAGATCATCTAATAAGGGAGGAGTGGTCTTCACAAATAGATCAGGCATGGGTGGCTCCCGGGTATACGACATCTTTAACTGAATGGCTCTCGATCGGATCCACTGAAGATATGGCTCCAAAGAAACAACACCCCTAGGTCCCAAATCCTTCCTACCCTTATTTTGAATGTGAATCTAGGCCTTCACAATCTGCTCCCTAGCTTCCATATGGTCTTCTCCTTCCTTCAAAAAGAAACTACTCAAATGAATACTATTTGGTTTATCCCTCATCGGATAACCAAGCTGTCACCGTGCAAGAACAGGGTTATAGTTAATTCTTCCCTTTGTACCAAGAAAAGGTACATTGGGGAAACAACCACAATTGTCAATAATCTCTATATCCTAATAAGCTCGATGATACCAATCAATATTCGAGTGAGTAAGTGCCATAATCTTAGGAGCCCAACGGGGTTCCTTCTTGACATCCCAAAAAGCATCAGACTGAGGCATATGAGAGATAAACCACCGGTACAACAGAGGCGTGCAACAGATAATCATTCCCCCATGATAAGAATTCTGGAGATAAATAGAGTAATAAGCATCACCCAACAGTGTAGGAACTGAGTTTCCAATCATGAAAATATTGATAGCGTTAATGTCGACAAACTTGTCCACATTAGGAAATAAGAACAACCCGTAAGCAAGTAGAGAAAAGATGGCCTCTAAAGCAACTGTACTTTTCATTTTGGCAAAGTAACGAGCTTTATCCAATAAGAATTGAGATGGTAATCCTCTAATCCCTTCTTTAGTAGTCATATGGGCTTCCACCTCAGAATTCCCCAGATGAATCAAAGCAACAATCTCATGTGGTTTTGGCTCACCCTCTAAACCAGTAAAAGGAACACTATCGGTAATAGGCAAATCCAATAGATAAGAATACTCCTCCAGTGTAGGCATCAACTGATAGTCAGGAAAAGTAAAGCAATAATACATCAGATCATAGAACTGAACCATTGTCGAGAGAAAACTCTCCTTCATCTTCAGCTTCATGAGAGGGATAATGGATCCATACTTCTTCCGAAAGTCTGCAGAACACTCGATATCGAGAATTAGACTGATCAACTCATCTATATTGGGATCCATGAAACTGTATTTCCCGGTCTTTCTCTTTCCAGAATCCATGGTTAAAAGTACTTGAGATATTCACAAATAGTCAGCCTTTAAAATCCCTTGAAATAAGATTTCTCCAAAAGATGCCTATGAGTGCATGGATGCATGATGCAACAATCACATACAAGATCACACATATAGGGTTCATAGGTTCAACTTCACGAGCATGAGGTCGAAGGTACTACCCATAAGGTGTTGGTCTAAAGTTATCACCTTCCGAACAAGGTTCTAGAGGTTCCCAGAGTCTACATCCTTCCTCCAGATATTACCAACTTCCCGATTAACTTGGTAATTAGTAATATTCTCAAGAAAGACTCATCCGAGCGTAGTATCGCGTGACAACTATTTCCGAATTACTCCGTCATAGCTTCCGCACTACACCTAAAAGGCCAAGATGGGTTTGGTATTCTACGGTCCTCAGTTTCAGTAGGCTCCCAGGTCGAAAGCAGTACGTCTTTCCAATTACTCGGTAAACGACACTACAATCAAAGGGGCCTCCACTGAGTGGGGGATCTCATGCCTCCTTTTTTGGGATTACTCCCTCAAAGTTAACATGACTATACCGACCGTCCTATCTTAAAGTTTTCCCAAGTCCGGGTATAGGAGTTATGAGTAATCACCAAGCACCCTGAAAACTAGAAAAATCAAGACAAACATACATATAACATATAACACAAAAAACAGTAATAACACATATATGGGTATAAACAAAGATAGGCTTAACCCACTTAGGGATGGACCAGTAAGAGGTCAATTTGTCCCCAGTGAAGTCGCCATTTTTCTGTAGCGGTAGAAATGTTCAAGACTAAGCCATTGGATTGACTAGACTTTATACAAATCAAAATAAAAATCGCCACTGCACTTTATTGTTTCCAAAGGAATGGGAAAAGAGAGAATAACCCAAAAAGAGGGGGGAAAGATTCAAGGTAAGGGGGTTGGTTATGAAAAGAGAAGGTATTAGCACCCTAAACATCTACGGTACTCCGCAGGAGCCTCTTTGTAAAATCTGTATATTTTGGCTATATAAAAAAAACTGTTGTATATAAAATGGATGGTGGAGGTGAGGAAAGAAATATGTTTTTTATGATTTTGCACCCGCTGCGGCTGCGAACCTTTAGTGCCTACGTACCACCTTTCATGCAATAGGGGATTAGGGTACACGTAGTTCCTCTTATAGAAAATTTGAAACACAAATGCGTTGGTTAATTTTATAAGATAAAACATCGTCGTCATTGTCCGTATGGAAAACACACCTACTATCCACAATCGTGAGAAAGGAGAATTTGCATCATCTCAAAGTGGAGGATATGGCTTGGATTTCAAAATCAACAATGCCTCACTCAACACCCAAGTGGAAAATATCTCTCTTCACTACATATTGTAGAAGTATAGTTGTTTGCATCACTACAAGGATTGACAAGAGTTTAATCTTTTAAGAAAAGTTTCAAAGGTAAAAAGCGAAAGTGGCAAAATGGTTTGAAATGAGATTGGTTGAATTTTAGTCTTCTCAAAAAATGTCAAGGTATTATTAACTTGATTGGAGATTTATTTATGAAAATGTTTTGAAAATACATGGACATAAGTCCAAGTTTATTATGAAAATAGTTCAAGTTTCAAAACAAGAAGAGTTCTCAAAAGGAGCGAGAAGATTTTGAAATTAAAAAAGATGGGAGGAGAAGAAGAGACTATCCTAAAGCATAAGGTAAAATCTAGGGATAAGAACCATCTAACCAACAAAAATGCAATACTTGACATTATGAGCCAATATAGAATTCCCATTCTTTGGATTGAAACCAAGCAAGCAAAGATACTAGACCTCTTGAGAGAACCAAACTTCAAGTGTATTAAGTCTTCATAAAAATTGGGCAGAGTAACGGCTGTATACGGGTGAATTCCAAATTACAAACAGAGAATGTAATCACAAAAACCTGCACACAAAAACAAACAAACAACCCAATGTCTTGAGGTAAACCTCAAGATCTCTAGACAAAAATAATCAGATAAGATTATAAGGTTTCCAAGGTAGGCCAAGGTTTCTAATCCTATGTCCAAGAAAAGTCCCATGCTCCATAATGCCATGGGTAGTAGCCAAATACTCCAAGTACCATTACAGATTTTTTAGGGTTTATATTGATTATTAAGTATCTTAAGAAAGGAAAAGAAAAAGCTCAAGTGATCAAAGTACAAAATGGAAAGAAAATAAATTCTCAAATGAGCAAATATGAAAATGGCATGAAATGTAAATGCTAAAAGTAAATAGTATATAAAGCATAAAAAAGAATAAAAGCATAAGGTAAAAAAAAGTCAATAATTAATGGTTAGTTGGATGGCCATCTTGAAACTTGCATTTGGAACTCATTAGAGGATTGGTAGAACCAAAGTGTTGTACCCCAAAATTTTCCCTCTCATTTTACTCAATACATACTCCTAGAGATCCTCAATTTGCTCAAGTTTGCCCAAGAGTTGACCAGACAAACTCTCTCCTAAGGCAGTGTGTCTCAAATTAGGGTTTCCATTTTCATCAAGATAGGTGAACTCCAAAGAACTCATACGCTCTCCATGGTCCTAATATGTTCTCAAGACCCTCCATGTCAAATTTCAAGCACTGCACAAGATGTTTGCTCAGTCAACTTCTCAGATGCTTGAGAATCGACTATATTAGGTCAAAAGTCAACTGTGACCCACATACAGTCAAACTTCAAGATTTTTGGTTAACATCAACATTTTGAAGTTATATACATCATTTGATCAAGGGTTGATCATGATTCCTCAAGGAATTCTCCAAATTCATCAAAACCCAACAGTTGCTAAATTAGGGTTTCTTAGGAAAAGTCAACCAAACTTTGACCAAACATAACTTCCACATACTTTATCAGAAAGTTTCCATCCAAGGCTCATTTTGAAGAGGATGAAATTACCTACAATTCATCTTCACCCCACAAGTTCAAAATATGAACTCATAGAAAGATATGAATTTCCACATTATAGGTCCTTTTGAAAAGTCAACAAAAACACCTTTTGGGTCAACGCTTCTTACATGAACATGCAAGACCCAATTGAAATGAGACCAAAAGGGATTCTTAGGGGACATCCTAAGCTTTCTAAAAAGTCTAAGAACACCTCTCTAGGGTTAAAATTGGAGGAGATATGCCTTGTCAAAGTTGACCTTTTTTGCAAAACTGCCAAAAGTCAAATGTGCTCAAAGATGCATTTTTTACCAAATGGGCCTAGCATTTCATGATTGCACCTTACTTATAAGATGGTCCACGACCCAATTACTTATCCACATGTTATTTTCTTCATCTTCCAATTTATTTTGATTTTTTATTAATTAAAAATTGAATTAAATCAAATAATTGGTAAATAATATCAAAGATCTGTTTTGATATGATTTTTTGACAGGATTGCAATCAAAATATGCTAAAATATCAAGGCCAAATCGAATCAAGCATGATTGGTACAAAAATGGGATAATTTGGCTCAATTTAGAAAGATATTATATGGCATGAAAATCAAATGAAATCTTCAAAACTTTCAAAGATATCATCTATTTTTAGAACCCTAATTCGTCCTAGGATATATAATGAACAAGTATAAGGCAAAAGACAAGGGCTAGCAGTCGTGAAAGAGGAAGGAAAAACTCCAAATTTTCAAAGAAAAGTATGAATCAGTTTCAATCATACAGGCCATCTCAAGCCATCCTAGCATTGCCAATCGATTGTTGGACGTCTCGGGGAGCTATTCCGATCAATTACAAGTCCTTTCACGCTCAGAAACAGCTTGTATGAACATTATGATTTGCCATATTTTTCAAATTCGACTATCATGATTTATACATTATGATCATGTTTTAATGGCATATACATGTTTGTTATCATGTTTGCAATATGTTGGTTTGGTTTAATTAACGTTTTGATGCCCATACTGATGAATGCCATAGCTAGGGTTTGAAGCCACGTTTTGGGGCTTCTTGACACAGGAAAAATTAGGCCACAAATAAGGTACCATGATTCTCGTGAGGCCAAGACGAGTTGATTGGTACAATCACAATTAATTTATCGTGCCTGTGCTGGATTTTTGACATTTGCAGTGTTATGGCCATGGAAGTTTGTCTGTGGGTATAGGGTGCACGCCTAATACGACGGAGGATGAAAAAGGTGATGAGGTGTTCAACAAACATTGGACCATTCAAACTTCGCGCGCTTTTGATTCAGTTTACCTTGTTTTCATATATTATATTCTGGCTTTATTATGTTAACAAATAACAACAATAGCGCAGCTGGAAAGGGAGTGTATTGGTAAGTGAGAGGACTTGGGTTCGATCCCATGTCCCAACAAAACTTTATTTTCCTATTTTCCTTTACATATCACGTACATTACCTTCCCTAGCGTCCACCATATGTCATCATCCTCCATCCAATAGATGCACATCTTGCCAGATCCAATGCTTATCAGTGAAGGACCATGGTGCACGTCCAAGTCAACATCACACAGAATCCAGCGCTCACTGAGCTTCAGCACTAATGGGCCTGGAGAATTTCAACATCACCCCCCCTCATGCAGCATGACACAGGCCTAATTCTTTCCTTTTTCTATTTTTTTAATTTCTTAAATTATTCTCTTGATTATTTTCGTTTTCACAAAAATAACACAAAAATAACACAAAAATCATTTTTTATTTAATAAAAAATCATGAAAACATCAAAAATCTTTTTCATAAAAAATATTTTGTTTCTTTAATTAATTAATTTAGTTTAATTAATTTAGGGAAATTTAATTCTTTTTTTCATAAGTTAAAAACAATTAGAAATTAAGGTTAATTTTGTACATAACCTAATTAATTCTTTTCTCAAAAATAACCTAAATATTTTCATCAATTAGATTTTTAGGGTTTTTAACCATTCTCGCATTTAATTCGCCGCGCGCATTTTAATTCTTTTTATTATAATTGTAACTGCTCCAAGTTTGTAATAGTAATTAGGGTTTTAAATTCCGCATTTTTATTTTCAGTCAAGATGATTATGTAACTACCAAAGCCTTGTAATAGCTAGGACCTTTAAACTTCCCTCACTTTTAATTTCCATAAACTATAAACTGTCTAGATGCATGGTTAATAGGATTGTATGGAAAGACTAACTGAAAATTAATACGGTAGAAAATCCTAATGTGCAAAGACTAAATTAACTGAAAAATAACACATGCACATATTCACTCCTAGGGTTTGCCTCACTTCGGTTGCCTTCGGTAAACAGTCCTTAAGCATAGGAGATTTTAGTGGTTGCCCTCCTGTCTAAAAGATCAAATGTCCCATTCGAATGTTGCCTCAGAAATGTTGCCTCAGAAAGATCTTCAGGACTCTAGGGTTACTACTAAAGTTTCTAACCCATTGCTTAGGTGACTGTACTTGTCCCTTTCGAACGTCCCTTACAAACTACAAAGACGGGGCTACCTACTCCTTAATGGTAGGATAGCGATGTCTAAAGCAAATGAGAACAAACAACCCTTTTTCGAGTAGGTAGAATCTTAAGTACTTGCTCAACAAAACTTTTCACACCAAACACTTTTCAAACAGTTTTCAAAAACAACTTCGTAACACTCTTGAGGATAGAAACAAGGGTTAAAACGAAGTAAAACAAAACTTTTCAAAACAAGCACACACAAGCAATTTTAAAAAGATGAGCAAGTACCGAAGAGCCTATGGAAAACCATGGATAGAAAGGGTTCTAACACCTTCCCTTTCTATAATCTACCCCACGTACTCAGAAATCTCGAAAAAAGGTTTTTTCAGTTCTTTTTCCTTTTCCATGATTGGATGAAATAAAAGTCGGTGGCGACTCTTGCTTACCGCGACATTTTGCGAACAAAAAACGTAAAACGCAAACCAGTAAACACAGTCGGTTCTACCACCGTATCACACAAAGCCTCCACACAATAATTTGCATTTGCTTTTTGTCAAGTATATCATCCATTTGGAATTCTCATAAGTATCATTTAATGATCAACAATGTTTAAGTGATCCGCGTTGACCAAAGGTGTTGTAGATCCATTAGAGGATTGGTAGAACCAAAGCCTCCACACAATGAATCTCAAAGTTATTGGATCAAAGAGATCAAATTAACATACTTGGGCTTGCAATCATAAGTTTGGGCCATGAATGATCATTTATTCGAATCGGGACAAAATTTAGCGTTATGTTAAGCAATCGTAAGTGGACTTATATAGAAGTCGCACCTATTTTGAGGCCGATCAATAGTAATTTATGCACCATTTGTTTTGAGACATGATATAGAGATCATGCTCCAATAACACCTAGTGCAATAAGAAGGGGATGAGATAAAGAGGGATGGGGAAAAATACACAAACCACATTTGAATTAAATTTTAATAAAAATATTATTAAAATCATTCATCCATTTTTGTGGAGTTAAACTCAACACCATGGATCCAATGATGTTAATAAAGTTTATGATCCAAAATCTAACCCAAGATCAACCAGAAAATAGTCACAAAATAATATCACATTTTAATATATACAAAAGGGTAAAAGATAATGTTTAAAAATAGAAAATAAAGAGAAAAATATCAACTATGTTCAAATTAATCAAAAAATAAAAAGTAAAACCATGGAAAAATCAGAGATGGATCCAAATATTTTTATAAATTTTTTGATAATTTTTAAAAGTCAGAAAATATTTTTAAAATATTTAAAATTGCTCAAAGAAATAGAAATTAGGTCAAAAATAGTAAACCTCAATATAAAATTTTCAAAAAGTAAAAAATGTGCAAAATAATATTTATGAATTTTTTCAGAATTAAAAAATGTCAGAAAGTATTTTTTAAGTAATTAAAAGAAAGAAAATCATTCAAAAAAATACAAAAAATATCAAATGTCAAAATAAAAATGTAAAAAAATAGTCATGAGATCAGAAATAATTCAAAGTATTTTTGTGAATTTTTTCATAATTTTTGGATAAAAAATAAAAGAGTTATGAATTTTTGAAAATTTAATCAATAAAAATATAAAATCAGAAAATAAAATAAACCAAAAAGATGTGGACCATCAGATCAAAGTCAAAACGCGTTAGTAAGTTGATCCAGTGGACCAGACACGCTGTGCTTGATATGGACTTTAGTGAGATACACATAGGATCAGAAAAAGGGCAACCAATGAAATTAAAATGTTTGGCATGCTATCATTGGCTGAGACGAGACATGTCATCGTCTTCAACCTCCAGACACCCTGCAATGGGGATTTTGTGTGATCCTGCAAATGGAAAAATTAGAATCCTAGGCTAGTATCATTGAACTCGTCTCTTCAAGACGATTCTAACACCACCATCGCGCCAAATTTATATAAGGTATGGAGAGAGATATGAATCAAAAACCCAGAAAATAGCGAGCACCTATAATTTGAGATTTCTCTGTCAATTCTCAATGGATTTAAAAATTGTAAGCAGAATTAAAATCAGGAGAAGGAGTAGAATAAATTAGTGCTTGATTTGGATCCAAATGATGGAGAATTCAATCTTTTTAAAGTTCAAGGAAGAAGCTCTGAAACTGGACTTCTGTAGCTTGAATTATAGCTCGTTTTCATTGGTTTAAGTGCTGGAGAGTTTGTATGATGCTTAAGGATGATGAATGTGCAAAGAATTTTGGAAAAGGGAGCTTAAATCTCAGAAACTGTATTCAAAAAAAGATGGCGTGTGAGGTTTTGTCAGGGTGTTTTTAGCTCTCAAAGCTTGAAGAAATGAATGGGGGATGACCCTCTATTTATAGGGAAGTGGATGAGAATGAAAATCGGAAGAAACAAGGAAGTTTGGATGGAAATTGGATGAAGGTCGAGCACGAGTGAAGTGTGACTTCATTTCCATCAAAACTCAACCAAATCTTGCATGTTGGGGTGCTAATCACTTCTGGAAAGTTTGGTAATCAAGTTTAAATAAAAAAACGCGCATAAATCTTGTGTTTAGAAGTCACATTATGGATTTCAAAATTCTGATTTCTGGAAAATTCAATTTCAAGTTACCAAATTTAAATCCATGGCATTTCCAACTCAATGGGCCTTAGTGCATGATTCTTGATGCTTTAGAAATATGAGGTTACAAGCTTTGCAATGGAAAAATAATGGAATCAAATGGATGCTTGAGCTGAAAGTTGCATTGAGTCAAAGTTGAAGAAAAAGGGTTGACTTTCCATACTTAGAAAAATTTCAAACTCTTCTTTAAAAATGACCTATAATCTTTTGCATCCAAACATGGCCTTCTACTTGGAATTTGCTCTTGACCAAAAAAGATGGAATTAGGTATATATCTTGAATGACATTTTGAAACTTGAACCACTCAAAATCTCAAAAATTTGAGCAAGTTATGACTTGTTGAAGTTGACCAAAAGTCATGAAATGACCTATAATCTTTTTCTTATTTAAGGAAACTTCCATCCATTTTCCCACTTTGCACATAAAAGAAGGCATAAAGTTCACATCTTCAAGATCATCATGGAAAAATAATGGACCCAAGGTGATGAAAATTGACCAAGTTATGATCAATTGAAGTTACTTATGTAAAATTGGGGATTCATCTGAAGGGCTTGTAATCTTTCTTCTTCATCAAGTTTCTTCCACATGAAAAATCCTTGGAACTTTTGAAGTGATTTGTTGATAACCCTTTTAAGAGAAGGATGTATTTAGAATCATTCAAAAATACCAAAAGATGAGCAAGATATACTCCTTTGAAGTTCAAAACCCTAGCTTCTAGATCAAGAAAATGCCTTGAGGAACTTTGACAAGTTTGAACAAACTTCTTGTACCAATATTCTTTCTTTGTGAATAGAAGTTGTTGAGGATGACAATGAGGACTCATAGCCACCAAAACCACTTCCATTTCTTGAAATTTGAGAGAACTATTCCCTTGTGACCAATATGGACAAGGCCTTGTCCAAACATAACAGCTTCTCCAATCAATCCCTTGTACTTTTGAACAAATCTTGATAACTTTGAAATATGGTGATCCAAAATAAAACTTGCTATACCCTTTATTTCAAAACAACTTCAATGATAAGGTTTGAACTTCTCAAGCTTTTATTGGTTAGGGCATGTAAATAAACTCATGAACCTATGGAGTAATTTGTTAAATCTCATTGCCCTTCACCTACATGGATAACAAGCAAGACAAATCAACATTGTATTTTATTAGTTTAAATGAAGAAAACAAAACAATATTCATGATCACAAAAGGAACATAAGTCAAGGTGCTTGGTAATTCCTTAAAAGGAGCAAAGCTTAAAGTAGGGAGGGGAACCAAGAACCCTAGTGTGATCTTGTTGTGAGTGAATCAACATGGTATGATGAAGGGATCTTAGGGGCAAAAATTGGGGTACAACATCTAGCAACAGTTCAGGTATGATCCAGAGACGGATGTCATCCTGATACTTATTCCAGATTCTCTTCTAGAAATAGTTTAGGTACGATCCAGAGACGGATGTCATCTTGATACTTATTCCAAACTATCTTCTAGCAATAGTACATGTACGATCCAGAGACGGATGTCATCCTGATACTTATTGATATTATCTTCTAGAAACAGTTCAGGTACGATCCAGAGACAGATGTCATCCTAATACTTATTCCAGACTATCTTTTAGCAACAGTTCAGTTCACGGAGTTTACCTTCCCCAACAGAGTTTATTTCTCTAACAACAAAAGTTTATCTCCCAGCGTTTTTGAAGAAGTGAAAAACACAAGAAGGGGGGTTGAATTGTAAAACTTGAAATCAAATGCAGACAACACGTTATTTTTATCCTGGTTCATTTGATCTCAAACTACTCCAGTCCACCCGTCAAGGTGATTTCGCCTCTCTCCAACGAGGACTTAATTCACTATATTCAACTGAATATTACAACTGCTTTAGCAACTACTAAAGCCTTCTTGAGTCCGAAACCACAACCCGATTTCCTCAAGGAAATTCACTAAACAGATAATTGTATATAAAGGTGTACAGAGGTGTTTCTAAATAAATAGTATCAAAAACTTGTGATGTATTACACAACTTAATAATGAATTGATGAAGATGAAGACTGTTTGTAGCTTTACTGACTTTTCACGTTTTGTGTCGTTGTTCATCTCATTTGAAATCTTCTTCTAGTCTTCTTTATATAAGCTCTGCAATAGAGACATAAGAAGATACTTTTGGTATGTCCATAATACGCGTTTAATGAGCTTTCCAAAACAGGAGATACTTGTCTGTTTGTAGCCGTTGCATATGATTTTGCATTGATGGAGTTGTAACGCTTGAGAGACAGTATCAGATATTCTGTTTTGTTGCGCTGGTGCATTCAGAAGTTCAAATAGAACTTCTTCATATAAACGTGTTATGCATATTTGATGCTGCTGAATCTTTCATGGTCCACTTAACTTCTGTGCTTGCATAATCAGAACTTCTGATTATGTTCTGGCAGATCTTCCAGTTGCATTAGAACATCTTTTTCACATCAGATATTCTGCATGTAAAGATACTTAATATTAGCAAGCATATTTGTTCTTTATATCATGTGTTTGTTATCATCAAAACTCTTGCTGGGCTGTAGAACTAAATTATGTTCTAACAATCTCCCCCTTTTTGATGATGACAAAAACTAGTATATTTTGATGGAAAATAAAGAACAAAAATTAAAAGGAAGGCTCCCCCTGAGTAGAGTACTCAGCTATGAAAAAATAAAATAAAATACTTCCCTGACGATCTTCTGATTATGAGTCAACACAAAATATTCTCCATGCTCCCCCTTTTTGTCAGGAATCAAAAAGTGGTAAAGACTTTAATTGGCTTGCTCTGACAGAAGTGCTTTAAACAGTGTGACATCCTCTTTTGGATACTTTTGAGATACTTTAGAGAGCTTCTGATGCTGTATTTCCATTCTTGTTTCAAATAGTTTCAGAGCCAGTAATCTTCTGTTTCTGATTGCCTCTGAAACCTGCGAGTCTTTTAAATTCCAGGCCTTGGAACATACGCTTTCTTTCCTCCATGTGTAGAGAGCATCCAGAGTCCAGGTGTTAATACTGGAGTTTCAACCTTGCTGTTAAAAATACCTGTAACATAGATGATTTTGTCTTTTGGTACCCATATATTTCTGGGTCCATGACTGTTAGAGTTTCCAAAATTCTGTTTGAATTTTGGTTTAGTATGAAACGCCTTACCAACATGTTTGATATCGTGTGTTTGTTCAGTGGTGAAGTGAGAATAGAGAAAAGTGCGTTTGATAACCAAATCCTTAACTTTCTTAGGTTGGTATTCTTTTCCTTTGTATCCTATACCTATTCTGCAATTCTTGCTGACTCCATAGATCATTGAAGCCATTTTGCTTCTGTCTATGTTGTTAGTCATAAACTTCTGAAAGCTTTGATCATATTCCTTTATGATCTTATCATCATTAATGGGATCCTCTGAGATTATTTCCTTCTGAGAGTTTTGTAAATTATTTTCTAGTTTTGAAATTTTTTCTTTTAACTCAGAGTTTTCTAATCTCGGACTCTCAGTTTCTTCTGAGTCAGAGGCAATATCCTTTTTCAGGTTCTTGCATTTGACTCTGAGCTGCTGATATCGTTCCAGAATCTCACTCAGACTTTCTGCAAGATCAGTTTTAGACAGATTAATTGCAAAGTTAGGGAATACCTCTTCAGTGTGTGATTCTGAGTCTGAACCAGAGGCTTCACTGTCTTTTGATATGTTTGCCATGAGAGTTATGTTTTCTCTTTCATTATCTGACTCTGAGTCAGCTTCAGAGGTGTCTGAATCGTCCCATGTTGCCATGAGGCTTTTCTTCTTCTGCCTGTGCTTCCATAGATGACTGACTCTTCTAGATAGAGAAGACAGTTCTTCTTCTTCTGATGAGGATTCTCTTAAGTTTTCTGCTTCTGCTTCTGCCTGCAAAATTTTAGTTTTATATTTGTTAGATTTTAGAGCGAGAGACTTACATTGCTTCTGAGGCTCATCATCTTCGAGCTCTATCTCGTGACTTCTGAGGGAGCTGACAAGTTCCTCCAGAGAGATTTTGTTGAGATTCTTAGCTAGCTTCAGCGCTGTGACCATTGGCCTCCACTATTTTGGTAAACTTCTGATGATCTTCTTTACATGATCAGTAGTTGAGTACTCTTTGTCCAGTACCTCTAGCCCTGCCACCAGAGTTTGGAATCTAGAGAACATTGTTTCAATGTTTTCGTCTTCTTCCATTCTGAAGGCTTCGTACTTCTGAATGAGTGCAAGGGCTTTGGTTTCTTTTACTTGCAAGTTGCCTTCATGCGTCATTCTTAGAGAATCAAACATGTTCTTAGCTGTTTCTCTGTTTGTGATCTTCTCATACTCTGAATATGAGATGGCACTCAGGAGAATCATTCTGGCCTTGTGATGATTTCTGAAATCACGCTTTTGCTGATCAGACATTGCTTTCCTGTCAATCTTCTGACCGCTTTCAGCAACAGGATGTATGTATCCATCAGTTACCACATCCTAGAGGTCAGCATCATAGGCTAGGAAGAAACTTCTGATCATATCCTTCCAGTAGTCAAAATTTTCACCGTCAAATATTGGAGGACTAATGTTGATGTTCTGACTCGTTCCCACCATAGTGTTTTTCAATGCTGGATCTTATACTGACACGGTTAAGTGTTATGAACTCAGAACCAGGCGCTCTGATACCAATTGAAGAAGTGAAAAACACAAGAAGGGGGGTTGAATTGTAAAACTTGAAATCAAATGTAGACAACACGTTATTTTTATCCTGGTTCGTTTGATCTCAAACTACTCCAGTCCACCCGTCAAGGTGATTTCGCCTCTCTCCAACGAGGACTTAATTCACTATATTCAACTGAATATTACAACTGCTTTAGCAACTGCTAAAGCCTTCTTGAGTCCGAAACCACAACCCGGTTTCCTCAAGGAAATTCACTAAACAGATAATTGTATATAAAGGTGTACAGAGGTGTTGCTAAATAAACAGTATCACAAACTTGTGATGTATTACACAGCTTAATAATGAATTGATGAAGATGAAGACTGTTTGTAGCTTTACTGACTTTTCACGTTTTGTGTCGTTGTTCATCTCATCTGAAATCTTCTTTTAGTATTCTTTATATAGGCTTTGCAATAGAGACATAAGAAGATACTTTTGGTATGTCCATAACACGCGTTTAATGAGCTTTCCAAAACAGGAGATACTTGTCTGTTTGTAGCCATTGCATATGATTTTGCATTTATGGAGTTGTAACGCTTGAGAGACAGTATCAGATATTCTGTTTTGCTGCGTTGGTGCATTCAGAAGTTCAAACAGAACTTCTTCATATAAACGTGTTATGCATATTTGATGCTGCTGAATATTTCATGGTCCACTTAACTTCTGTGCTTGCATAATCAAAACTTCTGATTATGTTCTGGCAGATCTTCCAGTTGCATTAGAACATCTTTTTCACATCAGATATTCTGCATGTAAAGATACTTATTATTAGCAAGCATATTTGTTCTTTATATCATGTGTTTGTTATCATCAAAACTCTTGCTGGGCTGTAGAACTAAATTATGTTCTAACAGTTTTAACTTCAAAATATTTGAAGACCTACATTCATCACCCCTAGCAAGAATCTGAGGTTTATTTTCCCTGGTTCAATAATACTCCAATAGAACAACTGATACGTTCATACATTGCATTCATGCATCATTCTACAAACATCATAGCATATGCAACACAAATGCATATATCACAATCTCATTTATTTTGAGAGCATCATGCAATTCATACATCATGACATTGCATGAAGCTGACTTTACCTTTTGGGTTAAATTAGCAGACATACAAACATTATCAACTTATACAGCAGGTCAAATATTAATTCTCGAAACCAAAAGGGGAAACTATCTACACGACCAAGTGGTATGGACTCCCGGAGCAAGACGAGTTTACCAACAAATACAGCAGGCCACAGATTAATGCCCGAAACCAGATGGGAAAACTATCTATGTGACCAACATTGCCAAGTTCCAGATTAATACCTGCAACAAGCCAGGAGAACTATCTGTAGACGACTGAATGTGGATTAGTACCTATAACAAGCCAGGAAAACTATCTACGTGAGGAGATTGAAGATTAATACCTGTAACAAGCTAGGAAAACTATCTTCCTTTCTTAGCTAAGAGATTAATACCTAAAACCAGCCAAGACAAATATCTCAACGACCAACAAAAACAAATCCTAAATTAATACCTGTAACAAGCCAGGAGAACTATTTGTGGACGATCGACTATGGATTAATACCTGTAACAAGCCAGGAGAAATATCTACATGGAGAGATTGAAGATTAATACCTGTAACAAGCCAGGAAAACTATCTTTCTTTCTCAGGTCAGAGATTAATACCTAAAACCAGCCAAGACAACTATCTCAGCGACCAACAATTTTCAAGTTCCAGATTAATACCTGAAACCAGACAGGAAAACTATCTATGAACATCTGATTTGTAGATTAACCCCTGAAACCAGAAAGGACAACTATCTGTGAACAACTGATTTGTAGATTAACCCCTGAAACCAGATAGGAAAACTATCTACACAACTCGACGAAGCAATATTACACTGGTTACTTCTCATCATCCAGATGCAGTCTAACACGGACTCATCCTAAAACAGCCCCACATAGGCTCCTTCTCATATATCTCCGGATGTAAACTAACACAGACTCATCCTGAAACAGCCCTACACAGGCTCTTTCTAATACATTTTCAGGTAGCAATTAATTCCCTTATCCCCAGCAAGTTACTGTGAAGCCTGGATTTCAACCAGAAAACAACAAACTTTCATCTCTCCAGAGATAACTCTTCAGCAGAGCCTTGGACAACTGAAGTTCCTAGACTCTATTCCCCATAGAGTTTCCTCAAGCAGGAGAACAACCGAAACCCATATTCCTCATCGGAGTCCTCCTCAGACAGCAAGAACAGGAATTCCCCACAAAGGGACTATTTATGAAGTCATCATCTACTTTGGATGGCATATTTAAGCCCATCTCCGACGACTCTCTGTCATCTTCTCCAAATAGCATATGTAAGCCCATTCCCGCCATCATCAACCATCAGTGTTACTTCATGCGAGTGCAAATTTCTGAGTATTCTAGAGTTCAATCATGTTCCACCTTCAAATCACGAAAGGTAGACAAGCCAATCTACATCTTTAGGTTTAAGAAGATTGAACAGGGGCAGCTATTGTACCCCAAAATTTGCCCTCTCCTGTTTTCCAAGATTGTCTCCTACATGGTTGGTTACAAACAACTGCTTAAACAAAATGTAAATTTTTTGAGGATAAATAAGATATCTTCGATTAGAAATGGGACAAGGTAATTCGATTAGGCTTTTGGAACTCTTCGATCATGCCTTGATTAGTAAGCTTCGATTAGGTTCTTTGCATCCTTCGATACAAGCTTGACTCACCAGTATTCGATTGGGCATCTAAATCCTTCGATACAAGATTGACTCACCAAGTTCGATTGAGTGCTGGACCCCCTTTCGATCAAGTTGATTTCACAATGTCTTCGATGGAGCATTAGGCCTCCTTCGACCAAGCTTGGTTCACAAGGCTTCGACTGCGCATTAGCTACTTCAGGCTTGCCTTCGATTCACAAGGTAAGAACCCTCTACAAGTCCCTTTCGATTCACCAGCAGTGGCCTCTACGTGCAACCTTCGACTCACTAGGAAAAGGCCTCTTCAAGCTTGCTTTGGATTCGCTAATTCAAAGGCTTCCCCAAACCGGCCTTCGGTCCACAAGGCATACGCTTCCTCAGACTTGTCTTACATTCACAAGGGCAAAGGCTTATTCTATAATTGCCTTCAATGCACAAGGAAAAGACTTCCTCTGTGCTTTCTTTCAATGCACAAGGCCAAGATCCCTCAACACAGTTTCTGCACTATGACACACGATATGACCCCTTCGAAAGAGTAGTCCAAAGGCCCATTCAAAGGACACACATTGGTGGCCCATTCGAAGAGGGCATAAAGCATACATATGGATTATTCGAAAGACACTCAAAAGTCCATTCGAAGGAGGCAATAAAAGGCTCATTCGAAGGATACACAAAAGGTATATTCGAAGAAACATTCAAAAGGCCCATTCGAAGGGTACACAAAATGTCCATCCGAAGAAACATTCAAAAGGCCCATTCGAAGGATATACAAGAGGTCCAATCGAAGGGCACGGACTAAAGGTATTCGAAAGTCAAAGGTGTCTAGGTTCATAGAAAATTCAAAAAGGGACAAGAAACCATGTCTTTGGAAAAGTTTCATAGTGACATTCATGGCCTTTAAAGCACCAACTTAATGGCTGTTTATTTATTTGTCCTCTTGTCCCCTCCATCCCCTCTATATAAGGAGCACACTAGCAAGCTTAGAAGAGAGGACGAAAAAAAGAAGAGACCATATACACACACGTATTGGAGACACGCTATCCCATAAACCACCCTAAAGCTAGAAAATCCTCATAAGTGGTCCCAATCGAATGAGTCTTCAGCAACACTCTATTCACTCCCTAAAGTCGCAGGAAGTGTTCCTAAGGACTAGCCAAAAGCCACGCATCAATCCCACTAGTCCTTTGTAAAATTATGGGTCACAACCTTTCGATTACTATTTGAATTATTTTTATATGCATGTTTGTGTTCTCATTGATCATTCATACAAATATAAGTGTGGAAGTACCGGGTGCCATTTTAAGGCTTCGAAGCATCCAGGCTTCAAACTAGGTGGTACAAAGATCTTGTGCTAGTTTTAACCCCAGATTTGGGTTTAGGAAATGATCATGCGTAGGGTAGAGTCTTTGGATCTGTTTCAATCAAACATTTGATCAAACTTGCAGGTGTATATGAAGGAGAAAAACTTGGGTTCGACACCCAGGTTTGTATTTGTTTATTTTTCTAATGCTTGTATTGTAGATCAACATGAACATGATCGAAGGACATGGGTTCGACACCCAGGTCTTGCATCTTTATAGTTCTAATGCTTGTCTTGCAGATTTGAATCGAAAAGCAGATTGCCTTCCTGGATCGAAGAAGACAGCTCCTTCTCTGTATCGAAGGAGACATTTCCTTCTCTGGATCGAAGCCTCCCATTTTTCTCCCTGGATCGAAGGATTCCCTTTGTATTTTTATTTTTGTTTTCGTTAATTCTTTATTGACCATATCATTTGAATTAACTTTAAATCAAAAAATCACAAAAAATATTAGGTTAATTTTTTTTATTAATCAAATTAATTTTGTAAACAAATTAATTAATTATTTTAACTTCATTTTATCAATTTAAAATCAACTAGACCTAGGTTTATTTAATTCAAATATTTTCTTAACTAAAAAAACAAAAAAAGTTTTTCTTGTTTACTTAGAAATTTTCAGGGTTTTAGACGTATTTTACCCAATTCACGCGCGTTCATATATTTATTTTTCTATTATTCTTTTTCATATTTTTGTATCTGCTGATGGAATGTAATAGATTAAAATAGGACTTTATCACTTTCTGTATTTTTTTCCCATTTGGACATGTAAATACCCTCCTCCGAAGCATTGTAATAGCATATGGTTATATTTTTGCATTTTGCGTTTTTCTATACATATTAACTGTTAGTAATTAGGCTTGTATGGAAAGACTAATAACAAAATGTTAGAAAACCTAACACAAAAGATAAAAATAATTGAACATAACACAAATTGCACATATGCACCTCTAGGGTACCCCACTTTGGTTGCCTTCGGAAATAAAACAGTCATGTCCCTCGAAACGGGGACGCTTTAGCAAAGACCCGTAAATCAAAAAGATTATAGTCCCTCGATGACCCTACAGTTGCCTTTCGGTAAATGATCAACAAAATTGCTAAAGATTCTCCACAAGTTGCCTTCGTAACTGTACGTCCCTTCGAATGTCCCTCATACATCCAACGATAGGGCTACCTACTCACTAATAGTAGGATAGAACTGTCTAAAGGATAGGAGGAAAAGAACAGCCCTTTTCGAGTCCAAGTAGATAGCTGTTAAATGCTTGCTCAAGTAAAACAAACTTTTTTATACTTACACCTTTCAAAAACAACTTTCAAAAACATTTGCTTTATCAACACTCTTGAGGACTGATACAAGAGTTATCACAAATCTAATCGTCATACTAAGGCATTTCAAAACACTTTTTCAAAACACAAAGAACAAGGTACTTTTAAAATGAGCTAAGCATCTAAGAGCCCATAGATAAATACGGATGGAAAGGGTGCTAACACCTTTCCTTTCCATAATCTACCCCCTTTACGCAGAAAATTCTCGAAAAGGTCTTTTTGTGTTCTTTTCACCCTTTCCTTAATTTGGATAAAATAAAAGTCGGTGGCAGATGAATGTCACATATAAGAAGGAAAGGAAAACACTATCGATATCACCCTGACAGGAGGTTGTATGACACATATAATCCATTATCTACTGCCAGGCTAGTTACCACAAAGATGAGTTAGAAGCAAATCAAATCCGCAAGCATACAACAAAATAGATTCTTATGTTAGGGAAGCTCTACAAAATGGTAAGAGCCGTTTCTATGTTAAGATGTTTGGGGGTAGAAATTTCCCTAGTCTTAGCTGAAGTTCATCAATCGTCTAGTGGTAGTTATATTGGTGGGCAACCCTTGGCTTTCAATCTATTAAGAGAAGGTTACTACAGGCCTTCATTAATGAGATACAACATAAATTTCATCATGAAATGTGAAAAGTACCATAAACATGATAATATACACCATGCTACATCCAAACTCCTCCACTATGTAACAACACATTGGTTGTTTTATCAATACATCGTCTACATTTTGAGGCGCTTTCCTATAGCTCATGGTCAACTGAAGTTCCTAAACATGGAATTATGTTACTCAAAAAGTGGGTAGAAGCAGAAGACGTGTCCAAAACCACAACAAAGAGAGTTCACCACTTTTATTGGCAGAAGATTATTGCAGGTTTAGTTTAACATGAACTATTGTATTAGACTAGAACTCAATTTTCCAGTACCACCATGGTCCATTTTTTCAAGGACATGAGAGTACCAACAAAATTCATATCAGTCTTTTACCCATAGGAGAACAGACAAGAAGAGTCAACTAATAAAGTGATATTGAAAGGGATCATCAAGAAGTTGGATGATGTCAAAGGATTATGGGCCGAGCGTCTGCATGAAGTACTAGGATCGTATCACACTACCTATCACTCCATTATTGAGAAAACCCAGTTTTTTCTAGTGTATGGGGAAGATGTCGTGTTTCCAAATGAAATCTGCACACCATCATGGCAACACTCCCATTTCAACATGGAATAAAATGAAGAAGGGATAAAATATGTCTCTTACCTAGTTGAAGAAACATGAGATGTCACCCACATTTGAGAGTTTGTTTGCTAAAAAAACATAAATTCAAATATATAACTCCAAGACAGTTTAAAAAGAGATGTTGGAAGGAGATTTAGTACTATGGAAAGTGGTAGTGTCCACCCAATAAGGAAATCTACAATCTAATTAGGAGGGATCGTATCACATATATAAAAAATTACATAATAGAGCCTACAAGTTTAGAGAATTGGATGAACGAATCATTCCAAGAACATAGAACTCAGTCAATCTGAGAGGTTATTATAGTTGATTGGTAGGAGGGAAAATCTATTGTTTATGAAAAGTCTTGTGAAAGAATTTGATATTTGAAACAACTTATTCTGGGTTTCTTGTCAAAATAAACGACTTCACTTCCACTGGAATATCCTTCCCGTCCTACAAGGTAATTGAAATGTTAGACTTTCACAGGAAGATCCTTCTCGCCCTACAGAGTAATTGAATCACTCCTTGATACCTTTTGGGTGTAATTGAATTTTTGGACTTCTACAGGAAGATCCTTCCTGCCCTACGAGGTAAATAAATTTATGGGCATCCACATGAAGTTCCTTTCTGCCCTACAAGGTAATTAAATTACTGTATTTTCATAGGAAAATCCTAGACATCTACGAGCAACTGCATTATGGGGATCTTATCAAACCTCTAGGAAGACTCGACTATGTCCTGTATGAAGGACTCTACTAAGTCTCGCCCGAGGGACTCAATTAAGTCTCGCCTAAGGGACTTAACTAGGTCTCATCAAGAAGATGCAACTAAGTCTCACCTGAGGGACTTGACTGTGTCTTTGCTGAGAGACTCAACTAAATATTGTCTTAGGGACTCAATTAAGTATCTCTTGAAGGAATACACTATATCTCAACATGAATTAGGGTTTTAATTCCGCATTTTATTTCCAGTAAAAAATAATTATATATCTGCCCAAAGCCTTGTAATAATTAGGACTTTAACTTCTCACATTTTTATTTCCGCAAACTATATGCTGCTTAGATGTATGTATAGGATTGTATGGAAATACAAATTGAAATTAAAATAGTAGAAAACCCTAATTATGCAAAGATAATTAACTGAAAAATACACTTGCACATGCTCACTCCTAGGGTTTACTCCACTTCGGTTGCCTTTGGTAAACGGTCATGAAGTATAAGGAATGTTAGTTGTTGTCCTCTAGTCCCAAAACGTCTAAAATGACCCAATCAGATGTTGCCTCAGAAAAAGATCTTTAAGGCTTTAGGATGATTACTAAAATGGAGATTTTGTGTGATCCTGCAAATGGAAAAATTAGAATCCTAGGCTAGTATCATTGAACTCGTCTCTTCAAGACGATTCTAACACCACCATCGCGCCAAATTTATATAAGGTATGGAGAGAGATATGAATCAAAAACCCAGAAAATAGCGAGCACCTATAATTTGAGATTTCTCTGTCAATTCTCAATGGATTTAAAAATTGTAAGCAGAATTAAAATCAGGAGAAGGAGTAGAATAAATTAGTGCTTGATTTGGATCCAAATGATGGAGAATTCAATCTTTTTAAAGTTCAAGGAAGAAGCTCTGAAACTGGACTTCTGTAGCTTGAATTATAGCTCGTTTTCATTGGTTTAAGTGCTGGAGAGTTTGTATGATACTTAAGGATGATGAATGCGCAAATAATTTTGGAAAATGGAGCTTAAATCTCATAAACTGAATTCAAAAAAAGATGGGTTCCTGTGAGGTTTTGTCAGGGTGTTTTTAGCTCTCAAAGCTTGAAGAAATGAATGGGGGATGACCCTCTATTTATAGGGAAGTGAATGAGAATGAAAATCGGAAGAAACAAGGAAGTTTGGAGGGAAATTGGATAAAGGTCGAGCACGAGTGAAGTGTGACTTCATTTCCATCAAAACTCAACCAAATCTTGCATTTTGGGGTTCTAAATAAAAACGCGCATAAATCTTGTGTTTAGAAGTCACATTATGGATTTCAAAATTCTGATTTCTGGAAAATTCAATTTCAAGTTACCAAATTTAAATCCATGGCATTTCCAACTCAATGGGCCTTAGGGCATGATTCTTGATGCTTTAGAAAGATGAGGTTACAAGCTTTGCAATGGAAAAATAATGGAATCAAATGGATGCTTGAGCTGAAAGTTGCGTTGAGTCAAAGTTGAAGAAAAAGGGTTGACTTTCCATACTTAGAAATATTTCAAACTCTTCTTTAAAAATGACCTATAATCTTTTGCATCCAAACATGGCCTTCTACTTGGAATTTGCTCTTGACCAAAAAAGATGGAATTAAGTATATATCTTGAATGACATTTTGAAACTTGAACCACTCAAAATCTCAAAAATTTGAGCAAGTTATGACTTGTTGAAGTTGACCAAAAGTCATGAAATGACCTATAATCTTTTTCTTATTTAAGGAAACTTCCATCCATTTTCCCACTTTGCACATAAAAGAAGGCATAAAGTTCACATCTTCAAGATCATCATGGAAAAATAATGGACCCAAGGTGATGAAAATTGACCAAGTTATGATCAATTGAAGTTACTTATGTAAAATTGAGGATTCATCTGAAGGGCTTGTAATCTTTCTTCTTCATCAAGTTTCTTCCACATGAAAAATCCTTGGAACTTTTGAAGTGATTTGTTGATAACCCTTTTAAGAGCAGGATGTATTTAGAATCATTAAAAAATACCAAAAGATGAGCAAGATATACTCCTTTGAAGTTCAAAACCCTAGCTTCTAGATCAAGAAAATGCCTTGAGGAACTTTGACAAGTTTGAACAAACTTCTTGTACCAATATTCTTTCTTTGTGAATAGAAGTTGTTGAGGATGACAATGAGGACTCATAGCCACCAAAACCACTTCCATTTCTTGAAATTTGAGAGAACTATTCCCTTGTGACCAATATGGACAAGGCCTTGTCCAAACATAACAGCTTCTCCAATCAATCCCTTGTACTTTTGAACAAATCTTGATAAATTTGAAATGTGGTGATCCAAAATAAAACTTGCCATACCCTTTATTTCAAAACAACTTCAATGATAAGGTTTGAACTTCTCAAGCTTTTATTGGTTAGGGCATGGAAATAAACTCATGAACCTATGGAGTAATTTGTTAAATCTCATTGCCCTTCACCTACATGGATAACAAGCAAGACAAATAAACATTGTATTTTATTAGTTTAAATGAAGAAAACAAAACAATATTCATGATCACAAAAGGAACATAAGTCAAGGTGCTTGGTAATTCCTTAAAAGGAGCAAAGCTCAAAGTAGGGAGGGGAACCAAGAACCCTAGTGTGATCTTGTTGTGAGTGAATCAACATGGTATGATGAAGGGATCTTAGGGGCAAAAATTGGGGTACAACATCTAGCAACAGTTCAGGTATGATCTAGAGACGGATGTCATCCTGATACTTATTCCAGATTCTCTTCTAGAAATAGTTTAGGTACGATCCAGAGACGAATGTCATCTTGATACTTATTCCAAACTATCTTCTAGCAACAGTACAGGTATGATCCAGAGACGAATGTCATCCTGATACTTATTGAGATTATCTTCTAGAAACAGTTCAGGTACGATCCAGAGACAGATGTCATCCTAATACTTATTCCAGACTATCTTTTAGAAACAGTTCAGTTCACGGAGTTTACCTTCCCCAACAGAGTTTATTTCTCTAACAACAAAAGTTTATCTCCCAGCGTTTTTGAAGAAGTGAAAAACACAAGAAGGGGGGTTGAATTGTAAAACTTGAAATCAAATGCAGATAACACGTTATTTTTATCCTGGTTCATTTGATCTCAAACTACTCCAGTCCACCCGTCAAGGTGATTTCGCATCTCTCCAACGAGGACTTAATTCACTATATTCAACTGAATATTACAACTGCTTTAGCAACTACTAAAGCCTTCTTGAGTCCGAAACCACAACCCGATTTCCTCAAGGAAATTCACTAAACAGATAATTGTATATAAAGGTGTACAAAGGTGTTTCTAAATAAACAGTATCAAAAACTTGTGATGTATTACACAACTTAATAATGAATTGATGAAGATGAAGAATGTTTGTAGCTTTACTGACTTTTCACGTTTTGTGTCGTTGTTCATCTCATTTGAAATCTTCTTCTAGTCTTCTTTATATAAGCTCTGCAATAGAGACATAAGAAGATACTTTTGGTATGTCCATAATACGCGTTTAATGAGCTTTCCAAAACAGGAGATACTTGTCTGTTTGTAGCCGTTGCATATGATTTTGCATTGATGGAGTTGTAACGCTTGAGAGACAGTATCAGATATTCTGTTTTGCTGCGCTGGTGCATTCAGAAGTTCAAACAGAACTTCTTCATATAAACGTGTTATGCATATTTGATGCTGCTGAATCTTTCATGGTCCACTTAACTTCTGTGCTTGCATAATCAGAACTTCTGATTATGTTCTGGCAGATCTTCCAGTTGCATTAGAACATCTTTTTCACATCAGATATTCTGCATGTAAAGATACTTATTATTAGCAAGCATATTTGTTCTTTATATCATGTGTTTGTTTTCATCAAAACTCTTGCTGGGCTGTAGAACTAAATTATGTTCTAACAATCTCCCCCTTTTTGATGATGACAAAAAATAGTATATTTTGATGGAAAATATAGAACAAAAATTAAAAGGAAGGCTCCCCCTGAGTAGAGTACTCAGCTATGAAAAAATAAAATAAAATACTTCCCTGGCAATCTTCTGATTATGAGTCAACACAAAATATTCTCCATGCTCCCCCTTTTTGTCAGGAATCAAAAAGTGGTAAAGACTCTAATTGGCTTGCTCTGACAGAAGTGCTTTAAACAGTGTGAGATCCTCTTTTGGATACTTCTGAGATACTTTAGAGAGCTTCTGATGCTGTATTTCCATTCCTGTTTCAAATAGTTTCAGAGCCAGTAATCTTCTGTTTCTGATTGCCTCTGAAACCTGCGAATCTTTTAAATTCCAGGCCTTGGAACATACGCTTTCTTTCCTCCATGTGTAGAGAGCATCCAGATTCCAGGTGTTAATACTGGAGTTTCAACGTTGCTGTTAAAAATACCTGTAACATAGATGATTTTGTCTTTTGGTACCCATATATTTCTGGGTCCATGACTGTTAGAGTTTCCAAAATTCTGTTTGAATTTTGGTTTAGTATGAAACGCCTTCCCAACATGTTTGATATCGTGTGTTTGTTCAGTGGTGAAGTGAGAATAGAGAAAAGTGCGTTTGATAACCAAATCCTTAACTTTCTTAGGTTGGTATTCTTTTCCTTTGTATCCTATACCTATTCTGCAATTCTTGCTGACTCCATAGATCATTGAAGCCATTTTGCTTCTGTCTATGTTGTTAGTCATAAACTTCTGAAAGCTTTGATCATATTCCTTTATGATCTTATCAGCATTAATGGGATCCTCTGAGATTATTTCCTTCTGAGAGTTTTGTAAATTATTTTCTAGTTTTGAAATTTTTTCTTTTAACTCAGAGTTTTCTAATCTCAGACTCTCAGTTTCTTCTGAGTCAGAGGCAATATCCTTTTTCAGGTTCTTGCATTTGACTCTGAGCTGCTGATATCGTTCCAGAATCTCACTCAGACTTTCTGCAAGATCAGTTTTAGACAGATTAATTGCAAAGTTAGGGAATACCTCTTCAGTGTGTGATTCTGAGTCTGAACCAGAGGCTTCACTGTCTTTTGATATGTTTTCCATGAGAGTTATGTTTTCTCTTTCATTATCTGACTCTGAGTCAGCTTCAGAGGTGTCCGAATCGTCCCATGTTGCCATGAGGCTTTTCTTCTTCTGCCTGTGCTTCCATAGATGACTGACTCTTCTAGATAGAGAAGACAGTTCTTCTTCTTCTGATGAGGATTCTCTTAAGTTTTCTGCTTCTGCTTCTGCCTGCAAAATTTTGTTTTTATATTTGTTAGATTTTAGAGCGAGAGACTTACATTGCTTCTGAGGCTCATCATCTTGGAGCTCTATCTCGTGACTTCTGAGGGAGCTGACAAGTTCCTCCAGAGAGATTTTGTTAAGATTCTTAGCTAGCTTCAGCGCTATGACCATTGGCCTCCACTGTTTTGGTAAACTTCTGATGATCTTCTTTACATGATCAGCAGTTGAGTACTCTTTGTCCAGCACCTCTAGCCCTGCCACCAGAGTTTGGAATCTAGAGAACATTGTTTCAATGTTTTCGTCTTCTTCCATTCTGAAGGCTTCGTACTTCTGAATGAGTGCAAGGGCTTTGGTTTCTTTTACTTGCAAGTTGCCTTCATGCGTCATTCTTAGAGAATCAAACATGTTCTTAGCTGTTTCTCTGTTTGTGATCTTCTCATACTCTGAATATGAGATGGCACTCAGGAGAATCGTTCTGGCCTTGTGATGATTTCTGAAATCACGCTTTTGCTGATCAGACATTGCTTTCCTGTCAATCTTCTGACCGCTTTCAGCAACAGGATGTATGTATCCATCAGTTACCACATCCCAGAGGTCAGCATCATAGGCTAGGAAGAAACTTCTGATCATATCCTTCCAGTAGTCAAAATTTTCACCGTCAAATATTGGAGGACTAATGTTGATGTTCTGACTCGTTCCCACCATAGTGTTTTTCAATGCTGGATCTTATACTGACACGGTTAAGTGTTATGAACTCAGAACCAGGCGCTCTGATACCAATTGAAAAAGTGAAAAACACAAGAAAGGGGGTTGAATTGTAAAACTTGAAATCAAATGTAGACAACACGTTATTTTTATCCTGGTTCGTTTGATCTCAAACTACTCCAGTCCACCCGTCAAGGTGATTTCGCCTCTCTCCAACGAGGACTTAATTCACTATATTCAACTGAATATTACAACTGCTTTAGCAACTGCTAAAGCCTTCTTGAGTCCGAAACCACAACCCGGTTTCCTCAAGGAAATTCACTAAACAGATAATTGTATATAAAGGTGTACAGAGGTGTTTCTAAATAAACAGTATCACAAACTTGTGATGTATTACATAGCTTAATAATGAATTGATGAAGATGAAGACTATTTGTAGCTGTTGTACCCCAAAATTTGCCCTCCCATATTCTCCAAGAATTGCCAAGTTAGAGCTTCAAAGTCTCCCCAAGGGTTGCACAATGCAAGGGCCTCCAAACAGTCAAAATTAGGGTTTTGGTTCTGACAAAGTAAATGAAGTTTCCAAGGGTCCAATCAAGTCCCACATACCTATAAATATGGTCAAGCATCCTCATACCAAGTTTCAAGACTTTCAGCACAAAATTGCACAGTCAAAAACCCTAATTGCACTATAGTCAACTGTAGGGGCAAAATGGTCATTTGACAGTCAAAAGTCCAAATTTTTGGTAAACATCTCATTTTGAAGCCACAAACATCATTTGATCAAGGCTTTATCATTATTCTCAAAGCTTGGCTCAAAAATCATCAAGATGCAAAAGTTTCTATATTTGGACAGTTGAAAAAGTCAACTGTAAATTGACCAGGGCATAACTTTCACATGCATAATCAGAAAAATTCCATCCAAAGCTCATTTTGAAGAGAATGACATTTCCTACAACTCATCTTCACACTTCAAGTCCAAGAAATGCTCTCACAAAAAGTTATCAATTTCAACATTATAGGTCATTTTCAAAAGTCAACAAAAAGGGACTTTAAGTCAAAGGCCATAACTTGAGATTGGTAAATCAAAATGACATGGGACCAAATACATTGGTTATAGGACTCAAAGACCTTTCTAAAATGTCAAAGAACATGATCAAAGCTTAAAGATTGAGCAAGTTATGCCTTGTGGAAGTTGGGAAATTTTTGGATATTTTGAAAAGTCAACATTGCTTCAAATGACCTAAAATTGCTAATGGGCCTCTTTTTCTTCCACAATTCATCATCCAAGGCATGTGCACGACCATTTGGCCCAAAGGGAAGTTTTTTTTTATCATTTTTATTTATTTATTTGGATTTTTTATTATTAATAATTCATTTAATTAAATAAAATACATGAAAAATACTAAACCTAACCTTTTGAATCTTTTTGTGCATAAAATAATCTCAATATTTCGTGCAAATCAGGTTAGGAAAGAATCAAAGGTGATTGGATATGATTGAGGCCAAAATAGCATGAAAAAGATTTGAAAATTATGGCATGGAAAATCAAATATTGTTTCATCAATTCCTTGATTCTTTGGCTCAAATTCTTTGACCTAATCACTCACATACATATACACATGCTAACCCTCGTGCCCATGACCTCAAAAGCTGCGCCAGAAATCCCTAAAAAAACTTGGAATTTTTCAAGAAAAACTCAAATCTGAAAACCAAGTTCTAGGTCGATTCAAGCAAAGAGACCTGTTCCATTACCTTCCTGAGGCTTCAAGGAAGGTTTTCAAATCAAGAACATCAACTCTAACGCCTTGGATCGGTATACAGGAATCAATTTTTTTCCACATAAATGCATATCCGTGTTTTGATTTACAGGCATTCTCATGGCATTTTGTTTATGGATTTGTACTAATTACTTTATTCTGAAGCTAATCACATAACTTGATTGAAGTTTTGGGCATCATACGCGAATCTACCATTGTTGTTTTTTAGGGTTCTTCAACTTTCAAATTGGGGGTTTTTGAATACAGTAAAATTGGAACGTCACAATGCCATAAACGAAACCAGCGCGCTTGGACGAAAAGAATAGGACCCTCGCGCCTAATTTATGTGGTCGGACGACCTATTCGCTATTTTCTGAAATAATGCATAAGGGAACAGTTCAAAAACCGTTGCCCATTCTTTTTTGTTTCAGGAAAAAAAACAACCACGAAGAAGATGATGAAGTGGAAAGCAGCGATTGGTCCATTTAAATTTTTGCGCCAGACCACCACTAACTCCAATTTTCTATTATATTATTTGTTTTCCATTTATATTAATGAATAAGCATGTAGCTCAGTTGGTTGAGAAGGACGTTCATAAGCCTTGGGACCTGGGTTCGAATCCCAGGTCCCCCACCCCTTTCACATTATTTTTCTATTAATGATTCTGTGCAGGTTCACCATGAGGGAATACCATACGTCCAAAATCTCAGCCTGCCACGCGCCCAATAACATCCCTCCAAGGGCCCAGATCTGATGAACTCAGTGCACACTGGTCAACGCCCATGCGCACTCCCAGGGAAAGTCAATTGAGGCCTTAAACAAGTGGGCCTAATCACTACAAGACACCTCTCATTTGGGGACAGAACCCCCCAAGGTGCAATTTCTTTCATATTTTTCATTTGTTTAAATATTTCAATTATTGTTTCTTAATTAGTTCTTTAATTTAAGTATTTTCATAAATAATATAAAAAACAATATAAAATCAGAAAAAGACAAAAAATAAGTATTTTATTTAATTAATATATTTTTTGTAAATAAGTATTATTCATTAATCTTAGTTATTAAATTAGGTTTAATTTTAATGTTTTCCTTAATCAATTTAAAATTTGGTAGAATTAGGGTTTGTAATAATTTTTATCCTTTTTTTTCTTTTTCTTCACTAATAATTAAATATTATTTATTTTTGTAATTAAATTACCATGTAATTAATTAGGTTAACTTAGGTTTGACTTTAATATTTCTTAATAAACTAAAAAACAATTAGAATTAGGTTTTCAATTTTATTCTCATAAATACAAAAAACCAAAAAATAATTTCTTTTTCTTTAATTTAATTAATTTGCTAATAATTTAATTTCATTAAAAAGGGTCCAACGCCCTCGTTTCAATTTAAAATTTCAATTCGCATATTTATTTCTTTTCCTTTTAATATTTATATAATTCTCCCAAGGCCATGTAACATTTATCGTTTGCACTTTATTTTACTTATTTACTTTCTGTCAAATCGGGTCCTGGAAATTTTGGCGATGTGGACCCGCGCCTTTTGTAATAGTTTAGAATTTTACCTGTCTCGCAAATTTTTTAACTGTGAAATAAATGCATGCATGAATGAATGACGAAAATAAAAACAAACGCTTATATCACCAATGACATGACAAGATAAAATAAATGAACACGACACACAAATCACACACCACCCCTAGGGTACGCCTCACTGTTGCCTTGCCTCGAAAGGTGATCGTCGAGTAGAGGACGTCTTAGTAAGTCCTCATGATCCGGGAACCTGGCATGAGGGTAGCTTCTAAGGTGTCTTCCCATTGCTCTGGTGATCACCATGTCCCGAACCTTCGAATTGACCCGAACACCTCCAACGGTGGTGCTACCTACCTCTCAATGGTGGGATGGCACTACTTTAAAAGGACATTTACACAGACGAATTCCTTAGGGTAGGTAGGTTCTCATAGATACTTGCTCTAAATTTAAAAAAAAATTCAAAAATACTTTTCACACCAACACATTTTCAAAAAGCTTTCAAAAGCATTTTTCAAACACTCTTGAGGACCGATACAAGAGTCGAACTGAAATTTTCAAAGAAACTTTTTAAAACCCACAGTTGAAAAGCAAACAAACCATTTTTGAAAACACAAATGAGCAAGTATCTAAGAGCCCATGGATAACCATGGATAGAAAGGGTGCTAACACCTTCCCTTTCTATAACCTACCTCCCGAACCGAGAGCAATCTCTTTAAGGAATTTTTCTGTGCTTTTGTCCTTTCCTTGTTGGAGAAAATAAAAGATGGTGGCGACTCTTGCTTCCGCGACATTTCGCGAACCAGCGTTAAACAGTCAGTTCCAGATCCACCGATCACAGAACTGGCGACTCTGCTGGGGAAATCTTTTAAAGTGAGGTGTACCTTAGGACTAGGATCACTGTGTTTTCAATTGCTTTCTTTGCTTGCTTTAAATTGTGGGACTGTCTTGGGAGTTCTATAGATCCTAACCCGGATCTGGGGGATACCTTCTTAGAAAGTAGCAACAAGGCTGTGAGGGAATTGTGCAGGGGTATACCGATACGGTTGAAACAGTCTGCTACGTTGATGTGGCACTTTGGTGTGTACCGGTAACCCTTGAGTTCAGTCAAGGAGAGTACGGGGCCTCCGCGTGGTGTCATGAAGCATCAACAGACCTTAGGAACCTTAATTGAACTATCTTGGCCTCTTTAGGGTAGTGAGATAACTGACTTTGGTGCAGTCCGAGGTTGGTTGATACTCGATACTACACTCAATTGAGGGTTGCTTTCCTGGAATATTTCGGTCGCCAGTTCAGTGGCTAAATCGAAACGATGAACAATGCAAGCAACCCAGTGATATTGGGACCCTTAGAACCCGGTTACTTCTAATAGGACAGGTTGAACCCACCAACTTCAAGAGGGTAATACCCAGACCCCATGCTGGCCTAAACTCTAAGGGTTTCTCTTGTGTGACTTGTGTGCCTTCGTACTTGACTATTTGCATGCTTGTTGTCTGACACTTGAGCTTCTTGCAGGTTTTGTTTGTAGTCCTTAATTAGGACTCATAACAAGGTCTACCGAGTTTCTTGCAGGTTTTGTTTATAGTCCTTAATTGGGACTCATGACAGGGTTTACTAAGTTTCTTGCAGGTTTTGGTTTGCAGTCCTTAATTGGGACTCATAACAGGGCTACTCACATTACCCCATGCATCATGACATCATACCATTGCATACATCCTAACCCATTTCAAGGATATCAAGGGCTTGTGATGCAGGTCATGATAAATCAAACATCTAGCAAGGGGCAAAGAGGATTTATTTTCCTCTAGCCAAAGTTGTCAGGGGCTATGACCCACTGGATATGGTGAGCCTTTGACCCTTGAAGAAGGACTCTCAACAATATGCAGTGCTTTCAATCAAGCTACCGGTTTCAAATTTTAACAAATTTCTTGTTTATCCCGTGAGGTCCTTGAAAACATTACATGCATGTCATACACTTCATTGCATAACAGGTACCCTTGTTGCAGGTTACTTATCTTTCCCGCTGTTTATTTCAGCAATGGCTTCCCAACAAGACAACCAGGACCTTCTTGCTCAAGAGACTCGGTTCGGGGAAATCCTTCTGAATCTATCCAAGGGACAGGGGGAGCTAAGGACACTTCTCATGGGGACCTTTGTCAGGAATAGTGCTGAGGATGAAAGGCTGAAACCCCTACAAGCTGAGGTGGATGCATTGAAGGTCCAGATGTTGGGGCAGGTGACTGCCATTCAAAGGTTGGCTCAAAGACAAGATGAGCTCGGGGTTCTCGTCAACCAACTGCTTCAGGGTAACCAACTGGGGCAAGTGTCTAAGGGTAAAAAACCAGTCGTCGTTCAACCACCTTTGAGACAAGGAGATAAGGGGAGAGCTCCTCAAATGGTTCCAGTGTCACAAATTCAGCATCAACCCCACCGGCTTCAGCCAGACAAGTCCAGGAGGCAATTCACCCCGCTCAACATGTCGTTGTTTCAAGCTTTACAACGCCTGTTGAGATTGAATCTGATCACATTAAGGGCTCATCCCCAGAACCCCAACACAGCACATCCTACTTATGATCCCAATAAAAGGTGTGCCTACCATTCTGCCTGTCCAGGACATGATACAAATGAGTGTTGGGCTCTGAGGAACAAGATCCAGGACCTGATTGATGAAGGAGCACTGGAGTTCACACAAGATGGTCAGGCTGAATTTTTCTACCATCCCTCCAAGGCTCACCATTTGAAGTGACAAGCCCTGAGATGAAAAGACTTTTGTTCATTCGAATGTTCAAGTTGTGTTGTTCTTTGATTGTTTAGACATTTATTCATGTTAAACATTGTTATTCCATTAATGCATCGCTTATGTCTATTTTGAATCAATATATTTGTATTCACTCTATGCAAATTATTTTCATATTTTTTCGGATGATCAATTCTCAATAATTCTAAGCCTCTTGAGGGAGGATGACGAAAACGATACCACGATTCTTCATAGTATGCTTTTGAACAGACCCCGCTGATGAGGTACAGGCATTGTTTCAAATCCTAAACACTGGCATTATAAGGAAGATAATCCCTCGTCAACCCCTTCGAGCCAAAGAAGTAGGAGTTTTTCTTTTCGAAATTTTAAAACCCTTAATCATAACCTGGGGCAGGGTAGTTTTCTCAGTTGATCCAAGTGCATAACAAATGGCACCAAAGAGGTCCTTGCAAAACAAAGAAAGACAGTGATGGTTCCGAATAATCAATAAAGAAAGGCATTCATTATCTCAAAAAATAAAAAACCATTAAGTCAAAACCCATGAAGGAGACTTACAAAACTGGGGCATCCCGCTGACTGTAATTCCAAAAAAGGGAACAGTTCAGGCAAAAAAAGAAAGGGATAACAAAAATCAGACAAGAAAGAGGTCTTACAAACCCTCAACAAAAAAGGAATGACTGCCTATTCAGAATAAATCATCAATATCTGAACCATCATTGGAATATCAGAGCAAAGACTCAAACAAGGACTAACGTATGATCAACTGAGTTTAGGTTTGGAGAACATCACGAAGAGCGGGTGGGTACAAATAAATTTTGAGCCTTTATCCTTGTTTCTTAAACCGTGAACCAGGCCACGTTATAACCCTTAAAAGTCCTAGCTGAAGCATGGGTTAGTTCGAAAGCATACTGTTACGAAAGGTATCCTGACTCCTTAAGGCCTACGGTAAATACGGAGTTGACATCACGTTTTACAAACATTCACTTGTTTTATGAAAAAGAATGCATTTTCAAAATCTTCAAGACAGACATAAGCTTTGCATTTTTAACATAACTTTGTTTGCATATGACTTTTTGTTTGAACAGCAGAAGTTCGCATGACGAATGGCTAATGAACAGAAGTACTTCCAATCAAGGGGCAGACATGACCATGGTCCATTACCTGGGGCAGTCCAATCAAGATTCGGAGAATCTCTCAAAGGACAAAAAGCCTGGGGCAAATCTCCGCCTGAGTCACTTGGGGCATTTCAACAACGAATCTTGCCTGATCAAAAACCTTCTGGTGGTACGACAAAACACTTCTAACAGGGGCATCTCCCTACCTTCTGAAAGCACGGACATAGTCGAAAAAATACTACGCATAATCAAAGACCCGCTAGGTTGACACACCTAGGCAAAAATAAGGGCTTCCCGGCGAACCAAAAGGGTTCGGGCAAAACGAAGGGATGAAATGAAAAAAATCTGTACACCCGTCAAGTCGAAAACCTGAAAAGGCGGCTTGGGCAAAAATGGGTATCCCGGTGGACCGAAAACCCGAAAGGGCGGTCCAGGCAAAAGTTAGGGATCAAAGCGTACGACTATGTCCTGTCATCTTGTCACCTGCCTACCAGAAGAAGGTTTGTCCATCAACAACTATCAGCCTCTCACAGGTCTTCCTATCCCACCTCAGAAACAGGGGCAATAAGGAGTTGGCTAAGCGATCCAATTGTTCTATCCTCCAAGGTATCAAGGTGGGTTTAGCTAAAGAACATAACCATACATCTTAATTCCCCAGAGAGTGAGCCAGCAAGTCAGTGCGCTCTTACCTAAGCTGTATTATCAAACCTTAAGGAAGTTGGGTATTCTCCAGCAGATCTCAACATTCCCCAGCAGCATATATATTCTTAACAAGCATCCCCGACAGTCTTGACCTAAAGATTGTTCCCCGATGGTATATCAAACATTCAGCGGAGCCATTTCCCAATACAGCTCAAAACTTCCCCAGGAGAGTCCAATCTAGCTCCCCCAGGAAAGTTGGAATCATCTCCCAAGCAGTTAAGCTTATCCCCAGTAGATTCTTGAAGCTTATCCTCGCAGAGCACGAACGCGTCCCCCGACTTTATTCAAAGAGTTATTTCCTTACCATGATATAACTGGGTTATCCTCAGCCAAAAGCCACGGAAAGAGCGTCCTCGACTAAGTCTCCTCTCCCCCAGCGAAGTCTATTAACACTTCCAACACAACAAGGGTATCCCCAGCAAGTTATTATCCACAACTCAACAAAGTACCTCTCTCCCCACAGTGTATTGCTTCCTAGCAAGATCGTTAGAGTACTTTTCTCCCTGCAGAGTAATCCATTCGCCAAGTTTATTCCCCAACGGAGTTATCTTCTCCTAACCGGTATTCTTGCAACTATCACCCCCAGCGGAAGCAAAATCCATTCTTCAACATCAGCCCAGGAGTGACTTCCCGGCACCTGTCAAGGATTTATTTTCCTAAGACAAAAGATACATTCATAAACATCGCATTCCCATACATTATAGCATGCATATACACATCATATCTCACAATCTCATTTATGTTAAGAACATCATTGCTTGATTCATATCATGCATTGCATATGACTGACCTTTACCTTTCAGGAAAGATCCAGTTAAGTTCTCAAGCTACACTCCAAGACCTTGTCTGATTCAGTTAAATCGACTCCCAAAGATTTTCCTGGTTATTATCCAGTCAAAGGCCTTCTCTGGTCTAGTTAAACCGACTCCTAAAGGTTTTTCTTTTGAAGACTCAGTTGAAGACTCCAAGACCTTGTCTGGTTCAGTTAAATCGACTCCCAAAGATTTTCCTGGTTATTATCCAGTCAAAGGCCTTCTCTGGTCTAGTTAAACTGACTCCTAAAGGTTTTTCTTTTGAAGACTCAGTTGAAGACTCCAAGACCTTGTCTGGTTCAGTTAAATCGACTCCCAAAGATTTTCCTGGTTATTATCCAAGTCAAAGGCTTTCTCTGGTCTGGTTAAACCGACTCCTAAAGGTTTTTCTTTTGAAGACTCAGTAGAAGATATCCAAGATTCTCTCAATGATTGCTATTGAGGTTGTAGTCGCCTATGGTTCTCTCCCCGATACTGCGGAGGTGGTAATCCCAGATTTCGTTCAATGATTGCTGTTGAAGTGAAGTTATCCAAGGTTCTCTCAATGTTTGCTGTTGAGGTTGTAATTGCCTATGGTTCTCTCCCCGATACTGCGGAGGTGGTAATCCCAGATTTCGCTCAACGATTGCTGTTGAAGTTGAAGTTATCCAAGGTTCTCTCAATGTTTGCTGTTGAGGTGGTAATCGCCTATGGTTCTCTCCCCGATCCTGCGGAGGTGGTAATCCCAGATTTCGCTCAATGATTGCTGTTGAAGTGAAGGTATCCAAGGTTCTCTCAATGTTTGCTGTTGAGGTGGTAATCGCCTATGGTTCTCTCCCCGATACCGCGGAGGTGGTAATCCCAGATTTCACTCAATGATTGCTGTTGAAGTGAAGTTATCCAAGGTTCTTTCAATGTTTGATGTTGAGGTGGTAATCGCCTATGGTTCTCTCCCCGATACTGCGGAGGTGGTAATCCCAGATTTCGCTCAACGATTGCTGTTGAAGTTGAAGTTATCCAAGGTTCTCTCAATGTTTGCTGTTGAGGTGGTAATCGCCTATGGTTCTCTCCCCGATCCTGCGGAGGTGGTAATCCCAGATTTTGCTCAATGATTGCTGTTGAAGTGAAGTTATCCAAGGTTCTCTCAATGTTTGCTGTTGAGGTGGTAATCGCCTATGGTTCTCTCCCCGATACTGCGGAGGTGGTAATCCCAGATTTCGCTCAACAATTGCTGTTGAACTTGAAGTTATCCAAGGTTCTCTCAATGTTTGCTGTTGAGGTGGTAATCGCCTATGGTTATCTCCCCGATACTGCGGAGGTGGTAATCACAGATTTCGCTCAATGATTGTTGTTGAAGTGAAGTTATCCAAGATTCTCTCAATGATTGCTGTTGAGGTTGTAGTCGCCTATGGTTCTCTCCCCGATACTGCGAAGGTGGTAATCCCAGATTTCGCTCAATGATTGCTGTTGAAGTGAAGTTATCCAAGATTCTCTCAATGATTGCTGTTGAGGTTGTAGTAGCCCATGGTTCTCTCCCCGATACTGCAGAGGTAGTAATCATCCCAAGATTTTCTCAACGATTGCTGTTGAGGTTAAAGTCATCCAAGGTTCTCTCACTGTTCCTGTTGAGATAGTAACCATCCCTGGTCCATTCATCACCGTTTGAAGCTCCAGATCCAGCTCCTGTAACCAGGCAGGACACATCTATACAAAGCATCTGAAGACCAGCTCCTGCAACATGTCAGGTACTCATTTTTCTTTTTCAGGTACGCAGGTTCTCGCTAAGGAAACTCTTATGCGACCGACATCCAGATGGCATCTATAAGCCCATCCACTCTCCATCATCCCTTAGCATGGCATCTATAATCCCATCATCCTATTCATCAATCTCCAAATGGCATCTATAAGCCCATTCCACCACCACACTACTATGTGAGCGCAAATTTCTGGGCACTCTAGTGTTCAATCATCTTCCACCTTCGGATTACGAAAGGCACGTCAGCCAATCTGCATCCTCAGGTCTAAGAAGATTGAACAGGGGCAACTGTTGTACCCCAAAATTTGCCCTCCCATATTCTCCAAGAATTGCCAAGTCAGAGCTTCAAAGTCTCCCCAAGGGTTGCACAATGCAAGGGCCTCCTAACAGTCAAAATTAGGGTTTTGGTTCTGACAAAGTAAATGAAGTTTCCAAGGGTCCAATCAAGTCCCACATACCTATAAATATGGTCAAGCATCCTCATACCAAGTTTCAAGACTTTCAGCACAAAATTGCACAGTCAAAAACCCTAATTGCATTACAGTCAACTGTAGGGGCAAAATGGTCATTTGACAGTCAAAAGTCCAAATTTTTGGTAAACATCTCATTTTGAAGCCACAAACATCATTTGATCAAGGATTGATCATGATTCTCAAAGCTTGGCTCAAAAATCATCAAGATGCAAAAGTTTCTATATTTGGACAGTTGAAAAAGTCAACTGTAAATTGACCAGGGCATGACTTTCCCATGGATTATCAGAAAAATTCCATCCAAAGCTCATTTTGAAGAGAATGACATTTCCTACAACTCATCTTCACACTTCAAGTCCAAGAAATGCTCTCACAAAAAGTTATCAATTTCAACATTATAGGTCATTTTCAAAAGTCAACAAAATGGGACTTTAAGTCAAAGGCCATAACTTGAGATTGGTAAATCAAAATGACATGGGACCAAATACATTGGTTATAGGACTCAAATACCTTTCCAAAATGTCCAAGAACATGATCAAAGCTTAAAGATTGAGCAAGTTATGCCTTGTGGAAGTTGGGAAATTTTTGGATATTTTGAAAAGTCAACATTGCTTCAAATGACCTAAAATTGCTAATGGGCCTCTTTTTCTTCCACAATTCATCATCCAAGGCATGTGCACGACCATTTGGCCCAAAGGGAAGTTTTTTTATCATTTTTATTTATTTATTTGGATTTTTTATTATTAATAATTCATTTAATTAAATAAAATACATGAAAAATACTAAACCTAACCTTTTGAATCCTTTTGTGCATAAAATAATCTCAATATTTCATGCAAATCAGGTTAGGAAAGAATCAAAGGTGATTGGATATGATTGAGGCCAAAATAGCATGAAAAAGATTTGAAAATTATGGCATGGAAAATCAAATATTGTTTCATCAATTCCTTGATTCTTTGGCTCAAATTCTTTGACCTAATCACTCACATACATATACACATGCTAACCCTCGTGCCCATGACCTCAAATGCTGCGCCAGAAATCCCTAAAAAAACTTGGAATTTTTCAAGAAAAACTCAAATCTGAAAACCAAGTTCTAGGTCGATTCAAGCAAAGAGACCTGTTCCATTACCTTCCTGAGGCTTCAAGGAAGGTTTTCAAATCAAGAACATCAACTCTAACGCCTTGGATCGGTATACAGGAATCAATTTTTTTTCACATAAATGCATATTCGTGTTTTGATTTACAGGCATTCTCATGGCATTTTGTTTATGGATTTGTACTAATTACTTTATTCTGAAGCTAACCACATAACTTGATTGAAGTTTTGGGCATCATACGCGAATCTACCATTGTTGTTTTTTAGGGTTCTTCAACTTTCAAATTGGGGGTTTTTGAATACAGTAAAATTGGAACGTCACAATGCCATAAACGAAACCAGCGCGCTTGGACGAAAAGAATAGGACCCTCGCGCCTAATTTATGTGGCCGGACGGCCTATTCGCTATTTTCTGAAATAATGCATAAGGGAACAGTTCAAAAACCGTTGCCCATTCTTTTTTGTTTCAGGAAAAAAAACAACCACGAAGAAGATGATGAAGTGGAAAGCAGCGATTGGTCCATTTAAATTTTCGCGCCAGACCACCACTAACTCCAATTTTCTATTATATTATTTGTTTTCCATTTATATTAATGAATAAGCATGTAGCTCAGTTGGTTGAGAAGGACGTTCATAAGCCTTGGGACCTGGGTTCGAATCCCAGGTCCCCCACCCCTTTCACATTATTTTTCTATTAAAGATTCTGTGCAGGTTCACCATGAGGGAATACCATACGTCCAAAATCTCAGCCTGCCACGCGCCCAATAACATCCCTCCAAGGGCCCAGATCTGATGAACTCAGTGCACACTGGTCAACACCCATGCGCACTCCCAGGGAAAGTCAATTGAGGCCTTAAACAAGTGGGCCTAATCACTACAACACACCTCTCATTTGGGGACAGAACCCCCCAAGGTGCAATTTCTTTCATATTTTTCATTTGTTTAAATATTTCAATTATTGTTTCTTAATTAGTTCTTTAATTTAAGTATTTTCATAAATAATATAAAAAACAATATAAAATCAGAAAAAGACAAAAAATAAGTATTTTATTTAATTAATATATTTTTTGTAAATAAGTATTATTCATTAATCTTAGTTATTAAATTAGGTTTAATTTTAATGTTTTCCTTAATCAATTTAAAATTTGGTAGAATTAGGGTTTGTAATAATTTTTATCCTTTTTTTTCTTTTTCTTCACTAATAATTAAATATTATTTATTTTTGTAATTAAATTACCATGTAATTAATTAGGTTAACTTAGGTTTGACTTTAATATTTCTTAATAAACTAAAAAACAATTAGAATTAGGTTTTCAATTTTATTCTCATAAATACAAAAAACCAAAAAATAATTTCTTTTTCTTTAATTTAATTAATTTGCTAATAATTTAATTTCATTAAAAAGGGTCCAACGCCCTCGTTTCAATTTAAAATTTCAATTCGCATATTTATTTCTTTTCCTTTTAATATTTATATAATTCTCCCAAGGCCATGTAACATTTATCGTTTGCACTTTATTTTACTTATTTACTTTCTGTCAAATCGGGTCCTGGAAATTTTGGCGATGTGGACCCGCGCCTTTTGTAATAGTTTAGAATTTTACCTGTCTCGCAAATTTTTTAACTGTTAAATAAATGCATGCAAGAATGAATGACGAAAATAAAAACAAACGCTTAGATCACCAATGACATGACAAGATAAAATAAATGAACACGACACACAAATCACACACCACCCCTAGGGTATGCCTCACTGTTGCCTTGCCTCGAAAGGTGATCGTCGAGTAGAGGACGTCTTAGTAAGTCCTCATGATCCGGGAACCTGGCATGAGGGTAGCTTCTAAGGTGTCTTCCCATTGCTCTGGTGATCACCATGTCCCGAACCTTCGAATTGACCCAAACACCTCCAACGGTGGTGCTACCTACCTCTCAATGGTGGGATGGCACTACTTTAAAAGGACATTTACACAGACGAATTCCTTAGGGTAGGTAGGTTCTCATAGATACTTGCTCTAAATTTCAAACAAAAATTCAAAAATACTTTTCACACCAACACATTTTCAAAAAGCTTTCGAAAGCATTTTTCAAACACTCTTGAGGACCGATACAAGAGTCGAACTGAAATTTTCAAAGAAACTTTTTAAAACCCACAGTTGAAAAGCAAACAAACCATTTTTGAAAACACAAATGAGCAATTATCTAAGAGCCCATGGATAACCATGGATAGAAAGGGTGCTAACACCTTCCCTTTCTATAACCTACCTCCCGAACCGAGAGCAATCTCTTTAAGGAATTTTTCTGTGCTTTTGTCCTTTCCTTGTTGGAGAAAATAAAAGACGGTGGCGACTCTTGCTTCCGCGACATTTCGCGAACCAGCGTTAAACAGTCAGTTCCAGATCCACCGATCACAGTAGCTTTACTGACTTTTCACGTTTTGTGTCGTTGTTCATCTCATCTGAAATCTTCTTCTAGTCTTCTTTATATAGGCTTTGGAATAGAGACATAAGAAGATACTTTTGGTATGTCAATAACACGCGTTTAATGAGCTTTCTAAAACAGGAGATACTTGTCTGTTTGTAGCCGTTGCATATGATTTTGCATTGATGGAGTTGTAACACTTGAGAGACAGTATCAGATATTCTGTTTTGCTGCGCTGGTGCATTCAGAAGTTCAAACAGAACTTCTTCATATAAACGTGTTATGCATATTTGATGCTGCTGAATATTTCATGGTCCACTTAACTTCTGTGCTTGCATAATCAGAACTTCTGATTATGTTCTGGCAGATCTTCCAGTTGCATTAGAACATCTTTTTCACATCAGATATTCTGCATGTAAAGATACTTATTATTAGCAAGCATATTTGTTCTTTATATCATGTGTTTGTTATCATCAAAACTCTTGCTGGGCTGTAGAACTAAATTATGTTCTAACAGTTTTAACTTCAAAATATTTGAAGACCTACATTCATCACCCCTAGCAAGAATCAGGGGTTTATTTTCCCTGGTTCAATAATACTCCAATAGAACAACTGATACGTTCATACATTGCATTCATGCATCATTCTACAAACATCATAGCATATGCAACACAAATGCATATATCAAAATCTCATTTATTTTGAGAGCATCATGCAATTCATACATCATGACATTGCATGAAGCTGACTTTACCTTTTGGGTTAAATTAGCAGACATACAAATATTATCAACTTATACAGCAGGTCAAATATTAATTCTCGAAACCAGAAGGGGAAACTATCTACACGACCAAGTGGTATGGACTCCCGGAGCAAGACGGGTTTACCAACAAATACAGCAGGCCACAGATTAATGCCCGAAACCAGATGGGAAAACTATCTATGTGACCAACATTGCCAAGTTCCAGATTAATACCTGCAACAAGCCAGGAGAACTATCTGTAGACGACTGACTGTGGATTAGTACCTATAACAAGCCAGGAAAACTATCTACGTGAGGAGATTGAAGATTAATACCTGTAACAAGCTAGGAAAACTATCTTCCTTTCTTAGGTAAGAGATTAATACCTAAAACCAGCCAAGACAAATATCTCAACGACCAACAAAAACAAATCCTAAATTAATACATGTAACAAGCCAGGAGAACTATTTGTGGACGATCGACTATGGATTAATACCTGTAACAAGCCAGGAGAAATATCTACATGGAGAGATTGAAGATTAATACCTGTAACAAGCCAGGAAAACTATCTTTCTTTCTCAGGTCAGAGATTAATACCTAAAACCAGCCAAGACAACTATCTCAGCGACCAACAATTTTCAAGTTCCAGATTAATACCTGAAACCAGACAGGAAAACTATCTATGAACATCTGATTTGTAGATTAACCCCTGAAACCAGAAAGGACAACTATCTGTGAACAACTGATTTGTAGATTAACCCCTGAAACCAGATAGGAAAACTATCTACACAACTCGACGAAGCAATATTACACTGGTTACTTCTCATCATCCAGATGCAGTCTAACACGGACTCATCCTAAAACAGCCCCACATAGGCTCCTTCTCATATATCTCCGGATGTAAACTAACACGGACTCATCCTGAAACAGCCCTACACAAGCTCTTTCTAATACATTTTCAGGTAGCAATTAATTCCCTTATCCCCAGCAAGTTACTGTGAAGCCTGGATTTCAACCAGAAAACAACAAACTTTCATCTCTCCAGAGATAACTCTTCAGCAGAGCCTTGGACAACTGAAGTTCCTAGACTCTATTCCCCATAGAGTTTCCTCAAGCAGGAGAACAACCGAAACCCATATTCCTCATCGGAGTCCTCCTCAGACAGCAAGAACAGGGATTCCCCACAAAGGGACCATTTATGAAGTCATCATCTACTTTGGATGGCATATTTAAGCCCATCTCCGACGACTCTCTGTCATCTTCTCCAAATAGCATATGTAAGCCCATTCCCGCCATCATCAACCATCAGTGTTACTTCATGCGAGTGCAAATTTCTGAGTATTCTAGAGTTCAATCATGTTCCACCTTCAAATCACGAAAGGTAGACAAGCCAATCTACATCTTTAGGTTTAAGAAGATTGAACAGGGGCAGCTATTGTACCCCAAAATTTGCCCTCTCCTGTTTTCCAAGATTGTCTCCTACATGGTTGGTTACAAACAATTGCTTAAACAAAATGTAAATTTTTTGAGGATAAATAAGATGTCTTCGATTAGAAATGGGACAAGGTAATTCGATTATGCTTTTGGCACTCTTCGATCATGCCTTGATTAGTAAGCTTCGATTAGGTGCTTTGCATCCTTCGATACAAGCTTGACTCACCAGTATTCGATTGGGCATCTAAATCCTTCGATACAAGATTGACTCACCAAGTTCGATTGAGCGCTGGACCCCCTTTCGATCAAGTTGATTTCACAATGTCTTCGATGGAGCATTAGGCCTCCTTCGACCAAGCTTGGTTCACAAGGCTTCGACTGCGCATTAGCTACTTCAGGCTTGCCTTCGATTCACAAGGTAAGAACCCTCTACAAGTCCCTTTCGATTCACCAGCAGTGGCCTCTACGTGCAACCTTCGACTCACTAGGAAAAGGCCTCTTCAAGCTTGCTTTGGATTCGCTAATTCAAAGGCTTCCCCAAACCGGCCTTCGGTCCACAAGGCATACGCTTCCTCAGACTTGTCTTACATTCACAAGGGCAAAGGCTTATTCTATAATTGCCTTCAATGCACAAGGAAAAGACTTCCTCTGTGCTTTCTTTCAATGCACAAGGCCAAGATCCCTCAACACAGTTTCTGAACTATGACACACGATATGACCCCTTCGAAAGAGTAGTCCAAAGGCTCATTCAAAGGACACACATTGGTGGCCCATTCGAAGAGGGCATAAAGGATACATATGGATTATTTGAAAGACACTCAAAAGTCCATTCGAAGGAGGCAATAAAAGGCTCATTCGAAGGATACACAAAAGGTATATTCGAAGAAACATTCAAAAGGCCCATTCGAAGGGTACACAAAATGCCCATCTGAAGAAACATTCAAAAGGCCCATTCGAAGGATATACAAGAGGTCCAATCGAAGGGCACAGACTGAAGGTATTCGAAAGTCAAAGGTGTCTAGGTTCATAGAAAATTCAAAAAGGGACAAGAAACCATGTCTTTGGAAAAGTTTCATAGTGACATTCATGGCCTTTAAAGCACCAATTTAATGGCTGTTTATTTCTTTGTCCTCTTGTCCCCTCCATCCCCTCTATATAAGGAGCACACTAGCAAGCTTAGAAGAGAGGACGAAAAAAGAAGAGACCATATACACACACGTATTGGAGACACGCTATCCCATAAACCACCCTAAAGCTAGAAAATCCTCATAAGTGGTCCCAATCGAATGAGTCTTCAGCAACACTCTATTCACTCTCTAAAGTCGCAGGAAGTGTTCCTAAGGACTAGCCAAAAGCCACGCATCAATCCCACTAGTCCTTGGTAAAATTATGGGTCACAACCTTTCGATTACTATTTGAATTATTTTTATATGCATGTTTGTGTTCTCATTGATCATTCATACAAATATAAGTGTGGAAGTACCGGGTGCCATTTTAAGGCTTCGAAGCATCCAGGCTTCAAACTAGGTGGTACAAAGATCTTGTGCTAGTTTTAACCCCAGATTTGGGTTTAGGAAATGATCATGCGTAGGGTAGAGTCTTTGGATCTGTTTCAATCCAACATTTGATCAAACTTGCAGGTGTATATGCAGGAGAAGAACTTGGGTTCGACACCCAGGTTTGTATTTGTTTATTTTTCTAATGCTTGTATTGTAGATCAACATGCACATGATCGAAGGACATGGGTTCGACACCCAGGTCTTGCATCTTTATTGTCCTGGATCGAAGAAGACAGCTCCTTCTCTGTATCGAAGGAGACATTTCCTTCTCTGGATCGAAGCCTCCCATTTTTCTCCCTGGATCGAAGGATGCCCTTTGTATTTTTATTTTTGTTTTCGTTAATTCTTTTTTGACCATATCATTTGAATTAACTTTAAATAAAAAAATCACAAAAAATATTAGGTTAATTTTTTTTATTAATCAAATTAATTTTGTAAACAAATTAATTAATTATTTTAACTTCATTTTATCAATTTAAAATCAACTAGACCTAGGTTTATTTAATTCAAATATTTTCTTAACTAAAAAAACAAAAAAAGTTTTTCTTGTTTACTTAGAAATTTTCAGGGTTTTAGACGTATTTTACCCAATTCACGCGCGTTCATATATTTATTTTTCTATTATTCTTTTTCATATTTTTGTATCTGCTGATGGAATGTAATAGATTAAAATAGGACTTTATCACTTTCTGTATTTTTTTCCCATTTGGACATGTAAATACCCTCCTCCGAAGCATTGTAATAGCGTAGGGTTATATTTTTGCATTTTGCGTTTTTCTATACATATTAACTGTTAGTAATTAGGCTTGTATGGAAAGACTAATAACAGAATGTTAGAAAACCTAACACAAAAGATAAAAATAATTGAACATAACACAAATTGCACATATGCACCTCTAGGGTACCCCACTTTGGTTGCCTTCGGAAATAAAACAGTCATGTCCCTCGAAACGGGGACGCTTTAGCAAAGACCCGTAAATCAAAAAGATTATAGTCCCTCGATGACCCTACAGTTGCCTTTCGGTAAATGATCAACAAAATTGCTAAAGCTTCTCCACAAGTTGCCTTCGTAACTGTATGTCCCTTCGAATGTCCCTCATACATCCAACGATAGGGCTACCTACTCACTAATAGTAGGATAGAACTGTCTAAAGGATAGGAGGAAAAGAACAACCCTTTTCGAGTCCAAGTAGATAGCTGTTAAATGCTTGCTCAAGTAAAACAAACTTTTTTATACTTACACCTTTCAAAAACAACTTTCAAAAACATTTGCTTTATCAACACTCTTGAGGACTGATACAAGAGTTATCACAAATCTAATCGTCATACTAAGGCATTTCAAAACACTTTTTCAAAACACAAAGCACAAGGTACTTTTAAAATGAGCTAAGCATCTAAGAGCCCGTAGATAAATACGGATGGAAAGGGTGCTAACACCTTTCCTTTCCATAATCTACCCCCCTTACGCAGAAAATTCTCGAAAAGGTCTTTTTGTGTTCTTTTCACCATTTCCTTAATTTGGATAAAATAAAAGTCGGTGGCAGATGAATGTCACATATAAGAAGGAAAGGAAAACACTATCGATATCACCCTGACAGGAGGCTGTATGACACATATAATCCATTATCTACTGCCAGGCTAGTTACCACAAGATGAGTTAGAAGCAAATCAAATCCGCAAGCATACAACAAAATAGATTCTTATGTTAGGGAAGCTCTACAAAATGGTAAGAGCCGTGTCTATGTTAAGATGTTTGGGGGTAGAAATTGCCCTAGTCTTAGCTGAAGTTCATCAATTGTCTAGTGGTAGTTATATTGGTGGGCAACCCTTGGCTTTCAATCTATTAAGAGAAGGTTACTACAGGCCTTCATTAATGAGATACAACGTAAATTTCATCATGAAATGTGAAAAGTACCATAAACATGATAATATACACCATGCTACATCCAAACTCCTCCACTATGTAACAACACATTGGTTGTTTTATCAATACATCGTCTACATTTTGAGGCGCTTTCCTATAGCTCATGGTCAACTGAAGTTCCTAAACATGGAATTATGTTACTCAAAAAGTGGGTAGAAGCAGAAGACGTGTCCAAAACCACAACAAAGAGAGTTCACCACTTTTATTGGCAGAAGATTATTGCAGGTTTAGTTTAACATGAACTATTGTATTAGACTAGAACTCAATTTTCCAGTACCACCATGGTCCATTTTTTCAAGGACATGAGAGTACCAACAAAATTCATATCAGTCTTTTACCCATAGGAGAACAGACAAGAAGAGTCAACTAATAAAGTGATATTGAAAGGGATCATCAAGAAGTTGGATGATGTCAAAGGATTATGGGCCGAGCGTCTGCATGAAGTACTAGGATCGTATCACACTACCTATCACTCCATTATTGAGAAAACCCAGTTTTTTCTAGTGTATGGGGAAGATGTCGTGTTTCCAAATGAAATCTGCACACCATCATGGCAACACTCCCATTTCAACATGGAATAAAATGAAGAAGGGATAAAATATGTCTCTTACCTAGTTGAAGAAACATGAGATGTCACCCACATTTGAGAGTTTGTTTGCTAAAAAAACATAAATTCAAATATATAACTCCAAGACAGTTTAAAAAGAGATGTTGGAAGGAGATTTAGTACTATGGAAAGTGGTAGTGTCCACCCAACAAGGAAATCTACAATCTAATTAGGAGGGATCGTATCACATATATAAAAAATTACATAATAGAGCCTACAAGTTTAGAGAATTGGATGAATGAATCATTCCAAGAACATAGAACTCAGTCAATCTGAGAGGTTATTATAGTTGATTGGTAGGAGGGAAAATCTATTGTTTATGAAAAGTCTTGTGAAAGACTTTGATATTTGAAACAACTTATTATGGGTTTCTTGTCAAAATAAACGACTTCACTTCCACTGGAATATCCTTCCCGTCCTACAAGGTAATTGAAATGTTAGACTTTCACAGGAAGATCCTTCTCGCCCTACAGAGTAATTGAATCACTCCTTGATACCTTTTGGGGGTAATTGAATTTTTGGACTTCTACAGGAAGATCCTTCCTGCCCTACGAGGTAAATAAATTTATGGGCATCCACATGAAGTTCCTTTCTGCCCTACAAGGTAATTAAACTACTGTATTTTCATAGGAAAATCTTAGGCATCTACGAGCAACTGCATTATGGGGATCTTATCAAACCTCTAGGAAGACTCGACTATGTCCTGTATGAAGGACTCTACTAAGTCTCGCCCGAGGGACTCAATTAAGTCTCGCCTAAGGGACTTAACTAGGTCTCATCAAGAAGATGCAACTAAGTCTCACCTGAGGGACTTGACTGTGTCTTTGCTGAGGGACTCAACTAAATATTGTCTTAGGGACTCAATTAAGTCTCTCTTGAAGGAATACACTATATCTCAACATGAAGTAGGGTTTTAATTCCGCATTTTATTTCCAGTAAAAAATAATTATATATCTGCCCAAAGCCTTGTAATAATTAGGACTTTAACTTCTCACATTTTTATTTCCGCAAACTATAAGCTGCTTAGATGTATGTATAGGATTGTATGGAAATACAAATTGAAATTAAAATAGTAGAAAACCCTAATTATGCAAAGATAATTAACTGAAAAATACACTTGCACATGCTCACTCCTAGGGTTTACTCCACTTCGGTTGCCTTTGGTAAACGGTCATGAAGTATAGGGAATGTTAGTTGTTGTCCTCTAGTCCCAAAAGGTCTAAAATGACCCAATCAGATGTTGCCTAAGAAAAAGATCTTTAAGGCTTTAGGATGATTACTAAAATTTCCTAACATTGCTTTTGTGATCGTATTTGTCCCTTCAAACGTCCCTTAAAACTCCAACGACGGTGCTACCTATTCCTTGATAATAGGATAGTGCTGTCTAAAGGAAAATGAACAGACTTTTTTTGAGTAGGTACATTAGCTCCTAGGTACTTGCTCAAACAAAAAATTTCACACAAACACTTTTCAAAACAATTTTCAAAACAACTTCCTCACACTCTTGAGGACTGATACAAGGGTTATCACGAAATAAAACTTTTCAAAACAAGCGCACACAAGCAATTTTAAAAATGAGAAAAGTACCTAAGAGCCCATGGAAAACCATCGATAGAAAGGGTGCTAACACCTTCCCTTTCTATAATCTACCCCCCGTACTCAGAAACATTCTTGAAAAAAATGTTTTTTTGGTTCTTTTTCCTTTCCCTTGGTTGAATGAAATAAAAGTCGGTGGCGACTCTTGCTTACCACGACATTTGCGAATACAAAACACAAACCATTATAACAGTCGGTTCTGCCACCGTATCACAGAACTGGCGACTCTGCTGGGGAATATCTAATAAAGTGGGGTATACCTTAGGATATAGATCATTTTAATTGCTGATCTTGCTTGTCTTGATTGATTTATTTTAAGGGCATCTGTTAGGGTTTATATAGATCCTACACCCGGATCTGGGGACACCTTTTAGGTAAGTAGCAATAAACTGTGAGGGAACTGTGCGGGGTATATCAACACGGTTGAAGCAGTAGCTACATTGATGTGGCACTTTGGTTGGTACTGGTAACCCTTGAGTCAATAAGGGAGAGTACGGGGCCGCCGCATGGTGTCGTGAAGCATCAACTGACCTTAAAACCTTTAATTGCACAACTTGGCCAGTAGGACGTAGCGAGATGGCCGACTTTGGTGTATTCCCAAGGTCGACAAATACTCGATGCTACACTCATTGAGTTTTGACTCTTGAGTTTTGTTTGGTTGTGAGTCAATCGCCTATTGAACGAAGCTGGGGGAAAGATCAGTGATATTGAGATCCCTTAGAACCCGACTACTTTTCTAAGTCAGGTTTGAAACCAACTAAACTTTAAGATGGTACTTACCTATGGAATCCATGCAAGCCTAAACCTAAGGCTACTTGTATGACTTATTTGCTTTCTGTTCCTAACAATTTGAACTCATTGCAGGGCTTTGTTTGTATTCCTTACAGGACCTTATTTGTATAAATCCAATAAATTGGTTTCTTACACTGCATTTTTGCTGGATGTATATCATACACATCATAGCATCATACCGTAGCATCCCCTTAACCATTTCAAGGATCTCGAGGGCTTGTGGTGCAGGTTATGATGAACCATACGTTTAGCAAGGGGCAAGGGGATTTATTTTCCTCTAGCCAATGTCGTTAAAAGATTAAAACACAATAACTTGAGTCAGGGGCTATGACCCACTTGATATGGTGAGCTTGACTCTCGTAGAAGGACATTCGATGATACGAAGTTTTTCAATCAAAGCTGCAAATCTCAACTTCTGACATTTTCTTGTTTACCCCGCGAGATCCTTGAAAACATTGCATACATATATCATACATATCATTGCATAAACAGGTTTCAAAGTAGGTCTCTCATGTTCTCGTTGTTTATTTCAGCAATGGCTCTCAAACAAGACAACAAAGTTCTTCAAACTCAAGAAGCTCAGTTCAGGGAGATGTTCCTAAACCTATCCAAGGGGCAGGAAGAGTTGAAAACACTACTCGTTGGGAACTTTGTCAAGAAATGTTCTGAAGACAATAAGGACGAACAGCTAGAACAACTACAAGCTGAGGTAAAAGCAATGAGAACCCAGATGCTGGGGCAGATGGCTCTTATCCAAGGCCTATCCTGTGGACAAGAAGAGCTGAGAGCTATCATCAACCAACTTCATCAAGACTGACACAACCGTATGAAGCAAGCAATCGAGGTTGGGGACCAAGTCATTGATTAACCTCCAAGAAGACAAGAGTTTGGTTTGGTGAAGAGTGGACCTTTCCAAATTGCTACTACCTCACGGGTCCAACAACAACCTCGCCAAGAATAACGGGTCAATCAGAGTAAGCCAGATACACCCAAGAGGCAATTTACCAAACACAACATGCCGTTGTCTCAAGCTTTACAAATGTTGAGGATGAATATGGTTACGTTGATAGGACCTCATCTGAATCCCAAGACTTATTCGCCTAACTACAATCCTGATGCAATGTGTGCATATCACTCCAATATTCTGGGGCATGATACTAACGACTGTTGGAGGTTGAAATACAAAATTCAAGACCTGGTTGATGAAGGAGCATTGGAATTCACACAAGATGGTCAACTGGAATGTTTCTGTCAATCCTCCAAGGCCCACCATTTTAAGTGACAAGTTCTAACAAGAGGGCTTTTCGTTCATTAGAATTTTCAATTTGTAATTTTCTTTTGATTGTTCGAACTTTATTCATGTCAACCTTTGTTACTTTATCAATGCATTGCATATGTCTATTTTGAATCAATTCATTCGTATTCATTATATTTAAACTCCGTTCCTTTTTGTGATATTCAACTCTCGATTAAAAAGTTGTAAGCCTTTAGAGGGAGGATGACGAAAATGATACCACAATCTCTACAATATGCTTTTGAACAGACCCCGCTGACGATGTACAAGCGTTGTTTCAAATCCCAAATAGTGGAGTTATAAGGAAGATAATCCCTAGTCAACCCCTTTGAGCCAAAGAAGTAGAAGTTTTTATTTTCACACTAATTAAAACCCTTAATCATAACCTGGGGCAGGGTAGTTTCTCAGTTAATCATAATGAATGACATCAAATATGTCCTTCCAAATCAAAAGACGGTGATGGTTCCGCATAGTCATTAATAACAGGAAGTCACTATCTCTCAAAATGAAATCCCACTAAGTCAAAACCTATGAAGGAGACTTTAAAAAAAACTAGGGCATCCTGCTGGCTGTAATCACAAAAGAAACAGTTCAGGAAAAAGAAGTGATAATAATAAAAAAAAAGGTCCTATCAATCCTCGACAAAAAAGAGATTACAAAATGACCATCTCTTCCTAATAAAATTTCAGTATCTGAACCATAATCGGAACATCAAGGACAAGATGCCAGACTCAATATGGATCTAAATGCACAACTAGCTGAGCATAGGACTGAAGAACATCACGAAGAATGGGTTGGGTACAAATAAAATTTGAGCCTTTATCCTTTGTTTCTTGAACCGTGAACCAGGCCACATTATAACCCTTAAAAGTCATAGCTGAAGCATGGGTTAGTTCGAAAGCATATTGTTCAAAAGGTATCCTGACTCCTGTAAGGTTTTCTATAAATCCTGAGTTGACATCACACTCTTACAAAATTTATTTGTTTTACTAAAAAATGATTTTTCAAACTTCAAGACAGACATAAGCTTTGCATTCTTAAAATACCATTGTTTTCATATGACTATTTGTTTAACAGCAGAGAAATTTGTATGACGAATATCTAGTGAACAAAAACCTTCTCCAACGAAAATGATCACCTCAAGTGGAAAAACACTTCCAACCAAGGGGCACGGCATGATCATCGTTCATCATATGGGGCAGTCAAGTCAAGATTCATGGAATCTCTCAAAGATGCCAAATAGCCTGGGACAAATCTCCATCTGAATCACTTGGGGCATTCTACATGAATTCCAACAACGAATCATGTACCAGCAAACAAACATATTTTGACAGTGTGGCAATACTTACTACTATGGACAGTGACAATTCTCCGCACCCGATGAACGTGGACATAGTCAGAAAATACTACGCATGAACAAAGACCCGCTAGGTTGATGGGCCTAGGCAAAAATAAGGGCATCCCGGCAAACCAAAAGGGTTCCGCCAAAAATTAGGGATAAAAACAAAAAAATATGTACACCCGGCAAGTCAAAAACCTGAAAAGGCAGCTTGAGCAAAAAAGGGTATCCCGGTGGAATGAAAACCCGAAAGGGAAGTCCAGGAAAAAGTTAGGGATTTGAAGCATACGACTATGTCTCGTAATCTTGTCATTTGTTTATCAGTAGAAGACTTATCATCCTGACCAGCATCCACCAAGCCTCCGCAGGTACTTTCTCCAACAGGTACAGGGGCAGAAACATCATGATGCGAAGTCACCGCTACGTCCTCAACATACATCCCAGTGATGTCTATGTCCCCCACAGAGTAGAGGAAACCAAAGTTTTGATCTCTGCTTCCCCAAACATGAGTTACTTTCCCCAACAAAGTTCCTTCAAAGAGCCGATATCTATATTCCTCAGCCGAGTTTTATAATCACAAACGGTTTATAAAGCTTTCTCCCGAGCAGAGTTTATCTCTCTGACTGCGAAACATCCTCTCAAGTAGAATTTATTTCTCTGAATGCGGAAGCTCAATCCCCAACATAGTTTATTTCTCTAGCTACGAAAGTTCATCCCGCATGTGGAGTTTATTTCTCCGAATTGGAAAAATCTTCTAGCAAGGCATCTCCTCTCGCAAATAGAGTTATTCCCCCGCAGAGTTATTCTCAAGCAGAGTCTCTCTATGGAAGAATATTCACAAATAGAAAGGAATAATCTCCAGCATAGTCATTTTCGTTCACCATCCCCGGCGGAAGTAGAAGAACCACAATTCTCTACAACAGTCAGGAATGCTATATTCTCCAACAGCGCTCATGGATTTATTTTCCCAGACTCAGACATACCCCAATAGCATTTCATGTACATACATCATGACATGCGCATACATATCGCATACAACATAATCTCATTTATTTTAAGAACATCATCCCACCATGCATTTCATGTATCACATATAATTAACCCTGATATCTTTTCAGGAAAGACAATTATCTTCAACAAATCTAGCAGTTATGTAGGTCACATCTGCAGACGACTAATGGAAACTAAGTTCCTAAAACCAAACGGGTCAACTAATCTACACTCTCATTTCGAAGTAACCCTACTATCCAGGTTCCTTTCCATAGCCATACTATCCAGGCTTTCATCCCGAAGTAAGCCTACTATCCAGGTTCCTTCCCATAGCCCTACTACCCAGGCTTTCATTTTGAAGTAACCCTACTACCCAGGTTCCTTCTCACAACCCTACTATCCAGGCTTTCATCCCGAAGTAACCCTACTATCTAGGTTCCTTCCCATAGCCCTACTATCCAGGATTTCATTTCAAAGTAACCCTACTAGCCAGGTTCCTTCTCATAGCCCTACTATCCAGGCTTTCATCCCGAAGTAACCCTACTATCCAGGTTCCTTCCCGTAGCCCTACTATCCAAGCTTTCATCCCGAAGTAACCCTACGACCCAGGTTCCTTCTCATAGCCCTACTATCCAGGTTCCTTCCCATAGCCCTACTATCCAGGCTTTCATCCCGAAGTAACCCTACTATCCAGGTTCCTTCCCATAGCCCTATTATCCAGGCTTTCATCCCGAAGTAACCCTACTATCCAGGTTCCTTCCCATAGCCCCATTATCCAGGCTTTCATCCCGAAGTAACCGTACGACCCAGGTTCCTTCTCATAGCCCTACTATCCAGGCTCTCATTTCGAAGCAACCCTACTATCCAGGTTCCTTCTCTCTTGTCTTTAGATAACAGTTTACAACATGGTAAGACCTGGACCCGACCAGTTATGGCCGAGTTCACCTTTCCCAAGTAAGTCACTGTACAGCCTGGACCCTGACTAGATCTGCAGTTCACTTCCACCTCCTTAATCAAGAATTAAATCCCCAATAGAGTAATGGACAACCAAAGCTCCTATACTCTATTTCCAAATACATAAATCAACTTTCCTCAGTGAGGTCCTCCTCCACGGCAGGTACAGGAACTCTCGCAAAGGAATCTCTTATGAAACCGATATCTTCTCTAGATAGCATCTTTAAGCCCATCTCTGACAATTCTCTGTCACCTTCCAAATGGCATCTGTAAGCCCATTCCCGATATTATCAATCGATCACCATGCACTTCATGTGAGTGCAAATTTATAGGCACTCTAGTGTTCAATCATCTTCCACCCTCAGATCACGAAAGACAGACAAGCCAATCTACATCCTCAGGTGTAAGAAGATTGAACAGGGGAAGATGTTGTACCCCAAAATTTTCCCTCCCATTTTACTCAACACATGTTCATTAAGACCCTCAACTTGCTCAAGGATACCCAAGAGTTGACCAGGCAAACTCTCTCCTAAAGCAATGAACCTCCAACTAGGGTTTCCACTTTCATTAAGATGGGTGAGCTACAAAGGCCTCATATGCTTTCCATAGTCCTAATATGTTCTCTAGATCATACATGTCAAGTTTCATACCTTGCACAAGAAGTTTGCTCAGTCAACTGCTCAGATGCTTGAGAATCGATTGTATTAGGTCAAAAGTCAACTGTGGCCCACATACAGTCAAACTTCAAGATTTTTGGTGAACATAAATATTTTTAAGTGATATCCATCATTTGATCAAGGGTTTATCATGATTCCTCAAGGAATTCTCCTAATTCATCAAAACTCAAAAGTTGTTAAATTAGGGTTTCTTAGGAAAAGTCAACCAAACTTTGACCAAGCATAACTTTCTTATACTTTATCAAAAATTTCTCATCCCAGGCTCATTTTGAATAGAATCCAACTTCCTACAATTCATCTTCATCCCTCAAGTTCAAAAAATGTACTCATAAAAAGATATGAATTTCTACATTATAGGTCCTTTTGAAAATTCAACAAAAACACCTTTTGGGTCAAAGCATCTTACATGAACATGGAAGACCCAATTGAGATGAGACAAAATGGGTTGTTGAGGGGACATCCTAAGCTTTCTAAAAAGTCCAAGAACACCTCTCTAGGGTTAAAATTGGAAGAGATACGCATTGTCAAAGTTGACCATTTTTGGAAAATTGCCAAAAGTAAAATGTGCTCAAAAGTGCATTTTTTGTCAAATGGGCCTAACATTTCAGGATTGTATCTTGTTAGGGACATGGTCCACGATCCAAATCAGCAGCCATATATTATTTTCTCTATTTATTTATTTTATTTTGATTTTTTATTTATTAAAAATCACATTAAATCAAATAAATGACAAAAATATAAAAGATTGATTTTTTGATCTGATTTTGGTGAGAATCAAATCTAATTAAGCTGGCCTAATCAGATCAAATCGAATCAAGGAAAATTGAGGAAAAAAATAACATGATTTGGATGGTTTTGGAAAGATATCATATAGCAAGCAAATCTCATTTAATCTCCATGATTCCAAAAGATTCAGGTCGTTTTTGTTGCCCTAATTCATCACACTACATATAATGAACAAAAACAATGCAAAAGGACAAGGGTTGCAGTCGTGAGAGCTGAGAAAGAAAACTCAAAAATTGGACAAAAAGTGGTGGATCATTTTCTCACATAGAGGGTGATTCAAGACATTCCAAAGCTTCCAATCGCTTCCTGGACATCTCCTGAAGCTAACACGATGCATTGCAAGCATTCCCAAGCCCATAATCGTCCCATAGTCTTCATACGGTTTGCCTCTTTTTTCAAAGTCGATTACGACAATTCTTGCATCCTAAGCATGTTCTAATGATATATTTGTGATTATTAACATATTTGCAACATGACGTTTTAATGCATATATTGATGATTGCCATGGTTAGGGTTTGAGAGGCTGTTTTGGGGCTTCTTTGTACAGGTGAAATTGGACCAAGAAAATAATGCCATGATACTCGTGAGATCAAGACGAGTTGATTGGTATAGTTAGAATTAATTTATCATGCGTCATATGAATTTTTGAAGCTTGCAGGTTTATAGCTATGGAGTTTTGTTCGTAGGTATAAGTTTGGTACCTAAGACGACGGACATGGAAGAAGACAATGACTTGTCACCATCCCACTGGGCCATTTGAATTACGCACATTTTTTCAGTTACTCACCTTGTTTTTCATATTATTATAACAACTAAACAACGTAGCACAGATGTCCAAGGCAAGCGTTGAATGGGTGGGAGGACCTGGGTTCGATCCCAGGTCCTAGCATATTTTCTTTATTTTCTTAACATGTGATTGCAGATTCCATGCATTACAAGGCCAGATGTCCATCACGCATCCCACTGATCCAGCCACTGGATTGTTAACAACGCAGATCCAATGTTCAAACCAAGGAAGGACCATGGTACACTCTCCAGGTGCAGTAACACAGAATCATGCGCAGGAGTGGGCTCAGCCATAATGGGCCTGGATAAATTTAGAAACACACCCCCCCTATTTGCTCAGCATACAGCCCCAAATTCTATTCTTTTTTTATTTCGATTCTTTTTTATTACTTATTAACTATTTCTTTTTCAAATAACTCCAAAAATCATGTTTTTTTATTTAATCAAAAAATCATAAAAACATCAAAACCATTTTTTTCATAAAAATATTTTTATTAATTAATTATTTTAATTAAATTTAGGAAATTTAATTCTCTTTTTATTATATTTTAAAATAATTAGAATTAGGGTTTAATTTTGTATATAACCTAGTTTTTTTTCCTCAAAAATAACATAAATATTTTCTTAAATTAGATTTTTTAGGTTTTCCAATTATTTCTCGCATTTAATTTGCCCCGCGCGCTTTAATTTTCATTTTTATTATTATTGTAACTGCTCCAAGTTTGTAATAGAATTAAGTAGGGTTTTAGTTTCGCATTTTATTTCCATTCAAAAATGATTATGTATCTTCCCAAAGCCTTGTAATAATAAGGACTCTAACTTCTCGCATTTTTATTTCCGCAAACTATAAACTGCTTAGATGTATGTATAGGATTGTATGGAAAGACAAATTGAAATTAAAACAGTAGAAAAACCTAATTATGCAAAGATAATTAACTGAAAAAATACACTTGCACATGCTCACTCCTAGGGTTTACTCCACTCCGGTTGCCTTCGGTAAACGGTCATGAAGTATAGGGAATGTTAGTGGTTGTACTCTAGTCCTAAAAGGTCTAAAATGACCCAATCGGATGTTGCCTCGAAAAAAGATCTTTAAGGCTTTAGGATGATTACTAAAATTTCCTAACATTGCTTTTGTGATCGTATTTGTCCCTTCAAACGTCCCTTAAAACTCCAAAGAAGGTGCTACCTATTCCATGATAAAAGGATAGCGTTGTCTAAAGGAAAATGAACAGACTTTTTTCGAGTAGGTAGATTAGCTCCTAGGTACTTGCTCAAACAAAATTTTTCACACAAACACTTTTCAAAACAATTTTCAAAACAACTTTATCACACTCTTGAGGACTGATACAAGGGTTATCACGAAATAAAACTTTTTAAAACAAGCGCACACAAGAAACTTTAAAAATGAGCAAAGTACCTAAGAGCCCATGGAAAACCATGGATAGAAATGGTGCTAACACCTTCCCTTTCTATAATCTACCCCCCGTACTCAAAAACATTCTCGAAAAAAATGTTTTTTCTGTTCTTTTTCCTTTCCCTTGGTTGGATGAAATAAAAGTCGGTGGCGACTCTTGCTTACTGCGACATTTGCAAATACAAAATGCAAACCAGTATAACAATCGGTTCTGCCACCGTATCACAACGGCTCAATCCACTCTTTCTCTAGTATGGCACAAAAGCATTGGCCCAATCAACTTTGTACTAGCATATGGCACATTTTCCTTTTCCCAATAGCTACGGTCATGTGGTCGTGTGGCCTATGAAACGAAAATACCATGCCTTCCCACGACCTCACAGCTGCCTGTCACAATGGCTAGTTTCGGGCATATCTTCCCGTTACAATGACTAATTTCAGGCACCTCTCCTAGGATAACGAGCACTAGTTGTCCACTCCTGCTTATACGCAGAAATCCTGGCAGTTACCTATTATTAGGGGGCTGATATCCAAGCCTAAAAATAGGAACCAATGGCCATGCGCCTGGGTAATTATATAAAGCCTCAAACTTGTGAGGGTCATATATTCAATATTTACTTCTAAAACCCTATATTATCTCTAATATCTCTTTATGCTCTTACTTACTTCAGCATCTAAGTGCCTTGCAGGTACACCCCTTTCTCCGTGATTCTAACCTTACAGACACAAATATCGGCCCATTACAGGTTCTGGTCACCGGTAAGATCAATTGCGTCGTTTGTGAGAAATTTTTTCTCCCATTTTTATTTCCCCAGAAACTAAAGATCAAAGCAACATTTTAAGATTTTGATCATGGCTGATCAAGATGACTGCCAGCTTGTTGGAAAAACTGTTATCTCCCTTGTCTACAAGACTAGCGATGACAAAGAGATGCCTCTCCATGAAGACATTCCTCTGAGGAGAGACGATTGGGCCATGTCTCCCTCCTCTGTTGAAGCCGAGGACGACGACATTCAGTTCTTAGAATCTAACAAATCCAAGAAAGTCCAAGAAGAAGCACCGACCATCTTCCAGTCTATTCCGGTAACGACCAACCTTGACCCAAATATGGAAGCATTGCTCGTAGCACTAAATCAAACCAACACTCTGATCCTCCAGTAGAACAATAGGATCAGGGATTTGGAAAAGGTACGCCAATTGATATCTACTCCGACAACCCATCCATCATTATGCTCTAAAAAAAACCAGGAACCTCGCTAATCAAGAAACGCGAGCGTACTCCTCCTTGCAGAGACCGACGCTCCCTGATTACGAATAAGAACATAGGCAATCAACATTCAGAGAATCATTGTTCTTTTTTGTCCAAGCCAAAGGGCCATCCGAGAAGTACATCCCCTCGACGTGACGATAATCCTCGACGGGGAAGGAGCAATTATTCTCCTCCCTCATCACCAGACCAGGGCGAAGACGACGAGCCCCACGGTATGTTGTCAAGAGAAATCATGGAAACTCCCCAACCTATCAGGCTAGAAAAGCCTTTGAATATGGTGACGTATGATGGAACTAACAATCTAGACAAGCACTTTGAGAATATATGTGCACTACTCGACTATCGAGGCATTATGGGCGCCATCAAGTGTCGACTCTTTCCCACCACCATGAGAAATGGGGCTATGGCCTGGTATAATATCCTCTCCAACGAGTTGATTACATCCTGGAAGAACCTGGCGAAGCAGTTCTCTTGGCACTTTACAGCCTCTTGCCGACATCAAAAATATGAGGCATCGCTAGAGGCAATCATCCAAGGGAAGGAAGAATCCCTCTAGGAATATATAAAAAGATTCAACCGTGAAGTCGTCCAAGTCTCCACTACTGACAGTATGAAGAAATATCTAATTGAAAGTGGGCTACGTCCCCGCAGTGATTTTTCCTAGGCAGTTGGCATCGAAACACCTGTTACACTGGATGCCCTCCTCCTTAAGGCCCAGGAATACATCCAGTATAAAGAAAACGAAGCTGCCAATAAAGTACGAGACTCATGGCATCAGGAAAATGCCAAAGTTTCAAAGTACAACAACTCCTTGACATCTCGTCGGAGAGAAGATAAAAGAAGAGATGACAAGCCTCGTGAATTACAGGAATACAAAGGGCATACTGGTCGGTTCCACGACTACACCTCCTTAACTGCCTCACGCGAGTGTATCTTAACCGAATGCACAAACTCGGAGTTTCATCAGGCCGGAGTCCTCTTTTCCCACCAGACATCGTCCAAGCCTAAAACAGACAAGATAAAATATTTTCAGTTCCACAAAAGCCACAGGCATGTCACAGAAGAATGAATCCATATGAAAGATGCTATCGAGTTCCTCATCATAAATGGGCATCTCAAACAATACGAGAAACAAGAAGGTCCTCGCGAGAACGCCCCAGGACCAAATAAGGTCGAGGAGGAGAAACCATCCCCCGATAACGCCAGCATGCCAATCACCATGTGCATCTCATGACTAGAGGATTTCTACATCCCCAATGATGTCGGGTACCCCCTCTACTTCTCAACACACAGTCCCTAGGATAATTTCCCCTCCGCTATGGTCATCTTAGGCGGGGGATTAAACAAATTCATCATGGGATCGGTGAAGAGGAAGTTCGAGTAGCTGATCGACGCGAGCTCCAATAGAAACTCCACCCTCAACAAGTTTCGAGGAAACTCTGTCCCCATCATGTTCTACTACGAAGAACTCCCCGACGGATCTCCTAACTCAACCATCAATTTGCTCGTAAGAGCTAAGATGGTCAACTTTAACGTCTGACGGATTATGGTCGACCAGGGGATGTTGGATGACATTATGCTATGCCAACTGTTCTCCATCTAGCAGCTCAATGAGACACACTTGACGCCCTATGTGGGCTCATATTTACAAGGCTTCAATGGCCCAGTCACCAAACCAAGGGGCTACGCCGAAGTGATAGTCACCTTCGAGGCAGCAGAGACGGCCAGATCCATCAAGGTTCAGTTCTTGGTAATAAACTGCCCATCTCTATAGCAGTGCATTTCTGGGAAGGCCAGCTCTAGTCGAGCTAATAATTGTCCCCTTCACTGTACATCTAAACATGAAGTACTACACTTCAAAGGGACTCGTTGCTAGCCTCCATGGGGATATAGAAGTCGTAAGGAGATGTTTCGAGGAAGCCTTAAAGGGGCTAAATGCCATCAAAGAAACACTCAGAGTGGCTAGTGATCCTGCCTAACCCAACAACTCAGAAGAATCGAAGTTGTTTCCTCATGTCGACATGATCGATCTTGATGGACACTTCACTAAAGATGATCAGCGGGATCAGAAGAAGAAGGAGAAAGACACCGACCGACTACAGAAGATTCCTTGGCACCAGTTAGGGATGAGGAGCCTGCCAATCCTCTACGCCCAATTCCATACGGAGAGTTCGAGATCACCTCATTGGTGATGATCCTAGAAAGGGAGTAAAGATTGGTACCGGTCTTCCTGACCTAGTGAGGAAGAAGCTTAAAGCATGCCTGAGGGAGAAAGCAGATCTGTTCGCATGGAGCGCCTCAGGGATGCCCAATTTGGATCTAGAAGTGGCATTTCACCAGTTGACAATAGATCATGCCCTTAAGGCTGTAGCCCAATGTAGAATACCTCTTAGAGGAAAAATTTACTTGTGAATCCCAGTACACAACCTGGTTGTCTAATGTTGTACTTGTCAAAAAATCAAATGGAAAATGGAGAAGGTGTAATAACTATACTGATCTCAATAGAGCTTTCCCCTAAGATGATTATCCTTTGCCTAATATAGATAGATTAGTTGATAATTCTATTGGTTTTAAATTTTTGTATTTTATAGATGTATACTCTAGATACAACCAGATTCCCATGGCAAAAAGCGAGAAAAAAATACACGGCCTTCATGACCAAGTTGGGAAACTATTACTACAACGTAATGCCTTTCGGTTTGAAAAACACCGGCGCAACATACCAATGAATGATGAACAAATTCTTTTGAGGAGATATTAGAGACATGCTCGAGGTCTATATAGATGATATAATCGTGAAGTCCCAAGAGGAATACGACCATACACTCCACTTAAAGAGAGTATTCGACCAAGTGAGGAAATACAAAATGCGATTCAATCTGGAGAAATGAACCTTCAATGTACAAGCAGGTAAATTCCTCGACTTCTACCTAACAAAAAAGGAATTGAAGCCAACCCTAACAAGTGTAGGGAATTCTCCAAATTCCCAATGTCAAAATCAAAAAAATCAATCCAATCTCTGAACATGATGCTCACCTCGTTGTCTCACTTCGTGGCAAAATCTTCCCAGCTTGCACTTCCCCTTTTCAAACTTCTTCGCGAAGAAGCGGTATTTGAGTGGACCGAGTAGTGTGCACAATCCCTCCTCCACTTTAAACAAGCATTCTCACAGCCACTGGTCCTCTCGCGACTAGATAGTGGGGAAAATCCTACCTTTATCTCAGTGTCGCAGCCGAAGCTTTCAGTGCGGCTCTCATTCGGGAAACCCCTAAGGGGAAGAAACCTATATACTTTATGAGCAAGGCCTTACAAGTCCCAAAGCTCAGGTATCAGGAGATCGAAAAGGTGGCTCTGGCCCTCATCAACGCGGCAAGAATATTAAGGCACCACTTCCTAGCCCACACGATCGCTTACAGATACACCAGCCCATAAAACAACTGCCTGACCGTCCACGGCAAGCAGAATGCTCAAGGGAAACTAATGCCTATTTAATCCTCTTCACGGTAAGGGTATCATCAATGCCTCCCAAAGGAAAATATCGAGTACTATTCCATAATGTCCAAGAAATCTTCTAATCAATAGAAAACTATTTTATCATTCTTTGTATTTTAAGGATAATACATTCTTTTAAAAATAGACAAAATACAAAGGGGTGTGTCTAAGACACATTTTAAATATATTTATATATGAAGGTACAATTAATATAATTCATAAATTACAATTTTTAATCTATAAGGGGATATTTATTAGAAAATTTATATGTATCCACTTTAGACCAACATGAGCATTGTAATCAACTTGAAATTCTATTTTCTCCATAATATTTTTAATCAATGCAAAATTGATGTTAAATTTATCTAAAGAAATAACTCTAAAAAGTAGTTGTTAGAATATTCTATTTCTAGCCACTGGACAATCTTGTTGCTAGACGTTTAAGAGATCACACTTATATTCATACTCAATTAAAAAATACATATGTTGAAACCTTTTGACATATATTTGATGGATATTTTCAATTTTGTGTGGTACTTGAATTTGAATTATTTAAATTAATATAAATAAATTATAGTGAAAGGGTAGCTGGAATAGCTCAGTTGGTTGGAATGTGTGGCTATTAACCATAAGATTAGAGGTTTAACCCCTCCTTTTAGCGTTTTTTTTAAATAATTAAATTTATGATGACGTCTTTCCATGTTACTTACGAAATAATCTACCTAATTTATTGGAACAAGGATCCTCTAACACTTTAATGGAACGAGGAACATATACAAGGCATAATCTTATATTTACTCATGTGACCATGACCACTCAGGGTCCTCAAAAGCGTAGTATCGGAACATGATCCATTCCACTATCGTCTGCTTGGATAGTTATCCATTATCGAGCACAACATATAGATCCTTATCACACCTACCTCATGAGAATTCGGGTCCGCGTCTCACGAGTACCAACTTAGAATCCTACCTTTAGTTCCAGATCAACATTGTCACACATCTATCAGGAAAGGATGACTCACGCATCTCATGCACAATAGAGATATTGTGACATTATACCTATCTGGTAGTACTAACATGGTGGTCCAACTCTGAGGCCATGTACTCAAGTAACCTACCCCGGTAGTGTATAAAGATCTCCACCAGTATCCTATAGTCACGACCAACAAATATCGGGACAAGCCTCCACTGAGGTGAACACTCCTCAAAATCCTTCCAGTCCCACTCCTTAGGATGCTAAAAACTAAGAGTGCAACACGTCAGAGGTCTCTTTATTTGGAACACGACAAGCTAGATACAACTAGGTAAGCATTCATCTCTAATATCTATGCCATGTTGTCATACCCCAATTTTTGACCTAAGATCCCATTTTTATTTTTGCATTTTTATACAAAAGTCAAGGTCACTAAATACAGTCGGTTTTAACCTCTCACCTTCGAGCATTGATTGTGCAGAAATTGTCAAGTGTTTTGAACATTCTTAGCCTATGTATCACTAACTTCTAATCAAGCACGAAATGTGTGTTTTTTTTGTTTATTTGATTTCATGTGCTGACAGGTCTCCTTCAATTCAGCCTTTGGATTGGACAAGTTTACTGCCTGCAAGCCTATTTCGATTGGACAAGTTTGCTGCCTGCAAGCCTGCTTTGACTGGACAAGTTTACTGCCTGCAAGCCTGCTTCGACTAGACAAGTTTACTTCCTGCAAACATGCTTCGATTGGGCAACATTGCTTCCTTCGAACACGGGCTTTCGATTGGACAATATGTTTGTTTCGATCCACATGCTTCGATTGGGCAACATTGCTTCCTTAGAACACGGGCTTTCGATTGGGCAATATGTTTGTTTCGATCCACATGCTTCGATTGGGCAACATTGCTTCCTTCGAACACGGGCTTTTGATTGGGAAATATATTTGTTTCGATCCAAGATTCGTTTGGGCATGTGGCTCCCTTCGTGCAAGTCTTTGTTTGAGCATTAACCTTTTTGTGTGCTTGCTTGGAGTCACAAAGTTTAGACCTCCTCCATGCAGGCTTCGACAAGACATTGACTATGTTTGTACTAGCTTCGACAGGACAACATTTCTCTTTAGTATGCTGCATTTCCATCCTTGACAAACTTCAGCACATGGTTGATGGCCCCCTCAAAAGACATATAGTGGTGGACTTGAGGGGCATACATATGAGTCCCTGTCGAAGGGTACGCCTTACTAGTCCATTAGAAGCACACACTTGGCCCTTTCAAATGATGCACAAAGATGATTCGTTCGAAGGACACTTGTTGGAGGAAAGTCAAACAATGTGTTGGAAGAAGAATTTGGTCGAAGGAGGGTCAAAATGAAAGGATAAAATATTCAAAGATGCTTGCTGCCAAGTTCAGACATGGTACACTGGCCAAAACTGCTGCATAGAAGTCCTGAAACACTGCCCCATTCTTGCACCAAAACAGCATACAACCACTGTCCATCGAAGGCTGCAAAGAGCAGTTTACCCAAAAATTTCAAATTATTTTGTTTTCCCTCCAAAAGCTTCAGCCAACTTTGCCTATAAATAAGAGGCTCCAACACATGTTTAAAGGAGGATCTTTGGACCAGAGGAACGAATCCCCCAAATTTTATCAAACACAACAAAACTCTCAAGTTCATCAACACTTGAGAAATCAAAACCCAGAACCCCAAACACTCATCTCTTTCGATTCTGAAGAACACCCCACACATAGAAGTTTGTTCAAACTCAAAGACAACCTTCTGTGACAACCCTTCGAACCAAAAGCAAACCCCCTGTGACTACTCTTCGAATTCCAGAAACGTCCAGGTAGCATTTCAAGTTCGAATCCCACATCCATTCAAGTCCTGAAGCAAGGTAAGTTATTCTTACCTTTGAACTTTTCGTTCCATGGCATAACATGTAAATAATACTTTTTGTTCGTTTCAAGCATGTATATACCATTGTTCCTTTCGTTTCCACCCTGTTAACATGTTTTTAAAAGTTAACCCTTTCGTTTTGCTTTCTGTTTACCTGAACTAGCTTTAATTATTAAACTGTTTGAAAGATAAATACTAGCATGGCCTCATGCCATGTTGTCATTTAATGCTTTAAATGAAAGAAACATGAAATAGGAAACGAAGCTTCTGGCTTCTACCCTCTTTCTCCAGGTTAAACGAAAGAGACCACCAGGAGGAAAACCATGTTGACTTCTAGGCCCAGACGAAAAGCATGCCTTCACTGATTCCAGGCTCAGTCGAAAGGTATTCCTTCACTGCTTTCAACCCCCAGTCGAAGGAGGCAGAAAGGCAAATTGCATCTTATACAGGTTCCAGGCCCAGTCGAAGGATACAACTTGCTGCTGCCTTTGCCCAATCGAAGGACAACACCTCGCCTCTGCCAAGGCCCAACCGAAAGACGTGACTTTGTTGTTGCCAGCCCTAATCGAAGGAGGCCGACATAATGCAAATCGAAGGTTGTTTCCCCCCAATCGAAAGATACTCATTTTTCTTACTTTTATCTTATTTTTTCCTTCATATTTTTTATGCCTTTCGATACGGTTGTAATAGTGTAGGATTTTATCTTTCTGCATTTTATTTACTTTGTACAAATGCTAGTAATTAGGCGTGTATGGCAAGATAAAATCAACAAGTAAACAAACCAAAAAATCCAAAAACACTCTTTAATACTTACTTGATTATATCTTAAAACCCGCAAAACACTCAACAAATCAAAACTCCCCCAAGGGCATGTTATCTCCGTTCTACCGCGATATCGGACGTGCCTATTGCTAGAATGTGTGCGTTAATGTCGCCCACTAAAAAACACAAACAAATCAACTTTTTTCTAGAGGAACTATGGTGTTTTGATTCCATCATTGGATACTTAGGCAAAGGGTCACGAAACCCTCACGAACGCAATAATAAAAACTCATTTCTTTCCCCTTAAGCAAACATAGTTGTAGATAAATACACCCTTGTATATAACAAACAATTTTAACCAAAAACAGATATTCCAAAAGGTTCCTGCGGAGTACCGCAGATGCATTGGGTGCTAACACCTTCCCATTGTATAACCAACCCCCAAACTCTTGATCTCTTTCAAAAACGCATTATATTTTCATTACTTGTAAGTATTATTTTACATTGCATGTTTTAGGGTTTTATTTCACTCTTTTCCCTTTCCCCTTGGAAATAATAAAGCGCGGTGGCGACTCTTGCTTTTGCGAGTCGAGTTAATTAATAACTCAATCTCCGATTTTCACCGCTACAGAATTGGCGACTCTGTTGGGGAAAGATTGACCTCTTGCTGGTCCATCCCTAAGTGGGTTAAGCCTAATTTGTCACATTTTTTTTTGTTATTATTACTTGTTTGTTTGATTATATGTGATATATTGTGGTTATTTGGGTGTTGATTACAAAGGACAAGTCCTATACCCGGACTAAGTTACACTTAGGAATAGGACGGGCAGTATAGTCATGTTAACTTTGAGGGAGTAATCCCGAAGAAGGAGGCATGAAATCCCCCACTCAGTGGAAGCCCCTTTGAACATAGTATTTGTTTACCGAGTAATCGGGAAGACATTGTTGCTTTCGACCTGGGAGCCAGAGAAGCTGAGAACCGTAGAACCCTTAACCCATCTTGGCCTCTTAGGTGTAGTGCGGAGATTATAACGGAGTAATCCGGAAGTAGTTGTCACGCGATGCTGCACTCAGACGAGTTTCTCTTGAGAATATTGCTGATTACCGAGTAATTGTGACGTTGGTAATATCCGAAGGAGGAATTTAGACTCTGGGAACTTTTAGAACCATGTTTTACAGGTGTGATTAAACCTTTAGTACATACCTTGGGGATGTTTTTACCTTTGACTCCATGCTCGTGACGTTGAACATTTCGACTTTGTTTGTGACCTTGCTTGTGGTTGTTGCATAGTCATGCATTCATGCATCCATAAAACCCTTTTCACTTGACTTTCAAGGAATTTGGAAGCCTTTCTTTGTAAACATCACAAGTTTCGTCAAGCTCAATGGATCTTGGGTGTTGATAGGGTGAAAACCCTAATCCACAAAAATGGATGATTGATCTTGATGATAACTTGATCAATGTTTGGAACCAATTTAAAATTCATCTTCTATCTTCATACTTTGATGTTTACAACTTAATATGTTGAGTTCCTTGAAAGTCAAATAAAAACTCTCTTTTGCATATCATACATCATTACACATTTTTTTGTTTCACTTTCAAAGGTCTTTTTCCAAGTCTTATTTTTCCTTTGGTCTCACCAGTACAACACTCACGCTAAGAGGACAATGGAGAATATCAAGCCGGTGGGTACTGTTGTTCTGAGTAGTCTTCGTCTTCTTCAGCCTCTTCTTCTTCAGCTTCGGATTTAGAAGGTACCGCAGCCCCTTTTCCTTTACTGTTTTCTTCTTCGGATGCGGAAGGAAAATCAAGAACCCTTCTGGCTTCACCCTCAAACCTTCTCCCCAAGGTAGCCACCCCGACTCTCTTCTTCTTCTTCTTTACTTGGTCTTTGTTCCCAAGCAGGGTCTTCAGATCCTCCTGACCTTTAGCCAAGGTCATCAGGAGTTGCTGAAACTGTGCGTTCTGAGACTGCAAGTCCTTGACCGTCTGTTCGAGATCCATCTTACTGAAATAAACAGCAGAAAGATAAGGAAACCTGGTGTGGAGACCTACTTATGCACATGATGAATGGTATGCTTATGTATGCAATGCATTCAAGGATTTAGAAAGTTCAAAATTGTTGCAAACAAAAAGAACGCACGTCATATTAATAAGAAGAAATTTGTCAGTACATAAATGCCCCATGGGCCAAATATTACAAAAACTTCTCAGGGTAAAAAGACGTTGCGCATCCTCTTTGGTGCGATGTAGGTGTTGAGGGTCTCTTCCTCATGGAGTCGGCGGGTAAGCTCCAAAACCTTCTTCTCACTGGCATACAAGCTGGCTTCGAAAGTGTTCCGTTCTTCCTTGAGTTGGATCCAACTCTTCTGCATCTCCTCCCACGATGTAGGCATGTCAGGATATAAGATGGTATAGGGAACCTCTCCTTCCATAACGGGCTCTTTAATCACAGGGAGAACATGAGGATAAGGCATCATTAGACTCTGGGCTCGGGTTCGTACCCACTTGAGATAAGGTTCAAGAGGGATGGAGTTCTTGTGCCCCAGTGTCTTGCTGTCTACCTTATTAGGCATCCTCCAAGCTCGGATGAATCTTTGGCGAAGTCCTTGCGCATCGTTATCAAAGTCAAAAACTAGGTCAGGAATCAACATGTCATGAGGGCCATCCCTCCGTGCATATCCAAATTGTCTCAAAGTTAGACAAGGATTGTAGGTAATTCCTCCTCTAATGCCAAGCAATGGAACATTAGGGAACTCTCCACAACGATCGACGATGATGACATTTTCTCTGGACCGAGAACACCAATGTACATCAGAGTGAGTAAGGGTCATCAACCGTTGTGACCACCTTAGGCCTTGGTCATTCTTCAAGACAGATTGTGGAAGGTGCGAAATAAACCACCTTGCAAGGAGAGGAGTACAACACATGAGAACACCCCTCTTTCTCATTGTTCGTGTGTAAAATGAGTGAAGAATGTCCCCAAGCAATGTTGGTATTGGATTTCTGGATAAGAAGATTTTGACAGCGTTGACATCTACAAGCTGGTCAGGATTTGGGAACAAAACCAAACCATAGATGAGGAGGGCCATAATTTATTCAGAGGCTTGTAGGTCCAATGAATTCCAACACTCTTGTGCTTTCTCAAACAAGAATTTTGCTAAGAAGCCTTTGACACCGCTTCTAGTTTCCCAATGCCCCTTGATGTTAGATGGTTGCAAGTGTAGGGCTTGAGCAACATCTTCAGGCTTTGGTTCCTTTTCCGTACCGTTGAAAGGTAGTTGATTAAGGATAGGAATTCTCAGGAGTTGAGAAAATTCCTCCAAAGTGGGTACCAACTGGTAGTCGGGGAATGTGAAACAGTGGTGAAGTGGGTCAAAGAACTGAAACAGCACCTTCATCATGTCCTCTTCAATGCTGGTGTTGACTAAGCTGAGCAGTCTACCATGTCTTTCACTGAAGGGAGAGCTTTCCGGAATCCTTGATGTGAGCTCCTTGAGTTGAGGAGGGATTCTCACAAGGTTGACTTGGATGGTTTTCCTGCGAGGAATTTCCATGACCTACAAAACAAGAACAAAGATGAAGATCTAAACCCTTGAAATGGTTAGTGTATGCATATGATGCTTCATGATGTTTATGATGTATGCCCAAAACATATGTACAAGCAAATCACACCAAACCCTAGTTTCAGCCTTGCATGAGGTTTCATAGGTAAGTACCCTCTTGAGTGTAGTTGGCTTAAAAACCTGTCCTATAAATAGTAACCGGGTTCTAAGGAGCTCAATATCACGGGATTGTTTTCATTGTTCATTGTTTTGGTTTAGCCACTTAACTAGCGACCAAAATATTCCAAGAAAACAACCCTCAATGAGTGTAGTATCGAGTATCTACCAACTTCGGACTGCACCAAAGCCGGTCATCTCACTACCCCTAATGAAAGGCCAAGATGGTCAAGTAAGGTTCTAGGTCATTAGTGCTTAGTGACATCACTCAGCGGCCCCGTACTCTCCTTGATTGAACTCAAGGGTTACCGGTACTCACAAATATGTCGCACTAATATAGCTATTGCTTCAACCGTGTCGGTATACCCCGCACAGTTTCCACAACGTATTGCTATCTATGAATGTTTCCCCAAATCCGGGTGTAGGATTGCAAACCCAAACAAGAGAGCCAAGATGTAAAGCAATCAAAACAAACAATTAGTCATGCAAGAGGGTGATCTAAGCCCTAAGGTTACTCCACTTTAAAAATCATCCCCAGCAGAGTCGCCAGTTCTGTGATACGGTGGGAGAACTGACTTGAGGTTTTGCGTTTGTTTTCGCAAATGTTTCGGTTGAGCAAGAGTCGCCACCGACTTTTAATTTTATCCTAAGGAAAGGTTAAAAAGCACAGCAAAAACCTTTGAGATGTTTTCTTGGGTTCGGGGAGTAGATTATAGAAAGGGAAGGTATTAGCACCCTTTCTATCCATGGTTATCCATGGGCTCTTAGTTACTTGCTTAGATCAACTTGCCTTGATTTTCAATTGTTTGAAATGGTGCTTTCAATTGTTTGAAATGGTGCTTTGTGTGTGGGTTTTGAAGATGTTTTGAAAAGAGGCCAATGTGGTGGCAACCTTTGCAATGATCCATGTTTGGATGTATACAAAGGTGTATGTCTTTTGAAAAGTTTTCAATGTTTTTGAAAGTTGTTTTGAAAGTGTTGTGGAGTGTGTTTTTTTAAAAAATAGGCAAGGGTTTTTGTTTCGCAAGTTGGCAAGTAACCAAAAGCTATCTACCCTAAATTTCTCAAAGATCTTTGCTCTGTTTTAACCCTTTTAACAATTTTGTTCCACCATTGTATTTGGTGGACAATCTTGTGTTAGGATGTGAACGGGACGGGCGCGGGTCATCGTTTAGACCATGATTGCAATGGTGCCAAGTATCTTTGGCAACTTTTCCTTTAAGGGACTTGATCATTTTTTTAGGCAACTTTCGAAAGCGTCATCGAGGGACTATGATCATTTGATTGTTTTGTTTTTACCAAAGATACCTAACATGCGACATGGCCCATTATTGAAGGCAACAAGTGGAGTAACCCTAAGGGTGCAAGTGTGATTAGTGTTGTCCATTTTCATGCTTGTTTATCTTGAAATTAGGTCAAACTATTTTTGGTTAATTTTGCATACAAAACCCTAATTCTATCATGGTATCATTAGAAAGCTTTTAAATGCGAAAAATAAAAGGTCCTAAGTTATTACAACACAATATATGGGATGGGGGGTACAAATGATCAAATGGGGATATTTTAGCAAGAAATTAAACCTAAACTATTACATCCAAATTGAATTATACAAACTATTTAATATACAACAATTAAATAAAAATATAATAAATGTGCAAGATGCAAAAAGAAAAGGTTTTTTATATGTATGAAAAAAAGAGTATTTTTTATGTGTCAAATAAACAAAAATAAAATTAATTAATTTTTGGTATTTTTATGTATTTAGGGTGAAATCCTAATTTTATAAATAAAATGTATTTATTATATAATATATGCAATATTTATTAATTATGTGCAAAAAAAATAAAATAAAAGAAGGTATATTGTAAAAAAAGTATTTTTGAGGTCAAAATATTAAAAAAATAAAATGTATTAATTCTTTGTATTTTCCCTAAATATACTAATAAATATATAAGTATTTTACATTATTTATTAAATATATATTATATGTACAAAAATATTAATATTTAATATTTACAAAAAAGTATATTTTTTTATAAAAATGTTTTTCAAAGGTAAAATAAAACAAAAATCAGAAAATAAAAGTATTTGTATTATTTTTTAGTATTTTTAAATAAAAGGATATTTATGTTTATTTATGTACAAAACTAAATAAAGCCAAATAAATATCAAATAAAATGTAAAAAATTTGAAAAAAATGTTTTTAATGTTTTTTATGATTTAATAAAAAATAACAAATCAGAATCAAAAGGAAAAAAATTGAAAATGACAAATAAAACTCAAAATGGGCCAGGGGGGTTCAAATGTAAAAACATGGTGCAAAAAGAAAAAACAATTCCAGGCCCATCCCAAGAAGGCTTGTCTTCAACCTCCAGCCAGTTTCAAACACAAAACGCGCGTTTTCCCTTATCAAGCACAGATCCTGATTCTTTGACTTTCAACAAAAACTTACGACATCAATGTTATAGAGCATCATGTCACGATTCTAAACATATAAGGAAGTTGTCCTAACTCTCAGAAATGAGAGAGAATTTCTCCTCCCCCAATTCCTGACCTAGCTTTTTTCAAATGTTCATGTCCAAAATACTCTTAGCACACATAACATAAATGAAAAGTAATGATATGGGTAGATTCAGGGCTATGATTAGAACATGGTTTCTTCATAAACTTAAACCTAACTATGCCTGGATAGAGAGATAGAAGTTCAAAAACTTACCTGTTCAGCTTGATTCGTGTATGACAATGGAGGTCCTTTCAAGGCAAGGTGAGGATTGGTACAACTTGCTTGAAGTCCAGGGATGCTTCCTCTATGCTTGGCTTGCTTTGAATCTTACTGAATCGATCCACAGAAGTCAACCCGCACAGATGAAAAATGAAAATGGCACACTTGGCTGTGGCTGTTACAGTCTGCTTCCAAGGCTTGGGATAGTTTGTATGAATGTTATGGAATGTGTTTGAGGTGGTTTGGATGAAAACGCACAATGGAAATGAGCTGGCCAAATCAAAGTGCAGAATGCCCTGTTTTGTGCAGTTTAATGGTGATTTTCTGTATGAGGAGGGATCAAGGGTTAAAGGCTCGTGTTTTAGGTCTGTTAGGGAGTATGGAAAGTTTGGAGAAAGTTTGTCTTGGTTGGTTCTTGCAGCAACGTGAGATCCCCTTCAAAATGCCAAGTTTCTTCTTACTTAAGCAAAAGTTGTCAAGTTGAGTTCTAGGGCAAGGCAGGTCCCTCAAGCATGATGCATCCTCTCTCCTTGATCAGTGGGATTAGTTTAATAACTTGTTCCTCAAAGATTTTCTTTGTACTTCTTTGATTCATGTTTTGACATAAAGTCATACTTTACAAGAATGGATAATTTGCTTTTTCCATTTATGACTTAATTCTTCATGTAATATCCAAATGCACAAAATAAAGCTAGCACACAATAGATTGGCATTTAATTATTGAGTGTAAATGAGATTAGAGGCCTGTAACTAGCTTGCTCATGCTGATTTGAAAAATTGCACAAGTTATGAACATGGAAATGGCTCATGAACAAATTGAGTTTTGCCCATATTGCCAAATTCGATTCTCCCTAACCACAAGGTTGTTTGATGAGTTCTTGGACATTTTGGAAAGCTTGGAATGTGTACTACAATCCATATTTGTAATGAAAGTTGAAATTCCAAGTGGAAGCATGTGAAAAGTGGCCATGAAGTTAGGCAAAAATCCTGCCTAGAATAGGTCAAAATTTTTCTAAATTAAAAATGTTTTGCACCCTTGTTCCAAAAATCATAACTTGAGCTACAAGCTTCTTTTGAGGAAACTTTGTGAATAAAAGTTGTAGATTTTGCAATGGACTACAACTTTCATGTTTTGAGTTTTGTTTGAATCCAAATGCATCTTGATGAAAAAGTGGGACAAAGTTAGGAAAAAATTAGGGATTTTCATAACTTAGAAAAATTCTAAGTTATGAAAATTCTTCATTTTAAACCCTAATTTGCAATTTTTGATTTCTTGATGAAAAAGTTTCATAATTTGACATGTTTTGATGAAAAATGAATCTTGACACTTGATTTTGACCAAAAAGTCAAAGTTTGACTTTTCAGTATACAGTCAAAAATTGATCAATTGACTGGAAAATTCATCTGTCAATCTTGTGCATTTTGGATCTTTTGAATTTGTTGAACATGTCAAAACAATTCCATTGGGTCCTTGAGTCCATACATGAGCTTGGTTTGCCATTGGTTAGGTCAAACAGTCAAAAATTGCCTTTGTGCAGTCAAAACCCTAAAAATGACCATTTTGCCCTTTTGGTGATCTGATCAAAATTCTTATGGAATTGTGATCCAAAATTGACCAAATGGTTTGTATGAGTTCAATATGTTGATGTGGGTCAAAATTCATGAGGTTTGACTGTCAATTGACCACAGTTGACTTTTTCCCCAATACAGCTGATTTCTAGGTCAACTGTCCAATTGACTGGGCAAAGTTTGGAATCAAGACTTGAAACTTGGTATGGATAAACTTGGGAGTCCAACATGAAGCATGAAAGTCATCTTAGGCACTTTAGGTCAAAACATCTTTGTGCAAACTCAAACCTTAATTTGGGTCAACAGTGCAAGGAGGAGTCTTGAGCAGAGCAAACCCTAACTTGATCTTGAGCTCCAAGGGTCTTGTGATGAGAAAATGTTGAGGGAATGAGAGGGCAAATTTTGGGGTACAACAGTTGACCCTGTTCAATCTTCTTGTACATGAAGAGTTAGATTGGCAGGTTTGCCTTTCGCGTCTCGAAGGTAAAAGGAGATTGGACACCAGAGTGCCCTTAAATTTGCACTCATCAGAACAATGGATATGGGAATGGGCTTAGAGATGCCATTTGAAGATGGGCTTAAAGATGCCATCTGAAGGGTGACAGAATCTTGTCGGAGATGGGCTTAAAGATGCCATCTGGAAGGTTTGTTGAACTGTAGTGTGACGGGTAAGAAGAATGAGGGTCAAAATGGTATCCGTGTCTGGAATGCATTTGAACTGCATCTAAGGACTGAGTTTGTATGAGCAAAAGAATGGCCTCCGTGTCTGGGGCGTATTTGAGCTGTAACTGTGTTTGAAGTGTAGAACGAATATCAGAATGACTGCCGTGTCTGGAGTGTATCTGTATTGTATCTGGGTAACGGAGAAACATCTGTATGGAGCAACTGCGTGCTGGGGACAAATTCTGAATGAGTGACAGAATGGCAACCATGTTTGGAGCATATCCGGACTGTATCCGAAGTTGAAAGTTGTATGAGTAGCAGAATGACTTCTGTGTTTGAAGGGTACCTGAAACTGTAACTAGGATTGAGATCCGTATGAGTAATAGAATGACTTCTGTGTTTGAAGTGTATCTGAAACTGTAACTGGGATCTAGATAAATGACAGAATGACTTCCGTGGCGAACGCACTGGAGAGAATCAAGCTGCTGTTGTAAGGGTTAGAATGGTATCCGTGTTCGGAATGCATTGAACCTTGAGGTGGATAAATGAATCTGAATGAGAGATAGAATGGCTGCTGTGTCTGGAGCATATCTAATCTGTATCTGATTGCTGTAGTCCGAATGAGTAGTAGAATAACCGTCGTGTCTGAGGTGTATCCATACTGTATCTGACTTGAGATTCTGAATGAGTAATAGAATGACCGCCGTATCTGGGGTGTATCCATACTGTATCTGAATAATTGTTAATGATAGCCTTTTAATTTTATCCTGAAAAGGGTGAAATGTTAGCTAAAACACAAAGTTATGTTGCATGATATGTATGATGCAAAACATGTTATATCAATGTTTATGATATGAATGTAAATGAATGCGCATGTAAGCTGGTGAGTTGTCTTGCTGAGGATAGATGAATCCTGGAGATAAAGAATCTTGACTGCTGCCAGGGAAAGTGAATCCTTGACTGCTGCAGGGGAAGACAAAACTTTTGATTGCTGAGAAGGAGACATCCCTGCCGACTACTGCCGGAGAAACAGGGGCTTGGGTTGTATACCAATCTTCTGGAGATTCTTGTCTTGAGGAGATCTTCTCTGGAGAACATCTGATTATCCTGTGAGGCACTGAGGATGAGCCTTCACCCTGCTTGGGGAAATGCAAAATCTTCACTTGTTGAAGAGATCTTAGGGCCACTGCTGGGGAACTGGCATTCCTTGGCGACTTGCGGGGATGAGAATTCCTAAAGATCTCTATTGGGGAAGTTCAGAATCTGATAGACTCATGCTGGAGAGGCATGACTGAGAATCTTCAGTTTGGTGGTAGGTATCTCGGTGGGGAGAAGCTTTACTAGCCTGGCTCAGCTTGGGTTTGATGGCAGGAAATCTTAGCTCCGCTGGGGATTGATTTTCAGATTTTTAAGGCTCCACTGGGGATTTATTTTCATATTTTTAAGGCTCCACTGAGGATTTTGAAACTTAATTCTGAGGGGAATCGAGTTCTGGAAGGCCCTCTGGCTGGGGAATTTGGAGTATAACTCTGATGAGGACTCCTTCTGAAAGGGCATCAAGATATCTATTTGTACCTTTAACCTATCAGTAATCATCTTTCTTGATTCATAAGGAAATGATTATGTTCAAATGCATATGCCTTTTTAACAAAACATTGGACGTTTCTCAAATAAAACATAAGTGCAAAAGAAAAGAGAAAGGGAAGACAACGCAAATTTCTGTATTTGGAAAAGTATTTGTATTAACTTTCTATGTATATATTTGTACAAAGGAGATAGTCATCCTAGTAAGAGGATGCCGTCGTAAAAATTTGAAAAATTTATACAAAATAAAGATGGCTATGTGAAACAATTCCATGGGATTCCATTCTGCTATAGCCTCCACAACTCTGAATATCTGTCCATTCAATGCTTCGTCTGCCGATGACTGGATTGATTAGAAGCTCGGAGCTGGTTGATGAAGAGATTGTCCTTAAAGTGATCCGACGAGACATAGTCATACGCTTTAATTCCCTAACTTTTGCCTGAATCGCCCTTTCGGGTTTTCGATCCACCGGGAAACCCCTTTTTGCCCAAGCCGGCCTTTCGGGTTTTCGACTTGTCGGGTGTACAGATTTTTTTGTTTTATCCCTAATTTTTTCCTGAACCGCCCTTTCGGGTTTTCGGTTCACCGGGATGCCCATTTTTTCCCAAGCCGCCCTTTCGGGTTTTCGACTTGTCGAGTTATCTTATGCGTAGTATCTTTTGACTATGTCTGCGTTTGCAGGGTGCAGAAAATCGTCGCCGTCCATGGTGGTTAGAATCATTGCACCACCAGAAAATATGCTCTTGATTACAAATGGTCCTTCGTATGTAGGAGTCCATTTTCCCCTGGGATCACTTTGCGGCAGGATAATCCGCTTGATTACGAGATCTCCGACTTGATATACTTGATGTCTGACTTTCTTGTTGAAAGCCTTGATCATCCGCTTTTGATATGTCTGACCATGGCAGACAGCAGCGAGTCGCTTCTCGTCGATCAAATTGAGTTGATCAAGTCGGGTCTGAATCCAATCATCTTCACTCAAACCAGAGTCCTTCATAATCCTTAAAGAAGGAATCTGAACTTCCATCGGCAGGACAGCTTCCATGCCATACACCAAAGAAAATGGGGTTGCCCCGGTTGAAGTACGTGCCGTCGTACGGTATCCATGCAGAGCAAACAGTAACATCTCATGCCAGTCCTTGTAAGTGACTGTCATTTTCTGAATGATCTTCTTAATGTTTTTGTTCGCAGCTTCAATAGCACCGTTCATCTTCGGCCGATAGGGAGATGAATTGTGATGATAAATCTTGAACTGTTCACACAATGCGGTGATCATAGTATTATTCAGATTTGTACCGTTGTCCGTGATGATTCTGTCTAGAACACCATACCGGCATATGAGGTTTTGCTTGATGAAGCGGGCAACCACATTTTTAGTGACAGAGGCGAAAGAAGCTGCTTCGACCCATTTGGTGAAGTAGTCAATGGCAACCAGGATGAAACGATGTCCGTTGGAAGCCGTGGGCTTGATCTCTCCAATCATGTCAATGCCCCACATTGCGAATGGCCAAGGAGCTGTCAGCATGTTGAGAGGAACCAGAGGAACATGAATCTTATCAGCGTAGACTTGACACTTGTGGCAAGTTCGGGAGTGCTGATGGCAATCTGCTTCCATGGTAGACCAGTAATAGCCTGCCCTTAGGATCTTTTTAGCCATAGTATGCCCGCTCAAATGGGTGCCAAATGTACCGCTGTGCATCTCTGTCATGATTAACTCCGCTTCAGCTTTGTCAACACATCAGAGTAAAACACAATCATGGTTGCGCTTATAGAGGATGCCATTGCTCAGGAAGAACTTGGCAGCAAATTTCCTTAGGAACTTCTTGTCATTTACGGAAGCTCCTTCGGGATATTCTCTAGTCTGGAGATACCTTTTGATTTCGTGAAACCAGGGTTGTTCCACTACTTCTTCAGTATTAATCTCATGACAATGCGCAGGTTCATCCATTCGCTCGATGGTGATCAGGGGAGCCTCGTTATCCCAGTTGAGTTTAAACATAGAAGACATTGTGGCCAGAGCATCTGCTGGCTGATTCTCTTCTCGCGGGAAATGCTCAAAGGTAATTTGCTCGAAATGAGGCAACAATGTCAGGACATGTTCTTTGTATGGGATAAGATTAGGATGTTTGGTATCCCACTCTCCTTTGATTTGACTGATAACCAAAGCTGAGTCCCCAAATACAATCAAAGATTTGATCCCCAAGTCTATAGCTGCCTTGAGACCAAAGATGCAAGCTTCATATTCTGCCATGTTGTTTGTGCAGCTGAAGCAGAGTCGGGCCGTGAAAGGAGTGTGACAACCTTCCCGGGAGATGAGTACTGCACCGATACCATTTCCAAGTGCATTTGAAGCACCATCAAAGTACAGGGTCCATCGGGATCCCTTTTCGAGTCCGTCATACGGTCCGTTACCTTCAATGTTGTCCAAATTCATGATGTCCTCGTCTGGGAAATCAAATCTCATGGTTTGATAATCTTCGATAGCTTGATGAGCTAGATGATCAGCTAGTACACTCCCTTTTATAGCTTTTTGGGTGGTGTACTGGATGTCATACTCTGTTAGGATCATTTGCCATCTAGCTATTCTTCCAGATAAAGCAGGCTTTTCGAAGATATACTTGATAGGATCCATTTTGGATATCAACAAGGTGGTATGAGTCAACATATACTGCCTTAGTCGGCGAGCAACCCATACCAAAGCGCAACAAGTTTTCTCGAGCAGTGAGTAGCGAGTCTCACAGTCGGTAAACATTTTGCTAAGGTAATAAATAGCATGCTCTTTTCGACCAGACTCGTCATGCTGGCCCAAAACACACCCCATTGAGTTATCCAAGACGGTTAGATACATGATCAATGGTCTTCCTTCGACGGGAGGCATCAGAATAGGAGGTTCTAGCAAATACTCTTTGATCTTATCAAAAGCAGCTTGGCAATCGTCGTTCCATTCGACTACCTGATCCTTCTTTAATAATTTGAAAATTGGCTCACAGGTAGAACTCAGATGAGAGATGAATCTGGCAATATAGTTCAAGCGCCCCAAGAACCCTCTAACCTCCTTTTCAGTACGGGGAGCAGGCATCTCTTGTATTGCTTTCACTTTTTCTGGATCAACCTCAATGCCTTTATTGTTGACAATAAACCCTAGAAGTTTACCAGACCTAACTTCAAAAGTACACTTACTTGGATTCAGCCTGAGCTTGTACTCTTTCAACCGGGCAAACAGCTTTTCTAGGTGTTCAAGGTGTTCCTCCTCTGTTTGTGACCGAGCTATCATATCGTCTACGTAAACTTCGATCTCATGATGTATCATATCATGAAATAAAGCTACCATGGTGCGTTGATAAGTTGCCCCTGCGTTCTTCAGTCCGAACGACATCACCTTGTAACAGAAAGTACCCCATTGTGTAACAAAGGTTGTTTTCTCCATGTCCTCGGGGGCCATTTTAATTTGATTGTAGCCCGAGAATCCATCCATGAAGGAAAACACTTTGTGCTAAGCCGTGTTGTCGATCAAAATGTCAATGTGCGGTAGCGGAAAATCATCTTTGGGGCTGGCCCTATTCAAATCCCGGTAGTCTACACACATCCTGACCTTGCCATCTTTTTTAGGAACTGGCACGATGTTAGCAACCCATTGTGGATAGGATGTAACAACCAGAAAGCTAGCGTTGAATTGTTTCATCACTTTTGCCTTAATTTTCTCAGACATATCGGGCCTCATTCGGCGGACCTTTTGCTTTATCGGTGGACAATCCTCTCTTGTGGGGATACGGTGAACCACGATGTCTGTGTCTAAACCCGGCATGTCTTCGTAAGACCAGGCGAAGATTTCAACGTACTCATTTAACAGCTGTATCAGGCGCTTCTTGACACTTGGTTCCAGATTGGCACCCACTTGCACTTCCTTTCGGTCTTCCTCTGTTCCTAAATTGACAGTTTCCAACGACTCTTTGTGAGGCAAGATGGCCCTTTCCTCTTGCTGTAGAAGTCTGGCTAGTTCCCCTGGTACTTCACAACCTTCGTCATCTTCATACTCAGCCTGATTGACCAGATCTTCAGAGTTATTAAAGGACATAGCAGAAAAGTCACCCATAGAATCCAGAGTGGATGGGTACCTGCATTTGTGAGTGTGGGTGTGTGTAAGGGATAGCCATCCTTAAACAAGAAAAATGCAAAAAGGGAACGAAAATGAACACAACAGTTTATCAATGAAAAACGTCCAATGAATCATTAAACATGGCATATGGATATGAAGATAATCAAAATCCTTACAAATGAACCTACATGCCCCGGGCAAGGCATGAGGCAAAAAAGTAGTGTACGGATTGTTCAAAAGTAATTATTATAGACCAAAGGAAATGTCTGATAGATAATTACTGATTAATAAAAGTAATGGGAACAAAATACTTAGCCTCCCAGTTGCGTAGTCCCCCTTCGATGGTTGGGTAGATCCAATCTTCAATGTTGGCCTCTTCGTCTTCACCTTCCAAAGCATTGATCCCATAAGGAGAGATCTTGATGGGTGCTCTTTCAATCTTTGAGCGGCGCATAGCTTTCTGCCCCGCAGCAGTGAATCCTAAACCAAACTTGTATGTTTTATGAGGAATATTTGGCAACTGACCCCATGTTGAACTCTTCCCTTCCTTCAATGCCGCTTTCGCGTCTTTTAGAGATGCCATCCTGGCCACCCGCTTTGGTACCTGAGCTACCACTTTTGCTACTTCCACTTCAGGAGAGACTTCCTCGAAGTGCTGGAATGGCGTCTCAATGAATTCACCTTCTACCTCCATGTATCGGAAAGAGTTCAGGTGGCTGATCATATACTCTTCTTCACCGTGGACGGTACTATCTTTCCCTTGACAGGGTACTTCAACATTTGATGTAGGGAAGAGGTGACTGCCCCAGCATTGTGTATCCATGGTCTCCCCAATAAGCAAGAGTATGACGGACGGATGTCCATCACATAGAAAGTTGAGGGGAAAACCTCTGTGCCAACCTTAATGGGAATGTCCACCTCCCCATGTACCATTCTCTTTGACCCGTCAAATGCTCTTACAATGATATTGCTTGGCTTTAACTCCAAGCCTTCATAGTCTAAACGGTCGAGGGCCTTCTTAGGCAGCACGTTCAGAGAAGAACCAGTGTCGACTAGAACATGGGCCAGAGTAGTCCCTTGGCATTCTACTGACACATGTAATGCGTCGTTGTGTTTTCTTCCTTTTGAGGTTAGGTCAGCATCAGAGAAACCTAAACCGTTGTCTGCTGTAAGACTGGCTACACAGTTTTGGAATTGGTCGGCAGAGGTTTCCTGGGGTACATGGGCTGTCTTCAGGAATTTTATCAATGCTTTGGCGTGCGCCTCTGAATAAAGTAGCAATGCTAACATGGAGATTTTCGAGGGGTTTGCCCTAGTTGCTCTACCACGTCATAATCACTCTTTTTAATTATTTTCAAGATCTCCTCCATCTCTTTCTTAGAGGTTTCCGGGATGACCAAAGGTTGAGCCCTCGTCCTGACGAGCTCATCTTGGATCCCTTTACCCTTATCAGCAGAGGTAGGAGGGACAACAACAGGAACAACAGCATCTTCAATCAATGGGGTTCTAACGGAAAGTTTTATTGGTGCAGGAATAACTTCGGCGGTAGATGAGGGTCCAAAGATTGCCTTTGGGGGAGCAATCTCTGGAGAAAATATTCTCCCACTTCGGGTGATCTTGCTTGTGCCGGCAATATTTCCAATGCTGGCATCTTCTTCATCAGAGCTTCCTTCGGTTATTTCTACTTGTTTAATACCATGATAGTAGATTTCTCCACCATAATTCCATGGTATTGACTTTTCAGAACTGTAGGGGACAGGCCCTGGCATAGTTATCTTCAGAGGAACAGACCTTGTAGAAGATGTAATCTTAACAGGATTTCTGACGGCCTTGGAAAGATTGGCGTGAATGGTGATAATTGAAACATCTTCAGTAGGGGTCGGAATAGCAGAAACTTTTTCAAACAGAATTTGTTGACTGTCCATCAGGCCTTGGATGCCTTTCTTCAGTAACGGGCAGTCAATTGGCAGAGAGTAACAACAGTAACAATCTTCTTTGCATCCCGCGAAAATCCCGGCCTTTAACAGATTTAACTTGATGGTTAACAGCGGAGTTGACAGGTCATTGACATCAGAAACATACAAATCCTCCTCAATAGCATGGACATTTCGACCGTGCTTCGGCATCGGAGCAGATATCACGTTTGGTTTCTCTGGAGCATCGAACTCCACCTCTTTTGCATCTATCAAGTCTTGAATTTTATTTTTCAGTGCCTAACAATTATTTGTGTCATGTCCGACGCTATCAGAATGGTAGGCGCATTTGGCATTGGCATTGTAGGCTGGTGAGGTCGTATTCACATTTTACAGCGCTTCTTTGATATTTGTGAGATTCAGCTTTAACAAGTGTGGAAGAACTTGCGCGGGCGTCATATTAATGCGGGTGAACTGCCGTGGTGGCCGTTCTCCCCATTGCTGTTTAGGTCTGGACGGGTTATTGCGAGGCTGATCATTTGGTGTATTTTGGATCATTACGGTCCCCACAGTCGGTCTGCGCTCACTTCTTCCTGCTCCCCTTTGAGAATACACAACAACCGTTTCTTTCTTCGCTGGAAATGATTTCTTAGCAATTGTAGATGCAGAGGCATCCTTCTGAATCTTCCCGTTCTTGATACCGGCTTCTACCCGCTCGCCAGTCAGAATTAATTCAGTAAACCCCGAGGAAGAGCTACCGATCAGATGATTAAAGAATGGACCAGACAGGGTCCCAAGGAACATATCAACAAGTTCTCTATCAGAAAGAGGTGGCTGTACTCTTCCAGCCAGATCACGCCACTTCTGGGCGTATTCCTTAAATCCCTCACCCGAGGCCATTCTCATACTCTGCAACTAAGTGCGGGTTGGTGCCAGGTCAGAGTTATACTGATATTGGCGATAAAAAGCAGCTGCCAGATCCTCCCAACTACGTATCTCCGACCTTTCCAGCTTGTAAAACCAGTCTAGCTGAGTGCCAGACAGGCTATCTTGAAAGAAATGTACCAAAAGGTTTCTGTTAGATGTGTGAGGTTAGATTCTTTGGACATATGACCTTAGGTGCATTTTTGGACAAGACAGGCCGTCATATCTTGCAAAAATAGGCACTTTGAACTTCGGGGGGATCACAACTCCGGCAATTAATCCCAAATCTTCGAAATCCAGGCCTGGAACTCTCTGCAGCTCCATAGCTGCTAAACGGTCCTCCAAATTCTTGTACTTGTCATCAGCCGGTGGGTACTGTTGTTCTGAGTAGTCTTCGTCTTCTTCAGCCTCTTCTTCTTCAGCTTCGGATTCGGAAGGTACCGCAACCCCTTTTCCTTTACTGTTTTCTTCTTCGGATGCGGAAGGAAAATCAAGAACCCTTCTGGCTTCACACTCAAACCTTCTCCCCAAGGTAGCCACCCCGACTCTCTTCTTCTTATTCTTTACTTGGTCTTTGTTCCCAAGCAGGGTCTTCAGATCCTCCTGACCTTTAGCCAAGGTCATCAGGAGTTGTTGAAACTGTGCGTTCTGAGACTACAAGTCCTTGACCGTCTGTTCGAGATCCATCTTACTGAAATAAACAGTAGAAAGATAAGGAAACCTGGTGTGGAGACCTGCTTATGCACATGATAAATGGTATGCTTATGTATGCAATGCATTCAAGGATTTAGAAATCTCAAAATTGTTGCAAACAAAAAGAACGCACGTCATATTAATAAGAAGAAATTTGTCAGTACATAAATGCCCCATGGGCCAAATATTACAAAAACTTCTCAGGGTAAAAAGACGTTGCGCATCCTCTTTGGTGCGATGTAGGTGTTGAGGGTCTCTTCCTCATGGAGTCGGCGGGTAAGCTCCAAAACCTTCTTCTCACTGACATAGAAGCTGGCTTCAAAAGTGTTTTGTTCTTCCTTGAGTTGGATCCAACTCTTCTGCATCTCCTCCCACGATGTAGGCATGTCAGGATATAAGATGGTATAGGGAACCTCTCCTTCCATAACGGGCTCTTTAATCACAGGGAGAACATGAGGATAAGGCATCATTAGACTCTGGGCTCGGGTTCGTACCCACTTGAGATAAGGTTCAAGAGGGATGGAGTTCTTGTGCCCCAGTGTCTTGTTATCTACCTTATTAGGCATCCTCCAAGCTCGGATGAATCTTTGGCGAAGTCCTTGTGCATCGTTATCGAAGTCAAAAACTAGGTCAGGAATCAACATGTCATGAGGGCCATCCCTCCGTGCATATCCAAATTGTCTCAAAGCTAGACAAGGATTGTAGGTAATTCCTCCTCTAATGCCAAGCAATGGAACATTAGGGAACTCTCCACAACGATCGACGATGATGACATTTTCTCTGGACCGAGAACACCAATGTACATCAGAGTGAGTAAGGGTCATCAACCGTTGTGACCACCTTAGGCCTTGGTCATTCTTCAAGACAGATTGTGGAAGGTGCGAAATAAACCACCTTGCAAGGAGAGGAGTACAACACATGAGAACACCCCTCTTTCTCATTGTTCGTGTGTAAAATGAGTGAAGAATGTCCCCAAGCAATGTTGGTATTGGATTTCTGGATAAGAAGATTTTGACGGCGTTGACATCTAGAAGCTGGTCAGGATTTGGGAACAAAACCAAACCATAGATGAGGAGGGCCACAATTTCTTCAAAGGCTTGTAGGTCCAATGAATTCCAACACTCTTGTGCTTTCTCAAACAAGAATTTTGCTAAGAAGCCTTTGACACCGCTTCTAGTTTCCCAATGCCCCTTGATGTCAGATGGTTGCAAGTGTAGGGCTTGAGCAACATCTTCAGGCTTTGGTTCCTTTTCCGTACCGTTGAAAGGTAGTTGATTAAGGATAGGAATTCTCAGGAGTTGAGAAAATTCCTCCAAAGTGGGTACCAACTGGTAGTCGGGGAATGTGAAACAGTGGTGAAGGGGGTCAAAGAACTGAAACAACACCTTCATCATGTCCTCTTCAATGCTGGTGTTGACTAAGCTGAGCAGTCTGCCATGTCTTTCACTGAAGGGAGAGCTTTCCGGAATCCTTGATGTGAGCTCCTTGAGTTGAGGAGGGATTCTCACAAGGTTGACTTGGATGGTTTTCCTGCGAGGAATTTCCATGACCTACAAAACAAGAACAAAGATGAAGATCTAAACCCTTGAAATGGTTAGTGTATGCATATGATGCTTCATGATGTTTATGATGTATGCCCAAAACATATGTACAAGCAAATCACACCAAACCCTAGTTTCAGGCTTGCATGAGGTTTCATAGGTAAGTACCCTCTTGAGTTTAGTTGGCTTAAAAACCTGTCCTATAAATAGTAACCGGGTTCTAAGGAGCTCAATATCACGGGATTGTTTTCATTGTTCATTGTTTTGGTTTAGCCACTTAACTAGCGACCAAAATATTCCAAGAAAACAACCCTCAATGAGTGTAGTATCGAGTATCTACCAACTTCGGACTGCACCAAAGCCGGTCATCTCACTACCCCTAATAAAAGGCCAAGATGGTCAAGTAAGGTTCTAGGTCATTAGTGCTTAGTGACATCACTCAGCGGCCCCGTACTCTCCTTGATTGAACTCAAGGGTTACTGGTACTCACAAATATGTCGCACTAATATAGCTATTGCTTCAACCGTGTCGGTATACCCCACACAGTTTCCACAACGTATTGCTATCTATGAATGTTTCCCCAAATCCGGGTGTAGGATTGCAAACCCAAACAAGATAGCCAAGATGTAAAGCAATCAAAACAAACAATTAGTCATGCAAGAGGGTGATCTAAGCCCTAAGGTTACTCCACTTTAAAAATCATCCCCAGCAGAGTCGCCAGTTCTGTGATACGGTGGGAGAACTGACTTGAGGTTTTGCGTTTGTTTTCGCAAATGTTTCAGTTGAGCAAGAGTCGCCACCGACTTTTTATTTTATCCTAAGGAAAGGTTAAAAAGCACAGCAAAAACCTTTGAGATGTTTTCTTGGGTTCGGGGAGTAGATTATAGAAAGGGAAGGTATTAGCACCCTTTCTATCCATGGTTATCCATGGGCTCTTAGTTACTTGCTTAGATTAACTTGCCTTGATTTTCAATTGTTTGAAATGGTGCTTTCAATTGTTTGAAATGGTGCTTTGTGTGTGGGTTTTGAAGATGTTTTGAAAAGAGGCCAATGTGGTGGAAACCTTTGCAATGATCCATGTTTGGATGTATACAAAGGTGTATGTCTTTTGAAAAGTTTTCAATTTTTTTGAAAGTTGTTTTGAAAGTGTTGTGGAGTGTGTTTTTTTAAAAAATAGGCAAGGGTTTTTGTTTCGCAACTTGGCAAGTAACCAAAAGCTATCTACCCTAAATTTCTCAAAGATCTTTGCTCTGTTTTAACCCTTTTAACAATTTTGTTCCACCATTGTATTTGGTGGACAATCTTGTGTTAGGATGTGAACGGGACGGGCGCGGGTCATCGTTTAGACCATGATTGCAATGGTGCCAAGTATCTTTGGCAACTTTTCCTTTAAGGGACTTGATCATTTTTTTAGGCAACTTTCGAAAGCGTCATCGAGGGACTATGATCATTTGATTGTTTTGTTTTTGCCAAAGATACCTAACATGCGACATGACCCATTATTGAAGGAAACAAGTGGAGTAACCCTAAGGGTGCAAGTGTGATTAGTGTTGTCCATTTTCATGCTTGTTTATCTTGAAATTAGGTCAAACTATTTTTGGTTAATTTTGCATACAAAACCCTAATTCTATCATGGTATCATTAGAAAGCTTTTAAATGCGAAAAATAAAAGGTCCTAAGTTATTACAACACAATATATGGGATGGAGGGTACAAATGTTCAAATGGGGATATTTTAGCAAGAAATTAAACCTAAACTATTGCATCCAAATTGAATTATACAAACTATTTAATATACAATAATTAAATAAAAATATAATAAATGTGCAAGATGCAAAAAAAAAAAGGTTTTTTATATGTATGAAAAAAAAAGTATTTTTTATGTGTCAAATAAACAAAAATAAAATTAATTAATTTTTGGTATTTTTATGTATTTAGGGTGAAACCCTAATTTTATAAATAAAAGGTATTTATTATATAATATATGCAATATTTATTAATTATGTGCAAAAAAAATAAATAAAAGAAGGTATATTGTAAAAAAAGTATTTTTGAGGTCAAAATATTAAAAAAATAAAATGTATTAATTCTTTGTATTTTCCCTAAATATACTAATAAATATATAAGTATTTTACATTATTTATTAAATATATATTATATGTACAAAAATATTAATATTTAATATTTACAAAAAAGTATATTTTTTTATAAAAATGTTTTTCAAAGGTAAAATAAAACAAAAATCAGAAAATAAAAGTATTTGTATTATTTTTTAGTATTTTTAAATAAAAGGATATTTATGTTTATTTATGTACAAAACTAAATAAAGCCAAATAAATATCAAATAAAATGTAAAAAATGTGAAAAAAATGTTTTTAATGTTTTTTATGATTTAATAAAAAATAATAAATCAGAATCAAAAGGAAAAAATTGAAAATGACAAATAAAACTCAAAATAGGCCAGGGGGGTTCAAATGTAAAAACATGGTGCAAAAAGAAAAAACAATTCCAGGCCCAGCCCAAGAAGGCTTGTCTTCAACCTCCAGCCAGTTTCAAACACAAAACGCGCGTTTTCCCTTGTCAAGCACAGATCCTGATTCTTTGACTTTCAACAAAAACTTACAACATCAATGTTATAGAGCATCATGTCACGATTCTAAACATATAAAGAAGTTGTCCTAACTCTCAGAAATGAGAGAGAATTTCTCCTCCCCCAATTCCTGACCTAGCTTTTTTCAAATGTTCATGTCCAAAATACTCTTAGCACACATAACATAAATGAAAAGTAATGATATGGGTAGATTCAGGTCTATGATTAGAACATGTTTTCTTCATAAACTTAAACCTAACTATGCCTGGATAGAGAGATAGAAGTTCAAAAACTTACCTGTTCAGCTTGATTCTTGTATGACAATGGAGGTCCTTTCAAGGCAAGGTGAGGATTGGTACAACTTGCTTGAAGTCCAGTGATGCTTCCTCTATGCTTGGCTTGCTTTGAATCTTACTGAATTGATCCACAGAAGTCAACCTGCACAGATGAAAAATGAAAATGGCACACTTGGCTGTGGCTGTTACAGTCTGCTTCCAAGGCTTGGGATAGTTTGTATGAATGTTATGGAATGTGTTTGAGGTGGTTTGGATGAAAACGCACGATGGAAATGAGCTGGCCAAATCAAAGTGCAGAATGCCCTATTTTATGCAGTTTAATGGTGATTTTCTGTATGAGGAGGGATCAAGGGTTAAAGGCTCGTGTTTTAGGTCTGTTAGGGAGTATGGAAAGTGTGGAGAAAGTTTGTCTTGGTTGGTTCTTGCAGCAACGTGAGATCCCCTTCAAAATGCCAAGTTTCTTCTTACTTAAGCAAAAGTTGTCAAGTTGAGTTCTAGGGCAAGGCAGGTCCCTCAAGCATGCTGCATCCTCTCTCCTTGATCAGTGGGATTAGTTTAATAACTTGTTCCTCAAAGATTTTCTTTGTACTTCTTTGATTCATGTTTTGACATAAAGTCATACTTTACAAGAATGGATAATTTGCTTTTTCCATTTATGACTTAATTCTTCATGTAATGTCCAAATGCACAAAATAAAGCTAGCACACAATGGATTGACATTTAATTATTGAGTGTAAATGAGATTAGAGGCCTGTAACTAGCTTGCTCATGCTGATTTGAAAAATTGCACAGGTTATGAACATGGAAATGGCTCATGAACAAAGTGAGTTTTTCCCATATTGCCAAATTCGACTCTCCCTAACCACAAGGTTGTTTGATGAGTTCTGTGACATTTTGGAAAGCTTGGAATGTGTTCTACAATCCATCTTTGTAATGAAAGTTGAAATTCCAAGTGTAAGTATGTGAAAAGTGGCCATGAAGTTAGGCAAAAATCCTGCCTAGAATAGGTCAAAAATTTTCTTAGTTAAAAATGTTTTGCACCCTTGTTCCAAAAATCATAACTTGAGCTACAAGCTTCTTTTGAGGAAACTTTGTGAATAAAAGTTGTAGATTTTGCAATGGACTATAACTTTCATGTTTTGAGTTTTGTTTGAATCCAAATGCATCTTGATGAAAAAGTGGGACAAAGTTAGGAAAAAATTAGGGATTTTCATAACTTAGAAAAATTCTAAGTTATGAAAATTCTTCATTTTAAACCCTAATTTGCAATTTTTGATTTCTTGATGAACAAGTTTCATAATTTGACATGTTTTGATGAAAAATGAATCTTGACACTTGATTTTGACCAAAAAGTCAAAGTTTGACTTTTCAGTATACAGTCAAAAATTGATCAATTGACTGGAAAATTCATCTGTGAATCTTGTGCATTTGGGATCTTTTGAATTTGTTGAACATGTCAAAACAATTCCATTGGGTCCTTAAGTCCATACATGAGCTTGGTTTGCCATTGGTTAGGTCAAACAGTCAAAAATTGCCTTTGTGCAGTCAAAACCCTAAAAATGACCATTTTGCCCTTTTGGTGATCTGATCAAAATTCTTGTGGAATTGTGATCCAAACTTGACCAAATGGTTTGTATGAGTTCAATATGTTGATGTGGGTCAAAAATCATGAGGTTTGACTGTCAATTGACCACATTTGACTTTTTCCCTAATACAGCTGATTTCTAGGTCAACTGTCCAATTGACTGGGCAAAGTTTGGAATCAAGACTTGAAACTTGGTATGGATAAACTTGGGAGTCCAACATGAAGCATGAAAGTCATCTTAGGCACTTTAGGTCAAAACATCTTTGTGCAAACTCAAACCTTAATTTGGGTCAACAGTGCAAGGAGGAGTCTTGAGCAGAGCAAACCCTAACTTGATCTTGAGCTCCAAGGGTCTTGTGATGAGAAAATGTTGAGGGAATGGGAGGGAAAATTTTGGGGTACAACAGGTGGTTTCTACTCCGAAGCGTCGTCATTTCCTTAACCGTCACAAAATCCTTTTGAGAGATGAACGCTCATGTTGAATTAATTGAACATAAGGTTGGAGAAATCACGAAGAATGGGTGGGCACCTATATATTTTGAGCCTTAAAAATCTTTTTTCTAAAAAACCATGAACCAGGCCACATTACAAGCTTCAAAAGTCCTAATTGAAGCAAGGTTATTTTGAAAGCATACTTCAATGAGATGGTGTTCCTGACTCCCATGAATGTTTGTTAAATAGTTATGTTGGTATCATATGCTTTTGATATACAAAAATTAATGGTGCTCTAACTCGCAAAATTTGTGCGATACCTTTTAAAAATCTTCAAGACTTACATAACTGTTGCATTAGAATTTTCATTCTCATAATAAACTTTTTCTAACTGCAAAACATTTGTTTGATATCAAGGAAGCTCACATATAAGCATTACCGATGAGTTTATTCTTTTAAGGCCTGAAACTCTGTTGAGTAATTAGAGAATCATTTCAAGAAAAATCATATCAGGGGGCATGTCACATGAAGACCTTAAGAACGAACATGTTGCTTCTCCTATTTAATGCTTTCCCAACTTGTTTACTCTTTTGGGGCAAAATTTGAAGACTTTGTTGTGCCAATACAGTCAATCCGGGGCAATCACGTCGAGATTTGATGAATCTCTCTAAGAGTTTGAAGACACCAGAGCATAGTGAATGCCAGGTCTTTTGTAAAATCCTCTTGAGACGATTTCTCCTCATCAACCATATAGCTCGGGGCATTTTAGAAGTGAAGTTATTCGCAACAATTGTCGTGCAACATGCAACTTATCAGCAGTAAACTTGGGGCATCCAAAATTAGTCCCAGGGGAAATCCAAATTTGTTAAGATATGTGATATGTTTTGCACACATTATCAGAGGGTGGTGTTCTCAGTATCTCCAGCTAAGCATGACTTTTTCCAGCTGAAACATTGTTAGTGTTGTTATCCTTTCAATGGATTGTTTGTGATAGAAGACTGGACTTTGGGTTTTCTACCTGAAAATATCTTCCCATCCATAGATATTTAAGCCTTGTAAAAGGACTTTTCTCCAATGATGGCTTTTGTTTTGATCTCCAGTAATGTTACCATCTTGTTGAGATTAGCTGAGTGTCGGGTTGTGTTGTGATGTCTTATCATCTTCTGTCTATCTCCTCTATTTGTTTTGTCAGCATATACATGACATTCATTTATTCATTCACACTTGCATCATGCACACACATTGATATTTATTGATGTTCTTGATCTGTATACTTTGGTTATCATATTTCTTCTCCCCAAATAGAGTGTCAACTTAAGCATAAAGTGCGCCTCCTTTCTAATTCCCCATTGAGTTAACTCTCGTGGAAGAATCTTGCTTTGGCTTTCCTTTTCCATCTCTGGATAGGATAAATCCCCATTTGAGTTGTTTCCTCATGGGGTGGAGTCTTGTTTGACTGTTTTCTCTCCAGTTCATTCCTGGATTGAGCTTTGTCTCTTGTGAATGATACCCTGTGGATCTCTCTAGACTGTGAAACCTAGATAAAGAGTGCATTGATCTTGCGTATGTAAATACTTGGTCTCCTCAGGAAGGATTTATTCATGGTTCCCCATTGAAGATGAACTTTATTACCTGGTAGTGTTATCATAACCTTCTTCTGGAATATCGATGTGACAACAAGCGACAGAATCTTTATTTGAGCAGTTTGATCATTTCTGAATTTCTTTATGACAAATGTAGGTCTCTTCATAAGCAGTTTGTCCATCCCCGATGAAATTATTGATTCTCACCTCCAGCAATATCTTTACGATATTTTGTTGGTATCTTTGAAAAACAGCAAGCGACGGTCTCTTCATGAGCAACTTGTGTGTCATTGATACCTTTGAGAAAACAGCAAGCGGCGGTCTCTTCATGAGCAACTTGTGTGTTATTGTTCTCTTGAAAAACAACAAGCGGCGGTCTCTTCATGAGAAACTTGTATGTTATTGATACCTTTGAGAAAACAACAAGCGGCGGGTCTCTTCATGAGCAACTTGTGTGTTATTGTTCTCTTGAAAAACAGTAAGTAGCGGTCTCTTCATGAGCAACTTGTATGTTATTGTCACCTTTGAAAACAACAAGCGGCGGTCTCTTAATGAGCAACTTGTATGTTATTGATACCTTTGAGAAAACAACAAGCGGCGGTCTCTTCATGAGCAACTTGTGTGTTATTGTTTACTTGAAAAACAACAAGCGGCGGTCTCTTCATGAGCAACTTGTTGTGTTATTAATACCTTTGAAAAAACAGCAAGCGGCGGTCTCTTCATGAGAAACTTGTATGTTATCATTACCTTTGAAAAAACAACGAGCGACGGTCTCTTCATGAGCAACTTGTATGTTATTGATACCTTTGAAAAACAACAAGCGGCGGTCTCTTCATGAGCAACTTGTATGTTATCATTACCTTTGAAAAAACAACGAGCGGCGGTCTCTTCATGAGTAACTTGTATGTTATTGATACCTTAGAGAAAACAGCAAGCGGCGGTCTCTTCATGAGCAACTTGTGTGTTATTGTTCTCTTGAAAAACAGCAAGCGGCGGTCTCTTCATGAGCAACTTGTATGTTATTGATACCTTTGAGAAAACAGCAAGCGGCGGTCTCTTCATGAGCAACTTGTGTGTTATTGTTACCTTTGGAAAAAAAACAGCAAGTGGCGGTCTCTTCATGAGCAACTTGTGTGTTATTGTTCCCTTGAAAAACAGCAAGCGGCGGTCTCTTCATGAGCAACTTGTATGTTATTGTTACGTTTGGAAAAAAAACAGCAAGTGGCGGTCTCTTCATGAGCAACTTGTGTGTTATTGTTCCCTTGAAAAACAGCAAGCGGCGGTCTCTTCATGAGCAACTTGTATGTTATTAACACCTTTGAAAGGAAGCAAGTGGCGGCCTCTTTATTTGAGCAGCTTGTGTATCCCCAACAATAATGCAAACGACACCTCTTCGGAAAAGTTCCATCGGGAAATTTGTATTGTATCCTTTTCAAGCGATATCTTGGTAAAATTCAGAAGTCAGAAATGTTTATTTCCAGTCTCAGTACTGATGCCAATCATTTTCCAGTCTCAGTACTGATGCCAATCATTTTCCAGTCTCAGTGCTGATGTCAATCATCATCTGCCAGCCTTAATGCTGATGTCAATATTTCTTTTCCAGTCTCAACACTTATGTAAATCATTCAAGAGTCTGTCATTTGAAGCCTATGACTCTGTTTCCCCAGTGGAGTTATAATCTCTTTCCCTGTGGGATTACTGTATAATGTGATTGGTTTCTCCAGTAGTAGTTTGTCTCATACGGCATTATTCCTCATTAAATTGCGGTATCTTAAGGCCAAAAATTGTGTATTCTATATTTAAGTCCCTTCAATCTCGCCGAATTGAAGAATCAAATCTTCATATCTCCGGATAGAAGAAACTTAAATAGGGGCAGCTGTCATACCCCAATTTTTGACCTAAGATCCCATTTTTATTTTTTGCATTTTTATACAAAAGTCAAGGTCACTAAATACAGTCAGTTTTAACCTCTCACCTTCGAGCATTGATTATGCAGAAATTGTCAAGTTTTTTGAACATTCTTAGCCTATGTATCACTAATTTCTAATCAAGCACGAAATGTGTGTTTTTTTTGTTTCTTTGATTTCATGTGCTGACAGGTCTCCTTCGATTCAGCCTTTCAATTGGACAAGTTTACTGCCTGCAAGCCTGTTTCGATTGGACAAGTTTGCTGCCTGCAAGCCTGCTTCGACTGGACAAGTTTACTGCCTGCAAGCCTGCTTCGACTAGACAAGTTTACTGCCTGCAAACATGCTTCGATTGGGCAACATTGCTTCCTTCGAACACGGGCTTTCGATTGGGAAATATGTTTGTTTCGATCCACATGCTTCGATTGGGAAACATTGCTTCCTTCGAACACGGGCTTTCGATTGGGCAATATGTTTGTTTCGATCCACATGCTTCGATTGGGAAACATTGCTTCCTTCGAACACAGGCTTTCGATTTGGAAATATATTTGTTTCGATCCAAGATTCGTTTGGGCATGTGGCTCCCTTCGTGCAAGTCTTTGTTTGAGCATTGACCTTTTTGTGTGCTTGCTTGTGTAGCGATAAAAAATGTAGCGGGGTAAATCGGTGATCGAATTATTGATTAATTCGTCTCACAAAAGCAAGAGTCGCCACCGCGCTTTATTATTTCCAAGGGAAAAGGGGAAAGAGCGAAATAAAACCCTAAATATGCAATGTAAAATAATACTTTCTAAAAGTAATAAAAATACAAGGCGTTTTTGAAAAGAGATCTATGGTTAGGGGGTTGGTTATACAATGGGAAGGTATTAGCACCCAATGTATCTATAGTACTCTATAGGAACCTTTTGAAATATCTGTTTATTAAAATGTTCGTTTGATTAAAATAAATTGTTTTGGCCGAAAAGGGGTACGGACGGGTTTTTGAAGGTACGACGACTTAATGTCGAAGTTTTGGCTTAAAAGGTATAAGTTTTGAAAAGATTGAATATTTGGGGAAAAAAATTGTCTTAAGTTTTCAATGAGATGAGGGTATTCGCACAATGTTTTTTGATGACATGAAGTCGACAAAAATTAAACAATTCCCTTGGATTTAGACGTAAACGGAATAAACAAGTAAAGACGAAATAATTAAATAGAAAATTAGATAGATAAGTGATATACAACCATAACAATTAAATAACAGACTAAATGGTGTGAACATACATTTTTATATTTTTTGTTTAATATTAATTAAAGCGAGGGAATTAATAAAATGTTTTTTAAGTTTCTATTTTTATATGTTTTTTAGAGTTTTTATTTTTTTATATGTTTTTTTTAGTATTAATATAAAGTATTATTTTAAGATTTATTAACTAAATTAACTAAAAATTCTAAAAAAGGGGCTAAAGAAATAAAATGGAAAGAGGTGTATCAAGAATCAAGGGGGGGTAAATTATAAACAATGCATGGGCCAAAGGGCTTTAAGGGGCCCAAAACAGAAATGGGATGGGGGTGTGCTTAAGGAAATCGTTGGGCTTTTAGGCATATGAGATGGGTTAAGGTCCATACATTCATAACTTTGCTTAAGGGTTAAACAACTTTGTTTTAGTTTGGGAAAAGAGTGGATTAGGGTTAAGGTTACAGCGCTGCTGCTCTTCGTTCACGCGTTCTCTTCGTTCTTGATTCATCCTCTTCCACCTTCGCCTGAGTTTTCCTGCCACGGCCACCGGCGTCCTCAACCTCCTCTTCCCTCCAACGAGAATACCAGGGCGACAGATTTAAGGTAAATTTCGTTTTGAATCTCAAAGGGGTTTTATTACAATTTTGCATGTGGTGATTTTTACATCCATTTTTTGATTCTGACTTCCTATTATTATGGTGATTTGAGGTATATGACAGAAAAAGAGGGGGAAATGTTACCTTTGGAGACGAAGGAAGAAAGGTTGGGGGTGCTGTGGCGGCCAAGGCAGCGGGGAAGACGGCGGAGGCGCGCTAGCTTGCTTTGACCGGAACCTGGTACTCTGTCTTCTTCCGCTTCTTGCTTGCTTACTGTATGCTTATTGTTTGATGATCTTGACGCCTTGAAACGCTTCTTTATCTTCTTCTCTGATTCTTTGGCTTACGTTCTGGTGCTTGAATATGCTATTGTTGAAATATTTATTTTGACTAGCTTGACAATGTTGATGCTTGACTGCTGCCTTCAAATACTTTTCCTCTCTTCTTCTTCACTGTGCTTCAGTTGCCTTTTTTTTATTGGCCTATGATGAATATTTCTGAGGCTTTTGTGTTGCCCTGTACATTTGCTTTGAATCTGGTTCTAAAATCTTGACAGTTTGTGTTTGAGCATGGTTTCGATTGGGGCTGGAAACAGGTTGGACAAAATATTATTTGTTGGTGATGGCTTATGTGGGTTATGCTTAGCAGGTTATGTTTTACTGGTTTTCGGTCATGGTTTTATGGTTTAGCTTCAGGCAGGTTGAAGGTTTTTCTGGTTTTCTGGTTAGGCTGGACAATTTTGTGTTTAACTGATTTTTTTTAGGCCATGGTTTTGGTTTTTAGATAGCAGGTTCTACTGGTTTTTGCTTTGAGACTTTGAGAATTTTCTAAGTATTTGTTTTTTGACAGTTTTTGAGTTTTTTGAAGGCTTGAAAAACAGGTTATCAACTCTCTCTTTTTTGAAGGGTTTGTTGTCGTTATAACAGTTAGTTGGCCTCCTATTCTTGAGGGCTCAGGTTTTGAATATTTTTACTATATTTTGGCCTTTGACACTTCTGCACTCTATACTGCTACATTCAGTTTGTTTGGTATCCTTTTTCATGCTTTCCTTTCTTCACTGGATGCTGTTGTTCTGCTTTCCATCCCTTTTCTGCCTAAGGCCAAAACCTATAAACCTACACTCTTCCTCTCTTCTCTCTCCTTAGTACAATTTGACATTAAAATGATGTTATGTACTTTTAAGTTCTGAAAAAGCAAAGCTGGAAAATGATGAAAATTAGAAATATATTGCTTGCATATTTGGTTTTAAACTGCACATGTTTCCTCTTTGTCAACTGCATTGTACAGTATGGAGCCTTTGTATTTTGACTTCTTCCCACATTTTGGGTAGTTTACGTTGGACTTGTGTTGAAAATTGCATATGCTGTTGAACTATGCATTTTATTTGAAATATGCAGTTGGCTTTTGAAAATGTGCAATTGATTTGAACTATGCAGTTTACAATTAAAATGTGCAATTGATTTGAACTATGCAATTTACAATTAAAATGTGCAATTTTGACAAAAAATGAATTTGTGCAATTTTGACAAAAGTGAATTTGTGCAATTTTGACAAAAGTGAATTTGTGCATATTTTTAACTTGTGCATTCATATTTGTCAATAAAAATTCATCCCCTTTTTGTGAACCGGGAGAAATCCCGTGATTTGCAAAGAGGGTAAAAAACTGATTCTAGCCGTTTGCTTTTAATGATGAACGCTAAATTAATTTTTTGCTTTTAATTATATTCATTTCTGACTTTTTCTTTTAATTTTTTTTTGCAGGTAAAATCAAATGAGTCATCAAAGAAGTATTGGATAAAAGATGAAGATTTAGAATCTTAGAAAAATAAAAATAGTTTTTTATTTTACTTTAAACATTTTATATAATTATCATTGTAAATACTTTGTACATAATACAGTATTTAAACAACAATTGTAATAATTAGAATAAAGATGAATAAAATTCTATTATTTACCAGTTAATTCTTTTCTTCTTTCCAATTATTTATTTTATCATTTATAATTCTTTAAATTATATAATAACTGAAAATCAATTCCAATCATTTAAATTTAGAATGATAAATAATTAAACAAACATCATTGATCAATTAACTTCTCTTCAATTAATTATTTCATTATTTATAATTCTTCTAAATTATAATAACTGAAAATAAAATTTCAACTATTTAAACTTAGAATGATAAATAATTAAATAAACATTGTTTGATCAATTAATAAACTTCTTTTCAAATATTTACTTTATTATTTATAATTCTCTAAATTGTAATAATTGAAAATAAAATTTCAACTATTTAAACTTAGAATAATAAATAATTAAATAAACATTGTTGATCAATTAATAAATTTAGCGTTTCAAAAATAAACAGCTCTTGACTTGGAAAAGTTATGAATTTAAAAAAACTGCTTTGAAAGTTGATAAAAATAGGTCAAAACCCTTGCAATGTAATGATGCAGATGGGAGATGGTATCTTAGGTCAAAATTTGGGGTATGACAGCTTGGAGTCACAAAGTTTAGACCTCTTCCATGCAGGCTTCGATAAGACATTGACTATGTTTTTACTAGCTTCGACGGGACAACATTTCTCTTTAGTATGCTGCATTTCCATCCTTGATAAACTTCAGCACATGGTTGATGGCCCCCTCAAAAGACATATAGTGGTGGACTTGAGGGGCATACATATGAGTCCCTGTCGAAGGGTACGCCTTACTAGTCCATTTTAAGCACACATTTGGCCCCTTCAAATGATGCACAAAGATGATTCATTTGAAGGACACTTGTTGGAGGAAAGTCAAACAATGTGTTGGAAGAAGAATGTGGTCGAAGGAGGGTCAAAATGAAAGGATAAAATATTCAAAGAGGCTTGCTGCCAAGTTCAGACATGGTACGCTGGCCAAAACTGCTGCATAGCAGTCCTGAAACACTGCCCCATTCTTGCACCAAAACAGCATACAACCACTGTCCCTCGAAGGCTGCAAAGAGCAGTTTACCCAAATTGTTCAAATTATTTTGTTTTCACTCCAAAAGCTTCAACGAACGTTGCCTATAAATAAAAGGCTCCAACACATGTTTAAAGGAGGATCTTTGGACCAGAGGAACGAATCCCCCAAATTTTCTCAAACACAACAAAACTCTCAAGTTCATCAACACTTGAGAAATCAAAACCCAGAACCCCAAACACTCATCTCTTTCGATTCTGAAGAACACCCCACACATATAAGTTTGTTCAAACTCAAAGACAACCTTCTGTGACAACCCTTCGAACCAAAAGCAAACCCCCTGTGACTACTCTTCGAATTCTAGAAACGTCCAGGTAGCATTTCAAGTTTAAATCCCACATCCATTCAAGTCCTGAAGCAAGGTAAGTTATTCTTACCTTTGAACTTTTCGTTCCATGGCATAACATGTAAATAATACTTTTTGTTCGTTTCAAGCATGTATATACCATTGTTCCTTTCGTTTCCACCATGTTAACATGTTTTTAAAAGTTAACCCTTTCGTTTTGCTTTCTGTTTACCTGAACTAGCTTTAATTATTAAACTGTTTGAAAGATAAATACTAGCATGGCCTCAGGCCATGTTGTCATTTAATGCTTTAAATGAAAGAAACAGGAAATAGGAAACAAAGCTTCTGGCTTCTACCCTCTTTCTCCAGGTCAAACGAAAGAGACCACCAGGAGGAAAACCATGTTGACTTCTAGGCCCAGATGAAAAGCATGCCTTCACTGATTCCAGGCTCAGTCGAAAGGTATTCCTTCACTGCTTTATACAGGTTCCAGGCCCAGTCGAAGGATACAACTTGCTGCTGCCTTTGCCCAATCGAAGGACAGGACCTCGCCCCTGCCAAGGCCCAATCGAAAGACGTGACTTTGCTGTTGCCAGCCCCAATCGAAGGATGCCAACAAAATGAAAATCGAAGGCTGCTTCCCCCCAATCGAAAGATACTCATTTTTCTTACTTTTATCTTATTTTTTCCTTCATATTTTTTATGCCTTTCGATACGGTTGTAATAGCGTAGGATTTTATCTTTCTGCATTTTATTTACTTTGTACAAATGCTAGTAATTAGGCGTGTATGGCAAGATAAAATCAACAAGTAAACAAACAAAAAAAATCCAAAAACACTCTTTAATCCTTACTCGAATATATCTTAAAACCCGCAAAACACTCAACAAATCAAAACTCCCCCCAAGGGCATGTTATCTCTGTTCTACCGCGATACCGGTCGTGCCTATTTCTAGAATGCGTGCGTTAATGTCGCCCACTAAAAAACACAAACATATCAACTATTTTCTAGAGGAATTACAGTGTTTTGATTCCTTCATTGGATACGTAGGCAAAGGGTCGCGAAACCCTCACGAACGCAATAATAAAAACTCATTTCTTTCCCCTTAAGCAAACATAGTTGTAGATAAATACACCCCTGTATATAACAAACAATTTTAACCAAAAACAGATATTCCAAAAGGTTCCTGCGGAGTACCGCAGATGCATTGGGTGCTAATACCTTCCCATTGTATAACCAACCCCCGAACTCTTGATCTCTTTCAAAAACGCATTATATTTTCATTACTTGTAAGTATTATTTTACATTGCATGTTTTAGGGTTTTATTTCGCTCTTTTCCCTTTCCCCTTGGAAATAATAAAGCGCGGTGGCGACTCTTGCTTTTGCGAGTCGAGTTAATTAATAGCTCGATCTCTGATTTTCACCGCTACACATGTGCGTACTCACTAACACGCTGCATGCATAAGAGATTCCAAGGATAATTCTTCCAGATAGTAAATACCATAGTTCTAAACAACTGATATAACTGTGGTCATCACGTTGATGCTTCGTATAGGAACTAGTTTCCATTCACCTACTCCCCCAAAACCAAGTGCAGTTTTATAGCCTCACTCAAGGTTAGATGAACAAAAACTAGCAAGGAACTTAGGCTACTGTATTTCATGCCTTTGCTCACTTCAATTGTCGCCTAGCGTAAAACTAGGACTTAATCACATAATGGGAAGAACGAAGATACAATAGTCCCTTCACTAATTAGGTATCCAATATGTACCCAATTGGAGATCATCACATCCACTCATTCTATCAATCCTTTACTAGGTAGCTACTCACCACTTAGGGTATACTGAATCGGGTCAGAGTCTAGCACCTCGTACATTCAAGTAATGCTACACCAGAGTAACCAGAAATGTTCGGTCTGTCTTTCTCTAAACTTCCAAAAATTTTCCATCCAATAGGTACTCTCGTCCTATCCATCCCTGGTAACCATACTTAGTCAGTGAATCCTATCGACTTCAAGATTATCCCTTTCATAGAATCCCTTTACTACATTCCTGCTCAAGAACTTCGTCAATTCCTCCCACTACTACATGAACTAAAAGAATTTTCACTTCGTCCATTCGAAACTTTGGAAAATCCAATTGTCTTAATTCTTATCACGAAAGTTGGGTTGTCAGCTATTTCGTGCCTAACTCTCCACCTATGCTTGATAATCTAAAATTCTCTCTACTTAACCGAAATCTACCACTTAAGCTCGAGTCACTTTGGATCTTATGCATCCTCATGGTGGCTCTACTATGATCCTCTCTATCATGCACACAGTCACCGAGGTGATCAGGCTCAATAACTGAATACTATGACAGTATAAATTAGGGTAGCAATACACACATGTGAGGGAGAAGAGAATTTCTAGTGATGTTTCATGGCAGGAACAAGATTTGACCTTCTATGATACCAATTTTAACACCTCGTACATATACGTCTAGAATAATATGTAGTGATGTTATAAATGATTCAAAGAAACATACAAAAGCTGGAAAATGACATAAATAAAATTGTATACTTTGCAATTCTATAGAGACAAGTGTATACAATTCATATGTCTACAATAATGCACATAAAAAATATAAGATCTGATGAAGTCTTCCTGCCATCTGCTCATTAGCGTCTTCAAAGTAGACCATCTAGTTATTCTTCACTTCTAACATGTGCCATAAAAATATTAATAAGATTGGGATGAGATTACTAAATCTTAGTGAGTTCCCCTATCTTATGGGTCCACTAGGTTCTACAGGAGGGTACATGCATAAAAATTGATCCTCCATCGATACGAGGTTTCCTCACAGTCAAGTACAAGAATACACAACAACACATACATCACAATTGGGATTCCCTTGACTATCCAATGTGAAATCTTCAAACTTACAGAACAACACAAAACAAACAAGTATGCATACCCATACCCATGCACGAGGAATCTTGAATAGTATCTTGCCTGCTAACTAGGCCACACAATTATACCCTCGATGGGTATCCCAAGTGCTTAGTGCCAAGAGACTTGTAGAAGTCCATCACATAATGAGTCAGATGAGTCCGAAATGGAATTCCATCTGTGAAAAGTTCTGAAGAACCCAATCCTGGATGAAGTGACATTTCCTACATAGCGTCACGACCCCGTGAATCATCAATACACATATGGGTATCCCAAGTGCGAAAACACCTACATGATTGCACAAGCCCATCGGGAAAAATCCTAGTGATATTGCCTATGTGGCACCATTATAGGTGAGTACTCAAAGTGATATTTCCTACATGGAATCACAACCACACCATACCAAGCACATCGATGTGTCATCACCAAGTGGGATTGTCCTTTTTAAGACCCTCACAAGCATAACACAATGGTAGCTTAAGTGTGTATGATGTACCAAGAACTCAGATGTGTTGTCACCAAGTGGGAACACCCTTTTAGACCCTCACAAGCACATCGCAAAAGTAAAAATAGGTTGGACCCATTCCATGGTCATATGTTATTTACCACCTAGTATCTTAAACCTACTTCGATTCAAGCATACGTCACAACCACATCCCAACATTCAATTAGAATGAATGGGAAAATGACCATACACATCAAGCCACACTCACGCAAACATCTCTGAAGGTTCAATCAGAACAAACGAGAACAAGACAAGAAAATTATCACATCATAGCATTTATCATCATAATGAATTCATTTAAGCATGCACACATGAGTGACATAAGGTGATCATATCATAGCATCACAAAATCCATAATACTAGTCATAGCAGACAATGGAGGCGTGCGATTCACATTACCGATTGAAACTCCACTTGAGGGAATCAAACATACATTCTTCCAATAGAAGTTCTCTAAGCAAACTAGCAGTGAAAGGAACTTCGCTATGTGAGGCCTAGCACGCTTAAGGAAAATTTTCCAGGATTTTCCTTCTCAAATCAAGCAAGTTCACTAAGCGAACATGAGTTCGCTAAGCGAAAGTGCAAAACTAAAAATATTCCAAAAATGCATCAAGACTTAATAAACACAACCATTATAATCATGGATAAGATCAATAGGCCATATATAACGTATATATCCAGGGTTGAAAACATGGGATGGGATTAACCCAAGGAGTTGCATTTCTATAAACATTTTCTTAAGTCCATTAATGCTTATTCAACATCATACAATTAAACATCCGTTTTCCATATTATTAATTGAAATAAAGCGTTATATCTAAGCATACTCACATGGAGCATTAAAATACCTTTCCAACGCTTCGGAGTGTACTCTCTTTCGAGTTGTAAAACCCAAGTTATGGTCATTTCAGTGAAACATAAAATTTGGTTTAGTCAGCAGACTTTCGCTAAGTGAAACCAGAGTTTGCTAAGCGAACCTGATAGTACAAAACACGAATTTTAGGATTCTAACACCCATTTATGCATCCTAATTCATCCCAAAACAAACCCAATTATGTATTAACATTCCAAGGCATATAAGGACATCAAAAGAACATATTTTACAACAATTAATCAAGCATGCAAGGTATAACTCATCATCTAACCCTTGACCATACAAAGTTACCAATTTACTATCCAAGTTCTAACTATGGAACTCACCTTAATTTACTTGAAGATTCTAAGTCAGAGAGATGAAGATAATGGTGATTCTGCACTTGATCAAGGTTCTCCCATCAAGTTTGCCAAGGAGGTGCACATACATGTGATGAAGAAGCTTGAAATTTGATTTTTGCTCCCAGTTCCTTTCTTCTACTCCTTTCACGTTTCCTCTCTTCTACTTCTCCAAAAATATGATTTGTTATGAAACTATTATGTTCCTCCACCAAACAAGCCCTTAAATGACTCATTTAATTGGTACAAAGACCAAAATACCCTCTAACCATGTCATATTTACCAGTATGCCATTTAGTTACATTCTAACTATTTCCTTATGATTTCAATTATTTCTCATATTATACCATTTTAATTCCTTAGCCCTTATTCTCATGCTTAAATAATTTGGGATGTTACACGTTGAAATATCATTTTACTAGTCATTGGAAAGATCTTATTGCTAGTTTCTGAAAAGATCATGTTTATGTTCACAGTAGTAGGTTCAAAGATACATTTTTAAAAACTTCTTAATACAAAGTTTTATATTATTTTCAAGTCTATCAGGAATTGAAACTTGAGATATTTAAATTAAAATAAATAATTCATAGTATAATGATAACTTCAAAATCTTAGATGGTTAGAATGTGTGGCATATGACTATAATAACCACAAAGTCGGAGGATCAATTCTTTCCTCTAGTGTTTTCAATCTTTTTTAGACTTTTTAATTTTATGTTATGGTCCTTTTATGCCACTTTTGAAAAATTATATGTCAATTATTGGAAATTGATTAGCATTCACTAAATTATTTTAATTCTCGTATGTGTCTATAAAAGCTATAAATATTATCAATTTTCTTAAAACTTCATGTACTATTTCATTATTTATGATAAAAGTATTGTTAAGCGTCTTCACGGTAAAGGTATTATCAATGTCTCTCAAGGGAAAATATTGAGTATTATTCCATAATGTCCATGAAATCTTCTATCATTAGAAAACAACTTAATTATTCTTTGTATTTTAAGTACAATACATTCTTTCAAAAACAAACACAAATACAAAGGGGTGTGTCTAAGACACGTTTTCAATATAGTTATCTATGAAAGTACAATTAATATAATTCATAAATTATAATTTATATTCTCTGAGAGCATATTTATTAGAAAATTTGTATGTATCCCCTTTAGACCAACATGAGCATTGTAATCAACTTGAAATTCTATTCTCTCCACAATATTTTTAATCAATACAAAATTGATTTTAAATTTATCTAAAAAAAATAACTTTGAAAAGTAGTTATTGGAATATTCTATTACTAGCCATTTGACAATCTTGTTTCTAGACGTTTAAGAGTTCACACTTATATACATACTCAATTCAAAAATACATATGTTGCAAACTTTGAACATAGATTTGATGGCTATTTTCAATTTTGTGTGATACTGGAATATGAGTTATTTAAATTAATATAAGTAAATTTTAGTGCAAGGGTAGTTGGAATAGCTCAGTTGGTTAGAGCGTGTAACTGTTAACCACAAGATTAGTTGATTACAATTATCAAAATTATAATATTATCAGTTTTCTTTCAAGAATTTTCAAGAAAGCCCATTCTAAGTATTTTGCTAAATATCGAGTCTTCCAATAGCTGTCACAACTATAAAGAGTGTGTTTAAGACTAATTTTGAATAAAATTATCTAGGAAGGGATATTCAATATTATTCAGAAACTTCAATTTCCTTTTGAGAGAACATAGTCGTTAGACGTCTTGTTTGCGTAACCAGTTTGGACCACCATGGAAAGTTTCTTCAACTTGACTTTCAGTTAGGTCCAACACAATTTTTCACCAATATTAAAGTGATGTTAAATTTAGTTTAAATATGTCTTAAAAATTATTCGTTGAAATGTCATTTTACTAGTCATTGAAAAGATCTTGTTGCTAGTTTGTAAAAAGATCATGTTTATGTCCATAGTAGTAGGTTCAAAGATACATTTTTAGAAGATTTTTTAACATAAAGTTTTATGTTATTTTCAAGTTTATCAGGCACTGAAACTTTAGATATTTAAATTAAAATAAATAATTCATAGTATAATGGTAATTCAAAATCTTTGTTGGTTAGAATGTGTGGCATTTGACCACAGTAACCACAAAGTCGGAGGTTCAATTCTTCCTTCTAGTGTTTTTAATCATTTTTTAACTTTTTAATTTTATGTTATGGTCCTTCTATGCATCCTTCGAAATATTATATGTCAATTATTAGAAGTTGATTAACATTCACTAAATTATTTTAATTCTTTGATGTGTCTATAAAGGCTACAAATATTATAAATTTTCATAAAACTTCATGTACTATTTCTGTAACATCCCTATCTTTATAAGCATGAGAAGTTAATAGAAATTCTAATGGCATAAGAGTCATTCTCATTCAGGACCATTATTCTAACAATTAGATATCTTTAGGAAATTGGTTGGAATTAGACTAGATGACAACATTGTAAATACGACTTAGTTAAAGGGAATTTTGGACAATAAATCATGTTGTATGAATCCTTAAAGACTTGTTTGGTAGAGACAACATCCTTATTCCTTTTCAAATCAGATTTCTGAGGATAGAAGAGTAGAAAGAGAAGATGGAGAAACTCAATTTCATCACTTCCATCTCCATTTTCATAATTTAAGGACAATCTTAACTAAACAGGTAACAACTTTTTACTTGTAACTCCGATTTAATTGTGTTGTACCCCAAAATTTGCCCTCTCACATTTCTCAAAACATTGCAAGAAAAATCTCCAAGTGGCTCAAGATTGCTCAAGAGTTGGACAGTCAAGCTATCTCCTAAGGCAGTCAACCCCAAATTAGGGTTTTGTGTTGCATCAAGACCCTTGAATCTAAATGACCTCAAATGCTCCCTAATGTCCTAATATGTTCTCAAGGTCATCCATGTCAAATTTCAAGCCTTGTAGAGGAAGCTTACTCAGTCGATTGCTCAAAGGGTCCAAAAATCGACTATGCTAGGGCAAAAGTCAACTGTGACCCAAATACAGTCAAACTTCAAGATTTTTTGTCAACATTCTCATTTTGAAGTATATTTCATCATTTTATCAAGGGTTGATCATGATTAATGAAGGATTGCTCAAAATTCATCAAGACTCAAAAGTTGCTAAATTAGGGTTTTGTTGGAAAAGTCAACTCAACTTTGACCAAGCATAACTTTCTCATACTTTATGATAAATGAACCATCCAAAGCTCATTTTTAAGAGGATGCAATTTCCTACAATCCATATTCACACCCCAATATCAAAAAAGGCACTCACAAGAATTTATAAATTTGGACATTATAGGTCATTTTTGAAAGTCAACAAAAACACCTTTTTTTCCAAAGCTTATAACATGAGCATGGAATATTAAAATGATATGAGACCAAAAGGGTTGATTAGAGGACATCTCAAGCTTTCTAAAAAGTCCAAGAACACTTCCAAAAGTTCAAAATTGAAGAAGTTATGCATTGTTGAAGTTGGAAATTTTTGCAAAATTGCCAAAAGTCAACTATCCCCAAAACATCAAATTTTGTCAAATGGGCCCATTCTTTTCCACTTGATTTGGACTTGCCACATTGTAAACGTGTCCTAGCTTCAGCCTTGTGTCCATTTATCAATTTTTCTATTTTATTTAATTTTTATTGAATTATTTCATTTTTAATCAATTTAAATCAAATAAAATCACAAAACTTGATTACATGAGATCCTTTTCTATTTTCAGGACCTAATCATCATCAATGTCATGATCAAATTCGTATCAAGCATTCCATGTGCAAAAAGATTGGATTTTTAGCAAATAGGCAAGTTATCAATGATGAATCAAATCCAATCTCAAGGCATCAATGTGCAAGGATTCAGTCCACAAAAGTTGACCTAATACACTACATCATACATATACAAGGCAAAGGCACGAAATCCAGACCTGGAGGCTGCAAGAACACCAAGAACCAAACTTGAAAAATTGACAAAAAGTGTGAAACTAAAATCATCCTTGGAGGCATTTTCAGAAGCGAAACTCAACATCAATCAATTGCTGGAGGTTCACTGAGTCAGAACCAACCCCTAGCAAGCTCTCACACGCTCTCAAACGCACTGTAAGTGATATGCGGCCACCCTTTGAATTTGATTTCGTGTTTCAAAATCTATGCATCATTACAAGAAACCAATGGTATATTTGCAATCACTAGACAATTTCCAAGCTTTCCATATTATTTGATTGTGTTTATCTGCTCTGTGGTGCAAAACGCCATTATAGGGTTTCCTAGGTTTTTTTAGGGGTTTTTGTTACAGGTAAAATTAGACCTATTAATGGCCATGGACATGACCGAAGGAGAAAGACAAGCACAACCATGGTCTTGGATGGAGTTTATATGACCTGAGATGGGTTTTTGAAATAACATATGCTTTTAGCTGCGGATTTAAATCCGCATGTAATTTCCTTGCAGACCTGAGGACAGGGACGACAACATGCCCCCATCTGATTGCCCCATTCAAATATTCGCGCGTTTTTGTTTTTTTTTGTTCTGGCATATTAATGTTGTTTCTCATATTATCATTATTATTGAATATACTAACAATAGAAACGCATTGGCCTAGTGGAAAGAGGAGCTGGCAGTCACCAACAGGACCTGGGTTCGAATCCCAGTTCCCCCATATGCATTGTTATTATTTTTCTTCAGGTGATCCAATGCCATGCCAAGCGCGCAGCCTACAATACTCCCTCATTCAATTAATGGACATATGGCCCCAGGCCAGATCTGATGGTCCAGATGGGACGTCCACCATGCTACCAAGTCAAGGTGCCACATGGAATCTAGAAAAGTCAGCCAGGCCAGCGCCTATTGGGCCTCTGAATTGCTATTCCAAGCCTCCAAATTGGGCCTAAACCCCTCCTAAGTCTTTCTATTTCATTCTTTTTATTTATTTAATTTATTTAATTGTTTGTTATTATTTTTTATTATTAACTAACCAATTAAATCTTTTTCTTAATAAAATTAAAACCAAAAAATATTTTCTTATTTAAATTAAATTTCAGCATTTTATTTTTGTTAATAAATATTAATTTAATTAATTTAGTTTTAATTAGAAATAACTTTTAATATATTTTGCAATAATTAAAATTAACTTAGACAATTAGGTTTTTATTAACATTGATTAAATTTATTTTTATTTCTTTAAATACCAAAAACCCAAAAATATTTTATTAATTAATTAATTTATTAATTTAATAATTAACTTAGTTTAATTTCTTTTTAATTCAAAAACAAACCAAAAATCCTTTCTTTAATAATCAAAGGGTCAAAACCCTAGAACCCGCCCGATTTCCCGCACGCGATCTATTTTATTCAATATTGTATCTGTTTCCGGAATGTAATAGCTTAATAGGACTTTACTATTTTTACCACTTTATTTATTTTCCGCATCTTAATTTCAAGGGTTGCTTTTGGCGATGTAAATACCCGACGCCTTGTAATAGTTAGTTTAATTTCCGCAATTTAATTTCCGCAACTTATAAACTGTTAGATGTTTGATAATAGGGAATGCATGACAAGATCGAATGTTTAACTTAAAATCAACATAGATAACCATTGACATGTACAAAGATAAAATTAACTGAAAACAACACACTCGCACATGCGCACTCTTAGGGTACACCTCACTTGGTTGCCTTCGAATGCGGTCATTGAGTATAGGAAGTTTTAGAGGTCGCCCTCTTGTCCAAAGATCATAGTTGCCTCAGAAAAATGATCTAAGACATTAGGGTTACCGCTAAGGCGTCCTAACATTACTTTAGTGACCGCACGTCCCTAAATTCGAATTGACCCTTTAACTCCAACGACGATGCTACCTACTCATTCATAGTGGGATAGCATTTCCTAAAGGAATATAGCATAGAACGATTCCTTTTTCGAGTAGGTAGATGGTTCTTAAGTACTTGCCCTTTCAAAAAACAAAATCTTTTTCACACTTACACCTTTCAAACAAAAACTTCTTCAAACCCACAAACACAAAGAAAAGTAATTTTGAAAACAAAATGAGCAAGTACCTAAGAGCCTATTGTACCCCAAAATTTTCCCTCCCATATTCTTCAAAGTTTTGACAAGCATCATCTCAATTTGCTCAAGTCTACTCAAGGGTTGCACAGTTCAAACACCCTCCTAAGCCAGTCAAATTAGGGTTTTGGTTCCTTCAAGGAAGATGAGGTTTCCAAGGGGCTCAATCAAGTCCCATATGCTCATACACATTGTCAAGCATCTACATGTCAAGTTTCAAGGCTCACAAGGTCAAGTTGCACAGTCAAAAACCCTAATTGCTTCACAATCAACTGCAGGGGCAAAATGGTCATTTGGCAGTCAAAAGTCAAAATTTCTGGTCAACATCTTATTTTGAAGCCACAATCATAATTGGATCAAATCTTGATCATGATTCCACAAGAATGACTCAAAAATCATCAAGATGCGAAAGTTTCCATTTTTGGACAGCTGAAAAGTCAACTGTAACTTGACCAAGGCATAACTTTTTCATGGTTCATCAGAAAAATCCCATCCAATGCTAATTTTGAAGGGGATGACATTTCCAACAACTCATCTTCACATTCCAAGTCCAAGAAATGCTCTCACAAAAAGTTATCAATTTCAAAATTATAGGTCATTTTCAAAAGTCAACAAAAAGGCTTTTTAAGTCAAAGACCATAACTTGAGATTGGTAACTCAAAATGACATGGGACCAAAGGCATTGGTTAGAGGACTTCAAGACCTTTCCAAAATGTCCAAGAACATGTTCATATGATCAAAATTGAGCAAGATATGCATTGGAGAAGTTGGGAAATTTTTGTGAAATGGCAAAAGTCAACTATCCTTGAAACTTCAATTTTTGACAAAAGGGCCCACTTTTTTCCACTTGATTCAGCCTTGTCATGCTACCCACGTGTCCCATGATCAATTTCAAGACCAAATAATTATTTTTCTATTTTTATTTAATTTTTATGGATTTAATTCATTTTAATCCATAATAATTCAAGTAAATCTAAAAAAATTAATTAAATGGTATCTTATGGTTTGAATAGCCTTCATGAAGCATTTGCAACCTACCAATTTCGTGCTAAGCTCATTTAGGCATGAAAATTCAAATTTTGAACAAGCTTTGAAAGGCCTTTAATGGTGGTTAAGACAAAATCCAAAGCTTAATTGCAATGGTTAAAGGCTCCTAAATGTGACTTATTCTCACTCATTACTACATATGCAAGCCTTGCAAGCCTCATTCACAACCTGAACATTACACAAACGGCCAGAGCAAAATCCAAAAAGTGTCAAAAAAAGTGTGAGATCAAAAGGAGTATTGCAAGCATTTTCAGGCCAAAAGGAGAACGTGACTCTCTTCTTTGCCATCCCCTGAAGCTAAAGCAACCCTTGCCACGTTCTAAGATCCATCATACCGCGCTGTAAGTTCTTCCCAGGTCCCCCAAAATTCCATATCATTTTTTCTTATGTGTTTGTGTGCAGGATGCCCAGTGCGTTTCACCATGAACCTTCAGCGTTCCACGTGCCAAGTGGCCATGATCATCAATCTGAGGGCCAAAAAGTGATGAACACTATATTCTCCAGTCAACGTGCTCCAGGAAATCTCCAAAAGTCAACAAGGCTGGTTAATGGGCCAACAATTTCCAGGCTTCACACCTCTATTGGGCCATCAAAACCCCCATTGGTTTCTATTTCTTTTTTTTTTCTATTTTCCTTTTCTTTTTATTTTCCTTTTTAAATTATTATCATTATTGTTAATTAACCTAAAAAACTAATTTTTTCCCATAAAATTCAATAAAACCAAAAAAAAAACATTTTATTATTTATTAACTTATTTTATAAATAAATTTTAATATTAATTAATTAGTTGTGTAATTAGAACAATTCCAACATTTTTTTTTTAATAAGTAAAATTAATTTAGAATTAGAACTTTCAACTTTTAATTTCTTTTTTTTATTTTACTAAAAACATAAAAACACAAAAATATTTTTCTTTTAATTAAATTAATTAATTAGTTATTAATTTTAATTTCATTAATTACAAAAAAAGGGACAAAATTCAATTCTTATTCAAAAAGGGTCAAAACCCTTAGGACGTTCCCGATTTAATTCTCGCGCACATTTATTTATTTTGTTTGTTTATGTAACTGTCTCCAGATATGTAATAGTTAAATAGGAATTTTACCGCTTTATTTACTATTTCTCGCACTTTATTTCCAAATGGGTTTTGTTTTTTTGGCGATGTATAGACCCGCGCCTTGTAATAGTTAGATTTACATTTTCGCAATTTATTTTTTGCACTCCTAACTGTTACTAATGCATGAAAGAATGTATGTAAATAAAATCAATCCGTAGCTCACAAATAACATGTACAAAGACAATTAACTGAAAAACAACACACAAAGCACATGTCACTCCTAGGGTACGCCTCACTGGTTGCCTCGAACGTGGTCATTAAGTATAGGGTGTCTTAGAGGTCGCCCTTCTATCCAAAAGATCCAGTTGCCTCAGAACGGTTGCCTCGGATACAAAGGATCTAGGACATTAGGGTTACTTCTAAGGTGTCCTACCATTGCTTCGGTGACCACATGTGTCCCTTAATCGAATTGACCCGAATACCTCCAATGATGGTGCTACCTACCTCTCAATGGTGGGATAGCATTATCTAAAGGACTCTTACACAGCCTAATTCCTTAGAGTAGGTAGATTTCTCTTAAGTACTTTCTCTTTTCAAAACAAAACAAAAACAACTTTTCACACCTCACACTTTCTAAAAGTTTTCAAACAAATTTTTCATACACTCTTGAGGACAGATACAAGAGTTACTTAGAAATTTTTCAAACGAAACTTTTTCAAACCCACACACACATTTTAAAAGCAAACAATTTTTGAAAACATAAGAGCAAGTACCTAAGAGCCCGTGGATAACCACGGATAGAAAGGGTGCTAACACCTTCCCTTTCTATAAATCTACCTCCCGAACCGAGAAACATTCTTAAAGAAGGAATTTTACTGTGCTTTTGTCCTTTCCATGTTGGAGAACATAAAAGACGGTGGCGACTCTTGCTTACCGGGACATTTCGCGAAACCAGCTTAAAAAACAGTCAGTTCTATTCCCACCGATCACAAAACTGGCGACTCTGCTAGGGACTATAAAAGTGAGGTGTACCTTAGGATTAGATCATACTTATGTTTTCAATTGCTTTGCTTTGATTGCTTTATATTTGTGGGCTTTGCATCAGAGTTTCATAGATCCTAACCCGGATCTGGGGATACCCTTTTAGGTAGCATAAGCTGTGAGGGACCTGTCCGGCGTAGACTGACACGGGTGAAGTAGTGGCTACGTTGGTGTGGCACCTTGGTTTGTACCGATATCCCTTGTGTTGCAACGAGGAGAATATGGGTCTTCTGAGGAGTCATTAAGCACCAACCGACCTTAGAACCCTAATGTGACCCAACTTGGCCATAGAACAGTAGCAGTATGCTAGACCCATTGAGGCTAAACTCTCGCGATGGTTCTGGCCGCAAGAAAAGATTGCGATGCTGGAGTTATGACCGATTGAGGGTAGTCAGTGATATTGGGATCCTCTAGAACCCGGTTACTTTTGATAGGACAGGTCTTAACCACCAACTTCAAGAGGGTAGTACCCCAAACTTCATGCTGGCCTAAACTCTAAGGGCTCTTCTATGTGACTTGTGTTCCTTTAAACTTGGACTACTTGTACATACTTGTTATCTAACAACATGTGTTCCTTGCAGGTTTTGTTTAAAGTCCTTAATTGGGACTCATTACAGGGCCTACTTACATCACTCCAGGCATAGCATAACATCATACCATTGCATACATCCTTCATAAGGACTAATCCATTTCAAGGATCTCAAGGGTCTGTGATGCAGGTCATGATGAATCAAAGTGTCTAGCAAGGGGAAAAGGGGATTTATTTTCCTCTAGCCAAGGTTGATAACTTGAGTCAGGGGCTATGACCCACTCGATATGGTGAGCCTTGACTCTTGAAGAAGGACTCTCAGCAACATGAAGTTCCTTCAATCAAGATACCCAAATTCAAATGCTAACAAGTTTCTCTGTTTACCCCGCGAGATCCTTGAAAACATCGCATGCATACATACATATCATTGCATTACAGGTACTCTTTTCTACAGGTTGCTTAATCTTCTTCGCTGTTTATTTCAGCCATCATCATGAATCCTGAATCATCCAATGAACAAGCTATCAGGGCCCTCCAGGCCCAGAACGCCCAGTTCCAAGAGCTGGTCATGAGCTTAGCACAAGGACAACAGGAATTGGAGACTCTGCTCTTGAAGAAGAAGAAGAAGAGGACTGTTTTGTTCAACCCTAGACACAGATTTGGGAATACACTACAGAATGAAGCTAAGCGGACTACTCCTTTTGTTGGGGAAGGCAATCACCAAGAGGGAAGGGTTCCTAGTCCCGTAGTCTCTGACACCGAGACAGATTTCAATGATGAACAGTACCCTCCTGCTGAGGACAGGTACAAACAGTTGGAGGACCGGTTAAATGCTATGGAAATTCAACGTGTGCCTGGGTTGGACTTTGGAGACCTAGGTTTATCTTCTGGGGTGGTGATCCCACACAAGTTCAAGGCGCCTGCCTTTGTGAAGTACGACGGGGCTTCCTGTCCTAAACTGCACCTCCGTTCTTACGTAAGGAAGATCCAGCCTTACACGGCAGACAAGAACCTATGGATCCATTTCTTCCAGGAGAGTCTTTCAGGGACTCAGCTCGAATGGTTCTATCAGCTGGATGGAACCAGTATTCGTAACTGGGAGGACTTGGCAACTGCTTTTTATAAGCAGTATCAATATAGTGTCGACCTCGCTCCTACGCGTACCCAACTCTAGGGTATGTCACTGGGGACGGGTGAAGGTTTTAAGGAGTACGCGCAAAAGTGGAGAGACCTGGCTGGAAGGGTGCAACCGCCTTTGACTGACAGTGAACTCGTCGACATGTTCTTGGGGACCTTGTCTGGTCCTTTCTTCAAACATCTGATTGGGAATTCTTCTGCTGGGTTCACAGATCTGATCTTGACGGGTGAGAGGATTGAAGCTGGTATCAAGTCCGGGAAGATACAAAAGGGTGACTCCTCGAACGCTGAGAAGAAACCATTCAAGAAAGAGTCCAATGTTGCGTACAGTCAGAAGGATCGTCGTGACCAACACGTAGGGGCAGTCATGATGTCAGGTTCTGCGTCACGCCGACAACCGCCAAAGGGAAATCAGCGAAGGCCAGACGAACCTAAAAGACAATTCACCAACATCAACATGCCATTGTCACAAGCATTGCAGCACATGTTGAAAATGAATCTGATTGCGGTAATCAACCCTCCTACAAATCCCAAGACCTTTTCTCCAAACTACGACCCAAATGCGAGGTGTGCTTATCATTCTAGAAGCCCGGGGCACGATACTGAGGATTGTTGGGCGCTGAAATACAAGATTCAGAACATGATTGACGCCAAGGAGATCGAATTCGAGCCTGATGAGACTCCCGATGTGGTCACTGCTCCCTTGCCAAAACATGGCTAGGATTGAGAGACTCTTGTTCATTTAAATTCTGATATTGTATTTTTCTATGCTTATTCAAACAATTATTATGTCAAACTCTATTATTTCATTAATGCATTACACGTGTCTGTTTTGAAGTAATTGTGTTCTCTATATTCAAAATTGCTTTTATTTTTTTTCTTGATGTTCAACTCTCAATTAATATTTCTAAGCCTCTTGAGGGAGGATGACGAAAATGATACCACAATCTACAATATGCTTTTGAACAGACCCTGCTGATGAGGTACAGGCATTGTTTCAATTCCTAAACACTGGAGTTATAAGGATGATAATCCCTCGTCAACCCCTTTAAGCCAAAGAAGTAGGAGTTTTCTTTTCAAAAATTAAAACCCTTAATCATAACCTGGGGCAGGGTAGTTTTCTCAGTTTATCCAGTGCACAGCGAATAGCATCAAAGAAGTCCTTCCGAGACAAAAAGACAGTGATGGTTCTGAATAATCATAAAGACAGGCAGTCATTATCTCTCAGAAATAAAAGCCCATTAAGTCAAAACCTATGAAGGAGACTTACAAAACTGGGGCATCCCGCTGACGTTAAATACAAAAAGAAAACAGTTCAGGCAAAAATAGGGATAACAAAATAAAAAAGAAAGAGGTCCTACAAACCCTCAACAAAAGGAAATGACTGCCTATTCAAAATAAACTATCAACATCCGAACCATCACCGAAATATCAAGGCAAAGACTCAAACAAGGTCTAATGCACGATTAGCTGAGTTTAGGTTTGAAGAACATCACGAAGAACGGGTGGGTACAAATAAAATTTGAGCCTTTATCCTTTGTTTCTTAAACCGTGAACCGGGCCATGCTACAACCTTTAAAAGTCCTAGCTGAAGCATGGGTTAGTTCGAAAGCGTACTGTTACGAAAGGTATCCTGACTCCTTAAGGCTTGCGGCAAAATAACGAGTTGACATCACATTTTACAAAATTCACTGGTTTTACTGAAAAATGCATTTTCAAACTTCGAGACAGACATAAGCTTTGCATTTTTAATATAACATTACTTGCATATGACTATTTGTTTGAACAACATAGAAGTTCGCACGACGAATATCCAATGAACAAAAGTCTTCTCAACAAGAGGATCACCTCAAGTGGAAAAATACTTCCAACCAAGGGGCAGGCATGATCATGGTCCATCATCTGGGGCAGTTAAGTCAAGATTCGGAGAATCTCTCAAAAGGCCAACCAGCGTGGGGCAAATCTCCATCTGGATCACTTAGGGCATTGGACGATCAAACGAAGATCATCTGGTAGTAGGGCAACGCAACACTACTGACAGGGGCACCTCCCTACATCCTGAGAGCACGGACATAGTCGAAAAAATACTGCGCATAATCAAAGACCCGCTAGGTTGACACACCTAGGCAAAAATAAGGGCTTCCCGGCGAACCAAAAGGGTTCGGGCAAAAATAAGGGATGAAATATAAAAAATCTGTACACCCGGCAAGTCGAAAACCTGAAAAGGCGGCTTGGGCAAAAATGGGTATCCCGGTGGACTGAAAACCTGAAAAGGCGGTCCAGGCAAAAGTTAGGGATCAAAGCGTACGACTATGTCCCGGTATCTCGTCACTTGCCTACCAGAAAAAGGTTCATCAATCAGCAGTTATCAAGCACCTCCTAGGTCTTTTTTTCTCCCGCAGAAACAGTGGCAATAATGAGTTGTCCAAGCGATCTAGTTGCTCTGTCCGCCAAGGTACCAAGGTAGGTTCAGCTGAAGAACGTGACCAAAATACCTTCACTCCCTGCAGAGTAAGATAAGATTCAGCAATACTCTCTCCCGAGCAGAGTTGGTCTCTCATCGGCCCTGAAAAGGCACAGTATCTCCAACAAGTTAGCAACGCTCTTCCCAAGCATAGTTAGTCTACTGTCAGCCTTAAGGAAGTTGGGTATCCCCAGAAAATCTCAATATTCTCCAGCAGTATGCAGATGTTCCTAAGCAAGCATCCCCGGCCGTCTTAATATATGATTATTCCCCGGCGGAATACTAGACACCCCAGTGGAGCCATTCCCCAGTACAGTTCAAAAGTCTCCCCAGGAGAGTCGAATCAATCTCCCCAGTAGATTCTGGAAGCTTATCTCCGGCAGAGTACGAACGCTTCTCCCCGGCTTTATTCAAAGTTATTCCCCACCAGAACTTATAACTGGGTTATCCTCAGCTAATTACCACGGAAAGATCGTCCTCGGCGAATCTCTTCCTTTCCCCAGCGGAGTTCATCAAATCTTCCAACAGAGCTTATCAACGGAATCCCCAGCAGAGTTATCATCAAAACCTCAGCAAGGTATCTCTTCCCACAGAGTAATTCCCCACAGAGTAATCTCCTCAACAAGTTTATTCCCCAACGGAGTCATCTTCTCCTATCGGTTTATTCTTACAACCATCATCCCCAGCGGAAATGAAGAACTCTACTCTTCAACCTCAGCCTAGGATTCAACTTCCCGGCGTTCGTCAAGGATTTATTTTCCTAGACGAAGATACATTCATAGACATTCATCACATTATCATACACCATGACGTATGCATATACGCATCATAACACACAAATCTCATTTATTCTTGAGAACATCTTAATATCATGCAGTTCATGCATCATGACACTGCATACAGCTAACGTTTTGCCTTTTCAGGAAAAGGTCAATCAAAAGATGATTACCATCTACCTCTACAGTTCCAGATCAACATTGGTAACAAGCCAGGAAAACTCTGTGGACGACTGATCGTGGGTTAATATCTGAAACCAGACAGGACAATCATCCACTTGATCATCATGAAGCAACCCAACACTGGTTCCTTCTCAACTTCAGATGTAGTTTTACACGAATTCATCATCAGGCAACCCCACACCGGTTCCTTCTCAATTTTCAGACGAAGTCTTACACGGACCCATCACAAAGTAACCCTACACCGGTTCCTTTTCTTTCAGAAGAAGTCTTACACAGACTTATCATCAAGTAACCCTACACCGGTTCCTTTTCTTTCAGAAGAAGTCTTACATGGACTTATCATCAAAGTAAACCTACACCGGTTCCTTTTCTTTCAGAAGAAGTCTTACACGGACTTATCTCAAGATGACCTTACCCCGGTTCATCAAGAAGTCTTACACGGACTTATCTCAAGATGACCTTACCCCGGTTCATCAAGAAGTTTTACACGAACTTATCCTGCAGTAACCGTACCCCGGTTCCTCCTGAAGTCTTACACGGACTTATCTCAAGATGACCTTACCCCGGTTCATCCAGAAGTTTTACACGAACTTATCCTACAGTAACCTTACCCCGGTTCCTCCAGAAGTCTTACACGGACTTATCCCGAAGTAACCTTACCCCGGTTCCTCCAGAAGTTTTACACGAACTTATCCCGAAGAAACCCTACACAGGTTCTCTCTCTCCAGACATAGTTTTACACGGGCTCGTCGTCAAAGAAACCCTACACAGGTTCTCTCTTCCCAAAGACGCAGTTTTACACGGACTCGTCATCAGAAACCCTACCCAGGTTTTACTCCTTCCAGGATGCAGTTTTACACGGGCTCATCATCAAAGTAACCCCACACATGTTCCCTTCTCAAACTCCAGACGTAGTTTTACACGGACTCGTCATCAGTAAACCCTACACAGGTTTCCTTCTCAGCTCTAGATACGGTTTTACACGGACTCGTCATCAAAGTTAACCCTACACAGGTTCCTTCTCCATTTCAGATGCAGTCTTATACGGACTCATTATCAGTAAACCCTACACAGGTTTCCTTCCTTCAAAGATGCAGTTTTACACGAGCTCATCATCAGTCAACCCTACACAGGTTTCCTTCTTCCAGGATGCAGTTTTACACGGACTCGTCATCAGTAAACCCTACACAGGTTTCCTTCTCAGCTCTAGATGCAGTTTTACACGGACTCGTCATCAGAAACCCTACCCAGGTTTTACTCCTTCCAGGATGCAGTTTTACACGGGCTCATCATCAAAGTAACCCCATACAGGTTCCCTTCTCAAACTCCAGACGTAGTTTTACACGAGCTCGTCATCAGTCTACCCTACACATGTTTCCTTCCTTCAAAGATGCAGTTTCACACGGACTCGTCGTCAGTCAACCCTACACAGGTTTCCTTCCTTCCAAGATGCAGTTTCACACGGACTCATCGTGAAGCAACCCTACATAGGTTCCCTCTTTCAACTTACAAAATTACAATTCAACAAACAATCTCCAGATGGCATCTATAAGCCCATCCTCCCATACCATCTTTCCAAATGGCATCTATAAGCCCATTCTCGACAAGGTTCTGTCACATCTCCAGATGGCATCTATAAGCCCATCCTCCTGTCCACCATCTCTCCAAATGGCATCTGTAAGCCCATTCCCAACATCACATTGCTGATACTCTACTATGTGAGTGCAAATTTCTGGGCACTCTAGTGTTCAATCATCTTCCACCTTCGGATCACGAAAGGCACACAAGCCAATCTACATCCTTAGGTCTAAGAAGATTGAACAGGGGCAACTGTTGTACCCCAAAATTTTCCCTCCCATATTCTTCAAAGTTTTGACAAGCATCATCTCAATTTGCTCAAGTCTACTCAAGGGTTGCATAGTTCAAACACCCTCCTAAGCCAGTCAAATTAGGGTTTTGGTTCCTTCAAGGAAGATAAGGTTTTCAAGGGGATCAATCAAGTCCCATATGCTCATACACATTGTCAAGCATCTACATGTCAAGTTTCAAGGCTCACAAGGTCAAGTTGCACAGTCAAAAACCCTAATTGCTTCACAATCAACTGCATGGGCAAAATGGTCATTTGGCAGTCAAAAGTCAAAATTTCTGGTCAACATCTTATTTTGAAGCCACAATCATCATTGTGTCAAATCTTGATCATGATTCCACAAGAATGGCTCAAAAATCATCAAGATGCGAAAGTTTCCATTTTTGGACAGCTGAAAAGTCAACTGTAACTTGACCAAGGCATAACTTTTTCATGGTTCATCAGAAAAATCCCATCCAATGCTCATTTTGAAGGGGATGACATTTCCTACAACTCATCTTCACATTCCAAGTCCAAGAAATGCTCTCACAAAAAGTTATCAATTTCAACATTATAGGTCATTTTCAAAAGTCAACAAAAAGGCATTTTAAGTCAAAGACCATAACTTGAGATTGGTAACTCAAAATGACATGGGACCAAAGGCATTGGTTAGAGGACTTCAATAACTTTCCAAAATGTCCAAGAACATGTTCATATGATCAACATTGAGCAAGATATGCATTGGAGAAGTTGGGAAATTTTTGTGAAATGGCAAAAGTCAACTATCCTTGAAACTTCAATTTTTGACAAAAGGGCCCACTTTTTTCCACTTGATTCAGCCTTGTCATGCCACCCACGTGTCCCATGATCAATTTCAATACCAAATAATTATTTCTCTATTTTTATTTAATTTTTATGGATTTAATTCATTTTAATCCATAATAATTCAAGTAAATCTAAAAAAATTAATTAAATGGTATCTTATGGTTTGAATAGCCTTCATGAAGCATTTGCAACCTACCAATTTCGTGCTAAGCTCATTTAGGCATGAAAATTCAAATTTTGAACAAGCTTTGAAAGGCCTTTAATGGTGGTTAAGACAAAATCCAAAGCTTAATTGCAATGGTTAAAGGCTCCTAAATGTGACTTATTCTCACTCATTACTACATATGCAAGCCTTGCAAGCCTCATTCACAACCTGAACATTACACAAACGGCCAGAGAAAAATCCAAAAAGTGTCCAAAAAAAGTGTGAGATCAAAAGGAGTATTGCAAGCATTTTCAGGCCAAAAGGAGAACGTGACTCTCTTCTTGGCCATCCCCTGAAGCTAAAGCAACCCTTGCCACGTCCTAAGATCCATCATACCGCGCTGTAAGTTCTTCCCAGGTCCCCCAAAATTCCATATCATTTTTTCTTATGTGTTTGTGTGCAGGATGCCCAGTGCGTTTCACCATGAACCTTCAGCGTTCCACATGCCAAGTGGCCATGATCATCAATCCGAGGGCCAAAAAGTGATGAACAATATATTCTCCAGTCAACGTGCTCCAGGCAATCTCCAAAAGTCAACAAGGCTGGTTAATGGGCCAGCAATTTCCAGGCTTCACACCTCCATTGGGCCATCAACACCCCCATTGGTTTCTATTTCTTTTTTTTTTTCTATTTTCCTTTTCTTTTTATTTTCCTTTTTTAATTATTATCATTATTGTTAATTAACCTAACAAACTAATTTTTTCCCATAAAATTCAATAAAACCAAAAAAAAACATTTTATTATTTATTAACTTATTTTGTAAATAAATTTTAATATTAATTAATTAGTTGTGTAATTAGAACAATTTCAACATTTTTTTAATAAGTAAAATTAATTTAGAATTAGAACTTTCAACTTTTAATTTCTTTTTTTTATTTTATTAAAAACATAAAAACACAAAAATATTTTTCTTTTAATTAAATTAATTAATTAGTTATTAATTTTAATTTCATTAATTACAAAAAAAGGGACAAAATTAAATTCTTATTCAAAAAGGGTCAAAACCCTTAGGACGTTCCCGATTTAATTCTCGCGCACATTTATTTATTTTGTTTGTTTATGTAACTGTCTCCAGATATGTAATAGTTAAATAGGAATTTTACCGCTTTATTTACTATTTCTCGCACTTTATTTCCAAACGGGTTTTGTTTTTTTGGCGATGTATAGACCCGCGCCTTGTAATAGTTAGATTTACATTTCCGCAATTTATTTTCTGCACTCCTAACTGTTAACAATGAAAGAAAGAATGTATGTAAATAAAATCAATCCGTAGCTCACAAATAACATGTACAAAGACAATTAACTGAAAAACAACACACAAAGCACATGCCACTCCTAGGGTACGCCTCACTGGTTGCCTCGAACATGGTCATCAAGTATAGGGTGTCTTAGAGGTCGCCCTTCTGTCCAAAAGATCCAGTTGCCTCAAAACGGTTGCCTCGGATACAAAGGATCTAGGACATTAGGGTTACTTCTAAGGTGTCCTACCATTGCTTCGGTGACCACACGCGTCCCTTAATCGAATTAACCCGAATACCTCCAACGATGGTGCTACCTACCTCTCAATGGTGGGATAGCACTATCTAAAGGACTCTTACACAACCTAATTCCTTAGAGTAGGTAGATTTCTCTTAAGTACTTGCTCTTTTCAAAACAAAACAAAAACATCTTTTCACACCTCACACTTTCTAAAAGTTTTCAAACAAATTTTTCATACACTCTTGAGGATAGATACAAGAGTTACTTAGAAATTTTTCAAACGAAACTTTTTCAAACCCACACACACATTTGAAAAGCAAACAATTTTTGAAAACATAAGAGCAAGTACCTAAGAGCCCATGGATAACCACAGATAGAAAGGGTGCTAACACCTTCCCTTACTATAAATCTACCTCCCGAACCGAGAAACATTCTCAAAGAAGGAATTTTACTGTGCTTTTGTCCTTTCCATGTTGGAGAACATAAAAGACGGTGGCGACTCTTGCTTACTGCGACATTTCGCGAAACCAGCTTAAAAAACAGTCAGTTCTATTCCCACCGATCTCAGAGCCCATGGATAACCACGGATAGAAAGGGTGTTAACACCTTCCCTTTCTATAATCTACCCCCCGAACCTGAGAAATATCTCGAAAAAGGAATTTTTCTGTGCTTTTTTTCTTTCCTTGTTGGATAAAATAAAAGACGGTGGCGAATCTTGCTTACCGCGACATTTTGCGAAAACAAACGCAAAACGCAAACCAGCATTCCAAAAACAGTCAGCTCTTCCCCACCGTATCACAAAACTGGCGACTCTGCTGGGGAGCTAATAAGTGGGGTGTAACTTAGGATTAGATCATTGTGTTTTCAATTGTTTGCTTTATATGCGTTATATTTGTGGGCTTGTATCGGAGTTACTATAGATCCTAACCCGGATCTGGGGAATACCCTTTAGGTAAGTAGCAATAAACTGTGAGGGAACTGTACGGCGTAGACCGGTACGATTGAAGCAGTAGCTACGTTGGTGTGGAACTTTAGATTGTACCGATATCCCTTGTGTTGGAACGAGGAGAATATGGGTCATCTAAGGGGTCATTAAGCACCAACTGACCTTAGAACCTTTAAATTGACCAACTTGGCCATAGAACAGTAGCAGTATGCTACACTCATTGAGACTAAACTCTCGTGATGATTCCGGCCGCAAGAAAAGGTTGCTAAACTAGAATTATGACCGATTGAGGGTAGTCAGTGATATTGAGATCCTCTATAACCCGGTTACTATTTTTAGGACAGGTTTAAACCAACTGAACTGAAAGAGGGTAGTACCTAAGCTCCTTGCCAGCCTGAAATCTAAGGGCTCTCTATGTGACTTGTGTGCCTTTACCATGTTTGCTATTTGTGGATACTTGTGATGTGCTTTCTATCATGACATCATGACATCATAACATTGCATACATCTTGCATTGGACTAACCTATTTCAAAGACAGGAGGGATTCATCTTTGTTCTGTTTTGTAGGTCATGATGCCCATGCGTAGGAATACCATCCGGATCAACTTTGTCTAGGTTCCCACTATGATTAAAGAATTGGTTGCAAAGATGCCTGATACTACCTCCTTCATCAGAAGACATGGGTATCTTCTCAGTTTGGTCACCTCCAAATTGGACGAGCAGATGATGAGTGTTTTGGTCCAATTCTATGATCCGCTGTACCATTGCTTTACTTTTCAAGACTACCAGTTGGTTCCAACCTTGGAAGAGTTCTATGATCTGCTCGGTATCTCTATTCTGGAGCATACCCCGTTCATTGGTTGGGAGAAGATCCTTAGGCCAGAAGAGATTGCTTCAACCCTTCATATGACAAAGGATGAGGTAATGGCTAATTGGGAGACTAGAAGTGGAGCAAAGGGCTTTCTGACTAAGTTCTTGGTTGGTAAGGCTAATTATTTCTGGGATAGTCTAGACTTCAAGGCATTCGAAGATATTCTGGCTCTTCTGATATATGGCTTGGTATTGTTTTTGAATCCTGACTCCTTTGTTGATGTGAATGCGGTGAAAATCTTCATCTCTCGTAATCTTGTACCCACTCTCTTGGGTGACATTCTTCATCAGCTTTATGCCCGTACTGCTCGAAAGCGGGGAACCTTGATATGCTGTGCTCCATTATTAGCGAGGTGTTTTATTTCGTACCTCCCCAAATCAGTGCTGAAGAACAAAGAAGGCATGGGCTGGGCTTATAGGGTTATGTCTCTCTCTCATAATGACATCATCTGGACTATAAAGGGTATGGATGAGGTGGCTATTATTGATCGATGTGGGGAGTACCCCAATGTTCCACTGATAGGAACCCATGGAGGCATTTCTTATAATCCATGCTTGGCCTTACGTCAGTTTGGGCGAGCCAGAAGAGAAGGACCTCATGAATTGCTAATGCCTAGTATCATCTTTTATTTTCAAGGGGATAATGATGAGCAATGACGCAGATTCATAAGGGCTTGGGATAGAGTTCACAGATCTGATCCACATGAGCTGGGTCCAAAGACTTCTCTTCTAATGGAGCCATATCTCAGATGGGTTCGTATCCGTGCCCAAAAGCTTGGTATGCCGTATGAAGCCATCCTGCCTATCATTGTTGAAGTTGCTAATGAAGAGGGGGTTCTTCCTACCATCCTCCATCCTTACATGCCCACTGACATTGGGGCACTAAAAAGGTCTTGGATGCAGCTGAGAGAAGAGCAGGATGCTTACCGAGAAAAGTTTAACGAGCAAGAGCAGAAGATCCAGAAGTTGACTAGGCAGCTGGAGAACGATCGGATTCTCAATGAATATGTCCGCACCGACAAGAAGCGACCATGGGAGCACTGATTGTCCTCTATTTATTTCCTTTCCAGTTCTATTTACTTTTCAGTATTTCCTTTCTTGTAACGCCTTAAGGGCAATTTGTTGAACAATTTTAATTTCAAAAGTTTATCTAATAAAAGTGTGTTTCATTTCTTGTTTACGAATTTGAATCTCTCGATGTCTTTGAAATCATAGCATACGCATTTCATCCCATGCACTTCATAACAGGTACCCATTACAGGTCTCTTATCTTCTTCGCTGTTTATTTCAGCATCATATCTACTGAACCATCAACTGAGCAAGCAATCAAGGCCCTACAGGCTCAAAATGCCCAATTCCAAGAGCTGTTCATGAATCTAGCTAAGGGTCAGCAAGATCTGAAGACCCTGATTCTGAAAGAGAAGAAGAAGAAGAGGACAATCCTGTTTAACACAGGTCACAGGTTTGGAAACAGGCTACGGGATGAAGTTGATTTTACCACCTCATCTAGAGGGAAAGATAGTCAGGAAGAAAGGAGGGCTCCTAGCCCTATGGTCTCAGACAATGAGACAGACTTCGACGAAGACCAGTATCCTCCGGCTGAGGATAGATACAAGAAACTAGAAGACCGGTTGAGTGCGATGGAAGTTCAGAAAGTGCCTGCTCTGGACTTTGGTGATTTGGGTCTGTCATCTGGGGTGGTGATTCCCTACAAGTTCAAAGCACCAACCTTTTCTAAGTATGACGGAGTTTCTTGTCTGAAGCTGCACCTCCGGTCATATGTAAGGAATATTCAGCCGTACACCGCTGATAAGAACCTATGGATCCACTTCTTTCAAGACAGTCTCTCGGGGACTCAGCTTGAATGGTTTTACCAGTTAGATGGAGTCAGTATCCGAAGTTGGGAGGATTTGGCTACTGCTTTCTACAGGCAGTACCAATACAATTCCGACCTCGCTCCCATGCGTACCCAACTCCAGGGTATGTCAATGGGAACAGGCGAAGGTTTCAAAGATTATGCTCAGAAGTGGAGGGACCTCGCCGGAAGAGTGAAACCACCCTTGGCTGATAGGGAGCTTGTGGATATGTTTCTGGGGACCTTGTCTGGTCCATTTTTCAACCACCTGATTGGAAGCTCTTCGTCTGGGTTTACAGAGCTAATTATGACCGGTGAGAGGATTGAGGCTGGTATTAAGGCTGGTAAAATACAAAAGGGTGATTCATCAAGCACCGAGAAAAAGCCTTTTAAGAAAGAGTCCAGTGCTGTCTACAGTTCGAAAAGCCAGAATAGACCTGAACGCCGCCAAGCTGTTAATGCGGTTGTTATTTCAAGACCTGCTAGTGCTACTCAGTGCAACAATCAACAAAAGGCCGAGAGACCTCGAAGGCAATTCACCCATCTCAACATGACTTTGTCTCAGATTCTGCCGCAGTTATTAAAGACCAATCTAGTAACTCCAAGGGAGGCTCCGCAGAATCCCAACATTGCATCACCTAAGTACAACCCTAATGCCCGCTGTGCTTTTCACTCTGATAGCCCGGGACATAATACAGATGATTGTTGGGCTTTGAAGAACAAAATACGGGACTTAATTGATGCTAAGGAGATTGAGTTCGAGGCGCCCGAAAGACCTAATGTTGTGACTGCTCCTATGCCCAAGCATGGAGTGAATGCTATAGATGAAGACTCGTTTGTGGTTTCTGTGAACGACATTGTTACCCCTTTGATGACTGTCAAGAAGAACCTTTTGCTAGCTGGTTTATTTCCGGGCTGTGACGAAGGTTGTCGTATGTGTTCTGCCCTACCAACCGGTTTCCCACTTTTGAAATCAGGTGTCCAATGCCTGATGGATAGTAAATAAATTCTGTTTGAGAATACTGTTGTTCCCTTAGTTCATGCTGAAGAAGTTGCTATTAATACCATTCTCGACAATTCTTCCAAGGCTTCCTTGAGAAAGCCTGTTAGAATTACATTTGTTCCAAGAATCGCACCATTGATCATCATTGTTACTGGGCCTATCCCCTATACATCTGATAAAGCTGTCCCTTAGAATTACATGGCCGATGTTTATTTTCTTGGAGTTAAACAAGAGTTGGATGCTGATACTGACGTAAGCAATATTGTTGGACCTGCTAAAGTCACCTGCAGCGGAAGACTTTTCTCACCTGATATTTCTCCACCAACTGCCCGGAAACCTATTGTTATTACACCTGCCAGCGCACCTACTACTATTCATGTTCAAGTTCCTATTCTTACCCCTGTCGCCGAGTCATCTGACACTCGGGGCAAGGGGACCACCAGTGAGCCTGCCTAGACGGAGGCACCAAAGATAATTACTGTTGAAGCTTCTAGACAAGAGATGGAAGAGATTTTAAAGATCATCAAAAAGAGTGACTACAATGTAGTTGAACAACTGGGGCAAACCCCGTCCAAGATTTCTATGTTGTCACTGTTGTTATGCTCAGAGGCCTATGCCAAGGCTCTGATTGCATTCCTGAAGACTGCACACGTACCGCAAGAGACATTGGCTGATCAATTTAAAGATTGTGTGGCTAGTTTGACTGCTGATAATGGGTTGGGTTTCTCTGACGCCGACTTGACTGCTAAAGGGAAGAATCACAACGATGCCCTTCATGTCTCCATTGAATACAGGGGCACTACTCTTGCTCATGTATTAGTGGATACTGGTTCCTCATTGAACGTCTTGCCTAAGAAATCTCTAGACCGGTTAGACTGTGAAGGGTTGGAGTTGAAACCAAGCAACATTGTCGTCAGGGCCTTTGACGAGTCTAAAAGAATGGTACATGGAGAAGTGGATATTCTGATTAAGGTTGGTTCTCAGGTTTTCAACTCTACATTCTATGTGATGGACATTCAGCCATCTTATTCTTGTTTGCTGGGTCGCCCATGGATCCACAAAGCTGGGGCCGTAACCTCAACGCTCCACCAGAAGCTGAAGTACCCAGTGAAAGGGAAGATTGTGACAGTACAAGGAGAGGAAGAGTACATGGTGAGCCACCTCAACTCTTTCCGATATGTAGAGATGGATGGGGAGTTCATTGAGACCCCATTTCAACATTTTGAAGAGGTTCCCCAGACACTGGCATCAACTGAGACTGTTGTTGAAGATTCTCCTATGAAGATGGCTTCCTTTAAGGATGCCCGGGCTGTTGTCGAGAAAGGTGAGTGTGCAAATTGGGGACGACTCCCTGATTTTACACAGAAGACTAACAAGTTTGGTTTGGGTTTCACTGCAGAAGCTTAAAGGGCTGTTCGGAATGCACGGATTGGAAGACCTCCCCTGTTCATCAGCAATTCAGGAGTGAATGCCATTGAAGACGATGTCGAAGAGTCTGAGTTCGACAGTTGGATCTACCCAACGACCGACGGTGGACTAAGCAACTGGACAGCAAAGGACTTCATCCCCAATAATGAAACTTTTTGTTTTGAATTTGTAACAGACAATGTTTTAAACTTTATGGCCCGGTGTCTTACCCGGGGCACTCTGGCTTCATTTGTGAGGGATTTATGTGTGTCATTTACATATATCATTAATAAAAGCATTGGACGTTTCTTGCATTTCAAATTTTGCGCTCCTTGTTTTTCTTTTATTACATATTGCAAAAACAACTATTTTACACACACTCACATATATAGGTCTACATCCACTCTGGATCTCACTGGTAATGACTCTGCTACTGCCAGTTATGACTTCGAAAGTCTGATCAACTTAGCCGAAGACGAAGGTGAAGATGATTGCAAAGTGCCTGGTGAACTTGCAAGACTGTTGCTTCAGGAAGAGAGGACTATACAGCCACATGAAGAGCCAGTGGAAACAGTGAATCTGGGTACAGAAGAGGACAAGAAAGAGGTCAAGGTTGGTGCAAACCTGGAGCTTAGTGTGAAACAACGGTTGATTCAGATGCTGCGTGACTACGTTGAAATCTTTGCCTGGTCTTATGACGATATGCATGGGTTGGATACCGATATTGTGGTTCACTGCCTGCCTACCAAGGAAGACTGTCCTCCAGTGAAATAGAAGGTCCGTCGAATGCGCCCAAAGATGTCTGAGAAAATTAAGGCTGAAGTTATGAAACAGTTTGACGCCGGTTTTCTAGTAGTTACTTCTTACCCTCAGTGGGTGGCCAACGTGGTTCCTGTGCCGAAGAAGGATGGTAAGGTTCGAATGTGTGTTGACTATAGGGATCTGAATAAGGCAAGCCCCAAGGATGACTTCCCTCTACCTCATATTAATGTTCTGGTTGACAACACCGCTCAGTATAAAGTCTTCTCATTCATGGATGGTTTCTCCGGTTATAATCAGATTAAAATGGCTCCCGAAGACATGGAGAAGACAACTTTTGTTACTCAGTGGGGTACCTTTTGCTACAAGGTCATGCCTTTTGGACTAAAGAATGTTGGGGAAACGTATCAGCGTGCCATGGTTGCTTTGTTTCATGACATGATCCATCATGAGATTGAGGTATACGTAGATGACATGATTGCAAGATCCCAGACTGAGGAAGAACATCTTGACCACCTTCAGAAGCTGTTTGACAGGTTGAAGTTGTACAAGCTGAGGTTAAACCCGAACAAATGCACCTTCGGGGTGAGATCTGGTATGTTGCTGGGCTTCGTCGTAAGCGATAAAGGTATTCAAGTGGATCCGGCAAAGGTGAAGGCCATACAAGAGATGCCAGCTCCCCAAACAGAGAAAGAAGTCAGAGGCTTTCTGGGACGACTGAACTACATTTCCCGATTCATGTTGCACCTGACTTCTACTTGTGATCCAATCTTCAAGTTACTGAAGAAAGATCAAGTGGTACGATGGAATGATGAATGTCAGGCCGCTTTCGAAAGGATCAAAGAGTATCTCCAAGAGCCACCTATTCTGATTCCACCAGTTGAATGGAGACCTTTGATCTTATACTTGACAGTACTCGATAACTCAATAGGGTGTGTGCAGGGTCAACATGACGAGTCTGGCCGAAAAGAGCATGCTATCTATTACCTTAGCAAAATGTTTACCGACTGTGAGACCCGATACTCACTGCTCGAGAAAACTTGCTGCGCTTTGGCATGGGCTGCTCGCTAGCTGAGACAGTATATGCTGAGTCACACTACTTTATTGATATCGAAGATGGATCCAATCAAGTATATCTTCGAGAAGCTTGCCTTGTCCGGAAGAATAGCAAGATGGCAGATGATATTGACTGAGTATGACATCCAGTACACGACCCAAAAGGAAATTAAGGGAAGTGTGTTGGCAGACCATTTGGGACATCAAGCAGTGGATGATTACCAGTCTATGAACTTTGAATTCCCGGATGAGAATATCATGTTGATAACTAATTGTGAGACACCTGGACCGGATGAAGGACCTGAGGAAGGATCCCGATGGTCTATGTACTTTGATGGAGCTTCGAACGCTTTGGGCAATGGCATTGGCGCCGTGATCATATATCCTCAATGATCTCATACTCCGTTCACCGCTCGACTATGTTTCAACTGCACCAACAATATGGCGGAGTATGAAGCATGCATCATGGGTCTTCGAGCAGCAATTGACCTAAGGATTAAATTTCTAAGTGTCTTCGGAGATTCCGCTCTCGTGATCAGTCAGATCAAAGGCGAGTGGGATACGAAACACCCGAACCTTATTCCTTACAAGGAGTATGTATTGACGTTGCTTCCCCATTTCGAGGAGATAACCTTTGAACACTTCCCTAGAGAGGAGAATCAGTTGGCGGATGCGCTAGCTACGATGTCTTCTATGTTCAAGGTCAATTGGGACAACGAGGCTCCCTGAATTATCATTGAAAGATTGGAAGAACCTGCACATTGCTGGGACATTGAGACTGAAGAGGTAACAAAAAAGCCCTGGTTTCACGAAGTAAAAAGGTACCTTGAGGCTCAGGAATACCCCGAGGGTGCATCTGTTAATGATAAGAAGTTTCTGAGGAGGTTCGCAGCAAAGTTCTTCATCAGTAATGGCATCCTTTACAAGCGCAACCATGATTCGACCTTACTGTGTTGTGTGGATAAGAATGAAGCAGAAAGGATCATGGCGGAGTTACATGAAGGTACTTTCGGAACTCATTCCAGTGGACACACCATGGCAAAGAAGATCCTACGAGCTTGATATTATTGGTCCACAATGGAAGCCGACTATTATCAGCATTCTCGGACATGTCACAAGTGCCAAGTCTATGCCGATAAGGTGCACATACCTCCAGTTCCTCTAAACGTCTTGACGGCACCTTGGCCTTTTGCAATGTGGGGCATTGATATGATCGATGAGATCAGACCTACAGCATCCAACAGGCATAAGTTCATCCTGGTAGCAATTGATTACTTTACAAAGTGGGTTGAAGCAGCTTCCTTTGCTACAGTGACCAAGACCGTCGTGGCACGGTTCATTCGGCACAACCTAATCTGTCGATACGGTGTACCATAGAGGATCATTACGGACAATGGTACCAATCTCAATAATAAGATGATCACTGAACTCTGCAATCAGTTCAAGATATAGCATCACAACTCTTCTCCTTACCGGCCGAAGATGAATGAGGCTGTCGAAGCGGCTAATAAGAACATTAAAAAGATTGTGCAGAAGATGACGCTGACATACAAAGACTGGCACGAGATGTTACCATTTGCTCTTCATGGGTACCGTACCTCAGCGCGGACGTCAACAGGGGCAACACCCTACTCCTTGGTATATGGTATGGAGGCTGTCTTGCCCATTGAAGTTCACATACCCTCTCTTCGGATTATGAAGGATGCATATTTGAGCGAAGATGACTGGATTCAGACCCGACTTGATCAGCTGAATTTAATCGACGAAAAGAGACTTACTGCTATTTTTCATGGTCAGACGTATAAAAAACGGATGATCAAGGCATTTAACAAAAAAGTCAGACGACAAGAGTATCAAGTTGGGGACCTGGTTATCGAACGCATTATCTTACCTCAAGGTGATCCCAGGGGCAAATGGACCCCTACTTACGAAGGGCCATTTGTGGTTAAGAACATTTTCTCAGGAGGAGCTATGATTCTAACCACCATGGATGGTGACGACCTTCCTCACCCCGTCAATGCAGACATAGTAAAAAGATATTACGCATAATCAAAGACCCGCTAGGTTGACTAGCCTATGCAAAAATAAGGGCTTCCCGGCGAACCAAAAGGGTTCAGGCAAAAATAAGGGATGAAAATGAAAAAAAATCTGTACACCCGGCAATTCGAAAACCTGAAAGGGCGGCTTGGGCAAAAAAGGGTATCCTGGTGGACAGAAAACCCGAAACGGCGTTCCAGGCAAAAATTAGGGATCAAAGCGTAACACTATGTCTCATTGGATCACCTTGCATCCAGATTTCGGTATCGATTATGGAACTTGGACGGCACTAATCAATCTGATCTACCTTCAACCAACAACAAAGTGATGAGATGCTCGAGGACATAAAGGCAATAGCAGAGTTGGAACCCAGTGGGATCATTCACATAGCTGTTTTGTTTAGTTTTGCACAAATTGTGTAAATTCTATTATTCGGCGGTGTTCCCCTACTAGGACGTCAGCCTCTTGTACAAAAACACCTATTTACAGGCCAAACTTCAAAATCAATACAATTCATTTTCAAAGAAATTTCAAACTGTTTTTTTCTTTATCTGTTTTGATTTGCAAAGAATGTCCAATGTTCATTTTTGATATATGCATTTGACATTAATTGTCGCTCATGAATATTTACATGCGAAACAAAAGACGATTATGGGTAATATCAGGAACAGGGACAATAAAAATTGTCCAAACTGTATAGTTTCTTTATCCACCAGGCACCGGGTAAATTCATCTGAAGAATATGGCTAAGATACCTTCACTCCCCGCAGAGTAAGGCAGTAATGGTAGCTCTCCCCCAGCTGGGACTTGCAACTATGAACGAATCAGCAATGCTCTCCCCAAGAAGATTTGATCTACCATCAATACTAAAAAGGCCTGATATCCCTGACAGTCTTAATATTCCCTAGCGGAGTATAAGAATGCTCCCCGACAAGGTGCAAGATACCCCCAGTAGAGTTAAAATTTTCCCAGCACAGCCTGAAAAAGCTTCCCCAAATGGAGTTGGGAGAATCATCCCCAATAGACTCTGGAAGTTTATCCCCAGCAGATTAGAAAATAAATCTCCCCAGCCGATTTCAAAGGATCATTCCTGGCAGAATTCAGAGGATTATCCCCATAAGAGTCTAAAGGGTTATCCCCAGCAAGTCGCCACTGAAAGATCATCCCCAATGGAGTCCTTTCCTTTCACAAACAGGAATTCAATCCCTTACAGATTCAATATCACCAGCAGAATTGATCAGTGGAATCTTCAGCAGAACATCTCTTCCCCACAGATTAATCTCCTCATCAGTTTATTCCCCAACAGAGTTATCTTCTCCTGCAGGTTTATTCTCGCAATCACCTTCGTTCACCATCCCCAGCGGAAGCGAAGAATTCAACTCTTGTTTCCAGCAGCTATCCGGGATTTATTTTCCCCAGCTAAAACATTACATTTCCATACATAATGATGCATGCATATACGCATCATACCATACACTCTCATTTATGTTGAGAGCATCATTGCTTGATATATATCATGCATCATGACATTGCATATGACTGACTCTTTACCGCTTCAGGGAAAGACGAATCAATAAACATCGCTGACTACACATATGACCTAGTAGTCCCCCCAAAAGAAAAACTACATCTATGGAAGACTTTTGTATGGTTCAGTTAAATCGATCCTAAGATTTTTCTGATTTGTATCCAGCCAAAGTTAATCCAAGACCTTCTCTGGTTCAATCAGATCGACCCTAAGATCTCCCTGATTCGTATTCCAGTTGAAGATATTCCAAGACTTTCGTCTGGTTCAGTTAAATCGACCCTAAGATTTTTCTGATTCGTATCCAGCCAAAGTTAATCCAAGACCTTCTCTGGTTCAGTCAGATCGACCCTAAGATCTCCCTGATTCGTATTCCAGTTGAAGATATTCCAAGACTTTCGTCTGGTTCAGTTAAATCGACCCTAATATTTTTCTGATTCTTATCCAGTCAAAGTTAATCCAAGACCTTCTCTGGTTCAGTCAGATCGACCCTAAGATCTCCCTTATTTGTATTCCAGTTGAAGATATTCCAAGACTTTCGTCTGGTTCAGTTAAATCGACCCTAAGATTTTTCTGATTCTTATCCAGTCAAAGTTAATCCAAGACATTCTCTGGTTTAGTCAGATCGACCCTAAGATCTCCCTGATTCGTATTCCAGTTGAAGATATTCGAAGACTTTCGTCTGGTTCAGTTAAATCGACCCTAAGATTTTTCTGATTCTTATCCAGTCAAAGTTAATCCGAGACCTTCTCTGGTTCAGTCAGATCGACCCTAAGATCTCCCTGATTCGTATTCCAGTTGAAGATATTCCAAGACTTTCGTCTGGTTCAGTTAAATCGACCCTAATATTTTTCTGATTCTTATCCAATCAAAGTTAATCCAAGACCTTCTCTGGTTCAGTCAGATCGACCCTAAGATCTCCCTGATTCGTATTCCAGTTGAAGATATTCCAAGACTTTCGTCTGGTTCAGTTAAATTGACCCTAAGATTTTTCTGATTCTTATCCAGTCAAAGTTAATCTAAGACATTCTCTGGTTCAGTCAGATCGACCCTAAGATCTCCCTGATTCGTATTCCAGTTGAAGATATTCGAAGACTTTCGTCTGGTTCAGTTAAATTGACCCTAAGATTTTTCTAATTCTTATCCAGTCAAAGTTAATCCGAGACCTTCTCTGGTTCAGTCAGATTGACCCTAAGATCTCCCTGATTCATATTCCAGTTGAAGATATTCCAAGACTTTCGTCTGGTTCTGTTAAATCGACCCTAAGATTTTTCTGATTATTATCCAGTCAAAGTTAATCCAAGACCTTCTCTGGTTCAGTCAGATCGACCCTAAGATCTCCCTGATTCGTATTCCAGTTGAAGATATTCCAAGACTTTTGTCTGGTTCAGCTAAATAGATTCGAAGATTTTTTTGATTCTTATCCAGCCAAAGTTAATCCAAGACCTTCTCCGGTTCAGTTAGATTGGCACTAAGATCTCCCTGATTCATATTCCAGTCGAAGTCCAGACCACATATCAGCACTCTCCAAATGGTATCTGTAAGCCCATTCCCGACATCACAAGGCTGATACCGCTTCATGCAATTGCAAATTTCTGGGCACTCTAGTGTTCAATCATCTCCCACCTTCGGATCACGAAAGGCTCGAAAGCCAATCTACATCCTCAGGTTTAAGAAAATTGAACAGGGGCATCTGTTGTACCCCAAAATTTGCCCTCTCATATTTCTCAAAACATTGCAAGAAAAATCTCCAAGTGGCTCAAGATTGCTCAAGAGTTGGACAGTCAAGCTATCTCCTAAGGCAGTCAACCCCAAATTAGGGTTTTGTGTTGCATCAAGACCCTTGAGTCCAAATTACCTCAAATTCTCCCTAATGTCCTAATATGTTCTCAAGGTCATCCATATCAAATTTCAAGCCTTGCAGAGGAAGCTTGCTCAGTCAATTGCTCAAAGGGTCCAAAAATCGATTGTGCTAGGGCAAAAGTCAACTGTTACCCAAATACAGTCAAACTTCAAGATTTTTTGTCAACATTCTCATTTTGAAGTATATTTCATCATTTTATCAAGGGTTGATCATGATTCATCAAGGATTGCTCAAAATTCATCAAGACTCAAAAGTTGCTAAATTAGAGTTTTGTAGGAAAAGTCAACTCAACTTTGACCAAGCATAACTTTCTCATACTTTATGAGAAATGACCCATCCAAAGCTCATTTGGAAGAGGATGCAATTTCCTACAATCCATCTTCACACCCCAATATCAAAAAAGGCACTCACAAGAAGTTATAAATTTGGAAATTATAGGTCATTTTTGAAAGTCAACAAAAACACATTTTTTCCAAAGCTTATAACTTGAGCATGGAATATCACAATGAGATGATACCAAAAGGGTTGGTTAGAGGACATCTCAAGCTTTCTAAAAAGTCCAATAACACTTCCAAAAGTTCAAAATTGAAGAAGTTATTCATTGTTGAAGTTGGGCATTTTTGCAAAATTGCCAAAAGTCAACTATCCCCAAAATTTCAAAATTTGTTAAATGGGACCATTCTTTTCCACTTGATTTGGACTTTCCACATTGTACACGTGTCCTAGCTTCAGTCTTGTGTCCATTTATCAAATTTTCTATTTTATTTAATTATTTCATTTTTAATCAATTTAAATCAAATAAAATCACAAAACTTGATTACATGAGATCTTTTTCTATTTTTAGGACCTAATCATCATCAATGTCATGATCAAATTCGTATCAAGCATTCCATGTGCAAAAAGATTGGATTTTTGGCAAATTAGGCAAGTTATCAATGATGAATCAAATCCAATCTCAAGGCATCAATGTGCAAGGATTCAGTCCACAAAAGTTGACCTAATACACTCCATCATACATATACAAGGCAAAGGCACAAAATCCAGACCTGGAGGCTGCAAGAACACCAAGAACCAAACTTGAAAAATTGACTAAAAAGTGTGAAACTGAAATCATCCTTGGAGGCATTTTCAGAAGCGAAACTCAACATCAATCAATTGTTGGAGGTTCACTGAGTCAGAACCAACCCCTAGCAAGCTCTCACACGCTCTCAAACACACTGTAAGTGATACGCGGCCACCGTGGGTGGCCAACGTGGTTCCTGTGCCGAAGAAGGATGGTAAGGTTCGAATGTGTGTTGACTATAGGGATCTGAACAAGGCAAGCCCCAAGGATGACTTCCCTCTACCTCATATTAATGTTCTGGTTGACAACACCGCTCAGTATAAAGTCTTCTCATTCATGGATGTTTTCTCCGGTTATAATCAGATTAAAATGGCTCCCGAAGACATGGAGAAGACAACTTTTGTTACTCAGTGGGGTACCTTTTGCTACAAGGTCATGCCTTTTGGACTAAAGAATGTTGGGGAAACGTATCAGCGTGCCATGGTTGCTTTGTTTCATGACATGATCCATCATGAGATTGAGGTATACGTAGATGACATGATTGCAAGATCCCAGACTGAGGAAGAACATCTTGACCACCTTCAGAAGCTGTTTGACAGGTTGAAGTTGTACAAGCTGAGGTTAAACCCGAACAAATGCACCTTCGGGGTGAGATCTGGTATGTTGCTGGGCTTCGTCGTAAGCGATAAAGGTATTCAAGTGGATCCGGCAAAGGTGAAGGCCATACAAGAGATGCCAGCTCCCCAAACAGAGAAAGAAGTCAGAGGCTTTCTGGGACGACTGAACTACATTTCCCGATTCATCTTGCACCTGACTTCTACTTGTGATCCAATCTTCAAGTTACTGAAGAAAGATCAAGTGGTACGATGGAATGATGAATGTCAGGCCGCTTTCGAAAGGATCAAAGAGTCTCTCCAAGAGCCACCTATTCTGATGCCAGCAGTTGAATGGAGACCTTTGATCTTATACTTGACAGTACTCGATAACTCAATAGGGTGTGTGCTGGGTCAACATGACCAGTCTGGCCGAAAAGAGCATGCTATCTATTACCTTAGCAAAATGTTTACCGACTGTGAGACCCGATACTCACTGCTCGAGAAAACTTGCTGCGCTTTGGCATGGGCTGCTCGCCAGCTGAGACAGTATATGCTGAGTCACACTACTTTATTGATATCGAAGATGGATCCAATCAAGTATATCTTCGAGAAGCCTGCCTTGTCCGGAAGAATAGCAAGATGGCAGATGATATTGACTGAGTATGACATCCAGTACACGACCCAAAAGGAAATTAAGGGAAGTGTGTTGGCAGACCATTTGGGACATCAAGCAGTGGATGATTACCAGTCTATGAACTTTGAATTCCCGGATGAGAATATCATGTTGATAACTAATTGTGAGACACCTGGACCGGATGAAGGACCTGAGGAAGGATCCCGATGGTCTATGTACTTTGATGGAGCTTCGAACGCTTTGGGCAATGGCATTGGCACCGTGATCATATATCCTCAATGATCTCATACTCCGTTCACCGCTCGACTATGTTTCAACTGCACCAACAATATGGCGGAGTATGAAGCATGCATCATGGGTCTTCGAGCAGCAATTGACCTAAGGATTAAATTTCTAAGTGTCTTCGGAGATTCCGCTCTCGTGATCAGTCAGATCAAAGGTGAGTGGGATATGAAACACCCGAACCTTATTCCTTACAAGGAGTATGTATTGACGTTGCTTCCCCATTTCGAGGAGATAACCTTTGAACACTTCCCTAGAGAGGAGAATCAGTTGGCGGACGCGCTAGCTACGATGTATTCTATGTTCAAGGTCAATTGGGACAACGAGGCTCCCCGAATTATCATTGAAAGATTGGACGAACCTGCACATTGCTGTGACATTGAGACTGAAGAGGTAACAAAAAAGCCCTGGTTTCATGAAGTAAAAAGGTACCTTGAGGCTCAGGAATACCCCGAGGGTGCATCTGTTAATGATAAGAAGTTTCTGAGGAGGTTCGCAGCAAAGTTCTTCATCAGCAATGGCATCCTTTACAAGCGCAACCATGATTCGACCTTACTGTGTTGTGTGGATAAGAATGAAGCAGAAAGGATCATGGCGGAGTTACATGAAGGTACTTTCGGAACTCATTCCAGTGGACACACCATGGCAAAGAAGATCCTACGAGCTTGATATTATTGGTCCACAATGGAAGCCGACTATTATCAGCATTCTCGGACATGTCACAAGTGCCAAGTCTATGCCGATAAGGTGCACATACCTCCAGTTCCTCTAAACGTCTTGGCGGCACCTTGGCCTTTTGCAATGTGGGGTATTGATATGATCGATGAGATCAGACCTACAACATCCAACAGGCATAATTTCATCCTGGTAGCAATTGATTACTTTACAAAGTGGGTTGAAGCAGCTTCCTTTGCTACAGTGACCAAGACCGTCGTGGCACGGTTCATTCGGCACAACCTAATCTGTCGATACGGTGTACCATAGAGGATCATTACGGACAATGGTACCAATCTCAATAATAAGATGATCACTGAACTCTGCAATCAGTTCAAGATATAGCATCACAACTCTTCTCCTTACCGGCCGAAGATGAATGGGGCTGTCGAAGCGGCTAATAAGAACATTAAAAAGATTGTGCAGAAGATGACGGTGACATACAAAGACTGGCACGAGATGTTACCATTTGCTCTTCATGGGTACCGTACCTCAGCGCGGACGTCAACAGGGGCAACACCCTACTCCTTGGTATATGGTATGGAGGCTGTCTTGCCCATTGAAGTTCACATACCCTCTCTTCGGATTATGAAGGATGCATATTTGAGCGAAGATGACTGGATTCAGACCCGACTTGATCAGCTGAATTTAATCGACGAAAAGAGACTTACTGCTATTTTTCATGGTCAGACGTATAAAAAACGGATGATCAAGGCATTTAACAAAAAAGTCAGACGACAAGAGTATCAAGTTGGGGACCTGGTTATCGAACGCATTATCTTACCTCAAGGTGATCCCAGGGGCAAAGGACCCCTACTTACGAAGGGCCATTTGTGGTTAAGAACATTGTCTCAGGAAGAGCTATGATTCTAACCACCATGGATGGTGACGACCTTCCTCACCCCGTCAATGCAGACATAGTAAAAAGATATTACGCATAATCAAAGACCCGCTAGGTTGACTAGCCTAGGCAAAAATAAGGGCTTCCCGGCGAACCAAAAGGGTTTGGGCAAAAATAAGGGATGAAAATGAAAAAAAATCTGTACACCCGGCAAGTCGAAAACCTGAAAGGGCGGCTTGGGCAAAAAAGGGTATCCTGGTGGACTGAAAACCCGAAAGGGCGGTCCAGGCAAAAATTAGGGATCAAAGCGTAACACTATGTCTCATTGGATCACCTTGCATCCAGATTTCGGTATCGATTATTTAACTTGGACGGCACTAATCAATCTGATCTACCTTCAACCAACAACAAAGTGATGAGATGCTCGAGGACATAAAGGCAATAGCAGAGTTGGAACCCAGTGGGATCATTCACATAGCTGTTTTGTTTAGTTTTGCACAAATTGTGTAAATTCTATTATTCGGCGGTGTTCCCCTACTAGGACGTTAGCCTCTTGTACAAAAACGCCTATTTACAGGCCAAACTTCAAAATCAATACAATTCATTTTCAAAGAAATTTCAAACTGTTTTTTTCTTTATCTGTTTTGATTTGCAAAGAATGTCCAATGTTCATTTTTGATATATGCATTTGACATTAATTGTCGCTCATGAATATTTACATGCGAAACAAAAGACGATTATGGGTAATATCAGGAACAAGGACAATAAAAATTGTCCAAACTGTATAGTTGCTTTGTCCACCAGGCACCGGGTAAATTCATCTGAAGAATATGGCTAAGATACCTTCACTCCCCACAGAGTAAGGTAGTAATGGTAGCTCTCCCCCAGCTGGGACTTGCAACTATGAACGAATCAGCAATGCTCTCCCCAAGCAGATTTGATCTACCATCAATACTAAAAAGGCCTGATATCCCTGACAGTCTTAATATTCCCTAGCGGAGTATAAGAATGCTCACCGACAAGGTGCAAGATACCCCCAGTAGAGTTAAAATTTTCCCAGCACAGCCTGAAAAAGCTTCCCCAAATGGAGTTGGGAGAATCATGCCCAATAGACTCTAGAAGTTTATCCCCAGCAGAGTAGAAAATAAATCTCCCCAGCCGAGTTCAAAGGATCATTCCTGGCAGAATTCAGAGGATTATCCCCATAAGAGTCTAAAGGGTTATCCCCAGCAAGTCGCCACTGAAAGATCATCCCCAATGGAGTCTTTTCCTTCAACAAACAAGAATTCAATCCCTTACAGATTCAATATCACCAGCAGAATTGATCAGTGGAATCTTCAGCAGAACATCTCTTCCCCACAGAGTAATCTCCTCATTAGTTTATTCCCCAACAGAGTTATCTTCTCCTGCAGGTTTATTCTCGCAATCACCTTCGTTCACCATCCCCAGCGGAAGCGAAGAATTCAACTCTTGTTTCCAGCAGCTATCCGGGATTTATTTTCCCCAGCTAAAACATTACATTTCCATACATAATGATGCATGCATATACGCATCATACCATACACTCTCATTTATGTTGAGAGCATCATTGCTTGATATATATCATGCATCATGACATTGCATATGACTGACTCTTTACCGCTTCAGGGAAAGACGAATCAATAAACATCGCTGACTACACATATGACCTAGTAGTCCCCCCAAAAGAAAAACTACATCTATGGAAGACTTTTGTATGGTTCAGTTAAATCGATCCTAAGATTTTTCTGATTTGTATCCAGCCAAAGTTAATCCAAGACCTTCTCTGGTTCAGTCAGATCGACCCTAAGATCTCCCTGATTCGTATTCCAGTTGAAGATATTCCAAGACTTTCGTCTGGTTCAGTTAAATTGACCCTAAGATTTTTCTGATTCGTATCCAGCCAAAGTTAATCCAAGACCTTCTCTGGTTCAGTCAGATCGACCCTAAGATCTCCCTGATTCGTATTCCAGTTGAAGATATTCCAAGACTTTCGTCTGGTTCAGTTAAATCGACCCTAATATTTTTCTGATTCTTATCCAGTCAAAGTTAATCCAAGACCTTCTCTGGTTCAGTCAGATCGACCCTAAGATCTCCCTGATTTGTATTCCAGTTGAAGATATTCCAAGACTTTCGTCTGGTTCAGTTAAATCGACCCTAAGATTTTTCTGATTCTTATCCAGTCAAAGTTAATCCAAGACATTCTCTGGTTTAGTCAGATCGACCCTAAGATCTCCCTGATTCTTATTCCAGTTGAAGATATTCGAAGACTTTCATCTGGTTCAGTTAAATCGACCCTAAGATTTTTCTGATTCTTATCCAGTCAAAGTTAATCCGAGACCTTCTCTGGTTCAGTCAGATCGACCCTAAGATCTCCCTGATTCGTATTCCAGTTGAAGATATTCCAAGACTTTCGTCTGGTTCAGTTAAATCGACCCTAATATTTTTCTGATTCTTATCCAATCAAAGTTAATCCAAGACCTTCTCTGGTTCAGTCAGATCGACCCTAAGATCTCCCTGATTCGTATTCCAGTTGAAGATATTCCAAGACTTTCGTCTGGTTCAGTTAAATTGACCCTAAGATTTTTCTGATTCTTATCCAGTCAAAGTTAATCCAAGACATTCTCTGGTTCAGTCAGATCGACCCTAAGATCTCCCTGATTCGTATTCCAGTTGAAGATATTCGAAGACTTTCGTCTGGTTCAGTTAAATTGACCCTAAGATTTTTCTAATTCTTATCCAGTCAAAGTTAATCCGAGACCTTCTCTGGTTCAGTCAGATTGACCCTAAGATCTCCCTGATTCATATTCCAGTTGAAGATATTCCAAGACTTTCGTCTGGTTCAGTTAAATCGACCCTAAGATTTTTCTGATTCTTATCTAGTCAAAGTTAATCCAAGACCTTCTCTGGTTCAGTCAGATCGACCCTAAGATCTCCCTGATTCGTATTCCAGTTGAAGATATTCCAAGACTTTTGTCTGGTTCAGCTAAATCGATTCGAAGATTTTTTTGATTCTTATCCAGCCAAAGTTAATCCAAGACCTTCTCCGGTTCAGTTAGATTGGCGCTAAGATCTCCCTGATTCCTATTCCAGTCGAAGTCTAGACCACATATCAGCACTCTCCAAATGGCATCTGTAAGCCCATTCCCGACATCACAAGGCTGATACCGCTTCATGCAATTGCAAATTTCTGGGCACTCTAGTGTTCAATCATCTCCCACCTTCGGATCACGAAAGGCTCGAAAGCCAATCTACATCCTCAGGTTTAAGAAAATTGAACAGGGGCATCTGTTGTACCCCAAAATTTGCCCTCTCATATTTCTCAAAACATTGCAAGAAAAATCTCCAAGTGGCTCAAGATTGCTCAAGAATTGGACAGTCAAGCTATCTCCTAAGGCAGTCAACCCCAAATTAGGGTTTTGTGTTGCATCAAGACCCTTGATTCCAAATTACCTAAAATTCTCCCTAATGTCCTAATATGTTCTGAAGGTCATCCATATCAAATTTCAAGCCTTGTAGAGGAAGCTTGCTCAGTCAATTGCTCAAAGGGTCCAAAAATCGATTGTGCTAGGGCAAAAGTCAACTGTGACCCAAATACAGTCAAACTTCAAGATTTTTTGTCAACATTCTCATTTTGAAGTATATTTCATCATTTTATCAAGGGTTGATCATGATTCATCAAGGATTGCTCAAAATTCATCAAGACTCAAAAGTTGCTAAATTAGAGTTTTGTAGGAAAAGTCAACTCAACTTTGACCAAGCATAACTTTCTCATACTTTATGAGAAATGACCCATCCAAATCTCATTTGGAAGAGGATGCAATTTCCTACAATCCATCTTCACACCCCAATATCAAAAAAGGCACTCACAAGAAGTTATAAATTTGGACATTATAGGTCATTTTTGAAAGTCAACAAAAACACATTTTTTCCAAAGCTTATAACTTGAGCATGGAATATCACAATGAGATGATACCAAAAGGGTTGGTTAGAGGACATCTCAAGCTTTCTAAAAAGTCCAATAACACTTCCAAAAGTTCAAAATTGAAGAAGTTATTCATTGTTGAAGTTGGACATTTTTGCAAAATTGCCAAAAGTCAACTATCCCCAAAATTTTAGAATTTGTTAAATGGGACCATTCTTTTCCACTTGATTTGGACTTTCCACATTGTACACGTGTCCTAGCTTCAGTCTTGTGTCCATTTATTAATTTTTCTATTTTATTTAATTATTTCATTTTTAATCAATTTAAATCAAATAAAATCACAAAACTTGATTACATGAGATCTTTTTCTATTTTTAGGACCTAATCATCATCAATGTCATGATCAAATTCGTATCAAGCATTCCATGTGCAAAAAGATTGGATTTTTGGCAAATTAGGCAAGTTATCAATGATGAATCAAATCCAATCTCAAGGCATCAATGTGCAAGGATTCAGTCCACAAAAGTTGACCTAATACACTCCATCATACATATACAAGGCAAAGGCACGAAATCCAGACCTGGAGGCTGCAAGAACACCAAGAACCAAACTTGAAAAATTGACTAAAAAGTGTGAAACTGAAATCATCCTTGGAGGCATTTTCAGAAGCGAAACTCAACATCAATCAATTGCTGGAGGTTCACTGAGTCAGAACCAACCCCTAGCAAGCTCTCACACGCTCTCAAACACACTGTAAGTGATATGCGTCCACCCTCTGAATTTGATTTCGTGTTTCAAAATCTATGCATCATTACAAGAAACCAATGGTATATTTGCAATCACTAGACAATTTCCAAGCTTTCCATATTATTTGATTGTGTTTATCTGCTCTGTGGTGCAAAACGCCATTGTAGGGTTTCCTAGGTTTTTTTAAGGGTTTTTGTTACAGGTAAAATTAGACTTATTAATGGCCATGGACATGACCGGAGGAGAAAGACAAGCACAACCATGGTCTTGGATGGAGTTTATATGGCCTGAGATGGGTTTTTAAAATAACCTACGCTTTTAGCTGCGGATTTAAATCCGCAGGTAATTTCCTTGCAGACCTGAGGACAGGGACGACCACGTGCCCCCATCTGATTGCCCCATTCGAATATTCGTGCGTTTTGTTTTTTTTGTTCATGCATATTAATGTTGTTTCTCATATTATCATTATTATTGAATATACTAACAATAGAAACGCGTTGGCCTAGTGGAAAGAGGAGCTGGCAGTCACCAACAGGACCTGGGTTCGAATCCCAGGTCCTCCATATGCATTGTTATTATTTTTCTTCAGGTGATCCAATGTCATGCCAAGCGCGCAGCCTACAATACTCCCTCATTCAATCAATGGACAGATGGCCCCAGGCCTGATCTGATGGTCCAGATGGGACGTCCACCATGCTACCAAGTCAAGGTGCCACATGGAATCCAGAAAAGTCAGCCAGGCCAGCGCCTATTGGGCCTCTGAATTGCTATTCCAAGCCTCCAAATTGGGCCAAAACCCCTCCTAAGTCTTTCTATTTTTTTTATTTTTTTATTTAATTTATTTAATTGTTTGTTATTATTTTTTATTATTAACTAACCAATTAAATCTTTTTCTTAATAAAATTAAAACCAAAAAATATTTTCTTATTTTAATTAAATTTCAGCATTTCATTTTTGTTAATAAATATTAATTTAATTAATTTAGTTTTAATTAGGAATAACTTTTAATATATTTTGCAATAATTAAAATTAACTTAGACAATTAGGTTTTTATTAACATTGATTAAATTTATTTTTATTTCTTTAAATACCAAAAACCCAAAAATATTTTATTAATTAATTTATTTATTAATTTAATAATTAACTTAGTTTAATTTCTTTTTAATTCAAAAACAAACCAAAAATCCGTTCTTTAATAATCAAAGGGTCAAAACCCTAGAACCCGCCCGATTTAATTTCCCGCACGCGATCCATTTTATTCAATATTGTATCTGTTTCCGGAATGTAATAGCTTAATAGGACTTTACTATTTTTACCGCTTTATTTATTTTCCGCATTTTAATTTCAAGGGTTGCTTTTGGCGATGTAAATACCCGACGCGTTGTAATAGTTAGTTTAATTTCCGCAATTTAATTTCCGCAACTTATAAACTGTTAGATGTTTGATAATAGGGAATGCATGACAAGATCGAATGTTTAACTTAAAATCAACATAGATAACCATTGACATGTACAAAGACAAAATTAACTGAAAACAACACACTCGCACATGCGCACTCTTAGGGTACACCTCACTTGGTTGCCTTTGAACGCGGTCATTAAGTATAGGAAGTTTTAGAGGTCGCCCTCTTGTCCAAAGATCATAGTTGCCTCGAAACGGTTGCCTCGGAAAAATGATCTAAGACATTAGGGTTACCGCTAAGGCGTCCTAACATTGCTTTAGTGACCGCACGTCCCTAAATTCGAATTGACCCTTAAAATCCAACGACGATGCTACCTACTCATTCATAGTGGGATAACATTTCCTAAAGGAATATAGCATAGAACGATTCCTTTTTCGAGTAGGTAGATGGTTCTTAAGTACTTGCTCTTTCAAAAAACAAAATCTTTTTCACACTTACACCTTTCAAACAAAAACTTCTTCAAACCCACAAACACAAAGAAAAGCAATTTTGAAAACAATATGAGCAAGTACCTAAGAGCCCGTGGATAACCACGGATAGAAAGGGTGCTAACACCTTCCCTTTCTATAATCTACCCCCCGAACCCGAGAAATATCTCGAAAAAGGAATTTTTCTGTGCTTTTTTCGTTTCCTTGTTGGATAAAATAAAAGATGATGGCGACTCTTGCTTACCGCGACATTTTGCAAAAACAAACGCAAAACGCAAACCAGCATTCCAAAAACAGTCAGTTCTTCCCCCACCGTATCACAAAGTGATTCCAAACTTTTTGGAAAGAACTCAAATTCCATTTAGTTTACATATATATTTTATAGCTTGAATGTTTGTATTGAAGGATAAAAATGCTATTGAAGTTTAGGATCTCATGCTGAAAGAGGGTAAAAGAGGAGCTATAGATTTGATGTCTTGGAGGTGAAATTTTGTTTAAGAATGGAACCCAATAACATCTTTATCATCATCCTAACCTCCTTTTATGTAAGTTAAGCCTCATAGATAGAGACCTTGGGGATTTTTGTGGATGAACATGAAATTGGTATTAAGGGTTAAATGAGAGATTTCTTGATGCATGTTGAAATTTTGTTGATAATAGCATGTATATTCTCTATTTTTCGCACTAGTATATTGTGGGTACCTGAATTGAAGGGTGAAAATAGGGTTTTTGAACCCCATGGAAGAAATGTTCTTGTTCTGATTTTTCTGCAAAATTTAGACCGCACTTAGCACGCCCTCTTGGGACTGAGAAATTGTGTGTTCCGCAGAATGCAGTTAGCGCGCGAGGATTTTCTTAGCGTTCCCTCCTGGGTAGAGTTTTCCATCTTTTCCTCATGAGTGTAGTTTCGTTCCTTAATAGGAACCAGAAGCCTCTGTAACCTTTTGGTGAATGATGAAATTCTATGACAGAATATAATATTCCATGTATGATCACTTAATTACTTGATTTATGGAAATTATGATAATACATGTATATGATGGAACTGTATTATTTGATAAATGATATTTTGTGATCATTTGTTGGTTCTCATTCGTTCCGATTGAATGTTTAGATGTGTTTATCTGTGTCGCTTGATGTGCTTATAACTGCATGGTATAAGTGTTGTACCCTAAAATTTTCCCTCTCATTTTCTTCAAGACATTCTCATGAGGTCCCCATCTATTCAAAACTACTCAAGAGTTGACTGGTCAAAACTACCTTCTAAGTAAGGGTCTTCAACTAGGGTTTTGTGTTTCACAAGGAAGATTGGGTTGCAAAGGTCTCAAATGAATTTCATGGTTCATCATAGGTCCTCAATAATGCTTATGTCAATTTTCAAGTCTTGCCTCACATGTTTGCTCAATCAATGGCTCAGATGATTGAAAATCAACTGTATTAGGTAAAAAGTCAACTATGGTCAACATACAGTCAAACTTAAATTTTTTTTGTCAACATCAACATTTTGAGGTGATATTCATCATTTTATCAAGGGTTGACCATGATTCCTCAAGGAAAGCCCTCAAATCGTCAAAGGTAAAAATTGCCAAAATTAGGGGTTTTATTGAAGATGACTGATCATTGACTATTGGCCTAGTGCATAACCTAATGGTTTAAATAAAGATCTCAAGGGCTCAAATACAACATCTTGACCTAATTACATGCCTCAAGACATTTCCAAATACATAAGTGATTTATAGTTGAAGAATTGAATCAATTGATGAAAAGTCAACAGTCACACAAAAGTCAAACTTTGACTTTTTGGTCAACATTGGAATTCAAAAATCAAGAAACATCAAAACATTCAAACTTTGTCATCAAGAATCAAGAGAATCAAGAAAGTCAAGAGAAGTCAAAATTGAAGAATTTTAAAGACTTTGAAATTTCAAGTGTTTTGTACCTAAAAAAGCCTAACTTCACAAGCAAGTTTCCTCAAGATACAAGTTGATTCAAGGAAAACTTTCAACATGAAAGTTGTAGGGATTAATGAATTCCACAATTTTGTTAATGTGGGATTATCCTCAAAAAGTGCTTGAATTAAGAGATATGGGCCCATGAAGTTTTGATTATTTTTACCCAACACTTGGAAAAAATTTCTAAGTGTTTTTTTCATAACAAAGTCACTACTTTATGGCATTTTTTCACTAAGATCCAAATTGATTCAGAAAAAACTTACATCGTGAAAGTTGTAGATCTTGATTCAAGTTTTCCAAAATGTCCAAGAACACAAATTTATCATGCTTGAGCTAGAAGTTTCGAAGAGATGAAGATGGCATGCCATGCTTGAATTATAGGTCATTTCCTTTGAAAACCTTATGGCCAAATCTCACACCTTACCATTCAATCTCACTTTTCTGACCATGTTACTTATGAGTCTCCATATAATCATAGATTTGCAGAATATTATGGTGCATTACACAAGGATTTGAAGCTTTATCCATTTAATCATACCATTTTTGGATGAAATTGCAAAAAGCTCCATATCCATTTGCATAAAGATCACTTTAATCACAAAGTCCAGTCCTTGAGCCTCTAACTTATTTCTTTTGATAACACTCAAAATAAATGCTCAAAAGCAACATCTCTAAGCCTACTAACCACCTTACAATGCATTGGAACCATGTTCTCCAAAATTACTTCAAAACTAAGCTTCCAAACAATAACTTTTTATCTCAAGATTCTGGTTACTTCAAACTCTAAAACCTTTTCTCTATAAAAAGAGAGACCATTTTCAAGCCAAGGCACGAATTCACAAGCCCTCAAACACCCTCAAATTCTATCAAACTCAGAACCACTAAGAAACCACCATTGTTTCATATTTGGAGCTTCCAACACCCAACTCTCAATCCACTCGTGCGTCTTCTCTTTTTATCATTCAAACATTATCTATACATCATATATAACTCACCCATACCCTTGTTACACTTCTGTAACATCATCATCATCATTCTCCAAACTTAAAAACCGTGGCCTACAACTTGACTTGGCTAGAGCATTTTAGCAACTTTCAAAGTAAAGTAAGGGTTGGAATAGATTCAGGAAGGCCCCAACAAGCTCACGGGATTATCACTTTGCACTGAAATTCCATAGAAGAAGCGTTGGACTTTCTCCAACTTGGTAAAAAACTCAAACTTTGAACTTCTTACTTGTGCATCATTAGTGCATACATACAAAAGAGAAAATGTAGATATTGAAGTCCTGAAGCTAACCATGTAATTAATTTTCATTTATATTGCTTGTTTGTTGAGAATCGTATCTCTGAACAGTTAGGTTTTCATTTTGGTACTGATAAAAATTAGTGAGTTATAGTCCATATCAATTCATGATGCTTGCATATTTGAAATCCTTGTTAAATTATGAGTAATTTTGGTTTTTACAATTTTCAAAATGGTTGAGAAATGAAGGTTTTGCATGTTTTAAACTTCACATTTTTGAAAATTGTGATGCTATGGTTATCCGCGTGAGGAAGAAGAAGAAAGAGGGTGGCGCATTTTCAGAATTTGAAAATTGAGTTTATTTTATGTTTATTGCAAGTGGTATAATTACTGGATGAAACAAGAATCCCAATGGCAAGGGTGTGTGTGAGTAAGGCGTTGGTGTATCAGGGCAGGGGTTCGATCCTTGCTTTTGGCATTTTATTTTTCAACATTTTCTTTGTAGATCGGGTATATGCAAATCCAGCATGCAATGATGCAACCTCATATCTCAACCATTAGATCTCATCAGAGGAAGATCCAATGCACCTAGCACAAGCCCCATGATGCACCTCCTGAAGGTCACCTCCACTAGATCCAGCACAGCAATCGGGGCTCCCTGATTTGGGCTGTTTATTTTTGCTTTTCCATACACCCCATTTGCTTACAACACACGCCTTTTTTTTTCTTTTTTTTTATTTTAATTTAATTCTTTTCTTTTTTTCAATATCTTTTTTATTTAATCATAAAAAATAATAAAATCACAAAAAACTTAGATTTAGGTTTTAATTAGTTAATTTAATTTTCATAAATAAAAATTAATTTAATTTAATCACTTTGTTTGTTTTATTAGTTAATTTGTAAAATGATTAGAATTTGGTTGTTATTTTACACTATAAAATATCTTTTCTAAATGAAACACCAAAAATATTTTATAAATACTTAGAATTCTTTAGGTTTTTACTAAACTTTTGTTAATGAAAATTAATCAAATAATTAGGTTAACCATCAAACTTTTTTCCATCAAAAAATCACAAAACAATTTCCTTTCTCTTTTCTTTATTTTACAAATCTTCGCTTACTTTATTTCCATTATTGTAATTGCTCAATGGTCTATAATATCTTTAATTAGGGTTTACTTCTTTTTATCTCCATTCATAAATTTGTACCCCTACTCCCAAAATGTTTTAATAGCGTAGGACATTTAATTTCCGTAATTTATTGCTTTCCTTATTACTGTTAGTAATTTGGGTTTGTATAGAAAGATCTAAAACAAAATGCTAGATAATATAATCTCAAGATAAATACTTGAAATTAAAACACTTCGCACACGGACACCTCTAGGGTAACCCTCACTTGTTTCCTTCGGATAAAACAATCATGTACCTCGAACATGGGATGCTTTAGCAAAGACCCTCAATTAAAAGACCGTAGTCCCTCGATGACCCTTCGATGCTGCCTTCGGTAAACGATCTTAGTCCCTTATGACAATTGCTAAAGCATCTGACAAGTTGCCTTCTATGACTGTACGATGACCTACGCATGTCCCTCACATCCAATGATAGGGCTTCCTACTAACTAATGGTAGGATAGCACTATCTAAAGGAAGAGGAAAATAATGTAAAAGACTTTTTTGAGTAGGTAGATCGCTTGTAACGGCTTGCTCACAAACTAAAATAATCTTTACACTTCACAATTTAAAAATAACTACTTTAAAAACACTTTATGAACACTCTTGAGGACTAATACAAGGGTTATTATAAAGCGAACTGCCTTACATTGGCATTTTCAAAACATCTTTTCATAAAACAACACTTCCTTTCAACAAATATTTTCAAAACAAACATTTTTTATACATTCTCAACGATATGAGAATCATTAAAAAATTGCCGTACTTATGCATTTTTAAAATATTTGCAAACATACGCAAAACAAAATGCATTTTCAAAGTGATCTAGCGATTAAGAGCATGTAGATAACTACAGATGAAAAGGGTGCTAACACCTTCCCTTTTCATAACCTACACCCCTTACTTAGAAAATTCTCAAAAGGTCTTTCCTATTCTTTTCACCCTTTCCTTGATTGGATAAAAGAAACATCGGCGACAACTCTTGTTATCCGTAACATTTGCGATAAAACACAAAACCCAAAAGTTAGTTCTCCCACTGTATTACAGAACTGAAGACTCTGCTGGGGACAAAACTAAAAGTGGGGTTACCTTAAGAACTAGATCACCTTTATTGCTTTACTAATTTGCCTTGTTTGCTTTATATTTCAGGATATGCTTGGGTTTATTTCTTGTATAGATGATATACCCGGATCTGGGGGGAATTTTAGGTAAGTAACAATAGATCGTGAAGACTGTACATCATAGATCGATATGGTTGAAACGATGGCTACGTTAGTGCGACACATTGGCTGGTGTCGATGTCCCTTGAGTAAGTCAAGGAGAATGTTGGGATGCCGCGTGGTGTCAAAAAGCACTAACTGACCTTAGAACCTTATGTGACACAACTTAGCCATTAGAAATTAGTGAGATAGCCAGCTTTGGTGTAGACTGAAGTTGGTTGATACTCGATACTACACTCATTGAGATTGGACTCTCGGGATATTTCGGTCGCAATTCAGATGCTTGTGCTGAAATAATTCCTGAGAGAAAGGTCAGTGATGTGAGATTCCTAGAATCTGATTACTTCTTTTAGACTAGGTTGAGCCAACTAAAACTTCAAGAGGATACTTACCTATAAACTCCATGCAAGCTTAAATCTAAGGCCTTGTATGTTTATTTCATGTATGATTAATTGTTCGAGCATAACATCATGACATCATTATACATATCATTTTCACTAACCATTTCAAGGACCTAGGGATTTATCTTTGTCCTGTTTTGTAGGTGTTGTAACCCAAATTTTCCCTACCTTTATGATCGCATTTAAAAATACAAGAGAAAAGTTTTAATTAAGGATGGTCCAGCAACATCTGATGGCTCATTCTTAAGTCCAAGTCAACCAGAGGGCGCATTCTAATTCAGGGGAATGGGGGCTTTCTAAATCAGAAATACCCATGTATCCGTAGGCCCATTTACGAGGCATGTTGGCCAATGGCCCATGAGATTCGAGTATGGAAAGTTATTGCAGAAAAATTATTAAGGTTAAGTATGATAAAGTCCAGTTAGGTTTTATTATTGTTAAAAGTTGAAATTGCAATATATGTGGCCATTTCAGTTGGCCTATTTTCATTGGTCATTAAATAGCAAAAAGGGGGTGTACGCAACAAATTGGGAAGGCCTAATAGAGATGAATCGGGCCCATTGAATTACTGTTTTAATTTAAGGGTTTCCTTGATTAAATATTTTTTCAGGCCCGTTAATAGCTTCTAAGATGGCCCCATTTGGGCATTTATGGGAAATTTATCTGACTCTTATTATTATATTTCTGTTTTACTAATTAAATTACTCTGTAGATTATTATTAAATTTAACAAAAACGTTTTATTATATAAATAATTAAGAATTTTTGTGTTGGATAAAGATATGTTGGATCATTGAGTTAAAGGAAAATTGAGGCCCAATCCCGAATACAAAAAAGCGTGTTATTGAAACAATTGGGCAGAAATACTTTTTCCAAATATATTTCAATAGCCCAATTGGTAGATAGCACAAGGCCCAATTGAATTAACCACTCGCAAATGCTGTAAAACACAAATGGCGCACGTTGTGGCATTAACAGTCACTGTTACAATTAAACTTCAATTAGACCATGATTTTCGCAAACAACATGTACTGTGTAGATTCCATTTGAAATCAAATCAAATACTGCTAAAAAAACAGATCTTTTGTCAATATACAGAATATGAATCATAATCAAATCCAATATATTTCAGTACAATATCAAACCAAATTGAATTACAGAATTATATCTCAGTAAATAGAATCAATTACAATATAAAATTTCAATCCCTAAAAGTTCTAAACCCCTAACTCATGTTAATTTCTAACGGAAAATACACAAACCCTAACAATTGTACCCTATATATACTAATCCAGAATACAAAAGAGAGGGTGGCTGAAATTAGAAAAAATTGATAACAGAGACGAACATCAGAGAGCAAGAAGAAGAAGAAGAAGAGACCCGAAATGCCAGTTGTTGAAGATCCAGAAGGAAGACGATTAGGGTTTCAACGTCTGAAACCCTAATCGCCTTTGCTAATCGCCGCTGCCGGCCTCATCCTCCACTACTGCTATCCCGTTTCACCAAAATCTGCAAGAAAGAGAAGGATTAGAAACTGAATCGCTCGAGGAATTCTAAACACGAAATTGAAAAAGGGTAAAACAACTCAGCTTTCTTTTCGTTTGTTTTGTTGTAAGCGATTTAAGGGGCGTTGGGTGGGTTATGAGGTAGAAAGAATGGGGGTAGTGCCGGCGCCGTCACGGTGAATTTAGGGTTAGGAAAATAGAGACTAGGGTTCGGTCGGCGAAGGAGAGAGGAAGAAGATTGTGTTTGAAACTAAAACGAAGAGTGAATTAAAACATATTGTATTTTACGTCCAATCTTGTACGTGCGAGCACACAGTAATTAGTATACGCTTTCGACCCTACCCACGCGATTTGGATCAGACGGCCAGGGAGCCAAGTCACACCATAACCCATGCTCCCTCGCTACAAAAGATATCTCTGGCCCTCTTTTAAGTATTATGGGCTTAAGCCCAATTCGTTTATACACCCCTCTTTTGGCCTTAATTACTAAGCATAACAATAAGACACACCCCCTGCCTAGATTTCGTTTTGGGCTTGAAACCCGAATCACTTTCAACACCCCCATATTTTACTTAGAAACTAAATTTACACCCCCTGCCTAATTAATCCTTTTTACATTTTTTTTATATAATTAATATTTTATTATTATTATTATTATATTATATTTATATTTTTATTATTTTTATCATTATAAATTGTAATAATTATTATCATTATCAGTAACTTTTTATTTATAGTATTATTATTTATTATATGTAAATATTACTATATCTCTAAATAAATTCATCTTAATAACTATATATTTCACTTTATATATTAGTTGCATTGAATTACTTTCTAAATCATGCATTAATCAAGATGTTTTTGCAAATAATACAGTAAAAAATACGAACAAATATCAAACTATTTTCGCGAATAAATTAAGCTAATTAACAGTTCTTTTTGCAAATGGGTCTCGAATTAATTTTGGCTTACTGCGTACTCATTCAAAATTTCCATAATCACTACTCCCGACTGAGTGCGAAGTGATTCAAAATATGTTCGTAAACCTCTAAAAAACACCAACCCGTACGAACTACGAATTGGGACTCTGATTCCTCTTAAGAGGATACATAGAAACGCGATCTAAAATCGTGGTGAGTCTTGCTAATTAAAACTTAAAACACCATTTACCCCTAAACCTAAACCTAGGGCTAATATCCTTGTGAACAAGGTAGGCGAAAGGTGCCTAACACCTTCTTTTTGTCTATTTGAGTCTGAAACCTAGAATCTCTGTCTGCGAATTAGGGTTTTCTGTTAGGTTCCCTTTCCCTAGGATAAAAACTAATAGTGGCGACTCTTGATTAAAAAACCAGTTGCTACAGCTGGCGACTCTGCTGGGGACTCTCCTTAACCCTAGGTTTAGGTATTTTTGGGGTTTCTTATTTTTATTTGCTTTATTTATTTATTGTATTTATCTATTTTATCGCATTTATTTATTTACTGTCAAATTCTCTTATCATCATATATTTACTGCGTGGCGGGATCTTTCTACCTCAAAAAATATTTCCAATAAACCTTAAAAAAATGAAGGTTCGTCCATTAGCTTAGGGGTTATATCACCCCTGCGAGTTTATGTGACGACTTCGCCTAGAGTCGGTGAACTTCGGAAAAAGGAATACTTATAAAGAGATATCCTCTTGACGAGTAGGACTTTGGAAGGTCACCCATGACTCTTTGTAATGACCTTAACCCCAAATCTCATGACGAGACCTTTCGCATCGTTAAGACGAAAGTTTTAGTCCGTAAAGAGGCTCTACCTAAGGGAGGCCCTTGTGCCCTGTCCCTCTAGTATTATTCATGATACCCATAAGGAAATCACCTTCTGAGAGGGTAGACTAACCATAGGTCAAAATTAAGGAACCTACCTTCTAAGGGTACTTATCAAAAAATCCCCTTACTCACCCATACATTCATTGCATTCATGTATATCTCATGTTCATCATTTGTTCCTTTTATCTGTCTTATTCACATGGTACAAATTAAAAGATAACAAAATCAAGATTCTTTTTGGTGACTGTCTTAAAAATGGATGCCAAAGGGAAACAACTTATTTGCGTCAATGGTTGCAAGCCAGACCTTTCTGAAATCAAAACGATAAAAGGCAAATTGTCCGAAAGAGCTCTGAAGATGTACACTCGTTGTTATGGGGATACCTTTGATTTGACTAAAGTAGAAGTACAGATGGATGCAGTCTCTGCCCTAATTCAGTTTTATGACCCTCCATTAAAATGGTTCACTTTCCAAGACTTCCAGCTAGTACCGGCTCTGGAAGAATTTGATAGAATCCTGAATTTCTCCAAAGAAAAGGCTTATGTAGGTATTGGGCAAACTATTAAAGTCAAAGCTTTGGCAAAAAGGCTTAGGGATCCCCTATCCTGAGTTGATGCAGAATTACCAAAAAGAAGGTCCAATACAAGGAATCAAAAGGATATACCTGGAAGCTAAGGCACTAGAGTTTGATAATTATAAGGAGTGGGAGTCTTGTGTTGACTGTTTAGGGTTGTTGGTATATGGTGTAATCTTATTTCCTTGGACTGTAGACTACATTGACCCTGCAGCCATTAGCATATTTTGGGGAGTGAAAGTATTTAATACGGATCCTACTCCCACCTTGCTTCCCGAAATTTATTACACTTTGCATATGATGTATGAAAAAAGAAGAGGTACGTTGAGTTGTTGTATCCCGCTTCTATATACTTGGTTCATGACTCACCTCTACAAGGAAGATTATATGATCCCAGAACTGACCAGATGTGAGTGGCCACATAAATTAAGGTCTCTCACTGCAAATTCAATATTATGGTATGCAAGAAAGTTGGATATTGGTGACATCACTATTAGCTATGGGGATTTTCCTAACGTCCCCTTGATTGGATCGCGAGGCTGTATTAACCACAACCCTACTCTAGTCCTACGACAGCTAGGGTATCCTTTGGAGGACAAACCTTCGGACGCATAACTCCAACCATTTATCATCCACAATATGGGTATAGAAGATCAAGGGTTGCTCAACAAGTTTATTCGGGCTTGGAATAGGGTTAACAAAAGGAAGGTTGAAAGAAAGAATGCCATAGCAAGAGAACCCTACGCCAAATGGGTCCAGGATAGGGCATGAACTATCAAGCTGCCATTCGATAAGGATCTAGAGTACAAGTCAGAGGTCCCAGAGATAACACCTATATCTTTGGAAGAAGTCGATAATCTGAAAAATGCCTTAAAGCAAGCTCAAAGAGAGAAAGAAGCACTGGAAGTCGACCTCCTCAATCTGACCAAAGAAAAGAAACAGATGAAGCTTATACTTGAGTCAAAGGACGAGCAAATTGATAAAAGTCAAAAGGAATTGGAGAAAGAAAGTCTCAAACGAATGCGTACAACTGAAGGGTTGTTAAGTGTAGCGTTCAACCTAGATTCCCCTAACCAAAGGCTAGAAGAGGCCGCTGCTGAAATCGGGAGGTTGACTAGGTGGTATGAAAAGGCGACACATGACAAAAAGGTACTAGAGGAAAGTTTGAGAGCCCAAATTCAAAGTCTGGCACAAGTTTCCTTAGATCAAGAGGAGAAAATCAAATACCTCGCCACCGAACTACAAGACAGCCATAAATCATAGGTCAAGGCACACCTCAAGAGGATAGAAGCAGAGAAAATTTTGACTCAGAGGACTCAAAAATATGAACATTGATGTTTAGAACTGCAGGGTCTTCAAAAGGACTTTCTCATCCAACAGAGACTTTACACAAAAATGAGGGGTGAAAAAATGTATTGGGAAGAGTAATACACTAAGATCGCCCAGGCAGGGAGGGATAACCACAAAATAATCTCACATCTTTACCAGGAATACAGGCACTACAAAGACAATCATGAAAAACTCATCTTCTTATCCAACAATCTCATCGAGGATATCCCTAGAAGTTTAAAAGATGCAGAGAATGTAATGGTTCCTTTCCTGAAAGACGTCGGAGACTTTCTACAATTTTGTTGGGCAATGGTTGATGGCTTCAGAGCATACATCCGCTGACGCGCTTACGAGATTTAGTTCTTTTTTATTATGTTTACGCAAACAGTTTCGATTTCAGTTTCTAATATTTTTCAATATCTGGATTATGTTACTCCTAATAAAGGAGTTTTGTTTCCCTATCTCGAAGGCATATCTGTTTTTAAGTTGGCCACCAAATAAAATAGTAATTGGATACAAATATGTACCCTAATGAATAAGACAGTTAAAAAAATCATTTCATAATCATACATCCTCATCTGCACGCATGCATTTATAAAACATTCGCATGTCATTTTTAAGAAAAAACTCATTCATTTTGAAAATATCTCTAGTTAAGCCATTGCTAAAAGAAAACCTCCTCCTCCTTAGCCCCCATATCAAACAAGTGCCCATCAACAGAAAACAATTGAAGAAATCGAGGAGACTCAAGTTGTGTTCAAAGAGGATCTTGATCAGGTGAAGGGTGGCGTAAGCTCAATGAAAGGAGATTTGAGCCAGGTTCTTCTAGCTTTGAAGAACATTATCGACAGGCTGGATCAAATCCCCAAGGTAGCCTTCGAAGAGGTAGCCCAAACCGTTGGTGCATCAAGCGGACATCAACTGAGGAAGGAGCCGGAAGCAGGACCCTAAAAGTCCATCGTGGCCCAGCAAGAGGTCGATACTGAAGGATTCATGCCACCACCGTCAAAAGTAGGGGCATCACACACCCTGCAAATTCCAACTAATAACGCAGATAATTACTTGGACTTATAATACGACGATCGTGGCCCATAAGATGCTCCCTAGGCACCCTTGAAGAAAATTAGTGCTCAGGCTGTGGACAACCCACTGGTAATGAATCAGTACAAAGCCTTAGAAGAAAGACTAAAGGTTGTGGAGGGCTTCGACGCCTTCAAAGTATACGCTCTGGAAATGGGTTTAGTCCCTGATGTGGTGATACCAGCTGTTGTACCCCAAAATTTGCCCTCCCATATTCTTCAATATTTATCAAGAATCATCTTCAAATGGTTCAAGATTTCTCAAGGGTTGCACAGTCCAAATGCCTCCTAAGCCAGTCAGAATTAGGGTTTTGGTTATTGCAAGGAATTTGAGGTTTTCAATGGCTCAATCAAGTCTCGTAGGCCTATACATATTCTCAAGCATCTACATGACAAGTTTCAAGACTCACAGTGCCAAATTCCACAGTCAAAAGCCCTATTTGATCCACAGTCAACTACAAGGGCAAAATGGTAATTTTGCAGTCAAAAGTCAGAATTTTTGGTCAACATCTTATTTTGAGTCCACTATCATCATTTGATCAAGTCTTGATCATGATTCCACAAGGATAGCTCAAAAATCATCAAGATGCAAAAGTTACTATTTTTGGATAGTAGAAAAGTCAATTATACCTTGACCAATGCATAACTTTTTCATGGTTCATCAGAAAAATCCCATCCAATGCTCATTTTGAAGGGGATGAAATTTCCTACAACTCATCTTCAAATTCCAAGTCCAAGAAGTTCTCTCACAAAAAGTTATCAATTTCTACATTATAGGTCAATTTCAAAAGTCAACAAAAATGCACTTTAAGTCAAAGACCATAACTTGAGATTGGTAAATCCAAATGACATGGGACCAAAGGCATTGGTTAGAGGACTTCAAGACCTTTCCAAAATGTCCAAGAACATGTCCATATGATCAAAATTGAGCAAGATATGCATTGGAGAAGTTGGGAATTTTTTATGAATTTGCAAAAGTCAACTATCCTTAAAACTTCAATTTTTGACAAAAGGGCCCACTTTCTTCCACTTGATTCAGCCTTGTCATGCCACACACGTGTCCCATGCTTAATTTCAAGATCAAACATCTATATTTCTATTTTTATTTAATTTTTATTGATTAAATTCATTTTAAATCCATAATAATTCAAATAAAATCTAAAAATCAATGGAATAGTATCTTTTTGATTTGAACAGCTTTCATATACCATGTGCCAACTAACAAATTCGTGCTAGGGTTTTTTGTGCATAAAATCTTGGATTTGCTTCAAATTTGGAAAGGCTTTCAATGGTGGTCAATCAAATCTCCAAACTTCAATACACAAAGATACAAGCCCATATTTTGACCTAGACTGCTTGCCTTATACATATATAAGTAACCTAAACCTAATCCACGAGCTAAGCATTGCTAAAACGGCCAAGGCAAAACTGAAAAATTGTTGGAAAAGTGGGAGATCAAGAACAGGATTGCAGACGTTTTCAGATCAAAAGAAGCACGTAGCCTTCTTCCTTGCTATCCACTGAAGCTAAAGCGATCATAAACACGTCCTTAGACCACCTACAAAGCGCTGTAAGTCGTCACGAAGTCACCCCTGGACATGGAATCGTGATTCTCCATTCTTGCATTTTTTTCTCAAAAACATTGGCATATTCATGTTTCTTGTTTAATTTCTAACCTAATGGCAATATTCAATTTCGTTTTTAGGCTTCATATGATGATACCTGCGCCCAGGGTTTGTATGTGTTGTTTTTAGGCATTTTGTTTTCAGGTGAAACCAGAACAAATCATGAGCATGAATGGACTTAGGAGATGGAGACGAGACCAACCATGGTCTTGGAATGAGTTTTTGAAGCCTAGGGACGATTTTAAGAAAAGCCTACGATACTACCTGCGGATAAAAATCCGCAGGTAAAAAACCAGTGATAAACGAAGAAGACGCTGACCCGTCTCCCTCCTATTGGCCCTTTTCAAAAATCGCACGTTATATTTTTTTTCAGGCATATGTTTTGATTTACTAATATAATAATCACGTGTTGTCTTAATAACGAATGAAGCGTGCAGCTCAGATGGCCAAGGCGTTTGTGTATTGATCATTGGGACCTGGGTTCGATTCCCAGGTCCACCCAATATTTGTTTCATATTTTTCATCATGTATTCATATGCAGGCTCTCCCATGTGTTCCATCATGTACCTCACAAATCTGTGCGCCAAGTGGCCTTGTGCATCAATCCAATGGCCATGGGATGGATGACCACCATGCTCTCAAGTCAACCATGCACTAGACAATTCAAGAAGTCAAACGTGGCTGAGTGTTAATGGGCCCAGATTTCCAATCAACACCTCCTAATGGGTCCAACACCCCCCTGGTTTCTATTTCCTTTTTTTATTTTCTTTCTTTTTATTTTCTAATAATAATTATTATTACTATTATTTAATTAATTCATAAATTATTTTTCACAATAAACTCAGAAACTTAAAATATTATTTATTTTTATTATTTATTAATTTCACTATTAATTATTTTTTTGTAAATAAATGTAAATTAATTAATTTAGTCTTTTTATTAATTAGGTTTAATTTTAATCTTTTGTCACAATAAATAAAATCAATTTAGAAATTAGGGTTTACTAACTTGTGACTTTTTTTTATTATTTTTATTTTCATTAAAACCTAAAAAAGGCTAAAAAAATACTTTTTCTTTAACTAATTAATTAATTAGTTTTAGGTTTAATATTCAATTAATTGCAAAAAGGACCAAGTTGCTTTCTTTTCTCAAAAAGGGTCAAAACCCTAAGGACGTCCTGACTCAATTTCTTTTCGCGCATTATTCTTATTTTGATTATATTTATGTATCTGCTCAGAGAATGTAATAGATAATTAGGATCTTTATCGCTTTCTTTTATTTTCTCGCATTTTATTTTCCAAAGGGTTATGTTTTTGGCGATGTATATACCCGCGCCTTGTAATAGCGTAGATTTACCTTCCGCACTTTATTTTCCGCACAATTATTAACTGTTAGTTATGCATGACAAGACTTGTATGAAAAAAGTAAAATCAAAACGTAGCTCACAATGATGCATGTTCAAAGATAAACATAAACTGAAACAACACACATGCACATGCCACTCCTAGGGTACGCCTCACTTGGTTGCCTCGAGGTGGTCATCAAGTATAGGGTGTTTTAGAGGTCGCCCTCCTGTCTAAAGATCCAGTTGCCTCGAAACGGTTGCCTCGGATAAAAAGGATCTAGGACATTAGGGTTACCGCTAAGGCGTCCTACCATTGCTTTGGTGACCACATGTCCCTATAATCGAATTGACCCGAATAACTCCAATGACGGTGCTTCCTACTTCTCAATAGTGGGATAGTACTGTCTAAAGGACTCTTGCACAACGTAATTCCTTAGAGTAGGTAGATTTCTCCTGGGTACTTGCTCTTTCAAAAAACAAAAACAACTTTTCGCACCTACACTTTCAAAAAGTTTTCAAACAAACACTTCATACGCTCTTGAGGACTGATACAAGAGTTACCTAGAAGTTCTTCAAACTAAAATTTTTCAAAACCCACAAACACTTGAAAAGCAAACAATTTTTGAAAACATAGTGAGCAAGTACCTAAGAGCCCGTGGATAACCCCGGATAGAAAGGGTGCTAACACCTTCCCTTTCTATAAATCTACCTCCCGAACCGAGAAACATCTCGAAAAGGAATTTTGTTGTGCTTTTGTCCTTTCCATGTTGGAGAATATAAAAGACGGTGGCGACTCTTGCTTACCACGACATTTCGCGAACCAGCTTTAAAACAGTCAGTTCTATTTCCACCGATCACAGAACTGACGACTCTGCTGGGGACTTAATAAGTGAGGTGTACCTTAGGATTAGACCACTCTTGTTTTCAATTGCTTGCTTTGATTGCTTTAATATTGTGGGCCTGTTTTGGAGTTTCATAGATCCTAACCCGGATCTGGGGAATACCCTTTAGGTAGCATAAGCTGTGAGGGACCTGTCCGGCGTAGACTGACACGAGTGAAGCAGTGGCTATGTTGGTGTGACACCTTGGTCTGTACCGATATCCCTTGTGTTGCAACGAGGAGAATATGGGTCTTCTGAGGAGTCATTAAGCACCAACCGACCTTAGAACCCTAAATTGACCCAACTTGGCCATAGAACAGTAGCAGTATGCTACACTCATTGAGGCTAAACTCTCGCGATGGTTCTGGCTGCAAGAAAAGATTGCGATGTTGGAGTTATGACCGATTGAGGGTAGTCAGTGATATTGAGATCCTCTAGAACCCGGTTACTATTTGCTAGGACAAGTCTTAACCAATGAAACTGAAAGAGGGTAGTACCTAAACTTCATGCTGGCCTAACTCTAAGGGCTGTCTTGTGTGACTTGTGTGCCTTATCATGTTTGCCTTTGTGAATACTTGTGGTGTGCTTTATGATAATATCATACCATCATACCATTGCATGCATCCTGCATAAGGACTGACCCATTTCAAAGACAAGAGGGTTTCATCTTTGCTCTGTTTTGTAGGACATCATGATGCTTGTACGAAGGAATACTATCCGACTCAACTTTGTTCATCCACCAGATTTGCTTAAAGAATTGGTTGACAGAATTCCAAATACTACTTCCTTCATCCAGAGGCATGGTTCTCTTCTCGGTTTAGTCACTGCAAAGTGGGACCAACAGCTGATGAGTGTCCTGACCCAGTTTTATGATCCGCTATACCATTGCTTCACCTTTCAAGACTTCCAACTGGTCCCTACCCTGGAAGAATTCTCTGATCTGCTTGGTATCCCTGTATTGGAACAAACTCCATTCACTGGTTGGGAAAAGACTCTTAGGCTTGAGGAAATTGCTGCAGCCCTTCCCTTGACCACCAAAGAGGTAATGGATAACTGGGTGACTAGAAGCAGAGTTAAGGGCTTTTTGGCTAAGTTTCTGATTGGTAAAGCTAACAGTTTCTGGAATGACTTACACTTCAGGGCATACGAACACATTCTGGCTCTCTTAATCTATGGTCTGGTATTGTTTCCAAATCCTGATACCTTTGTTAATGTCAATTCCATAAGGATCTTCATGTCTCGGAACCCTGTACCCACTCTCTTGGGTGATATCCTGCAAGAACTCTATGCTCGTACTACCCGAAGACGGGGAACTCTATGGTGTTGTGCTCCTTTGTTAGTGAGGTGGTTTATTTCGCACCTCCCTAAGTTCGTGCTGAAGAACAAAGAAGGAAGAGGCTGGGCTCATAGGATAATGTCTCTCACTGATAATGACATCATTTGGACTCTCAGAGGTTTAGATGAAGTGGCTGTTATCGATCGTTGTGGAGAATATCCTAATGTTCCATTGATTGGTACCCAGGGAGGAGTCTCTTATAATCCATGTTTAGCTCTCCGTCAGTTTGGAAGAGCCAGAAGAGCAGGGCCTCATGAGATGTTGGTACCTCACATCAGTTTTGAGTTTCAGGTAGATAGTGACGAGTTGCGCCGTAGATTCATCAGGGCTTGGGACAGAATTCACAAAGCTGACCCACATGAGTTGGGACCAAAGACCTCTCTGCCTATGGAACCCTATTACAGATGGGTCTGCATCCGTGCTCAGAAGTTAGGTATGCCATACGAAGCTGTCATACCTATTATTCTTGAATTTCCTGACAGAGACGGGGTTCCTCCAACTGTACTCCCTCCTCAGATACCCACTGATGTTGATACACTAAAGAGGTCTTGGGCGCAACTACAGGAAGAACGGGATTCTTATCGGGAAAGGTTCAATGAATAGGAACAGAAGATCCAGAAGCTGACAAAGCTATTGGAGAATGAACGGATCCTGAATGATTATATCCACACCGAGAAGAAGAGGCCATGGGAGCACTGATGGGCTTTGGATGTTTCTTTTACAGCTTTTATTTCCTTTTCAGTATTTTCATTCTTGTAACGCCTAAGGGCAATTTCTTGAACAATTTAAAGTTTGAATCTAATAAAGTGTGTTTCCTTTTTGTCTACAAAGTTGAATCCCGATTGTCTTTGAAAACATAAATCATACGCATCTCATTGCATCATATGCATAACAGGTACCCTTTTTCTACAGGTTGCTTAATCTTCTTCGCTGTTTATTTCAGCAATCATCATGTCTTCCGAGCCTACTACTGAACAAGATATCAAGGCCCTCCAGGCCCAGAACGCCCAGTTCCAAGAGCTGGTCATGAACTTAGCCCAGGGACAACAGGAATTGAAGACTCTGCTTTTGAAAAAGAAGAAGAAGAGGACTGTGATGTTCAATACCGGACGCAGATATGGGAATACACTGCAGAATGAGGCTGATATGGCTACTTCCTCTGTAGGGAAAGATAGTCCCCAAGGGGGAAGGGTTCCTAGTCCTGTGGTCTCCGACAACGAGACAGATTACAATGATGAACAGTATCCTCCTGCTGAGGATAGGTACAAACAATTGGAGGACCTCCTGAGTGCTATGGAGATTCAGCAAGTGCCCGGGTTAGACTTTGGAGACCTAGGCTTATCTTCTGGGGTGGTGATTCCTCACAAGTTCAAGGCGCCTGCCTTTGCAAAGTACGACGGGGCTTCCTGTCCTAAGCGGCATCTCAGATCATATGTAAGGAAGATCCAACCTTACACTGCAGACAAGAACCTATGGATCCATTTCTTCTAGGATAGTCTTTCAGGGACTCAACTCAAATGTTTCTATCAGCTGGATGGAACCAGTATTCGAAACTGGAAGGATTTGGCTACTGCATTTTATAAGCAGTATCAGTATAATTCTGACCTCGCTCCTACGCGTACCCAGCTCCAGGGTATGTCACTAGGGACGGGTGAAGGTTTTAAGGAGTATGCGCAAAAGTGGAGAGACTTGGCTGGAAGGGTGCAGCCACCGTTGACTGACCGTGAACTCAATGACATGTTCTTGGCGACCCTATCTGGTCCTTTCTTCAACCATCTGATTGGGAATTCTTCTGCTGGTTTTACAGATCTGATCTTGACTGGTGAGAGGATAGAAGCTGGTATCAAGTCTGGGAAGATACAGAAAGGTGCCTCCTCGAGCACTGAAAAGAAGCCCTTCAAGAAAGAATCTAGTGCTGTTTATGGTTCAAGGAGACAAAATAAACCGGAACACCGCCAAGCTGTCAACGCGGTGGTAATTTCAAAGCCTGCTGCTGCTCCTCAGCAATATAACCAACCAAGAGGTGAGAGACCCAAAAGGCAGTACACCCGACTCAGTATGACCCTGTCTCAGATATTGCCACAACTACTGTCAACCAATCTGGTAACTGTCAAAGAAGCTCCGAAGGTAGTGAACACAACATCTCCAAAGTACAATCCTAACGCCCACTGCGCTTATCACTCTGACAGCCCGGGGCATACTACGGATGATTGTTGGGCTCTGAGGAATAAGGTTCAGGACCTTATTGATGCTAAAGAGATAGAGTTCGAGGCGCCTGAAAGGCCCAATGTTGTGACTGCTCCCATGCCCAAGCATGGAGTGAATGCTGTTGAGGAAGACCTGTATGTAGCCTCTGTGGATGATATTGTTACTCCGCTGTTAACTGTCAAGAGAAACCTGTTGCTAGCCGGTTTATTTCCAGGATGTGGTAAAGGTTGCCTTCTATGTTCTGTTTCACCCGCTGGTTGTCCTTTGTTGAAGTCAGGTGTCCAAAACCTGATGGATAACAAAGAGATCTTGTTCGAGAAAATTGTTGTTCCTGCTATCCCTACTGAAGAAGTGTCCATTGTTACTATTTTCAACAACTCTCCTAAGGCTCCCTCAAAGAAGCCTGTCAAAATCATGTCTACTCAGAAGATTGCTCCTATCATCATCACTGTTCTGGGGCCCATCCCCTATACATCTGACAAAGCTGTCCCGTGGCACTATGGGGCAGATATTTATGTGCTTGGAGTTAAACAAGAGTTCGACACCAGTACCGGTATCAGTAACATCACCGGGCCCGCCAAAGTCACTCGTAGTGGTAGACTGTTCTCACCAGATATTGCGCCACCAGCAATTCAGAGACCTCTTGTCATCGCACCTGCAAGTGCGCCCACTTCCCTGCCTGACCAAGTTCCTATTTCTACCCCTGCTGCCGAGTCATCTGACGCTCGGGGCAAAGGGACTGCTACTGATGTGCCTGCCCAGATGGAGGCACCGAAGACAACCAATGTTGAAGCTTCCAAGCAGGAAATGGAAGAAATTCTTAAGATTATCAAGAAGAGTGATTTCAACGTAGTTGAGCAGCTGGGGCACACCCCATCAAAAATTTCTATGCTATCACTGTTGTTGTGTTCAGAGGCCCATGCCAAGGCTCTGATTACCTTTCTGAAGACGGCCCACGTGCCACAAGAAACGTCAGCTGATCAATTTACCGAGTGTGTGTCCAACTTAACTGCTGATAATGGTTTGGGTTTCTCCGACGCCGATCTGACTGCAAAAGGGAAGAATCATAACGATGCCCTGCATGCCTCCATTGAATGCAAGGGCACTACTCTTGCCCATGTGCTGGTTGACACTGGTTCCTCATTGAACGTATTACCCAAGAAGGCTCTAGACAGGATGGATTGTGAGGGTTTAGAGCTCAAGCCAAGTAACATTGTTGTCCGGGCCTTTGATGGGTCCAAAAGGATGGTCCATGGTGAAGTTGACATTCCAATCAGGGTTGGTTCGCAGGTCTTTGATTCTACATTCTATGTGATGGACATCCGACTGTCCTACTCTTGTTTGCTGGGTCGTCCTTGGATCCACAAGGCTGGAGCTGTGACCTCCACACTACATCAGAAGCTGAAGTACCCGGTCAGAGGGAAGATTGTGACAGTGCAGGGGGAGGAAGAGTATATGGTCAGCCACCTCAACTCGTTCCGGTACATAGAGATGGATGGGGAATTCATTGAGACCCCCTTTCAACATTTTGAAGAGGTTCCTCCAACACTGGCATCAGCTGAAACTATGATCGAAGATTCTCCGTTGAAGATGGCTTCCTTAAAGGATGCTCGTGCTGTTATTGAGAAGGGTGAGTGTGCAAACTGGGGCCGACTTCCTGATTTCACTCCGAAGATTGACAAGTTTGGTTTGGGTTTCACTGCAGAAGCTCAAAGGGTTATTCGTAAGGCAAGGATTGGAAGACCTCATGTGTTCATCACCAACCCGGGAGTGAATGCTATTGAAGACGACACGGAGGAATCTGAATTCGACAGCTGGATCTACCCAACGACCAACGGTGGACCAAGCAACTGGACTGCCAAAGACTTCACACCTATTACTTTTGTCACTCAGTAATGAACTCCTTTGTTTTGAATTTGTAACAAACAATAATTTGAAACTTTATGGCCCGGTGTCTTACCCGGGGCACCGTGGCTTCATTTGTGAGGGCTTATTATTTGTCATTTTCATATATCATTAATAAAAGCATTGGACGTTTTTGCATTTCAAATCTTGCGCTCCTTTTCTTCCTTTATTATACATATTGCAAAACAGCTATATTTACACACACTCACTTATACAGGTTCCAATCCGCTCTGGATCTCACTGGTAACGACTCTGCTACTGCCAGTTATGACTTCGAAAATCCGATCAACTTAGCCGAAGACGAAGGTGAAGATGATTGCGAAGTGCCTGGTGAGCTTGCAAGACTGCTACTCCAGGAAGAGAGGGCCATTCAGCCACATGAAGAGCCAGTGGAAACGGTAAATCTGGGTACTGAGACAGACATAAAGGAAGTCAAGATTGGTGCCAATCTGGAGCTTAGTGTGAAACAATGGTTGATTCAGATGCTGCATGATTATGTGGAAATCTTTGCCTGGTCTTACGAGGATATGCCTGGGTTGGATACCGATGTTGTGGTTCATCATCTGCCTACCAAGGAAGAATGCCCTCTGGTAAAGCAGAAGGTCCGCCGTATGCATCCAGAGATGTCCAAGAAAATAAAAACTGAGGTTATGAAACAATTTGATGTCGGATTTCTAGCAGCGACTTCTTACCCTCAGTGGGTTGCCAATGTGGTTCCAATGCCGAAAAAAGATGGTAAGGTCTGAATGTGTGTTGATTACAGGGATTTGAACAGGGCGAGCCCCAAGGATGACTTCCCGCTACCTCACATCGACGTTCTGGTTGACAACACCGCTCAGCATAAGGTATTCTCCTTCATGGATGGGTTCTCAGGTTATAATCAAATCAAGATGGCTCCTGAAGACATGGAGAAGACCACCTTTGTTACTCAGTGGGGCACCTTTTGCTACAAGGTCATGCCTTTTGGGTTGAAAAATGCTGGGGCAACCTACCAACGTGCCATGGTTGCTTTGTTTCATGACATGATCCATCATGAGATTGAAGTATACGTCGAAGATATGATTGCAAGGTCCCAAACAGAGGAGGAACACCTTGACCATCTACAAAAGCTGTTTGACCGGTTGAAGTTATACAAACTGAGGTTGAACCCGAACAAGTGCACCTTCGGGGTGAGGTCTGGAAAACTATTAGGCTTCGTCGTGAGTGACAAAGGTATTCAAGTGGACCCTGCCAAAGTGAAAGCCGTACAAGAGATGCCAGTTCCCAAGACAGAGAAAGAAGTCAGAGGCTTTCTAGGACGACTGAACTACATTGCCCGATTCATCTCGCACCTAACTGCTACTTGTGAACCAATCTTCAAGCTACTGAAGAAAGATCAAGTGGTACGTTGGAACGATGAATGTCAGGACGCTTTCGAAAGAATCAAAGAGTATCTCCAAGAACCACCCATTCTTATGCCACCGGTTGAAGGGAGACCTCTAATCTTATACTTGACAGTACTTGTTAGCTCAATGGGGTGTGTGTTGGGGCAGCATGACGAGTCTGGCCGAAAAGAGAACGCCATTTATTACCTTAGAAAAAAGTTTACCGACTGTGAGACCTGATACCCACTGCTTGAGAAAACTTGTTGCGCTTTGGTATGGGCTGCTCGCCGGCTGAGACAGTATATGTTGACTCACACTACTCTGTTAATCTCAAAAATGGATCCAATAAAGTACATCTTCGAAAAGCCTGCCTTGTCCGGAAGAATAGCAAGATGGCAAATGATCTTGACAGAATACAACATCCAGTACACGACTCAGAAAGCAATCAAGGGGAGTGTATTGGCAGACCATTTGGCACACCAGGCAGTGGATGACTACCAATCCATGAACTTTGAATTTCCAAACGAGGATATCATGGTAGTAACTGATTGTGAAGTACCTGGACCGGATGAAGGACCTGAGGAAGGATCCCGATGGTCTATGCACTTTGACGGAGCCTCAAACGCTTTGGGTAATGGTATCGGCGCTGTGATCATATCTCCAAAAGGTACTCATACTCCACTTACCGCCCAACTATGTTTCAACTGCACCAACAACATGGCGGAGTATGAAGCATGGATCATGGGTCTTCAAGCTGCAATTGACCTAAGGATCAAGTTTCTGAGTGTCTTCGGAGATTCTGCTCTCGTGATCAGCCAGATCAAAGGCGAGTGGGATACAAAACACCCGAATCTTATTCCTTACAAGGAGTATGTATTGACGTTGATTCCCCATTTCGAGGAGATAACTTTTGAACACTTCCCAAGAGAGTAGAATTAGTTGGCGGACGCGTTAGCTACGATGTCTTCTATGTTCAAAGTCAAATGGGACAACGAGGCTCCCCAGATCATTATTTGGAAGTTGGATGAACCTGCACATTGCTGTGATCTTGAGGTTGAAGAGGTAACTAAAAAACCTTGGTATCATGAAGTGAAGAGGTACCTTGAAGCTCAAGAATACCCCGAGGGTGCATCTGTTAATGACAAGAAGTTTCTGAGAAGGTTCGCGGCAAAGTTCTTCCTCAGCAATGACATTCTCTACAAGCGAAACCATGATTCAACCTTACTGCGTTGTGTGGATAAGACTGAAGCAGAAAGGATCATGGCAGAGTTGCATGAAGGTACCTTCGGAATGCATTCCAGTGGACATACCATGGCAAAGAAAATCCTTCGGGCAGGATATTTCTGGTCCACAATGGAAGCTGATTGTTACCAACATTCTCGGACGTGTCACAAATGCCAGATCTATGCAGATAAGGTGCACATTCCTCCAGTTCCTCTGAACATCTTGACAGCACCTTGGCCTTTTGCAATGTGGGGCATTGATATGATCGGCGAGATCAGACCTACGGCATCCAACGGGCATCGCTTCATCCTGGTAGCGATTGATTACTTTACGAAGTGGGTTGAGGCAGCTTCCTATGCTACCGTAACCAAGAACGTCGTGGCACGGTTCATTCGGCACAACTTGATCTGTCGATACGGTGTACCAGAGAGGATCATTACAGACAATGGTACCAATCTTAATAACATGATGATCACTGAGCTCTGCGAGCAATTCAAGATACAGCACCACAACTCTTCTCCTTACCGACCGGAGATGAATGGGGCTGTAGAAGCAGCTAATAAGAATATCAAGAAGATTGTGCAGAAGATGACAATGACCTACAAAGATTGGCACGAGATGTTACCGTTTGCTCTTCATGGGTACCGTACCTCAGCACAGACGTCAACAGGGGCAACACCCTTTTCCTTGGTCTATGGCATGGAGGCAATCTTGCCTATTGAAGTCCAGATACCCTCTCTCTGAATAATGAAGGATGCAGGTTTGAGTGAAGATGACTGGATCCAGACTCGGCTTGATCAATTAAACCTGACTGACGAAAAGAGACTCACTGCTATTTGTCATGGTCAGACGTACCAAAAACTGATGATCAAGGCTTTTAACAAGAAAGTCAGACGACAAGAGTATCAAGTTGGGGACCTGGTAATCAAGCGCATCATTCTTCCTCAAGGTGATCCCAGGGGAAAATGGACCCCCACGTAAGAAGGGCCATTTGTGGTTAAGAACATCTTCTCAGGAGGAGCTATGATTCTAACTACCATGGATGGTGACGACCTTCCTCACCCCGCCAATGCAAACATAGTAAAAAGATACTACGCATGATCAAAAGACCCACTAGGTTGACACACCTAGGCAAAAATAAGGGCTTCTCGGCGAACCAAAAGGGTTCGGGTACACCCGGCAAGTCGAAAACCTGAAAAGGCGGCTTGGGCAAAAATGGGTATCCCGGTGGACTGAAAACCCGAAAGGGCGGTCCAGGCAAAAGTTAGGGATTAAAGCGTAATACTATGTCTCACTGGATCACCCTGCATCCAGACCTTCGATATCAACTATCAGGCTCAGACGGCATCAATCAATCAGCTTCATCTCCAACTAAGCAGCAAAGTGATGAGACGCTCGAAGACATAAAGGCGATAGCAGAGTTGGAACCCAGTGGGATTTTTCACATAGCTGTTTTGTTTTCTTTTCACAAAATGTATAAACTCTGTTGTTCGGCGGCATTTTCTTACTAGGACGTCAGCCTCCTGTACATAAAACGCCTATTTACAGGAAAAATTCAAAATCAATACAAACTCACTTTTCCAGACAAATTGCCAATTGTTTTTTCTTTTCTGTTTTGTTTTGCAAAGAACGTCCAATGTTCATTTTTGATATATGCGTTTGACATTAATTGCTAACTCATAAATATTTGCATGCGAAACAAAGGACTAATTACAGGTGATATCATAAACAGGGGCAATAATGAGTTGTCTAAGCAATCTAGTTTCTCTGTCCACCAAGGTACCAAGGTAAGTTCGGCTGAAGAATGTAACCAGGATACCTTCACTCCCCGCAGAGTAAGACCAGAATCAGCAATACTCTCTCCAAGCAGAGTTGGTCTCCCATCAGCCCCGAAAAGGCACAGTATCCCTAGCAAATCAGCACCACTCTCCCCCCAAGCAGAGTTGGCCTACTGTCAGCCTCAAAGAAGTTGGGTATCCCCAGAAGATCTCAACATTCCCCAGCGGAGTATACAGATGTTCCTAAGCAAGCATCCCCGGCAGTCTTAATATTCCTCGACGGCAATATAAGATTGTTCCCCGGCGGAATACCAGGCACCCCAGTGGAGTCATTTCCCAGTGCAGTCAAAAGCTTTCCCAGGAGAGTTGAATCAATCTCCCCAGTAGATTCTGGAAGCTTATCCCCAGTAGATTCTGGAAGCTTATCCCCAGTAGATTCTGGAAGCTTATCCCTAGTAGAGTCTGGAAGCTGGTCCCCTGCAGAGTACAAATATCTCTCCCTGACCATGTTCAGAGGTTATTCCCCACCAGAGCCTATAACTGGGTTATCCTCAGCTAATTGCAACGGAAAGACCGTCCTCGGCGAAGTTCTTTCTACCCCCAGCGGAGTTCATCAAATTCCCCAACAAAACTCATCAACGGAATCCCCAGCGGAGTTATCATCAAAATCTCAGCGAAGTATCTCTTCCCACAGAGTAATTCCCCGCAGAGTAATCTCTTCACCAAGTTTATTCCCCAACAGAGTCATCTCCTCCTACCGGTTTATTCTTGCAATCATCATCCCCAGCGGAAACGAAGAACTCTACTCTTCAAACATCAGCCCAGGATTCAACAAGCTCCCGACATTCGTCAAGGATTTATTTTCCTAGACGAAAATACATTCATAGAAATTTCACATTTCATACATCCTGCTTACATACATGATAAAGTGCATACGACACGATCTCATTTATTTTTGAGAACATCATGACATCATGCATTTCATACATCATGACATTGCATACAACTAATGTTTTGCCTTTTCAGGAAAAGGTCAATCAAAAGACAATTACCATCAACTTTTGCAGTTCCAGATTCGATACCTGTATCTAGCCAGGGCATATCTGTGAGCGATTGATTGTAGATTCGATACCTGTATCTAGCCAGGGCATATCTACATGAAGAGTTTGAAGATCAATACCTGTATCTAGCCAGGAAGTCATCTTTCATTCCCAGGTCAGAGGTCTACACCTGTATCCAGCCAGGAAAGTTATCTCGATCAACCTTTTGAAGTTCCGGATTCAATTCTTGTATCTAGCCAGGGCATATCTATAAGCGACTAATTAGAGGTCTACACCTGTATCCAGCCAGGAAAGTTATCTCGATCAACCTTTTGAAGTTCCAGATTCGATACCTGTATCTAGCCAGGGCATATCTGTGGACGACTAATTCCAGATTCGATACCTGTATCTAGCCAGGGCATATCTATAGACAACCAATTCCAGATTCGATACCTGTATCCAGCCAGGGCATATCTGTGGACGACTAATTCCATACTCGATACCTGTATCTAGCCAGGGCATATCTGTGAGCGTTTGTTTGTAGATTCGATATCTGTATCCAGCCAGGGCATATCTGTAAGCAACTTATTAGAGGTCTACGCCTGTATCCAGCCAGGAAAGTTATCTCGATCAACCTTTTGAAGTTCCAGATTCGATACCTGTATCTAGCCAGGGCATATCTGTGAGCGTTTGTTTGTAGATTCGATACCTGTATCCAGCCAGGGCATATCTGTAAGCGACTGATTAGAGGTCTACGCCTGTTTCCAGCCAGGAAAGTTATCTCGATCAACCTTTTGAAGTTCTAGATTCTATACCTGTATCTAGCCAGGGCATATCTGTGAGCGATCGTTTGTAGATTCGATACCTGTATTCAGCCAGGGCATATCTGTAAGCGACTGATTATAGGTCTACGCCTGTATCCAGCCAGGAAAGCTATCTCGATCAACCTTTTGAAGTTCCAGATTCGATACTTGTATCCAGCCAGGGCATATCTGTGAGCGATTGTTTGTAGATTCGATACCTGTATCTAGCCAGGGCATATCCGCATGAAGAGTTTGAAGATCAACACCTGTAACAGGCCAGGAAATTATCTTTCTTTCTCAAGTACGCAAGTTCTCGCTAAGGAATCTCTTATGCGATCGACAATTCCAAATGGCATCTATAAGCCCATTCCTGACAAGATTCTGTCACACCTCCAGATGGCATCTATAAGCCCATCCTCCTATCCATCATATCTCCAAATGGCATCTGTAAGCCCATTCCCGCCATCACACTGCTGATACCATACTATGCGAGTGCAAATTTCTGGGCACTCTAGTGTTCAATCATCTTCCACCTTCGAATCACGAAAGGCACACAAGCCAATCTACCTCCTCAGGTCTAAGAAGATTGAACATGGGCAACTGTTGTACCCCAAAATTTTCCCTCCCATATTCTTCAAGATTTATCAAGAATCGTCTTCAAATGGTTCAAGATTTCTCAAGGGTTGCACAGTCCAAATGCCTCTTACGCCAGTCAGAATTAGGGTTTTGGTTATTGCAAGGAATTTGAGGTTTTCAATGGCTCAATCAAGTCTCATAGGCCTATACATATTCTCAAGCATCTACATGACAAGTTTCAAGACTCACAGTGCCAAATTCCACAGTCAAAAGCCCTATTTGATCCACAGTCAACTACAAGGGCAAAATGGTCATTTTGCAGTCAAAAGTCAGAATTTTTGGTCAACATCTTATTTTGAGTCCACAATCATCATTTTATCAAGTCTTGATCATGATTCCACAAGGATAGCTCAAAAATCATCAAGATGCAAAAGTTACTATTTTTGGACAGCAGAAAAGTCAACTGTACCTTGACCAATGCATAACTTTTTCATGGTTCATCAGAAAAATCCCATCCAATGCTCATTTTGAAGGGGATGACATTTCCTACAACTCATATTCACATTCCAAGTCCAATAAGTGCTCTCACAAAAAGTTATCAATTTCTACATTATAGGTCAATTTCAAAAGTCAACAAAAATGAACTTTAAGTCAAAGACCATAACTTGAGATTGGTAAATCCAAATGACATGGGACCAAAGGAATTGGTTATAGGACTTCAAGACCTTTCCAAAATGTCCAAGAACATGTCCATATGATCAAAATTGAGCAAGATATGCATTGGAGAAGTTGGGAAATTTTTATGAATTTGCAAAAGTCAACTATCCTTAAAACTTCAATTTTTGACAAAAGGGCCCACTTTCTTCCACTTGATTCAACCTTGTCATTCCACACACGTGTCCCATGCTTAATTTAAAGATCAAACATCTATTTTTCTATTTTTATTTAATTTTTATTGGTTTAATTCATTTTAAATTCATAATAATTCAAATAAAATCTAAAAATCAATGGAATAATATCTTTTTGATTTGAACAACTTTCATATACCATGTGCCAACTAACAAATTCGTGCTAGGGTTTTTTGTGCATAAAATCTTGGATTTGCTTCAAATTTGGAAAGGCTTTCAATGGTGGTCAATCAAATCTCCAAACTTCAATACACAAAGATACAAGCCCATATTTTGACTTAGACTGCTTGCCTTATACATATACAAGTAACCTAAACCTAATCCACGAGCTAAGCATTGCTAAAACGGCCAAGGCAAAACTGAAAAATTGTTGGAAAAGTGGGAGATCAAGAATAGGATTGCAGACGTTTTCAGATTAAAAGAAGCACGTAGCCTTCTTCCTTGCTATCCATTGAAGCTAAAGCGATCATAAACACGTCCTTAGACCACCTACAAAGCGCTGTAAGTCGTCACGAAGTCACCCCTGTACATGGAATCGTGATTCTCCATTCTTGCATTTTTTTCTCAAAAACATTGGCATATTCATGTTTCTTGTTTAATTTCTAACCTAATGGCAATATTCAATTTCGTTTTTAGGCTTCATGTGATGATACCCGTGCCTAGGGTTTGTATGTGTTGTTTTTAGGCATTTTGTTTTCAGGTGAAATCAGAACAAATCATGAGCATGAATGGACTTAGGAGATGGAGACGAGACCAACCATGGTCTTGGAATGAGTTTTTGAAGCCTAGGGACGATTTTAAGAAAATCCTACGAAACTACCTGCGGATAAAAATCTGCAGGTAAAAAACCAGTGATAAACGAAGAAGACGCTTACGCGTCTCCCTCCTATTGGCCCTTTTCAAAAATCGCGCGTTATATTTTTTTTCAGGCATATGTTTTGATTTACTAATATAAGAATCGCGTGTTGTCTTAATAACGAATGAAGCGTGCAGCTCAGATGGCCAAGGCGTTTGTGTATTGATCATTGGGACCTGGGTTCGATTCCCAGGTCCACCCAATATTTGTTTCATATTTTTCATCATGTATTCATATGCAGGCTCTCCCATGTGTTCCATCATGTACCTCACAAATCAGTGCGCCAAGTGGCCTTGTGCATCAATCCAATGGCCATGGGATGGATGACCACCATGCTCTCTAGTCAACCATGCACTAGACAATTCAAGAAGTCAAACGTGGCTGAGTGTTAATGGGCCCAGATTTCCAATCAACACCTCCTAATGGGTCCAACACCCCCCTGGTTTCTATTTCCTTTTTTTATTTTCTTTCTTTTTATTTTCTAATAATTATTATTATTACTATTATTTAATTAATTCATAAATTATTTTTCACAATAAACTCAGAAACTTAAAATATTATTTATTTTTATTATTTATTAATTTCACTATTAATTATTTTTTTGTAAATAAATGTAAATTAATTAATTTAGTCTTTTTATTAATTAGGTTTAATTTTAATCTTTTGTCACAATAAATAAAATCAATTTAGAAATTAGGGTTTACTAACTTGTGACTTTTTTTTTATTATTTTTATTTTCATTAAAACCTTAAAAAGGCTAAAAAAATACTTTTTCTTTAACTAATTAATTAATTAGTTTTAGGTTTAATATTCAATTAATTGCAAAAAGGACCAAGTTGCTTTCTTTTCTCAAAAAGGGTCAAAACCCTAAGGACGTCCTGACTCAATTTCTTTTCGCGCATTATTCTTATTTTGATTATATTTATGTATCTGCTCAGAGAATGTAATAGATAATTAGGATATTTATCGCTTTCTTTTATTTTCTCGCATTTTATTTTCCAAAGGGTTATGTTTTTGGCGATGTATATACCCGCGCCTTGTAATAGCATAGATTTACCTTCCGCACTTTATTTTCCGCACAATTATTAACTGTTAATTATGCATGACAAGACTTGTATGAAAAAAGTAAAATCAAAACGTAGCTCACAATGATGCATGTTCAAAGATAAACATAAACTGAAACAACACACATGCACATGCCACTCCTAGGGTACGCCTCACTTGGTTGCCTCGAGGTGGTCATCAAGTATAGGGTGTTTTAGAGGTCGCCCTCCTGTCTAAAGATCCAGTTGCCTCGAAACGGTTGCCTCGGATAAAAGGATCTAGGACATTAGGGTTACCGCTAAGGCGTCCTACCATTGCTTTGGTGACCACATGTCCCTATAATCGAATTGACCCGAATAACTCCAATGACGGTGCTTCCTACTTCTCAATAGTGGGATAGTACTGTCTAAAGGACTCTTACACAACGTAATTCCTTAGAGTAGGTAGATTTCTCCTGGGTACTTGCTCTTTCAAAAAACAAAAACAACTTTTCGCACCTACACTTTCAAAAAGTATTCAAACGAACACTTCATACGCTCTTGAGGACTGATACAAGAGTTACCTAGAAGTTCTTCAAACTAAACTTTTTCAAAACCCACAAACACTTGAAAATCAAACAATTTTTGAAAACATAGTGAGCAAGTACCTAAGAGCCCGTGGATAACCACAGATAGAAAGGGTGCTAACACGTTCCCTTTCTATAAATCTACCTCCCGAACCGAGAAGCATCTCGAAAAGGAATTTTGCTGTGCATTTGTCCTTTCCATGTTGGAGAACATAAAAGACGGTGGCGACTCTTGCTTACCGCGACATTTCGCAAACCAGCTTTAAAACAGTCAGTTCTATTTCCACCGATCACACCAGCAAAATTCAAAGTACCCGACTTTAGCAAGTATAAAGGTCTCACTTGTATGAGGAATCACCTTCGTATGTACTGCAGAAAGATGCATGACCACGCCGATGATCAGAAACTGATGATTCACTGTTTCCAAGACAGTTTAAGTGAGGCATCTTTAGACTGGTACATGCAGTTAGAACGAACACATATCTGAACTTGGGTGGATCTCTCTAATTCCTTCTTGAAGCATTACAAGTATAACTTGGACATGGCACCTACACGTCTGCAACTCCAAAACCTGTCCCAAAAGAAGGAAGAGTCCTTCAAAGAGTACGCTCAAAGGTGGAGGGAAATGGCATCGTGTGTGCAACCTCCACTGCTGGAAAAGGAGCTCGTAGATATGTTCATGGGAACCCTAGAAGGGCTTTATTATGATAAAATGGTGGGAAGCGTCACGTCAGGATTTTCAGACTTAGTGACTATTGGTGAAAGAATCGAAATTTGTTTGAAGAGCGGAAAGATATCAGGGGGATCGTCAAGCACGCCTTACAATTTGAAAAGACCAGCTTGATGACACACAAATATATGATATTTTTGGATTGATATACGTAAATTATTTCTCTTATTTTATTTTAAATTATATTATTTTATAGGTATTACGCAGGTGTTCATCTATTTTTCCAGATAAACATTAAGTTAAACACTTTGGATGAAATGAAGAAAAAAAGGTGCAAAGATAGCAAAAAGGGCCAAAGGAGAATAGAAGAAACCAGCTTAAGCCCATTACAAGGCGTGTGAGCACGTGGCCCACTATAGCAAAGACCTTGACGATCATCAAGGTGCGCTGTCGTTCATCACGGGCGTAATGGACCAAGTGATCATCGTCACTTGGACTTGACGAACGTCACAAGCCTACTTTCTTCCTCTTTGACCACGTACTGCAAAAATACAACGGAAGAAAACTATTTCAAACGCAAATCCAACGTCCATCCTACTTCTCCGATCCACTCAGTCAATGCATGGAAACGTAACTGTCTCATTAGTCCTATTATTTCTCAAAAGAACACAAAGTGTTCCTACATTACCGAGAACCAACATATCACACAGACGACTATAAATAGGACCCTGGACACAACGACTAAGGGGTCGTATTTTTGATATTTTTGGAGAATTCAATTTTATTTAGGAAGTTTTCTTTAAGCATTATTTTATTTTCCTACAAAATTTTATACTTCTTATAGCATTTATTTTTCAGTACGATTGTCTCTGTTCCCGACCGAAGCAATGCCTACAGTTTGTGCAGGAGTGCTTCTAGTCAAGAATTAGAAGTGATTATACTCGTATCCAGAATTATTACCAGGTTTATTTTTATGAATTGTTATTACTTTTAATTAATATAATCATGTTTATTCTGTTTTGTCTCTGGAATTGTTCTGCGATTTGGTCTGATATTATGTTAGGCTAGAATTCGTATACCGGTATGTAAGGTCACATAACCAAGGGATCGAGTGACTCAGTTGGGAAAATTTTTACTACAAAACCTTTTTCTGGTCTAAGTTACTATTTTTAATCGTTAAATTGTTTTGTTACGAAAGTAAAGAACGGATAGAGGTTAGGGTCAACAAAGCGGAAATTTGAGATCTTTTAACTAGATAGTAGTAATTAGGCATTGGCTTAAAATACAGCGGAAGCACTTTAAAGTTAATTAAGATTTTATTTCGTTTTCAAAAGGTTTTTTTAACTCCTGCGGGATGGCGGAAGCGTATGTTAGGACTTAAGTGCATAGCCTAGATCAATAAAATGATAGTGTGAGACGAGGGCTTTTAAACTAAATAGGTTTTGCTGAAAGCTGTTTTAAAAATATAAAGACACCCAACTAGTTGCTAGCTCCCGAGGTTCGACTATTACATACTGGTAGTTCCGCTTATTGTTAATTAAAAATTAAACTTAATTTAGTATTTAGTTTCCCTACAACCCAATCAAACATTCATTAGCTTTAGATTTGCAAAATAACAATAGAAGATGGTAGTTCGATTCATCAGTCTCTGTGGTTCGATATCTTTTAAAACTACACGACAAGACTGTGGACTTGCAGTCAAAATCATTAGATACCTCAGTGTAATCCGATCAAATTTTTGGCGCCATTTCCAGGGACTGATTTAAGTAGATATCGTTACTCTTTTGTTACGCAGTAGAGACTAGAGCAAAAACCTCTCTATTTGTTTTCTATTTCTTTTCTTATTTGTATGCCAAACACTCGTTCGTAAGGCGAGCTGTTATACATACAAATCAACGATATTGAGCGGTATCTCAGACTTAAATTCCGCATTCAAGAGTATCATCTCTATCATAACACTCCACCTCGTGAATCACTCGAATCTCTTGTTCCTCAACCAACCAAAGAAATGGCTGCACAACCTACTCCACGCCCACTCAAATCCTATGCTATTCCCTCGCAAGATGAACCACGTAATAGCATTGCTACTTCTCCAATTGAGGCTAACAACTTTGAACTGAAACCTTCTTTGTTGTCTGTTGTACAACAAAACCAGTTTTCTGGTGGGTCAATGGAAGACCCCAATCTTCATCTATCAATATTTCTACAGTATGCAGATACGATTAAGAACAATGGGGTCAGTCAAGAGGCAATAAGACTTCGTCTTTTCCCTTTTTCTCTAAGAGACAGAGCCCGAGCTTGGCTCCAATCTCTACCCGCAAACACAGTCACCACATGGGATGAGCTAAAAAAAGTTTTTCTTGCAAGGTATTTCTCGCCAAGTAAAACAGCTATGCTAAGATCTCAAATAAGTGATTTTAGACAAAAGGACAACGAGTCCCTTTTTGATGCTTGGGAACGATACAAGGATCTAATGAGACTATGCCCACATCATGGCTTGGAAGAATGGTTAATTATCAATACCTTCTATAATGGTCTCCTTTACAATACAAGATTAACGATAGATGCTTCCGCAGGAGGTGCGCTTATGGATAAATCCTACACCGCTGCTTATGCTCTCATAGACAGTATGGCCCAAAACCACTATCAGTGGAGAAGTGAAAGGGGACAAGTAGACAAAGGTACCGCAGAGAAAACACCGATAAAAGGAGGCATGTATGAGATAAGCAATCTAGACAGTGTCCATGCTAAGGTAGACACCCTCACCCTTAAGATTGAAAATTTTACCGCAATACCTCCAGCCACCGTGGCTGCTATAACTCCAAATTGCGAAATATGCAGAGTGCCTGGACATGTAGTTACCGAATGTAAGATCTTGGCAGGAACTCCAACCGACCAAGTGACTTATGCTCAAGGAAACCCTTACTTAAACACATACGACCCTGGATGGAAGAATCATCCAAATTTCTCGTATAAAAACCCCAATGCGTCGTATTCTCCAAATCAAGCACCTGCTGTGCCACCCGGATATCAGAAACCTCCTGCAAATGCTCCTAATGTGCCTAGAAAATCAAACTTAGAATTGATGATGGAAAACTTTCATAGCTACCCAAGCGCAAATAAACAAAGACGTCCAAAATCAAAACATACACACTAACGAGCAGATAAAACAATTAGAGAACAAAATAGATGCTTTGGCCACCCACAATAAAATGTTAGAAACCCAAATCTCTCAAGTGGCTCAACAACAAGCACCTACAGCTGCACCGACTGATACATTTCCTAGTCACCCACAACCTAACCCGAAGGGGCATGCTCATGCCATCATATTAAGAAGTGGAACTGAGTTAGATGGATCGACTGACCCAAGACTTTCAAATCTAGGTATGTACCAAAGATCCGAAATACCGACTGAGAAGGAAAATAAACCCGAGAAACCAGAGGAGGATAAAGAAGATAAAGGAGGAGAGGCCAAAGAAAAAGAAAAACCTTATGTGCCTCCACCGCCTTATAAACCCCAAATCCCATTTCCTGGAAGACTAGCTAAACCTAAGAACGTAGGGCAATTTAAAAAATTTGTAGAACTTCTGAAACAACTCAATATAACAATTCCTTTCACAGAAGCCATAACTCAAATGCCCTCTTATGCCAAATTCCTCAAGGAAATATTATCTAACAAGAAAAAGCTAGAAGATAACGAAACAGTCACACTTACTGCAAAATGTAGCGCAATTATCCAAAACAAGATGCCTCCTAAGCTGAAAGATCCTGGAAGCTTCTCTATACCATGTCATATAGGAAAGTTTGTCATTGACAAAGCCCTGTGTGATTTAGGAGCTAGTATTAGCGTTATGCCTTTATCCATATGCAACAGACTTGAAATGGGAGAACTAAGACCAACAAAGATGTTCGTTCAATTGGCAGACCGCTCTGTTAAATACCCAGTAGGAATCTTGTAAAACGTTCTCGTACGAATAGGTCAGTTCTACATCCCTACAGATTTCATAATCATGGACATTAGATAAGACGAAAGTATTCCTATCATTTTAGGAAGACCATTCTTAGCTACCGCTGGAGCCATCATAGATGTAAAAAAGGGCAAACTAACTTTTGAAGTAGGTGAAGAGAAAGTCGAATTTATTCTGACACAATTCCTACAAGTACCTGCCATAGACAACACATGTTATCTGGTAGACATCATGGACGAATGCGTGAGGGAAATTGAATGGGAACCGATACCTTATTCTGAAACCATGAAGATTCCCACACCTCTTATATTCGAAGATAACGAATGGTGTCCCGAATACTGAGACGACAATCTAAGCGAATGCTTAGCTCTAACACCTGACCACATGCCTTGTCCAAGAAAACTAGCCTTGGATCTTAATCCATTACCTAAGACCCTTAGATATGAATTCCTCGACACCAAGCTTAAACGACCTGTAATTGTCAATGCAGACTTAGGACAACAAGAAACAGACAAATTATTACAAGTCTTAAGAAAATACCCATCTGCCTTGGGATACAACATTACGGACCCCAAAGGAATACGTCCTTACATTTGCATGCATCGTATTATGCTGGAAAACAACTGTGAATCTTCTAGAGAACATCAACAAAGAATTAACCCAATATGGAGCACCGTAGTTAAAGACGAAGTAAAAAAAACTTCTGAACGCAGGAATCATATACCCAATCTCTGATAGTCAATAGGTAAGCCCAATCCACTGTGTACCAAAGAAAGGAGGTATAACAATCACAAAAAACAAAGCAGGCGAAGCTGTAGCGGAACGAACCGTAAGCGGAGCTAGGATGTGCATTGACTATAGGAAGCTAAACAAAGCCACTCATAAAGACCATTTTCCTCTACCGTTCATTGAGCAAATGCTTGAGCGATTGGCTAAGAACTCTCATTACTGTTATCTAGACGGTTACTCGGGATTTTTTCAAATTCATATTCACCCTGATGACCAAGAGAAAACAACATTCACATGTCCTTATGGAACTTTCGCCTACAGACGAATGCCGTTTGGATTATGTAACGCTCCCGCCACATTTCAGAGATGCATGATGGCAATCTTTGCTGATTTCATAGACAATATCATGGAGGTCTTTATGGACGACTTCTCTGTATGTGGAGAGAGTTTTGAAGATTGTCTAATAAATTTAGAGAAAGTTTTGGAGAGATGCGTAAAAGTGAACCTAGTTTTGAATTGGGAAAAATGCCACTTTATGGTCAAACAAGGAATTGTGCTAGGACACATTGTATCTGAGAAGGGGATTGAAGTCGATAAAGATAATATTGAAGTCATAGAAAACTTACAACCCCCTAAAACAGTAAGAGAAATATGCAGTTTCTTAGGACACGCCGATTTCATACGACGATTCATAAAAGATTTCTCGCAAATTTCCAAACCTCTAACCACCCTCCTTATGAAAGACGTTGAATTCGATTTTGATGAAAAATTCCTAAGGGCATTTAACCAATTAAAAATAACTCTTATATCCGCACCAATAATGCAACCACCCGATTGGAGACTACCATTTGAAATCATGTGCGACGCAAGTGATTACGCCGTAGGTGCAGTTTTGGGACAACAAAGAGATAAGAAGCTTCATGCGATATACTATGCAAGTAGAACCATGGACCCTGCACAGATGAATTATGCGACCACAGAAAAAGAACTTTTAGCTGTAGTCTTTGCACTGGACAAATTTCGCTCCTACCTCGTGGGCGCGAGAATAATCATTTATACAGACCATGCAGCTATTAGATACCTGCTAACCAAGCAAGATTCAAAACCAAGACTATTGAGATGGATTCTACTTCTACAAGAGTTTGATTTAGAGATTAAAGACAAGAAAGGTACCGAGAACGTAGTAGCCAAACATTTATCTCGAATGGAGACACTGACACCACAAGAGGTACCCATTAACGATGACTTCCCGTATGAACATTTGTTAGCTCAGATGGACTTAGGAGATGCCAACATAGAACCACCTGAATTAAATCCAAACCAATTACTTTTAGAACTTGACACACATGCCGTTAGCCGTGATTTACAAGAAAGCCAAGAAGCAATAGATAATGATATGAACGAAACTGTGGACTCTGTCCGAATTAATCAGACCTTACCATGGTATGCAGATATAGAAAATTACTTGGCGGCTAAAATCCTACCCCCTGATATGACCTATCAACAGAAGAAAAAATTCTTTCACAATCTGAAACATTACTTTTGGGATGAACCTTTAGTATTCAAGAGAAGTGCCGACGGTATTTTCCGAAGATGCGTCCCAGAAAGTGAAATTGAAAACATTATTTCTCATTGTCATGGCGCCCCTTATGGAGGCCATGCAAGCACATCTAAGACGTGCGCTAAAATTCTGCAGTCTGGTTTCTATTGGCCAAATCTATGGAAAGATGTGCATATAGCCATTCTTAACTGCGATCAATGCCAACGCACTGGAAACATATCCAGACGCGATGAGATGCCTCAGACTGGAATTCTACAAGTCGAAGTCTTTGATGTGTGGGGAATAGACTTCATGGGACCATTTACGTCATCATTCGGAAACAAATACATACTAGTGGCTTTAGATTATGTTTCAAAATGGATCGAAGCAATAGCTTCTCCAACAAACGACTCTCGAGTCGTGATTAAACTCTTCAAGAATATTATCTTCCCAATATTTGGTGTACCCAAACAAGTCATAAGCGACGGTGGCTCCCACTTCATATCCAAAATCTTCGATAAACTCCTAACTAAATATGGGGTGAAACACCGCGTAGCAACACCATACCACCCCCAAACAAGCGGACAGGTGGAAGTCTCAAATCAGGAAATAAAAAAAATAATGGAAAAAACTGTCGCCACGTCAAGAAAGGACTGGTCGGCTAAGTTACCTGAAGCACTATGGGCTTACAGGACGGCATTCAAGACGCCAATCGAAACAACACCCTTTAAACTCGTCTATGGTAAGTCATGTCACCTGCCAGTGGAAATAGAACACAAAGCTTATTGGGAAATTAAAACTCTAAACCTAAGCTACACTGCGGCAGGTGGAAAAAGGATCCTCGACATAAATGAATTGGAAGAGCTAAGGTTAGACGCGTATGAAAATGCGAGGATCTATAAAGAAAGGACGAAAAAGTGGCATGACAAACGAATCTCAAGGAAGGAGTTCAATGAAGGAGATATAGTTCTCTTATTCAACTCTCGTCTAAAACTCTTTCCCGGGAAACTCCGTTCAAGATGGTCTGGACCCTTCGAAGTGACCAAAGTCTTTCCAAGTGGTGCCATCGAGATCAAAGGAAAGTCCGAAAACCCATTCATAGTAAATGGCCAACTTTTAAAACATTATCACAGCATTGAAAAAAAAGACTACGCCGCGAGCTTAACGCTTATAGAGCTACCGCCCGAAATAGGAGACTAATTCACGTCTGAAACAATGTCAAGCTAACGACATTAAACAAGCGCTGTGTTGGAGGTAACCCACAAGTTTTTCATTTAATTTCTTTCAAATCCCTTTATTTTTTATTTTTTATTCTGGCTATTATTTCGATTCCTAGATTATTATCATTGCATATTTTGTTTATTTTCTTCTTCTTTATTTACTAATTTTAGTACCGACTCACAGGCACTAACTAGCTAGACTAAGTTTATGGATATTGTCACCTTCGCTACGGGGGCCCAGCAGAGGCGTTATGAGATACTGGCTCAGCGCCAGATGAATATGACGACTTATGTGCATGATCCCATGTTAACAGTTCTAGGTATCAGGGAGAGTGTTTATTTTTTGTTCAACCAGATAGGTTGGGAAGGATTCCTTGCCCATAAGTACCCCACCTATCGAAACCTCACCCTAGAGTTCCTGAGCTCACTCCATTATAAACCTACCCAAGGATTAGGGTGTAGTAGAGGATAAATGTCCTTCAGATTATTCGGCTTTACCCACCATTTCACTGTTCTTCGTCTTGCAGAGCTTCTAAGATTTCCTAGTTCCATAGATGCTTACATGGAGACCCAGGAAGACGACTACCTTGATTTTGAGCTAAACGATTTTTGGAGGGATATAGCTGGCCAATACCCTGAGGACCCTGACCACCTGGAAGTGACTGATATCCATAACCCATCAATTAGGTATTTCCACCACATCTTAGCTTTCACCCTATTCGGAAAACCTATAAACCGACACTCAGTTTCTAGAGATGAGTTATTTATTATATACTGTGCTTTCCAGTGTAGACCAGTAGTTGGTGCATCATTTATGATCGCCAATATGTTTGCTATAGCCCAGTGTACCCATGGACCTATCTGTGTCGGCGGGCTAGTCACTATGATAGCCGAGGCGTTATCCCTGAGATCATCATTATCACGCCTTACGCAATATGGTTGATATTATACCATGGACATACATTTCTGTTTTAACATTACTCTCATAGGTAACCTCGACCCACCTCACTTTCAGCTTCTAGTACGAAATGATCATGTCTACTACGTCCTCTTACCTAGCCCAGAGAACACGAGTGTCCATATCAAGAAAAATTGGCTATATAACCTCGAGAAGACAGATGAGCGTGACCCTGAGAGAGAGGAGAGCGACCCGTCCACACCTCCTGGTTACCATGAGTATACTCGACAAGAGGAGGAAAAATAATTGTCTAGTTTCCACTTCCCTTTTCCATCTTCTGTCAATACATTGAGGACAATGTATGATTCAAGTATGGGAGAGGAAGTATTTCCCTTTCCTAGTAATTTTTATTTTCTTTGTAATTTCCCTTCTGTCATCTCTAATTCAATAAAAAATTTATTATCAGTTATCTATTGAAGCATTTTATGTTGTTTTTCCGATTCCCCTATCTTTTTGAGCCCTATAAATTTTTTTAAGCATAACTTGACTCACTTGACAAGTACATTGACTGCAGATCTTTAATAGTTTGGAATTGTGGCAAGATTAAGTGAAATTATTACCGTCTAGACATTCTACAACCCCAGAGTATGATAGAATAGTTCAAGTACCTGTCATTCCGACACCCTGAGTTTTAGTTTTTGTAGTAACCCTGAGTAGTTTATATTAGCAGTCAGCACCATCTTAAACACAAACTATGCAGGAAGTCGATGAATATAAGTGGATGATCTAATATTTCAGAAAAATGTTACAAGGTTTAAAAAAGAGAGGTAACACACCAATTAAATTGGGAGATCCTTACCCGATCGTTTAATCCAAAGGATGTAAGCCTTACAAATTAACATTAAAAATAATTTGGTAGATGGTTCAGGAGCATCTGGTACTAAACTTGGTAGGGCATATTACGGTCTGATCCCCCGCATCCCGCCATGGATTGAAAAAGATTCCCATATTACTGTGCCAGAAACCTCTAAGGTCTAAAAAGAGATCATAACCACTAACCGGTTGTTCTGCTATGTGCATGCAAAGATAAAGGGCTTAACGTGATTGCGCTAGAATGAAAGGGACAAAACGAGACAAATACTCGAGGTAGGCTATGATAGAACTTGTAACTAGTTTACAAAAAATGGGACTATCTAGTGTCTTTACCGTAGTAATGGAGCATGAATCAAGCTTTCAATTTTCTGACAAAAACACAATGCAACCATATATGAGTTGATTCGAGTCATGTATGTGCATCTGACCAAGTTTAGAAAAACATCGTACTGAGCATTTGCTTGAGGACAAGCAAAGTTCAAGTATGGGGGAGTTTGATGACACACAAATATATGATATTTTTGGCTTGATATACATAAATTATTTCTCTTATTTTATTTTAAATTATATTATTTTATTGGTATTACGCAGGTGTTCATCTATTTTTGCAGATGAACATTAAGTTAAACACTTTGGAAGAAATGAAGAAAAAAAGGTGCAAAGATAGCAAAAAGGGCCAAAGGAGAATAGAAGAAACCAGCTTAAGCCCATCACAAGGCGTGTGAGCACGCGGCCCACTATAGCAAAGACCTTGACGATCGTCAAGGTGCGCTGCCGTTCGTCACGGGCGTAATGGACCAAGTTACCATCATCACTTGAACTTGACGAACGTCACAAGCCCACTTTCTTCCTCTTTAACCATGTACTGCAAAATCCAACGTAAGAAAACTATTTCAAATGCAAATCCAACGTCCATCCTACTTCTCCGATCCACTCAGTCAATGCATGGAAACATAACTGTCTCAGTAGTCTTATTATTTCTCAAAAGAACACAAAGTGTTCCTACCTTACCGAGAACCAACATATCACAGAGGGCTATAAATAGGACCCTGGTAACAACGACTAAGGGGTCAAATTTTTGATATTTTTGGAGAATTCAATTTTATTTAGGCAGTTTTCTTTAAGCATTATTTCATTTTCCTGCAAAATTTTATACTTCTTCTAGCATTTATTTTTCGTTACGATTGTCTCTGTTCCCGACCGAAGCAAAGCCTACAGTTTATGCAGGAGTGCTTCTAGTCAAGAATTAGAAGTGATTATAACCGTATCCAGAATTATTACCAGGTTTATTTTTATGAATTGTTATTACTTTTAATTAATATAATCATGTTTATTCTGTTTTGTCTCTGGAATTGTTCTGCGATTTAGTCTGATATTATGTTAGGCTAGAATTCGTATACCGGTATGTAAGGTCACATAACCAAGGGATCGAGTGACTCAGTTGGGACAATTTTTACTACAAAACCTTTTTCTGGTCTAAGTTACTATTTTTAATTGTTAAATTGTTTTGTTACAAAAGTAAAGAACAGATAGAGGTTAGGGTCAACAAAGCGGAAGTTTGAGATCTTTTAACTGGACAGTAGTAATTAGGCATTGGCTTAAAATACAGCGGAAGCACTTTAAAGTTAATTAAGATTTTATTTCGTTTTCAAAAGGTGTTTTTAACTCCTGCGAGATGGCGGAAGCGTACGTTAGGACTTAACTGCATAGCCTAGATCAATAAAACGACAGTGTGAGACGAGGGCTTTTAAACTAAATAGGTTTTGCTGAAAGCTGTTTTGAAAATATAAAGACACCCAACTAGTTGCTAGCTCCTGAGGTTCGACTATTACATACTGGTAGTTCCGCTTATTGATAATTAAAAATTAAACTTAATTTAGTATTTAGTTTCCCTACAACCCAATCAAACATTCATTAGCTTTAGATTTGCGAAGTAACAATAGAAGACGGTAGTTCGATTCATCAGTCTCTGTGGTTCGATATATTTTAAAACTACACGACAAGACTGTGCACTTGCAGTTCGAATCATTAGATACCTCAGTGTAATCCGATCACAGCTCCAAAATTTACAAGAAAGAAAGAAGGAGAAGTCAACACTGTGTCCTCACAACAAAGGACAACACAACCATTAGTGATCCCGCAAGGACAAAGGCAAGACAAGTTTAAAAGGCCGCCTAGAAATTTTGATCCACTGCCCATGCCACCAAGCCAATTATAACAGCACTTGGTTAAGGAATCCCTAATGGAAATCAAGCCTTTAGCACGTCCGGTCGGACCACTCACGCAAAGATACAATGCCAACACTAGGTGTGAATATCATGCAAATTCTCCCGGGCATACCATAGATCAATGTTAGGCTTTCAAGCATAAGGTTCAGGATTTGTTAGAGTCTCAGGACATCACCTTTAACAAGCCTAATATCAATTCAAACCCCATGCCTCCGCATGGTGGACCGACAATAAATGCAATCGAGGTGGTCACCAACTTTGGGGAAACCATAAAGACAAAAACCCCGATCAACTTGTTGAAGGAATATCTGTTCGAATATGGGTTCCTGTTAGAGCACAATAAAGCTTTTGAAACAACTTTGGAAAGTTTGGTGGATCAGGGGATAGTCCAATTCAGGCTATACCCTAAAGAAAAATATGTATCCACAATCGGAGGGAAAAATCCACTTGTAATTCCTTGCCAAACTCCAAGCACTGCCAAGAAAACTCTAGTCATTCCATGGGGAGAATCAGCAGAGGTCACCAGAGGGGTACCTAAGAAGACCCTCTTAATACCTACTACTCCAAAAGCTACGATGGTAATTAACGGGCTGTCACCTATCCCTTACAAGAATGATAAAGCGGTACCTTGGAGTTATGACTCGGCTGTATACATCAATGGAGTGAAACAAGAGAGCGGGCCATCCGCAAGTCAAGGACCTGCTATTTCAAACATAGCAGGAACATGAGGTATGACCCGAAGTGGGCGAATCTACGGGGCCGAACCGTCAAAAAAGACATATTTGGTTCCAACAAAGGACAAAGGAAAAACAGTGGTAAATACAAATCAAGAAACAGAATCTCCAAACAAAGACTTCACTGATCAAGAGGCGGATGAGTTCCTAAAAATAATCAAAAAGAGTGACTATAGAGTGGTGGATCAGCTCCATCAGACTCCAGCAAAAATCTCTATACTCTCGTTACTAGTCAACTCTGAAGTGCATCGAGATTCTTTGATGAAGGTGTTAAGCTCAGCTCATGTCGCAAAAGAAATTTCGGTAAATCAATTTGATAATGTCGTGGCTAATCTCACGTCCGGATCCTACCTAGGTTTCAGCAGCAATGAATTACCGCCGTAGGGCCGGGCCCATAACAAGGCACTCCATATTACTATGAAAATAGGCACTACCCATTTGTCCAGGGTTCTTAATGACACTGGCTCTGCTCTTAATGTGTTTCCAAAGTAAAGTCTGGTAAATTTAACAATATACGACGTGACAATAAGAACAAGTTCCACGATAGTAAAGGCATTTGACGATTCTCGAAGCTCGGTACTATGGGAGGTGGACCTTTCAGTCAAGATTGGGCAGCACATCTTTAATATCACTTTTCAGGTCATGGACATCGAACCAACATATACTTGTTTACTGGGGAGACCTTGGATCCATGTGGCAGGGGAAGTAACCTCGACCCTGCACCAAAAGTTGAAGTTCCTAGTAGAAGGGAAGTTGATCATAATTGACGGCGAAGAAGACATTTTTGCAAGCCATATTTAATCATACAGATATATCAGTGCTGACGAAGATTGCATAGCTACCCCATTCCAGGCCTTGGAAATTGCTTTAATGGTAACATTACCGGTTGAGAAGTGCAACAAAAATAAAGTGACATCATGGAGAGATCTGCAAATGACTATGGGGGGTGATGCCTCAAAACACTGGGGAAAACTCCCAGAAATTCCTGAGAAAAAGAATCGCTTTGGTTTGGGTTACGAATCATCAATGGCTACTCCAAGAGGCAAAACATGTTTCCCTCCGATCCGAGAGACGTTCATCAGTAAAGGAATGAAGCATGGCGGACATGTGGCAATGATATCAAGCAAGACCAATACTAAAAGGGAAACTGACTTCATCAGAGAGGGCGCCCCAGGAGAAGAGCTTAAAGGATGGACTGCTGTGGAGATTCCCGAAATATCTTTCTTTTCTATGTAATTTTTCTTATTTTGAAAGAACCTATGTCTGACCTGAGGCATAGGGGTTGCTTGTAAGGGTTTTCTTTGTTTCTTATTTCAGACAATATTTATAATTAATAAATTTATATTATGTCTTCAATTAACATCCTTGTCTTTCTTTTGCATTTATCTATTGAATATAAAAATGGCATTACTTTATTTGCATATACATTTTTCAAGTTCCAAGCGCTAAAATATGCACCAAAACATGATAAATGTGCAGATCCATGCCCAAAATTACCGATAACACTACTGATACGACCCGATATGATTTTGATGTTCCTATCCACCAAACCAAAGAGGAAGATGATGAAGATCTTGAACTCTCCGAAGAAATGGCGAGGGAAATAGAGCGAAAGACTAATAGCATACAACCGTATCAAGAGCCTATTGAGACCATTAACCCGGGAACGGAAGGAGATCCAAAAGAAATCAAGCTAGGGGAAATGTTAGGACAGAGCGTCAAAGACAGGCTAATCAAGTTATTACACGAGTACGTGGATATATTCGCTTGGTCCTACAGGGACTTTCCAGGGTTAGATATAGACATCGTGGTGCATAGATTACCTCTCAAAGAAGGTTGTTCTCTAGTCAGGCAAAAGCTTAGAAGAACCCGTCCAGATATGTCCAGCAAAATCAGGGAAGAGGTTCTCAAAAATTTTGACGCACGGTTCGTAACAGTGGTAGACTATACACCTTGGATAGCTAACATTGTACCAGTACCCAAGAAGGATGGCAAAGTACGCATGTGCATAGATTACTGGGACCTAAATAAGGCAAGCCCCAAAGACGATTTCCCGTTGCCTCACATAGATGTCTTAGTGAACAATACAGCTCAAGCCTCGGTATTCTCGTTTATGGACGGTTTCTCGAGCTATAACCAAATCAAAATGGCGTCGGAGGACATGGAAAATACTACCTTCATGACACCCTGGGGAACCTTCTGTTACAAAGTAATTCCATTCGGTCTCAAGAACGCAGGGGCAACTTATCAGAGAGTAATGGTCACGTTATTCCACGATATGATCCACAAGGAAGTTGAAGTATACATCAACGATATGATTGCCAAATCCCATACAGAGGAGGAACATATCACACATCTGCAAAAGTTATTTGAACGGCTACGTAAGTTCAAACTAAGGTTAAACCCAAATAAATGCACCTTCGGCATCAGATCAGACAAATTGCTAGGCTTTATCATAAGCCAACGAGGCATCGAGGTAGATCCAGACAAGGTAAAAGCTATACAAGAAACGCACGCTCCCAGGATAGAGAAAGAAGTGTGTGGTTTCTTAGGGCGATTGGACTACATCTCAAGGTTCATATCGCATCTAACAGCTATGTGCAAACCAATATTTAAGTTGTTGCGGAAGGATCAGACGGTAGTATGGAATAACGAATGTCAAACCGCCTTCGAAGAAATAAAAAAGTAACTGCAAGAGCCGTCAGTCTTAATACCACTGGTCCTTAGAAGGCCACTCATCATGTACTTGATAGTGCTCGAAGGGTCGATGGGTTGTGTCTTAGGACAACAGGATGAAATTGGTAGAAAAGAGCACGCAATCTATCACCTCAGTAAGAAATTCACCAATTGCGAGGCCAGATACTCACTCCTGGAGAAAACTTGTTGCGCATTGGCTTAGGCTACCAAGAGATTGAGATAGTATAAGTTAACCCATACTACATGGTTGATAGCGAGAGTGGATCCTCTAAAATACGTGTTTGAAAAGCCAGCCCTCACCGAAAGATTCACACGATGACAGATGTTGCTATAAGAATATGACATCCAATATGTCACACAGAAAGCCATCAAAGTTAGTGTACTAGTTGATCATCTAGCTCACCAACGGCTATCAGAATATCAGCCCATGAAGTTCGACTTTCCCGTCGAATATGTCATATTTATAGCTGACTACGAAATACCAGGACCAAATGAAGGGCCTGAGCCAGGGGCACGCTGGACACTCACATTCGACGGGGCCTCAAATGCACTAGGTCACAGTGTAGGGGCAATGTTAACATCTCCCAGGAATTACCACCACCCCTATACGGCCAGGTTATGTTTTGACTGCACCAACAACATTGCCGAATATGAAGCCTGTATACTAGGGCTAGAAGCTGCCATCGATTTAAGAATAAAGCACCTGGAAGTGTTTGGGGATTCTGCGTTAGTCATATACCAGGTTAATGGAGAATGGGATACTAAACACCCTAAATTGATTCCATATCGGGATCATGTCTTAAAGTTAGCTGCGGAATTTACAGAAATCACTTTCAGTCATATCCCACGAGAAGAAAATCAAATGGAAGACGCCCTGGCCACCCTATCAACTATGTTCAAGGTGACTTGGCCGAATCATGAACCGCATATTATAGTTAGACATTTCGAAGAACCTGCACATTGCCTAGCTATTGAGGAAGGACTCGACACTAAACCTTGGTTTTATGACATCAAGAAGTACTTAGAAAGGCAGGAGTACCCGGAAAATGCCTCTATCATTGACAAATGAACCTTGCGCAGGTTAGCTTCCAGGTTCTTTCTAAGTAATTGAGTGGTATACAAAAGAAATTACGATATGGTATTACTCAGATGTGTGGAAAAGCAAGAAGCAGATACACTCATGAGAGAAATCTACGAGGGCACCTTCGGGACTCATACAAACGGGCACGCCATGGCTAGAAAGATTTTGCGAGCGGGGTATTACTGGTTAACAATGGAAGCTGATTGTTATCACTATACGAAGACATGACATAAGTGTCAGATCTACGCCAACAAGATAAATGTACCACCGACTCCTTTGAATGTCATGAGCTCCCCTTGGCCATTTTCGATGTGGGGAATTGATATGATTGCTATGATCGAACCGAAAGCGTCAAACGAACACCGCTTTATATTAGTTTCCATTGATTACTTTACCAAGTGGGAAGAGGTTGCATCCTACACAAACGTAACAAGCCAAGTGGTTGCACGCTTTATCAAACAGAATATCATATGCAGATATGGTGTCCTAAGCCGGATAATTACAGATAACGGGTCCAATATAAACAACAAGATGATGAAGGAACTATGCGATAACTTCAAAATCGAACATCACAATTCTTCACCTTACAGGCCAAAAATGAATGGGGCCGTTGAAGCAGCCAACAAAAATATTAAGAAAATCATCCATAAAATGGTGAAAACATACAAATATTGGCACGAAATGCTTCCCTTCGCTCTGCACGGTTATCGTACTTCTGTACGCACATCAACAGGCACAACTCCTTTTTCGCTTGTATACGTCATGGAGGCAGTGCTCCTAGTGGAAGTTGAGATACCATCACTCTGAGTCCTGAGAGAAACAAAATTGGAAGAGGCAGAATGGGTACAGGTTCGACTCGATCAGCTCAACCTCATCGAAGAAAAACGATTAACGGCTTTGTGTCATAGTCAATTACATCAGGAAAGAATGAAGAGGGCCTTCGACAAGAAGGTGCACCCTCGAATATTTAAAGAAGGGAATCTTGTGCATAAAAATATTTTATTACCCCGTCTTAATTCACGTGGTAAATGGACGCCTAACTACGAAGGTTGATTCGTAGTCAAAACAACATTCTCTGGGGGTGGTCTCATCCTCACAACAATAGATGGGGAAGAACTATCACAGCCAACCAACGCAGATGCAGTCAAAAAATACTATGTATAAAAAGCTCGCTAAAATTGAACCCCTAAAAGGTACGACTTAAGCAAAAAAAGGAGCGTCCCGATGGATTGAAAACCCTAAAGGGCGATCCAGGAAAAAATTAGGGGCATACAAATATTTTTATCCCGATGGATTGAAAACCCGAAAGGGCAATCCAGGCAAAATTTAGGGATTTCATATAAAGAAATAAAGAACAAAAAGAATGCGATCTGGGAGTTACAACTACAAACCACGAAGGGGAGGATAGATTGAAATCATACAGCTCAGAAGCCAAGGGGATAAAAACATCAAAGCTTTGGGGGAACAATAGTAATGATTATCATTGTTCATTTCCATTTACTGTTTTAAATTTTTCTGTAATTACCTCTTTCTAGGAATTGCATCTTGTATTCTCGCCCGCTTTGAGGCATATCAATAAAACATTTGTTTTCGTTATATCTGTCAAATCATGTTTTTCTTCTCTCAGACTTGTTTACAGAATACTATGATTATTACACATCAATATTGTCTTGAAATAATTTCGGAGAATTAACAGAATAAAAGCATCTGACAAATATTAAGAGTACTTGGTTTAGGAAAATAACAAAGGAAAATCCACGTATATATCCACAGACATAACTACTCTTACGTCTTGCAACATAAAAAAAATCTATACTTGTATCTGCGTATATCTACACCCACGTCTATACACGGGGCCGCGCCTATGATTACATTCCACAAATACAAAATCTATGCATATATCTACGCGTCCCTACGCGACGGCTGTGTCCATGTCAACACCTATGCATAACTTGCAACACAAGGTAGACGCTCGCACGCGTCAACGCACATACGTATTCCTGCCAATCCTACATACGTCCATCTATGTCTACATCTAAAACACAAAATCAGTATTCAACTTTGGCTAAATTTTGTCCCCCGCGTTTGAATTCAACAATAATACAACGACACACTATACAACGCCAGGAATTGGTAACTCTAAACCAATGGCTAAAAAGGAGAGAAAGCCAGAAATAGTGTACATGACATTTCGTGGCATACGCGCATCTTGCGCACATTTCACACGTACATTTCATACATCTAAAAGCATACATACAACATCCTTGCATACATCCAGGTCCCCATATCGATGTCAAAACACCATGCATTTCACATACATACAACATTTAGTACGCATATAGCACATAGCAAACAGACAAATGACTTCATCCTCGATTCAACTATCTAAGGGTCAACCAAACGCAATACTTCTCCTACGATTCAATTTGTCACCTCAGTCTTCATACCGTGACACATTCAGCCCATCACCTAAGTCTTCCCACAGTGATGAGTTCCTTACAAGCTCAGTACGTTGCTTCTAAGCCGCAACATACTCACAAAAACTCATTACATTGCTTCTATGCCGCAATGTATTTGAAAAAATCTAGTATGTTGCCTCTAAGCCGTAACATTCGCAAAAACTCGGTACATTGCTTCTAAGTTGCAATGTATTTCTAAAACTCATTACACTGCCTCTAAGCCGCAGTGAATCTCTTCAAATCGGTATATTGCCTCTAAGCCACAATATATCACCTGACTCGAACCCCATTGCCTCTAAGCCGCAGTGTACCATCTAAACTCAAACACATTGCCTCTAAGCCGCAATGCGTATTACCCAAATCAACACATTGCCTCTGAGCGACAATGTGTTCTTCCAACGCAAACACATTGCCTCTAAGCCGCAATGTGTTCTTCCCACTCAAGCATATTGCCTCTAAGCCGCAATGCTTTCTTCAAACTGCAAACACATTGCCTCTAAGCCGCAGTGCGTATTATCTAAATCAACACATTGCCTCTAAGCCGCAATGCGTTCTTCCAAAGAAAACACATTGCCTCTAAGATGCAATGCGTTCTTTCCACTCAAGCATATTGCCTCTAAGCGTCAATGCTTTCTTCAAACTCCAAACACATTTCCTCTAAGCCGTAGTGCGTATTATCCAAATCAACACATTGCCTCTAAGCCACAATGCGTTCTTCCAACTTAAACACGTTGCCTCTAATCCACAACATGTTCTTCAGACTCAAGTCCGTAGCCTCTGAGTCGCAATGTATTCATGCTCAAAACATCGCCTCAGACGTCATACATCGATTCATAGATGTAATCCATGGCTTCAGTATTTAAGAAGCCATATATCATCATCAATTTCTACTCACCCTCCAAATGGGTGAATAAGCCAAGACATACAAAATTGCGCTTTTAAGATCAGAAACCATCTGCCTCGTTATCTAACTCGGGTAAGCGATATATCATTAGCTATGCCTACTTCCTTGAGACTCGTAAGGGTATGCTATATCCGTGTAACCTTATGTTTGTCATACAAATTTTGGGATACTTCAAGTATTCAATAAACTTTCAATCAAAATGTGCAAGACTCGAGTTTTCTCACGCTATTCGATTGAAAGATAATTGAATAGGGGCAGCTGTCGTAACCCAAATTTTCCCTACCTTTATGATCGCATTTAAAAATACAAGAAATTTTTTTTAATTAAGGATGGTCCCGCAACATCTGATGGCTCATTCTTAAGTCCAAGTCAACCAGAGGGCGCATTCTAATTCAAGGGAGTGGGGGCTTTCTAAATCAGAAAGACCCGTGCATCCGTAGGCCCATTTACGAGGCATGTTGGCTAATGGCCCATGAGATTCGAGTATGGAAAGTTATTGCAGAAAAATTATTAAGGTTAAGTATGATAAATTCCAGTTAGGTTTTATTGTTGTTAAAAGTTGAAATTGCAATATACATGGCCATTTCAGTTGGCCTATTTTCATTGGTCATTAAATAGCAAAAAGGGGGTGTACGCAACAAATTGGGAAGCCCTAATAGAGATGAATCGGGCCCATTGAATTACTGTTTTATTTCAAACATTGCCTTGATTAAATATTTTTTCAGGCCCGTTAATAGCTTCTAAGATGGCCCCATTTGGGCATTCGTGGGAAATTTATCTGATTCTTATTTTTATATTTCTATTTTACTAATTAAGTAACTCTGTAGATTATTATTAAATTTAACAAAAAAGTTTTATTATATAAATAATTAAGAATTTTTGTGTTGGATAAAGATATGTTGGATCATTGAGTTAAAGGAAAATTGAGGCCCAATCCCAAATACAAAAAAGCGTGTTATTGAAACAATTGGGCAGAAATGCTTTTTCCAAATATAGTTCAATAGCCCAATTGGTAGATAGCATAGGGCCCAATTGAATTAACCACTGGCAAATGCTGTAAAACAAAAATGGCGCACGTTGTGGCATTAACAGTCACTGTTACAATTAAACTTCAATTAGACCACGATTTTCGCAAACAACATGTACTGTGTAGATTCCATTTGAAATCAAATCAAATACTGCTAAAAAACAGATCTTTTGTCAATATACAGAATATGAATCATAATCAAATCCAATATATTTCAGTACAATATCAAACCAAATCGATTTACAGAATCATATCTCAGTAAAACGAATCAATTACAATATAAAATTTCAATCCCTAAAAGTCTAAACCCCTAACTCATGTTAATTTCTAACGACAAATACACAAACACTAACAATTGTACCCTATATATAATAATCCAGAATACAGAAGAGAGGGTGGCTGAAATTAGAAAAAATTGATAACATAGACGAACATCAGAGAGAAAGAAGAAGAAGAGACCCGAAGCGCTAGTTGTTGAAGATCCGGAAGGAAGACGATTAGGGTTTCAACATCTGAAACCCTAATTGCCTTTGCTAATCGCCGCCGCCGGCCTCATCCTCCACTACTGCTATCGTGTTTCACCAAAATCTGCAAGAAAGAGGAGGATTAGAAATTGAATCGCTCGAGGAATTCTGAATACGAAATTGAAAAAGGGTAAAACGACTCAGATTTCTTTTTGTTTGTTTTGTTGTAAGCGATTTAAGGGGCGTTGGGTGGGTTATGAGGTAGAAATAATTGGGGTAGTGTCGGTGTTGTCGCAGTGAATTTAGGGTTAGGAAAACAGAGACTAGGGTTCAGGCGGCGAAGGAGAGAGGAAGAAGAGTGTGTTTGAAACCAAAACGAAGAGTGAATTAAATAATATTGTATTTTGCGTCCAATCTCATACGGGCGAGCACACAGTAATTAGTATACGCTTTTGACCCTACCCACGCGATTTGGATCAGACGGCCAGGGGGCTAAGTCACACCATAACCCATGCTCCCTCGCTACACAGGATATCTCTGGCCCTCTTTTAAGTATTATGGGCTTGAGCCCAATTTATTTATACACCCCTCTTTTGGCCTTAATTACTAAGCATAACAATAAGACACACCCCCTGCCCATATTTTGTTTTGTGCTTGAAACCCAGATCACTTTCAACACCCCCTATTTTACTTAGAAACTAAATTTAAACCCCCTCTGCCTAATTAATCCTTTTTACATTTTTTTTATATAATTAATATTTTTTTATTATTATTATATTATATTTATATTTTTATTATTTTTATCATTATAAATTGTAATAATTATTATCATTATCTGTAATTTTTTATTTATAGTATTATTATTTATTATATATAAATATTACTATATCTCTAAATAAATTTATCTTAAAAACTGCATATTTCACTTTATATATTAGTTGCATTGAATTACTTTCTAAATCATGCATTAATCAAGATGTTTTTGTAAATAATACAGTAAAAAACAGGAACAAATATCAAACTATTTTCACGAATAACTTAAGCTAATTAACAGTTCTTTTTGCAAATGGGTCTCGAATTAATTTTGGCTTACTCCGTACTCAGTCAAAATTTCCACAATCACTACTCTCGACCGAGTGCGAAGTGATTCAAAATATGTTCGTAAACCTCTAAAAAACACCAACCCGTACGAACTACGAATTGGGACTCTGATTCCTCTTAAGAGGATACATAGACACGCGATCTAAAATCGTGGCGAGTCTTGCTAATTAAAACTTAAAACACCGTTTACTCCTAAACCTAAACCTAGGGCCAATATCCTTGTGAACAAGGTAGGCGAAAGGTGCCTAACACCTTCCTTTTGTCTATTTGAGTCTGAAACCTAGAATCTCTATCCGCAAATTAGGGTTTTCTGTTAGGTTCCCTTCCCTAGGATAAAAACTAATAGTGCCAACTCTTGATTAAAAAACCAGTTGCTACAGTAGGTTATGGCTTCCTCTCACATAAACACTATCCGGATCAGTTTTGTGAGGATACTTTCTCAACTTAAGGAATTAGTCTCAAGAGTTCCTGAAAGCTCCCAATTTACTAAGAGGCATGGTCATCTACTCAGTTTGGTTACCTCTGGTTTTGAAGAGGATATGATGAGTGTTCTATTCTATTTCTTTGACCATGCACATCACTACTTCACCTTCCCCGATTATCAATTGGTACCCACAATGGAGGCGTTTTCTCAATTACTGGGAGTACATGTTCTTAATCAAATACCTTTCACCGGTTTAGAGAAAGATCCACAACCTGGAGAAATTGAAGCTGCCTTACATCTGAAGAAGTCAGACATTATATCAAATTGGGAAATAAGGAGTAGAGTCAAGGGTTTTCTAGCTAAATTTCTATTAGAGAAGGCTCGACTGTTTTTGGATGCTATGAGTTTTCAAGCTTTCGAAGAAATATTGGCTTTGTTGATCTATGGTTTGGTGCTATTCCCTAATCTATACCACTCATAAATGTGAACACCATCAAAATATTTCTTTCTCGTAACCATGGGCCTACCTTTCTCAGAGACATTTTGCATTCTCTTCAAACTCGTACTATGAGGAAACGAGGGACTCTTATGTGTCGCATACCTTTGCTATCCAGGTGGTTTATTCGCACCTTCCCCAATCAGAATTGAAGAATGAACAAGGTTTGAAGTGGTCTCAAAGGATGATGTCTCTCTTTCATTCGGATATCTATTGGTGCTCTCGGTCTCTAGAAGATGTTACTATAATTGACTGCTGCGGGGAATTCCATAATGTTCCACTCCTTGGCATTAATGGAGGTATTACTTACAACCCTTCTCTGGATTTACGAAAATTTGGTTATGCTCGAAGATATGGTCCTCATGACGCACTTAGCCAGGGTATTGTGTTCGATTATAGAAATGATCCTCAAGGTTATCGTCAAAGGTTTATACGTGCTTGGGGCATGGTAAACAAGGTTGATAGAAAAATTTTAGGACAAAAGAATTCCATCCCTTTGGAGTCCTACCTCAAATGGTTACGAGCTTGCGCTCAAAACCTTATGATTCCATATACAGTTGTTCTACCGATGATCTTAGAGCCTGTTGTCGAAGGAGACATTTCTCACATCATCCTCCATCCAGACATGCCCACTGACCTCTAAGAATTGAAAAAGTCCTAGATTCAACTCAAGGAAGAACGAGACACCTTTGAAGCTCAATTCTATACAATTGAAAAGAAGGTGTTAGAGCTCACAAAGAAACTTCATGAGGAGCAAAGCCTTAATGCATACATCGACACGAAGATGAAGCGTCCGTGGAAGATTTGAGTTTTAGGTTTTATTGTTGTCTCTTTGAGACCCTTTTGCTTTCCATTGTAAGCCTAAGAGGAAATTGTAATATGGAACTTACTAATAAAGATCTTTGTTTTTGTTTCCTCTCGGTTAGCAAATTTAAACCTCCTAAGGGCCTTGAAAACATTGCATCCACATATCATGCATCATTTCATAACAGGTTTTCCAATACGGGTTTCCTCATCTATTTACTATTTATTTCAGTATAAGATGGCCCTCGAACAAATTGTCAAGGATCTCCAAACTCGGCATGAATAATTTCAAGGGACTCTTCTGAATCTGACCAAAGGGAAACAAGAGATGATAGTGCTCCTCACCGTGAAAAAGAAGACTAAGAAGCGGGCTGTTATCCTTAACATGGGGAGAAGATTCAAAGGTCCTGCTCATCCAGTTCGAGTGAATGATGTTTCCTATGAGGAAGACGACAACCAAGAGGAGGATAGTAGAAGTGTCAGGGGTGAAGATAGAAATAATCAGGTTTTTAAGGATGAAGACTACTCAAACGAACAATATCCTCCTGCAGATGATAAATACAAGCAGTTGGAAGACCGACTCAAAGATGTGGAAATCTAGAAAGTTCCTGGATTGGATTTTGGAGAGCTAGGTCTGATCCCGGGGGTGGTCATACCTCACAGATTCAAGGTCTCTATCTTTGCTAAATATGATAGGGTCTCTTGTCCTAAACTTCATCTTAAGTCGTATTTTCGAAAAATCCAACCTCATATTGTTGACAGGAAATTATGTGCCCACTTCTTTCAAGAAAGTTTATCCGGTACTTAACTTGAATGGTTCTACTAACTGAATTAAACTAACATTCATATGTGGGAAGACTTGGTGTTGCTTTCTACAAGCGGTATCAATATAATGCTGACCTGGTGCCGACTCGTGTACAATTGCAAAACATGTCCATGGGCTCGAATGAAGGGTTCAAGGAGTATGCTCAGAAGTGGAAAGACTTAGATGGAAAGGTCCAACCCCCTTGAATGACCGGGAATTGGTGGATATGTTCATGGGAACTCTGACGGGTCCATACTTTAATTTGTTGATTGGGAGTTCTTCATCAAGGTTTACTGAGCTGATTCTAACTGGCAAACGAGTTGAAAGTGGTATCAAGAGCGGGAAGATTCTGATGGCTACATATTCTAATGCTATGAAGAAACCGTTCAGTGGTAAGAAAGAAACTAATACGTTCTATGGCTAGAAGGGTCTTAGTAAAAATGACCGCCATCAGTATGTGGGAGCGGTGTTGATCTCTAATCTGACGCTTGTTCAACAAAAACAACAGGGCAACCAGCGTAGATCAGACGCTCTGAGGAAGAATTTTACCAGGATTAATATGTCATTGGCTCAAGCATTACAACATTTGTTAAAGGCTGAACTCATGACACTACGGGATCCTCCTCCTAATCCCAACACATCCTCTCCTAAGTACAATCCAAATGCGAGGTGTGCATATCATTCGAACAGTCCTAGGCACGACACCAACAACTGATGGGCCCTGAAAAACAAAATTCAAGACATGATTGATAACAAGGAAATTGAGTTTGATCCTCTGGAGACTCTGAACGTGATTACTGCTCCTATACCGAAGCATGACAAAGGCATAAGTGTTGTTGAAGATGTTTTGTATGTTACTTCCGTAAGTGATGTGGTTACTCCTCTCTCAACAGTCAAGAAGAATTTGCTACAAGTCGAATTATTTCCTGGTTATATTAAAAAATGTTATTGATGTGCAGTTAAACCCAATGGCTGCGGGTTACTGAACAGAGGCATTTAGCGCTTGATGGATGAACATGTAATTTAGATTGAGAAAGTTCCGTATACTGAGAATTTATGACGAAACTTGTCTGTCATATCTGGTACTCCTTTCAGGATCACTTCTAAGTGTCCTGTAAGGATTACTGCCAATCCAAAAGTTTCTCCTTTAATCATTACAACCCCTGGACCCATCCCATATTCCTTAGAGAAGGCTATTTCATTGAATTATGGGTCTAACGTCTATTACCACGACATAAAACAAGAGTTTTCTGATGAAGATGACGACGAAGTTAATCCCGATATTGACAATATTGCAGGGACCAGCAAAATTACTAGAAGTGGAAGGATTTTCTCCTCGGAAATCTCCCCACCTGTTCAAGTTAGAGTTACCAAGACAATTGTCGAAGCTCGAGGTAAAGAGCCAATGATAGAGCCTGCCCAGATGGAGGCACCAAAAGAAGCTACAGTCAAGGACACCTCTGGACAAGATTTGGAAGAGGTTTTGAAGATCATTCGCAGAAACGATTATAAACTTGTTGAACAGCTGGGGCAGACCCCATCCAAAATCTCCATGTTATCTTTACTACTGTGTTCTGAAACCCATGCGTAAGTTTAATGAAATTTTTAAAGACTGCTCATGTACCACAAGAGATTTCTGCCAATCAATTTGGAAGTTATGTTGCTAGCTTAATGATTGACAATGGATTAGGTTTCTCTGATGTTGACCTGACTCTGGAGGGTAGGAATCGTAATAGGGCCGTATATGTCTCCATTGAATGCAGGGGCACTACGTTGGCTCATGGGTTAGTTGATACTATTTCTTCTTTGAATATGCTGCCAAAGGAAGCTCTTGACAGTCTAGATTGTGAAGGGGTTGTACTGAAACCCAGTGACATTATAGTTCGAGCCTTTGACAGGTCCAAAAGAATGGTACATGGAGAGTGGATCTTCCTGTCAAAGTGGTTTCACCGATCTTTGAATCCACCTTCTATGTAATGGAAATCCGGCCAGCTTATTCTTGTCTACTAGGACGCCCCTGGTTCCATGGGGTAGGTGCTGTTACCTCCACCTTACACCAAAAATTAAAATATCATGTGAAAGGGAAGATTGTTATTGTCTACAGAGAAGAGGAGTATATGGTCAGCCATTTGAATTCATTCTAGTATATAGAGATGGAAGGAGAACTCATCGAGACTCCCTTCTAAGCTTTTGAAGTAATTTCCCCTACTGATATTAAAGATGTTTCTGCCATTCTAAAGACTACCAGGGTTCCACACAAGATGGCTTCCTTGAAAGATGCCAAAGAAATTATAGAAGAAGGTGGTTGTACTATTTGGGGTCAGCTTCCTGATATCCCTTACAAATATGACATGTTTGGTTTGGGCTATACTGCAGAGGGTCTGCGGGTTGTTCGTCACGCTCGTGATGGAAGACCTCTGTTCTGTGTCAACAATAATGGAGACAATGCAATAGAGGATGCTGACAGTGTTTGTGACTTCGACAGCTGGATCTTTCCTACCATAGGCAACATGCTCAGCAACTGGAAGGCGGAAGACATCATCTCAATCTCCTTTAGTCAGGATTAATAGCTATTTTTGTTTTATTGCTTTTAGAAGTTTAGCTATGTAATTTATTTTAAAACAATTACTTTAAACCTTGTGTCTTACCCGGGGCACAATGGTCCATTTGTTAAGGGTTGTCATTTCATATGTCATATTTTTATTTAATGAAAACATTGGACATTTTGCATTCAAATTTTGTGCTCTCTGTCTTTCTTTTACTTTATTTCACTTTCAAATAGCTTTGTATTCTTACACACACCCACACACTACATTGCAGATCCCCATCCACTCCGGATCTCGTTGATAACGATTATTCTATTGCCGCTTATGACTTTGAAAATATGATCTACCAAGCCGAGGACGAAGGTGTAGCGGTAGAAATGTTTAAGACTAAGCCATTGGATTGACTAGACTTATACAGATCAAAATAAAAATCGCCATCGTGCTTTATTGTTTCCAAAGGAATGGGAAAAGAGTGAGTAACCCAAAAAAGTAGGGGAAAGATTCTAGGTAAGGGGGTCGGTTATGCAAAGGGAAGGTATTAGCACCCTAAACATCTGCGGTACTCCGCAGGAACCTCTTTGAAAAATCTGTATATTTTGGCTATAAAATATTGTATAAAAAATAGATGGTGGAGGTGAGAAAAGAAGTATTTTTTATGATTTTTTCAACCGTCGCGGTTGTAAACCTTTAGTGCCTACGTACCACCTTTCGTGCAATAGGGGATCAGGGTATACGTGGTTCCTCTTTTAAAAAATTTAAAATACAAGTGTGTTGGTTAATTTTATGAGATAAGACATCATCGTCATTGTCCGTGTGGAAAACATACTTACTACCCACAATCATGAGAAAGGAGAGTTTGCATCATCTCAAATTATAGGATATGGCTTGGGTTTTAAAATCAACAGTGCCTCACTCAACATCCAAGTGGAAAATATCTCTCTTCACTACATATTGTAGAAGTATAGTTGTTTGCATCACCATAAGGATTAACAAGAGTCTAATATTTTGAGAAAAGTTTTAAAATAGAAATCCAAAGTGGCAAAAATGATTTGAAATGAGATTGATTGACTTTTAGTCTTCTCGCAAAAAAAAATATCAAGGTATTATTAAGTTGATTGAAATTTGTTTATGAAAAATGTTTTGAAAATGCATGGACATAAGTCCAAGTTTATTATGAAAGTGGTTCAAGTTTCAAAACAAGAAGAGTTTTTAAAAGGAGGAAGAAGATTTTTGAAATTAAAGAAGATGGGAGGAGAAGAAGAGACTATCCTAAAGAATAAGGTAAAAAGCTAAGGATAAGAACCATCTAACCAACAAGAAGTCAATACTTGACATTATGAGTCAAGATAGAATTCCCATTCCTTAGATTGAAACCAAACAAGCAAAGATACTAGACCTCTTGAGAGAACCAAACTTCAAGTGTATTAAGTCTTCACAAAAATTGGGCAGAGTAACGGCTGTATACGGGTGAATTCCAGATTACAAATAAAGAATGTAATCACAATAACATGCACACAAAATAAACAAAAAACCCAATGTCCTGAGGTAAACCTCAAGAACTCCAGACAAAATATCAATTAAGGTCACAAGGTCTCCAACATAGGTCAAGGCCTCTAATCCTAAGTCCAAGAAGTCCAATACTCCACAATGCCAAGGACAGTAGCCAAATAGTCCGAGTATCATTAAAGCATTTTATGGTTCATGTTAATTATTAGGTGTCTTAAAAGAGAAAAGAAAAGCTCAAGTGAGCAAAATAAAAATAACAAGAATATAAATTCTCAAGTGAGCAAAATAAAAATTGCATGAAATGTAATGCTTAAAGTAAATGGTACATAAAGCATAAAAATAAAAGCATAAAGTAAAAACAATTTAATAATTAGTGGTTAGTTGGATGACCATCTTGAAACTTGCATTTGGAACTCATTAGAGGATTGGTAGAACCAAAGCCTCTACACAACAAGTTGCATATGCTTTATTTCAAGTATATCATCCATTTGGAATCCTCAAATTATCATTTAATAATCAACGATGTTTAAGTGATATGTGCTGACCAAAAGTGTTGTAGACCCATTAGAGGATTGGTAGAACCAAAGCCTCCACACAATGAATCTCAAGATTATTGGATCAAAGAGATCAAATTAACATTCTTGGGCTTGAAAATATAGGTTTGGGCCATGAATGATCATTTATTTGAATCGGGACAAAATTTAGCGCTATATTAAGCAATCGTAAGTGTACTTATATAGAAGTCGCACCTATTTTGAGGCCGGTCAATGGCAATCTATGCACCATTTGTTTTGAGACATGATATAGAGATCATGCTCCAATAAAACTTAGTGCAATAAGAAAGGGACAAGATGAAGAGGGGTACAAAAGAATATAAACCACATTTGAATTAAAATTTAATGAAACTAATTAAAATCATTCATCCATTTTTGTGGAGTTAGACTCAACATCATGGATCCAATGATATTAATAAATTTCATGATGAAAAATTCAACCCAAGATCAGCCAGAAAATAATCACAAAATAATATTTCATTTAATATATACATTAAAAAAGGTTTTTAAAATGTTTTAAAATAGAAATAAGAGAGAAAAATATTAACTATGTTCAAATTAATCAAGAAATATTAAGTAAGACCATAGAAAAATCAGAAATGAACTCAAATATTTTTATAAATTTTTTTGGTAATTTTTAAAGTCAGAAACTATTTTTAAAATTAAAAGAAATGAGTAAAATAATCCAAAAATGATTTAAAAAAATACCAAAGTCAGAAATAAAAAATAAATGAGGTCACCAATATTTGTCACAATATCATTAGATCATTCCATATTTTTTTTAGAATTTAAAAATGCATAAAAGTATTTTTAAACATGTAAAATAATTCAAATAAAGTGAAAATTTATAAAAAATATCAAAACAAAAAATAAAATTGTGAAAAAATAAAAATCAGAAAGAGAAAAATCAAAAATATTTTTCATAAATTTTTCATATTTTTTGGACTAAAAATGAATTTTCTATGATTTTTTGAAGTTTAAAGCAATTAAATATAAAAATAAAAAATAAAAAATAAAGTCAAAAATATATGGACTATTGGATGAGAGTCAAAACGCATTAGTAATCAAATCAAGGGATCTGGCGCGTTGTGCATATCATGGTCATTACTGAATAAAGCATATAATCATTGGTTGGAAGATGAAATTCAAAAAATACAAATGGCACGCCATCATTGGTTGGAAGATGAAACGTTGGTCATCTTCAACCTCCAGCCATTCCCAAAACCAGGTTGCTCAATCTGTAAAATTAGAGCACGAGACCTATGACATTCGCTTTGGCTCTTCAAGACGAAGACAACCACACATTCGCGACAAATTTATAGAAACTGTAGCACAAGCAATTTGAAAGAGACGTTTTGAAAAGGGATTTGAAATTTCATGGTAAAAACGTGTTTCCAGATAAAAGTAAGTATTGCGACTAGAACCAGGGCAATGAGAGCTTCACAATGATATCAAAATTTGGAAGAATTGATGGAGAAATCTACCTATTGAAGTTGAGTTGCAGAGATCTGAAACTGGACTTCTATGGATCAATATAGGTCACGATTCTTGAAGGTAATTGTATGGTTAGCTTAAGGGAAGATCAAGGAATGTGAGTTGATAGGAAAATTTGATTGAAAAATGCTTGAACGCTGGTTTCGAAGTTGTAGAAAAACGAATTATGGACATGTTTGCAGGTTGATTTTGGTTGTTCAAGCTTGAGGAAATGAGTGAGGGATGACCCTCTATTTATAAGGAATAAAATGGAATATTAAAACGTGTGAAATGATGAAGTTTGGAGGGAAATCGTGTGAAGTTGCAAACAAGAAAAGTGTGACTTCTAATTTGATCAAAACTCATCCAAAACGCGCGTTTTGCTATGCTAATCACTTCTGGAAGTTCACTAAACATGTTTAGAAGCAAAAACACGCAGAAACAATGTGTTTAGAAGCTAAATCAAGGATTTCAAATTATGACTTTTGAAGAAACTTCAATTTCAAGTTACCAAGTTCAAATCAATGGCATTCTCAGCTCAAGGGGTCTTAGGGCATGATTCTTGATGCTTTAGAAATATGAGGTTACAAGCTTTTCAATGGGAAAATAATGGAATCAAATGGATGTTTGAGCTGAAGGTTGCAATGAGTCAAAGTTGGGAAAAAGAGGTTGACTTTCCATACTTTGAAATATTTCAAGTTTTTCTTCAAAAGTGACCTATAATGTTTTACATCCAAACATGGCCTTCCTCTTGGAATTTTCTCTTGACCAAAAAAGATGGAATGAAATAGACATCTTGAATGATATTTTGAAACTTGAACCATTCAAAATATCCAAAAATTGAGAGAGTTATGAATTGTTGAAGTTGACAAAAATTCATGAAATGACCTATAATCTTTTGTATCCTTAGGGAATCTTCCATCCATTTTCTCCCTTTGAATATAAAAGAATGAATAAAGTTCACGTCATCAAGATCATTATGGAAAAATATTGAGCTCAAGATGATAAAAATTGACCAAGTTATGATCATTTGAAGTCACACATGGGAAATTGGGGATTCATCTAGAGGACTTGTAACCTTTCTTCATCATCAAGTTTCTTCCACATGAAAACTCCTTGAAACTTTTGAAGTGATTTTTTAATAACCCTTTGAAGAGAAGGACTTATTTGGAATCACTCAAAAATACCAAAATATGAGCAAGATATACTTCTTTGAAGTTCAAAACCCTAGCTCTTAGATCAAGAAAATGCTTTGAGGAACTTTGACAATTTTGAACCACCTTCTTGTACCAAAACTTTTGCTTTGTAAATAGAAGTGGTTGAGGATGATAATGAGAACTCATAGCCACCAAAACTACTTCCATATCTTGAGAATTGAGATAAATGTGCACTTGTGACCAATCAGAACAAGGCCTTGTCCAACCATGACAACTTCTTCAATCAACCCCTTGTACTTTTGAATCAATCTTGCTAACTTTGAAATGTGGTGAACCAAAATAAACCATGCCATGCCATTTCTTCCAAAACAACTTCAATGGTGAGTTTTGAATTTCTCAAGCTTTATTGACTAGGGCATGGAAATAAACTCATGAACCCATGGATCAACTTCCTAAGCCACACTGCCTTTATCTACATTATAAGTAAGACAAACCAACATTGCATTTTATTAATTAGAAAGAAAGTCAAAATAAAACATGCATGATCACAAAAGAAAAACAAGTCAAGGTTCTTTGTGATTCCTCAAAGAGCAAAACTAAAGATAGGGAGGAGAACCAAAATCCCTAATATGATCTTGTTATGATTGAATCAACATGGTATGATGAAGGGATATTAGAGGGGGAAATTGGGGTACAACAACTGCCCTTATTTAAGTTTCTTTTATCCGGAGATACAGAGGTTAAAAATATTTGTGTCAACGCGATCGAAGATACTTAAATATAAAACAAACCCTATTTTTAGCCCTAAGATGCCATGCAATGCTTATGAGTATGGATGCATATGAATGACTTCAAAGGGATGCAAAACACCACTGGGGATGTAGTAAAGGAAGTAAGGATTAAAAGAGAAACCCAACCAGGAAAATAAATCACTGGTGAATCAAGAAAACCTGACTCATAGAGGATGGTAAAAGGCCAAAGAATACACCAACTTTTACTCAAGGAAAAACTACCAACATTCTCTAAAGGTAGAAAGAGAAAACAATAACAACACCGACATTCACTGACAGTGAGCTGCCAATGTTCACTGAAGGTAGAGAGAGAGAAGAAATATCATAGCACCTCCATTCACTGACGATGAACTACCAACATTCACTGAAGGTAGCAAAAAGATAACAATCACCAACTTTTACTGATGTTGAACTACCAACTTTCACTGAAGGTAATAAGAGAAATATATCATAATATCGTCGTTCACTAACAATGAACTGCCAACATTCACTGAGGGTAGCAAAAAGATAACAATCACCAACTTTCACTGATGGTGACCTACCAACTTTCACTGAAGGTAGAGAGAAAAAATATATCATAACATTGCCGCTCACTGACGATGAACTACCAACATTCACTGAAGGTAGCATAAAGATAACAATCACCAACTTTCACTGATGGTGACCTACCAACTTTCACTGAAGGTAGAGAGAAAATATATCATAGCATCGCCTTTCACTGAAGATGAACTACCAACGTTCATTGAGGGTAGCAAAAAGATAACAATCACCAACTTTCACTTATGGTGACATACCGACTTTCACTGAAGGTAGAGATAAAATATATCATAGCATCGTTGTTCACTGACGATGAGCTACCAACGTTCACCGAGGGTAGAAAAAAGATAACAATCACCAACTTTCACTGATGGTGACCTACCAACTTTCACTGAAGGTAGAGATAATATATATCATAGCATCGCCATTCACTGACGATGAACTACCAACGTTCACTGAGGGTAGAAAAAAGATAACAATCACCAACTTTCACTGATGGAGACCTACCAACTTTCACTGAAGGTAGAGAGAAAATATATCATAGCACCGTCGTTCACTGACGATGAACTACCAACATTCACTGAGGGTATCAAAAAGATAACAATCACCAACTTTCACTGATAGTGACCTACCAACTTTCACTGAAGGTAGAGAGAAAAAATATATTATAACATCATCGTTCACTGACAATGAACTACCAACATTCACTAAAGGTAGCAAAAAGATAACAATCACCAACTTTCACTGATGGTGAACTACCAAATTTCACTGAAGGTAGAGAGAAATATATCATAGCACTGTCGTTCACTGATGATGAATTACCAACTTTCACTGAGGGTAGCAAAAAGATAACAAGTTTTCCCTAAAATTCTGGCATTTCACCTAGACGGGTCTCAAATTCTTCTTTAACCAAGTCACTCCACCTATAAAGGGTAATATATATAAGTTGTCTCAAATAAAGGGACTACCACTTACAAGGATTTCACAATGAACTGTCTTTGCAATATCGAAAGACTTTCCATCCACTGGAGTAATTTGACAACAAACTGCAAACTATTCACTCATAGAGAAGATAGAAAAAAAGTAACGTCGACTTTTACGAGGAAGTACAAGTCTCTCAAATAAAGAGACTTGCTACTTGCCGTCATGGAGGATTGTAAAAATGACTCTCTGGGGAGAACGGTATGGCTTCTTGGGGAAAGAAATATAAGTTCCTGGGGAGATGCCAATAAATTTCTTCTGAGGAGATAAAGTCTTCTCGTGCAAAATAAATTCACATTCTCAAACCAAGGCTCGAAGCCTGCAGATATCAAAAGTAATAATATTGCTGAGGATCAAAGATTCAAACCAGAAATAAACTGGGATGGAACAGTCAACCATAATACATCCTTTGAGAAATAAACTCAAGAGAGGGAAACCCAGTCTATCCAGACAAAGAGTTGTGCAAGAAGGCTAAAGCAAAAATCTTTCACGAGGGATAACTCAGTGGGGAAATTGAAAGAATATACACTCTCTGCTTAAGGTCGACACTCTATTGGAGAGAGGACAACACAACTCTTCAAAATAGGGTAATATGCCAACAAAATATTAATGAATGTGAATGAACAATGATTTTCTAAATTTAACTATGCATGATGTATGTATGAATATATGAGTGTTATCATGTATATGCTGACAAAATAGACATATAACACTGCGAGTAACCAGGAAAAACCAACTCGGGCATAAACAACACTCGGCTAAATCACATCCAAGATGAACATTCCAAGAGAAAAAAAAGCACCAACTGAGGAAGCAAAATCCTATTTCGCGGCTTAACTTCACTGGGGTGGAACGTAATCCAGAAGTAAACAAATTATAGCATCAAAATAGTAGAGATACAGGGATATAACATCCTTCTCCAGGCTCCACTGGGGAATAACACTCAGACTTCAATGGGGAAAGAAATGCTTTCATAGTCTGCACTTCTACTGGGGATTGCAATACAGATTTCAAACAAGGCAGATGGAAACCATATCGGCAAAACATCGACTAAGGATTTCGAGATGACTTCATTGGAGAAATATCATACAGACTTCACTAGGGGGATAATGCCTCATCATCGAGATATCAATGGGGGACCTCGTGTTGACTCCAATGGGGAGGTCAACACCACATCGACAAGAGGAAACTAAGATGCGTTCTTCATTGGGGAAACTAGAGAGACGTTCTTCAATATTGATAGTAAGTATTGCACCAACTTCTCTGGGGAAAAGGTATGAAACCTCATGGGAATAACAACTTGGGGATTTAAGAAGTTAAACATTACAACAAGAAATCAATCTTATGGGAATTTTAAATCAAACCCAACATATGGCGTGTGAAAACCCACAAAGTTGATAACCAATTCAACACTTCTTAAATAAAACACTGCCATTGCCTGATTATCGGGCAATCAAACAAATGCAAGTACCGCTGAAAGAAGATGCTTCACGAATGAGTCCAACTCAGCATGCACGGGGCGAAAAGACTTCTATCAAATAAGCGAGGCCTTCACTGGGAAATATCAGATTGAGTCTTCATATCATACTAACCTATTCCAACAAAAGATGCCCTGGGATAGCTTTCCTGGGGAATCAAGAAGTCAACATATAGAAAGAGGTCAAACTCTTAGGAATTTTAAATCAAGCCCGACACTTGGCGGGTGAAAACCCAAAGGGTTAACAATTGTCTCAACACTTCTTAGAAAATATACTGCCTTGGTCCAGTTGCCTGGGAAATAAATACCAACAATGATGCCAATACTGCAGAAAGAGCGACATTTTTCAAATAGTTCTATCTCAGCACACCAAGGGAACAAGACCTTTCGTCATATGAGAGAAGACTTCACTGGGGAATCCGGAATAGAAACCTCAGACCAAGCAAACCGAAAAATTAGAAAATGAACCAACACTTGACTGGGGACACTCGGATTACAAGCCTGATACTACACCTTACGCCAATTAGTATCGTCTTCAATATACAATAAACACGTGCATACAAGCGAAAACAACCTGAGAAAACCTTCCCGGGGAAAACAAAACTTTTCAAAATTAGGGGAGTTCAGTCATTCCCGGGATCACCATCTTTGTTTTCCTCTTGAATTACGAAATCTAAAGTAAAAGTAAGTTGTAAATTCTTTTTGAAAAACAATTTTGTTATTTAATCTATTCGCTTTGAAAATTAGTATCAATAATAAATGGAGTATTTGTAAGCTGAATAAAATAAGAAATAAAAAGAATTAGGTAAAAGCTTAAATTTTATTGATAGAATGATAGTCTGGAATGGCGAGACTCTATGGATAATTACAAAGTTTAGAAAATGGTAATATATAATGATAAGATACATTGAGATACAATGACCACTATTCCCTCTAACAACTTTGAAATCCTGAGCAGCAGCTCCTGTTGAAGTATGGTGAGGACCCAAGAAGATTGTTGCTTCAATGATCAAGTCTTGTCTGATGTAGTTACTTGCCAAGAAAGTCCCTAACTTTTGCCTAAGTTGCCCTTGCGAGTTTTTAACTTAGCGGGAAATTTTATTCTGTTTATGTCTCTAATTTTTTCCTAGACCACCCTTTCGTGTTTTTGGCCTACCGAGATGCTCTTTTTTGCCTAAGCCGCCCTTTCAGGTTTTCGGCCTACCGAGACGCTCTTTTTTGCCTAAGCCGCCCTTTCGGGTTTTCAACTTAGTAAGTTGTTCTTTTATTTCTTCAGGCGAAGTATTTCTTGACTGCATCATCATTCATGGGACGTGGGAACTCATCGCCATCCATAGTTTCAAGAATTAATGCACCGCCGGAGAAGGCCTTCTTGACAATATACGGGCCTTCAAAATTGAGAGTCCACTTGGCCCTAGAATCAGCGTCAAAAGACATGATCTTCCTGAGCACGAGGTCGCCTTTTGTGAATTCACGAGGTTTGACCTTCTTATTAAAAGCTTTCTTCATTCTCTTCTGATATAACTGCCTATGACACAAAGTCGTCATTATCTTCTATTTGATCAAATTCAATTGGTCAAACATGTTTTGGACCCATTCATCCTCTGACAACTTGGTTTCCATTCTCACGTGCAAAGAGGGAATCTCAACCTCGATTGGGAGCACTGCTTCCATTCCATACACAATGGAGAATGGGGTTGCTCCTGTTGAAGTACAGACAGCTATCCGATATCCATGTAAAACAAAAGGGAGAATTTCATGCCAATCTTTATAAGTAACAACCATCTTCTGGATGATCTTCTTGATATTCTTATTAGCAGCTTCAACAACCCCATTCGTCTTCGGCCTGTACGGAGATGAGTTGTGATGGACAATCTTAAATTCTTCACAAAGTTCTGTCATCATCTTGTTGTTCAGATTCGAGCCATTGTCGGTGATAATTCTGCTCGGCACCCCATACCGACATATGAGATTATACTTAATGAAGCGCACATCCACTTGCTTAGTAACATTAGCATATGAAGAAGCTTCCACTCATTTGGTGAAGTAATCAATCGCTACCAAGATAAAATGGTATCCATTCGAAGCTTTGGGTTCTATCATCCCAATCATGTCAATACCCCACATAGAGAAAGGCCACGGGGAAGAAATAACATTGAGAAGTGTCGGAGGAACATGAATCTTGTCCACATAAATCTGTAATTTATGGCACTTCTTATAAGTCTCAAAGTGCCTAAGAGGGGGGGGGGTGAATTAGGTCTTATAAAAATTTATTTGGTTTTATGAGAATGCTTGGTAGTAATTTTTGGTTAAGTGTTTGAAGGTTTTGATTATATCTTTATCTTTTCCTGATTATGGTGATGAAAGCGATAAATGCGGAAAAGTAAAGAACACGGTGATATATCCTGGTTCCCCTCACAATCCGAGAGTACTCCAGTCCCCTTTCCAACACGAAAGAGATTTCACTATAGTTAGAATGATTATACAGCCTATGCTTACTATCTAACCTATAGGGTGATCAAAGGTTCTTAACACCTTTAAGACCAAACAAACACTAATGTGAATAAAGAACAATCCTCTTCAAATCACAACACTTACTTCCAACAATCCTGGATAGTAAGGGAAAATCTTTAAGTAATACAATGATTTAGTTTGAAGTATATGGAGAGCTTTATCAATCTTCAATTGATCTTCTTCTTCAAGATAAAAACAATTCTCAACAATGTATATAAATGTTCACAATGTATGAATGAAACTTGTAATGATAATGAAAGTGTATATGGCAAGTTTCACAAAATTATGAACACATGAAAGTTTAAATTCAAATGTGAGTAAATGAGAAAATTGTTAATGAAGAAGTATATTTGTTAATTTGAAAATTGAAGTATTGAACATTGAATATCTTGTTTTTAAAAAAATAAGAAAATCTGCATTTTATAAAGTTACAAAAACCTCTTCATTCATGCCAATTCATATGAAAAGTTGCAATGCATTGATGAAAAGATATCACTTGAAAAATGTTCAAAAAACAAAGTAAAAGCTGCATTGGTTCGCTAGGAACCGGTTCCGACACTGACAGAACCCGGTTCTTAGTGAACGTTAGAAGTTGGAATTCAAAAATTATAACGCAGGAACCGGTTCCCCTATTGGTACAACCCGGTTCCTGGTACAAAATCCAGGGACATGTTTTTTGAGAAAAGCTGGAACCCGGTTCCCTGTTAGGGAGGAACCGGTTCCTAAAGGTTTATTTTCAAAAATACATTTTGAAAGATATTTCAAACAAAGTTTTTCTTGATGTTAAAGTTATGGAATATGTATATGTTGATGAATGCATATTGTGAACATCTATATTCAAGGTTTTAAGAATTATTTATACCATATTGACATTTGATGATTCTTCAATAATTCTTCAATAATCTTCAAGACTTTTATTTGATGTTGATAAGCTTTTTTCACATCCTTTGAGAGTTGATGTCCATGTTGTCTTCATCAAAACACATGCTTTAAATATGACTTGAGAAGCTTGCAATTACACTTCTTTGGAAATTCATAACAGTCAAATTCCATTGTCAGCCAATAGTAACCTGCCCTTAGCATCTTTTTAGCCATCGAATGTCTATTGGCATGAGTGCCAAATGAACCTTCATGAATCTCAAGCATCAACATGTCTGCTTCGTGTCTATCCACGCATTTGAGCAAAACCATGTTATAATTTCTCTTGTACAACACATTTTCACTGAGAAAAAAACTACCAACCAATCTTCTCAATGTCTTTCTATCTTTATTCAAAGCACCAATCGGGTATTCCCGAGTCTGGATAAAATGCTTGATATCATAATACTAAGGTTTCTCATCTATTACCTCTTCTGTTGTAAACACATGAGCGGGACTATACAGTCGCCAAACTATAATTCGAGGTATATCATTCCAAGTATTCACTTGATACATAGAAGCCAGAGTTACCAGAGCATCCGCCATTTGATTTTCGTCTCTGGGGATGTGATGTGTTGTACCCCAAAATTTGCCCTCGCATTTTTTCACAAGGAATCGCAGTTTCGGGCTTTTCCTGATTTTTCAGATTGGCATAAGATTCAGTCAAACAGACTTTTCTTATCAGTCAGGCAAAATTAGGGTTTTCATGGCTCTGGAACAGTTCATACAGTTGGCTTAGGTTTTGGTTGATTTCGGCTCAGGTTTTGATCAGGCGAACGCTTCCTTGGCATTTGATCAGGAACTAGGGTTTTTGTGCGTGCATTCTCAGAAAGAATTAATTCTACAGTGCTTTTCAAGTTATTCTGAGATGTGGACTAAAACATTTGGATTGAATTTGCAGTGTTGGATTGAATCATTAAGAGAAAAGACGTTTGGGCAGTTGTTGTGATTGACTGTGCATTGCTTTGGATTGTTGAAGCGCCAGGTTTATTAATCGATCGATGCTAAAACCAATGTTTATTTAATTGTTTATTTATTCTAAGTTAAGATAATTGGAATTTATTTCCATTTATTATAATTTTATAATTATAAATAATAAAATAAATAATTGAAAAGGAGAAAAGGAATTAACTGATAAAAATTGGATTTTATTCATCTTTTAATTATTCGTTACAATTGTTGTTTGAATAAAGTATTTGCAAAGTATTCATAATAATAAATGTTTACAAATAATTAAATTTGAAATAAAACTATCCTAATCTTTCTAAGTTTTCCTAAGTCTTCATCTTCCCATCCCTTGCTCCCTCTGCCTCATTTGATTTTATCTGCAAAGAATAAGAAACAAAAGAAAAAGTCAATAGCAGATAATTAAAAGCAAACAGTTAATTCGGGTTCATCATTAAAGGCAACTGACTGGAATCAGTTAGCCCTCTCTGCAAATCACGGGATTTCTCCCGGTTCACAAAGAGGGATGAATATTGCTTGCTAAACATGAAATGCACAAAGTTGTAAAATGCACAAATTCAAAAGGGGTCAAACAAAGCTGCATAGTCCAAAAAGTCTCCAACAGCATGTACCACTATGAAAGTTCAAACTAAACTACAAAGTTCCAAATTCAAACTTTCCACAAGCTGCCAAAAAAGCTGTCAAAGATATCAAAGTATCACAAAGAAGCGGGCAATATGGAAGAGGTACATAAAGTATGCAGAACAAAGCAACAAGTGCAAGCAACCTCCTATTTTCATCATTTTCCAGCATTGCCTTTTCAGAATAAAGTACAAACATAACATTATTTAATGTTTTAATTTGTACTGGAGAGAGAAGAAGAGAGAAAAAGAATAGGCTTACTGGCTTTAGGCTTGAGGCATAAAGAAATATAAAACAAACTGCAATGAAACAGTAAGAAGGGGAGGCAGAAATCACAAAACAAAAACATAACTCAGAACATAAAAAACCCCAAGCCTTCACTTGTCAAAAAGGACCCTGCATTCAACAAGTTCTAAACACACAAGTCTGAACTGTAAAATAACCAAAACATCAAACCTGCCATGACCAATACCCAAAACCTCACAAAAAGGCCTCAAGCTTAAACCCATTTCAAAGGTAACAACCGCAGGTCCTGCATAAGCCTTTGAAGACTCAAAAAAACCTGCACCAGTCCTCAAGTCTGAAGCCTGAAAGCATCAAGCCAAGCTTAACCTGTCAAAAGACCTCAACAAACCTTAAAACCATAGCCTTCAAAACAGATCACCAAAGCCTTATCATGTTCAAACCAGTCCATCAAACCTCCTGCATAAAAAAACCAAAATCCAAGACCTAACAAGCAAAACCTGCCTGAAGCTAACAACCAAGCCTAAAAAACCTCCAAACCAGTTCACAAAGACACAAAACTGTCAAGCTACTGAAGCCTCAAGCTGAAGCTAGCCTCAACCAAAGCCTCACCAATCAGAACACCAAGCCCACAAAGCATTCAAGGCCATAACCTGCAACTCAAAACCCTCAGAACTCAAAGAGATCATCATTGGGTTAGTCAACAAGCAACTATATCCAGCATACGAGGCATCAAGACAACCAAACACAAAGAAGCATTTCAAGGCAACAGGGCAAGCATACCCAAGATCACGCATTCAAGGCAACAGGGCAAACATACAAGGCATCTAGTAAACATATAGAGGTAAACAAGCTAGGCAACATATCAATCATCATCAAGCATACAGAAACGAGGAAGAGAAAGATTCAAGTCAATATCTCAAGGCAACTCAGAGGCAACCGAAGAAAGTGAAAGAGAAGAGGATAAAGAAGCATAAAGGGCGAGGCAACCAGAAAAGAAGAGGAAGAGAGATATACAAAGTTCTCAAGTGTCATCATCGAACCAACAAGCAAAGAAGAGCAATACAGAATACCAGGAATCCAAGCAAGCTAGCGTCATCGTCATCCCCTCGCCGTCAAGCCGCCGGAAGCGCCTCCAAGTCCTTTGTCCCCATCCTCCGTCAAGGTAGCTTCTCTTATTTTCTTTCCTTTCCACAACCTCCATAACAAGCAATAACGAAGCTTAATCAGAATCAATAATCACAAAAACTAAACATGCAATAAGGGATTAACGAAAACCTTAAGACGTAAGTGAGAAAGTCATAACCTTTTTGTTACCGCCGTTTGAGTGAGCGTGAGGATGAAGATGAACGATGGCGCTGGTGGCTTTGGGGCAAAGGGTTCTGTTCTGGATGTTTTGGCTTGAGAGGTGAAGGAGAAAGAGGAATGAACGAAACGAATGAACGACGGCGCCGTTCTCACAAACCCTAGCGCATTCCCAATTGAAACAATAACCCTGAAACCCCAAACAAATTATTGTTCCAAGCCTTGGGCCATAACCCGTTCAAAATGCATAAGGCCCAAATACGTTTTAAATTGGCACCCCCCTTTGACTTCTAATTCTGATTAAGCCCTTTAGGCCCATTCCCTCTTTTGTACTTAAGCTAACCTCTTTTTTTACTTATCCTTTTTTTTCTACAATTTTAAACTAACCTAATCTTATTTGTAAATAAAGTTACCTTAATTCTTTTTATTTATTTTATATAAAACATTCTTTACATGAACTTTAGGGTTAATTAGATTAATAGATTTTTACCTTAATTTTCTTTTATCTCTTTGTACATAAACATACTAATTAAAATACATGAGTGTTAATACATAAGAAAAATAGATTTTTAAAGTTAAATATTTTTTTCTTAAAACATTTTCTTTTCTCTAATTAAAATAATTTTATTTGTACATAAATGGATCAATACATAATTTTTCTCTAAGTTAGAACATTTTCTTTTCTTAAAAAACTTTAGTTTGTACATATTAAACAAAATACAAAACTACAAATTTAAATCCCACATACTTAATAATACATTTAAGTTCACATTTCTTAACTTGTAAATAAATTACATATACACATACACTTACACATTTACAATACACACAAATATTGTTACCTTTTACATTGCCTTTATGCTATACATTTGATACATTTACATTTAAGATCGCAATTCGATTTGGTTGTAATTATTTAAGTCTCATCCCCATTTGTGTATACTTGTACCCCCACTCCCGGATACTATTCTATAATAGCGTAGATTTTAAATTCCCGCAATTTACCGCTTTCAATTATACCATGGTTAGACCTAGGGTTTGCATGTACATAAAATCAAACGCTAGATAACCTAATACAAGACAAATACATGAAATCAGTACACAATCACACTTGCACCCCCTAGGGTAATCCCACGTGTTGCCTTCTAAAATGGGTCATGATTGCACGTCGAGTTTCTTTGGCAAAACAATTCAAATGATCATAAGTCCCTCGATGACGCTTTCGAAAGTTGCCTATCAAAATGATCATAGTCCCTTCAAGCAAAATTGCCAAAGACACTTGGCACCATTGCATTCATGGTCCATACGATGACCCGCGCCTGTCCCGATCACATCCTAAACGCAAGATTGTCCACCAAATTCAATGGTGGAACAAAATTGTCAAAAGGGGTTGAAAACATAGAGAAAACCTTTGAGCACAATAGGGGTAGACCAAACTCTTAGTTACTTGGGATCAAATCTTGCAAAAACACTTTGTGATCGGTGGAAATAGAACTGGCTATTTAACGCTGGTTCGCGAAATATCGCGGAAGAAAGAGTCGCCACCGTCTTTTATTTTCTCCAACATGGACAGGACAAAAGCACAGCAAAATTCCTTTTCGAGATGTTTCTCGGTTCGGGAGGTAGATTTATAGAAAGGGAAGGTGTTAGCACCCTTTCTATCCATGGTTATCCATGGGCTCTTAGATACTTGCTCATTGTGTTTTCAAAATGTTTGCTTTTCAGAATGTGAGTGGGTTTGAAAAAGTTTCATTGAAAGATTTCGGAATAACTCTTGTATCTGTCCTCAAGAGTGTTTGAAAAATTGTTTTGAAAGCTTTTTGAAAGTGTCGGTGTGAAAAGAGTTTTGATTTTTTTTTTGAAGAGAGCAAGTATCTATGAGTCATCTACCTACCCTAAGGAATTAGGTTGTGTATAAGTCCTTTAGGTAGTGCCATCCCACCATTGAGAGGTAGGTAGCACCACCGTTGGAGGTGTTCGGGTCAATTCGAGTGTAGGGACAGTGTGGTCACCAGAGCAACAGTAGGACACCTTAGAAGCTACCCGTATGCCATTGATCTTTTTTAATTCCGAGGCAACCGTTTCGAGGCAACTATTCCGAGGAAACGGTTTCGAGGAAACTTATTTTGAGGCAACAGGATCAACGGACATAAGGACTTACTAAGACGTCCTATACTCGACGACCACGTTTCGAAGGCAAGGCAACAGTGAGGCGTACCCTAAGAGTGGTGTGTAAATTTGTATGTTATTTTCATGTTATGTTTTATCTTGTACATGTATCATGGTGATCTACGCTTGTTTTTAATTTAGGCCATACATTCTTTCATGCAATTAGAATTTAAAAGTGCGGAAATTTAAATGCGGAAAGTAAAATCCTACGCTATTACAAGGAGCGGGTCTATACATCGCCAAATTACAAAGACCCGTTTTAATAAAAATGCGGAAAGTAAACAAATTCCTAATTATTATTACATGGCTTGAGCAGTTACATAATATTCACAAGAAAAATAAGAATAAGTGCGCGAAAGGAAATTAGAATCGGATGTTCGAGGGCGTTGGACCCTTTTGAAATTAAATTGAATTAGAAGTTAATTAATTATCTAATAAAAGGAAAGAAATGTTTTTTTAGGTTTTTTTTTTTTGTATTTATGAAATAAAGAAAAGAATTATTTTTTATGTTTTTGTATTTAATGAAATAAGAAAAGAATTTAAAATAAAAGGAAACCCTAGTTCTAAATATTTTATTTATTAAAGAAAAGGTTAAAGTTTAAAACCTAAATTAACTAAATTTATTATTTAAAGTTTATTTACAAAACAAATTAATGGTGGAATAATAATAATTAAAATAAAAAATTTTTATTCTTCTGTATTTTATATTATGAAAATTAATTTATGAAATTAAAAGAAATAATTAAAAACATTAAAAAGAATTAAAAGAAAATCAAATAAAAATAAAAAATAATGCAAACCATGGGGGGTATCAGGCCCATTTAGGAGGTTTTTGTGAGAAATCTGGCCCAAGAATGCAAAGCCTGCGTTGACTTTCCAGCTTGAATGTCCATCCATTGACTGAGGTGTATGGTAAACCTCTTTTGTGGCCTTCAGATTAACCACCAAATCCACTTGGCAGGCTAGCGTAGGAGTGTGCATGGTGGGCCTTCTGATGGACGCTGCATGGAAACATATTAAGGGAAAAATTATGAAATATGTGAGGGGACCTGGGAGTCGAACCCAGGTCCCAATGCCTGCAGGACACCTCAACAACCAACCAGGCCAACGCGTTTCTTTGTTAACATAATGCAACGTGATTATTATAAAAGAAAAATAAGCGTTAGTGGTAGAAAACAAAAAGCGCGCTGAATTATTTGAATGGTCCAACCATATGAAGCCACGCATGCGTCTTCTTCCTTTTTCTGCCTGTAACATAAGCAAATAGCGGGGGTTTTAAACCCCCACTAAACACAACCTGCAAAAATAGCGAATAGCACATGGTTTAACATAAATTGAGCGCGAGGTCATGAATAGCTTCATCTTGTTGCAACGAGTTTAATGGCATAGGTTTGGTGGTCCAATTTTTCCATATGGGGAAAGCCCCAATTTGAAGCTCTGAAAAACCTAGCTTTTGACAATGGTAGATTTTGATATAGGCATTGTTAGTTCAATTAAATGGTACCATTAGCTTCAGAACATCATTGTTAGTGTAAATCAACCATTAAAAAACATGAATAATGCATGGAAATTAAAGAACGATTATGGACATATTCAAGAAAAAAACAATTATGTTCTACCAATTCTTTGGGCGTGGAGATGGGAAAGGGATTGAAACACGTTCAAGGAAGTCACAGCAAGCGTTTGGAATAGGTTTTAGGCTTTGAATCGCGCTGTAACTATGTTTTCAGATTTCAATTTTTTGATGAACTTTTGCAAATTGGTATGCCTTTTCTGAGCAGCTTTTTCGTGTCCAATGCATTAGGTTTTAGTTGTGCCTTTGTATCTGAGTGAAATTAGGTCAAAAACCCAAGCCCATAGTCCATGAATTAAAGTTTTGAATATTTGATTTTCTCATATCTTTTTTTCAATCTTTTCCATGCCAATCTTGCCAAATTTGGATGATATTGTTCCCTTGAGATGGTGCACGAAATCTCTTGCATATATGGAAGATATTTGCTGCATAAAAGAGATTTAAAAACATGATTTGGTATTTTTCTTATATTTAAATTTAATTAAATGAATCAATGATAATAAAAATTCAAATAATTAATCAAAAATAAGAAAATAACTCCCTTTGAGCTTAGTGTGTCGTGCATAGCCTTTGGGTAATGATTCATGGAAAAATTTGAGGCCCATTAGCATTTTTGAAGCTTTTGAAGCAAAGTTGACTTTTCAAAACTCCCAAAATTTCCCAACTTCTACAAGGCATATCTTGCTCAATTTTGAAGTTATGAACATGTTCTTGGACATTTTGGAAAGGTCTTGAAGTCCTCTAACCAATGCCTTTGGTCCCATGCCATTTTGATTTACCAATCTCAAGTTATGGTCTTTGACTTAAAGTGCCTTTTTGTTGACTTTTGAAAATGACCTATAATGTTGAAATTGATAACCTTTTGTGAGAGCATTTCTTGGATTTGGAGTGTGAATATGGATTGTAGGAAATGTCATCCTCTTCAAAATGAGCTTTGGATGGGATTTTTCTGATAAACCATGTGGAAGTTATGCCTTGGTCAATTTGCAGTTGACTTTTCAACTATCCAAAAATAGAAACTTTTGCATCTTGAGACTTTTTGAGCCATGCTTTAAGAATCATGATCAAGAATTGATCAAATGGTGTTTGTGGCTTCAAAATGAGATGTTGACCAAAAATTTTGACTTTTGATTGTCAAATGACCATTTTGCCCCTGCAGTTGACTGTAGAGCAATTAGGGTTTTTGACTGTGCAACTTGATGCTGTGAGTCTTGAAACTTGACATATGGATGCTTGACAATGCATATGGGCATGTGGGACTTGATTGGACCCTTGAAAACCTCAATTTCTTTGTAGGAATCAAAACCCTAATTTTGACTATGCTAGGAGGCAATTGGACTGTGCAATCCTTGAGGGCTATTGAAACTTGATTTTGCCAAATCTTGAAGAATATGGGAGGGAAAATTTTGGGGTGCAATAGTTGCCCCTGTTCAATCTTCTTAGACCTGAGGATGCAGATTGGCTTGCGTGCCTTTCGTAATCCGAAGGTGGAAGATGATTGAACACTAAAGTGCCCAGAAATTTACGCTCATATAGTAAAGTATTAGCAATGTGATGGCGGGAATGGGCTTACAGATGCCATTTGGAGAGATGATGGATAGGAGGATGGGCTTATAGATGCCATCTGGAAGTATGACAGAACCTTGTCGGGAATGGGCTTATAGATGCCATTTGGAGACTGTCGGATAACTGAATCTGAATAAGAAATAGAATAGCTTCCGTGCCTGGAGCATATCTAGCCTATATCTAGTTGTTGACGTCTGAATAAACAGTAAAATGACTGCCATATCTGGGGTATATCCCTACTGTATCTGTATGAGCGACAGAATGTCATCTAAATCGGGATCGGATCTGGAATGTCTTTTGAATGAATCTGGACTACACAATAGAATAGCCTCCGGGTCTGGGGCATCTCTAAGTTGTCTTTAGAAACTGAAATTTGAATGAGCAGTAGAATAACATCCATATCTGGAGCATTTCCAAGCCATCTCTGAAAGGAAATCTGGAACAAGTATCAGAATGTCGCCATGCCTGGGTCACATCTGAACCGTATCTAGGAAGGTGATCTCTGAATAAACAATAGAACAGCCTCCGTGTCCGGAGCATCTCTAAGTTATATCTGCGAAGAAATCTGGAATAAGTATCAGAACGTCGCCATGCCTGGGTCACATCTGAACCATATCTAGAAAGGTGATCTCTCAATAAACAATAGAACAGCCTCCGTGTCCGGAGCATCTCTAAGTTATATCTGAGAAGAAATCTGGAATAAGTATCAGAACGTCGCCATGCCCGGGTCACATCTGAACCATATCTAGAAAGGTGATCTCTGAATAAACAATAGAACAGCCTCTGTGTCCAGAGCATCTCTAAGTTATATCTAAGAAGAAGTCTGGAATAAGTATCAGAATGTCGCCATGCCTGGGTCACATCTGAACCATATCTAGAAAGGTGATCTCTGAATAAACAATAGAACAGCCTCCGTGTCCGGAGCATCTCTAAGTTATATCTGAGAAGAAATCTGGAATAAGTATCAGAACATCGCCATGCCTGGGTCATATCTGAACCATATCTAGAAAGGTGATCTCTGAATAAACAATAGAACAGCCTCCGTGTCTGGAGCATCTCTAAGTTATATCTGAGAAGAAATCTGGAATAAGTATCAGAACGTCGCCATGCCTGGGTCACATCTGAACCATATCTAGAAGGAATTTTGAATAAGCAAAAGAACAGCATCCATATCTGGAGCATTTCCAAGCTATCTCTTTAATCTTTTTAACGTAGACATGCCCTGGCCGGATACAGGTATCGAATCCACAATCAATCGCTCACAGACATGCCCTGGCTAGATACAGGAATCGAATCTGGGATTGCGATAGTTGATAGTAATCATCTTTGTATTGACCTTTCCTGAAAAAAGGCAAAACATTAGTTATATGCAATGTCATGATGCATGAACTGCATGATATTAAGATGTTCTCAAGCATAAATGAGATTTGTGTTGTATGATGCGTATGCATGCTATAATGTATGAAGATGCGATGGTTATGAATGTATTTTCATCTAGGAAAGTAAATCCTTGACGAATGTCGGGAGCTTGTTGAATCCTGGGCTGATGTTGCAAGAATACCGGTAGGAGGAGATAACTCCGTTGGGGAATAAACTTGGCGAATAGATTACTCTGCGGGGAATGCTCTGTGGGGGAGGAATACTTTGTTGAGATTTGATGATAACTCCGCTGGGGATTCCATTGGTAAGTCATGTTGTAAGATTGGATGAATCTTACTGGGGATAGGAAGACTTTGCCGAGGACGATCTTTCCGTGGCAATTGGCTGAGGATAACCCAGTTATAAGCTCTGGTGGAGCATAACCTTTGAATAAAAAGTTCGGGGAGACGCGTTCGTGCTCTGCAGGGGTAAGCTTCCAGAATCTACTGGGGATATGCTTCCTACTGGGGAGATGCTTCAAGACCTGCTGGGGAGATTGATTGGACTCTCCTGGGGAAACTTTTGAGACTGTATTGGGGAAGTGGCTCTACTGAAGTGTCTGCATACTGCCGGGGAACAATCTTAGATCGAGATTATCGGGGATGCTTGTCAGGAATGTTTGTGTACTCCGCTGAGGAATGTTGAGATCTGCTGGGGATAATCCAACTTCCTTAAGGCTGACAGTAGACTAACTCTGCTTGGGGAGAGTGTTGTTGACCTGCTGGAGATATTGTGCCTTGCAGGGCTTATGGGAATCCCACTCTGCTTGGGGAGAGTATTGCTGAATCCTGCCTCGCTCTCTGGGGAATTAAGGCATCTTGGTTGTTCTTCAGCCGAACCTACCTTAGTACCTTGGTGGACAGAGTAACTAGATCGCTTAGACAACTCATTACTGCCCCTGTTTCTGTGGGAGAGGATGCCTGTGGAGGTGTTTGATGACTGCCGATTTACGAATCTTCTTCTGGTAGGCAAGTGACGAGATGACGGAACATAGTCGTACGCTGTGATCCCTAACTTTTGCCTGGACCGCCCTTTCGGGTTTTCAGTCCACCGGGATACCCATTTTTGCCCAAGCCGCCTTTTCAGGTTTTCGACTTGCCGGGTGTACAGATTTTTCATTTTCATCCCTTATTTTTTCCTAGGTGTGTCAACCTAGCGGGTCTTTGATTGTGCGTAGTACTTTTTTCGACTATGCCCACGCTCTCAGGATGCAGGGAGTTGCCCCTGTCAGAAGTGTTTTGCCGTGCTACCAGAAGATCTTCGTTTGATCGTCCAATGCCTCTGGTGATCCAGATGGAGATCTGCCCCTGCTGGTTGGCCTTTTTGAGAGATTCTCCGAATCTTGACTTAACTACCCTAGCTGATGGACCATGATCATGCCATGCCCCTTGATTGGAGGTGCTTTTGTTTATTAGACATTCGGCGTGCGAACTTCTATGCTGTTCAAACAAATAGTCATATGCGAGCAATGTTATATTAAAAATGCAAAGCTTATGTCTGTCTTGAAGTTTTTGAAAATGCATTTTTTTTTCATAAAAACAAGTGAATTTTTTTTTTATAAACTGTGATGTCAACTCGTTATTTTACCGCAAGCCTTAAGGAGTCAGGATACCTTTCGTAACAGTATGCTTTTGAACTACCCATGCTTCAGCTAGGACTTTTGAGGGTTGTAGCGTGGCCAGGTTCACGGTTTAAGAAACAAAGGGTAAAGGCTCAAATTTTATTTGTACCCACCCGCTCTTCGTAATGTTCTTCAAACCTAAACTCAGTTGATCGTGCGTTTGACCTTGTTTGAGTCTTTGCTTTGATATGCCAGTGATGGTTCGGATATTGACAGTTTATTGGGAATAGGCAGTCATTCCTTTTTTGTTGAGGGTTTGTAGGACCTCTTTCTTTTAGATTTTACTATCCCTGTTTTTTGCCTGAACTGTTTCTTTTGGAATTACAGTCAGCGGGATGCCCCAGTTTTGTAAGTCTCCTTCATAGGTTTTGACTTATTGGGCTTTAGTTTTTTTTTTGGTAATGACTGCCTGTCTTTATGATTATTCGGAACCATCATTGTCTTTTGTTTTGTAAGCACCTCTTTGGTGCCATTCGTTATGCACTTGGATAAACTGAGAGAACTACCTTGCCCCAGGTTATGATTAAGGGTTTTAATTTTCGAAAAGAAAAACTCCAACTTCTTTGGCTCAAAGGGGTTGACGAGGGATTATCTTCCTTATAACTCCAGTGTTTAGGAATTGAAACAATGCCTGTACCTCATCAGCGGGGTCTGTTCAAAAGCATATTGTAAAGATCGTGGTATCGTTTTCGTCATCCTCCCTCAAGAGGCTTAGAATTGTTTTATCGAGAGTTGAACATCAAAAAATGAAAGCAATTTTGAATATAATGAAAACAATTGTATTAATTCCAAAACAGACATATGCGATGCATTAATGGAATAAAAGAGTTTGCTATGACATTAATTGTTTGTATAAGCAAAGAAAAATACAACTCGGAAATTCAAATAAACAAAAGCCTTCAATGATTGGGCAAAGGAGCAGTGATTATGTTTGGAGTCTCTGGTGCTTCAAACTGAATCTCTCCGGCGTCGATCATGTCTTGAATCTTGTTCTTCAAAGGCCAGCAGTTGTCCGTAGTATGCCCCAGGCTTTAGAGTGGTAGGCACACCTCTCATTAGGATGGTAGTTGGGAGCAGAAGTGTTCGGATTCCGAATAGGAGCCCTTAAGGTAATCAGCCCTGCTTTCAACAATTGTTGTAATGCTTGATCCAGTGACATGCTGATCTTGGTGAACTGTCGTTTGGGTGCGACCTCCTTGCGTTGCTGCCCCTGTCCTTGTTGAGCAGGTCTAGGATTGGAGATCTGGGTTGCCTCTACCTGTTGATCATGCCGGCTCTTTTTACCATGCACAGCATTGGACTCTTTCTTTCCATGGTAAGACTTTTTGTCAGAAGGTGCAGCCTCTTGAATCTTTCCAGACCTGATGCCAGCTTCTATTCTCTCCCCAGTCAAGATAAGATCTGTGAATCTAGCAGACGAATTCCCAATCAGGTGGTTGTAGAATGGACCAGACAGGGTCCCCAAGAACATGTCCACAAGTTCACGGTCAGTCAGCGGTGGTTGTACCCTACCAGCCAGGTCTCTCCACTTCTGCGCGTACTCTTTAAAACCTTCTCCCGATCCTAGCGACATACCCTGGAGTTGGGTACGCATAGGAGCGAGGTCGGCATTGTACTGATACTGCTTGTAAAAAGCAGTAGCCAAATCCTCCCAGTTACGAATGCTGGCTCCATCTAATTGATAGAACCATTCGAGTTGAGTCCCTGAAAGACTTTCCTGGAAGAAATGGATCCATAGATTCTTGTCAACAGTATACGGTTGAATCTTCCGCGCATAGGACCTGAGATGCAGCTTGGGACAGGATGCCCCATCATACTTAGCAAAAGAAGGAGCTTTGAATTTGTGTGGGATCACCACACCAGAAGATAGGCCTAGATCTTCGAAGTCCAGGCCGGGCACTTTCTGTATTTCCATGGCACTCAGGCGATCCTCCAATTGCTTGTACTTGTCTTCAGCTGGAGGATATTGCTCCTCGTTGAAATCAGTCTCGTTGTCCGAGACCACCGGACTAGGAATCTCTCTTTCTTGGGGGCTGTCTTTCCCTACAGAGGAAACAGCTTGATCAACATCATTTTGTGATACATTCCCAGATTTGCGCCTAGGGTTGAACAACACAGTCCTCTTCTTCTTCTTATTCATAAGCAGAGTCTTCAGTTCCTGTTGACCCTGGGCTAGGTTCAAGACCAACTCCTGGAACTGGGCGTTCTGGGCCTGGAGGGCCTTGATAGCTTGTCCATTGGATGATTCAGGATTCATGATGATGGCTGAAATAAACAGCGAAGAAGATTAAGCAACCTGTAGAATAGAGTACCTATAATGCAATGATATGTATTTATGCATGCGATGTTTTCAAGGACCTCGTGGGGTAGACAAGAAAATTTGTTAGAATTTGAATTTGGGTAGCTTGATTGAAGGAACTTCATGTTGTTGAGAGTCCTTCTTCAAGAGTCAAGGCTAACCATATCGAGTGGGTCATAGCCCCTGACTCAAGTTATCAACCTTGGCTAGAGGAAAATAAATCCCCTTTTCCCTTTGCTATACACTTTGATTCATCATGACCTGCATCACAAGCCCTTGAGATCCTTGAAATGGATTAGTCCTTATGTAGGATGTATGCGATGGTATGATGTTATGCTATGCATGGAGTGATGTAAGTAGTCCCTGTAATGAGTCCCAATTAAGGACTGTAAACAAACCCTGCAAGAAACCCATGTGTCAGATAACAAGCATGCAAGTAGTCAAGTTTGAAGGCACACAAGTCACATAGAGAGCCCTTAGAGTTTAGGCCAGCATGAAGTTTGGGGTACTACCCTCTTTCAGTTTCGTTAGTTAAGACCTGTCCTATCAAAAGTAATCGGGTTCTAGAGGATCCCAATATCACTGACTACCCTCAATCGGTCATAACTCCAGCGTCGCAATCTTTTCTTGTGGCCAAAACCATCGCGAGAGTTTAGCCTCAATGGGTGTAGCATACTGCTACTGTTCTATGGCCAAGTTGGGTCATATTAGGGTTCTAAGGTCGGTTGGTGCTTAATGACTCCTCAGAAGACCCATATTCTCCTCGTTGCAACACAAGGGATATCGGTACAGACCAAGGTGCCACACCAACGTAGCCACTGCTTCACCCGTGTCGGTCTACGCCGGACAGGTCCCTCACAGCTTATGCTACCTAAAAGGGTATCCCCAGATCCGGGTTAGGATCTATGAAATTCCAAGACGATGCCCACAATAATAAAGCAAACAAAACATTCAATTGAAAACATAAGTATGATCTATCCTAAGGTACACCTCACTTTAGATATTCCCCAGCAGAGTCGCCAGTTCTGTGATCGGTGGAAATAAAACTGACTGTTTAACGCTGGTTCGCGAAATGTCGCGGAAGCAAGAGTTGCCACCGTCTTTTATTTTCTCCAACATGGACAGGACAAAAGCACAACAAAATTCCTTTTCGAGATGTTTCTCGGTTCGGGAGGTAGATTTATAGAAAGGGAAGGTGTTAGCACCCTTTCTATCCATGGTTATCCATGGGCTCTTAGATACTTTCTCATTGTGTTTTCAAAATGTTTGCTTTTCAGAATGTGAGTGGGTTTGAAAAAGTTTCATTGAAAGATTTCGGAATAACTCTTGTATCTGTCCTCAAGAGTGTTTGAAAAATTATTTTGAAAGCTTTTTGAAAGTGTCGATGTGAAAAGAGTTTTGATTTGTTTTTGAAGAGAGCAAGTATCTATGAGTCATCTACCTACCCTAAGGAATTAGGCTGTGTATAAGTCCTTTAGGTAGTGCCATCCCACCATTGAGAGGTAGGTAGCACCACCGTTGGAGGTGTTCGGGTCAATTCGAGTGTAGGGACAGTGTGGTCACCAGAGCAACAGTAGGACACCTTAGAAGCTACCCTTATGCCATTGATCTTTTTTAATTCCGAGGCAACTGTTTCGAGGCAACTATTCCGAGGCAACGGTTTCGAGGCAACTTATTTTGAGGCAACGGGATCAACGGACATAAGGACTTACTAAGACGTCCTATACTCGACGACCACGTTTCGAAGGCAAGGCAACAGTGAGGCGTACCCTAAGAGTGGTGTGTAAATTTGTATGTTATTTTCATGTTATGTTTTATCTTGTACATGTATCATGGTGATCTACGCTTGTTTTTAATTTAGGCCATACATTCTTTCATGCAATTAGAATTTAAAAGTGCGGAAATTTAAATGCGGAAAGTAAAATCCTACGCTATTACAAGGCGCGGGTCTATACATCGCTAAATTACAAAGACCCGTTTTAATAAAAATGCGGAAAGTAAACAAATTCCTAATTACTATTACATGGCTTGAGCAGTTACATAATATTCACAAGAAAAATAAGAATAAGTGCGCGAAAGGAAATTAGAATCGGATGTTCGAGGGCGTTGGACCCTTTTGAAATTAAATTGAATTAGAAGTTAATTAATTATCTAATAAAAGGAAAGAAATGTTTTTTTAGGTTTTTTTTTTGTATTTATGAAATAAAGAAAAGAATTATTTTTTATGTTTTTGTATTTAATGAAATAAGAAAAGAATTTAAAATAAAAGGAAACCCTAGTTCTAAATATTTTATTTATTAAAGAAAAGGTTAAAGTTTAAAACCTAAATTAACTAAATTTATTATTTAAAGTTTATTTACAAAACAAATTAATGGTGGAATAATAATAATTAAAATAAAAAATTTTGATTCTTCTGTATTTTATATTATGAAAATTAATTTATGAAATTAAAAGAAATAATTAAAAACATTAAAAAGAATTAAAAGAAAATCAAATAAAAATAAAAAATAATGCAAACCATGGGGGGTATCAGGCCCATTTAGGAGGTTTTTGTGAGAAATCTGGCCCAAGAATGCAAAGCCTGCGTTGACTTTCCAGCTTGAATGTTCATCCATTGACTGAGGTGTATGGTAAACCTCTTTTGTGGCCTTCAGATTAACCACCAAATCCACTTGGCAGGCTAGCGTAGGAGTGTGCATGGTGGGCCTTCTGATGGACGCTGCATGGAAACATATTAAGGGAAAAATTATGAAATATGTGAGGGGACCTGGGAATCGAACCCAGGTCCCAATGCCTGCAGGACACCTCAACAACCAACCAGGCCAACGCGTTTCTTTGTTAACATAATGCAACGTGATTATTATAAAAGAAAAATAAGCGTTAGTGGTAGAAAACAAAAAGCGCGCTGAATTATTTGAATGGTCCAACCATATGAAGCCACGCATGCGTCTTCTTCCTTTTTCTGCCTGTAACATAAGCAAATAGCGGGGGTTTTAAACCCCCACTAAACACAACCTGCAAAAATAGCGAATAGCACATGGTTTAACATAAATTGAGCGCGAGATCATGAATAGCTTCGTCTTGTTGCAACGAGTTTAATGGCATAGGTTTGGTGGTCCAATTTTTCCATATGGGGAAAGCCCCAATTTGAAGCTCTGAAAAACCTAGCTTTTGACAATGGTAGATTTTGATATAGGCATTGTTAGTTCAATTAAATGGTACCATTAGCTTCAGAACATCATTGTTAGTGTAAATCAACCATTAAAAATCATGAATAATGCATGGAAATTAAAGAACGATTATGGACATATTCAAGAAAAAAACAATTATGTTCTACTAATTCTTTGGGCGTGGAGATGGGAAAGGGATTGAAACACGTTCAAGGAAGTCCCAGCAAGCGTTTGGAATAGGTTTTAGGCTTTGATTCGCGCTGTAACTATGTTTTCAGATTTCAATTTTTTGATGAACTTTTGCAAATTGGTATGCCTTTTCTGAGCAGCTTTTTCGTGTCCAATGCATTAGGTTTTAGTTGTGCCTTTGTATCTGAGTGAAATTAGGTCAAAAACCCAAGCCCATAGTCCATGAATTAAAGTTTTGAATATTTGATTTTCTCATATCTTTTTTTCAATCTTTTCCATGCCAATCTTGCCAAATTTGGATGATATTGTTCCCTTGAGATGGTGCACGAAATCTCTTGCATATATGGAAGATATTTGCTGCATAAAAGAGATTTAAAAACATGATTTGGTATTTTTCTTAATTAAATGAATCAATGATAATAAAAATTCAAATAATTAATCAAAAATAAGAAAATAACTCCCTTTGAGCTTAGTGTGTCGTGCATAGCCTTTGGGTAATGATTCATGGAAGAATTTGAGGCCCATTAGCATTTTTGAAGCTTTTGAAGCAAAGTTGACTTTTCAAAACTCCCAAAAATTTCCCAACTTCTACAAGGCATATCTTGCTCAATTTTGAAGTTATGAACATGTTCTTGGACATTTTGGAAAGGTCTTGAAGTCCTCTAACCAATGCCTTTGGTCCCATGCCATTTTGATTTACCAATCTCAAGTTATGGTCTTTGACTTAAAGTGCCTTTTTGTTGACTTTTGAAAATGACCTATAATGTTGAAATTGATAACCTTTTGTGAGAGCATTTCTTGGATTTGGAGTGTGAAGATGGATTGTATGAAATGTCATCCTCTTAAAAATGAGCTTTGGATGGGATTTTTCTGATAAACCATGTGGAAGTTATGCCTTGGTCAATTTGCAGTTGACTTTTCAGTTGTCCAAAAATAGAAACTTTTGCATCTTGAGACTTTTTGAGCCATGCTTTGAGAATCATGATCAAGAATTGATAAAATGGTGTTTGTGGCTTCAAAATGAGATGTTGACCAAAAATTTTGACTTTTGATTGTCAAATGACCATTTTGCCCCTGCAGTTGAATGTAGAGCAATTAGGGTTTTTGACTGTGCAACTTGATGCTGTGAGTCTTGAAACTTGACATATGGATGCTTGACAATGCATATGGGCATGTGGGACTTGATTGGACCCTTGAAAACCTCAATTTCTTTGCAGGAATCAAAACCCTAATTTTGACTATGCTAGGAGGCAATTGGACTGTGCAATCCTTGAGGGCTCTTGAAACTTGATTTTGCCAAATCTTGAAGAATATGGGAGGGCAAATTTTGGGGTGCAACACTTGCCTCTTTTTCAAAACCACACTTCACAAACACTTTCAAAACAAACTTCCAAAAACATTTTGAAACATCTTTTCGAAAAGATACACACCGTTGTATATACTCAAACACGAGTCATTACAACGGTTGCCAAAACAAAGGCGTCTATTTCAAAAAAAAAATTCAAGACACACACACCACAATTTCAGGCAATCAAAAATTAAGGCAAGTGATCTAAAACCAAGTAACTAAGAGCCCATGGATAACCATGGATGAAATGGGTGCTAATACCTTCCCTTTTCATAATCTACCCCCCGAACCCACGAAACATCTCAAAAGGTTTTTCTTGTGCTTTTTAACCTTTCCTTTAGGATAAAATAAAAAGTCGGTGGCGACTCTTGCTAAACCGAACAAGTGCAAATACGAACGCAAAACCTCGAGTCAGTTCTCCCACCGTATCACAGAACTGGCGACTCTGCTGGGGAGTGGATTTTCTTAAAAGTAGGGTTACCTTAGGGTTTAGATCACTTTTTTTTTCTCAATTGCTTGCTTTGTTTGCTTTTATATTTGTGGGATTTGCATCGGAGTTTCATGGATCCTAACCCGGATTTGGGGAATACCCTTTTTAGGTAGCATAATCTGTGAGGGACCTGTCCGAGGTATACCGACATGGGTGAAGTAGTGGCTACGTTGGTGTGGCACCTTGGTCTGTACCGATATCCCTTGTGTTGAAACGAGGAGAATATGGGTCTTCCAAGGAGTCATTAAGCACCAACCGACCTTAGAACCCTAAATTGACCCAACTTGGCCATAGAACAGTAGCAGTATGCTACACTCATTGAGGCAAAACTCTCGCGATGGTTCCGGCCGCAAGAAAAGATAGCGATGCTGGAGTTATGACCGATTGAGGGTACTCAGTGATATTGAGATCCTCTAGAACCCGGTTACTTTTGATAGGACAGGTCTTAACCAACGAAACTGAAAGAGGGTAGTACCTGAGCCTCATGCAAGCCTGAACCTAAGGACTTGTTTGCTTTGTGTGAATATGATTGCTTGTATATACACTCACTGGCTTTTGCATACATGTACATAACATCATAACATCATACCATAGCATTTTTTCACTAACCTTTTCAAGGATCTCGAGGGTCTGTTGATGCAGGGTCACGTTGAACCAGACATCTACCAAGAGGCAAGAGGTTTCTCCTCTAAGCAAATGCCAATCAAAGATCAAGTACAACAACTTGAATCAGTGGCTATGACCCACTCGACATGGTGAGCTTGATTCTAGTGGAAAGACATCCACCGGTGCAAAGTTCTCCAATCAAAGATCGAAGTTCAATCTCTAACATTCTCTTGTGTTTACCCCGAGAGATCCTTGAAAGCATGCATCCACACATCATGCATTTCATCATAACAGTTTTTCCTTTTCAGGTGTCCTTACCTTCCTACTGTTTATTTCAGTAACATGGACCTGGAACAAACGGTGAAAGATCTCCAGGCTCAAAATGCTCAGTTCCAACAAATGCTGCTGGCTATGGGTAAAGGGCAAGAGGATCTGACAGCTCTCCTTCTCAAAGACAAGAAGAAGAAGTCCAAGAAGGAAGCCAACATCCTGAACTTGAGAAGAAGACCTAAAGCCCAAGATCTCCCAACTCCATCCAATATGGGGGATAGTCTTGAAGAAGACCACAATGTGGAGATTGATGAAGCTGAAGCTGACTACTCCGAGGAACAATATCCTCCCGCTGATTACAAGTACAAAGAGTTGGAGGATCGCCTCAATGCTATGGAGATCCAACAAATACTTGGCTTGGATCTTGGAGACATGGGTCTAGTTCCTGGATTGGTCATCCCTTCAAAGTTCAAAGTCCCTACCTTTGCTCTGTACGATGGAGTCTCTTGCCCTAAGATGCATCTAAAGTCTTATGTCCGCAAGATTCAACCATACACGGCTGATAAGAGGATTTGGATCCATTTCTTCCAAGAAAGTCTGGTAGGGGCTCAACTCGAGTGGTTCTATCAATTGGAGAGCTCTCGCATCCACACCTGGGAAGATCTAGCCAGGGCTTTTTACGAACAGTATCAGTACAATGCTGATCTCGCACCAACTCGAGTGCAATTGTAGAGCATGACCATGGGTTCTGACGAGAGCTTCAAGGGATATGCCCAAAAGTGGAGAGATTTGGTTGGTAGGGTGCAACCCCCTTTAACTGACAGAGAGCTGATTGACATCTTCATGGGAGCTCCTCAGCTGGGTTCACCGAGCTAATACTGACCGGCGAAAGGGTCGAAGCTGGCATCAAGAGTGGAAAGATCCAGGGAGCTACAACCTCCGATACTCAGATAATTCCCTACAACGGAAAGAAAGAGTCTAATGCTGGGAACAGTCAAAGGAGTCGTCATGATCAACATGCAGGGGCAGTCCTGATCTTTGGTTCTACGTCACGCCGACAACAGCCCAGGGGAAGTCAACAACGACCAGACGAGCCTAAAAGACAGTTCACCAATATCAACATGCCGTTGTCTCAAGCACTGCAACACTTGTTGAAGATGAATCTGATTGCATTAATAGGGCCTCATCCGAACCCCAAGACTTCATCTCCTAACTACAATCCTAATGCAACTTGTGCTTATCATTCTGACAGTCCCGGGCATGACACTGATGACTGTTGGGATTTGAAGTACAAGATTCAAAATTTGATTGATGCCAAGGAAATTGAGTTTGGTCCTCCAGGGGCCCCAGCATGATCACTGCTTCTATGCCAGCTCATTGAGATTGTGTTTGTTTCATTTTGAATTTTCAAAGTTGTAATCTTTTGTTGTTCAAACAATTATCTTTTAATGTCAAACTCTGTTTCATTAATGCATTGCATACGTTTGTCTTGAATTCATACATTCGTTTTCACTACTCTTATGCTATCTTTTTGACACTTAACTCTTGATAAAAAGCTGCAGGCCTTTAGAGGGAGGATGACGAAACAATACCATAATCTCATACAGTATGCTTTTGAACAGACCTTGCTGATGATGTACAGGCATTTCTTTCAATTCCCAAACACTGGAGTTATAAGGAAGATAATCCCCAGTCAACCCCTTCGAGCCAAAGAAGTAGGAGTTTTCTGTTCTAAACAATCAAAACCTTTGATATAAACCTGGGGCAGGGTAGTATCTCAGTTAATTCAAAAGAAAATGCGCATTGAAGTCGCAAACTCTCAGTTCGTAACACAATGAACGACGTCAAAAAAGAAAAAGCATTCCCTTGGAATCAAAAGACAGTGATGGTTCCCTATCATATAGACAATCAATCTCTCAAAGGAGAAAAGCCCACCAAGCCAAAACCTGTAAAGGAGGCTTAAGAAAGTTGGGGCATCCCGCTGACTATAATCTCAAAAAAACAGGAACAGTCAGGCAAAAGTTAGGGATAACAAATCAAAATCAAAATAGAGAGGTCATTACAAATCCTCAACAACATGAAAAATGTTGCAAAAGAAAAAGGAGATGATGACTGTCTCCCAAAATTCAACTGGTGAACCATCACCCAAAGGTCATTCCAAACTCAAAACAAGAGTGCGACGCACAATTAACTGAGCTTAGGGTTGAAGAACATCACGAAGAGCGGGTGGGTACAAATATACTTTGAGCCTTTATCCTTTGTTTCTTAAACCGTGAACCAAGCCACGTTACAACCCTTCAAAAGTCCTAATTGAAGCATGGGTTAGTTCGAAAGCATATTGTTTCAAAAGGTATCCTGACTCCTGTAAGGCGTTGCTCTAAATCTTATGTTGACTTGTCTTATAAAAAGTTTTCTGCTAAAAAACGCATTTTTCAAAACTTTGAGACAAACATAAACTTTGCATTGCTTGAATATCACTGTTTGCATTTGGCTATTTGTTTGACAGCGAAGAAATTCATACAGCGAATGTTCGGAGGAACGGAAACTCTCTCAATGAGTAAAATCACTTCAAGAAGGATGACACTTCCAACGACAAATCTCCTATCAACAAGGGGCATGACATGACACCATCCGATCAACCTGGGGCAGTCCAGTCAAGGTTTCAACAGATCTTTCAAAGTTCAGTTAACCTGGGGCAGTCCAGTCAAGATTTCAAGAAATCTCTCAATTCGCAGAGTAATCTGATTCAAGTCTCCCTCACCATCACTTGGGGCATTCGAATGTCAAAAGTGTACAACATTTCCTTCATCACCTGTTGGAAGATGCAGTTTTACACGGACTCATCATGAAGCTACCCTACACAGGTTCCTTCTCAAAACCCGATGCAGTTTTACATGAACTCATCATGAAGCTACCCTACACAGGTTCCTTCTCAAAACCCAATGCAGTTTTACACGGACTCATCATGAAGCAACCCTACACAGGTTCCTTCTCAAAACCCGATGCAGTTTTACACGAACTCATCATGAAGCAACCCTACACAGGTTCCTTCTCAAAATCCAAGATGCAGTTTTACACGAACTCATCATGAAGCAACCCTACACAGGTTCCTTCTCAAAATCCAAGATATAGTTTTACACGAACTCATCATGAAGCAACCCTACACAGTTTCCTTCTCGAAACCCGATGCAGTTTTACACGGACTCATCATCAGGAAACCCTACACCGGTTCCCTCTCAACCTCAGATGCAGTTTTACACGGACTCGTCATCAGGAAACCCTACACAGGTTCCTTCTTTCAACTTACAATTCAACACATCTCCAGTAACTATCCGTCCTATCTCCAAATGGCATCTGTAAGCCCATTCCCGAGATCAACACCTGCAGCAATCAGAGGACTCTCGCAATCCCCAGCCAGAGAACCTTCCAGAAGCTAACTCCCCTCAGAGTCAAGTTTCATTATCCCCGGCGAAGCTAAAACTTCCAACTATCAATCCCCAAGCAGAGTGAAGACTTTCATTCTCAATTCCTCACAGAATATTCGAATATTCTCCATCGAAGATCTCCTCAAGACAGGAATTCCCCAGTAGTTTGGCATACAACCCAGGCTCCTAATTCCCCAACAGTGGTCCCAGGACTTCTCATTTTCAACGATCAAAAGATTCTTTCCCTCCCCAGCAGCAGCCAAAGAATTATTTTCCCCGGCAGCAGTCAAGATTCTTTTTTTTCTCCAACCATCCAGGATTCATCTATCCTCAGCAAGACAGCTCATCAGCTTGCATGCGCATTCATCACATTCATATCATAAACATTGATATAACATACATTGCATCACGCATCATGACATTGCATACAGCTAACTCTTTACCTTTTCAGGAAAGAGCAGTCAACAGACAAAGACCATCATCTTCCGAGATTCATCCAGAAATAGTTCAGATGTGACCCAAACACGGCGACATTCTGATACTTATTCCAGATTCATCCAGACGCAGTTTCACACGGACTCGTCATCAAGAAACCCTACACCGGTTCCTTCTCAACTTCAAGACTTCTGAAAACAGTTCACGGATTCTTCCCAACACCGGATGTTAATCTAGCACTTGTTCAGATGCAACTTTTGAAAACAGTTTACGGACGCTTCCCAACAACGGATGTTGCTCTATTGCTTATTCAGTTTCAACTCCCGAAAACAGTTTACGGGTTCTCCAAACATGGATGACAATCTATTGCTTGTTCAGACCCCCAGTTTAGAGACGTTCCAAAACATGGATACCTTTCTGATACTCGTCCACTCACAAAGGACATGCAGTTCAACATTTCCAGATGGCATCTATAAGCTCATGCTCCTATCAGCAGTCACCAGATGGCATCATTAAGCCCATCACCAAATGGCATCTGTAAGCCCATTCCCTCTACCATCACATCGCCGAGTGCAAATTTTCTGGGCACTCTAGTGTCCAATCTCCTTTTACCCTCGAGTCGCGAAAGGCAAACTTGCCAATCTAACTCTTCAGGTTCAAGAAGATTGAACAGGGGCAACTGTTGTACCCCAAAATTTGCCCTCGCATTTTTTCACAAGGAATCGCAGTTTCGGGCTTTTCCTGATTTTTCAGATTAGCATAAGATTCAGTCAAACAGACTTTTCTTATCAGTCAGGCAAAATTAGGGTTTTCATGGCTCTGGAACAGTTCATACAGTTTGCTTAGGGTTTGGTTGATTTCGGCTCAGGTTTTGATCAGGCGAACGCTTCCTTGGCATTTGATCAGGAACTAGGGTTTTTGTGCGCGCATTCTCAGAAAGAATTAATTCTACGGTGCTTTTCAAGTTATTCTGAGATGTGGACTGAAACATTTGGATTGAATTTGCAGTGTTGGATTGAATCATTAAGAGAAAAGACGTTTGGGCAGTTGTTGTGATTGACTGTGCATTGCTTTGGATTGTTGAAGCGCCAGGTTTATTAATCGATCGATGCTAAAACCAATGTTTATTTAATTGTTTATTTATTCTAAGTTAAGATAATTGGAATTTATTTCCATTTATTATAATTTTAGAATTATAAATAATAAAATAAATAATTGAAAAGGAGAAAAGGAATTAACTGATAAAAATTGGATTTTATTCATCTTTTAATTATTCGTTACAATTGTTGTTTGAATAAAGTATTTGCAAAGTATTCATAATAATAAATGTTTACAAATAATTAAATTTGAAATAAAACTATCCTAATCTTTCTAAGTTTTCCTAAGTCTTCATCTTCCCATCCCTTGCTCCCTCTGCCTCATTTGATTTTATCTGCAAAGAATAAGAAACAAAAGAAAAAGTCAATAGCAGATAATTAAAAGCAAACAGTTAATTCGGGTTCATCATTAAAGGCAACTGACTGGAATCAGTTAGCCCTCTCTTCAAATCACGGGATTTCTCCCGGTTCACAAAGAGGGATGAATATTGCTTTCTAAACATGAAATGCACAAAGTTGTAAAATGCACAAATTCAAAAGGGGTCAAACAAAGCTGCATAGTCCAAAAAGTCTCCAACAGCATGTACCACTATGAAAGTTCAAACTAAACTACAAAGTTCCAAATTCAAACTTTCCACAAGCTGCCAAAAAAGCTGTCAAAGATATCAAAGTATCACAAAGAAGCGGGCAATATGGAAGAGGTACATAAAGTATGCAGAACAAAGCAACAAGTGCAAGCAACCTCCTATTTTCATCATTTTCCAGCATTGCCTTTTCAGAATAAAGTACAAACATAACATTATTTAATGTTTTAATTTGTACTGGAGAGAGAAGAAGAGAGAAAAAGAATAGGCTTACTGGCTTTAGGCTTGAGGCATAAAGAAATATAAAACAAACTGCAATGAAACAGTAAGAAGGGGAGGCAGAAATCACAAAACAAAAACATAACTCAGAACATAAAAAACCCCAAGCCTTCACTTGTCAAAAAGGACCCTGCATTCAACAAGTTCTAAACACACAAGTCTGAACTGTAAAATAACCAAAACATCAAACCTGCCATGACCAATACCCAAAACCTCACAAAAAGGCCTCAAGCTTAAACCCATTTCAAAGGTAACAACAGCAGGTCCTGCATAAGCCTTTGAAGACTCAAAAAAACCTGCACCAGTCCTCAAGCCTGAAGCCTGAAAGCATCAAGCCAAGCTTAACCTGTCAAAAGACCTCAACAAACCTTAAAACCATAGCCTTCAAAACAGATCACCAAAGCCTTATCATGTTAAAACCAGTCCATCAAACCTCCTGCATAAAAAAACCAAAAGCCAAGACCTAACAAGCAAAACCTGCCTGAAGCTAACAACCAAGCCTAAAAAACCTCCAAACCAGTTCACAAAGACATAAAACTGTCAAGCTACTGAAGTCGCAAGCTGAAGCTAGCCTCAACCAAAGCCTCACCAATCAGAACACCAAGCCCACAAAGCATTCAAGGCCATAACCTGCAACTCAAAACCCTCAAAACTCAAAGAGCTCATCATTGGGTTAGTCAACAAGCAACTATATCCAGCATACGAGGCATCAAGACAACCAAACACAAAGAAGCATTTCAAGGCAACAGGGCAAGCATACCCAAGATCACGCATTCAAGGCAACAGGGCAAACATACAAGGCATCAAGTAAACATATAGAGGTAAACAAGCTAGGCAACATATCAATCATCATCAAGCATACAGAAACGAGGAAGAGAAAGATTCAAGTCAATATCTCAAGGCAACTCAGAGGCAACCGAAGAAAGTGAAAGAGAAGAGGATAAAGAAGCATAAAGGGCGAGGCAACCAGAAAATAAGAGGAAGAGAGATATACAAAGTTCTCAAATGTCATCAACGAACCAACAAGCAAAGAAGAGCAATACAGAATACCAGTATTCCAAGCAAGCTAGTGTCATCGCCATCCCCTCGCCGTCAAGCCGCCGGAAGCGCCTCCAAGTCCTTTGTCCCCATCCTCCGTCAAGGTAGCTTCTCTTATTTTGTTTCCTTTCCACAACCTCCATAACAAGCAATAACGAAGCTTAATCAGAATAAATAATCACAAAAACTAAACATGCAATAAGGGATTAACAAAAACCTTAAGACGTAAGTGAGAAAGTCATAACCTTTTTGTTACCGCCGTTTGAGTGAGCGTGAGGATGAAGATGAACGATGGCGCTGGTGGGTTTGGGGCAAAGGGTTCTGTTCTGGACGTTTTGGCTTGAGAGGTGAAGGAGACAGAGGAATGAACGAAACGAATGAACGACGGCGCCGTTCTCACAAACCCTAGCGTATTCCCAATTGAAACAATAACCCTGAAACCCCAAACAAATTATTGTTCCAAGCCTTGGGCCATAACCCGTTCAAAATGCATAAGGCCCAAATACGTTTTAAATTGGTACCACCCTTTGACTTCTAATTCTGATTAAGCCCTTTAGGCCCATTCCCTCTTTTGTACTTAAGCTAACCTCTTTTTTTACTTATCCTTTTTTTTTCTTCTACAATTTTAAACTAACCTAATCTTATTTGTAAATAAAATTACCTTAATTCTTTTTATTTATTTTATATAAAACATTCTTTACATGAACTTTAGGATTAATTAGATTAATAGATTTTTACCTTAATTTTCTTTTATCTCTTTGTACATAAACATACTAATTAAAATACATGAGTGTTAATACATAAGAAAAATAGATTTTTAAAGTTAAATACTTTTTCTTAAAACATTTTCTTTTCTCTAATTAAAATAATTTTATTTGTACATAAATGGATCAATACATAATTTTTCTCTAAGTTAGAACATTTTCTTTTCTTAAAAAACTTTAGTTTGTACATATTAAACAAAATACAAAACTACAAATTTAAATCCCACATACTTAATAATACATTTAAGTTCACATTTCTTAACTTGTAAATAAATTACATATACACATACACTTACACATTTACAATACACAATAATATTGTTACCTTTTACATTGCCTTTATGCTATACATTTGATACATTTACATTTGAGATCGCAATTCGATTTGGTTGTAATTATTTAAGTCTCATCCCCATTTGTGTATACTTGTACCCCCACTCCCGGATACTATTCTGTAATAGCGTAGATTTTAAATTCCTGCAATTTACCGCTTTCAATTATACCATGGTTAGACCTAGGGTTTGCATGTACATAAAATCAAACGCTAGATAACCTAATACAAGACAAATACATGAAATCATTACACAATCACACTTGCACCCCCTAGGGTAATCCCACGTGTTGCCTTCCAAAATGGGTCATGATTGCACGTCGAGTTTCTTTGGCAAAACAATTCAAATGATCATAAGTCCCTCGATGACGCTTTCGAAAGTTGCCTATCAAAATGATCATAGTCCCTTCAAGCAAAATTGCCAAAGACACTTGGCACCATTGCATTCATGGTCCATACGATGACCCGCGCCTGTCCCGATCACATCCTAAACGCAAGATTGTCCACCAAATTCAATGGTGGAACAAAATTGTCAAAAGGGGTTGAAAACATAGAGAAAACCTTTGAGCACAATAGGGGTAGACCAAACTCTTAGTTACTTGGGATCAAATCTTGCAAAAACACTTGCCTCTTTTTCAAAACCCCACTTCACAAACACTTTCAAAACAAACTTCCAAAAACATTTTGAAACATCTTTTCGAAAAGATACACACCGTTGTATATACTCAAACACGAGTCATTACAACGGTTGCCGAAACAAAGGCGTCTATTTCAAAAACATTTTTCAAGACACACACACCACAATTTCAAGCAATCAAAAATTAAGGCAAGTGATCTAAAACCAAGTAACTAAGAGCCCATGGATAACCATGGATGAAAAGGGTGCTAATACCTTCCCTTTTCATAATCTACCCCCCGAACCCACGAAACATCTCAAAAGGTTTTTCCTGTGCTTTTTAACCTTTCCTTTAGGATAAAATAAAAAGTCGGTGGCGACTCTTGCTAAACCGAACAAGTGCGAATACGAACGCAAAACCTCGAGTCAGTTCTCCCACCGTATCACATGATGAAATTCAACTTTATTAAAGAAAGGTAACAATCTTATAGCATAATCTTTGTAATGGATTAAGCCGGGGTGACGAGTATCCCACTCTCCTTTAATCTGACTTATTACCAAAGCTGAATCGCCATACACATCTAGAATTTTAATTTTGAGATCAATAGCTTCCTCGAGACACATGATGCAAGCCTCGTATTCTGCCATATTATTAGTATAATCAAATTTCAATCTTGCATTAAAAGGAATGTGCGATCCATGTGGAGTGACAATCACAGCACCAATTCATTTACCATAAGCATTCACAGCTCCATCAAATATCATACTCCAGCGAGATTCAGGATCAGGACCTTCCTCAGGCAAAGATTCATCACAATATTTCACTTCCAGAAACATCACATCCTCATCGGGGAAATCATACATCACAAACTGATAATCATCAACTGGCTGGTGAGCAAGATAATCTGCTAACACACTGCTTTTAATAGCTTTTTGAGTGCGGTATTCAATGTCATATTCAGATAATAGCATCTTCCAGCAGGAAATTCTCCCAGTAAGAGCGGGCTTTTCAAAAATGTACTTGATTGGATCCATTTTGGAGATCAACCAAGTAGTGTGATTCAACATATACTGCTGCAAATGTTTTGCCGCCCAGGCCAGAGCACAACATGTCTTTCAGCATGGAATACCGCGACTCACAATCAGTAAAATTTTCACTGAGATAATAAATGGCACACTCTTTCTTCCCTGTTTCATCTTGTTATCCCATAATACAACCCATGGAATTATCTAACACTGTCAGATGCATAATCATTGGTCTTCCTTCAACAGGAGGGAGCAAGATAAGAGGTTCAAGCAGATATTATTTAATACTTTCAAATGCCCTTTGGCAGTCATCTTTCCACATACAACCTTTATCTTTCTTCAACAACTTAAAGATCGGTTTACACGTTGCAGTCACGTAGGAAATGAATCTGGAAATATAATTCAAACGCCCGAGGAACCCTCTGACTTGATTTTCAGTTCTCGGCGCTGGTATTTCTTGAATTGCTTTGACTTTATCAGGGTCAACTTCAATCCCTCTCTGGCTAACAATGAAACCCAAAAATTTCCATGACCAAACACCGAAGGTACATTTATTTGGATTCAAGCAGAGACGATACTTCCTCAAATGCTGAAACAAGTTCAACAAATCTTCTACATGCCCTTATTCAGTCTGGGATTTAGCAATCGTGTCATTAACATATACCTCAATTTCCTTATGCATCAGATCATGGAATAGGGTTATCATAGCCCTCTGGTACGTTGCACTAGCGTTCTTCAACCCGAAGGCATCACTCTGTAACAAAATGTTCCCCAGGGTGTGATAAACGTTGTTTTTTCCATGTCCTCAGGTGCCATCCTTATTTGATTATACTCGGAAAATCCATCCATGAACGAGAAAACTTTGAATTTTCCTGTGCTATCCACTAACATATCAATGTGTGGCAATGGAAAATCATCTTTTGGACTAGCTTTATTTAGATCTCTGAAATCTATGCACATGCGAACTTTTTCGTCTTTCTTAGGTACTGGGATAATATTGGCAATCCACTAAGGGTACACTGATGTCACAAGAAAACTGACATTAATCTGCTATAGAACTTCCACTTTAATCTTCACTTCCATATCTGGGTGAGTTCTTCGCAACTTCTGTTTGATTGGCGGACACTCTGGCTTCAGCGACGAATGATGCTCTACAATATATGTATCTAGATTTGGTTCTTTTTTCTCATTAAACCCTAGACCACTCTTGTCTCCTGTCACTCTTCGTTCTTGATGAATTTCATCTAATGTGTCAAATCCATTATTCAACATCTTGATAGATTTTACCATTCTATCAAGGTTTGAATTCAAAGAAGTCACTTCACTTTCCAGATTTGAAATAGTTTTTAGATGCTCTTCCCTTTCTGCCTTCAGCTGAGTTATGAGGGCTTTCTGTTTCTCCCCTTCTAGACACACTTCTGCACTTCTGCACTTCTGAGACATAATTCTTTATATGAAGCAGCTAGCTCATCAAAGGTTAGTTCCCCATCACTAGACTCTTCATCAGATACATATTTTCCTGTCAATGCTTTAACATACTTGGGAGATTCTTCAAGATCACTTTCTGAGTCCTCTTCAGACCAAGTAACATATAGATTCTTCTTCTATTTCTTAATATATGTAGCATATTCAGCTCTAATGTGACCAAAGCCTTCACATTCATGACACTGTATTCCCTCCCCTTGAGTGGATTTTTCTTCAGCCCTTTTTCTTCCAAACTCATTTGACTTATGGATGTCATATGAGATGTTCTTGACATTTAATCATTGGTTCTTATCCATTCTTTTTATTACATTGTTAAACTGTCTTCCAAGCATAGCTAAGGCATTAGATATTCCTCCATCTGTGTCCAGATCACAGTCCTCCTCTTCATCTTCAGTATTTGATACAAAGGCTATGATTTTGTTCTTCTTTTCAAATCTTTCATTGATGCTTAATTCAAATGTCAGAAGAGATCCAACAAGTTCATCCACTTTCATTTTGTCAATGTCTTGAGCTTCTTCTATAGCAGTCACTTTCATATCAAATCTCTTGGGAAGAGACCTAAGCATATTTCTCACCAATTTGTCTTCAGGTATTTTCTCTCCTAAAGCACTGAATGCATTAACAATTTCAAGAATGTTCATATGGAAGTCATTAATACTTTAACCATCCTTCATTCTCAAATTCTCAAATTTTGTGGTGAGCAGCTGAAGTCTTGACATCTTAACTTTGGATGTGCCTTCATGGGTAGATTGAAGAATTCCCCATGCATCTTTAGCTACTTCACATGTGTTTACTAATCTGAAAATGGTTTTGTCAATTCCATTGAATATAGCATTCAAGGCTTTAGAATTTCCAAGAGAAATTTCATCTTCTTCTTTAGACCAATCTTCTTCTAGTTTTAACTCATAATTAGGTTCTCCATTTTCTCCCAATTTGACAGGGTGTTTCCATCCTTTTAAAATAGCTTTCCAAGCTCTGCTGTCTAGAGACTTTAAGAAGGCCACCATACATGGTTTCCAATAGTCATAATTACTTCCATCTAGAATGGGTGGTCTGTTCATAAATCCTCCTTCCTTGTCCATATTACCAGAAAGTATCTTCCCTGAATCTCACACAAATATAGAGCAGGATGCCTGCTCTGATACCAATTGTATTTCTGGAATCAAATATGTGATGTCGAAGGAGATTCCACGACACAAATATTTGTGGATAATTTAAAGTGCAACAATTATAAAAGCAGTAAAAACATAAAGGATTGTTAACCCAGTTCAGTATACAACAACACCTACTATGGGGGCTACCAAGCCAGGGACAAGTCCACTAAATAGCATCAATTCATAGACCCTCAGTAAACAACCAGTTTACGGTCTAATCGTTTAATCACTACCCGTTCTATACTTCTACCGAAGACACACCTAGGTATGAGGCATGTAACGCCCGTGATTTAATTAATTATTTATTTAATTATATTATTTTGGAATAATTGTGAAGTTGTGTAATATTGAGGATTATTGGTATGAGTTGTTGGATTATTATTAATTAATTAACTAGTTCATTAATAATAATTATATTATGTGGAATTAAGGGAAGATATGAAATAATGTTGTACTTATGTTATTGGTTGGAAATAGTAAAGTGGGGGTGTAGGTTAGGCCCAAGAGGATTTTTATATAAGGAGAAGCTAACACAAGGGTTTTTTTTAGTTGGAGAATAAGGATTCTGTACGCTGACCGATTGATCTGCACGGACGAGGAGCAAGCTGTCTGGTGTCGAGCAGAACGAAGTAAAGTTGTTGGCTAGAGTTTTTGGTTAAGCGACCTTCAATCCAGGTAAGGGTGGGGTTCTGAACTTATAATGGGACTTATGATGTGTATTGCATGGGAATTTTTCGTTTTATGATTGTTGTGCGTGGATGTTTCTGAATTGCTATCGAAGTTGCCCGCTTATTCATGTTGTGGCCATTGGGAAGAACCGTATGACCGGTTAATGAATCTGTTTTAGGAAGTTTCCCGATTATGTGTTATGGATGTAGTGAGTTATCTGTGTGACTACTGGTTTAATCAAAGTGTATGTTAGGTTATGATGGTCGTTAGGACGTTAGGTTATTCTGAGCGATTGGCAGGAAAATTGGTAAATTGTTTAAGTGGTCATTTTAGGGATGTTGTGCATGACTATGTTGTATGTTTATGAATCTTTCAATAGGAATCTAGTTGTCTGTTACTATGTTATTCCGAGCGGTTGGTAGAAAGTTATGAATTATAGTGGTGTGGTCGTTAAGACGTTATATCGTGATTGTGTTGTTGGTCGAATTAATGGTCGGGGAGGATACTGAAGTAGTAGATACTGAGCGGCGTTTTAGGATGCGAGGCGTGTCGGGGATTGATGCGTTGGATTTTTAAGCAGAATTAGGTTTCAGGACGTGTCGAGGAGCATAGGTCGGTCGTTGCCCTGTTTTCCCATGTGCGTGTTAAGGAGTATGGATTATTCGTTATGTTATCCTAGTTGTTGTGCATGTCGAGGGGCACGCAGTTCCCTATCCATTTTGCCCGTACATGCTGTGTTTTTGGTCGTTAATTGTGTTGTGTGAATTATGTTAAGTTGTTCTTTGATTATGTTAATGAGTGAAATGTTGATTGATGTGATAGGCTTATGGCCAATGTTGATTTATGTTGAGTTGTTGTGATATTGTGATTGTTGTTGTGAATTCTCGTTGATAATGTGAAGTTGTGGGGAATTTACATAATGATGAATTACCTCTATTTACTACTAATAATGGTGATGTGGGCTTTTTCCTTACGAGGGATGATGATTATTGTGAGTATATGATAGTGCATTCATTGAGTCACATACATTTGCATACTCTGATGGCCTGGATTGGCAAACTACGAAAAAGGCTTATGCCTTGTTGATGCCTCTATTAATTGGCAATTTCTAAGATGGGAGTTCTGCTCCATTTTTAAGATGGGAGTTCTGTTCCAATGGTACCACATGCATTCTAATAGTATTGAGTCACATTTCGAGTTGTATAATTGAGTTGTTGTGATGATGAACTAGTTGTTGTGTTTTGTTGATAGCCTGTTGTGATGGTTGTTGTTTATAAGTTGTGAAGTGGTGATTTTTGCATGAACTGATTCTAGTGTAATATTTATCATACGTTCTATTATAGTATTTGGTATTTCACCCTTTCTGTTTGAATGTTTCCCTCTGTTGGTAACGTGCAGGTAATCCAGAGTGAAGGCGGTTGACCTTCAGTAGTTCGATTCAGTGTCATTGCTCTGATACGTAACACTCGGGGGGATGAATGCTAGTTGCTTTAGTATTTGTTATTTCAGTTGTTGAACTTTAAGTTTATTATTGTTAAGTACTTGTTATTTCATAATTTTCTTTAATGTTGGATAAATATATTATTATGATTCCGCTACGTAGTTGTTCAAGTTGTTAATTTGAAAGATTAATTTATATTGTTGCTGGTTCATCCGAAGTTTTAAAGTGTTATGTATCCATGTTGAATGCAATGGTTTTTAAGTTGAATTTGTGGCACCCTGATTCAATTGTATGATTTTTATAACTCTGATTTACATTTATATTGTCGGGTAGAATTGGGGTGTTACAAGGCCCACCTCAAATCCCTTCAATCACTTACAGTGAAGAACAACTTAATTAATAAGTTTTAAAGACTTCAATCATTCAATACTTAAAAGCTTATGAATGATCCACAATTAACAACTCAAGTAACAACTCAAGTATTAAATCAATACTAGAGTGTGTGACAATTAAAAGGATTAGACTTCTAAAACAGAAAGAAAGTATTCTTCTTCAAAAGTTGCAGTTGAATGAATAAAGAAGCAAGTCCTTATAAAGGCGCAGCAGTGGGCTTGGGCTGAAATCAAATATTCCAATCTTTTGAATATTTCCATGAAAATAGACCAAGGTATAATCCATAAGGATAATTCAAATAGAAAAATATTCCTCCATATTTTTCGCAGCCTATGAGTCACAAATCCTGAATTATGGCACGCATGAAAACAGGAAACAAAAAACTTAAACTGATGTGAGTTGCGTTCATCTCAGGAGGAAGATGTCAAGACATTTTCTTTGACATCATTCAAAGAAGTTTGTTCCAAATGTCAAGACATTTAGCAAAATATTACCAAAGCATTATTTTACCAAAATTGCTTCCAACAAACACTTACAAAAGCCATTCAAGAAATGCTTGTTCCCCATATTGAGAAGGAAAACAAAGGTTTCTTGGGACGAATTAACTATATTGCTAGATTTATTTCTCATCTGACCGCTACATATAAGTCGATCTTCAAGTTACTGATGAATGATCAGGTAGTGAAGTGGAACGGCGGATGCCAAACAACCTTTGACAAAATCAAGGAGTACCTCCAAGAACCTCTGATTCTAATGCCACTAGCTGAATGAAGACCTCTGATCATGTACCTAACAGTGTTAGAGAACTCAATGGGGTGTGTGTTGGGCCAACATGACGAGTCTGGTTGAAAAGAGCATTTATATACTACCTTATAAAAAAGTTTACGGATTGTGAAACAAGATACTCACTGCTCGAGAAAACTTATTGCGCTTTGGCATGGACTGCTCGTCGACTAAGATAGTATATGTTAACTCACACCACTTTGTTGATCTCTAAGATGGATCCCATAAAATACATATTCAAGAAGCCCGCACTCTCTAGAAGATAGCCCGGTGGCAAATGGTCTTGACAGAATACGACATTCAGTAGACCACCCAAAAAGTAATCAAAGAAAGTGTACTGGCAGATCATTTGGCTCACCAAGCCGTGGACGACTATCAGTCTATGAATTTCGAGTTCCCTAACGAGAAAATTATGCTAGTTATAGATTATGAAGAACCTGGACCGTATGAAGGACCTGAGCCAGGATCCGATGGACTATGGTTTTCGATGGAGCTTCCAATGCACTTTGCAATGGAATTGGTGTTGTGATTATCTATCCCAAGGGTTTCCATACGCCTTTTACCTCCAGATTATGCTTTGACTATACCAACAACATGGTAGAATACGAATCATGCATCATGGGTATCAAACCTACTATTGATATGAGAATCAAGTTCTTGAATGTATACAGGGACTCAGCCTTAGTGGTCAGCCAGATTAAGGGAGAATGGGATATGAAGCATCTGAATCACATTCCTTACCGAGAGCGTGTATTGATGTGTTGTACCCCAAAATTTTCCCTCCCATATTCCTCAAGATTTGTCAAGAATAATCTCCAAGTTGCTCAAGATGACTCAAGAGTTGGACAATCAAATCACCTCTTAAGGCAGTCAATTCAAAATTAGGGTTTTGTGTTGCATCAAGGTCCTCACATCCAAATGACCTCAAGTGCTCCCCCAATGCCCTAATATGTTCTCAAGTTCATCCATGTCAAATTTCAAGCCTTGTAGAGGAAGTTTGGTCAGCCAATTGCTCAAGAGGCCCAAAAATCGACTATGCTAGGGAAAAAGTCAACTGTGTCCCAAATACAGTCAAACCTCAAGATTTTTGTCAACATTCTCATTTTGAAGGATAATTCATCATTTTATCAAGGGTTGATCATGATTCATCAAGTATTGCTCAAGATTCATCAAGATTCACAAGTTGTTAAATTAGGGTTTTGTAGGAAAAGTCAACTCAACTTTGACTAAGCATAACTTTCTCATACTTTATGAGTAATGACCAATCCAAAGCTCATTTTGAATATGATTCAATTTCCTACAATCCATCTTCACACCCCAAGATCAAGAAATGCTCTCACAAAAAGTTACAAATTTGGACATTATAGGTCATTTTTGAAAGCCAACAAAAACACCTTTTTTGCCAAAGCTTATAACTTGAGAATGGAACATCAAAATGAGATGAGACCAAAAGGGTTGATTATAGGACATGGCAAGGTTTCTAAAAAGTCCAATAAAACCTCCAAAAGTTCAAAATTGAGGAAGTTATGCATTGTTGAAGTTGGGCATTTTTCCAAATTTGCCAAAAGTCAACTACCCTCAAAACTCCAATTTTTGACAAAAGGGCCCACTTTTTTCCACTTGATATAGTCTTGTCATGCCACACACGTGTTCCATCTTTAATTTCATGAACATTCATCTATTTTTCTATTTTATTTCATTTTTATTGATTTAATTCATTATTAATCAATATTAAATCAAATAAAATCTAAAAATTGATGTAATAAGATTCTTGTGGTCATTACAGCTTGCAAATATCATATAACACTCAGTCAAATTCGTGCCAAGTCAAAACAAGCACAAAATCTCATATTTGATGCAATTATGGAAAGCTTATCAATGGTGATCATATCAAATCTTGATTCTTCAATGCACAAGGTTTAATGCCCAAATTTTGACCTAGACACATTCCATTATATACACACAAGAAAGCCATACCTAGGGGACGCACAAAGCTCTGTAGAAACGGCCAGACAAGAATTGAAGAAAGCTTGTAAAAGTGTGAGATCAAAATCTTGGTTAGAGCACGATTCAACCCAAGATCTCAACGCTACTCCCTTGCCTGACATCCAGTGGAGCTAAAGCATTCAAAACCAGGCCTTGAGACCACTTGAAACGCGCTGTAAGTCATCCTGAACATAGCCATGTGCACGAATTCGTAACCTTGGATTCTTGCGTTTTCTTGCCAAAATATTGATATATTTGTGATCCTTGCATAATTTCCAAGCATTCTGCATTGTTTGATTTCATTCTTGTGGCTTATAACCCTGTATCCAAAGCTAGGGTTCGTGTTCTTGCTTTTTAGGGATTTCTTATACAGGAAAAATCAAGACCAACCATGGACATGGTTGTGTTTAGGGAAGAGAGACGAACACATTGATGTTCTCTATTTGCATTTACATGGCCTGTAACTCATGTTAGGATGGCCCTGCGAATTTTGCTACAGACTCAAATCCGCAGGAAACAAACCAGGGATTTATGAAGAAGACGACTACGCGTCCTCTTCCTATTGGCTGGTTTAAACCAGCGCGCCATATTTTTTTATTTCAGGAATAATGCTTTGTTTTGAATATAATATTATCTATCTATTCCATTAACAAAGAGATGCAGTGGTTGAGTTGGCAAGGGAGGCGTGTCAAAGTCCATTGGGACCTGGGTTCGAATCCCAGATCCCCCAATATTATTTGTCTTGTTTTTCTCCAGAAAATTACATGCACTTCAGGCTTTGCAGTGCATCATATGCCCTCATCCAGATCTCATCCAGATGGCTTGTGGACCAGATCCAATGGCTAGAATTGGGTCCTCACCATATTCTCAAGTCAAAGGCGCACATTGGATGGAAAGGGTCAACGAGGCTGCTCACAATTAGGCCTCTGAAATTGCAAACCATACTCCCTCTTCAGGCCCACACCCCCATGAGTATTTCCTTTTACATTTTATTTCTTTTTTTTTCATTATTTTTTCTATTTTTATTTTTATTATTATTATTATCTTAATAAATTAATTAACCAATTAACTTTTTTATAAAAAAATCAGAAACAACAAAAAAATGTTTTTATTAATTCCATTAATTTTATTATTTATTTTTGTAAATAAACAATTAATTTATTTATTTAGTTTAAATAGGTTTAATAATAACATATTTTTGCAAAAAAATTAAAATTGACTTAGAATTAGGTTTAATATTTTTTTTAACCATTCTTATTTTTATTTCCTTAATTAAAATTTAAAAAAAAAAACCCAAAAAATATTTTCATTTAATTAATAAATTCAATTATTAATTTAGAATAATTTTTTAATTCAAAAATAACAAAAATATGCTTTATTTAATAAAAAGGGTCAAAACCCTAAGGCACTTCGATTTAATTTTCTCGCGCGCGAATAATATTTGATCCATATTTCAATATTGTAACTGCTTCGGGAATGTAATAGTTTTTAAATTAGGATTTTATTTATCGCTTTTATTTACTTTTCGGAATTTAATTTTTAAGGGTTTGTTTTTGGCGATGTAAATACCCGACGCCTTGTAATAGCTTAGATTTATTTTCCGCAAATTTAATTTCCGCAACCATTAACTGCTAGATGTTTGATAATAGGGAATGCATGACAAGATTAATTTTAACCTAAAATCAACAAGTAGCTCACCATTAGCATGTACAAAGATAATATAACTGAAAAACAATACACTCGCACATGCCACTCTTAGGGTACACCTCACTTGGTTGCCTCAAACGTGGTCATTGAGTATAGGAAGTTTTAGAGGTCGTCCTCTTGTCCAAAGATCATAAGTTGCCTCGAAACGGTTGCCTCAGATAAAATGATCCAAGACATTAGGTTTACCGCTAAGGCATCCTAACGTTGCTTTAGTGACCACACGTCCCTTAATCGAATTGACCCGAAAACTCCAACGACGACGCTACCTACTCCTCAATAGTGGGATAGCATTGTCTAAAGGACACTTGTACAGTTTAATTCCTTTTTGAGTAGATAGATGTTCTTAAGTACTTGCTCTTTTGAAAACAAAAACAAAACTTTTCGCACTTACACCCCTTTCAAACAAAAAACTCTTTCAAATCCACAAACACAAAGAAAAGCAAATTTTTTTGAAAACATAACGAGCAAGTACCTAAGAGCCCGTGGATAACCACAGATAGAAAGGGTGATAACACCTTCCCTTTCTATAATCTACCTCCCGAACCCGAGAAATATCTCAAAAAGGAATTTTTCTGTGCTTTTGTCCTTTCCTTGTTGGATAAAATAAAAGACGGTGGCGACTCTTGCTTACCGCGACATTTTGCGAAAACAAACGCAAACGCAAACCAGCGTTCCAAAACAGTCAGTTATATTCCCACCGATCACAGAACTGGCGACTTTGCTGGGGATATTATAAGTGAGGTGTACCTTAGGATTAGATCATTATGTTTTCAATTGTATGCTTTGTATGATTTATATTTGTGGGCGTGTATCGGAGTTCTATAGATCCTAACCCGGATCTGGGGATACCCTTTAGGTATGTAGCAATAAACTGTGAGGGAACTGTCTGGCGTAGACCGACACGGTTGAAGTAGTAGCTACGTTGGTGTGGCACTTTAGTCTGTACCAATATCCCTTGTGTTGGAACAAGGAGAATATGGGTCTTCTAAGGGGTCATTAAGCACCAACTGACCTTAGAACCTTAAATTGACCAACTTGGCCATAGAACAGTAGCAGTATGCTACACTCATTGAGACTAAACTCTCGCGATGATTCCGGCCGCAAGAAAAGGTTGCTAAACTGGAATTATGACCGATTGAGGGTAGTCAGTGATATTGAGATCCTCTAGAACCCGGTTACTATTTTTAGGACAGGTTTAAACCAACTGAACTGAAAGAGGGTAGTACCTAAGCTCCTTGCCATCCTGAAATTTAAGGGCTATTGTGTGACTTGTGTGCTTTCAAACTTGAACTACTTGCACATTCTTGTTATCTGACAACATGAGTTCCTTGCAGGTTTTGTTTACAGTCCTTATCCAATAATTTGGATTTATTGCAGGGTTTACTTACGGCACCTCATATTTTTGCTTAAATGCATAGCATACACATCATAACATCATGCCTTAACATTTCCTTAACCATTTCAAGGATCTCAAGGGTCTGTGATGCAGGTTATGGTAAATCAAAGGTCTAGCAAGGGGCAAAGGGATTTATTTTCCTCTAGCCAAGGTTGTCTAGAAATCAAAACACGATAATTTGAGTCAGGGGCTATGAACCACTCGATATGGTGAGCTTTACTCTTGAAGAAGGACTCTTAACAACATGATGTTTCTTGAATCAAAGCTGCAAAATTCTAATTCTAACAAGTTTCTTGTTTACCCCGAGAGATACTTGAAAACATGCATCCACATAACATGCATCCACATCATGACAGGTTTTCCCTTTCAGGTTTCCTTATTCTCCTACTGTTTATTTCAGTAGAGATGGCCCTAGAGAGAACTATCGAAGATATCCAGGCTCAAAACGCTCAACTTCAAGAAATGTTCTTGAACCTATCCCAGGGGCAGGAAGAAATAAATGCTCTCCTCACAAGGGGCTTAGTCCTAGGGAATCCAGGCGGCATCAGGAATGATCAGTTGGAAGGGCTACAAATTGAGTTGGCAACAATGAAGATCTAGATGATGGGACAGCTGGTGGGCCAGATGGCTCTCATTCAAGACCTGGCTCAAAGACAAGAAGAGCTCAGGGTCCTCGTCAACAAACTACTTCAAAATAACCAAGTGGGGCAAACAACTAGGGTTGAAGATCAAGTCATCATTCAACCTCCTTTGAGACAAGAAGACAAGGGAAAAGCTCCCCAGCTTGCTTTAAGGTCGCAAGCCCAGCAACAACCTCGCCAGCTTCAACGGGGTAATCGGCGTAAGCAAAATACATCTGGAAGACATTTCTCTGAGACTGATATACCATCATCTCTAATACTGAAATGCTTGTTGGAGGTCAGTCTGATTCCTTTAAAGTATCCTCTCTGGAATCCCAATACCTCTGCTCCTGGCTATCACCCTGATGCATTTTGTGTATACCACTCCTATAGTCCTGGACATGACACCGACGACTGTTGGGCTTTGAAAAACAAGATCCAAGACTTGATTGACAGAAGAGTGCTGGAATTCATACCGGATGGCGAGATGAAAATCTTCCGCTGAGGGTTCTCCACCTGAAATGACTAGTTCGAACTAAGAGACTTTTTGTTCATTAGAATTTTCAAGTTATAATTTTCTTTTGATTGTTCAAACATTTATTCATGTCAAACTTTATTACTTTATCAATGCATTGCATATGTCTGTTTTGAATCAATCCATTCGTATTCACTATATTCAAATTGCTTTCATTTTTTGTGATGATCAACTCTCGATTAAAAAATTCTAAGCCTTTAGAGGGAGGATGACGAAAATGATATCAAAATCCCTACAGTATGCTTTTGAACAGACCCCACTGACGATGTACAGGCATTGTTTCAAATCCTAAACAGTGGAGTTATAAGAAAGATAATCCCTCGTCAACCCCTTTGAGCCAAAGAAGTTGGAGCTTTTCTTTTCATAAATTAAAACCCGTAATTACAACCTGGGGCAGGGTAGTTTGCTCAGTTGATCCAGGTGCACAATGAATGGCATCAAAGAAGTCCTTCCGAAACAAAAGACGGTGTTGGTTCCGTATAATCATAAGGACAGGCAGTCATTATCTCTCAAAAATAAAAGCCCATCAAGTCAAAACCTATGAAGGAGACTTACAAAACTGGGGCATCCCGCTGACTGTAATTACAAAAGAAACAGTTTAGGCAAAAGACAGGGATAATAAAATCAAAAAGAAAGAGGTCCTGCAGACTCTCAACAAAATGACTGCCTGTTCAAAATAAATTGTCAGTATCCGAACCATCACTGGTATGTCAGAGCAAAGACTCAAACAAGATCTAATGCACGATTAGCTGAGTTTAGGATCGAAGAACATCATGAAGAACGGGTGGGTACAAATAAAATTTGAGCCTTTATCCTTTGTTTCTTAAACCGTGAACCAGGCCACGATATAACCCTTAAAAATCCTAGCTGAAGCATGGGTTAGTTCGAAAGCATACTGTTACAAAAGGTATCCTGACTCCTGTAGGGCTTGCTGTAAATCCTGAGTTGACGTCACATTTTATAAAATTTTCCTATCTTACTGAAAAAATGAATTTTAAAAACTTCAAGACAGACATAAGCTTTTCATTCTTAAAATAACTTTGTTTGCATATGACTATTTGTTCAAACAACAGAGAAATTCGCACGACGAATATCTAGGGAACAAAAAACCTTCTCAATAAAAGGATCACCTCAAGTGGAAAAAACACTTACAACCAAGGGGAACGGCATGATCATTGTCCATCATCTGGGGCAGTCAAGTCAAGATTCAAGGAATCTCTCAAAATGCCAAATAGCCAGGGGTAAATCTCCATCTGAATCAATTGGGGCATTGAACATGAATTCCAGCAACGAATCTTGCATGATCAAACAAAGATCTTCTGGTAGTATGGCAACACAACACAACCGACAGTGACACCTCCCTACATCCTGAGAGCGTGGACATAATCAGAAAATACTACGCATAATCAAAGACCCGCTAGGTCGACTGGCCTAGGCAAAAATAAGGGCTTCCTGACGAACCAAAAGGGTTCAGGCAAAAATTAGGGATAAAAATGAAAAAAATATGTACACCCGGCAAGTCGAAAACCTGAAAAGGCGGCTTGGGCAAAAAAGGGTATCCCGATGGATTGAAAACCCGAAAGGGTGGTCCAGGAAAAAATTAGGGATCAAAGCGTACGACTATGTCCCGTCATCTCGTCACTTGCCTACCAGAAGAAGACTTGTCATTTCAATCGAAAGATACCAAGCACCTCATAGGTTGGGATAATACTCGATCCACAAGGCCCCTGCAGGAACCTTCTCCCGCAGAAACAGGGGCAATAAGAATTGTCTGAACTGTACAGTTGCTCTGTCCATCAGGTACAAGGTAGGTTCAGCTGAAGAATTTGGCTAAGATACCCTCACTCCCCGCAGAGTAGGACAATAATGATAGCTCTCTCAGCTGAGACTTGCAACTATGGACGAATCAGCAATACTCTTCGCAAGCAGAGTTGGCCTACCATCAGCCCTAAAAAGGCTGGGTATCCCCAGAAGATCTTAATATTCCCCAGCGGAGTATAAAGATATTCCCCAGCAAGTATAAGAATACCCCCGGCAGTCTTAATATTCCTCAACATAATATAAGAATGTTCCTCGGCGGAATACAAGATACCCCAGTGGAGTCATTTCCCCAGCGCAGTCTAAAAAAGGCTTCCCCGCCAGAGTTGAATCATCTTCCCTAGTAGATTCTGGAAGCTTATCCCCTGCAGAGCGCAAATAAACCTCCCCGACCAAATTCAGAAGGTTATCCTCACAAGAGTCTAACTGGGTTATCCTCAGCAAGTTGCAACTGAAGGATCATCCCTAGCGAAGTTCTTTTATCCCCAGCGGAGTTCATCATTAAAATCCTCAACAGAGCTTATCAACAGAATCCCCAGCGGAGTTATCGTTAAAATCTTCAGCAGAACGTCTCTTCCCCATGGAGTAATTCCCTTCGGAGTAATCTCTTCATCAGTTTATTCCCCCCAACAGAGTTTTTCTCTCCTACAGGTTTATCATCTCCGTTCATCATCCCCAGCAGAAATGAAGAACTCAACTATATTCTCCAGCAGCTCCGGGATTTATTTTCCCCAGCTAAAACATCACATTTTCATACACCATGATACATGCATATACGCATCATACCATACAATCTCATTTATTTTGAGAACATCATTGCCTGATCCATATCATACATTGCATATGACTGACCTTTACCTTTCAGGAAAGATACAGTTAAAGTTCTCAATTAATTCGAAGACTTGACCGGTTCTTAAATCTCAATTGAATTATCCTCGGTTGAATTTCAGATTAGGTTCTCAATCTCGACAGTTTCTCTACGTCATAGTATGGACAAGTTCTATAACCTCAACGATATACTCCATTGAGCACGAGACAGTTCCTAGATCTTGATGAAGATGTTTCCTCCGTCATAGTGTGGACGAGTTCTATAACCTCAATGGTATACTCCATTGAGCACAAGACAGTTCCTAGATCTTGATGAAGATGTTTCCCTACGTCATAGTATGGACGAGTACTATAACCTCAACGGTATACTCCATTGAGCACGAGTCAGTTCCTAGATCTTGATGTTTTTCCTCCATCATAGTGTGGACGAGTTCTATAAACTCAACGGTCTACTCCATTGAGCACGAGACAGTTCCTAGATCTTGATGAAGATGTTTCCCTATGTCATAGTATGGACGAGTACTATAACCTCAACGGTATACTCCATTGAGCACGAGTCAGTTCCTAGATCTTGATGTTTTTCCTCCGTCATAGTGTGGACGAGTACTATAACCTCAACGGTATACTCCATTGAGCACGAGTCAGTTCCTAGATCTTGATGTTTTCCTCCGTCATAGTGTGGACAAGTTCTATAACCTCAGCGATATACTACGTTGAGCACGAGATAGTTCCTAGATCTTGATGAAGATGTTTCCCCCCAGTTGAATTATGGGCAGGTTCTTAAGACTCAACTGAGGCATTCTCTCAGTTGAAGTACAAGCAAATTCCTAAATCTCAACAAAAGTTAGACTTCCCCAGCGGAATCTTTTACAACAACAGGTATGCAAGTTCTCGCTAAGGAATCTCTTATGCGATCGACACTCCTGCAGATAGCATCTGTAAGCCCATCCTCCTACCAACAATCTCCAAATGGCATCTGTAAGCCCATTCCCGATATCACAATGCTGATACTACACCATGCGAGTGCAAATTTCTAGGTACTCTAGTGTTTAATTATCTTCCACCTTCGGATCACAAAAGGCTCGAAAGCCAATCTATATCCTCAGGTTTAAGAAAATTGAACAGGGGCAACTGTTGTACGCCAAAATTTGCCCTCCCATATTCCTCAAGATTTGTCAAGAATAATCTCCAAGTTGCTCAAGATGACTCAAGAGTTGGACAATCAAATCACCTCCTAAGGCAGTCAATACAAAATTAGAGTTTTGTGTTGCATCAAGGTCCTCACATCCAAATGACCTCAAGTGCTCCCCCAATGCCCTAATATGTTCTCAAGTTCATCCATGTCAAATTTCAAGCCTTGTAGAGGAAGTTTGGTCAGCCAATTGCTCAAGAGGCCCAAAAATCGATTGTGCTAGGGCAAAAGTCAACTGTGTCCCAAATACAGTCAAACCTCAATATTTTTGTCAACATTCTCATTTTGAAGGATAATTCATCATTTTATCAAGGGTTTATCATGATTCATCAAGTATTGCTCAAGAGTCATCAAGATTCAAAAGTTGTTAAATTAGGGTTTTACAGGAAAAGTCAACTCAACTTTGACCAAGCATAACTTTCTCATACTTTATGATTAACGACCAATCCAAAGCTCATTTTGAATATGATTCAATTTCCTACAATCCATCTTCACACCCCAAGATCAAGAAATGCTCTCACAAAAAGTTACAAATTTGGACATTATAGGTCATTTTTGAAAGCCAACAAAAACACCTTTTTTTCCAAAGCTTATAACTTGAGAATGGAACATCAAAATGAGATGAGACCAAAAGGGTTGATTATAGGACATCTCAAGGTTTCTAAAAAGTCCAATAAAACCTCCAAAAGTTCAAAATTGAGGAAGTTATGCATTGTTGAAGTTGGGCATTTTTCCAAATTTGCCAAAAGTCAACTACCCTCAAAACTCCAATTTTTGACAAAAGGGCCCACTTTTTTCCACTTGATATAGTCTTGTCATGCCACACACGTGTTCCATCTTTAATTTCATGAACATTCATCTATTTTTCTATTTTATTTCATTTTTATTGATTTAATTCATTATTAATCAATATTAAATCAAATAAAATCTAAAAATTGATGTAATAAGATTCTTGTGGTCATTACAGCTTGCAAATATCATATAACACTCAGTCAAATTCGTGCCAAGTCAAAACAAGCACAAAATCTCAGATTTGATGCAATTATGGAAAGCTTATCAATGGTGATCATATCAAATCTTGATTCTTCAATGAACAAGGTTTAATGCCCAAATTTTGACCTAGACACATTCCATTATATACACACAAGAAAGCCAGACCTAGGGGAAGCACAAAGCTCTATAGAAACGGCCAGACAAGAATTGAAAAAAGCTTGCAAAAGTGTGAGATCAAAATCTTGGTTAGAGCACGATTCAACCCAAGATCTGAACGCTACTCCCTTGCCTGACATCCAGTGGAGCTAAAGCATTCAAAACCAGGCCTTGAGACCACTTGAAACGTGTGTAAGTCATCCTGAACATAGCCCTCTGCACGAATTCGTAACCTTGGATTCTTGCGTTTTCTTGCCAAAATATTGATATATTTGTGATCCTTGCATAATTTCCAAGCATTCTGCATTGTTTGATTTCATTCTTGTGGCTTAGAACCCTGTATCCAAAGCTAGGGTTCGTGTTCTTGCTTTTTAGGTATTTCTTATACAGGAAAAATCAAGACCAACCATGGACATGGTTGTGTTTAGGTAAGAGAGACGAACACATTGATGTTCTCCATTTGCATTTACATGGCCTGTAACTCATGTTAGGATGGCCCTGCGAATTTTGCTACGGACTCAAATCCGCAGGAAACAAACCAGGGATTTATGAAGAAGACGACTACGCATCCTCTTCCTATTGGCTGGTTTAAACCAGCGCGCCATATTTTTTTTATTTCAGGAATAATGCTTTGTTTTGAATATAATATTATCTATTTATTCCATTAACAAAGAGATGCAGTGGTTAAGTTGGCAAGGGAGGCGTTTCAAAGTCCATTGGGACCTGGGTTCGAATCCCAGGTCCCCCAATATTATTTGTCTTGTTTTTCTCCAGGAAATTGCATGCGCTTCAGGCTTTGCAGTGCATCATATGCCCTCATCCAAATCTCATCCAGATGGATTGTGGACCAGATCCAATGGCCAGAATTGGGTCCTCACCATACTCTCAAGTCAAAGGCGCACATTGGATGGAAAGGGTCAACGAGGCTGCTCACAATTGGGCCTCTGAAATTGCAAACCATACTCCCTCTTCAGGCCCACACCCCCATGAGTATTTCCTTTTACATTTTATTTCTTTTTTTTTCATTATTTTTTCTATTTTTATTTTTATTATTATTATTATCTTAATTAATTAATTAACCAATTAACTTTTTTATAAAAAAATCAGAAACAAAAAAAAATGTTTTTATTAATTCCATTAATTTTATTATTTATTTTTGTAAATAAACAATTAATTAGTTTATTTAGTTTAAATAGGTTTACTAATAACATATTTTTGCAAAAAAATTAAAATTAACTTAGAATTAGGTTTAATATTTTTTTTAACCATTCTTATTTTTATTTCCTTAATTAAAATTTAAAAAAAAAACCCAAAAAATATTTTCATTTAATTAATAAATTCAATTATTAATTTAGAATAATTTTTTAATTCAAAAATAACAAAAATATGCTTTATTTAATAAAAAGGGTCAAAACCCTAAGGCACTTCGATTTAATTTTCTCGCGCGCGAATAATTTTTGATCCATATTTCAATATTGTAACTGCTTCGGGAATGTAATAGTTTTTAAATTAGGATTTTATTTATCGCTTTTATTTACTTTTCGTAGTTTAATTTTTAAGGGTTTGTTTTTGGCGATGTAAATACCCAACGCCTTGTAATAGCTTATATTTATTTTCCGCAAATTTAATTTCCGCAACCATTAACTGCTAGATGTTTGATAATAGGGAATGCATGACAAGATCAATTTTAACCTAAAATCAACAAGTAGCTCACCATTAGCATGTACAAAGATAATATAACTGAAAAACAACACGCTCGCACATGCCACTCTTAGGGTACACCTCACTTGGTTGCCTCGAACATGGTCATTGAGTATAGGAAGTTTTAGAGGTCGTCCTCTTGTCCAAAGATCATAAGTTTCCTCGAAACGGTTGCCTCGGATAAAATGATCCAAGACATTAGGGTTACCGCTAAGGCATCCTAACGTTGCTTTAGTGACCACACGTCCCTTAATCGAATTGACCTGAAAACTCCAACGACGACGCTACCTACTCCTCAATAGTGGGATAGCATTGTCTAAAGGACACTTGTACAGTTTAATTCCTTTTTGAGTAGGTAGATGTTCTTAAGTACTTGCTCTTTTGAAAACAAAAACAAAACTTTTCGCACTTACACCCTTTTCAAACAAAAAACTCTTTCAAATCCACAAACACAAAGAAAAGCAAATTTTTTTGAAAACATAACGAGCAAGTACCTAAGAGCCCGTGGATAACCACGGATAGAAAGGGTGCTAACACCTTCCCTTTCTATAATCTACCTCCCGAACCCGAGAAATATCTCAAAAAGGAATTTTTCTGTGCTTTTGTCCTTTCCTTGTTGGATAAAATAAAAGACGGTGGCGACTCTTGCTTACCGCGACATTTTGCAAAAACAAACGCAAAACGCGAACCAGCGTTCCAAAACAGTCAATTCTCTTCCCACCGTATCACATGATGCTAATTTCGTACTTCGAGGAAATTACTTTTGAGCATATCCCACGAGAAGAGAGACAGTTGGTAGATGCATTGTCTACCATGTCATCTATGTTCAAAGTCAGATGGGATAACAAAGCTACTTTAATTACTATCGAAAGAATAGATGAACCGACACATTGCTATGAAGTTCACACTGATGGAGTGGAAGACAAGCCTTGGTTTCATGAAGTAAAAAGGTACCTCAAAGCCCAAGAGTATCCCGAAGGGGCATCTATTAATGACAAGAAATTCCTACAGAAGTTCTCTGTTAAGTTCTTCCTGAGCAATGAAATTTTGTACAAGTGCAATCACAATTCAGCTCTAATTCGTTGTATGGACAAGAAGGAAGCGAAGAAAATTATAGAAGATATGCACAAAGGAGTCTTCAGTACATATTTCAGTGGACATACGATGGCTAAAAAGATACTGAGTGTGTTACTATTGGTCGACTATGGAAACTGATTTCCATCACCACTCTAGAACCTGTCACAAATGCCAGATCTATGCTGATAAAGTACATGTGCCTCCGGTTCCTCTGAATGTCCTGACTGCTCCCTGGACCTTTTCAATGTGGGGCATTGATATGATTAGAGAGATCAAGCCTACTACTTCTAACGGATATTGCTTCATCCTAATCACTATTGATTACTACACGAAGTGGGTTGAAGCGGTCTCATTTGCCTCCGTTATCAAGAATTTTGTGGCTGAATTCATTAAGCATAACCTTATTTATCGATATGAAATCCCCGAAAGGATTATCACAGACAATGGTGCCAATATCAACAACACTATGATCACATAACTTTGCATGCAATTCAAGATCAAGCACCAAAATTCTTCTCCGTATCGACCAAAGATGAAGGGCACAGTGGAAGCCGCCAATAAGAACATCAAGAAGATTATACAGAAGATGACAGTGACGTATAAAGATTGGCATGAGATATTAGCAGTTTCTCTTCATGGCTATCACACTTCAGTATGGACGTCAACAGAGGCAACCCCGTCCTCTCTAGTCTACGGTATGGAAGTTGTCCTGCCTGTCGAAGTTCAGATTCCTTCTCTAAGGATTATGAAAGATGCAGATTTAGACAAAGATGGGTTAATTTAGACTAGGTTAGACCAGATAAATCTGATGGACGAGAAGATACTTGCGGCTGTTTGTCATGGTCAGATGTACCAGAAGAATATGATCAAAGCCTTCAACAAGAAAGTTAAGCATCCGGTATATCAAGCTGGTGACTTGGTAATAAAGTGCATCATCCTACCGCAAGGTGATCCCGGGGGAAAATGGACTCCCACTTATGAAGCGCCATTTGTAATCAAGAAAATATTTTCGGGCGGCACTATGATACTTACCACCATGGACGATGAAGATTTTCTATACCATGTGAATGCAGACATAGTCAAAAGATATTATGCATGAAAGAGACCCGCTAGGTTGATTGGCCAAGGCAAAAATAAGGGCATCCTGTAACGCCCAATATTTAATTAATTATTAAATAAACATTTTTGAATATTTTCTAATTAAATTTTCAAAGTTTTGAAATGTTGATTTAAGTTGTGTTGTTCTTAGTTGAATTAATTAATTGATTACGTTGTAGGATTAATATTAAATAATACTATTATTATTTATATGAGCCTATTTTAATTTTAGAAGTAGTAGTAAGGGAGGTGTAGAAATTTAAGCCCAACAAGGCAAAATAAGAATAACAATATAGTAGTTATATCATAATAGATATTTAGAAATAATAGGAAAAATAGGAGTATCAGTAGAAAGAAAAGAAGAATAGGTTTTGGCAGAAGAATAAAATTAGGGTTTTGGAAGAGATACCTAGAAATGCAAAGAGGAGGCAAAGCTAGGTGAAATCGGAGATTCAGATCAACCTTCAATATAAGGTAAGGTTGGGGTTCTGACTCTATAATAGTGTATTAATCGGTAGAAACATGTTTAGATTGAAACCCCTAATTTTTATGGTTTTGATATTGTTAGGTTTTGATGAGTAATCATGGATATGTGATGATTAATTATGTTTGGAATTCAATTATGGATAGTTAATCTATCTTAATTTCCATTGTTCTTTTTCATATATGATAGTTATATATAAAATGTTTCATAATAATATCTTGATAAGATGTAGCGAATGGTGTTCGCTATAGTGAGATGACAAATAGCATAATGGACATATTGTAGCGTCGTATATGTATGTGTTTTGAAATTATTGAAAAGTCCATAAATTTTATAGCATTTGGTTACGCTATAGTAACGACGGAGATCATGTTTCAGATTTAGTAATATATATATAGTTTTCATTAGTACAATTAATAGTAATAATAATGACTAGATATTATTAATATAATATTTAGAAATTAAATATTTGAATTAATTGGATAATTTAAGTTATATTCAATTTCATTAGAATTGTCAATAGAGTTGTTAGAGTTGTCAATAGTATTGTTAAAGTTATCAATAGAGATGTTTCATATCATTAAAAGTCACTTTTATTTATTTTGCGTAATTCTGACATGTTTAGAGTTGTCAGTAGGACAAGTTGGAATTTCCAAATAATAATACATCTTTGCTAAATTATGATTTATTATCAGTATGAAACTTTGTTTAATCAATTGTAGTAGTATGCCACTAGAATAAATTAAGATAAATAGCAGAAATTGGTGGTAGGCTTATTAATAAAGTGATAGTGTTGTATATGATTAGTACCTATATGTTGGGCATACTGAAGCGAAAGAAAACAATGCATATTTGTTTGGATACTGTAGCAGAGTGGAATTAGGTGAAATTGAGACAATATTTCAAACTTACTAGTATACACCTATTTAATTAATAATAGAACTTACATCTTTTAATATTACTTTGTGAAAGTATAAACGTAATGTTATCTTTGAAAAACAAATTGGCATATATAGTTAACTGTAGCGTCAAATCCAAACTAAGACAATATATCATATTCCTATACAAATTAAATTATGGTGCTATGACTTATATGAGTTAAATTGAGAATAAGATTTTGGTGGTATAGCATGTAGCGTAAATTATAGATCAATTAAAAAACCAGTTTCAGTATTAGAAATTACTAATATATGTATATATACATTTCATTAGTATAATAATTATAATAATAGTAACATGAGTTAATATTATTAATAAAATAATTTTAAGAGTTTTGCAATTAGAAATAAGCATTTAGATAATTAATTAACCGGAAATAGTCGTAATAGTTCGAATAATTACGTAGTTTATTTGTAGTAAATTTTGGTTGACTCATTGTATTATGTTCTTTGTTGAAAATGTGAATTAGCAGGTGATGTTATTGTCTCTATTTATGGGAAAAATATTAAGTTATGGGCTTATGGCCAACGTTGGTTTGTTATTGCTATCCTGGCATTCATATTGGGTCGCATACATAGCATATCAAGTTGGAGTTGATGCTTGGTTAGTTGGCCTGGATTGGAAAATTAAGTTGAAGGCTTATTCCTTGTTGATGCCTCTATTAATTTGTAGATTTCTAAGTTGGGAGTTTTGCTCCATTGGTACCACATGCATGTGCATAGTAACGAGTCGCATTCCGTGTTGCATATTTAACATGTTATGTTGTTGACTTGTGATGATTGATATTGGTTGAAAGTTATGAAGTTGTGATTTTATATAATTTGATATAATAAATTGTTTATCATACACTCAATTATATGGTTCGATATCTCACCCCTTCATTTTGATTGTTCCCCTCTGTTGGTAACGTACAGGTAATCAAGAAGGATAATTGTTACCTTCTTTAGTTTGAGTAGGTGTTGTCGCTCTGATACATAGCACTCGGGGGGGGGGGGGGGGGGGGATGATTGCATGTTTTCTTTATTGTTGATTTTCATTATGTTGCTGAATTTTTAAGTTGTTTTCATTAAAGACTTGTTGTCTTAAAGTCGTTTTTAGGTGGACAAGATGTTATGGTGTTTTCAGTTGAAATTGTGAATCCGCTGCGTAGCAACGAAAGTTGTTTTATTTTTAAAGACTAAATAGGTTTTTATCAGTTCATCCGAATTTTATGTGTTATGTATCTAAACTATACGTGATTGAATGTCAATTTTTCCATGTTGAAAGTGTAGCATTCTATTAGTTTGTTGTAAATTTTGTAACTTTGATTCTATATAATTCGTTGGGTAGAAATGGGGTGTTACATTAGTGGTATCAGAGCAAGTCGGTTTGTCCGACCAAGTTGTTGAGTTAGTAGAGTAGTGTGACAGTTGAATATTGTTGATGTGTTGTTTCTTAGTATGTGTGTGCGACACATTGTCGGTACTTATTTGTTTTTCCAATTGATTGTATGTAGGAGTTGGCACTAGTGTAGAAATGACTTTTTACATCGGGTGAAACTGACTTTTTACATCGGTTCTGGGTCCGATGTAAAGTTAGGCGATATAGTAAAGTAGGTACTTTTTACATCGGTTTTGGGCCCGATGTAAAAAGTCCCTTTTTTACATCGGTTATGATTTAAGACTGATGTGAAAAACAATTATAACAATATTTTAAAAAAAATTGACTCAACTTTTTACATCGGTTAAACATGTGGACCGATGTAAAAGTCCCTTTTTTACATCGGGTGTGATCTAAGACTGATGTAAAAAACAATTATAACAATATTTTAAAAAAATTGACTCAACTTTTTACATCGGTTAAACATGTGGACCGATGTAAAAAGTCCCTTTTTTACATCAGTTATAATATAAGCCAGGTGTAATATATACAGTTTTGAAACTTTTTACATCAGTTTGGAGTAATAACCGATGTAAAATGTATGAAATTTTTTGAGAATAAATTATTTATTTTCTGGATGTTTCCCTGTACAAAAATAATTTGTACCCATTTTTTCTTATTTTTCCAATATCACACAGACTATATTTATGTCGCTATATAGATTTTATAGCTTTCCAACATCACATAGACCACATCTAGGTCGATGTTTTCATATTTTTCACAACAAACTTACAAATTGAACAATTTTATTGCAAACTTGTATTGTATCACAATAAACAAACTCACAACAAACTTACAATTACATATTCTTCACAAAACATACAAAAATATTCAACTATTTATAAGTCTTTTTTCAAACTTGAATTACCAATATAAAATCCACAAGTAGATGAGTTATAGCTCCGGTAGACAACACCAAAATCACATTGCCTGACAATAAATAATAACAATTAACATCAGCAAAAAAAATCAAGAAACTCAATACATGTGCAAAAACCACATGTAATGTGCAAAAACTCAATAATAACAATTATGTGCAAAAACCACAACTTAGACAATTCTATAAAACTCACCAAGATAAACTTAATTTTGATATAACTCAAAGAAACATTCTGCCCAACGGAGTCGCAAATCATACAAATCATCTTGTGTTAATTCTGTTGGATCATCAAATACCTATAATACATAAATATAACAACATAGACTTATTTTTAAAAAATTCATATTAAGTCGAAAAACAAAAAGTGAATAACAAAGTAAAGTTATTTTTAGTACCTGCATCCAATTCTCGGTTATATTAGCACAGACAATATCCAACATATTTTTCATCACATAGTATCCACAATCATTAGAGTTATGTTGTTGCCTTGTCTACAATTGAATGACATAATTAGTGAATATTTATCATAAATTTAACTATAGAATTACAATTTACATCACACTTAGATTCAGATGAAGCCATGTAGCCTTTTATCTATTTCCATTTGCCATTTGATGAATCCCAAAAGAACTAATACAGAAAGATAAACATCACATAACTAAATTTACTCGCCAATGAAAAATCACATAACTATTAGTTGCCAATGAAAGTCACATGAAAGATAAACATACTTTGTAATAATTTTCTTCGTCTTCTGGTCAATTTCCCGATGAAGTGAACAAAATACGACAACTAAATTGTCTCTTGGACACATGACTATTAATTGCCAATGTCTCTTGTACGTGTGTGTGGAAACAGAAAAGTCACATAAAATATATATGTTATCAAAATTAAATAATATAAAACACAATTTCATAAAAATTCTTACCTATGAATTAATGGTAGTAAGTGGCACACTCTGTTTTCATCACGTAACTTTTCTAGTACGTAATTTTTAACATCCTCTTGAGATTTCGCTCCATTATCATTATAAATACACCTAGCAGGATGCATAAATCCATATAATTTTGAAATGGAATTCTCAAGACATACACGATGAATATACCTGAATAATTTTAAAATAAATATTAGAATCAAAGTGATGAGAGATATAACATATTAATAGAGATTGACTTTAATAAAACAATAAAATGTACTTACGTGCACCAAATTTGCAGAATAGACACGTCAAGCCAATGACCTAAATCCACCAATAACTCTCTGATACACTTAGCTGAAACATAAAAATTAGAGACACTCGCACAATGACTTAATTGTATTGCCAAATGGTTATCATCCATTTTAAAAACCATGAGTAACAATATCTGAACATCATCAACTTCCATGTCTTTTGTGCTTCCTTTTGTGCTTCCTTTTGCAGTTGAACAACTTCCTTTTCCGCTTCCATCAATAATTTCCATTTTTTCAATGCATTTAATATCACCTGTGCTTTGTGATAAACCCATAGACTTAAGTGTCTCCATTAATGATTGTTGAAACATCTTACACTCTTCAACCAACTTTTCTTCAAGTTCATCTCTAAGTTTTGTTTCTAATGTTGCAAGTTGTTCATTTACGTTAATATGTTGACGTGACCTTCCAAAGTAAGTGCTTTGTTTATGGCGTTTTCCAACACCATGAACACGACCTCCATGCTCAGATGTTCCAATCTCTTGAACCTTGAAATTATTGGTAGGTACCAAACCACTTTTGCATGAGGACCCTTTTTGACCACCTCATCATCAATTGATTCACCATGTTTCTTTTTGTAGCGTGAAGTCTTGCACTTCGGACAATGACTATAGTTTACATACTCTTTTCTGTATAATATGCAATCATTAGGGCATGCATGTATCTTTTCATACTCCAAACCCATCGGACATAAGATTTTCTTCGCCTCGTAATAACGACTTGGCATTACATTACCTTCTGGAAGCATTTCGGTCAACAATTCAAGCAACTCGATAAAACTTTTGTCAGTCCACCCATTCTTTGCCTTCAGATTAAATAATTTTAACACGGCTGATAGACGTGTAAATTTTTTGCATCCCGGGTACAATGGTTTATCCTTGTCACTGCATATAGTATCATACGTATGTGCCCTCTTAAACGAATCTTGTCCAATATCACGCATCATGTCTTCTAGACGATCATCCATTTCTACACTAACATTATCTCTTTGAGACACGTTTGTCTTTGCTACTACTTCACCGTGCCATATCCATTCTGTATAACTTTAACAAATCCCTACACAAATTAGATGATCCATGATTTCTTTCTTACTACGTTTTGGTTCTTTATTTGCACAACAAACACATGGACAGAGAAAAAGCGTAGGCAGACTTTTTTCAGCATTACTTTCAGCAAACTGTAGAAATTCCATCACTCCATGTTTGTACTCGTCACTTAATCGATTAACTCTCATCCAACTACGATCCATAACTATGTTCACACGGAGGAAGGTATGACGAACGGTGTGCCCGCGGCTGCGCTACTTCACGGAGATTCCGAGATTGCAAGTTGCGCTGCTTCGCGGAGAAAGAAAAATAGAATAAAATTTCAATGGCAAGGTGATAACTCTATTAAGTTTGATAGGTTAAAGATAAACTGTGTGTTTCTGAGAGGACCATTAACGCTTTTTTCGGAGGTTTCTAAATAGACAATTTCTCTGATGAAAAAGAATGACTAATTATACAAAACATGTACTATATTCTTAACTTTATACAAAATATATAATATTTATAACTAATTAGACTTAATTAACCTCTCTAATAATAATAAAATGTTTAGTAATTAAAAAACATATATGAACAAAGTAATGGATTCATAGTATAATCTTCTAATTATTTTTCTATGTACTTCTAATTTTTTATAATGAATCTCAGTAACAAACAAAGAAACAAGAATATCTTAAAAACTTTTAGAAACTAAAACACCAATGTTTGTCTTTGGAACACAAAAGTTGCTTGACATTGAGATATCAAATTACCCATGACCCTCTTCAAACTAGAAGCCAACATCTTGGAAATAATTCTATATAAACTTTCAACCAATTCCTAGATATACAATGAAGTTGAACAAAATAGAAAGTTTCGTACCGGAATCGTAGTTGAACGGAGGAGGATGTTTCGAAGACGGCGAACGGATGGTGAACGGCCAGCGAAACTGCCAGCGAAGGAAGTCTTCGTGCAGCCAGCGGCGAGGAGACGTGAAGGGCGTGAAACGAAAGCGAGGAGACGTGAACAGTGAGGCGTGAGAGAGACATGAACAGTGAGCAATACAGGGGCGGCGTATGCGTGAGAGAAGTTGAACAGTGGAAATAATGTGCATTTAGGAAATAATCTGCATTATATATATATATATATATATATATATATATATATATATATATATATATATATATATATATATATATATATATATATATATATATATATATATATATATATATATATATATATATATATATATATATATATATATATATATATATATATATATATATATATATATATATATATATATATATCTTTTTACATCGGTGGAAACCTCGGACCGATGTAAGGGTTTGGGCGTTTGCCGTTTTTACATCAGTTTTAACATTGGCCCGATGCAAGGAGGGTTTGGGCGTTTTCCATTTTTACATCGGTTTTAACATTGGCCCGATGCAAGGTTCTGGCTGATGTTTTTTACATCGGTTTACAGAAGGCCCGATGTAAGGGTATTTATTTTTACATCGGTTTTTAGTAAGCCTGATGTAATATCTTGCTAGTTTTTTATTTACAATTCTGCCACCTTGTTTCTTATTTACAAAAATGCCACCGTATTTTTTTCAGAAAACCTTTTACATCGGTGGATGACATGGCCCGATGTAATAGATAGCAAAAATTATTTTTTTTTCATATTATTTATATCATTGCAAATAAATACCTGATGTAAAATGTTTTAAATTTTATTTTTTACATCATATATTTTGATACCTAATGTAAAAACCTTTTCTCAAATGTCATTTTTTTAGTAGTGTGGTTTGAAGATAAGTGGGGGAGAAGCTTTGCTTCTCGGATATGTTATGGTTGTAAGATGTTAGTTCAGTATGTTGTTGATGGCGACAGTGAAAATATTGTTGAAGTGGTTGATAAGTTATTAACGATTATGTAGTGAAGGTGTTGAATGATTGGCATGTGTGTATTTGATTTAAGTCGTGTTAAGTTATTGTTATGTCGGGAAAGTAGTGGTCGAAGTGTTGTCAAACGTGACTTGGGGATCATAGAGTGAGACGCAAAATTCGTGTTAAGAGGGGTAGTATCGAGTAGATTTTCGAGGACGAAAATATTCTAAGTGGGGGAGAGTTGTAACGCTCAATATTTAATTAATTATTTAATTAAATATTTTTGAATATTTTCCGATTAAATTTTCGAAGTTGTGAAATGTTGATTTAAGTTGTATCATTCTTAATTGAATTAATTAGTTTATTAAGTTGTAGGATTAATATTGAATAATACTGTTATTATTTATGTGGGTCTATTTTAATGTAAAAAATATTAGTAAGGGAGATGTAGAAATTTAAGCCCAACAAGGCAAAATAAGAATAACAGTATAGTAGTTATATTATAATTGATGTTTAGAAATAATAGGAAAAATAGGAGTATCAGTAGAAAGAAAAGAGGAATAGGTTTTGGCAGAAGAAGAAAATAAGGGTTTTGGAAGAGATACCTAGAAGTGCAAAGAGGAGGCAAATCTAGGTGAAATCATAGAGTTAGAGCAACCTTCAATCCAAGGTAAGGGTGAGATTTTGACTCAATAATAGTGTATTAATCGGTAGAAACATGTTTAGAATGAAACCCTAATTTTTATGGTTTTGATATTGTTAGGTTTTGATGAGAAATCCTGGATATGTGATGATTAATTGTGTTTGGAATTGAATTGTTGATAGTTAATCTATCTTAATTTCCATTGTTCGTTTTCGTATATGGTAGCTATATATAAAATGTTTCATAATAATATCTTCATAAGATGTAGCGAATGGTGTCCATTGTAGCGAAATAACAAATAGCATAATGGACATATTATAGCGTCGTATATGAATGTGTTTTGAAACTAATGAAAAGTCCATAAATTTGATAGCATTTGGTAATGCTACAGTAACGATGGAGAATCATGTTTCGAATTTAGTAATATATATAGTTTTCATTAGTATAATTAACAGTAATAATAATAATGACTGGATATTATTAATATAATATTTAGAAATTAAATATTTGAATTAATTGGATAATTTAAGTTATATTCAATTTCATTAGAGTTGTCGATATAAATGTTAGAGTTGTCAATAGTATTGTTAAAGTTATCAATAGAGTTGTTTCGTATCTTTAAAAGTCACTTTTATTTGTTTTGCGTAATTCTGCCATGTTTAGAGTTGTCCGTAGGGTAAGTTGGAGTTTCCAAATAATAATACATCTTTGCTAAATTATGATTTATTATCATAATTGAAATTTGTTTAATCAATTGTAGTAGTATGTCATTAGAATAAATTAAGATAAGTAACATGAATTTGTGGTAGGCTTATTAATAAAGTGATAGTGTGGTATATGATTAGTACCTATATGTTAGGAATACTGTAGCGAAAGAAAACAATGCATATATGTTTGGATACTATAGCAGAGTGGCATTAGGTGAAATTGAGACATCATTTCAAGTTTACTAGTATACACTTATTTAATTAATAATAGATCTTACACCTTTTAACATTACTTTGTGAAAGTATAAATTGTAATGTTATATTTGAAAAATAAATTGGCATATATAGTTAATTGTAGCGTCAAATCCAAACTAAGACAATATATCATTCTCCTATGCCAATTAAATTATGGTACTATGACTTATATGAGTTAAATTGAGAATAAGATTTTGGTGGTATATCATGTAGCGTAAATTATAGATCAATTGAAAAACAAGTTTAAGTATTACAAATTACTAATATATGTGTATTTACATTTCATTAGTATAATAATTATAATAATAATAGTAACAATGAGTTAATATTATTTATAAAATAATTTTAAGAGTTTTATAATTAGAAATAAGCATTTAGATAATTAATTAACTGGAAATACGTAATAGTTTGAATAATTACACGGTTTATTTGTAGTAAATTTTGGTTGACTCGTTGTGTTGTGTTCTTTGTTGAAAAATGAAAATTAGCAGGTGGTGTTATTGTCTCTATTTATGGGAAAAATATTAAGTTTTGGCATTATGGCCAATGTTGGTTTGTTGTTGCGTTGCTATGAAATGTTGTTGCTATCCTGGCATTCATATTGGGTCGCATACATAGAATATCAAGTTGGAGCTGATGCTCGGTAAGTTGGCCTAGATTGGAAAATTAGGTTGAAGGCTTATTCCTTGTTGATGCTTTTATTAATTGGAAGATTTCTAAGTTGGGAGTTTTACTCCATTGGTACCACATGCATGTATATTGTAACGAGTCGCATTCCATGTTGCATATTTAACATGTTGTGTTGTTGACTTTTGATGATTGATGTTAGTTGAAAGTTGTGAAGTGGTGATTTTATATAATCTGATCTAATAAATTTTTTATATTACACTCAATTATATAGTTAGATATCTCACCCCTTTTGTTTGAATGTTGCCCTCTGTTGGTAACGTGCAGGTAATCAAGAAGGATAGATGTTACCTTCATTAGTTTGAGTTGGTATTGTCGCTCTGATACGTAGTACTCGGGGGGGATGAGTGCATGTTTTCTTTATTGTTGGTTTTCATTATGTTGCTTAATTTTTAAGTTGTTTTCATTAAAGACTTGTTGTCTTAAATTTGTTTTGAGTAGGACAAGATGTTATGGTGTTTTCAGTTGAAATTGTGAATCCGCTGCGTAGTAACGAAAGTTGTTTTATTTTTAAAGACTAAACAGGTTGTTATTGGTTCATTAGAATTTTATGTGTTATGTATCTGAACTATAGGTGATTGAATGTCGTTGTTTCCAAGTTGAAAGTGTAGCATTCAATTTATTTGTTGGAAATTTTGTAACTTTGATTCTATATAATTCGTTGGATAGAAATGGGGTGTTACACATCCCGACGTACCAAAAGGGTTCGGGGAAAAATCAGGGATATATATATATATAGATTGTACACCTGACAAATTGAAAACCTGAAAAGGCAGCTTGGGAAAAATAGGGTATCCCGGTGGACTGAAAACCCGAAAGGGTGGTCCAGGAAAAAATTAGGGATTAAAGTGTACGACTATGTACCGATGGACTATCTAGTTATAGTAAGCTTTATTACCAATGTCAAAGTCAAACGGTACAGATCAATTTAGTCAACTTCTTCCGACATCGAGCGATGAGATGCTTGAAGGCATAAAGGCAATAGCATAGTTGAAACTCGATGGGATCATTTACACATAGCTATATGTTTTATTTTTCTTTGTACTCTTTTTATTTTTCGAATATTTCCTCCTACAAGGATTTATGTCTCTCTGTACAAAATCGCCTGTTTATAGGAAAACTTTCAATATAAATACAATTTCAAAATTCAAATCTGTTTTACTTTTTCTATTATATTCGCAAAAATGTCCAATGACTAAATTTAATGAGCATATGCATATGAATATGATTACTGTTAACAAATATATGCATAACAACAGGGATAAGCATTTACTAAAGACTCTAAGAGTTGGGATAATGTTCAAGTTATCCATAAATCCCCACAGAGCAATCCCCACAGAGTTGCCTTCACAAGCTTATCCCCTATAAAGATACATTCCCCAGTGTTGTACCCAAAAATTTTCCCTCCCATATTTCTCAAATACATGTCAAGTAAGGCCTTCAAATTGCTCAAGGATGTCCAAGAGTTGACCAGACAAACTCTCTCCTAAGGTAGTCTACCTCAAATTAGGGTTTCATGTTGCATCAAGATGCTTGAATCCAAAGGATCCCAAATTCTCACCATTGCCCTAATATGTTCTCAAGATCATCCATGCCAAGTTTCAAGCCTTGCATAGGAAGTTTGCTCAGTCAATTGCTCAAAGGCCTGAAAATCGACTATGCTAGGGCAAAAGTCAATTGTGGCCCACATACAGTCAAACTTCAATATTTTTGGTCAACATTCTCATTTTTAAGTATTATTCATCATTTGATCAAGGTTTGATCATAATTCCTCAAGGATTGCTCACAATTCATCAAAATCCAAAAGTTGCTAAATTAGGGTTTTGTAGGAAAAGTCAACTCAACTTTGACCAAGCATAACTTTCTCATACTTTATCAATAATGACCCATCCAAAGCTCATTTTGAATAGGATATAATTCCCTACCATTCATCTTCATCTCCCAAGTTCAAAATGTGCACTCACAAGAAGATATGAATTTGGACATTATAGGTCATTTTGAAAATTCAACAAAAACACCTTTTGGGTCAAAGCTTCATACATGAACATGGAAGACTCAATTGATATGAGACCAAAATGGATGCTTAGAGGACATCTTAAGCTTTCTAAAAAGTCAAATAACACATCTCTAGGGTCAAAATTGAAAGAGTTATGCATTGGCCAAGTTGACCCTTTTTGCAAAATTGCCAAAAGTCAAGTGTGCCCAAAATTGCATTTTTTGCTAAATGGGCCCAACTTTTTATGCTTGCACTGAGTTTGTAATGTCACCCACGACCCATGAGCCCTTCCACTTGTCATTCTTTTAATTTTCTCATTTATTTTGATTCTATTTCAGTTAAATCAAATAAAATCAAAATAAAATAATGAAAATATCAAAAGCTAATTAAATCTTGAGATTTTGTGCATAATTAAGTCCATTACACAGCTGGAAACCAGATCAAATCGTGCAAGGTTCAGAATGGACACAAAAAGATTGAATTTGCTTGATTTGGAAAGATTTGGTGCAAAGATTGAATCATGAATCAATGATCATAATTGGAAAAGATTTGAAACAAGTTGCAACCCTAATACACTCTAGTATACATAAGGATAAAGTGAAGGCCAAAAACAAGAGGCTAGAGGCGTGCAAAGGAGAGAACGAATTTCAAAAATTCAAGGAAAAGTTGCAAACTGACTTCCAGGTTTCAGGTCATCTCAAGCCATTCTGATCATACCAATCGCTTGCTGGACATCCTAGGATTCTATTTCAATCGCTAGCAAGCTTCCCCACGCCTTGAATCACACTGTAAGAGTCACATGGTTTGTCTCTTTTCTTGAAATCGATTACATTAATTATGGCATATTTAGTATGTTTGATTGATAATCCTTGAGATGTTTGCAAGCCAATGGTTATGATTAATTGCATTTTTATTGACTGTACATCAAGTTTCCATGGCTAGGGTTCGTGCTTTGTTTTTAGGGGTTTTGCACACAGGAAAAATTGGCCATTAATAATGGTACCATGATGCTCGTGAGGTTGCAACAAGTGGATTGGTACCATTGGTTGTCATTTATCATGTGTATACAAGATTTTGGAATGAACAGGGGTTGTAGTTACACTCAGATGTTTGTAGGTAAAAGCTTCCAGGGCTAACACGACAGTGGGAGGAAGAAGATGGTCACGTGGCACTCCCTGACTTGCCGATTCAAATTTCACGCGTTTTAAGAATTAATATTTTGTTTATATTATATAATAATTGTTTGCTATTGTTTAGAAGACTAACCATGCTAGCTCAGTTGGTAAGCGTGCAGTATGATAACGCTCAAGGACCTGGGTTCGATCCTCAGGTCCCAACATTGCTTCATATTGTTTTTCTTTACATAATCAGGTGCACAAGTATCCCCTGCGTCCACCATACATCATCAACATCCAACCATCCGATCATCAATATGCCAGATGCAAGGCTTCTCCAATGAGGGTCCATAATGCACCTAAGTCAATGAATACACAGGATCTGGCAAAGTCAACAAAGGCCAAGAGTTATTGGGCTCAGAATTGCCAACCACACCGCCTTTTTACTAAACAACACCAGGCCCATTCTCTTTCTTTTTATTTATTTCTTTTATTTACTTTATTTGCTTAATTGTTTTTTTTTTACAAAATTAATTATTTTTTTTCACAAAAAATCATAAAATCAAGTTTCACAAAAAATATAGAATTAGGTTTTATTTTATCAAATTAAATTTAATGTTAGTTTAATTTAATTTAGGTTAATTCTAACTTTTTTATATATTTCAAATCAATTAGAAAAAATTAGGGTTAACTCTTGATTTAATTTTTACTTATTTTATCAAATACAAAAAATAGGTTAATTCAATTATTTTCCTTAACTTAAATTAAATTAGTAATTAGGTTATTTTTATTCAATTGAACTTTATTTTCTCAAGAAATCAAAAACAACACAAAAAATGATTTTTCTTTTAAATTACAATTAGGTAGTTGGGGTCAAACCCCTAAATCTCTCGTTTTCGATTCATCGCGCGCGTTTATCATTTTTGCAATATTAATGTAACTTCTCACGGTATGTAATAGTTTAATCTAGGACTTTCTTTCTTTATCATTTTTACGGGTTTTTTGAATATGTAATTAATCCCTACCCCGAAGCCTTGTAATAGCGTAGTTTTATTTTCTCGCATTTTAATTCTCGCAGATATTAAATGATTAAATGTATGTTAATAAAATTGTATGACAAGATTGCTTGATAACTTAAACCGGCTAGAAAACCCTAATATGCAAAGATAATAACTGAAATCAAATCACTCGCACATGTGCACTCTTAGGGTATACTCTTACTTTGGTTGCCATCGGTAAATGGTCATTAAGTATAGGGTGTCTTAGTGGTTGCCCCCTTTGTCTAACAAAGATCAAAAGTCCCGTTCGGAAACGTCGCCTCGGAAATGTTGCCTCGAATATGATCTTAAGGCTCTAGGGTTATTACTAAGACATCCTAATATTGCTTTAGTGATTGTACGTCCCTTTCGAATTGACCCTTACAACTCCAACGACGGTGCTTCCTATTTCTCAATAGTAGGATAGCATTGTCTAAAGGAAACAAGAACATAAACGATCTTTTTCGAGTAGGTAGATGCTAGTATGTACTTTCTCAAATCAACTTTTTCACACCAAACACTTTTCAAACTAAAGTTTTCAAAAACACTTTGTATTACTCTTGAGGACAGAAACAAGGGTTAAAACAAAGTAAAACCAAACTTTTCAAAACAAACACACAAAAGAAATTTTTTTAAAAGATGAGCAAGTACCTAAGAGCCCATGGAAAACCATGGATAGAAAGGGTGCTAACACCTTACCTTTCTATAATATACCCCCGTAATCAAAATCTCGAAAAAGGATTTTTCTGTGCTTTTTTCCTTTCCGATTGGATAAAATAAAAGTCGGTGGCGACTCTTGCTTACCGCGACATTTTGCAAATACAAACGCAAAATGCAACCCAGCATTTTCAAAATAGTCGGTTCTGCCACCATATCACAGAACTGGTGACTCTGCTGGGGACTAATAAGTGGGGTATACCTTAGGATTTAGTTCATCATAAATTGCTTCTCTTGTTTGTTTTGATTGCTTTACTTTTAAGGGTTTTGTTTGGGAGTTACTATAGATCCTAACCCGAATCTGGGGACACCTTTTAGGTAAGTAGCAATAAACTGTGAGGGAACTGTACGGCATAGACCGATACGGTTGAAGCAGTAGCTACGTTGATGTGGCACATTGGTTGGTACCGGTATCCCTTGTGGAGAAACGAGGAGAATACGGGGCCGCTACGTGTGTCGTTAATCATCAACTGACCTTAGAACCTTTAATCGACCAACTTGGCCATTAGAAAGTAGTGAGATAGCCGGCCTCGGTGTAAAGCTGTGAACTGGTTGATACTCGATGATACATTCATTGAGACCATACTCTCGAGATAGTTCCGACCGCAAGAAAAGATTGCGTGAGCTGAAACCATGACCGATGGAGGATGGTCAGTGATATTGAGAACCTCTAGAACTCGGTTACTTTTGCTAGGACAGGTTGAAACCAACTAAACTTCAAGAGGGTAATACCTTAGACCCCATAGAAGCCTTAAACTTAAGGGCTTTTGTGTGACTTGTTTGCCTTTGCCATGCCCGTTATCTGCTATACCTGTTGTATTTATCATGACATCATGCATCATAACATGGCATTCATACTTCATTATACTAACCATTTCAAAGACCAGGGGGATTTATCTTTGTTTTGTTTTGCAGATTATGGCTTCCGTGCGCAGAAATACCATCCGAGTTAACTTTGTGCAAATACTTGATCAACTTAAAGAGTTAGCTTCAAGAGTTTCTGAGACTTCTACATTCATTAAGAGACATGGTCAGCTTCTTAGCCTGGTCACCTCAAATCTTGATGAGCAGATGATGAGTGTACTTTTCCAATTCTTCGATCATGTGCATCATTGCTTCACCTTTCCAGATTATCAGCTGGTTCCCACATTGGAAGAGTTCTCTCACTTATTGGGCATATCCATCCTTGAACAGGTACCTTTCACATTTATGGAATATACTCCTAGACCAGAAGACATTGCCTCAGCTCTGCATCTGAAACGGCCTGATGTAGTATCCAATTGGGAATCACGAAGCGGGGTCGAAGGTTTTCTAGCCAAATTTTTGATAGACCAGGCTCAGCTATTCTGGGATAATTTGGATTTTCAAGCTTTTGAAGATGTCTTGGCTCTCCTTATCTATGGTTTGGTTCTCTTCCCGAATCCGGATTCCTTTATAGATGTAAATGTTGTCAAGATTTTCCTTTCTCGCAATCATGTGCCTACATTATTGGGTGATATCTTGCATGCCCTCTACACTCGTACGGTGCGAAGAAGAGGGACTCTTATGTGTTGCATGTCGTTGTTGTCGAGGTGGTTTATTTTGCACCTCCCTAAGTCTGTGCTGAAGAACAAAGAAGGTTTGGGTTGGTCGTACAAAATAATGTCACTTGCCCACACAGATATTCTTTGGTGTTCCCGGGCTATGGAAGACACTGCCGTTATTGATCGTTGTGGGGGATACCCTAATATCCCGTTGCTTGGAATCGTAGCGGGTATAACCTACAATCCTTGTCTAGCTTTGTGACAATTTGGTCGTGCTCGGAGAGATGGTCCCCATGAGCTGCTTCTTGAGGATATTGCATTTGACTACAAGGAGGACGTTGACAGGCACTGCTGGAGGTTTATACGAGCTTGGGGCATGGTGAACATATCTGACCCCTAAGAGTTGGGACCAAGGACTTCCCTTCCTATGCAGCCTTACCTCCAATGGGTCCGAGCTTGTGCCCAGAAGCTTGGGTTGCCTTATGAAGCCGTATTTCTAGTGATTGTGGAGCCCACTAATGAAGAAGACATTCCTTACAAAGTCCTATATCCTTACATGCCCACTGATCCTGGGGCATTGTAGAGGTCTTGGATTCAGATGAAAGAGGAAAAGGATACTTACCGGGAGAAGTACCATGAGCAAGAAAGGAATATTTTGAAGCTCACCAGGCAGCTCGAGGAAGAAAGAGTGATTAATGACTACGTCAGCACCAAGAGGAAGCATCCATGGGACTTTTGATTTTGATTTTCTAGTTTAAATTTGTTTTCCATTTATTTATTTGTAACGCCTCAAGGGTATTGTTGAACCTTTTACAAGTTAATCTAATAAAGTTTGTTTATTTTTGGTTTGCAAATTTAAATCTCCCAAAGTCTTTGAAATCATTACATACGCATCCCATTATCATGCACATCATTACAGGTACCATTACAGGTTTCTCATCTTCTTCGCTGTTTATTTCCGTAGAAATGTCTTCTGATCAAGCCATCAAAGATCTTCAGGCACAAAACGCCCAATTCCAACAGATGTTCCTAAGTCTGGCTAAAGGGCAAGAGGATTTGAAGACCCTGTTTTTGAAAGATAAGAAAAAGAAGAAGAAGGTTGGTATTCTGAACATGGGTAAAAGATTCGGAGAAAGGATAAGACAATCAGCTGATCTGACCTCCTCATCCAAGGATGGGGAGAACCAAGAAGAAGAAAAGGGCCTCAGTCCTGCAATCTCTGATAATGATACTGATTTTGATGATGAGCAATATCCTTCTGCTGAGGATAGGTACAAGCAGCTAGAAGACCGTCTGAGTGCTATGGAGATTCAGAAGATCTCTGGTTTGGATTTCGGAGAACTTGGACTGGTATCGGGAGTGGTGATCCCTCAAAAGTTCAAAGCTCCGGTTTTTGCCAAGTACCATGGGGTATCCTGTCCAAAACTCCATATCCGCTCGTACATCAGAAAAATCCAACCTCACACTGCTAATAGAAATTTGTGGGTGCATTTCTTTCAAGATAGTCTATCAGGGACTCAGCTTGAATGGTTTTATCAATTGGAAGGAGCCAATGTCTGAAACTGGGAAGACCTTGCTGCTGCTTTTTACAGGCAGTATCAATATAATGCCGACCTTGCTCCCACTCGTACTCAGCTTCAGGGTATGTCTATGGGTGCAAGTGAAGGTTTTAAAGACTATTCCCAAAAGTGGGGAGATTTGGCTGGAAGAGTCCAACCCCCTTTGTCTCATAGGGAGTTGGTTGACATGTTTCTAGGGATGCTATCTGGTCCATTTTTCAATCATCTGATCGACAGTTTGTCATCTGGGTTTATTGAGTTGATCTTGACTGCAGAGAGAGTAGAAGCTGGTATCCGAAGTGGTAAAATACAGAAGAATACTTCATCAAGTGCAGTAAAGAAGCCTTTCATCGGTAAGAAAGAAGCTAGTGTAGTCTACGGCCCGAGGGGCCAAAGAAGACCTGAACATCGTCAAGTAGTAAATGCAGTAGTGATATCAAGACCCACAGTTGCTCCACAATGCAACAATCAACAAAGGGTGGAAAGACCACAAAGACAATTCACTCGGCTCAATATGACCCTGACCCAAATTCTACCATAATTATTGAAGACCAATCTGGTAATTCTGAGGGAGGCCCTGAAGAACCCCAACACCACTTCTCCTCACTATAACCTGAATGCTCGCTGCGCTTATCATTCCGAAATTCCAGGTCATGATACAAACAACTTTTGGGCCATGAAAAATAAGGTGCAAGACTTGATCGAAGCCAAAGAGATTGAGTTTGACGCTCCGGAGAAACCCAACGTCATAACTGCTCCCATGCCCAAACATGGTCATGGAGTAAATGCTATAGACGGTGATTTATTTGTGACCTCCGTGGAAAAAATCTCTACTCCTTTGATGACAGTAAAGAGGAATTTGCTATTGACCGGTTTATTTCCGGGTTATGGTGAAGGTTGCCACACGTGCTCAATTCTGCCTGCTGGTTGCCACTTATTAAAATCAGGTGTTCAGCGCCTGATGAATAACAAAGAGATACTGTTCGAAAAGACTATGATCCCATTGATTCCAATTGAAAATGTTTCCATCATAACCATTTCCGGAAATCCTTCCAAGGTTTCCTCGAGAAAGCCTGTTAGGATTACACCTATCCCAAGAATTGCTTCGTTAATAATTACTGTCCCTGGTCCTATCCCATACACTTCAGATAAGGCTGTCCCTTGGCACTATGGTGTTGATGTGTACTACCATGGAGTTAAACAAGACGTAAAGAGTGAGGAAGCTGATGTTGATGTCAGCAATATTGTTGGGGCTAGCAAGGTCACCAGAAGCGGAAGACTCTTTTCTCCCGAGATTTCCCCTCCGGCTGTCCATAAACCTGTTGTCATTCCATCTGCTAGTACATCATCTACTATCCCATTTCCTATTCCATTTATCACCCCTGTCACTGAGCCATCTGGGACTCGGGGCAAAGAAATCACAGGTGAGCTTGCCCGGACGGAGGCACCTAAGAAGATCATGGTAGAAACCTCGAAACAAGAGATAGAAGAAATTTTGAAGATTATCAAGAAGAGCGACTACAGCATAGTCGAGCAGCTGGGGCATACCCCATCAAAAATCTCCATGTTGTCCTTGTTATTATGTTCTGAAGCCCATGCAAAGGCTTTAATCGCATTCCTTAAAACTGCGCATGTGCTGCAGGAAACTTCAACCGATCAATCCAAAGATTGCGTAGCTAGCCTAACTGCCGACAATGGGCTGGGTTTCTCAGATGCAGATTTGACTGCTAAAGGAAGAAATCATAATGACGCTTTGCACGTCTCGATCAAGTGCAGGGGCACTACTATGGCCCATGTACTGGTGGATATCGGGTCCTCATTGAATGTTTTTCCAAAGAAAGCACTAGATCGTTTGGACTGTGAAGGGTTGATTCTAAAGCCGAGCAATATTGTGGTCAGGGCTTTTGACGGGTCAAAAAGGATGGTGCACGGGAAGGTGGACATCCCTGTTAAAGTTGACTCTCAGACTTTTGCATCCACCTTTTATGTGATGGATATCAGACCATCATATTCTTGCTTGCTGGGTCGCCCTTGGATTCATAAGGCTGGGGCAGTGACTTCCACGCTCCATCAAATGCTGAAATACCCGGTGAAAGGAAAGATTGTCACGGTATGGGGTGAAGAGGAGTATATGGTGAGTTATCTCAATTCCTTTCGATACGTAGAGATGGACAGGGAATTCATCAAAACCCCTTGTCAGAACTTTGAAGAGGTCCGTCAGACTTTGGCGTCAACTGAAGTTGCTACCGACAAACCTCCAATGAAGATGGCTTCTCTCAAGGATGCCAGGGTTGTAAATGAAGAAGGTGGGTGTACAAATTGGGGTCAGCTCCCTGATTTCACGCACAAAATTGACAAATTTGGTTTGGGCTTTACTACAGGGGCTCAAAGGGCTGTTAGGCACGCACGGATTGGAAGACCTCATCTGTGTATCAGCAATCAAGGAGTTAATGCAATCGGAGATGGTGAAGAAGATTCAGACATCGACAGCTGGATCTACCCAACAACCAATGGTGGATTGAGTAACTGGACGACGAAGGACTTCATACATGTTTCTTTTATTCCACAGTAATTGACTTTTGTTTTATGACTTGTAATAAACAATTTGAAACTTTACGGCCCGGTGCCTTGCCTGAGGCACTTTGGCTTTGCTTGTGAGGACTTATTATTTGTCATTTTCATATATCATTAATAAAGCATTGGACGTTTCTTTCATTACAAATTTTGCGCTCCTTGTTTTTCTTTTCTGTCTCTCACTTTATCAAAACAACTATTCTCTTACACACACTCACATATCATAATGCAGATCCGTATCCACTCTGGATCCCATTGATAACAACTCTGCTACTGCCAGTTATGACTTTGAAAATCCGATCAACCAAGCTAAGGACAAAGGTGAGGATGATTGTGAGGTTCCTGGAGAACTTGCTAAACTGTTACTACAGGAAGAAAGGGCCATACAGCCTCATGAAGAGCCAGTTGAGTCAGTGAATTTGGGTACAGAGGAAGATAGGAAAGAAGTTAAGATAGGTGCGAATCTGGAGCCTAGTGTCAAGCAGCGTTTGATACAGATGCTACGCGACTATATTGAGATCTTTTCTTGGTCTTACGAAGATATGCCTGGTTTAGACACTGACATTATGGTACACCGCCTGCCAACTAAAGAAGACTGTCCTCTGGTAAAGCAGAAGGTTCACCGTATGCGCCTTGAGATGTCTGAGAAAATCAAAGCTGAGGTTATGAAACAGTTCAACGTAGAATTTTAGCTGTCACTTCTTACCCGCAGTGGGTTGACAACGTTGTTCTAATGCCTAAGAAAGATGGGAAAGTATGGATGTGTGTGGACTATAGAGATCTGCACAGGGAGAACCCCAAGGATGACTTCTCACTTCTTCACATCAATGTTCTGGTCGACAACAATGTGCAGTATAAGCTCTTCTCCTTCATGGATGGTTTTTATGGTTACAATCAGATCAAGATGGCTCCCGAGGACATGGAGAAGACAACCTTCGTTACACAGTGGGGCACCTTCTGCTACAAGGTAATGCCTTTCGGGTTGAAGAATGTTGGGGCAACTTATCAGCGCGCCATGGTCGCTTTGTTCCACGACATGATTCACCATGAGATTGAGGTTTATGTTGATGACATGATAGCAAGGTCCTAGACTGAGGAAGAGCACCTTGACCATCTCCAGAAACTGTTCGACAGGTTGAAGATGTACAAGCTGAGGTTGAACCCGAACAAGTGCACCTTCGGGGTAAGGTTTGGTAAGCTGCTAGGTTTCGTCGTCAGTGATAAGGGTATTCAGGTGGACCCTGCCAAGGTAAAATCCATAAGTGAGATGTCGGCTCCCCACACAGAAAAGGAAGTTAGAGGCTTTTTGGGACGTCTGAATGACATCGCTAGGTTCATTTCGCATCTGACTGCTACTTGTGAGCCAATCTTCAAGCTACTGAAGAAAGATCAAGTGGTAAAGTGGAATGAAGAATGCTAGACCGCTTTCGAAAGAATCAAAGAATATCTTCAAGAGCCACCTAATCTAATGCCTCCAGTTGAAGGAAGACCTTTAATCTTATACTTGACAGTGCTGGATAATTCAATGGGGTGCGTGTTAGGGCAGCATGACGAGTCTGGCCGAAAAGAGCACGCTATTTACTACCTTAGCAAAAATTTTATCGACTGTGAGACCCGATACTTATTGCTCGAGAAAACTTGTTGCGCTTTGGCATGGGCTGCTCGCCGACTAAGATAGTATATGCTGACTCACACCACCCTATTGATATCAAAAATGGATCAAATCAAGTATATCTTCGAGAAGCCCGCCTTGTCCGGAAGAATAGCAAGATGCCAGATGATCTTAACTAAGTATGACATCCAATACACAACCCAAAAAGCAATCAAGGGGAGTGTATTGGCGAATCATTTGGCGCATCAGGCCGTGGATGACTACCAATCCATGAATTTCGAGTTCCCGGATGAGAACATCATGTTGGTGACCGACTGTGAAGAACCTGGACCAGATGAAGGACCTGAGGAAGGATCCCGATGGTCTATGTATTTTGATGGAGCCTCAAACGCGTTAGGTAATGGCATTGGCGCTGTGATCATATCTCCTGAGGGCTGTCATACTCCATTCACCGCCCGATTATGTTTTAACTGTACCAACAATATGGCGGAATATGAAGCATGTATCCTGGGTCTTCGAGCTGCTATTGACATGAGGATTAAGTTCTTAAGTGTATTCAGAGATTCTGCTCTAGTGATCAGTCAGATCAAAGGCGAGTGGGATTCGAAGCACCTGAATCTTATTCCTTACCAAGAATATGTACTGACCTTGCTCCCAATGTTTGAGGAGATAACCTTTGAACACTTCCCGAGAGAAGAGAACCAGTTAGCGGACGCGCTAGCTACCATGTCTTCTATGTTCAAGGTTAGGTGGGAGAATGAAGCTCCCCAGATTACCATTGAGAGGTTGGACGAACCCGCACATTGCTGTGACATTGAGACTGAAGAGGTAAAAGATAAACCCTGGTTCCACAAGATAAACAGGTATCTTGAGGCTCAAGAGTACCCCAAGGGTTCATCTGTTAATGATAAGAAGTTTCTGAGAAGGTTCTCTGTGAAATTCTTCATTAGTAATGGGATCCTCTATAAGCGTAACCATGATTCAACCTTACTGCGATGTATGGACAAGGGCGAGGCAGAAAGGATCATGGAAAAGTTACATGAAGGTACTTTCGGAACTCATTCCAGTGGACATACCATGGCAAAGAGGATCCTACAGACTGGTTATTATTGATCCACTATGGAAGCCGATTGTTATCAGCACTCTCGGACCTGTCATAAATGCCAAGTCTATGCTGATAAGGTGCATGTACCTCCAGTTCCTATGAATGTTTTGACAGCTCCTTGGTCCTTTGCAATGTGGGGCATCGACATGATCGGCGAGATCAGACCTACTGCGTCTAATGGACATCGTTTCATTCTGGTAGAAATTAATTATTTCACGAAGTGGGTTGAGGCAGCTTCCTTTGTTATAGTAACCAAGAATGTCGTGGCGTAGTTTATCCGACACAATATGATCTGTCGATATGGTGTACCAGAGATCATTAATGACAATGGTACAAATCTTAATAATACGATGATCATCGAGCTCTGCAAACAGTTCAAGATTCAGCATCATAACTCTTCTCCCTACCGGCCAAAGATGAATGGGGTTGTTGAAGCGGCTAACAAGAACATCAAGAAGATGACGGTGACATACAAAGACTGACACGAGATGTTACCATTCGCTCTTCATGGGTACCGTACCTCAGCACGGACGTCAATAGGGGAAACACCCTACTCTCTGGTGTATGGCATGGAGGCAATCCTACCCATCGAAGTCCAGATACCCTCTCTCTGGATTATGAAGGATACAGGTTTGAACGAAGACGACTGGATCCAAACTCGGCTGGATCAGCTGAATTTAATCGATGAAAAGAGACTTACTGCTATCTGTCATGGTCAGACGTATCAAAAGCAAATGATCAAGGCTTTTAACAAGAAAGTCAAATGACAAGAATATCAGGTCGGGGATCTAGTGATCAAACGCATCATACTGCTACAAGGTGATCCCAGGGGCAAATGGACCCCCACATACAAAGGGTCATTTATGGTTAAGAACATTTTCTCGGGAGGAGCTATGATTCTAACCACCATGGATGGTGACGACCTTCCTCACCCCGTCAATGCAGACATAGTGAAAAGATACTACGCATAATCAAAGACCCGCTAGGTTGACTGGCCTAGGAAAAAATAGGGCTTCCCGGCGAACCAAAAGGGTACGAGCAAAAGTAAGGGATGAAAATGAAAAAAAACTGTACACACGGCAAGTCGAAAACCTGAAAAGGCGGCTTGGGAAAAAAATGGTATCCCCGTGGACTGAAAACCCGAAAGGGGGGTCCAGGCAAAAATTAGGGATCAAAGCATAACACTATGTCTCATTGGATCATCTTGCAGCCATACTTCGATATGGACTATCAAGCTCGGACGACGCCAATCAATCTGATCTACCTTCGACCAAGTAGCAAAGTGATGAGACGCTCGAAGATATAAAGGCAATAGCAGAGTTGGAACCCAATGGGATTGTTTCACATAGCTGTTTTTCTTTCTTTTTCACAAATTGTAATTTCTATCCTTCGGCGGAATTCTCTTACTAGGATGTCAGCCTCTTGTACAAAACACCTATTACAGGACAACTTCAAAATCAATACAATTCATTTTCACAAGAAATTCCGATTTGTTTTTCTTTTTATGTTTTGTTTTGCAAGAACGTCCAATGATTCATTTTTGATATATGCATTTGAAAATAATTGTTGCTCATAAATATTTACATAAGAAACAAAAGACAATTACTCGTAATTCCAGGAACCGGGGCAAGCAAGAAGTGTCCAAGCCTTACAGTTGCTCTACCCACCAGGTACAGGGATAGATCCAACTTGATAATATGACTAAAAAGTACGTACACTCCCCACAGAGTAGGAAGTATACAAAGACAGTGGTGTTAGCTCTACCCAGCCAAGGTTCATAATCGCGAATGAGTCGGCAAATCCCTCCTCAAGTAGAGTTTATCTATTACCAGCAATAGAAGTTCACCACCAGCTGAGTTTATTTCTCCAAATCAGCCAACAGGGTACTTCTCTTCCCCACAGAGTCATCCTCCCACAGGATTATTCTCAAACAGAGTCTCCCCCGGCGGAATATTCTCAAGAAGAACAGACGCAAGTCTCCGGCTAATCATCTTCGGTCACTATCCCCAGCGAGAACGAATAACTCAACTCCTTATACTCTTCGACAACAATCCAGGATTTATTCTCCCATTCCGGAGAATATCACAAGAACATTGCATATCCATACATCATGGCATGCGCATATGCATCATACAGCACAACCTCATTTATTTTGAGAACATCATTACTCAATACATTTCATACATCATGACATTACATACGACTAACTCTTTACCTTTCAGGGAAAGAGGCAATCAAGTTCTCACAAGTTTTCTCTGGTTCAATCAAATCGATACTAAGATTTCTATTCCAGTTCAAGCTATGAAGCCCGGAAATCGACCGGATAATATCTTGATTTCTCCAAAATACTACGAAGCCTGGAATCAACTAAATAGTGGTATATCTTAAGTACAAGCTATGAAGCCTGGAGATCGACCAGAAAATAGCTTAACCATCAGCAAGTTATTGTGAAGCCTGGAAATCGACCAGATAGCAGTACAAGATACCACGAAGCCTGGAATCGACCAGACAGTGGTACAACACACAGTGAAGCCTGGCGCACAACCAGATAACGGTATAAGACGTTGTGAAGACTGGATCACGACCAGATAACGACAAAGAACACTAAAGCCTAGGACACGACCAGATAACAGTATAAGGTACTGCGAAGCTTGGAATTCGACCAAATAGCAGTTTACTCGGCCAATTACTATGAATCCCGGAAATCGACCAGATATTAGTATGCCTTAAATTCAAGTTGAAGCCCAGATGCAACCGGATAACCACCTAACTCCTTCTGAAGCCTGGAGCACGACCAGATAAGAATTGAGAAATTGCAAAACCTGGAGCACGACCAGATAGCAAGTTTAATCTCATCTCCCCAGTAAGTCGCTGCAAAGCTTGGAGCACGACCAGATAGCAGTTCATTTTCACCTCCTCGACTAAGAGATGATTCCCCAGTAGAATAACGGACAACTGAAGCTCCTAAAATTATGTTTCTCTCAAGACAGAGACCAGCATTCCCCAGCGAAATCCTCCTCAACAACATGTATACGGGTTCTCGCAAAGGAATCTCTTATGCGATTGGCACTTCTTCTGATGGCATCTTAAAGCCCATCTTCCGTCGTTGACTTCCAAATGGCATCTATAAGCCCATTACCGATATCGCAAGACCAGTACCACTTCATGCGAGTGCATATTTCTGGGCACTCTAGTGTTCAATCATCTTCCACCTCCGGATCACGAAAGGCAGACAAGCCAATCTACATCCTCAAGTTTAGGAAGATTGAACAGGGGCAGCTGTTGTACCCCAAAATTTTCCCTCCCATATTTCTCAAATACATGTCAAGTAAGGCCTTCAAATTGCTCAAGGAAGTCCAAGAGTTGAGCAGACAAACTCTCTCCTAAGGCAGTCTACCTCAAATTAGGGTTTCATGTTGCATCAAGATGCTTGAATCCAAAGGATCACAAATGATCACCATTTCCCTAATATGTTCTCAAGATCATCCATGCCAAGTTTCAATCCTTGCAGAGGAAGTTTGCTCAGTCAATTGCTCAAAGGCCTGAAAATCGACTGTGTTAGGGCAAAATTCAATTGTGGCCCACATACAGTCAAACTTCAAGATTTTTGGTCAACATTCTAATTTTGAAGTATTATTCATCATTTGATCAAGGGTTGATCATGATTCTTCAAGGATTGCTCACAATTCATCAAAACCCAAAAGTTGCTAAATTAGGGTTTTGCAGGAAAAGTCAACTCAACTTTGCATAACTTTCTCATACTTTATCAAAAATGACCCATCCAAAGCTCATTTTGAAGAGGATGTAATTCCCTACCATTCATCTTCATCTCCCAAGTTCAAAATGTGAACTCACAAGAAGATATGAATTTGGACATTATAGGTCATTTTGAAAAGTCAACAAAAACACCTTTTGGGTCAAAGCTTCATACATGAACATGGAAGACTCAATTGAGATGAGACCAAAAGGGTTGTTTATAGGACATCTTAAGCTTTCTAAAAAGTCCAAGAACACATCTCTAGGGTCAAAATTGAAGGCGTTATGCATTGGCCAAGTTGACCCTTTTTGCAAAATTGCCAAAAGTCAAGTGTGCCCAAAATTGCATTTTTTGCTAAATGGGCCCAACTTTTTATGCTTGCACTGAGTTTGTAATGTGACCCACGACCCATGAGCCCTTCCACTTGTCATTCTTTTACTTTTGTCATTTAAATCAAACAAAATCAAAATAAAATAATGAAAATATCAAAAGCTAATTAAATCTTGAGATTTTGTGCATAATTAGGTCCATTACACAGCTGGAAACTAGATCAAATCATGCAAGGTTCAAAATGTACACAAAAAGATTGAATTTGCTTGATTTGGAAAGACTTGGTGCAAAGATTGAATCATGAATCAACGATCATAATTGGAAAATATTTGAAACAAGTTACAACCCTAATACACTCTAGTATACATAAGGATAAAGTGCAAACCAAAAATAAGAGGCTAGAGGCGTGCAAAGGAGAGAACGAATTTCAAAAATTCAAAGAAAAGTTGCAAACTGACTTCCAGGTTTCAGGCCATCTCAAGCCATTTTGATCATACCAATCGCTTGTTGGACATCCTAGGATTCTATTTCAATCGCTAGCAAGCTTCCCCACACCTTGAATCACACTGTAAGAGTCACACAGTTTGTCTCTTTTCTTGAAATCGATTACATTAATTCTTGCATATTTAGCATGTTTGATTGATATATTCATAATCCTTGAGATGTTTGCAAGCTAATGGTTATTATTAATTGCATTTTTATTGATTGTACATCAAGTTTCCATGGCTAGGGTTCGTGCTTTGTTTTTAGGGGTTTTGCACACAGGAAAAATTGGCCATTAATAATGGTACCATGATGCAAGTGAGGTTGCAACGAGTGGATTGGTACTATTGGTTGTCATTTATCATGTGTATACAAGATTTTGGAATGAACAGGTGCTGTAGTTACACTCAGATGTCTGTAGGTAAAAGCTTTCAGGGCTAACACGACGGTGGGAGGAAGAAGATGGTCACGTGGCACTCCCTGACTTGCCAATTCAAATTTCGCGCGTTTTAAAAATTAATATTTTGTTTATATTATATAATAATTGTTTGCTATTGTTTAGACGACTAACCATGCCAGCTCAGTTGGCAAGTGTGCAGTATGATAACGCTCAAGGACTTGGGTTTGATCCCCAGATCCCAACATTGCTTCATATAGTTTTTATTTACATAATCAGGTGCACAAGTATCCCATGTGTCCACTATACGTCATCAGCATTCAACCATCAGATCATCAATATGCCAGATCCAAGGCTTCTCCAATGAGGGTCCACCATGCGCCTAAGTCAATGAATACACAGGATTTGGCAAAGTCAACAAAGGCCAGGAGTTCTTGGGCTCAGAATTGCCAACCACACCCCGTTTTTGCTAAACAACACTAGGCTCATTCTCTTTCTTTTTATTTATTTCTTTTATTTATTTAATTTTCTTAATTGTTTTTTTTTACAAAATTAATTTCTTTTTTTTTCACAAAAAATCATAAAATCAAGTTTCACAAAAAAGTAAGAATTAGGTTTTATTTTATCAAATTAAATTTAATGTTAGTTTAATTTAATTTAGGTTAATTCTAACTTTTTTATATGTTTAAAATCAATTAGAAAGAATTAGGGTTAACTCTTGATTTAATTTTTACTTCTTTTATCAAAAACAAAAAATACAAAAAATAGGTTAATTCAATTATTTTCCTTAACTTAAATTAAATTAGTAATTAGGTTATTTTTATTCAATTGAACTTTATTTTCTCAAAAAATCAAAAACAACACAAAAAATGATTTTTCTTTTAAATTAAAATTAGGTAGTTGGGTTCAAAACCCTAAATCTCTCGTTTTCTATTCATCCCGCGCGTTTATCATTTTTGCAATATTAATGTAACTGCTCATGGTATGTAATAGTTTAATCTATGACTTTCTTTCTTTATCGTTTTTACGGGTTTTTTGACTATGTAATTAATCCCTACCCTGAAGCCTTGTAATAGCGTAGTTTTATTTTCTCGCATTTTAATTCTCGCAGATATTAAATATTTATATGTATGTTAATAGGATTGTATGACAAGATTGCTTGATAACTTAAAACGGCTAGAAAACCCTAATGTGCAAAGATAATAACTATAATCAAATCACTCGCACATGCGCACTCTTAGGATATACTCTCACTTTGGTTGCCTTCGGTAAACGGTCATTAAGTATAGGGTGTCTTAGTGGTTGCCCCCTTTCTCTAACAAAGGTCAAAAGTCCCGTTCGAAAACGTCACCTCGGAAATGTTGCCTCGAATATGATCTTAAGGCTCTAGGGTTATTACTAAGACATCCTAATATTGCTTTAGTGATCGTACGTCCCTTTCGAATTGACCGTTACAACTCCAACGACGGTGCTTCCTATTTCTCAATAGTAGGATAGCATTGTCTAAAGGAAACAAGAACAGAAACGATCTTTTTCGAGTAGGTAGATGCTAGTAGGTAGTTGCTCAAATCAACTTTTTTACACCAAACACTTTTCAAACTAAAGTTTTCAAAAACACTTCGTAACACTCTTGAGGACAGAAACAAGGGTTAAAACGAAGTAAAACAAAACGTTTCAAAACAAACACACACAAGCAATTTTTTTAAAAGATGAGCAAGTACCTAAGAGCCCATGGAAAACCATGGATAGAAAGGGTGCTAACACCTTACCTTTCTATAATCTACCCCCCGTACTCAAAATCTCGAAAAAGGATTTTCTTGTTCTTTTTTCCTTTCCGGTTGGATAAAATAAATGTCAGTGGCGACTCTTGCTTACCCCGACATTTTGCGAATACAAACACAAAATGCAAACCAGCATTTTCAAAACAGTCGGTTCTGCCACCGTATCACAGAACTGGCGACTCTGCTGGGGACTAATAAGTGGGGTATACCTTAGGATTTAGTTCATCATAAATTGCTTCTCTTGTTTGTTTTGATTGCTTTACTTTTAAGGGTTTTGTTTGGGAGTTACTATAGATCCTAACTCGGATCTGGGGACACCTTTTAGGTAAGTAGCAATAAACTGTGAGGGAACTGCACGGCATAGACCGATACGGTTGAAGCAGTAGCTACGTTGATGTGGCACATTGGTTAGTATCGGTATTCCTTGTGGAGAAAGGAGGAGAATACGGGGCCGCTACGTGTGTCGTTAAGCATCAACTAAACTTAGAACCTTTAATCGACCAACTTGGCCATTAGAAAGTAGTAAGATAGCCAGCCTCGGTGTAAAGCTGAGAACTGGTTGATACTCGATGCTACACTCATTGAGACCATACTCTCGAGATAGTTTCGGCCACAAGAAAAGATTGCGTGAGCTGAAACCATGACTGATGGAGGATTGTCAGTGATATTGAGAACCTCTAGAACCCGGTTACTTTTGCTAGGACAGGTTTAAACGAACTAAACTTCTAGAGGGTAATACCTTAGACCCCATGGAAGCCTTAAACTTAAGGGCTTTTGTGTGACTTGTTTGCCTTTGCCATGCCTGTTATCTGCTATACCTGTTGTATTTATCATGACATGATGCATCATAACATGGCATTCATACTTCATTATACTAACCATTTCAAAGACCAAGGGGATTTATCTTTGTTTTGTTTTGCAGATTATGGCTTCCGTGCGCAGAAATACCATCCAAGTTAACTTTGTGCAAATACCTGCTCAACTTAAAGAGTTAGCTTCAAGAGTTTCTGAGAATTCTACGTTCATTAAGACACATGGTCAGCTTCTTAGCCTGGTCACCTCAAAGCTTGATGAGCAGATGATGAGTGTACTTTTCCAGTTCTTCGATCATGTGCATTATTGCTTCACCTTTCCAAATTATCAGTTGGTTCCCACTTTGGAAGGGTTCTCTCACTTATTGGGCATATCCATCCTTGATCAGGTATCCTTCACAGGTATAGAAGAGACTCTTAGACCAGAAGACATTGCCTCAGATCTGCATCTGAAACGGCCTGATGTAGTATCCAATTGGGAAACACGAAGCGGGGTCGAAGGTTTTCTAGCCAAATTTCTGATAGACCAGGCTCATCTATTCTGGGATAATTTGGATTTTTAGGCTTTTGAAGATGTCTTGGCTCTCCTTATCTATGGTTTGGTTCTCTTCCCGAATCCGGATTCCTTTATAGATGTAAATGCTGTTAAGAGTTTCCTTTCTCGCAATCCTATGCCTACTTTATTGGGTGATATATTGCATGCCCTCTACACTCGTACGGTGCGAAGAAGAGGGGCTCTTATGTGTTGCATGTCGTTGCTGTCGAGGTGGTTTATTTCGCACCTCCCTAAGTCTGTGCTGAAGAACAAAGAAGGTTTGGGTTGGTCGTACAAAATAATGTCACTTGCCCACATAGATATTCTTTGGTGTTCCCTGGCTATGGAAGACACTGTCGTTATTGATTGTTATGGGGGATACCCTAATGTCCAGTTGCTTGGAATCATAGGGGGTATAACCTACAATCCTTGTCTAGCTTTGCGAAAATTTGGTCATGCTCGGAGAGATGGTCCCCATGAGCTGCTTCTTGAGGATATTGAATTTGACTACAAGGAGGACGTTGACAGGCACCGCCGGAGGTTTATACGAGCTTGGGGCATGGTGAACAGATCTGACCCCCAAGAGTTGGGACCAAGGACTTCCCTTCCTATGCAGCCTTACCTCCAATGGGTCCGAGCTCGTTCCCAGAAGCTTGGGATGCCTTATGAAGCCGTATTGCCAGTGATTGTGGAGCCCACTAATGAAGAAGGCATTCCTTACATAGTCATATATCCTTACATTCCCACTGATCCTGGGGTATTGCAGAGGTCTTGGATTCAGCTGAAAGAGGAAAGAGATACTTACCGGGTGAAGTACCATGAGCAAGAAAGGAAGATTTTGAAGCTCACCAGGCAGCTCGAGGAAGAAAGAGTGATTAATGACTACGTCAGCACCAAGAGGAAGCATCCATGGGACTTTTGATTTTTCTTTTCTAGTTTAGATTTGTTTTCCATTTATTTCTTTGTAACACGTCAAGGGTATTGTTGAACCTTTTACAAGTTAATCTAATAAAGTTTGTTTATTTTTTGTTTGCAAATTTAAATCTCCTAAAGTCTTTAAAATCATTACATACGCATCCCATTATCATGCACATCATTACAGGTACCATTACAGGTTTCTCATCTTCTTCGCTGTTTATTTCAGCAGAAATGTCTTCTGATTAAGCCATCAAAGATCTTCAGGCACAAAACGCCCAATTTCAACAGATGTTCCTAAGTCTAGCTAAAGGGCAAGAGGATTTGAAGACCCTGTTTCTGAAAGAGAAGAAAAAGAAGAAAAAGGTTGGTATTCTGAACATGGGTAGAAGATTCAGAGAAAGGATAAGACAATCAGCTGATCTGACCTCCTCATCCAAGAATGGGGAGAACCAAGAAGAAGAAAAGGGCCCCAGTCCTACAATCTCTGATAATGATACTGATTTTGATGATGAGCAATATCCTCCTGTTGAGGATAGGTACAAGCTGCTAGAAGACCGTCTGAGTGCTATGGAGATTCAGAAGATCCCTGATTTGGATTTCAGAGAACTGGGACTGGTATCGGGAGTGGTGATCCCTCATAAGTTCAAAGCTCCGGTTTTGCCAAGTACGATGGGGTATCCTGTCCAAAACTCCATCTCCGCTCGTACGTCAGAAAAATCCAACCTTACACTGCTGATAGAAATTTGTGGGTGCATTTCTTTCAAGATAGTCTGTCAGGGACTCAGCTTGAATGGTTTTATCAATTGGAAGGAGCCAATGTCCGAAACTAGGAAGACCTTGCTGTTTCTTTTTACAGGCAGTATCAATATAACGTCGACCTTGCTCCCACTCGTACTCAGCTTCAGGGTATGTATATGGGTGCAAGTGAAGGTTTTAAGGACTATGCCCAAAAGTGGAGAGATTTGGCTGGAAGAGTCCAACCCCCTTTGTCGGATAGGGAGTTGGTTGACATGTTTCTAGGGACGTTATCTGGTCCATTTTTCAATCATATGATCAGCAATTCGTCATTTGGGTTTACTGAGTTGATCTTGACTGGAGAGAGAGTAGAAGATGGTATCCGAAGTGGTAAAATACAGAAGGATACTTCATCAAGTGCAATAAAGAAGCCTTTCACCGGTAAGAAAGAAGCTAGTGCAGTCTACGGCCCGAGGGGCCAAAGCAGACCTGAACACCGTCAAGCAGTAAATGCAGTAGTGATATCAAGACTCACAGTTTCTCCACAATGCAACAATCAACAAAGGGTGGAAAGACCACAAAGGCAATTCACTCGGCTCAATATGACCCGGACCCAAATTCTACCACAATTATTGAAGACCAATCTGGTAACTCTGAGGGAGGCCCCGAAGAACCCCAACACCACTTCTCCTCACTATAACCCGAATGCCTGCTGCGCCTATCATTCCGAAAGTCCAGGTCATGATACAAACAACGGTTGGGCCTTGAAAAATAATGTGCAAGACTTGATCGAAGCCAAAGAGATTGAGTTTGACGCTCCGGAGAAACCCAACGTCATAACTTCTCCCATGCCCAAACATGGTCATGGAGTAAATGCTATAGACGATAATTTATTTGTCACCTCCGTGGAAGAAATTTCTACTCCTTTGATGACAGTAAAGAGGAATTTTCTATTGACCAGTTTATTTCCAGGTTATGGTGAAGGTTACCACACGTGCTCAATTCTACCTGCTGGTTGCCACTTATTGAAATCAGGTGTTCAGCGCCTGCTGAATAACAAAGAGATCCTGTTCGAAAAGACTATGATCCCGTTGATTCCAATTGAAGATTTGCCATCATAACCATTTCCGCCAATCCTTCCAAGGTTTCCTCGAGATATCCTGTTAGGATTACACCTATCCCAAGAATTGCTCCGTTAATAATTACTGTCCCTGGTCCTATCCCATACACTTCGGATAAGGCTGACCCTTGGAACTATGGTGCTGATGTGTACTACCATGGAGTTAAACAAGACTTAAAGAGTGAGGAAGCTGATGTTGATGTCAGCAATATTGTTGGGGCTAGTAAGGTCACCAGAAGCGGAAGACTCTTTTCTCCCGAGATTTCCCCTTCGGCTGTCCACAAACCTATTGTCATTCCATCTGCTAGTACATCAGCTACTATCCCAATTCATATTCCGGTTATCACCCCTTTCGCTGAGCCATCTAGGACTCGGGGCAAAGAAATCACAGGTGAGCCTGCCCGGACGGAGGCACCTAAGAAGATCATGGTAGAAACCTCGAAACAAGAGATAGAAGAAATTTTGAAGATTATCAAGAAGAGCGACTACAACGTAGTCGAGCAGCTGGGGCAGACCCCATCAAAAATCTCCATATTGTCCTTGTTATTATGTTCTGAAGCCCATGCAAAGGCTTTAATCGCATTCCTCAAAACTGCGCATGTGCCGCAGGAAGCTTCAGCCGATCAATTCAAAGATTGCGTAGCTAGCCTGACTGCCGACAATGGGCTGGGTTTCTCAGATGCAGATTTGACTGCTAAAGGAAGAAATCATAATGACGCTTTGCACGTCTCGATCGAGTGCAGGAGCACTACTATGGCCCATGTACTGGTGGATACCGGGTCCTCATTGAATGTTTTTCCAAAGAAAGCACTAGATCGTCTGGACTGTGAAGGGTTGATTCTAAAGCCGAGAAATATTGTGGTCAGGGCTTTCGACGGGTCAAAAAGGATGGTGAACAGGGAGGTGGACATCCCTGTTAAAGTTGGCTCTCAGACTTTTGCATCCACCTTTTATGTGATGGATATCAGACCATCATATTCTTGCTTGCTGGGTCGCCCTTGGATTCATAAGGCTGGGGCAGTGACTTCCACGCTCCATCAAATGCTGAAATACCCGGTGAAAGGAAAGATTGTCACGGTACGAGGTGAAGAGGAGTATATGGTGAGTCATCTCAATTCTTTTCGATACATATAGATGGACGAGGAATTCATCGAAACCCCTTGTCAGAACTTTGAAGAGGTCCCTCAGACTTTGGCGTCAACTAAAGTTTCTACCGACAAACCTCCAATGAACATGGCTTCTCTCAAGGATGCCAGGGCTGTAATTGAAGAAGGTGGGTGTACAAATTGGGGTCAGCTCCCTGATTTCACGCACAAAACTGAGAAATTTGGTTTGGGCTTTACTACAGAGGCTCAAAGGGTTGATAGGCGCGCACGAATTGGAAGACCTCCTCTGTGTATCAGCAATCAAGGAGTTAATGCAATCGGAGATGGTGAAGAAGATACAGACATCGACAGCTGGATCTACCCAACAACCAATGGTTGATTGAGTAACTGGACGGAGAAGGACTTCATACATGTTTCTTTTATTCCACAGTAATTGACTTTTGTTTTATGATTTGTAATAAACAGTTTGAAACTTTACGGCCTGGTGCCTTGCCTGAGGCACTTTGGCTTTGCTTGTGAGGACTTATTATTTGTCATTTTCATATATCATTAATAAAGCATTGGACGTTTCTTGCATTACAAATTTTGCGCTCCTTGTTTTTCTTTTCTGTCTCTCACTTTATCAAAACAGCTATTCTCTTACACACACTCACATATCATAATGCAAATCTGTATCCACTCTGGATCCCATTGATAACAACTCTGCTACTGCTAGTTATGACTTCGAAAATCCGATCAACCAAGCTGAGGACAAAGGTGAGGATGATTGTGAGGTTCCTGGAGAACTTGCTAAACTGTTACTACAGGAAGAAAGGGCCTTACAGCCTCATGAAGATCCAGTTGAGTCAGTGAATTTGGGTACAGAGGAAGACAGGAAAGAAGTTAAGATAGGTGCGAATCTGGAGCCTAGTGTCAAGCAGCGTTTGATATAGATGCTACGTGACTATGTTAAGATCTTCGCTTGGTCTTACGAAGATATGCCTGGTTTAGACACTGACATTGTGGTACACCGCCTGCCAACTAAAGAAGATTGTCCTCCGGTAAAGCAGAAGGTTCGCCGTATGCGCCCTGAGATGTCTGAGAAAATCAAAGCTGAGGTCATGAAACAGTTCGACGCAGGATTTTTAGCTATCACTTCTTACCCGCAGTGGGTTGCCAACGTTGTTCTGGTGCCTAAGAAATATGGGAAAGTATGGATGTGTGTGGACTATAGAAATCTGAATAGGGCGAACCCCAAGGATGACTTCCCACTTCCTCACATCGATGTTCTGGTCGACAACACTGTGCAGCATAAGCTCTTCTCCTTCATGGATCGTTTTTCTGGTTACAATCAGATAAAGATGGCTCCCGAGGACATGGAGAAGATAACCTTCGTTACAAAGTGGGGCACCTTCTGTTACAAGGTAATGCCTTTCGGGTTAAAGAATGTTGGGGCAACTTATCAGCGCGCCATGGTCACTTTGTTCCACGACATGAATCTCCATGAGATTAAGGTTTATGTTGATGACATGATAGCAAGGTCCCAGACTAAGGAAGAACACCTTGACCATCTCCAGAAACTGTTCGACAGGTTGAAGACATATAAGCTGAGGTTGAACCCGAACAAGTGCACCTTCGGGGTAAGGTCTGGTAAGCTGCTAAGTCTCTTCGTCAGTGATAAGGGTATTCAGGTGGACCCTGCCAAGGTAAAAGCCATACTGGAGTTGCCGGCTCCCCGCACAGAAAAGGAAGTTATAGGCTTTTTGGGACGTCTGAATTACATCGCCAGGTTCATTTCACATCTGACTACTACTTGTGAGCCAATCTTCAAGCTACTGAAGAAAGAACAAGTGGTAAAGTGGAATGACGAATGCCAGACCGCTTTCGAAAGAATCAAAGAATATCTTCAAGAGCCACCTATTTTAATGCCTCCAATTGAAGGAAGACCTTTAATCTTATACTTGACAGTGTTGGATAATTCAATGGGGTGCGTGCTGGGGCAGCATGACGAGTCTGGCCGAAAAGAGCACGCTATTTACTACCTTAGCAAAAATTTTACCGACTGTGAGACCCGATACTCATTGCTCGAGAAAACTTGTTGCGCTTTGGCATGGGCTGCTCACCAGCTGAGACAGTATATGCTGACTCACACCACCCTATTGATATCAAAAATGGATCCAATCAAGTATATCTTCGAGAAGCCCGCCTTGTCCGGAAGAATAACAAGATGGCAGATGATCTTAACTGAGTATGACATCCAATACACAACCCAAAAAGCAATCAAGGGGAGTGTATTGGCGGATCATTTGGCGCATCAGGCCGTGGATGACTACCAATCCATGAATTTCGAGTTCTCGGATGAGAACATCATGTTGGTGATCGACTATGAAGAACCTGGACCGGATGAAGGACCTGAGGAAGGATCCCGATGGTCTATGTATTTTGATGGAGCCTCAAACGCGTTGGGTAATGGCATTGGCATTGTGATCATATCTCCTGAGGTCTGTCATACTCCATTCACCTCCCGATTATGTTTTAAATGTACCAACAATATGGCGGAATATGAAGCATGTATCCTGGGTCTTCGAGCTGCTATTGACTTGAGGATTAAGTTCTTAAGTGTATTCGGAGATTATACTCTAGTGATCAGTCAGATCAAAGGCGAGTGGGATACGAAGCACCCGAATCCTATTCCTTACAAAGAATATGTACTGGCCTTGCTCCCACAGTTTGAGGAGATAACCTTTGAGCACTTCCCAAGAGAAGAGAACCAGTTAGCGGGCGCGCTAGCTACCATGTCTTCTATGTTCAAGGTTAGGTGGGACAATGAAGCTCCCCAGATTACCATTGAGAGGTTGGAAGAACCCGCACATTGTTGTGACATTGAGACTGAAGAGGTAACATATAAACCCTAGTTCCACGGGATAAAGAGGTATCTTGAGGCTCAAGAGTACCCCGAGGGTGCATCTGTTAATGATAAGAAGTTTATGAGAAGGTTCTCTGCGAAATTCTTCATCAGTAATGGGATCCTCTATAAGCGTAACCATGATTCAACCTTACTGCAATGTATGGACAAGGGCGAGGCAGAAAGGATCATGGCAGAGTTACATGAAGGTACTTTCGGAACTCATTCCAGTGGACATACCATGGAAAAGAGGATCCTAAAGGCTGGTTATTATTGGTCCATTATGGAAGCCGATTGTTATCAACACTCTCGGACCTGTCATAAATGCCAAGTCTATGTTGATAAGGTGCATGTACCTCCAGTTCCTCTGAATGTTTTGATAGCTCCTTGGCCCTTTGCAATGTGGGGCATCGATATGATCGGCGAGATCAGACCTACTGCGTCTAATGGACATTGTTTCATTCGTGTAGCAATTGATTATTTTGCGAAGTGGGTTGAGGCAGCTTCCTTTGCTACAGTAACCAAGAATATCGTGGCGCGGTTTATCTGACACAATCTGATCTGTCGATATGGTGTACTAGAGAGGATCATTACTGACAATGGTACAAATCTTAACAATACGATGATCACCGAGCTCTGCAAATAGTTCAAGATTCAGCATCATAACTCTTCTCCCTATCGGCCGAAGATGAATGGGGTTGTTGAAGCGGCTAACAAGAACATCAAGAAGATGACGGTAACATACAAAGACTGGCACGAGATGTTACCATTCTCTCTTCATGGGTACCGTACCTCAGCACGGACGTCGACGGGGGAAACACCCTACTCTCTGGTGTATGGCATGGAGGCAGTCCTACCCATCAAAGTCCAGATACCCTCTCTCTAGATTATGAAGGATGCGGGTTTGAACGAAGACGACTGGATCCAAACCCGGCTGGATCAGTTGAATTTAATCGATGAAAAGAGACTTACTACTATCTGTCATGGTCAGACGTATCAAAAGCGAATGATCAAGTCTTTTAACAAGAAAGTTAGACGACAAGAATATCAGGTCGGGGATCTAGTGATCAAACGCATCATACTGCCGCAAGGTGATCCCAGGGGAAAATGGACCCCCACATACGAAGGGCCATTTGTGGTTAAGAACATTTTCTCAGGAGGAGCTATGATTCTAACCACCATTGATGGTGACGACCTTCCCCACCCCGTCAATGCAGACATAGTGAAAAGATATTACGCATAATCAAAGACCCGCTAGGTTGACTGGCCTAGGCAAAAATAAGGGCTTCCCGGCGAACCAAAGGGTTCGAGCAAAAGTAAGGGATGAAAATGAAAAAATATTGTACACCCGGCAAGTCGAAAACCTGAAAAGGCGGCTTGGGAAAAAAAGGGTATCCCGGTGGACTAAAAACCCGAAAAGGCGGTCCAGGCAAAAATTAGGGATCAAAGCATAACACTATGTCTCATTGGATCATCTTGCAGCCATACTTCGGTATCGACTATCAAGCTCAGACGGCTCCAATCAATCTGATCTACCTTCGACCAAGTAGCAAAGTGATGAGACGCTCGAAGATATAAAGGCAATAGCAGAGTTGGAACCCAATGGGATTGTTTCACATAGCTGTTTTACTTTCTTTTTCACAAATTGTAATTTCTATCCTTCGGCGGCATTCTCTTACTAGGATGTCAGCCTCTTGTACAAAACACATATTACAGGCCAACTTCAAAATCAATACAATTCATTTTCACAAGAAATTCCGATTTGTTTTTCTTTTTCTGTTTTGTTTTGCAAGAACGTCCAATGATTCATTTTTGATATATGCATTTGAAAATAATTGCTGCTCTTATATATTTACATAAGAAACAAAAGACAATTACTCGTAATTCCAAGAACCGGGGCAAGCAAGAAATGTTCAAGCCTTACAGTTGCTCTACCCACCAGGTACAGGGATAGATCCAGCTTGAAAATATGACTAAAAAGTACCTACACTCCCCGTAGAGTAGGAAGTATCCAAAGACAGTGGTGTTAGCTCTACCCAGCCAAGCTTCATAATCACGAATGAGTCAGCAAATCCCTCCTCAAGCAGAGTTTATCTATTACCAGCAATAGAAGTTCACCACCAGCCGAGTTTATTTCTCCAAATTAGCCAACAGGGTACTTCTCTTCCCCACAGAGTCATCCTCCCACGGGATTATTCTCAAACAGAGCCTCCCCCGGCGGAATATTCTCAAGCAAAACAGACGTAAGTCTCCGGCTAATCATCTTCGGTCAATATCCCCAGCGAGAACGAAGAACTCAACTCCTTATACTCTCCGACAGTAACCCAGGATTTATTCTCCCATGCCGGAGAATATCACAAGAACATTGCATATCCATACATCATGGCATGCGCATATGCATCATACAACACAACCTCATTTATTTTGAAAACATCATTACTCAATACATTTCATACATCATGACATTACATACGACTAACTCTTTACCTTTCAGGGAAAGAGGTAATCAAGTTCTCATAAGTTTTCTCTGGTTCAGTCAAATCGATATTAAGATTTCTATTCCAGTTCAAGCTATGAAGCCCGAAAATCAACCGGATAATATCTTGATTTCTCCAAAATACTATGAAGCCTGGAATCGACCAAATAGTGGTATATCTTAAGTACAAGCTATGAAGCCTGGAGATCGGCCAGAAAAGAGCTTAACCATCAATAAGTTATTGTGAAGCCTGGAAATCGACCAGATAGCAGTACAAGATACCATGAAGCCTGGAATCGACCAGACAGTGGTACAACACACCGTGAAGCCTGGCGCACAATCATATAACGGTATAAGATGCTGTGAAGACTGGATCACGACCAGATAATGGCAAAGAACACTAAAGCCTGGGACACGACCAGATAACAGTATAAGGTACTGCGAAGCTTGGAATTCGACCAAATAGCAGTTTACTCGGCCAATTACTATGAAGCCCGGAAATCGACCGGATATTAGTATGCCTTAAATTCAAGTTGAAGCCCGGATGCAACCGGATAACCACCTAACTCCTTCTGAAGCCTGGAGCACGACCAGATAATAATTGAGAAATTGCAAAGCCTGGAACACAACCAGATAGCAAGTTTAATCTCATCTCCCTAGTAAGTCGCTGCAAAGCTTGGAGCACGACCAGATAGCAGTTCATTTTCACCTCCTCGACTAAGATATGATTCCCTAGTAGATTAACGGACAACTGAAGCTCCTAAAATTATGTTTCTCTCAAGACAGAGACCAGCATTCCCCAGCAAAATCCTCCTCAACAACAGGTATACAGGTTCTCGCAAAGGAATCTCTTATGCGATCGACACTTCTTCTGATGGCATCTTTAAGCCCATCTTTCGTTGTTGACTTCCAAATGGCATCTATAAGCCCATTCCCGATATCACAAGACCAGTACCACTTCATGCGAGTGCAAATTTCTGGGAACTCTAGTGTTCAATCATCTTCCACCTTCAAATCACGAAAGGCAGACAAGCCAATCTACATCCTCAGGTTTAAGAAGATTGAACAGGGGTAGTTGTTGTACCCCAAAATTTTCCCTCCCATTTTTCTCAAATACATGTTAAGTAAGGCCTTCAAATTGCTCAAGGAAGTCCAAGAGTTGACCAGACAAACTCTCTCCTAAGGCAGTCTACCTCAAATTAGGGTTTCATGTTGCATCAAGATGCTTGAATCCAAAGGATCCCAAATGCTCACCATTTCCCTAATATGTTCTCAAGATCATCCATGCCAATTTTCAAGCCTTGCAGAGGAAGTTTGCTCAGTCAATTGCTCAAAGGCCTGAAAATCGATTGTGCTAGGGAAAAAGTCAACTGTGGCCCACATACAGTCAAACTTCAAGATTTTTGGTCAACATTCTCATTTTGAAGTATTATTCATCATTTGATCAAGGGTTGATCATGATTCCTCAAGGATTTCTCACAATTCATCAAAATCCAAAACTTGCTAAATTAGGGTTTTGCAGGAAAAGTTAACTTAACTTTGACCAAGCATAACTCTATCATACTTTATCAAAAATGACCCATACAAAGCTCATTTTGAAGAGGATGTAATTCCATACCATTCATCTTCATCTCCCAAGTTCAAAATGTGCACTCACAAGAAGATATAAATTTGGACATTATAGGTTATTTTGAAAAGTCAACAAAAACACCTTTTGGGTCAAAGCTTCATACATGAACAAGGAAGACTCAATTGAGATGAGACTAAAAGGGTTGCTTAGAGGACATATTAAGCTTTCTAAAAAGTTAAAGAACACACCTCTAGGGTCATAATTGAAGGAGTTGTAAATTGGCCAAGTTGACCCTTTTTGCAAAATTGCCAAAAGTCAAGTGTGCCCAAAATTGCATTTTTTGCTAAATGGGCCCAACTTTTTATGCTTGCACTGAGTTTGTAATGTGACCCACGACCCATGAGCCCTTCCACTTGTCATTCTTTTACTTTTGTAATTTAAATCAAACAAAATCAAAATAAAATAATGAAAATATCAAAAGCTAATTAAATATTGAGATTTTGTGCATAATTAGGTCCATTACACAGCTGGAAACCAGATCAAATCGTGCAAGGTTCAAAATAAACACAAAAAGATTGAATTTTATTGATTTGGAAAGATTTTATGCAAAGATTGAATCATGAATCAATGATCATAATTGGAAAAGATTTGAAACAAGTTGCAACCCTAATACACTCTAGTATACATAAGGATAAAGTGCAGACCAAAAACAAGAGGCTAGAGGCGTGCAAAGGAGAGAACGAATTTCAAAAATTCAAGGAAAAGTTGCAAACTGACTTCCAGGTTTCAGGCCATCTTGTAACACGCCGTTTATATTTAAATGTTATTTCATTAATTATTTTCAAAAACTATTAAATTATATCTATTTTGAGAAATATATTCAATTGATATCGATTAAAATATTAATTGGGTAATATGAAATAAAAATATTTATTATGTCGAAATATTATTTTGAATAATATTAATTTGGTGTGTAGTAATATTTGACTTTGTTTGATTAATTGGCATGATTAGGTTTATATAGAATAAATATTATTTAGTGTAATATTGTTTTAATAGAGTTATATATTATAATTTGAATTAAATAATTATTGGGGCCAAATTATAATTTTAGAAAGATAGAGGGAGGAAAGTTAGTAGTATAAGGATAGTTTTATAAAATAGAAAAGTAGAGTTAGTAAGAGTAGTTGGTAAGAAGAGAAAGAAGAAAGAAAAGAGAGAAGAAAGAGAGAAGAAGAAGAGAAGAGAAGGAGAAGGCTAGGGTTTGTTCTACAAAATCATCATCTTGTTCCAAGAAAATCAACACTAGAGGTAAGGGTTTGACTTCCACCAATTATTTAGTGTGTGATTTTATAGTTTTGATTTTGGAATAAATTAGGGGTTTAGGGTATTAGTTTCACTACTATGTTTCGATGGAAAAAAATTGGTAAATTGATGATATTGAGAGATGATTTAGGACCCAATATAACTAGATATACACATAAATAAGTGCCTTAGTATTTTCTGTGCAAAAATTTCATAGCTGCTACTGTTGCGTGAGATGAAGGGCAATTGGAGCCACTTGTTTAGCATACTGAGCGCTAGATGAATTGGTTTTCCAGAAGCAATATACTTGCGTTACTGTACCGCATGGAATGGAGTGGCACTTGACTTGTAACACAGTAGAGTAGCATATGAATGGGATTTTTTTTTAATGGCCTTGTTCTGTTTCATTAATATGTGTATATACATTATGTAGCTTGTTTCGTTAACATGCGGCACACCTAGCTATTAAGGGAGGATAATAAATTGACGGTACTGTATCAGCCTGTGATATGAACTTAATAAAAACCATGTCTTGTTACTGTATAGCCTATGTTAATGATATATAATACTATTTCTTTAGTATATAATAATAATAATAATAATAATAATAATAATAATAATAATAATAATAATAATAATAATAGTAATGATTTAATATCTTTAATAACTAATTTTGTAGTATTTATAAAGTAGAAATAATATAATTTTTGGCCGATAATTAATTAACCGATTTTAGCCGAAATAGTCTAAATTATTATGCGGTTTATGGTAGTAATTTTGGTTGATCTGTTGGGTGGCATTTTATTGAAAAATGTGAATTTTGCAGGTGAAGTCGAATTAAGTTGAATGCTTCCGGTTTATGAAATTGTGTTTGATTTGAATAAATCATGGAAGTAACATTGTTTATTCTTGTACATTACTTGATTTGTGAATTATATTTGCAATGCATGTACAATTGTTGGTATTTCATTGTGTTGGAATATGTGGTATGTGTATGTTAAGGTCGGAAGTGGTCTTAATTGCATACGAGTTGTTGGTTGTACATTGCATGGCATGGTTGGTCTTGAAATAGAGACGGTGAAACAGTGGGTTCATATTTTATAGACGTTGATCCTTGAATGGAAATAGACGTAGTGGCTTTGACCCGGAAAAGGAACATAGGCGGTGAAACTTGAGTTCACATAAAGATAGACGTTGATCCTATGATGGAAATAGACGTAGTGGCTTTGATCCTATGTGGAAATATAGGCGGTGGAACTTCGGGTCCACGAGTCGGTACCGCATTCGCATATGTGGAGTCGTGTTGTGAGTCACATGCATAATTGTGTATATTGTGTATGTGTGTTGATGTGTTTGGTCATGTGCCAATATTGTTGTTGTTTGAATAATGGTTATGTGCCAATGATGTGAGTATTCGGATAATTGGTTTATATGGTTAATGTGTTGGAAATGACTTCCTTGAGTACGGATACTATATGTGATAAAATGAATATGATCATGATGTATTGCTTTATTTATTGCCATTGCTTTACCTTAATTACATGTTATATGATTATTGGAATTCTTACCCTTCTGTTTGAAAATGCTTTTGATGGCATTGTTCAGGTACCGAGGATGGTAGCGCGAGGCGCTAGTTAGCGGATGCATTGGATTTCAATCTGTTTTATTTTGATTAGAGTCGAGTCGATGCTCTGGTAGTAACACTTGGGGGGGGTATATTTCGTGTCGAACTCGTCTATTTTGTATTCGGATTATGATGTATATAATCCTTACTTTGTGTATATTATTTTGTGTATGTGAGACTTGATAACATATGCTTTATGTGAATTATCATAGCTTGATGCCTTGAATTATGTTTTGATTCCTCCATGAATGGAGATGAAGTTAAATATTGAAACTCCGTTGCGTTTGCACGAGAGAAAGAAGTTAAATATTTATGTATGTTTGTTTTGTGTTGATATGCTTAAATTTACAAACGTACCCTGTCCGTTTTTCTTTAAAATTTTGGAATGTGATGTGTGTTGTGACATCCCTTCCGTGCAAATTTATTTTCTCTGATTTTAATTCTTGCCTTTTATTTGGGGTAATTAGAGGGGGTGTTACAATAGTGGTATCAGAGCATAGTCGGTCAGTTGTCAGGTCTTATTTTTGTTAATCCCTTGTATTTGATTGTGTGGCTAACGCGATCAATACTTTGTGTTGTAGAGAGATGGCTGGTAGAAGGAATGATGATGCTTTAGCTGAGGCATTGAGGTTGCTTGCAGGGTCAATAAATCAGATGCCGCAAACGACTCAAGCGCCACATGATGGTACTGAAGATGCTTTCCGTGCTCTTGGGAAGTTCCAAAAGAACAACCCGCCTACTTTCAAGGGAGAGCATGCTCCGGTGGAAGCTCAAGAATGGTTAAAAGCAATTGAGAAAATCTTTCTTGTGATGAATTGCACCGACGCTCAGAAAGTGCAATTCGGAACACACATGTTGATTAAAGAGGCCGAAGACTGGTGGATCAACGCTAGTCAGAGGTATGAGGAGGAGCAGGTTGTGGTGACTTGGGAAATTTTCCGAGATGCATTCTTGGAGAATTATTTTCCGAAGGATGTTCGTGGTAAAAAGGAAGTTGAATTCCTGGAATTGAAACAAGGTAGTGGTTCGATAGCTGACTATGCGGCTAAATTTCAAGATTTGATCAAATACTGTCCTCACTACAACACTGTTAATGCTGAGAGGTCGAAGTGCCTTAAGTTTGTTAATGGTTTGAGGCCGGACATAAAGAAGGCGATTGGGTATCAGCAGATTACAAGATTCTCTGAGTTGGTTAATAAGAGTCGTATCTACGACGAAGACAGTCGGGATAGCACTGCTTATTACAAGAGCTTGAGTGAGAAAAGAGGTAAGGGACAGATGCGTCCTAAGCCTTATGATGGAAGAGGAAAGAGACCAATAAGCAGTGAAAAGAGTCCGAGTGGGGGAGTGACTACTCCAATCAAGTGTTTTAAATGTGGTAAAGAGGGACATCGTGCTATGGAATGTCGCCAGGGGATAGTTAAGTGTTTCAAGTGTGACAGGGTGGGTCACAAAGCGGTGGATTGTAGAGTTGGTGTGAGTGTAACTTGCTTTAATTTTGGTGAGCGAGACCACATAAGTACCAAATGTCCAAAGCCAAAGAAAGAAGTTGGAAAAGTATTCGCTTTATCTGGAGCAGAGACTTTTGCTGAGGAACGTCTAATCAGAGGTACATGCTTTATCTCTAATGTGTCTTTGGTTGCTATTATTGATACGGGTGCGACGCATTCGTTTGTTGCTTTAGATTGTGCCAAGATATTAGGCCTTGTCTTGTCTACTTTGGATCGAAGTATGGAGGTAGATACACCTGCGATGGGTTCAATTTCTACTTCAGTTGTTTGTTTGAAGTGTCCTTTGCGCATGTGCGGAAGAGATTTCGAAGTTGATCTCGTGTGTCTTCCTTTGCATCAGATAGATGTGATTCTGGGTATGGACTGGTCGAAAGCCAACCATGTCTATATCAACTGTTTTGCTAAGGCTGTTCTTTTTCTCGAGTCCGAGAAAGATGGTGTGGTTTTCTTGTCTACACAGCAAGTTGAGAAGAGTGTGAAGAATGGAGATGGGTTGTTTATGCTTATGGCGAGTATGGTTTTGGAAGATGGTAGAGTAAGAAAGGATTATCCTGTGGTATGCGAATTTCCTGAAGTGTTTCCTGAAGAGATTACGGATTTACCTCCTGAGCGCGAGGTAGAGTTTTCCATCGACTTAATTCCTGGTACTAGTCCTGTTTCGATGGCTCCTTATAGGATGTCACCGTCGGAACTAGTGGAACTGAAGAGTCAGCTGGAAGAGTTGCTTGACAAAAGGTTTATTCGTCCTAGTGTGAGTCTGTGGGGTGCTCCAGTTTTACTTGTGAAGAAGAAAGAAGGAACAATGAGACTTTGTGTGGATTATAGGCAGCTAAACAAAGTGACCATTAAGAACAAGTATCCTTTGCCAAGGATTGATGATTTAATGGATCAGCTGGTGGGTGCGTGTGTGTTTAGCAAGATTGACTTGAGGTCAGGCTATCATCAGATTCGCGTGAAAGCGGGTGATATTCAGAAAACTGCGTTCAGAACTCGTTATGGACACTATGAGTATTCGGTGATGCCTTTTGGTGTTACGAATGCACCTGGTGTGTTCATGGAGTATATGAACAGAATCTTTCATGAGTTTCTGGATAAGTTTGTGGTGGTGTTCATCGATGACATTTTGATTTATTCTAAGAGTGAAGCAGAGCATGCCGAACACTTGAGAATTGTTTTGTCAATTCTGAAGGAAAATCATTTGTTTGCTAAACTTTCGAAGTGCGAATTATGGTTAGAACAAGTGAGTTTCCTTGGTCACGTGATATCTCGTGGAGGTATTGTTGTGGATCCTTCGAAGATAGAAGCCGTGTCATAATGGGAATCTCCAAAGTCAGTTTTTGAGATTCGAAGCTTTCTTGGTTTAGCGGGTTACTACCGTAAGTTCATTGAAGGCTTTTCCAAGCTAGCTTTACCATTGACACAATTGACTAGGAAGAGTCAAGCGTTCGTATGGACTCGGCAGTGTGAAGATAGTTTCCAAGAGTTGAAGAGAAGGTTGACAATTGCGCCAGTTTTGATTTTGCCTAAACCATCTGAACTGTTTACGGTCTATTGCGATGCTTCTTTGATGGGTTTAGGAGGTGTGTTAATGCAAAATGGGCAGGTTGTGGCGTATGCTTCGAGGCAACTCAAGGTGCATGAGAGGAATTATCCAACTCATGACTTGGAGTTGGCAGCGGTGGTTTTTGTGTTAAAGATTTGGAGGCATTATTTGTTTGGGTCGAGATTCGACGTCTTTAGCGATCATAAGAGTTTGAAATATCTGTTTGATAAAAAAGAGTTGAATATGAGGCAAAGAAGGTGGCTAGAGTTTCTTAAAGATTATGACTTCAGTTTGAATTACCATCCTGGTAAGGTAAACGTGGTTGCAGATGCTTTGAGCAGAAAGTCTTTACACATGTCTATGTTGATGGTTAAAGAATGGGAATTGTTGGAGCAATTTCGAGATTTGAGTTTGGTGTGTGAAGAGACTTATTTTGGCGTGAAGCTTGGTATGATGAAGCTTACTAGTGGTGTCTTGGAAGAGATTAGAGATGGGCAAAAGTCAGATTTGGTTTTGGTTGACAAGTTTACTTTGGTGAATCAAGGTCAAGGTGAAGAGTTCAGAATTAATGAGAATGGAATTTTGAGATGTCATGATAGAGTTTGCGTTCCCGATGTGGGGGATGTGAAAAAGAGGATTCTTGAGGAAGGTCATAGAAGTGGGTTAAGTATTCACCCTGGTGCTAAGAAGATGTATCAAGATTTAAAGAAGCTGTTTTGGTGGCCTTGTATGAAGAAAGAAATTGCTGAGTTTGTGTATGCTTGTTTGGTTTGCCAAAAGTCTAAGATTGAACATCAGAAGCCTTCGGGTTTGTTGTAACCGTTGTCTATTCCCGAGTGAAAGTGGGATAGTATCTCGATGGATTTTGTTTCTGGTTTGCCGAGGACTCCGAGTAACCATGAGGCTATTTGGGTCATAGTGGATAGATTGACTAAATCTGCACACTTTATTCCGATTAGGATGGATTACACTATGGAGAAGCTTGCTAAGTTGTATGTGGAACGGATTGTTTGTTTACATGGTATTCCTACATGTATTGTTTCAGATAGAGATCCGCGTTTCACTTCAAGATTTTGGGAAGGTTTACAAAGAGCCTTGGGTACTAAGCTGAGATTGAGTTCCGCTTATCATCCTCAGACGGATGGTCAAACGGAGAGAACAATTCAGTCACTTGAGGATTTGTTGCGTGCTTGTGTTTTGGATCAAGGAGGTTCATGGGAGAGTCATTTGCCTTTGATTGAGTTTACTTATAATAATAGTTTTCATTCTAGCATTGGCATGGCTCCTTTTGAGGCATTGTATGGAAGACGGTGTAGGACACCTTTGTGTTGGTACGAGACGGGAGAAAGTGCTATAGTTGGTCCGAAATTGGTTCAAGAGGCTACGGATAAGATCAAATTGATAAGAGAGAAGATGAAAGTGTCTCAGAATTGCCAAAAGAGTTACTATGACAAGAGGAGGAAACCTCTTGAGTTCAAGAAGGATGAACATGTGTTTTTGAAGGTGAATCCAACTACGGGTGTTGGAAGGGCGCTTAAATCGCGGAAGTTAACACCTCGGTTTATTGGTCCTTATCAGATTTCAGAGCGGATTGGAAGTATGGCTTATCGGATTACATTTCCGCCATCACTTTCAAATTTGCATGATGTGTTTCACGTTTCGCAATTATGAAAGTATATTGCGGATCCGTCTCATGTTATTCAAGCGGATGATTTGGAAGTAAGAGACAATTTGACGGTTGAGGTTTTACCGGTGAGGATTGAAGATAGAAAGGTGAAACAACTAAGAGGAAGAGAGATTGCTTTGGTTAAAGTTGCATGGGGTGGTTCGGCGAATGGTAATGTGACGTGGGAGCTTGAAAGTCGGATGCGGGATTCCTATCCCGAATTGTTCGTTTAGAGGTAATTTTCGAGGCCGAAAATCTTTTAAGTGGGGGAGAGTTGTAACACGCCGTTTATATTTAAATGTTATTTCATTAATTATTTTCCAAAACTATTAAATTATATCTATTTTGAGAAATATATTCAATTGATATCGATTAAAATATTAATTGGGTAATATGAAATAAAAATATTTATTATGTCGAAATATTATTTTGAATAATATTAATTTGGTGTGTAGTAATATTTGACTTTGTTTGATTAATTGGCATGATTAGGTTTATATAGAATAAATATTATTTAGTGTAATATTGTTTTAATAGAGTTATATATTATAATTTGAATTAAATAATTATTGGGGCCAAATTATAATTTTAGAAAGATAGAGGGAGAAAAGTTAGTAGTAGAAGGATAGTTTTATAAAATAGAAAAGTAGAGTTAGTAAGAGTAGTTGGTAAGAAGAGAAAGAAGAAAGAAAAGAGAGAAGAAAGAGAGAAGAAGAAGAGAAGAGAAGGAGAAGGCTAGGGTTTGTTCTACAAAATCATCATCTTATTCCAAGAAAATCAACACTAGAGGTAAGGGTTTGACTTCCACCAATTATTTAGTGTGTGATTTTATAGTTTTGATTTTGGAATAAATTAGGGGTTTAGGGTATTAGTTTCACTACTATGTTTCGATGGAAAAAAAATTGGTAAATTGATGATATTGAGAGATGATTTAGGACCCAATATAACTAGATATACACATAAATAAGTGCCTTAGTATTTTCTGTGCAAAAATTTCATAGCTGCTACTGTTGCGTGAGATGAAGGGCAATTGGAGCCACTTGTTTAGCATACTGAGCGCTAGATGAATTGGTTTTCCAGAAGCAATATACTTGCGTTACTGTACCGCATGGAATGGAGTGGCACTTGACTTGTAACACAGTAGAGTAGCGTATGAATGGGATTATTTTTTTAATGGCCTTGTTCTGTTTCATTAATATGTGTATATACATTATGTAGCTTGTTTCGTTAACATGCGGCACACCTAGCTATTAAGGGAGGATAATAAATTGACGGTACTGTATCAGCCTGTGATATGAACTTAATAAAAACCATGTCTTGTTACTGTATAGCCTATGTTAATGATATATAATACTATTTCTTTAGTATATAATAATAATAATAATAATAATAATAATAATAATAGTAATGATTTAATATCTTTAATAACTAATTTTGTAGGATTTATAAAGTAGAAATAATATAATTTTTGGACGATAATTAATTAACCGATTTTAGCCGAAATAGTCTGAATTATTATGCGGTTTATGGTAGTAATTTTGGTTGATCTGTTGGGTGGCATTTTATTGAAAAATGTGAATTTTGCAGGTGAAGTCGAATTAAGTTGAATGCTTCCGGTTTATGAAATTGTGTTTGATTTGAATAAATCATGGAAGTAACATTGTTTAAACTTGTACATTACTTGATTTGTGAATTATATTTGCAATGCATGTACAATTGTTGGTATTTCATTATGTTGGAATATGTGGTATGTGTATGTTAAGGTCGGAAGTGGTCTTAATTGCATACGAGTTGTTGGTTGTACATTGCATGGCATGGTTGGTCTTGAAATAGAGACGGTGAAACAGTGGGTTCATATTTTATAGACGTTGATCCTTGAATGGAAATAGACGTAGTGGCTTTGACCCGGAAAGGGAACATAGGCGGTGAAACTTGAGTTCACATAAAGATAGACGTTGATCCTATGATGGAAATAGACGTAGTGGCTTTGATCCTATGTGGAAATATAGGCAGTGGAACTTCGGGTCCACGAGTCGGTACCGCATTCGCATATGTGGAGTCGTGTTGTGAGTCACATGCATATTTGTGTATATTGTGTATGTGTGTTGATGTGTTTGGTCATGTGCCAATATTGTTGTTGTTTGAATAATGGTTATGTGCCAATGATGTGAGTATTCGGATAATTGGTTTATATGGTTAATGTGTTGGAAATGACTTCCTTGAGTACGGATACTATATGTGATAAAATGAATATGATCATGATGTATTGCTTTATTTATTGCCATTGCTTTACCTTAATTACATGTTATATGATTATTGGAATTCTTACCCTTCTGTTTGAAAATGCTTTTGATGGCATTGTTCAGGTACCGAGGATGGTAGCGCGAGGCGCTAGTTAGCGGATGCATTGGATTTCAATCTGTTTTATTTTGATTAGAGTCGAGTCGATGCTCTGGTAGTAACACTTGGGGGGGTATATTTCGTGTCGAACTCGTCTATTTTGTATTCGGATTATGATGTATATAATCCTTACTTTGTGTATATTATTTTGTGTATGTGAGACTTGATAACATATGCTTTATGTGAATTATCATGGCTTGATGCCTTGAATTATGTTTTGATTCCTCCATGAATGGAGATGAAGTTAAATATTGAAACTCCGTTGCGTTTGCACGAGAGAAAGAAGTTAAATATTTATGTATGTTTGTTTTGTGTTGATATGCTTAAATTTACAAACGTACCCTGTCCGTTTTTCTTTAAAATTTTGGAATGTGATGTGTGTTGTGACATCCCTTCCGTACAAATTTATTTTCTCTGATTTTAATTCTTGCCTTTTATTTGGGGTAATTAGAGGGGGTGTTACACATCTCAAGCCACTCTGATCATACCAATCACTTACTGGACATCCTAGGATTCTATTTCAATCGCTAGCAAGCTTCCCCATGCCTTGAATCACACTGTAAGAGTCACACGATTTGTCTCTTTTCTTGAAATCGATTACATTAATTATGGAATATTTAGCATGTTTGATTGATATATTTATAATCCTTGAGATGTTTGCAAGCTAATGGTTATGATTAATTTCATTTTTATTGACTGTACATCAAGTTGCCATGGCTAGGGTTCGTGCTTTGTTTTTAGGGGTTTTGCACACAGGAAAAATTGGCCATTAATAATGGTACCATGATGCTTGTGAGGTTGCAACGAGTGGATTGGTACTATTGGTTGTCATTTATCATGTGTATACAAGATTTTGGAATGAACAGGGGTTGTAGTTAAACTCAGATTCTGTAGGTAAAAGCTTCCAGGGCTAACACGACGGTGGGAGGAAGAAGATGGTCATGTGGCACTCCCTGACTTGCCAATTCAAATTTCGCGCGTTTTAAGATTTAATATTTTGTTTATATTATATAATAATTATTTGCTATTGTTTAGACGACTAACCATGCCAGCTCAGTTAGCAAGCGTGCAGTATGATAATGCTCAAGGACCTAGGTTCGATCCACAGGTCCCAACATTGCTTCATATTGTTTTTCTTTACATAATCAGGTGCACAAGTATCCCCTGCGTCCACCATACATCATCAGCATCCAACCATCAGATCAACAATATGCCAGATCTAAGGCTTCTCCAATGAGGGTCCACCATGCGCCTAAGTCAATGAATACACATGATCTGGCAAAGTCAACAAAGGCCAGGAGTTATTGGGCTCATAATTTCCAACCACACCCCCTTTTTGCTAAACAACACCAGGCCCATTCTTTCTTTTTATTTATTTCTTTTATTTATTTAATTTGCTTAATTGTTTTTTTTTACAAAATTAATTTCTTTTTTTTTCACAAAAAATCATAAAATCAAGTTTCACAAAAAATTTAGAATTAGGTTTTATTTTATCAAATTAAATTTAATGTTAGTTTAATTTAATTTAGGTTAATTCTAACTTTTTATATATTTAAAATCAATTAGAAAAAATTAGGGTTAACTCTTGATTTAATTTTTACTTCTTTTATCAAAAACAAAAAATACAAAAAATAGGTTAATTCAATTATTTTCCTTAACTTAAATTAAATTAGTAATTAGGTTATTTTTATTCAATTGAACTTTATTTTCTCAAAAAATCAAAAACAACACAAAAAAATGATTTTTCTTTTAAATTACAATTAGGTAGTTGGGGTCAAAACCTTAAATCTCTCGTTTTCGATTCATCGCGCGCGTTTATCATTTTTGCAATATTAATGTAACTGCTCACGGTATGTAATAGTTTAATTTAGGACTTTCTTTATTTATCGATTTTACGGGTTTTTTGGCTATGTAATTAATCCCTACCCCGAAGCCTTGTAATAGTGTAGTTTTATTTTCTCGCATTTAATTCTCGCAGATATTAACTGTTTAGATGTATGTTAATAGGATTGTATGACAAGATTGCTTGATAACTTAAAACGGCTAGAAAACCCTAATGTGCAAAGATAATAACTGAAATCAAATCACTCGCACATGCGCACTCTTAGGGTATACTCTCACTTCGGTTTCCTTCGGTAAACGGTCATTAAGTATAGGGTGTCTTAGTGGTTGCCCCCTTTGTCTAACAAAGATCAAAAGTCCCGTTCGGAAACGTTGCCTCAGAAATGTTGCCTCGAATATGATCTTAAGGATCTAGGGTTATTACTAAGACATCCTAATATTGCTTTACTGATTGTACGTCCCTTTCGAATTGACCCTTACAACTCCAACGACGGTGCTTCCTATTTCTCAATAGTAGGATATCATTGTCTAAAGGAAACAAGAACATAAACGATCTTTTTCGAGTAGGTAGATGCTAGTAGGTACTTGCTCAAATCAACTTTTTCACACCAAACACTTTTCAAACTAAAGTTTTCAAAAACACTTCGTGACACTCTTGAGGACAAAAACAAGGGTTAAAACGAAGTAAAACAAAACTTTTCAAAACAAACACACACAAGCAATTTTTTTAAAAGATGAGCAAGTACCTAAGAGCCCATGAAAAACCATGGATAGAAAGGGTGCTAACACCTTCCTTTTCTATAATCTACCCCCCGTACTCAAAATCTCGAAAAAGGATTTTTTTTTTCTGTGCTTTTTTCCTTTCCGGTTGGATAAAATAAAAGTCGGCGGCGACTCTTGCTTACCGCGACATTTTGCAAATACAAACGCAAACCAGCATTTTCAAAACAGTCGGTTCTGCCACCGTATCACACCCCGCAAGTCTAATATGCCTCCAAGAATGAAATTGGGGCATCCTCCAGCAGTTCACATAATCATACTCCCCGTAAAATCCCCTGCATAATTCTCTTCTCCAGCAGGGTTTACTTCTCCAGCAGGGTTTATTTCCCTAGCATGGTTTATTTCCCCAATGGAATTTAACTTCCCAAGAAGAGTTCATTCCTTTGATTACTGCAAATCCATGATAGATTTATCTTCTCCAGCAGAATATAGTCAAAGTTTGCTATCCCCAGAGAGTTGCAATGAAATCTGAAATCGGGCCAAATATCATTTAATGTTGTCCTCCCCAGAAGGGTCACATCAATATCAGAAACTTATTCAACACCTCAGAAGGTTATCAATCTCTTTTATCCCCAATCAAGGTATATAAGGACTAAACTCCCCAGTAGAGCGATGAATAACCAATGTTCCCGAACTCTTCTATTCTCAAGAAAAAGTCAAACATTCCCAGCGAAGTATCCTCAAAACATAAAGCAAGAATCCACAACAGAGACATTCTAAACAGAATTGAAGAATCATCTTCTTCATTCTCCGTAACAGTCAGGGATTTATTTTCCCTAGTCAAAGATGTTATATGAAGTTACCGATACGCCTCAATGAAATTTTACATCCATACATCATCTACAAGTATCATAGCATATGCATACGAAACGCATGTGACACTCTCATTCACTTTGAGAACATTATTACACAATGTATTACATACATCATGACATTGCATAAAGACTAACTTTGTCTTTTCAGGTAAAAGTCTACAAACAGACGAATATCATCGACAAATTTTCTAGCAGGTTAGAGATTAATTCCCGAAATAAGACGAGACAACTATTTTTATGACAAGTCGCAGATTAATTCCCGAAACAAGACGGGGAAACTATCTATATGACTACGACAATATGAATTCCCAAAACAGGACGAGTTTACCAACAAAAAGCAGGTCCAAGATTAACTCCTGAAACAGGACGGGGAAACTATCTATATAATCAAGCAAAGATTAACTCCAGAAACAGGATAAGGAAACTATCTTTATAACCAGGAAAAGATTAACTCCCAAAACAGGATGGGGAAACTATCGACATTAACAGGTGGTATGAATTCCCGAAACAGAACGGGTTTGCCAATAAAAGCAGATTATAAATCAATTCCTGAACCAGGACGAGGCGACTATTTACATGACAAGCATTTTTCTCATAGAATAAATCTAACAAGCATTTCCCTCAAAGGCTAAATCTGACAAGAAGCTACTTAAGCACTTTCCCCAGAGATTCATTCTGAAAAGGATTCTTCAGATATAGTCAAGCGTAGATCATTATGATACCCTTATCAACAGTTACTTTGGATGGCATCTATAAGCCCATATCCGACGAAATTTTGTCATCTTTCCGAATGGCATCTTTAAGCCCATTCAAGCAATATTATAAACCAACGGAATTACCTGCTTCACGTGCGAGTGCCAATTTCTGGGCACTTAATTGTTCAATCCTCTTCCACCTTCAGATCACGAATGGCGGACGTGTCAATCTAACTCCTCAAGTTTTAGAAGATTGAATAGGGGCGGGTGTTATACCCCAAAATTTTCACTCCCTTTTCTTCAAGACATTCTCCTAGTGTTTTTAAATGCTCGAGGTTGCTGAAGAATTGATCAGACAAATTCTCCTTCTAAGCAATGGACTTACAACTAGGTTTCACTTTTCTCAAGGAAGATTGGGTTTTTAAAATCCTCAAGTGTATTTCATGGTCTCTCATATGTCTTAAAGAATTCTCATACCAAGTTTCATGCCTTGCATCACAAGTTTACTCAGTCAATGGCTCAGATGATAGAAAATTAACTATATCAGACAAAAAGTCAACTATGGTCAACACACAGTCAAACTTCAATATTTTTGGTCAACATAAAGATTTTAAAGTCATATTCATTATTTGATCAAGGATTTATCATGATTCATCAAGAAAAACTCTCAAATCATCAAAAGTCAAAGGTTGCCAAATTAGGGTTTTCTTAAGGAGAAGTCAACTAAACTTTGACTAAACATAACTTTCACATGCTTCATCATATTTTTCTAAAGAAAATCTCATTTTGAAGGAAATTCAATTCTCTACAACTTTGTCTCTCTAAGCTCAAGTGCAAAAAATGCTTCATTTAAGAGATATGGGCCAATACATTATTGGTCACTTAAAAAGTCAACAAAAATACACTTTTTGTCAAGACAACTTACATCAAGATAGAGTCTTCAAATGATGAAAGTTGAGAGAGTTATGACCGATGCAAGTTGGGAAATTTTGAGCAAAAAGTGATCAAACTTGGAATTTTGGGCTATTGGGCTTGTGATTCAAGGTCCAAACGTGTTTTGCAGCTTATAATGCACCTCAAATCTTATTCATACACCCCTTGGGTTTTTATTTATTTATCTTTGATTTTTATTAATTTAAAATTCAAAATATTAGAAATAAGATCAAGGCTTATTACAAGAGTCCAAGCCCAACATTTGACCTAAATTCAAGCTATTTAATCTCACTTATCCAGACATGAGAGAGGATGAAACCCTTATAGCAAGATTATCTTCCTAAAATCACAAAATTATCCAAATTAGGGAAACTTGCAAACCCTTATTGCAGTCACTCTCGAGGCATATTAACCATTCCATTCACTTCCTAGAGTATAATAGGGTGAAAATGGATCATCCTTGATGATCCAAAAGGCTCGAAACACCACTATAGGCGTCATCAATTTTCAATCCCTGCATGAATTTTCATTTTCATTTTCTTTATGTTTTAAAATGTACTAAATGTTTTAGTGTGTTCCTGAGGTATCAACATGTAGGAATAACCCATCGTGGGAGCCCCATGATGGCTGGATAGTGCATAGCCATGTTAATATTGATTTAAGATACTTTCGATGTAGCTCACAAACCAGTGCGAATCAGTTAAAAACAATGGTCCCATTGAATTCGCATGCCTTGATTTAGGGGGTAGGCTCCCTCTGGATCTCTAATGTTTGTTGTTTTGTAAGTTTGAAGAAAAAGACTCACCAGAGAAGACGACTGGAGCTAGGGCTCTGGCGCCTCTCCCGTCATGCAATATGTTTTGGTGTTATGTTTATTTTGATTCGTTGATAACATTGGATGCATCACCACCCCAGTGGTTAAAACACGCTCTCTAAGTCATTACTGTCCCAGGGCACGGGTTTGATCCCTGCTTTTGGCATTTTGATATTTTTTCATAATTTTTCATGTTTTACCGGATAATAACAAAATGCGTTGGTTTCCATTCTCAATCACAAGCTCCGCTTGGCGCAATGGTGGGTCGGATGAGCAGGAATGCTAAGGGAATGGGTTCAACACCCACCCCTAGAAATTTGTGAATTTTTATTCTTCTTACTCTTTTTACTCCTTTTCCCTTAATTTCACAAAAAACCTTTTAACAAACCTATTTTTCAAAACCTTTTTTTACAAACCTTAATCAAATTAGGTTTTTTTTAGGTTTTAATTTAATTAATCAATTTATTTTTTAATTAAAATTAATTAGTGTTTTTTAGGTTAATCATCAAAACCTTTTTTAATCAAAAATCACCAAAAACCCTTTCGCTTTCCTTTTTCCTATTTTTACATTTTTGCGTAGTTTATTCTTCTCGCATTTTTTTCATCATTATTGTAATTGTTTCCAAGTTTGTAATAGTAATTAGGGTTTACTTTCCCGCATTTTATCACTTATGTATCTCTCCCAAAGTGATGTAATAGGTTTAGGTTTATTTTCCACTTTTACTTTCCGCACATTTATTGCTTTTCTATTTTACTATATTACTGTTAGTAATTAGGTCTTGTATGGCAAGATGAAAACAAATGATAGCTAACCTTAATGCAAAGATAAAAAAAATAACTGATAACAATCACTTGCACACTCGCACAACTAGGGTAACCTCCCTTATTGCCTCGGAAAAAACAGTCATGTCCCTCGAACGTGGGGGCGCTTTAGCAAAGTCCCTCGAATAAAGATCATAGTCCCTCGATGACCCTTTCGACATTGCCTTCGGTAAATGATCTAGTCCCTTAAATTAAAATTGCTAAAGCGTCCCTACCAGTTGCCTTCGATGATTGTACGATGACCCACGCATGTCCTGTCACATCCAACGATAGGGCTTCCTACTAACTAATAGTAGGATAGCACTATCTAAAGAAGGAGGAAAACACAAGAACGATCTTCAGTAGGAAGACCGTTGTTAATCGCTTGCTCACAAACATTTCAAAATAAACACATTTCCTCACAAACAATTTTCGAAATATTTTCAAAACAAATGCTTTGTATACAGTCTTAACGATACAAGAGTCATTACAAAGTCCTCCTTACATTGGCAAGCTTTAAAAAATATTTTTTTCAATCACACAACATAAAACATTTTTCAAAAAGTGATCTAGCGATTAAGAGCCTGTAGATAACTACAGATGAAAAGGGTGTTAACACCTTCCCTTTTCATAACCTACCCCCGGAACTCAAAATCTATCAAGGTCTTTCATGTTCTTTTCACCCTTTCCTTATTGAATAAAAGAAAAGTCGTTGAGACTCTTTCCATCCGCAACATTTGCGATAAAATGCAAAACCAATTCAGTTCTCCCACCGTATTACACTCATATTCTCTATTTACCTCATGTTCGTTATGCTTTTAGTCATACACCCCCCAACATCTCAACCTCTAATTCTAAGGCATCTAGTCCCAAACAAAGACATCACATCACATCATCTAGTATTTCAACACCAGCAAACACATCATAAAATCTATCAACTTATGAAAATACACTGCATCATCTAATTATTCTAAATAAAATAATTCTAATTAAATCAGGGTGTTACAACTCTCCCCCAATTAGAATATTTTCGTCCTCAAAAATTCACTTGACGCTAACAACTTCGAATGCGACTTTGGCATCCTTCTTTCCAACTCTTACATCATCCTTAGCAATCTTTCAAATATTACTATCTAACATTCTATATCGGCAACCACAATAATTCCACAAGATTCATTGCGATTGGGTTATGAATATTCTTGTCCCATCACTCTTAGGATACAAAATATACCACTTTATTACACAACAACATCGTCATAAGCACATAAATATCATCATAATATTGACATTGTTGACACATACACCAGTACCACAATGCTATGTTTCACCAATCAAGCATACAACTAAATACATTTATTGAAATGACAGTAACATGAATAATAGAAAAATCCTTCACCTATCACTTATAGTCTGAAATGTCTAATAGTTTTCAATATCCTCGTAGCTTCTAATATTTAATCATTGACTTCAATAATTCATACCCGTATAACAAGGTATGACTTATCACGCTTTCGCTACGCCACTCTGATCATCTACTCTAAGTCATTGCCTTCTTTTTTTATTTTCATCCACTATCAGATCTACAAGTTCTATATTTATATTTAGTTTCTCTTTGGTATCCACCAAAAGTCACTTTTCACCTTTTGACATCCTCAACCTTCCACTCTGCAGCATTAGCTCGCATACCAACTCAAGTCTCCGCACAATTCAATAATTCTCAACTCTTTCATAGACACTTTTGTATTAGGCTCACGCAAAATGGTGAACCACCATCCTCTCGATAAAATGCCAATTCACCTTACACATCACCAAGTTGTCACGATAGATATATCCCATCCAACACAATCTCGTCTATTATCAATAAGAGATCAAGGGTGACCAGTTCTTCAATTTTGTCAATAGGTAGCCGACAACCATAATGGTGGCATAAAACACATGTTATGTCTATTTTAGTGAAACACAATTTTGATGCAGTGTGCAGACATTCCCTAAGCGAACTCAGAGTTCGCTAAGTGAACCTGACATTGCAAAATACGAATTTTTGGATTTTAACGTCCATTTTCCCATCCTTATACATCCAAATATGAACCACAACATGTATCAAACATCCAAGGCATAAAAAAATATCATAAGAACACATTTGCATTGTTAAATCAAGTATGCATCACATTGATCACCAACTAAACCCTTAGACATTGAATTTCATAAAAACCCCAATTCCTACCCAAGTTCTATCTAATGGAATTCACCTTGAATTAATAGAGGTTTGGGTGATGTTCATGCTACCATAGAGCTCTACTCTTGACCAAGTTTCTACCTCCAACACCAAGAAATCTTTAACACCTTTTTCCTCAATTTCAGCAAGAATCTCCAACCTTCAAACGTGTTTTTCTTCTTCAATACAAAATTTATGAACATAAAATCATATATAAAAATGAAGGGAATTTCGTTTAGATTCGAGAACTTGAAGAATTTCTTAAAACAAAGTTACGAGTAAAAAGTTATATGATATGTGAGGGCTACTCCATGAATACGAAAATGAAGTTTAAAAATTGAGAATATGACTCCTCTATCTCTTCTCTTTAAATATAAAAATCTGATTTTAATCACTATTCCACCAAACATGCCTTTATGTTCACATGCACTTATGTTTAATGGCCAAATTGCCCTTCAACTCAGTGGCATTTACATAAATGACATTAGTTCAATTCCAACTAATCCATTTATCATTTCTTAATAACTTTTAACATGTCATACTTAGAAAATGGGATGTTACAAATTCTATTCTCTCCATAATATTTTGATCAATGCAAAAATGACGTTAAATTTATCTAAAAAATAACTTTTAAAAGTATTTGTTGGAATATTCTATTACTATCCATTGGACAATCTGTTTGCTAGACGTTTAAGAGATCACGCTTATATTCATAATCAATTCAAAAATACATATGTTGTAACCTGTTGACATAGATTTGATGGTTATTTTCAATTTTGTATGGTATTGGAATTTGAGTTATTTAAATTAATACAAAATAAATTAAAGTGCAAGGGTAGCTGAACTAACTTAGTTGGTTAGAGTATGTGGCCCTTAATCCCAAGGTCAAAGGTTCAACCCTTTCTTCTAGTATTTTCTTTCTTTTTTCAAATATTTAAATTTAAGACAGCGTCTTTCTCTTGCACTTACAAAACAATATATCTCGGTTATTGGAAGTTGATTACAATTAATAAAATTATAATATTATCAAAGGTAATCAAAATTAGACCGATCGTTGAACTGGTGTACTCGTGGGTTTAAGGTCTGGTCAGGGTTCGACCGAGGTCGAATCGTTTTTTAATTATTTAATTATATTTTTTTAATAATATTTTAAATTAAAATTATACAACATTATTAATTTTATAAAAAAACATAAAATATCCTAACTTTGTCAATGTATAAAATTAAAACATGATAATTAAATCTAAATCAAATTACATGAAAATGAAAATTAAGTTTAAAATAAAGAAATAGTATACTATCCATTTTTAAATAGATAGAAACTATATAATTAATATAGGAGGTACGATGTTTCAATAGTAAGCACATTTCAGTATGTATCAATTTTACTACCATATCAAAAATACATTAGCTATTTAACTTTAACTTTTATCACGAGTCCCGCATCATGCTCTATAAATAAAAAGAGAAACACATAAGTTAAGTTCACATTGTTCTGTTTTGAGTTGGATAAGACCTATCATAAAAAAAAGGAGTTGGATAAGACCTGCCTTTGTAGGGTTCAATTCTTTGAGTTGGATGAGGCTTGCATTTACAGGGCTCAATTCACCTAAAACTGAAAATGTCATTTTAAGTTATTTTTTAATAAAATCTAATCCAGCTTAAAAAACCTTTCTAATCGTCGGTTTTAAAAGGTTTTTTGGGTTTTATTTGGATTTTCCATTATTTGACCGTTTTGGCTTCTATCCGATTTTGGTAGTTGTTTGGGCCTACCACAGTTCTGGTTCAACCGATTAAAATGGTCGGTCTGATTCAAACTTTATTACTTTGATATTGTCAATTTTCTTTCAAGAATTTTCAAGAATGTTTGTTCTACGTATTTTACTAAATATCGTCTACCAATAGTTGCCACAATTGTAAAGGGTGTGTGTAAGACTAATTTTGAATAAAATTGTCTAGGAATGGATATTCGAAATAATTCAGAAACTTCAACTTATTTTTTGGAGAAGATATTTGTTAGACGTCTTGTTTGCCTGACCACTTTGGACTACCATGAAGAGTTTCTTCAACTTGAACTTCAGTTAAGTCCAACGCTATTTTTCACCAATATGAAAGTGATTTTAAATTTTGTTTTAATAGATCTTAAAAAAATAGTCGTTGAAATATCATTTTAGTTGTCATTGGAAAGATCTTGTTGCTAGTTTATGAAAAGATCATGTTTACGTCCATAGTAGCAGGTTCAAGGATACATATTTAGAAACTATTTAACATAATGTTTTATGTTATTTTCAAGTCTGTCAGACATTGAAACTTGAGATATTAAAATTAAAATAAATAATTCATAGTATAATGGAAACTTCAAAATCTTAGCGGGTTAGAATGTGTGGCATTTAATCACTGTAACCACAAAGTCGGAGGTTCAATTCTTTCTTCTAGTGTTTTCAATTATTTTTAAACTTTTTAATTTTATGTTATGGTCCTTCTATGCAACTTTCAAAATATTATATATCAATTATTAGAAGTTGATTCACATTCGCTAAATTATTTTAATTCTCTGATGTATCTATAAATGCTACAAATATTATCAATTTTCTTAAAGCCTTATATGTACTATTTCATTATTTATAATAAAAGTATTGTTAATCCTTTTCACGGTAAGTGTATTATCGATGCCTCCTAAGGAAAAATATCGAGTATTATTCCGTAATGTTCAAGAAATCTTCTAATAATTAGAAAACAAGTTCGTTATTCTTTGTATTTTAAGTACAATACATTCTTTTAAAACACACATACAAATTCAAAGGAGTGTGTCTAAGTACATTTTCAATATAGTTATCTATGAAGGTACAATTAATATAATTCATAAATTATAATTTGTATTATGTGAGAGGATATTTATTAGAAAATTTGTATGTATCTAGTTTAGACCAACATGAACATTTTAATCAATTTAAATTCTATTCTCTCCATAATATTTTTAATCAATGCAAAATTGATGTTAAATTTATCTAAAAAAATAACTTTGTAAAGTAGTTGTTGGAATATTCTACTACTAGCCATTGGACAATCTTGTTGCTAGACATTTAAGAAGTCACACTTATATTCATACTCAATTTAAAAATACATATGTTGTAACCTTTTGACATACATTTGATGGCTATTTTCAATTTTGTGTGGTATTGGAATTTGAGTTAATTAAATTAATATAAATAAATTAAAGTGCGAGGGTAGCTATAATAGCTCAATTGGTTAGAGTGTGTGTGTAATATTTTATATTTGTCTAAGCATGTTTATATATATGAAGTTGTTAAGAAGGATTAGTTGACTAGTTGGAACCAAAAGGAATTGGTTAGAATGGAACTAGATGGTAATTTTGTAAATACCACTTAGTTAAGGGGGCTTGTTGTGCAGAAAGGAGAAAGTATAGCATAGAAAAAGAGTTGTTTGACTTAAGAAATCAGATTTGGAAAGAACGAAGAATGGAAGGGGCTTAGAAACAAAGAGAAGAAAGAGGAACTCATTTCCAAACTCCACTTTTGTAACCTTGGTGCAGCTTCCACTAATTAGGTGATAAAATTTTACTCGTAATTCAGATTTAAGTGATTCTTGAATTCTGGAATCCACACAAAATTTCCTTTATTTTGATATATGATTCATGCTAGGAAGGTATGTATTGAGAGAGAAAAACATGTTTGAAGTTGAGAAATTCTTTCTGGAAATGGGAAAAAGGGTGTTACGGGTTTAATGGTGTTGGAGGTGGAATTTTGATCAAGAGTGAGACTCATTAGTAGCTTTAGTACCTTCCTAACCTCCATTGGTGCAAGGTGATTTCCATGGTTAGAAATTGGGTAGGAAAATGGGAAGAATTGTATAAATTGGGACAATGGTTTAGATTGTGTTATTCCTTGATGCGTACTTAACTTGGTAAATGTTAGTATGTAATCTGATATAACATGTATATGGGTGTTGAGAAATCATGTTTTGGTGTGAAAATGGGGTTTTGAAACCCCATATTCGTTCTGGTTCAGCTATGAATTTTTCTCTAAATCGCAGGTCACGCTTAGCGCACAGACCAACACTTAGCGCGCCTTCATGGGTCTGGAAACTATGTGTTGCGCAGAACACGCTTAGTGCATGGGGCTTCGCTCAGCGTGCCCTCCTAGAAACATAATTTTATTTATTAAATTTCCCAAGTGAATGGCTGTTACGGAATGGGAACCGAATGCCTCCTTATTTATTCTGCGATGCTCTAAGTGTGTTGTGAAGAGTGTATTGCCATGTGTGCTCATTAAAGTGTTTAATTGTTGTCTATGTTTTCTTAATACATGTATGTGTTGGAAATGTATTATGTGATAAACGAAATTGCATGAAAAATTATGGTTGTCTGTTTGTTCCGGTTGAACATTAGGTGATGTGTGCTGTGTGGTTTGATGTGTGTTATAAATTGGATGTATGCTTGAATCGGAGTAGGCCTAGGCTACTAGGAGTTAAACCACATATGACATTATTACCGTTGCGATGACCCGAGTGAGTTAATCAAGGGAACTTCCAACGAGTGTAATCATCTACATTCTCGATATGTCATACGCACCTGAGCTACCATTCAATGACCTAAGTGGGCCAATCAAGGGCACCTCCACCAAGCATAATCATCGGTGTGCTTGGTATGGTGAGATCATGATGCCATGTAGGCCACATCACGTCGAAAAAGTCGCTTCTAGTGGTGCCATGTAGGCAATGCCATTAAGCTTTCACCTAGTGGGCTTGTATTGTCATTACGGTGTGTATTTCACTTGCATTTGTACCCACATGCGTAAGGATGATTGACGGGGTCGTGACGTCACTTAGGAAAATGTAACTTCATACTGAATTGAGTTTTGATGAACTCATCACAGATGGGCTTATGTAGCCATGCAGACGTAATTTGCTTGGTACCAGTTTTAGTTTTGATGGACTCGTCTGACTCATCATGTTGTGGGCTTGTGCAAGTCTCTTGATGTGATGCACTTGATTACTCATCGAGGGTGTGATTTGTGTAGCCTAAGTAGAAGGCAAAACTTACTTCTGGATTCCTCGTACAGGTTTGCATACTTGTTTTCTAGTGTTTGGCTGTGTGCCTGAATTCTTGTTATCTCATTGGTTAGTCAAGGGACTTCCAAGGGTGATTTTACCTACTTTGTGTATGTTTGTACCAGGCCGTGAGGAAACCTCGGATTCATGGTGAATCTATTTTATTACATGCATCTTGTAGAACCGAGTGAACATATAAGATAGGGGAACTTACTGAGATTTAGTAATCTCATCCCAATCCTCTTATTATTTTTCAGGTGCAAGTTATAGATAGTAATCTCATCCCAATCCTCTTACTATTTCGCATGTGAGCAGATGGCAGGAAGACAATATCAGATTTTATCTTTTTGCTGTGCATTGTTATTGACAAGCTATTTATATACATTCTGATGTTGGAGTTGAGTTGTATAGGATTTTAATTTTGTTAATTTTAGCTTTTGTATGTTTCTTTGTACCATTTTTAGCATGGCTACATATTATTCTAGACATACACGTATTGGGTGTTACAGTGTGGTTGTTAACCACAAGGTTGGAGGTTCAAACCCTCATTCTAGTGTTTTCTTTCTTTTTTCAAATATTTAAATTTATGATGACGTCTTCCTATTGTTGTTGTAACCGGTTTTAAAATAAGAATCGTCACCCTTAATTTTTATCCTAAGGAAGGGAATATAAAGGATAACCCTAACGTGGACATATATTCTAAGTTGTTGGACTCGTTCTCAGACGAAGGGAAGGTGTTAGGCACCCCCGCCTACCTTGTTCACAAGGATACTACGGTTTAGAAATGCAATCTTTAATAAATAGGGTTTTAGTTTTTATTAGGGGAACTCGCCACGATTTTAGCCGTATGCCTATGTATCCTCTTAGGAGGAATCAAAGTCTAAATTCGTAGTTCGCAGTTGGTTTATGTTTTTTATGGATTACAAATATATTTGAATTCCTCTTGTACTTAGACTGGGTGTGTGAATAGCAGAGTAGTTAGACGAAGCACGCAGTCGATTAAAATATTCTCGTAATACTTTTTTGAAAATTGATTGTTGAATTAATTTATTATGAAAAAGAGTTTAGTGTTGGTTAAATATTTTTTAATGTGTTAATTATAAAAATATCTTATTAATGCATGATTAAAATAATTTTAATGCAATGAAATAAATATTTGGATGAGTTTAGAAAATAAATATTGATTTTATCATAATAAATAATATTAAAACATAATACTATAATTTATAAATATATTAAAATATAAAAAATAATGATACTAAAATAATAAAAGAAAATACATAAAAAACGAAGGGGGTGAGAATTATGTTAGGCTAGCAAAACATGGGGGTGCAGGTATTAGGGCCCTGAATTCAGATGTTGAATTCAGGCCCAACGCGGGGGGAGGGGGTGTATTTGAATAGGCTAGTAAAATTGGGAGTCCTCTTGGATTTCATACGGGAGATTGTATGGTGCTACGGTGGGCGTGCGTGCTTGGGGCATTGTATTATGATCACGTGGTTATGATTGAGGGAACAAGATAACACGCGTGGGATGGAAAACATTTGATTATTGGAAATAATATATTTTTGTTTTACATAACATTTTTTCATTTTTGTTTCTCTTTATCCCTCTCTCTGAACCATTCTCTCGTCTCTCTCTTCTTACCCCAAACAGAAAACCCTTATCGTTTCCCTAAGCGGGGGCGGTTCCGATCGTCTCCCTCCCTCTCCGATACACCAACAACCACAAACTCTAAAACCAATTTCAGAACCCCAACCACAATTACAATGATCAAAACGGGAAAAAACTTAAGCTAAGTACTTATCGTCTGTGTCGTGAATCTTGTAGCTTCCTTTCGATTTCTCCGCTTGCTAATTCCTCTTCTCCGCTTGCTAATACCATATTTTTTATGTAAATTCCCAGGTATAGTGGTGGCGATGATGGAGGAAGCATCGATGCTGTAATGGATCTAGGGTTTCAAATGTTGAAACCCAAGACTTACGAAGCAACGATGGTGCTCAGATCTCCTTCCTCTCTCAAGCGCTTTCTCTTTTCTTTAAGCTTTATCCCTTTTCCTTTGTAAAACCCATTTTCTTTGCTAATTTTCCTCTATAAATTTTTCTACTCCATCCTTCTGTCTTAGAACATTAGGTTTTTAAAGTGTTTAGGGTTAGATGATTTAGGAAACTTTTGTACAATAGTCGTTACTCAGAGTTGATTTAGGGAAATTAGGGATTAATTTTGTGATTTATTTATAATATGTACAACATTTTGATTTCGATTTGATTCTGTTTTGATTATGTTACGTATTGATTTGATTTTGTATCGATAAGATTTTGTATTGATAAGTTCCGATTCTATTTTGTTTTAAATGTGTTACGTTTATACACCTTCAGATAATTCAATGTAAGATTTGATTTGTTTTAATTTGGATCTGAGCAGTGTATGTTTTGTAGTCTTAAAACGACCGTTTCTCTTTCTTAATCTGTACAGTAGGCATTTTTTTATATTTGAAACCAAACGTTTCTTTTTTCTCCCTGAATTAGATTGTGCCTGTAATGGACCCTACGATTGAGAGATTAAATTTTGGCCTTTTTAATCAAACTTTTTTCCAATTAATAAAACAATTATTTAATTAAGTTTTTAAAAAGTAATGTTAATAATATAATAATTTAATAATGTTAGTAATAATTTAATACAATATAAAACAAAAAACCTGAAATGGACTAAATGTTTGGGCCACTTATCTCAAAATATATCCCTTCATTTTTTATACGTAAGTGGGCCCTCTAATTTAGAAATGTCCCAAGATTTCTTTAATAGAGTGAACCCCTCCCCTTTCTATATTTAAAATGGGCTAAAATTTTACGTGGGTCCTTCTGATTTTGAAAGGCCCAAGATTTCTCAAAATAGTGTAAACCTCTTTTCAACATTGGATGTTAAGCCTTTAATTTAGCCTAAGACGCACCCTGCATTAGCAAGCGCAACCTTATTGGACTTAAAATTTTATATGGACCTTTCTAATTTAGAAAGGCCCGTTAATTTTTAATAAGGTAAAAACAAACCCTTTCGTAAATTTAAACCCCCTTGAATTTGATAACAATATAAAGCAAATGATAGCTCTAGGACTTGATAAGGGATAAAAATTACTGGAAACCGATAGAACAAATTTAAGGTATGACAATTCCACTTACAAAATAATCTATCTCAGTTATTGGAAGTTGATTGCAATTAAAAAAATTATAATATTATCAATTTTCTTTCAAGAAAGCCTATTCTAAATATTTTACTAAACTAGTACTCTCACGTGTGAGATGTACGGAACAAATTATAATAGATATTACATTTTTATAAAAAATAATATAAAAATTAAATAAATATTTATTTAACAAATAAAAAAATAATAATTAATTAAATTAATGAAAAATAATTTATCCGTATAAAAATTATACGTGTTAACATCCATATTTAATGATATATTTTTATATAAAAAAACATTTAAACAATGAAGTATATAAAATTATAAAATATTAAATTTAACTATTTTTTTTACTTACATACATTTGTTACATGATATTTATAATAAATAATTATTATGATTATTCCCTTTTTTGAATATATAAATAAATAAATTGATTTAACTTGTATAAAATTATTTTAATTATTACCAAATAAAAAACATATAAAAATATTAAATAAAAAAGAATAACTTACTTGACAAAAAATTATATAGGTAATATTCTTTCTTCTTTAAATCATATTTTTTTTAGGTCTTTTAACGTTTGATTATTCCAATAGTTTAAACTTGTACATGAGAGAATCAGATTGAAATTTAGAATGAAAATATAACATTAAAATTTACATAAAAAATATGGTATTGAAATGGAAATATAATATTAAAATATTCATATTGGGATATGAAATGAAAATATAATATTAAAATATTCGTCGTGAAAATTTACATAATTTAATCATTTAATAACATCTATACGGATGCTTTTTAAGGCTAATATTTATGTTTGTTTATAATAAATAATTTGGAAAGACCATCGATTTTACTTTCTTTTTTTTTGTTTTTGAAAATTATAGTATAGTACATGATACGTATCAATTTTTATATTAGAGAATAGAATTAAAAGTTTACTTGGTTGGAGGATCAGATTGAATATTGTAATAAAAATATAGAAATAAAATTTACATAAAAAATTAAGATTTGGAATGAAAATATAACATCAAAATATTCAGGTTGGGATATGGAATGGAAATATATCATTATAATATTTGTGTGAAATTTTACATAATATAATAATAATAATTATTATTATTATATAGAAAATAAAATTTATATTTTATTATAAAATTGTCTATCTATTGATAATATAGAAAAGATAAATTTAAAAATTGAAAGAATAGTGAATAATAAATATTTGAGACTATAATAAAAATATATAATAAACCATTTATAAATATTTGAGGTGAATGAAATTAAAAAATAAATAAAAAGATTTGAATAATTTAATGCAGTTTGGTCGGAATATTGATGGCTTTAATGAGAAGTTGGAAGGGAAAAATTGTTAACATAGTATTTTATTTTAATATATTAAAGATATTGAGTCTACCAATAGCTGCCACAATTACAATGGGTGTGTCTAAGACTAATTTTGAATAAAATTATCTAGAAAGGATTATTCAAAATAATTCAGAAATTTCAATTTATTTTTGGGAGAAGATATTCATTAGACGTCTTGTTTGCGTAACCACTTTGGACTACCATGGAGAGTTTCTTCAACTTGATCATCAATTAGGTCCAACGCAAATTTTCATCAATATGAGAGTGATGTTAAATTTTGTTTAAATAGATCTTAAAAAATAGTCGTTGAAATATCATTTTACTAGTCATTGAAAAGATCTTGTTGCTAGTTTCTGAAAAGATCATGTTTATGACCATGGTAGTAGGTTCAAAGATCTTGTTACTAGTCATTGAAAAGATCTTGTTACTATGAAAGTATAATTAATATAATTCATAAATTATATTTTATTTTTTGTGCGAGGATATTTATTATAAAATTTGTATCTACCCACTTTAGACCAACACACGCATTGTAATCAACTTGAAATTCTATTCTCTCCACAATATTTTTAATCAATGAAAAATTTATGTTAAATTTATATAACAAAAATAACTTTGAAAAGTAGTTGTTAGAATATTTTATTACTAGTCATTGGACAATCTTTTACTACACATTTAAGAGATCACGCGTATATTCATACTTAATTCAAAAATACATATCTTGCAACCTTTTAACATAGATTTGATGGTGTGATACGGTGACAGAACCGACTGTTATATACTTGTTTTGCGTTTTTTGTTTGCAAATATCGATGTAAGCAAGAGTCGCCACCGACTTTTCTTTTATCTAAATTAAGGAAATGGTGAAAAGAATAGAAAAAGACCTTTTTTCGAGATTTCCGAGTAAGAGGAGTAGATTATGGAAAGGAAAGGTGTTAGCACCCTTTCCATCCATGGTTTTCCATGGGCTCTTAGGTACTTGCTCATCTTTTGAAAATTGCTTGTGTGTTTGTGTGAAAAAGTTTTTGTTTGAAAAGCTTTGAAAATGCCTTAGTGCGGCGATTCTCTTTTTGATAACCCTTGTATCAGTCCTCAAGAGTGTGATAAAGCGTTTTTGAAAACTTTGTTTGAAAAGTGTTTGAAAGTGTGGTGTGAAAATTTGCTTGAGCAAGTACCTGACAATTATCTACCTACTCGAAAAAGACCGTTCTTTTCTTCCTATCCTTTAGACTATGTTATCCTACTATTAGTGAGTAGGTAACCCTAGTCGTTGGATGTTGAGGGATTATCAAAAGGTACATAATGGTCATTGAAGGCAATATGTAAGGATACCTTAGCATTTTGAAGGGACTATCATCATATATTCGTAGGCAACATCGAGGGACAAGATCATTTCTCGTAGGCAACTAGAGGGACATTTAGGGACTGTGATCTTTATGATGACTTTAAACTGAGGGTCTTTGCTAAGAGTATCCCTACGTTCGAGGGACATGACCACTTCTGAAGACAACCAAAGTGGGAAATATCTTAGGGGTGCAAGTGTGCAATAGTGTGCTATTTCAGATATTTTATCTTGCAGTTTAGTGATCTACTGATTGATTGATTAATCATACACGCCTAGGTTGCTAGCAATTATATACAAGCATATAAAATATAAAAGCGAGAAATAAAGACCCTACGCTATTACAAGGCTTTGGTGTAGATACATAAATAACTACTGTAAAAATAAAGTGCGGAAATTAAAAATCCTAATTAAGCTATTACAAACTGGGCACAATTACCTAATTAACAAAAAATGTTAAAATAAATAAACACGCGCGTCAATTGAAAATGCGTCTAAAATCCTAAGTGAAAGGAATTTTTTGTTTGTTTTTGTTATGAAAAGAAATTGAATTAAAAATCCTAAGTCTATTAAATTTTAGTTTTTTATGAAAATATTAAAATAATTAATTAATCAATTGACAAAATTAATTTAATGAAAAAAGTTAAGAAAATGTTTTTTTGGGGTTCTTTTTAATGTTAATTAGAGCTTAGAAGGAGCAAGGACAAACAACCAAAATAAAGGAAACACAATCGAAAGACCAAAAACAAGAAACGAAAGGAATGCACTCTTGGAAGTAAGGCCTGGATCGAAGAGGATTGGGTTGCTCTTCGATCCAGAGGGCTGATCGAAGACCTCGTTCGAGGGTCTTGGGGGTGCTAGATCTACAAGCACATTCGTTAGAAATTAAAAATGCAAGGCCTGGGATTCGAACCCTGGTCCTTTCGATTGCACGAATTCCCTTTCACCACCTGAGCTGCTTGCTCATTCAAAATACATGACACCTGCTTTTGGTCCTGTAAATTAGTTAATTCGAAACTAAACAACATAGAAAAACATCCCATTCGAAATCAATCCCTGAACCCGGATCTGGGTTGGTTTCAATTTGTCACAAATAATAACATGGTGTTCGAAAAACTCTACCCATGGTGTTCGAACGTATGAACACTGCAACTTGCATACACTTTATTAAATTGTTCACAAATAATAACAAAAACTATGAACATGAAATCATGAATCTAATTTAAGATTAAGGGGGATTTAATATTTTTACCACTGGAGGCACCTGAATCTGCAGTCCTGGGTGTGAGATGGCTGGGGCCCAAACAAGTATACGCTTGTGTGAACTCCAAGAACACGATTAGAGTGTTAACCTGGACGGAAGGTTCCTGCAATGTAGTTTTGACAACTTTGGAATTTGATGTTATTTTCTGGACTATTGTGGGGTAGGCGGCATTTTCTTCTGAGGCAGCCTCCGTGTGTTTTTCGTGTCTTTTTTTCGTGTCTTTTTTCGTGTGTTTTTTCTATGAGATCATGAGGTTTATATAGACAAGGGAATTTAGGTCAACATTTGTGTATCAAATCTTGGTCCATTATGATGAAGAGATTTTATTTGATTTCTTCATAAAGACTTGCTATATTTGATTCAATCAAGTGCCAATCTATTTTCATATGTTACTGCCAGCCTTCTATGAGTTGTTTGGGCCTCTAATGTGATGAAAATCGAAAGCTGACCTTCCCCTGTAGATCCATTTCCCTTCAAGTTTTCTCTCTTCGAAGGCTCTAAGCTCCAATTTAAAGTACTCCAGCTTCAATGTCATAGCCCCTTCGATTGAGCCTCCCTCTACTTTGATTGCTTGATTCGAAAAGAATCACCCTTGTCGAATCAACTCTTGTGGAGTTAGGAACAAACAAGGCAAGGAAAACATGCCATTTTGAACTTTGGGTGAACTTGGCCGGGTTAGGATATGTGTTTTTGCTTAGTCATGCCAACCTATTTCATTCCTTCCAATATGCCTTCTTTGCCAGCTTCAAAGTCCAATTCGAATCTATTCAGAATATTCCCTATTAGATAATGTAACACTGTGGGAGAACTGACTTGGGTGTTTTACGTTTGATCGCAATTGTTGCAGATAGCAAGAGTCGCCACCGACTTTTATTTTATCCAAAAGGAAAGGCTGAAAAGAACAGGAAAGACCTTTAGAGATGTTTTTTTGAGTTCGGGTGGTAGATTATGAAAAGGGAAGGTATTAGCACCCTTTTCATCCGTAGTTATCTAGGGCTCTTAGTTGCTTGCTAGATCACTTGCTTTTGTTTGAAAGTGTGCTTGTGGTGTGGGTTTTGAAAGTATTTTGAAAATGTCTTTGTAATGGTTCTCGTTTCTATAAGAACACGTACAAAGTGTTATTTTGAAAATAGTTCAAAGAGGTGTTTGTGGAATGTGCTTTTGAAAGTGATTTTGAAAAGGTGTCTTCTTTGTAATGGCTCTCGTTTCTATAAAAAAACGCGTACAAAGTGTTTGTCTTTTGAAAATGTTTCAAAATGAGATTGTTGGTGTATAAAATGTTTTTGTTGTTGTTGTGAGCAAGTGAGCAACTATGAGCGAATCTACCTACTCAAAAGGTCTTAGATGTTCTGTTCCTCCTCCTTTAGATATTGCTATCTTACCATCATTTTGGTAAGAAGCCCCATCATTGGATATGAAGGGATAGACGCGGGTCAATCGTATAGTCATAGAAGGCAACTTGTGAGACGCTTTAGCAATATCGTTTAGGGACTAGATCTTTACTGAAGGCAACATTGAGGGTCATCTAGGGACTACGATCTTTTATCGAGGGTCTTTGTTAAAACACTCATATTCGAGGGACATGACTATTTTCTGAAAGGCAACAAAGCGGGATTACCCTAAGGGTGCTAGTGTGTAAGTGTGTTTGATTTAGATGCATTTTTTCTTGATTATGGTTATCTATTGGTTGATTTTATGTCTTCCCATACACACCCTAATTACTAGCATTTATACTTGAGAACAATAAATTGCGGAAATATAAAGATCCTATGCTATTACATCATTTAGGGATGGGGGTACAAATTTACAAATGGGGGGTTGCAAAAATTTAAATCCTATTTAACTATTACAACTATATTGAAATGTACAATATAAGAAGAAAAATGACTTGTTTTGAAAGTGGTTTATTGTCTTAATGAAAAAAAAGAGAAATAAATTTAAAAAGAAAATATTTTTATGTCTTTTTTTTTATATTAATAAAAAGGGTATTGATATTAAAAATGATAAAAAAGGGGACATAATGAGAGAAAAAATCAGCACGCTGTTGCAAGCAAAACAAAAGGGATCAGAAGTTCTGATGCCAGGCGCGCCGTGACTCAGGAAAAAAAAACGTCAGTGGGAATCAAAAGTTCTGGATTGATACACTCCGAGGTCCTGTAAGAAACGTTAGAGGGAAAGAAAACAGAGGTTCTGGGTGGTGTTTAGACAGTGAGCAAAATGTTAGAAGTTCTGTTTCGTGTTAAACAATGGGTGAAAATTCAGAAGTTCTGCGTTGTGCTTAACAATGAGTGAAATCTGAAGTTCTGTGTTGTGTTAAACAGTGAGTGAAAATCAGAAGTTCTGTGTTGAAACAATAAGAAAATCCTAGAAGTTTTCGTGTTAAAATAGTGAAGAGAAACTCAGAAGTTATGTGTTACATTTCAACTCTTTCCTCATATTAATAAGCATACCAGCAATTTATTCAGTTCTTAACAGCAAATCAAAAGGATAAAAGCACAACAATTTATAGAAGTTCTAATTCTAATTCTGAGCCTAGATTTATTCAAGAAGTTCTGGGCCATAGTTTTTTTCACTTATGCAATGATATGGACAACATCAATACTATGATATTTACATATTTAATGATGTTCTGAATAAAAAGTTGCAAAGTCAGAAAGACTTACCTTGAATCTGGAGCGTGTGCTTGGAACTTGAGTTGTTGCCTTCAGATATTCTAGAGTCAGCAAGAGCAATGGAATAGAAAATGCTATATTCTTTGATTCAAAGGGAAGAACAAAAGTTTTGGTTTTGTTTAGGAATTCAGGGTTCACAAATGTTTTACTATTTTCTTTTCTCTCTTTTCAAAAGCCAGCTCCTTGAACGTGTGATGGAGCAACTTATTTATAGACGGGTTTGTTGTGGTTTTGGGGGGGGGGGGGGAATAAATGGTATTTTTTTTACCTTTTTGGCATACTGTTCCATTTCTTTTTAAACACATTCTTTGCATGCTAATTTGGTGCAATTATGGGGTTTGAGAAAAACGCAGGCGTAGACTGGATCAACAACACCTTGGAGTGTTGTGGCAGCTGGTGGCAGGACTGTACTACAGCAGTGCAGCAGGTTGCTCAAACGAGGTTTTAGGATTTGGTGATGTTCTGATCGCAGAAGACCAGAGTGAGATTCGAAGGGTGAGGCTCTGATTAAAGCATATAACATAGCCTCCATATGTTGAAGAGTCACGTTCTGATTGAAGGACATAGTTTCCATACGTTCTGATTGATGAGTCATGTTCTGAACCATGTTTTCAAATTCTGATTGCACTTGCATGAAGGCTGGCCCAGAAGTTCTGAAGTATCATGTTCTCTTAACACTTAGAAAATTTTCTAAATGTTTAGAAATTTGGCTTTTCAAAGTAATTTCTGACTTCTGATTTTTTGATGAACCAATTTCATGTCTTGATGAAATATAATTGTTGAAACTTGATTTTTGATCCAAAAGTCAAAGTTTGACTTTTCAGTGTGCTTTTGACCATTTTGCCCTTGTGAATGATTTTCTTGGAAAATTGTGATTCAAGACTTGAAACTTGATAGAAGCAAACCAGGGGGTCCAGGATGATCCTTTGAGAAACGAGAGGGCAAATTTTGGGGTACAACAGCTGCCCATGTCAATCGTCTTAAACTTTAAAAGTGAGATCGGCATGTTTGTCGTTCGCAACTTGAAAGTGGAAGAGGATTGAGCACTAGAGTGCCCAGAAATTTGCACTCGGTGATGTGTTAGTTGATTGTGTAGGGAATGGGATTAAAGATGCCTTTTGGAGAAATGATGGAGAGTTTTCGGAGATGGGCTTATAGATGCCATCCAAAGGTGATTGTTGGCAGAAATTGGACTAAGTCTGAACTTGATTTCAACTGGAAAAGAATCAGAATAAACCTTTGGTCCATTTAAACTGAAACTAGCAGAAGCCTTGAATGTTGTTTGACTGGAAAGAATCAGAATAAATCTTGGAGCGATTTATATGAACCAGAGAAAATGTCTATTTGGAAAGTATCAGGATAAACCGTTGAGAGGTTTAAACTGAACCAAAAGAGGTCTTGGATATTCTATATCTAGAGATAATCAGAATAGATCTTTGAACGATTTATCTGAACCAGAGAAAGTGTCTACTAGGAAAGAATCATGATAAACCGTTGAGAGATTTAAATTGAACCAGCAGAGGTCTAGAAAAGAATCAGAATAAATTTTAGAGAGACCTATCTGAACTAGAAAAGATGTCTGCAGGGAAGAATCAGGATAAACCGTTGAGAGATTTAAAATGAACCAGCATGGGTCTGGAGAAGAATCAGGATAAATCTTGAAGCGATTTATCTGAACTAGAGAAGATGTCTTCGGGGAAAGAATCAGGATAAACCATTGAGAGATTTAAACTGAACCAACAGGGGTCTGTAGAAGAATCAGAATAAATCTTGGAGCGATTTATCTGAACCAGAGAAGATGTCTGCGGGGAAAGAATCAGAATAAACCGTTGAGAGATTTAAATTGAACCAGCAGGGGCCTGGAGAAGAATCAGAATAAATCTTGAAGCGACTTATCTGAACCAGAGAAGATGTCTACGGGAAAGAATCAGGATAAACTATTGAGAGATTTAAAATGAACCAGCAGGGGTCTGGAGAAGAAATATTTGTTATTTAGATGGTCAACCAGTCTTTTCTCGGGAATTAATCTGTAATTGATTTGTCCACAAATAGTTATCCTGTCGGAAATTTATTAATGATGATTTTCTGTTGATTGATCTTTCCTGAAAAGATGAAGAGTTAGTTGTATGCGATGCCATGATGTATGAAATTCATGGCATGAGATTTCACTATATGTATTTGTGTTGTCAATGCTATGACGTATGAATGCAATGTATGAACATATTAATTGTTCTGCTGGACTCGTGGAAAATAAATCCCTGAGTACTGTTGGGAATGAGGAGTGTAAGTCTTCATGCTTTGTTGAAGTTGAATTGTTGATGGATGGGCTTCCATTATTAGAGAAATAAACTTTGTTGGGGAACGGAAACACCGTGCATTACTTATGAACTTCGTGAAATCCTGCTGGGGAATCCTGAGAAGCTGGGTGACTTTCACCAGGGAATCTTTGGAGCGGTAACTAGAAGTTTTGCTTCGTCGGGAATGTGAGAGCACCCAATACCATTAGGCTGTGTACTGACGTTAGTGATCCTGTAGTAGGATGTTCTTGCTTCCTCTCTTGCTGTAAAAGATGCCTACAGGGATTTTATGGATGGCCTATAGATAGTATCCTATTTCTTAAGCCATTAGTAATTGTCTTTCTGTTTTCTGTTCCCTCTCCTTTTTTTGCGCTCATTTTTAAATAGTTAATCACATTCAAATGCATATATTCAAAAATAATCATTAGACGTTTTGGCAAACAAATCAGGAAAATAAAAGAAAATCAGATAGTTTTGCACTTTTAAAGGGATATCTTTGTATTAACTTGAATAAGTATTTTTGTACAAAGAGACGAACATCCTAGTAAGAGAATGTCGTCGTAGAAAATGAAAACTGATACAAAGATAAGATAGCTATGTGAAATAATACCACGAGGTTCCCACTCAGCTATAGCCTTCGCGTCTCTGAGTGTCTCATCCACTTGCTGCTTTGTCGAAGCTGATTGGATTGATTAGAACCGTTTGAGTTTGACAGCCGATACTAAAGGTTGTATGTAAGGTGATCCAATGGAACATTGTCATATTCCTTAAATACCTAACTTTTGCCTGGACCGTCCTTTCGGGTTTTCAATCCACTGGGATACCCTTTTTTGACCAAGCCGCCCTTTCAGGTTTTCAGCTTGCAGGGTGTACAAAATTTTTTTCTTTTGTATTTTATCCCTAATTTTTGCCTAAGCCAATCGACCTAGTGGGTCTTTATTCACGTGTAGTATATTTTAAATATGTCCGCATTTACAGGGTGTGGAATTTCGTCTCCGTCCATAGTGGTTAAGATCATTGCTCCACCAGAGAATATGTTTTTAATCACAAATGGTCCTTCGTATGTAGGAGTCCATTTGCCCCTGGGATCACCTTGTGGAAATATGATACGCTTGATTACCAAGTCACCAACCCGATATACCTGACGTCTGACCTTCTTGTTAAAAGCTTTGATCATACGTTTTTGGTACATCTGACCATGATCGACATCTGTAAGGCTCTTCTCATCAATCAAGTTCAACTGGTCAAGTCGAGTTTGAATCCACTCATATTTATTCAACCCTTCATCTTTTATGATTCTCAGAGAAGGTATTTGGACATCAATTGGTAGAACAACTTCAATACCATATACCAAAGAGAAAGGAGTTTCCCCTGTTGACGTGTGCGCCGTGGTACGGTAACCATGGAGAGCAAATGGTAACATCTCATGCCAGTCCTTGTAGGTCACTATAATTTTTTGTATGATCTTCTTGATGTTTTTATTAGCGACTTCTACAACGCCATTCATCTTCGGCCGATAAGGAGAAGAGTTATGATGTTGTATATTGAATTGCACGCATAGTGCAGTAATCATAGTATTATTGAGATTGGTACCATTATCTGTGATGGTTCTCTCCGTGATACCGTACCGACATATAAGGTTCTGTTTGATGAATCGGGCCACAATGTTCTTGGTAACAGAAGCGAATGAAGCTGCCTCGACCCACTTCATGAAGTAATCAATGGCAACCAAGATGAAGCGGTGTCCATTAGAAGCTGTGGGTTTGATCTCTCCAATCATGTCAATGCCCCACATTGCGAAGGGCCAAGGAGCAGTCAGGACGTTTAGGGGAACTGGAGGCACATGTACTTTGTCAACATAGATCTGGCCCTTGTGACAAGTTCGTGAATGTTGATAACAATCCGCTTCCATGGTGGACCAGTAGTATCCCACCCGTAGGATATTTTTAGCCATCGTGTGTCCACTAGAATGAGTGCCAAAGGTACCTTCGTGCAAATCAGCCATAATCTTTTCTGCCTCACTCTTGTCTATGCAATGAAGCAAAGTAGAGTTGTGGTTACGTTTATAGAGGATTCCGTTACTGAGGAAGAATTTAGCAGAAAATCTTCTCAAGAACTTCTTATCATTGACTGAAGCTCCCTCCAGATACTCTTGGGCCTCTAGATACATCTTAATTTCATGGAACCAAGGCTTGCCCACTACTTCTTCAGTATCAATCTCGTGACAGTGAGCTGGTTCATCCATCCTCTCAATGGTGATCTGAGGAGCCTCGTTATCCCATTTGACTTTGAACATAAATGACATAGTTGCTAGCGCGTCCGCTAGTTAATTTTCCTCTCATGGAGAATGCTAAAAGGTAATTTCCTCAAAATGTGGGATTAATGTCAACATATGTTCTTTGTAAGGGATGAGATTAGGATGCTTCGTGTCCCATTCTCCTTTGATCTGACTGATGACTAAGGATGAATCTCCAAATACACTTAAGGACTTGATTCCCAAATCTATGGAAGCTTTGAGACCCATAATACACGCTTCATATTCCGCCATATTATTGGTACGGTTGAAACAAAGCCTTGCAGTGAAGGGAGTATGACATCCTTCAGGGGATATGATCATAACACCTATGTTGTTGCCGAGTGCATTAGAAGCTCCGTCAAAAACCAAGGTCCATCGGGATCCTTGTTCAGGTCCATCATATGGTATGAGTTCTTCACAATTGTTTACCAACATGATGTCTTCATCTAGGAACTCGAAATTCATGGACTGATAGTCATCCATAGCCTGATGAGCAAGGTGATCGGCTAGCACACTGCCCTTTATTGATTTTTGGGTAGTGTATTGAATGTCGTATTCAGTCGGGATCATCTGTCATCTTGCTATTCTTCCAGAGAGGGAGGGCTTCTCGAATATGTATTTAATTGGATCCATCTTGGATATCAATAAGGTAGTATGGGTCAACATATATTGTCTTAGTCGGCGAGCAGCCCATGCCAGAGCGCAACAAGTTTTCCTGAGCAGTGAATATCTGGTTTCATAGTCGGTAAACTTTTTGCTCAGGTAGTATATTCCATGCTCTTTTCGGCCAGACTCGTCATGTTACCCCAGGACACACCCCATTGAATTTTCCAAGACAGTTAGATACATGATCAAAGGTCTTCCCTCAATTGGCGACATCAAAACAAGAGGCTCTTGAAGGTATTCTTTGATCCTGTTGAAGGCAGCCTGTCAGTCGTCGTTCCATTCCACCACTTGATCTTTCTTCAGTAATTTGAAGATTGGTTCATAAGTAGCGGTTAAATGGGAAATGAACCAGGCGATATAGTTCATCCGTCCTAAGAATCCCCTAACTTCCTTCTCAGTGCGAGAAGCAGGAATTTCTTGTATTGCTTTTACCTTTGCGGGGTCCACTTCGATACCCTTGCCGCTGACAACGAATCCTAAGAGTTTAACGGACCTCACTCCAACAGTGCATTTATTTGGATTCAACCTTAGTTTGTATTTCTTCAGTCTTTCAAACAGTTTTTTCAGATAATCAAGGTGCTCCTCTTCAGTTTGAGATCTAGATATCATGTCATGCACATAGACCTCTATTTCATGATGGATCATGTCGTGAAATAGAGTTATCATGGCACACTGATACGTTGCCCCAACGTTCTTCAACCCGAATGGCATAACCTTGTAACAGAATGTACCTCACTGTGTAATGAAGGTCGTTTTTTCCATGTCCTCAGGTGCCATTTTGATCTGGTTATATCCGGAGAAACCGCCCATGAAAGAAAATACTTTATGTTGTGCGGTGTTGTCAACCAGAATATCGATGTGGGGAAGCGGGAAAACATCCTTGGGGCTTTCCCTATTCAGGTCTCTGTAGTCCACACACATACGTACCTTACCATCCTTTTTAGGCACTGGAACGACATTGGCGACCAATTGTGGATAGGAGGTGACAACTAAGAATCCGGTGTTGAAATGCTTCATGACTTTAGTCTTGATTTTCTCTAACATTTCTGGCCTCATGCGACAGACTTTCTGTTTTACCGGAGGGAAGTCTTCTTTTGTCGACAGACGATGGACCACGATGTTAGTGTCGAGCCCTGGCATGTCTTCATATGACCAGGAAAAGACCTCAACATAGTCATGTAGTAACTGAGTTAAGCGCTTCTTGACACTAGGTTCCAGATTGGCACCTACCTTGACTTCTTTCTTGTCCTCTTCAGTACCTAAGTTAATGGTTTCAACCAACTCTTCGTGGGGCTATATGGTCCTTTTTTCCTGTTGTAGTAACTTGGCTAGTTCCCCTGGTACCTCACAATCTTCCTCACCTTCGTCTTCGACTTGGTAGATCGGATTTTCAAAGTCACAATAGGCCATAGTAGAATCGTTACCCATGGGATCCTGAGTGGATATGGATCTGCATTTTGATATGTGAGTGTGTATAAGACCATAACTATCTTTGAAAAAAAATAAAAATGCAGGTAAAGAAAAACAAAGAGTGTAAAATTTGCATGCAAAAACATCCATGATTTATTGATGACATATGAAAATGAAGTAACAACCCTCACAAATGGACCGTTGTGCCTCGGGTTAGACACAAGGTTTTAAAGTCTAAACTGTTTAATTATTACAAGTTCGACAAAAATTTAAAGACAATTAATGTTGGATAAAAGTAATAGGGACAAATTATTTGGCTTCCCAGTTGTTGAGTCCTCCGCTGATAGTTGGAAAAATCCATTCTTCCAGGTCACAACTGTCATCACTATCTTCCACTGCGTTGACTCCATGGTTGTTGATCCGAAAAGGTGGTCCCCCGGCACGAGCATGACGAACAACTTTCTGGGCTCCTGAAGTAAAACCCAAACCAAATTTGTCTGATTTGTAGAGAATATCCGGAATCTGGCCCCAAATGGTACACCAACCTTCTTCGACTAATGCCTTAGCATCTTTCAGAGAAGCCATCTTCAGTGGAGGTATGGTAATCTTCGGGACTTTGGAAACAGTCTTGGTTGTCGCAACTGTTTGTGGGACCTCCTCGAAATGCTGACACGGAGTTTCGATGAACTCACCATCCATTTCTACGTACCTGAAAGAGTTCAGGTGACTGACTATATATTCCTCCTCTCCATGGACAATGATGATTTTTACCTTGATTGGGTACTTCAACATCTGATGTAATGTAGAGGTGACGACACCAGCGCCATGAATCCAAGGCCTGCCTAATAAACAGGAATAAGAAGGGCAGATATCCATCACATAGAAAGTTGAATCGAAGGTTTGAGTTCCAACTTTGATGGGAATGTCCACCTCCCCGTGCACCATTCTCTTCGAAACATCGAAGGCGCTTACCACTATGTTGCTGGGTTTTAAGGTCAAACCTTCGCAGTCTAGTCTATTTAGAGCCTTCTTAGGCAACACATTCAATGATGAACCAGTATCTACCAGGACATGGGCCAAAGTAGTGCCCCTACATTCGACAGATACATGCAACGCATCATTGTGTTTCCTCCCTCTAGGTGTCAGATCAACATCAAAAAAGCCTAAACCGTTATCAGCTGTCAAACTAGCCACACAATCTTCGAATTGGTCAGCAGAGGTTTCCTATGGCACATGGGAAGTTTTAAGAAATCTCACCAAAGCCTTTGCATGAGCTTCGAAGCACAACAGTAAAGCTAGCATAGAAATCTTTGAAGGGGTATGCCCTAGCTGTTTGACTACATTGTAGTCGCTTTTCTTTATAATTTTCAAAATTTCTTCCATCTCTTTCTTGGAAGCCTTTAGGATAGATACTAATTGCGCCTTCGTTTGGACAGGCTCAACCAAAATGTCTTTGCCCCGAGTCTCGGTCGACTCGGTGATAGGGGCGTTAGCCGGGGTAATCATAGGAACTGTAGTAGTAGTATCAGCAGGAACAAAAGCAAGAATGATCACAGGAACAATAACAGCTTTCGGAGGGGCAATCTTAGGGGAGAACACTCTTCCACTTTGGGTTATTTTGCTGGTTCCCACAATGTTGCCAATGTCGGGGTCAGCCTTCTCAAAAACCGGGTCTTCATTAGCCAACCATACTTGCTTGACACCGTGGTAGTAGACGTCACCCCCATAGTTCCAAGGAACAATTTTGTCTGAGGAGTATGGGATTGGCCCTGGCATAGTAATTATTAGTGGAGTCACCTTCGGAACAGATGTAATCCTAACGGGTATTTTGGTGGAGATCCTGGGAGGATTGGCAAAAATGGTTATTATTGAAACATCCTTATAAGAAATGGTTGGAACAGGAGTCTTTTCAAACAAAATCCCTTTGTCATCCATCAGGCGCTGGACACCTGCCTTCAATAAATGATAATCAGTCGGTAGAGATAAACATAGGTGACAACCTTTGCCACATCCCAGAAATAAACTGGCCTTCAACAGGTTCTTCTTGACGGCCAGGAGGGGAGTAGCAAGTTCATCAACAACAGTAACAAACACATCATCTACAACAACGTTAACACCACGACCGTGCTTGGACATAGGAGCAGTGATAACATTTGGAATCTGGGGGGCGTCAAATTCAATTTCCTCTGCCTCGAGAAGGTCTTGCACCTTGTTTTTCAAAGCCCAACAATCGTTTGTATCATGACCTAGACTTTCTGAGTGGTAAGCACAACGAGCATTTGGGTTGTAACGGGGAGAGGCAGTGTTGGGATTCTTCGCAGCTTCCCGTAAAGTTACCAGATTAGATTTCAAAAAATGTGGCAAGACTTGAGGCAACGTCATATTTATCCGGGTAAACTGTCTTACCGGCCTTTCCGTTCTAGACTGATTGTTCCTTTGTTGAGTAGGTGCAGGCTTAAAGATCATGACAACCCCTACCGCTGGACGGCGTTCAACTCTGTCTTGATTCCTATGTGTTGTACCCCAAAATTTTCCCTCCCATATTCTCCAAGATTCCTCAAGAATCATCTTCCAATGATTCAAAAATTGCTCAAGGATTGCACAGTCCAAATGCCTCCTAAGCCAATCAAAATTAGGGTTTTGTTTCTTCCAAGGAAATTGAGGTTTTAAATAGGTCAATCAAGTCTCATATTCCTATATGCATCCTCAAGCATCTACATGCCAAGTTTCAAGACTCACAGTGCCAATTTGCACAGTCAAAAGCCTCATTTGATCTACAATCAACTGCAGGGGTAAAAGGGTTATTTCACAGTCAAAAGTCAGAAATTTTGGTCAACATCTTATTTTGAGTCCACAATCATCATTTGATCAAGTCTTGATCATGATTCCACAAGGATGGCTCAAAAATCATCAAGATGCAAAAAGTTACTATTTTTGGACAGTAGAAAAGTCAACTGTATCTTGACCAAGGCATAACTTTTTCATGGTTCATCAGAAAAATCCCATCCAATGCTCATTTTGAAGGGGATGACATTTCCTACAACTCATCTTCACATTCCAAGTCCAAGAAATGCTCTCACAAAAAGTTATCAATTTCTACATTATAGGTCAATTTCAAAAGTAAACAAAAATGCACTTTAAGTCAAAGATCATAACTTAATATTGGTAAATCAAAATGACATGGGACCAAAGGAATTGGTTAGAGGACTTCAAGACCTTTCCAAAATGTCCAAGAACATGTTCATAGGATCAAAATTGAGCAAGATATGCATTGGAGAAGTTGGGAAATTTTTGTGAATTTTCAAAAGTCAACTTTGCTCAAAACACTTTGTTTTTGCTAATGGGCCTCAAATTTCTTCTTGAAACTTTATCCAAGGCCTATGCACGACCCATCAAGCCTATTTGAATTTATTTTCTTATTTTTATTAATTAATTGGATTTTTAATTGATTTTAATTCATTTAATTAATTTAAATTGTAGGAAATTCAAAGATATGGTTTTTCAATCTTTTTGTGAAGCAAGAATGACCTAAAAAAGCTGGCAAATTCGTGTGCAAATCAAAGGGACAAGAATCTCCAAATTTAGCAAGTTTTTCCAATCAAAAAGATTCAAAAATATTTGATTTTCAATCAAATATACAAACATCAATTCCATGGATTTCTTGGCAAATATTTAACCTAGTTTCATTCTCCTATAAGTACACAAGCTAATCCTACTCATGCATACGTGAATTTGCTGCAGAAAAGCCATAACCACATTCAAGAAAATTCAAAGAAAAGTCAAAACTGATTTCCATATTCTAGCACAATTCAAAGCTTTTTATTAATTCTAACACATTGCAGGAGTCCCCAGAGACGTTTTGCAATCAAAACCATACGCTAAAGCTCAAGAAACACTCAAGAACAGACCCACGGTTTGCTTCTCATGTCCATAATCGTATTGGCTATTTCATGCATAATTAACATGCTTTATTCATTGTTTTGTATTGCTTGAGTTCATATAAAGCTAATGGTATTAATTAATTGGATTATAGTGTGCAGAATTATAAGTTGCCATTGACAAAATCTAGGGTTCTTGAGCTTCCAAATTGGGGCTTTATTATCCAGGAAAAATTAGAACCTCTAAGGCATATGGTTGAAACCGTCAGAACAAGACGAACACGTTGGCACCACCGCGAAATATTTATATTCATTGTAGCCCTAATCGCTATTATTGGTTGTTGAAGGTTATGGGGGTTAAAAACCCCCGCTATCTATTTGTTTTTTACAGGTGCAAAGGATGAAGATGAAGGCGTGTAAGCGTATCATTGGTTGGTTCAAATAAAACGCGCGCTTGTTTTGTGTCTACAGCATATTTATTAATTTTATATATTATATTTTCTTCTTATTCTTATAACAAACGCAAGCAACTGGTGGAGTGGTTAGGTGCGCTGGCTGGTGATCATTGGGACCTGGGTTCGATTCCCAGGTCCCCCAAAACTCTTATCATATTTTTCATAACATGTTCACATGCAGGTTCCTTAATAGTGTCTACCATGTACTGCCAACATCCAAGCGCCATGTGTCTCTAAGCCCAGATCTGAAGGCCAAGCGTGAGTGGTCATGGTACTCCCAGTCAACGAACGTGCAGCTGATCCAGAAGGTCAAAACAGGCTTGATGCAAATAGGCCAGAAATTCTAGAACCAACCTCCTAATGGGCCAGCACACCCCCCTGGTTTCTTTATATTTTCTACTTTATTTATTTAATTATTTACTATTATTATTATTATTATTTAATTAACTAACAAATTATTTTTCATAATAAAATCAGAAAACTAATATTTTTATTATTATTATTTTATTAATTTCATCTTTAATTATTATTTTGTAAATAAATTCTAATAAATTAATTTAGTTTAATTAGGTTTAATTTTGACTTTTTCATAATAAATAAAATAAATTAGAATTAGGGTTTTACTAACTTTTGACTTAATTTCTTTTATTTTATTTTCATTAAAACATAAAAAATACTTTTTCTTTTAATTAATTAATTAATTAGTTTTAGGTTTAATATTTAATTAAATGCAAAAAAGGACCAAAATTCCATTCTTTTCTCAAAAAGGGTCAAAACCCTAAGGACTTTCCCGATTCAATTTCTATTCGCGCATAATAATTTTTGATTCATATTTATGTAATTGCTCCGAGGATGTAATAGATAATTAGGACCTTTTATCACTTTCTTTTATTTTCTCGCATTTACTTTTCAAGGGTTATGTTTTTGGCGATGTAAATACCCGACGCCTTGTAATAGCGTAGATTTACTTTCCGCAATTTACTTTCCGCATAATTATTAACTGTTAACTATGCATGACAAGACTTGCCTGAAAATTAAAATCAACACGTAGCTCACAATAACATGTGCAAAGATGATTTAACATGAAACCTGACACACTCGTACATGCCACTCCTAGGGTACGCCTCACTTGGTTGCCTCGACGTGGTCATTGAGTATAGGGTGTTTTAGAGATCGCCCTCATGTCTAAAGATCCAGTTGCCTCGAAACGGTTGCCTCGGATAAAAAGGATCTAGTATATTAGGGTTACCGCTAAGGCGTCCTACTATTGCTTTGGTGACCACATGTCCCTATAATCGAATTGACCCGAATAACTCCAACGACGGTGCTACCTACTTCTCAATAGTGGGATAGTACTGTCTAAAGGACATTTACACAGCTTAATTTCTTTAGAGTAGGTAGATTTCTCCTGGATACTTGCTCTTTCAAAACAAAAAACAACTTTTCGCACTTACACTTTTCTGACAAAAGTTTTCAAACAAACACTTCATACACTCTTGAGGACAGATACAAGAGTTACCTAGAAGTTTTCAAAACAAACTTTTTTCAAAACCCACAAACACAAGAAAAGCAAACATTTTTGAAAACATAGTGAGCAAGTACCTAAGAGCCCGTGGATAACCACGGATAGAAAGGGTGCTAACACCTTCCCTTTCTATAATCTACCTCCCGAACCGAGAAACATCTCGAAAAGGAATTTTGCTGTGCTTTTATCCTTTCCTTGTTGGAGAACATAAAAGACGGTGGCGACTCTTGCTTACCGCGACATTTCGCGAACCAGCATTCCAAAACAGTCAGTTCTATTTCCACCGATCACAAAACTGGCGACTCTGCTGGGGGTATTTAATAAGTGAGGTGTACCTTAGGATTAGATCATTCTATGTTTTCAATTGCATGCTTTGTATGATTTATAGTTGTGGGTTTGTATTGGAGTTTCATAGATCCTAACCCGGATCTGGGGATACCTTTTAGAAGTAGCAACAAACTGTGAGGGAACTGTGCGGGGTATACCGACATGGTTGAAGCAGTTGCTACGTTGATGTGGCACTTTGGTGAGTACCGGTAACCCTTGAGTCAAGTCAAGGAGAGTACGGGGCCGCCGCGTGGTGTCGTGAAGCATCAACTGACCTTAAGAACCTTACTTGACCATCCTGGCCTCTTTAGGGGTAGTGAGATGACCGACTTTGGTGCAATCCGAAGTTGGTAGATACTCGATACTACACTCATTGAGGGTTGTTTTCTTGGAATATTTTGGTCGCCAGTTCAGTGGCTAAATCAAAACAATGAACATAGAAAACAATCCAATGATATTGAGCTCCTTAGAACCCGGTTACTTTTGATAGGACAGGTTTTGAGCCCACCAACTTCAAGAGGGTAGTACCTAAACTTCATGCTGGCCTAAACTCTAAGGGCTGTCTGGTGTGACTTGTGTGCCTTCAAACTTGAACTACTTGTACATACTGGTTATCTAACAACATGGATTCCTTGCAGGTTTTTGCTTACAGTCCTTATCCAATAATTTGGACTCATTGCAGGGTTTATTTACATCACTCCACGCATAGCATAACATCATACCATCATACCATTGCATGCATCCTGCATAAGGACTAACCCATTTCAAGGATCTCAAGGGTTTGTGATGCAGGTCATGATGAACCAACTGTCTAGCAAGGGGCAAAGGGGATTTATTTTCCTCTAGCCAAGGTTGTTTGAAGATCAAAACATGATAACTTGAGTCAGGGGCTATGACCCACTCGATATGGTGAGCTTTGACTCTTGAAGAAGGACTCTCAACAACATGAAGTTCCTTCAATCAAGCTACCGAATTCAAATTCTAACAAGTTTCTTTGTTTACCCCACGAGATCCTTGAAAACATTGCATGCATATCATACATATCATTGCATTACAGGTACACTTTTTACAGGTCTCTTATCTTCTTCGCTGTTTATTTCAGCAATCATCATGTCTACCGAACCTTCCGTTGAACAAGCTATCAAGGCCCTCCAGGCCCAGAATGCCTAGTTCCAAGAGTTGGTTATGAGCCTAGCCCAAGGTCAACAGGATTTGAAGACTCTGATTCTGAAAGAGAGGAAGAAGAAGAAGAGGATTGTTTTGTTCAACACTAGACGCAGATCTGGGAATGGATTACAGAATGAGGTTGAGCTGACTACCTCATCTGTAGGAAAAGACAGCCCACAAGAGAGAAGGGTTCCTAGTCCCGTGGTCTCCGACAACGAGACGGATTATGATGAAGAACAATATCCTCCTGCTGAGGATAAGTACAAACAGCTGGAAGATCGTTTGAGCGCCATGGAAATACAGAAGGTTCCCGGTCTGGACTTCGGAGACCTAGGCTTATCCTCTAGGGTGGTGATTCCCCATAAGTTCAAGGCACCTGCTTTTGCAAAGTACGACGGAGCTTCCTGTCCTAAGCTGCACCTCCGATCGTATGTAAGGAAGATCCAACCTTATACAGCTGACAAGAATTTATGGATCCATTTCTTCCAGGATAGTCTTTCAAGGACTCAACTCGAATGGTTCTATCAGCTGGATGGAGCCAGTATTCGTAATTGGGAGGACTTGGCTACTGCGTTATATAAGCAGTATCAGTATAATTCCGACCTCGCTCCTACGCGTACCCAACTCCAGGGTATGTCACTAGGGACGGGTGAAGGATTTAAGGAGTATGCTCAAAAGTGGAGAGACCTTGCTGGAAGGGTGCAACCACCCTTAACTGATCGTGAACTTGTGGATATGTTCCTGGGGACCCTGTCTGGTCTGTTCTTCAACCATCTGATCGGGAATTCTTCTACTGGGTTTACAGACCTTATCTTAACTGGTGAGAGGATAGAAGCTGGTATCAAGTCTGGGAAGATACAGAAGGGTGACTCCTCGAACACTGAGAAAAAACCATTCAAGAAGGAATCTAGTGCTGTTTATGGTTCAAGGAGACAGAATAAACCTGAACGCCGCCAAGATGTCAACGCGGTAGTTATTTCAAAACCGGCCAGTGCTCCTCAACATCGCAACCAACAAAGGGAAGAGAGACCTAGAAGGCAATTCACTCCCCTCAGCATGACCTTGTCCCAGATATTTCCATAGTTGCTGAAGACCAATTTGGTAACTCTAAGGGACCCTCCTAAGAATCCGAACACTACACCTTCAAGGTATAATTCCAACGCCCGCTGCGCTTATCATTCTGACAGCCCGGGGCATGCTACAGATGATTGTTGGACTTTGAGGAACAAGGTTCAGGACCTAATCGATGCAAAGGAGGTCGAGTTCGAAGCGCCCGAGACTCCCAATGTGATCACTGCTCCCTTGCCAAAACATGGCTAGGATTGAGAGACTTTTGTTCATTTGAATTCTGATATTGTATTTTTCTTTGCTTATTCAAACAATTATCATGTCAAACTCTCTTATTTCATTAATGCATTACACGTGTCTGTTTTGAAGTAATTGTGTTCACTATGCTTAAAACTGCTTTCATTTTTTGATGTTCAACTCTCGATTAGAAAATTCTAAGCCTTTTGAGGGAGGATGATGAAAACGATACCACGATCTTTACAGTATGCTTTTGAACAGACCCCGCTGATGAAGTACAGGCATTGTTTCAAATCCTAAACAGTGGAGTTATAAGGAAGATAATCCCTAGTCAACCCCTTCGAGCCAAAGAAGTTGGAGTTTTTCTTTTCACAAAAATTAAAACCCTTAATCATAACCTGGGGCAGGGTAGTTTTCTCAATTGATCCAGGTGCACAATAAAGGGCATCAAAGAAGTCCTTCCGAGACAAAAAGACAGTGATGGTTCTGAATAATCATAAAGACAGGCAATCATTATCTTTCAAAATAAAAGCCCAATAAGTCAAAACCTATGAAGGAGACTTACAAAACTGGGGCATCCCGCTGACTGTGATTACAAAAGAAACAGTTCAGGCAAAAAAAAATAGGGATAATAAAAAAAAGAAAAAGAAAGAGGTCCTACAAACCCTCAATAAAAAGAAATGACTGCCTATTCAAAATACACTTTCAATGTCCGAACCATCACCGGAATATCAGAGCAAAGACTCAAACAAGATCTAATGCACGATTAGATGAGTTTAGGATCGAAGAACATCACGAAGAACGGGTGGGTACAAATAAAATTTGAGCCTTTATCCTTTGTTTCTTAAACCGTGAACTAGGCCACGTTATAACCCTTAAAAAAGTCCTAGCTGAAGCATGGGTTAGTTCGAAAGCATACTGTTACGGAAGGTATCCTGACTCCTGTAGGGCTCGCTGTAAAATCTTGAGTTGACATCACATTTTACAAAAAATTCACTTGTTTTATTAAAAAATGCATTTCCAAAAACTTCAAGACAGACATAAGCTTTGCATTCTTAAAATAACATTGTTTGCATGTGACTATTTGTTCGAACAACAGAGAAATTCGCACGACGAATATCTAGTGAACAAAGAACCTTCTCAACACAAAATGTCATCTCAAATGGAAGAAACACTTCCAATCAAGGGGCACGGCATGAGCATTGTCCATCATCTGGGGCAGTTAAGTCAAGATTCAAGGAATCTCTCAAAATGCCAAATAGCCTGGGGCAAATCTCCGCCTGAGTCACTTGGGGCATTGGACATGAATTCCAGCAACGAATCTCGCATGATCAAGCGAAGATCTTCTGGTAGTATGGCAACATAATACTATTGACAGTGACAACTCCCTACATCTTGAGAGCATGGACATAGTCAAAAAATACTACGCACAATCATAGACCTGCTAGGTCGACTGGCCTAGGCAAAAATAAGGGCTTCCCGGCGAACCAAAAGGGTTCGGGTAAAAATAAGGGATGAAAATGAAAAAAATCTGTACACCCGGCAAGTCGAAAACCTGAAAAGGCGGATTGGGCAAAAATGGGTATCCCGGTGGACTGAAAACCCGAAAGGGCGGTCCAGGCAAAAGTTAGGGATCACAGCGCATGACTATGTCCCGTCACCTCGTCACTTGCCTACCAGAAGAAGATTTGTCACTCGACAGTTATCGAGACCTCCACAGGTACCTTCTCCCATAGAAGCTGGGGCAATAAGAGTTGTCCAAACTGTACAGATGCCTTGCTCACCGGGTACAAAGGTAGATTCAGCTGAAGAATGTAACCAAGATATCTCCACTCCCCGCAGAGTAAGACAAGATTCAGCAGTACTCTCCCCAAGCAGAGTTGGTCTCCCGTCAGCCCTAAAAGGCACAGTATTCCCAGCAAGTCAGCGACACTCTCCCCAAGCAGAGTTAGGCTACCGTCAGCCCTAAGGAAGTTGGGTATCCATAACAGATCTTAGTATTCTCCAACAGAGTATACAGATATTCCTCAGCAAGCATCCCCGGCAGTCTTAATATTCCTCGACGGAAATATAAGATTGTTCCCCGGCGGAATACAAGGTACACCCCAATGGAGCCATTTCCCCAGTGCAGTCCAAAAAGTTTCCCCAGGAGAGTTGAATCACCTCCCCAGTAGATTCTGGAAGCTTGTCCCCCGTAGAGTACAAAAATCTCTCCCCAGCCAAATTCAGAGGTTATCCCCACAAGAGTCTAACTGGGTCACCCTCAGCAAATTGCAACGGAAAGATCATCCTCAGCGAAGTTCTTTCTTTCCCTGAACAGGAGTTCAATCCTCAACAGATTCAATATCACCAGCAACGGTAATTCATCCCCTGCGGAGTTCATCATTAAAATCCCCAACAGAACTTATCAACGGAGTCCCCAGCGGAGTTACCGTTAAATTATCAGTGAGGCATCTCTCCCCACAGAGTAATTCCCTGCAGAGCAATCTCATCACCAGGTTTATTCCGCCAACGGAGTCATCTCCTCCTACCGGTTTATTCACACAATCAACATCCCCAGTGGAAACGAAGAATTCAAAATCATTCTCCAGCAGCTATCCGAGATTTATTTCCCCCAGCTAAAACATCACATTTTCATACATCATGATACATGCACATACGCAATCATATCATACAATCTCATTTATGATGAGAACATCATTGCTTGATCCATATCATGCATTGCATATGACTGACCTTTATCTTTCAGGAAAGTCCAGTCAAAGGAGACAAGCCCAGTCAAAAGAGACAATCCAGTCAAAGAAGACAAGTCTAGTTAAATCGATTCCTAAAGATTTTTCTGACGCTAATCCAGTCAAAGAAGACAAATCCAGTTAAATCGATTCCTAAAGATTTTTCTGATGCAAACCTGTCAATAAAGACAATCTATCAATGAAGACAATCTGTCAATGAAGATAACTCGTCAATGAAGACAATCTGTCAATAAAGACAACCCGTCAATAAAGACAACCCGTCAATAAAGACAACCTGTCAATGAAGACAACCTGTCAATGAAGACAACCCGTCAATAAAGACAACCCGTCAATAAAGACAACCCGTCAATAAAGACAACCCGTCAATAAAGACAACCCGTCAATAAAGACAACCTGTCAATAAAGACGACCTGTCAATGAAGACAACCTGTCAATGAAGAAAACCCGTCAATAAAGACAACCCGTCCATGAAGACAACCCGTCAAAAGAGACAACTCGTCAAAGAAGACAAAACCTCCCCTGGTTCAGTTAAATCGATTCCTAAAGATTTTTCTGAGATAACCTGTCAGTAGAGACAACCCATCAACCTTTTGAAGTTCCGGATCAACACCTGTATCTAGCCAGGGCATATCTGTGAGCGACTGATTGTAGGACTACACTTGTATCTAGCCAGGAAAGTTATCTACATGAAGAGTTTGAAGATCAACACCTATAACAGGCCAGGAAATTATCTTTCATTCTCAGGTCAGAGGTCTACACCTGTATCCAGCCAGGAAAGCTATCTCGACCAACCTTTTGAAGTTCCATATTTGATACCTGTATCTAGCCAAGGCATATCTGTGAGCGACTGATTGTAGATTCGATACCTGTAAATAGCCAGGAAAGTTATCTACATGAGGAGATTGAAGATCAATACCTGTATCTAGCCAGGAAATTATCTTTCATTCTCAGGTAAGAGGTCTACACCTGTATCCAGCCAGGAAAGCTATCTCGACCAACCTTTTAGAGTTCCAGATCGACACCTGTACCTAGCCAGGAAATATCTGTGGACGATTGATTGTAGATTCGATACCTGTATCTAGCCAGGAAGGTTATCTACATTGAAGAGACTGAATATCAATACCTGTAGCAAGCCAGGAAAACTATCTTTCTTTCTCATGTATGCAAGTTCTCGCTAAGGAATCTCTTACGCGATCGACACCCCCGGATGGCATCTTTAAGCCCATCCCCATAACTATCCATTACATCTCCAGATGGAATCTATAAGCCCATCTTCCATCCATCAATTCTCCAAATGGCATCTGTAAGCCCATTCCCGACATCACATTACTGACACTACACTATGCGAGTGCAAATTTCTGGGCACTTTAGTGTTCAATCATCTTCCACCTTCGGATCACGAAAGGCACGCAAGCCAATCTACATCCTCAGGTTTAAGAAGATTGAGCAGGGGCAACTGTTGTACCCCAAAATTTTCCCTCCCATATTCTCCAAGATTCCTCAAGAATCATCTTCCAATGATTCAAAAATTGCTCAAGGATTGCACAGTCCAAATGCCTCCTAAGCCAGTCAAAATTAGGGTTTTGTTTCTTCCAAGGAAATTGAGGTTTTCAATAGGTCAATCAAGTCTCATATGCCTATATGCATCCTCAAGCATCTACATGCCAAGTTTCAAGACTCACAGTGCCAATTTGCACAGTCAAAAGCCTCATTTGATCTACAATCAACTGCAGGGGTAAAATGGTCATTTCGCAGTCAAAAGTCAGAAATTTTGGTCAACATCTTATTTTGAGTCCACAATCATCATTTGATCAAGTCTTGATCATGATTCCACAAGGATGGCTCAAAAATCATCAAGATGCAAAAAGTTACTATTTTTGGACAGTAGAAAAGTCAACTGTATCTTGACCAAGGCATAAATTTTTCATGGTTCATCAGAAAAATCCCATCCAATTCTCATTTTGAAGGGGATGACATTTCCTACAACTCATCTTCACATTCCAAGTCCAAGAAATGCTCTCACAAAAAGTTGTCAATTTCTACATTATAGGTCAATTTCAAAAGTCAACAAAAATGAACTTTAAGTCAAAGATCATAACTTGATATTGGTAAATCCAAATGACATGGGACCAAAGGAATTGGTTAGAGGACTTCAAGACCTTTCCAAAATGTCCAAGAACAAATTCATAGGATCAAAATTGAGCAAGATATGCATTGGAGAAGTTGGGAAATTTTTGTGAATTTGCAAAAGTCAACTTTGCTCAAAACACTTTGTTTTTGCTAATGGGCCTCAAATTTCTTCTTGAAACTTTATCCAAGGCCTATGCACGACCCATCAAGCCTATTTGAATTTATTTTCTTATTTTTATTAATTAATTGGATTTTTAATTGATTTTAATTCATTTAATTAATTTAAATTGTAGGAAATTCAAAGATATGGTTTTTCAATCTTTTTGTGAAGCAAGAATGACCTAAAAAAGCTGGAAAATTCGTGTGCAAATCAAAGGGACAAGAATCTCCAAATTTAGCAAGTTTTTCCAATCAAAAAGATTCAAAAATATTTGATTTTCAATCAAATATACAAACATCAATTCCATGGATTTCTTGGCAAAGATTTAACCTAGTTTCATTCTCCTATAAGTACACACGCTAATCCTACTCATGCATACGTGAATTTGCTACAGAAAAGCCATAACCACATTCAAGAAAATTCAAAGAAAAGTCAAAACTGATTTCCATATTCTAGCACAATTCAAAGCTTTTTATTAATTCTAACACATTGCAGGAGTCCCCAGAGACGTTTTGCAATCAAAACCATACGCTAAAGCTCAAGAAATACTCAAGAACAGACCCACGGTTTGCTTCTCATGTCCATAATCGTATTGGCTATTTCATGCATAATTAACATGCTTTATTCATTGTTTTGTGTTGCTTGAGTTCATATAAAGCTAATGGTATTAATTAATTGGATTATAGTGTGCAGAATTGTAAGTTGCCATTGACAAAATCTAGGGTTCTTGAGCTTCCAAATTGGGGCTTTATTATCCAGGAAAAATTAGAACCTCTAAGGCATATGGTTGAAACCGTCAGAACAAGACGAACACGTTGGCACCATCGCGAAATATTTATATTCATTGTAGCCCTAATCGCTATTATTGGTCGTTGAAGGTTGTGGGGGTTAAAACCCCCCGCTATCTATTTGTTTTTTACAGGTGCAAAAGATGAAGATAAAGGCATGTAAGCGTATCATTGGTTGGTTCAAATAAAACGCGCGCTTGTTTTGTGTCTACATCATATTTATTAATTTTATATATTATATTTGCTTCTTATTCTTATAACAAACGCAAGCAACTGGTGGAGTGGTTAGGTGTGCTGGCTGGTGATCATTGGGACCTGGGTTCGATTCCCAGGTCCCCCAAAACTCTTATCATATTTTTCATAACATGTTCACATGCAGGTTCCTTAATAGTGTCTACCATGTACTGCCAACCTCCAAGCGCCATGTGTCTCTAAGCCCAGATCTGAAGGCCAAGCGTGAGTGATCATGGTACTCCCAGTCAATGAACGTGCAGCTGATCCAGAAGGTCAAAACAGGCTTGATGCAAATGGGCCAGAAATTCTAGAACCAACCTCCTAATGGGCCAGCACACCCCCCTGGTTTCTTTATATTTTCTACTTTATTTATTTAATTATTTACTATTATTATTATTATTATTTAATTAACTAACAAATTATTTTTCATAATAAAATCAGAAAACTAATATTTTTATTATTATTATTATTATTTATTAATTTCATCTTTAATTATTATTTTGTAAATAAATTCTAACAAATTAATTTAGTTTAATTAGGTTTAATTTTGACTTTTTCATAATAAATAAAATAAATTAGAATTAGGGTTTTACTAACTTTTGACTTAATTTCTTTTATTTTATTTTCATTAAAACATAAAAAATACTTTTTCTTTTAATTAATTAATTAATTAGTTTTAGGTTTAATATTTAATTAAATGCAAAAAAGGACCAAAATTCCATTCTTTTCTCAAAAAGGGTCAAAACCCTAAGGACTTTCCCGATTCAATTTCTATTCGTGCATAATAATTTTTGATTCATATTTATGTAATTGCTCCGAGGATGTAATAGATAATTAGGACCTTTTATCGCTTTCTTTTATTTTCTCGCATTTACTTTTCAAGGGTTATGTTTTTGGCGATGTAAATACCCGGCGCCTTGTAATAACGTAGATTTACTTTCCGCAATTTACTTTCCGCACAATTATTAACTGTTAACTATGCATGACAAGACTTGCCTGAAAATTAAAATCAACACGTAGCTCACAATAACATGTGCAAAGATAATTTAACATGAAACCTGACACACTCGCACATGCCACTCCTAGGGTACGCCTCACTTGGTTGCCTCGACGTGGTCATTGAGTATAGGGTGTTTTAGAGGTCGCCCTCCTGTCTAAAGATCCAGTTGCCTCAGATAAAAAGGATCTAGGACATTAGGGTTACCGCTAAGGCGTCCTACTATTGCTTTGGTGACGACATGTCCCTATAATCGAATTGACCCGAATAACTCCAATGACGGTGCTACCTACTTCTCAATAGTGGAATAGTACTGTCTAAAGGACATTTACACAGCTTAATTTCTTTAGAGTAGGTAGATTTCTCTTGGATACTTGCTCTTTCAAAACAAAAAACAACTTTTCGCACTTAAACTTTTCTGACAAAAGTTTTCAAACAAACACTTCATACACTCTTGAGGACAGATACAAGAGTTACCTAGAAGTTTTCAAAACAAACTTTTTTCAAAACCCACAAACACAAGAAAAGCAAACATTTTTGAAAACATAGTGAGCAAGTACCTAAGAGCCCGTGGATAACCACATATAGAAAGGGTGATAACACCTTCCCTTTCTATAATCTACCTCCCGAACCGAGAAACATCTCGAAAAGGAATTTTGCTGTGCTTTTGTCCTTTCCTTGTTGGATAACATAAAAGACGGTGGCGACTCTTGATTACCGCGACATTTCGCGAACCAGCATTCCAAAACAGTCAGTTCTATTTCCACCGATCACACTATGGTTATATGCAACACTGACCTCCTTTTTTCCGGTAAATGGTTTCTTCATCATGCTCGAGGATGCATCTCTTTGAATTTTTCCAGTTTTTATACCTGCTTCTACCCGTTCACCATTCATGATTAATTCGGTAAATCCAACCGAGGAACTTTCAATCATATGTTTGAAGAATGGACCAGATAGCGTGCCTAAGAACATATCCACCAATTTTCTATCAGATAGAGGGGGTTGGACCCTTCCCGCGAGATCCTGCCATTTTTAAGCATAGGATTTGAAACCTTCACCTGTACCCATAGACATGCCTTGCTACTGTGTCCGAGTTGGAGCTAAGTCAGCATTATACTAGTATTGCTTGTAAAAAGCGGACGCCAAATCTTCCCAATTTCAGATGTTGGTCCCTTCCAACTGATAGAACCAATCCAACTGCGTCCCTGACAAGCTTTCTTGGAAGAAATGCACCCATAGATTCATATCTGCAGTATGGGGTTGAATTTTCCTGATGTATGATCTTAAATGCAGCTTTGGACAAGAGACACCGTCAAATTTAGCGAAAGTAGGGACCTTGAATTTCGGCGGTATAACAAACCCTGAGATAAGTCCTAGCTCTTCAAAATCCAATCCGTGTACTCTCTAGATCTCCATAGTATTGAGGCAATCTTCCAACTGTTTGTATTTGTCGTCAGCTGGAGGATACTTCTCTTCAGAGTAGTCAACCTCTTCTTCCTCTTCAGATTCTGTATGGTCAGTCACTTCCTTGTTTTTCCCTTCTTGATTATCCCCTTTACCTGATGATGTTGCAAAGTCTAGAGTCTGCATGGATGGTCCTTTGAACCTTCTACCCATATTCAAAACACCGGTTGATTTCTTCACTTTCTTCTTCTTTTCTTTGATCAACAGAGTTTTCAACTCCTCTTGTCCTTTTTCCAGTGTCAAGAACATTTGTTGAAACTGAGTGTTCTGCGCCTGAAGATCTTTTACAATCTGTTCAATATCCATCTCACTGAAATAAATAGTATAAAGATAAGGAGACCTGTTGTAAGAAACCTGTTTGTGTTATGATGAATGAAGATGCATATGCAAATGATTTCAAGGAAATTAGAGATTTAAATTTTCTTTAGACAAAAAAGGAACACACGTTATATTAATAAATCCAAGTTTGAGTACATCATGCCTCTTTGGGCTTACAATGAAAGAAATAAAGTACAAAACTTCTAAGACAAAAAAGTTAAACGCATCCTCTTTGGTGCGATGTAGGCATTCAGACTCCGCTCTTCATGCAGCTGCTTGGTGAGTTCCATAACTTTCTTCTCGCTGGCGTAGAATTGGGCTTCAAAAGTGTCTCGTTCTTCCTTAAGCTATATCGAATCCCTTTGTAAGTCTTCGAGAGAGGTGGGCATGTTAGGATGAAGGATAGTGTATGGGATATCTCCTTCAACAACGGGCTCTATGATAACTGGGATAATGGAGGGTAAGGCATTGCGAGACTCTGAGCGCGAGCCTGTACCCACCTAAGGTAAGGCTCAAGGTGAATGGAATTCTTGTGCCCTAATGTCCTACTGTCCACCTTGCTTACCATCCTTTAGGCTCGTATAAACCTCAGACGGTAGTCTTGATTGTCACTTTCATAGTCGAACACCATACCTTTGATGAGCGCGTCATGTGGACCATCTCTTCGTGCGTACCCAAAATTTAGCAGAGCTAAGCAAGGGTTATAAGTGATGCCTCCCCTAATGCCAAGCATAGGAACATTAGTGAATTCCCCACAATGATCTATGATGGTAATATCCTCCAAGGATCGAGAACACCAGTGGATATCCGAATTCCGGAGTGACATTAACCTATTGGACCACCTCAAACCTTGCTCATTCTTCACAACGGATCGGGGAAGATGCGAAAAAAACCATTTAGCCAATAGAGGAGTACAACACATGAGGGTTCCTCTTCTTTTCATGGTGCGAGCATGGAGAGAATGCAAGATATCTCCCAACAAAGTAGGCACCAGATTGTGAGATAAAAAGATTTTGACAACATTCACATCTATAATTTGGTCAAGATTTGGAAATAGTACCAACCCATAGATGAGAAGAGCCAAAATTTCTTCGAAAGCTTGTAAATCCAGGTTGTTCCAACAGTCTTGAGCTTTTTCCAGTAAGAACTTAGCTAAGAACCCTTCGACACCACTTCTTGTTCCCCAATTAGCCGTGACATCGGATTGTTGCAAGTGTAAAGATCGGGAAACCTCTTCAGGGCTTGGGTCTCTTTCGGTACCGTTGAAAGGTAGTTGATTGAGGATAGGAATTCCCAAGAGCTAAGAGAACTCTTTCATAGTTGGTACAAGCTGGTAATCGGGGAAGGTAAAGCAATGGTGCAACGGGTCAAAGAACTGGAAAAGCACCTTCATCATATTTTCATCAAAGCTCGAGGTAACCAAGTTGAGAAGTCGTCCATGTCTTTTGGTGAACGGAGAATTATCAGGGACCCTCGACGCTAAATCCTTGAGCTGAAAAGGTACTCGTACAAGGTTGACTTGGATTGTGTTCCTGTGAGTGGGAGTCATATCCTACAAAACACAACAAAGATGAATCTCAAAATCCTTGAAATGGTTAGTCTAAAATGCTATGGTATGATGTCATGATGTTATGTACAAGCATATACACAAGTTAAATCAAACAAATCTTTAGTTTTAGGCTTGCATGAGGTTTTATAGGTAAATACCCTCTTGATGTTTGGTTGGCTCAAACTGTCCTAGTGACAGTAACCGGGTTCTAAGGGATTTCAATATCACTGATTTGTCTTATCGGGAATTATTTCAGCACAAGCCTCTTTCATGGCAACCTAAATATCCCAAAAAGCCACCCCTCAATGAGTGTAGTATCGAGTATCTACCAACTTAAGAATGCACCAAAGCCGATCATCTCACTATGTCCTAATGGCCAAGTTGGTCAAGTAAAGGTTGTAAAAGTCAGTTAGTGCTTCATGACATCACTCAGCGGCCCCATATTCTCCTTGACTACTCAAGGGCTACCGGTACCCACAAATATGTCACACTAACATAGCTATTGCTTAGACCATGTCGGTATACCCCGCACAATTTCCACAACGTATTTCTACTTACCTATGAGGTATCCCAAATCCGAGTAGAGGATTTAAGCCCAAACAAAGAACCAAAATGTAAAGCATACAAGTCAAACAAAGAAAGCAAGTAAAGGTGATATAGCCCTAAGGTAACCCCACTTTTAAGTTTTTCCCCAGCAGAGTCGCCAGTTTTGTAACGCGGTGGGAGAACTGACTTGGGTGTTTTGCGGTTGATCACAATTGTTGTAGATAGCAAGAGTCGCCATCGACTTTTCTTTTATATAAAAGGAAAGGCTGAAAAGAATAGGAAAGACCTTTAGAGATGTTTTTTTGAGTTTGGGGGGTAGATTATGAAAATGGAAGGTATTAGCACCCTTTTCATCCGTAGTTATCTACAGGCTCTTAGTTGCTTGCTAGATCACTTGCTTTTGTTTGAAAGTGTGCTTGTGATGTGGGTTTTGAAATTATTTTTAAAATGTCTTTGTAATGGTTCTCGTTTCTATAAGAACGCGTACAAAGTGTTGTTTCGAAAATAGTTCAAAGAGGTGTTTGTGGAATGTGTTTTTGAAAGTGATTTTGAAAAGGTGTCTTATTTGTAATGGCTCTCGTTTTTATAAAAAAATGCGTACAAAGTGTTTGTCTTTTGAAAATGTTTTAAAATGAGAGTGTTGGTGTATAAAATGTTTTTTTGTTGAGAGCAAGCGAGCAACTAGGAGAGAATCTACCTACTCAAAAGGTCTTAGATGTTCTTTTCCTCTTCCTTTAGATGTTGCTATCTTACCATCATTTTGGTAAGAAGCCCCATCGTTGGATGAGAAGGGACAGGCGTGGGTCAATCATACAGTCATAGAAGGCAACTTGTGAGACGCTTTAGCAATGTCGTTTAAGGACTAGATCGTTTACCGAAGGAAACATTGAGGGTCATCGAGGGACTACGATCTTTTATCGAGGGTCTTTTCTAAAACGCCCATATTAAACGGACATGACTATTTTCCGAAAGGCAACAAAGAGGGATTACCCTAAGGGTGCTTGTGTATAAGTGTGTTTGATTTACATGCATTTTGTCTTTATTAGGGTTATCTATTTGTTTATTTTATGTCTTGCCATACACACCCTAATTACTAGCATTTATAGTTGAGAACAATAAATTGCAAAAATGTAAAGATCTTATGCTATTACATCATTTAGGGATGGGGGTACAAATTTACAAATGGGGGGTTGCAATAATTTAAATCCTATTTAACTATTAAAACCATATTGAAATGTACAATATAAGAAGAAAAAGGACTTGTTTTGAAAGAGGTTTATTATCTTAATGAAAAAAAAAGAAATAAATTAAAAAAGGAAACATTTTTATGTCTTATTTTTATATTAATAAAAAGGGTATTGATATTAAAAATGATAAAAAAGGGGAAATAATGAGAGATAGAATCAGCGCACTGCTGCAAGCAAAACAAGAGGGATCAGAAGTTCTGATGCCAGGCGCGCCGTGACTCGGAAAAAATGTCGGTGGGAATCAGAAGTTCTGGATTAATACACTCTGAGGTCCTGCAAGAAACGTTAGAGGGAAAGAAAACAAAGGTTCTGGGTGGTGTTTAGACAGTGTGAAAAATGTCAGAAGTTCTGTGTCATGTTAAACAGTGGGTGAAAATTCAGAAGTTCTGTGTTGTGCTAAACAATGAGTGAAAATATGAAGTTCTGTGTTGTGTTAAACAATGAGTGAAAATCAGAAGTTTTGTGTTGAAACAATAAGAAAATCCTAGAAGTTTTCGTGTTAAAATATTAAAGAGAAACTCAGAAGTTCTATGTTACATTTCAACTCTTTCCTCATATTAATCAGCATATCAACAATTTATTCAGTTCTTAACAGAAAATCAAAAGGATAAAAGCACAACAGTTTATAGAAATTCTAATTCTAATTATGAGCCTAACTTTATTCAAGAAGTTTCGGGCCATAGTTTTTTTACTTATGCAATGATATGGAAAACATCAATACTATGATATTTACATATTTAATGATGTTCAGAATAAAAAGATGCAAATTTAGAAAGACTTACCTTGAATCTGGAGCGTGTGCTTGGAACTTGAGCTGCTACCTTCAGATATTTTGGAGTCAGCAAGAGCAACATAACAAAAAATGCTATATTCTTTGATTCAAAGGGAAGAACAAAGGTTTTTGTTTTGTTTAGGAATTCAGGATTCACGAATGTTTTACTGTTTTCTTTTCTCTCTTTGATAATTCTCTCTTTCCAAAAGCCAACCCCTTGAATGTGTAATGGAGCAAATTATTTATAGGCGGGTTTGCTGTGGTTTTGCAGGGAAAAACAAATGGGATCTTTTTACCTTTTTGGCATACTGTTCAATTTCTTTTTAGACACAGTCTTTGCATGCTAATTTGGTGAAATTATGGGGTTTGAGAAAAAGGCAGGCGTAAACTAGATCATCAACACCTTGGAGTGTTGTGGCAGCTGGTGGCAGGACTGTACTACAATAGTGCAACAGGTTTCTCAAACGAGGTTTTGGGATTTGGTGATGTTCTGATCACAGAAGACTAAAGTGAGATTCGAAGGGTGAGGCTCTGATTGAAGCATAGAACATAGCCTCCATATGCTAAAGAGTCACATTCTAATTGAAGGACATAGTTTCCATACGTTTCGATTGATGAGTCATGTTCTGAACCATGTTTGCAAATTCTGATTGCACTTGCGTGAAGGCTGGCCCAGAAGTTCCGAAGTATCATGTTGTCTTAACACTTAGAAAATTTTCTAAATGTTTAGAAATTTGACTTTTCAAAGTAATTTATGACTTCTGATTTTTTTATTAACCAATTTCATGTCTTGATGAAATATAATTGTTGAAACTTGATTTTTGATCCAAAAGTCAAAGTTTGACTTTTTAGTGTGCTTTTGACCATTTTGCCCTTGTGAATGATTTTATTGGAAAATTGTGATTCAAGACTTGAAACTTGATAGAAGCAACCCTGGGGGTCCATGATGATCCTTTGAGAAACGAGAGGGTAAATTTTGGGGTACAACAAACAACTTCGACCAGCCCTTGGCCTTGTGATGAGTCTAAGTTCTGATTCGAAGTGTTTAGAACTTCCTTCATCAGAGCATCTTAGATTAAGACAAACTCTACACTGAAGTGCCATTCAAAGGTCATTTCATTCTGATGTTCTGATTGAGGGAAATTTTGAAGTTCCAATCGAAGGACCTTTTGGAATGCCAATCGAAGGGCCTTTGTCCATACCAATTGAAGAACCTTTGTCCAGATACCAATCGAAGGGTACTTGTTAAAATGCCAATCGAAAGGCCTTATTAACAAGCCAATTGAAAGGTACTTGTTAAAATGCCAATCGAAAGGCCTTGTTAACAGGACAATCGAAGGATACTTGTTAAAATGCCAATCGAAAGGCCTTGTTAACAGGCCAATTGAAGGACCTTTATCCATGCCAATCGAAGGAAACTTAAAAACATCACTCACAAATTTTCCTTTTCTTTAGGCAAAGGTTTGTGACCAACCATGTAGGGGAAGACCTTGGAAAACATGAGAGAGAAAATTTAGGGTACAACAGTTGCCCCTATTCAATCTTCTTAAACATGAGGATGTAGATTGGCTGGTCTGCCTTTCGTGATCTGAAGGTGGAAGATGATTGAACACTAGAGTGCCTAGAAATTTGCATTCGTCTGAGATGATACTTAACGGTGTAGATAGTATTGGGAATGGGCTTATAGATGCCATTTGGAAAAGATGACAGAAGATCTTCAAAGATGGGCTTAAAGATGCCATCAGAATATGACAGAGATTCGTCGGAGATGGGCTTAAAGATGCCATCCAGAACAATAATGATTTCATGAGATATCCCTTTGTGGTGATTCCTGCTCTTGCTGTTAGAGAGGACTCCGTTGAGGAATGTTGGTCTCTGTCTTGGAACATAGAGTTTTGGGAGCTTCAGTTGTCCGTTACTCTACTGGGGAGTTATCACTTGATTGAAGAGACGGAAGTGAACTGCTATCTGGTCAGGATCCAGGATTTACAGTGGCTTGAATTGTTGATTTGCTATTATCCGGTCAGTTTCCGGGCTTCATAACTTCTTTAACTGGAATAGAAGTCTTAATATTGATTTGACTGGACCCGAGAAAGGTCTCGAGTTGTCTTCAACTGGGATAGAAATCTTAGTATCGATTTGACTAAACCAGGGGAAGGCCTTCAATTAAATTTGAATGGCATAGTAATCAGGAGAATCTTAATATCGATTGAACTGATCCAGATGAAAGTCTTGGAGTATCTTCAACTGGAATGGTAATCAGGGGGTTCTTAGTGTCGACCTGCCTGACCCAGGGAAAATCTTGGGTTAACTTTGACTGGCATAATAATCAGGAGAATCTCAGTATCGATTCAACTGAACCAGACGAAAGTCTTGGAACCTCTTCCACTGGAATGGTAATCAGAGAGATCTTAGTGTCGACCTGTCTGACCCAGGGAAAATCTTGGGTTAACTTTGGCTAGCATAGTAATCAGGAGAATATTAATATCGATTCAACTGACCCAGACGAAAGTCTTGGGACATCTTCAACTGGTATAGTAATCAGGGAGATCTTAGTGTCGATCTGGCTGATCCAGAGAAAACCTTGGGTTAACTTTGACTAGCATAATAATCAGGAGGATCTTAGTACCAATTCAAATGACCTAGACAAAAGTATTGGAACATCTTCCACTGGAATGGTAATCAGAGAGATCTTAGTGTTGACCTGTATGACCCAGGGAAAATCTTGGGTTAACTTTGACTGGCATAGTAATCAAGAGAATCTTAGTATCGATTCAACTGACCCGGAAGAAAGTCATGGAACCTCTTCCAGTAGAATGGTAATCAGAGAGATCTTAGTGTCGACCTATCTGACCTGGGGAAAATCTTGGGTAAACTTTGACTAGCATAGTAATCAGGAGAATCTTAGTATCGATTCAAATGAACCAGACGAAAGTCTTGGAACATCTTCAACTGGCATAGTAATCAGGGAGATCTTAGTGTCAATCTGGCTGATCCAGAGAAAATATTGGGTTAACTTTGACTGGCATAATAATCAGGAGAATCTTAGTATCGATTCAACTGACCCAGACAAAAGTCTTGGAACCTCTTCCACTGGAATGGTAATCAAAGAGATCTTAGTTTCGACCTGTCTGACCCAGGGAAAATCTTGTGAGGACATCCTTCTGAGGAAAATCCTGGAATAGCCCTTTTTTAGACGTAGCTTGTTGATTTGATCTTTTCCCTAAAAGGTAAAGAGTTCATCGTATGCAATATAATGATATATGAAATGCATTGTGATGATGTTCTCAAAATAAATGAGATTATGTTGTATGCAATATGTATGCACATGCCATGATGTATGAGTATGGGATGCTATTGCGGTATTTCTTAGTCGGGGAAAATAAATCCCGGACTGCTGCTGAAGAGTATTGGGAAGATGAATTCTTCATTTCCACTGGGAATGGTGAATGGAGATGACTATGCTGGGGATTTCCTCCTTTCTGTTTGCAAATATTCTGTCGGGGAGAGGCTTTTCCTGAGAATAACTCTGCAGGGGAATAACTCTATTTGAGAGAGGAAATGCCTTGCTGGAAGATTTTTCCGATTCGAAGAAATAAACTCCGCTGGGGGATGAACTTCCATAGCTGGAGGAATAACTCTGTTGGGGATTGAGCTTCTGCATTCAGAGAAATAAACTCTGCTCGGGAGAAAGCTTTATAAAACGTTTGCGATTATAAAACTCGGCTGGGAATATAGATATCAGCTCTCTGAAGGAACTTTGCTGGGGAAAGTAACTCCTATTTGGGGAAGCAGAGATTAAAACTTTTGGTTGCCTCTACTCTGTAGGGAACATAGACATCACGGGGTCATACGTAATGGTGACTTCGTCTCAAAACTATCTCTGCCCCTATACTTACTGGAAGTAGTAACTCGTCGGGATTGAAATGGTTTTATAGACTTTGCCCCATTCCTTAAGTCATGAGCAACTGTCCTTTTGTTTCTTATTCAAATATTTGTGAATAGAAATCATATTCAAATGCATATGCCAAGAATAAGTCATTGGACGTTTTTGCAAAACAAACAGGAAAGAGAAAAAAAATAAAAGCAAACAGTTTTGTACTTCCAAAGAAACGATTTGTATTGATTTCTGAAGTTTGCCTATAACATGCGTTGTGTACAAAGAGGCTAATGTTCTAGTAGGAGAACACCGCCGTGAGAGTGAAGACTATACAAAGTAGTGTACAAAGAGAAGAAAACATCTATGTGTAATAATCCCATTGAGTTTCAATTCTGCCATTGCCGCTATGTCTTCGAGTGTCTCATCACTTTGCTACTTGTCCGAAGCTGACTGGATTGAGCAGTGCCGTTTGAGCTTGATAGTTGATACCGAAGTCTGGTCACAAGGTGATCCAATGGGACATAGTGATATGCTTCAAATCCATAACTTTTTCCTAGACCTCCCTTTTGGTTTTTCAGTCCACTGGGATACCCTTTTCTGCCCAAGCCGCCTTTTCAGGTTTTCGACTTGCCGGGTGTACAAATATTTTTTGTTTTCATCCCTAATTTTTGCCCAAACCCTTTTGGTTCATCGGGATTCCCTTATGTTTTCCTAGGCCAGTCAACCTAGCGGGTCTTTATTCATGCGTAGTATCTTTTCACCATGTCCGCGTTAACAGGGTGAGGAAGGTCGTCACCATCCATGGTGGTCAAAATCATGGCTCCTCCTGAAAATATGCTTTTGATCACAAATGGCCCTTCGTATGTGGGAGTCCATTTGACCCTAGGATCACCTTGTGGCAGTATGATGCGCTTGATCACTAGGTCCCCGACTTGATATACTTGGCGTCTGACCTTTTTGTTGAAAGCCTTGATCATCTGTTTCTGATATATTTGACCATGACAGATAGCAGTAAGCATTTTCTCATCAATCAAATTCAGTTGATCAAGTCAAGTCTGGATCCAATTGTCTTCACTCAAACTTGCATCCTTCATGATCCTCAAAGAAGGGATCTGGACCTCAATGGGCAGGACAACCTCGTAACCATATACCAGAGAGTAGGGTGTTTCCCCTGTGGATGTTCGTGATGAGGTGCGATAACCATGAAGAGCAAATGGTAACATATCATGCCAGTCTTTGTATATTACCGTTATCTTCTGTATGATTTTCTTAATGTTCTTGTTAGCAGCCTCCATGGTGCTATTCATCTTGGACCGGTAAGGGGAAGAATTATGACGCTGGATCTTGAATTTTTTAAAGAGTTCGGTGATCATCGTATTGTTGAGATTCGTACCATTGTCAGTGATGATTCTCTCAGGAACACTGTACCGACAAATCAGGTTATGCTTGATAAACTGCACCACAACGTTCTTGGTAACAGTAGCAAAAGAGGCAGCTTCAACCCACTTTGTGAAATAATCAATGGCCACTAGGATGAAGCGATGCCCATTGGAAGCGGTAGGTCTAATCTCTCTGATCATGTCAAAGCCCCACATTGCAAAGGGCCAAGGAGCCGTCAAGACGTTCAAAGGGACCGGAGGTACATGCACCTTATCAGCATATATATGGAATTTGTGACAAGTTCGGGAATGCTGATAGAAGTCTGCTTCCATAGTGGACCAATAGTATCCTGCCTGTATGATCTTTTTAGCCATGTTATGTCCACTATAATGGGTTCCAAAGGCACCTTCGTGTAAATCCGCCATAATCCTTTCTGCTTCACTCTTGTCTATGCATCGAAGTAAAGTAGATTCATGGTTGCGCTTGTAGAGGATTCCATTACTGAGCAAGAACTTTGCGGCGAACCTTCTCAAAAACTTCTTATCATTGACAGATTCCCCCTCGGGATATTCTTGAACCTTGAGATACCTTTTCACTTCATGAAACCAAGGTTTGTCTGCTACCTCTTTGGTTTCGAGCTCGTAGCAGTATGCTGGTTCATCCAACCTCTCGATGGTAATTCGGGGAGCCTCATTGTCTCACTTAACCTTGAACATAGATGACATGGTAGCTAGCGCGTCTGCTAACTGATTCTCTTCTCGTGGAAAATGTTCAAAGGTGACCTCCTCAAAGTGTGGAAGCAATGTCAGCACGTGTTCTTTATAAGGGATGAGATTCGGGTGCTTCGTGTCTCACTCCCCTTTGATTTGACTTATTACCAAGGCTGAATACCCGAAAATGCTCAAGAACTTGATCCTCAGATCAATAGCAGCTTTGAGACCCATGTTGCATGCTTCATATTCTGCCATATTGTTGGTACAGTTGAAATATGATCTGGCGGTGAAAGGAGTATGACAACCTTCAGGAGATATAATTTCAACACTAATTCCATTGCCGAGTGCGTTCGAGGCTCCGTCAAAAACCATAATCCATCGGGATCCTTCTTCAGGTCCTTCATCCGGTCCAGGTTCTTCATAGTCAGTCACTAGCATAATATTCTCGCCCGGGAACTCAAAATTCATTGACTGGTAGTCATCCACAGCTTGATGAGCCAAATGACCAGCTAGTACACTTCCCTTGATTGCTTTATGGGACGTGTATTGGATATCATATTCGGTCAAGATCATTTTCCATCTTGCTATTCTTATGGAGAGGGCGGGCTTCTCAAAGATGTACTTGATTGGATCCATCTTAGATATCAGCAAAGTAGTGTGGGTTAACATATATTGTCTTAGTCGGCGAGCAGCCCATGCCAAAGCGTAACAAGTTTTCTCGAGCAGTGAGTATCTTGTTTCACAGTTGGTAAACTTTTTGCAAAGGTAGTATATTGCATGCTCTTTTCGACCAGACTCGTCATGCTTCCCCATCACACACCCCATTGAATTATCTAACACTGTTAAGTACATTATCAAAGGTCTTCCTTCAATCGGAGGCATAAGAATTAGTGGTTCTTGAAGGTATTCCTTGATTCTTTGGAAGGCAGTCTGGCATTCGTCATTCCATTTTACAACTTGATCTTTCTTCAGGAGCTTGAAGATTGGCTCACATGTAGAAGTCAAATGGGAAATGAACATGGCAATGTAATTTAGTCGTCCCAAATAGCCTTTGACCTCCTCCTCAGTGCGAGGAGCCAGAATTTCTTGTATAACCTTCAGTTTTGCAGGGTCTACCTGAATGCCCTTGTCACTGACAATGAAACCTCGTAGTTTACCAGACCTTACCCCGAAGGTGTACTTGTTTGGATTCAACCTCAACTTGTACGTCTTCAACCTATCAAACAGATTTTGTAGATGATCGAGGTGTTCTTTTTCGGTTTGAGACCTGGCTATCATGTCATCCACATAAACCTCTATCTCATGGTGAATCATGTCATGAAACAAGGCTACCATGGCTTGCTGATAGGTTACCCCGGTATTCTTTAACCCAAACGGCATCACTTTGAAGCAGAAAGTGCCTCATTGCATGATAAAGGTTGTCTTCTCCATATCCTCAGGTGTCATCTTGATCTGATTTTAACCAGAAAACCATCCATGAAGGAAAAGATCTTGTGTTGTGCGGTGTTGTCAACCAGAACATCGATGTGGGGAAGTGGAAAGTCATCTTTGGGGCTTGCCCTATTCAAATCTATGTAGTGCACACACATTCGTACCTTGCCGTCTTTTTTAGGCACTAGAACTAAGTTGGCAAACCATTAAGGATAAGAGCTTGGTTGATCAGATTTTTAAAGTCATAACTGGAAGTAGCAGAACTGTTATCAATGGGATCCAGAGTGGACATGGATCTCCAGTTTGATATGTGAGTGTGTGTAAGAGCATAGCTGTATAGACAAAGTAAAAGTAGAAAATAAAAACAGAGAGCGCAAAATTTGTATGCATAAATGTCCAATGCTTTATTAATGCCATATGCTAATAGAACATGATAATCGTCACAAATAAACCGATGTGCCCCGGGTAAGACACATGGCCATAAAGTAATATTGTTTATTACATATCCAAAAAAATGAGAAAGATAATTACTTCTGAACAAAAGTAATCCGTATAAAATCCTTTTCCGTCCAGTTACTGGGTCCACCGTTGGTAGTAGGGAAGATCCAACTGTCCATGTCATTGTTACCGTCTCCGTCTTCTAAAGCATTGACCCCATGATTGTTGATGTGTAGGGGAGTTCTTCTAGCATGAGCACTCCGAACAACCCTTTGAGCCCCTAAAGAGAAACCCAAACAAAATTTATCAGACTTGTATGGTACACCAGGGAGATGACCTCAGATGATAGACCCATCTTCTTTGACAGCGACTTTTGCATCCTTGAGAGAAGACATATTCAAGGGAGGTATGGTGATCTTCGGCATATTGGTAACAATTTTAGTTGCAGCCAGAGTCTGAGGTACCTCTTCAAAATTCTAGCATGGAGTCTCGATGAACTCACCATCAATTTCCACATATCTGAAGGAATTAAGGTGACTAACCATGTATTCTTCTTCACTGTGTACAATGATAATTCTCCCTTTGACCGGGTATTTCATCATCTGATGCATAGTGGACGTAACAGCTCCAGCCCCATGTATCCAAGGGCGGCCCAACAAACAGGAATAAGATGGTCTGATATCCATCACATAGAAGGTAGAGTCAAAAGTCTGAGAACCAACCTTGATAGGGACGTCCACCTCCCCATGCACCATTCTCTTTGAACTGTCAAAAGACCTCACTACAATATTGTTGGGCTTCAAGGTAAAACCTTCACAGTCTAGTCTATCCAGAGTGTTCTTAGGCAGCACATTTAATGATGAACCAGTATCCACTAGGACATGGGCCAAAGTAGTTCCCTTGCATTCGATAGAGACATGCAACGCATCATTGTGCTTCCTCCCTCTAGGATTCAAATCAGCATCAGAAAAGCCCAAACCGTTATCAGCCGCTAAACTAGCCACACAATCTTCGAATTGGTCAGCAGAGGTTTCCTGGGGAACATGGGCAGTTTTCAGGAACTTCACCAAAGCCTTTGCATGAGCTTCGGAGCACAACAATAATGCTAGCATAGAGATTTTTGAAGGGGTCTGCCCCAGCAGTTCGACCACATTGTAGTCGCTTTTCTTGATAATTTCCAAAATTTCTTCCATTTCTTCCCTGGAAGCCTCTGGGGTAGATACCGAATGTGCCTTCTTCTGGACAAGCTCAACCAATATGTCTTTTCCCCGAGTCTCAGTCGACTCGGTGATAGGGGTGTCAGCAGGGGTAATCACAGGGACTATAGTAGTAGTATCAGCAGGAATGAAGTAGGAATGATCACATGACCAATAACAACTTTCGAAGGAGAAATATCAGGGGAGAACACTCTTTCACTTCTGGTTATCTTGATGGTTCCCACAATGTTGCCAATGTCGGTGCCAGCCTTCTGGAAACCTGGTCTTCATCAGCTATCCAATCTTGCTTGATGCCGTGGTAGTAGACGTCACCCCCATAGTTCCAAGGAACAATTTTATCTAAGGAGTATGGCATTGGCCCTGGAATAGTAATTATCAGCGGAGTAGCCTTCAGAATAGATATAGTCCTGACGGGTCTTTTGGTGGAGACCCTGGGAGGATTGGCGGAAATGGTTATTATCGAAACATCTTTGCAAGAAATGGTTGGGACGGGATTCTTCTCAAACAAAATCTCTATATCATCCATCAGGCGCTGAACACATGCCTTCAACAAATGACAACCAGTCGGTAAAGATAAACAGAAGTGGCAACCTTCGCCACATCCCAGAAATAAACCGGCCTTCAATAAGTTTCACTTAACGGTCATAGGAGGAGTAATAAGCTCTTCAACAATAGTAATAAACATATCATCTTCAATAGCATTAACACCACGACCGTGCTTGGGAATAGGAGCAGTGATGACATTTGGAATTCCAGGGGCGTCAAACTCAATTTCCTTCACCTCGATAAGGTCTTGTACCCTATTTTTCAAAGCCCAGCAGTCGTTTGTATCATGACCTGGACTTTCCGAATGATAAGCACATCGGGCATTTAGATTGTAGAGGGGAGAGGTAGTGTTGGGATTCTTTGGTGCTTCTCGCAAGGTTACCAGATTAGATTTCAACAAATAAGGCAAAACTTGGGATACAATCATATTTATCCGGGTGAACTGTCTTACCGACCTTTCTGGTCTTTGTTGATTATTCCTCTATTGAATGGGTGCAGATTTAGGGATCATGACAGCCTCTACCGTTGAATGGCGTTCAGTTCTGTCCTGACTCCTTTGATTGTACACATCACTAACCTCTTTCTTCCCAGCAAATGGCTTCCTTACTGCACTGGAGGATGCACTCTTTTTCATATTACCACTCTTAATTCTAGCTTCCACTCTTTCCCCTGTCAAGATTAATTCAGTAATGCCGGCTGAGGAACTTCTAATTAGGTGATTAAAGAATGGACCAGACAGGGTACCCAGAAACATATCCACTAGCTCCCTATCAGATAGGGGAGGCTGGACTCTTCCTGCTAAGTCCCTCCACTTCTGAACATAGTCTTTGAAGCCTTCGCTCGAACCAATAACAATACTTTGGAGTTGAGTACGTGTGGGAGCAAGGTTTGCATTATTCTAATACTACTTATAGAAAACAGTGGCCAGGTCGTCCCAATTATGGATGTTGGTCCTCTTCAGTTGATAGAACTAATCTAACTGAGTTCCGAATAGACCATCCTGAAAGAAATGGACCCATAAGTCTCTGTCAGCAGTGTGAGGCTGTATCTTTCTCACATAAGATCGGAGGTGCATCTTGGGACATGAAACCCCATCGTACTTGGAAAACACTGGCACCTTGAACTTTGGAAGAATGACAACCCCATACACCAAACCCAACTCTTCAAAGTCCAGCCCATGAACTTTCTAAATCTCTGTTCCACTCAAACGCTCTTCCAGCTGTTTGTACTTTTCGTCGGCCAGAGGATACTGCTCTTCATTGTAATCAGTCTCATTATCATATTCCCCCGAACTAGGGTCTTCCTCTCTTGTCTCACCCTCTTCGTCATCTCCTTCTTTGGATGAAGATTTCAGCTCAACCACTTACTTTAGCCGTTCTTTGAATCTCCTTCCCAGATTTACCACACCAGCTGTCCTCATTGGCTTCTTAGTCTTGTCTTTAACAATCAAGGTTTTCAGATCCTCTTGCCCTTTGGCCAAGGCCAGGATCATTTGTTGAAATTGGGCATTTTGAGTTTGTAGATCCTTCACTGTCTATTCGAGAGCCATTTCTTTACACTGAAATAAACAACGAAGAAGATGAGAAACCTGCTATGAAACCTGTTTATGCAATGATATGTATGATATGTGTATGCAATGATTTCAAGGACTTCGGGAAATTTAAATTTGTGAACCCAAAATGAAACAAAGATTTTATTAGTATAGTTCAAAATACAATTGCCTTTTAGGCGTTTCAATTGAAGGTTCACAAAACTAAAAATTTAGGTTTCCCATGGGCGCTTCCTTTTCGTGCTGAGATAGACATTAAGGCTTATTTCCTCGTGAAGTTGCTTCGTGAGCTCTAAAACTTCCCTCTCATTAGCATAGAAATGGTCTCTATAGGTATCCCGCTCTTTCTTCAACTGAATCCAGGATCTCTGTAATTCTTCAAGATCAGTGGGCATGTCAGGATGAAGAACCGTATAGGGAATATCCCCTTCAGTATTGGGCTTCACAATCACTAGTAAGATGGGTACATATGGCATCATAAGATTCTGAGCACGAGCTCGTACCTATTGGAGATAAGGCTCCATAGGAATGGAAGTCTTCGGCCCCAACGTCTTGATGTCAAATTTTTTTACCATGCCCCAAGCTCGTATGGACCTCCGGCGATACCCTTGAACATCATCCTCTTAGTTAAATACAACGCCATGGATAAGCATCTCGTGAGGACCATCCTTTCGAGCGTAACCAAATTATCGCAGAGCCAGAGAAGGATTATAGGTTATGCCTCCCCTAATGCCAATTAGTGGGACATTAGGGAATTCCCCACAGTGGTCAATAATATAAATATCTCCCATGGATCGGGAATACCAGAGAATATCCGCGTGAGAAAGTGACATTATCCTTTGAAACCATCCCAAACCTTCTTCATTCTTCAGTACTGTCTTAGGGAGGTGAGAAATAAACCACCTCGAAAGCAATCACACATAGCACTTAAGAATTCCTCTTTTCTTTATGGTACGCGTGTGGAAGGTATGTAAGATATCTCCGAGTAAAGTGGGAACATGGTTGCGAGAAAGGAAGACCTTGATAGCATTCACATTGATGAGTAAGTATGGATTAGGGAACAACACTAACCCATATATGAGAAGGGCAAAACCTCCTCAAAAGCCTGGAAGTCCAAATCATCCCAAAACAACTGAGCCTTCTCTATTAGGAACATGGCAAGAAAACCCTTAACTCCGCTTCTTATTTCCAAGTTAGATACAACGTCGGACCGTATCAGGTGTAAAGCTGTTGCAATAATCTCCGGCTTTGGATCTTCTTCCAAACCGGTGAAAGGTAACTGATCCAAAATAGGTATACCCAATATCTGAGAGAACTCTTCCATGGTGGATACCAACTGATTGTATGGAAAGGTGAAGCAATGATGCTTAGGGTCAAATAACTAAAAGAGCACACTCATCATCTTCTCATCAAAACCCAAGGTAACCAGATTGAGGTGTCGACCATAGTTCTTGGTGAATGAGGAAGTCTCAGAAACCCTGTATACTAGCTCTTTGAGTTGAAGAGGTATTCTCACGAAGCTGATTCAAATGGTATTTCTACGAGCGAAAGCCATGATCTGCAAAATAGAACAAAGATAAATTTCCCTAATCCTTGAAATGGTTAGCGCAATGAAGAATGAATATTTATGATGCATGATGTCATGTTTAAGAAAATTAATCACACACAAGAAAAGAACACAAGACCTTATGTTTAGGCTTGCATGGGGTTTATAGGTAAATACCCTCTTGAGTTTAGTTGGTTTCAAATCTGTCCTAGAAATAGTAACTGGGTTCAAGGAGTCTCAATAACACCAATCTTTCTTTATCGGTATTATTTCAGTTTAGCAATCCTTTCTTGCGACTGAAACATCCCGAAAGTCTGATCTCAATGAGTGTAGTATTGAGTATCAACCGATTCCCAGCTTTACACCGAGGTCGGCTATCTCACTACTTTCTAATGGCCAAGTTTGTTCAACTAAGGTTCTAAGGTTCGTTAGTGCTTCACGACACCATGCGGCGGCCCCGTATTCTCCCCGATTCAACACAAGGGATACCGGTACCAACCAAAGTGTCACACCAACACAGCTATCGCTTCAACCATATCGGTCTACACTGTACAGTCTCCACGAACTATTGATGTTCAGCTAAAAAGATGCCCCAGATCCGGGTATAGGATCTTTACAAGAATACCCCAACAAACCCTCAAAGATAAAGTAGTCAAAGCAAACAAAGAAAGCAATTTTAAAATGATCTAGACCCTAAGGTAAATCCCAATTTAGCAGAGTCGCCAGTTCTATGATACGATGGCAGAACTGACTGTTATATACTTGTTTTGCATTTTTTGTTTGCAAATGTCGCGGTAATCAAGAGTCACCACCGACTTTTCTTTTATCCAAATTAAGGAAAGTGTGAAAAGAATAGAAAAAGACATTTTTTCAAGATTTCTGAGTAAGGGGGTAGATTATGGAAAGGGAAGGTGTTATAACCCTTTCCATCCATGGTTTTCCATGGACTCTTAGGTACTTGCTCATCTTTTAAAAATTGCTTGTGTGTTTATGTGAAAACGTTTTTGTTTGAAAAGCTTTGAAAATTCCTTAGTGCCGTGATTCGCTTTATGATAACCCTTGTATCAGTCCTCAAGAGTGTGATAAAGCGTTTATGAAAACTTTGTTTGAAAATTGTTTGAAAGTGTGGTGTGAAAATTTGTTTGAACAAGTACCTAACAGTTATCTACCTACTCGAAAAAGACCGTTCTTTTCCTCCTATCCTTTAGACCGTGTTTTCCTACTATTAGTGAGTAGGTAACCCTAGTCGTTAGATGTTGAGGGACTATCGAAAGGTACATAATGGTCATTGAAGGCAACATGTAAGGATAACTTAGCATTTCGAAGGGACTATCATCATATATTCGTAGGCAACATCGAGGGACAAGATCATTTCTCGTAGGCAACTCGAGTACATTTAGGGACTGTGATCTTTATGATGACTTTAAATTGAGGGTCTTTGATAAGAGTATCCCTATGTTCGAGGGACATGATCACTTCTGAAGACAACCAAAGTGGGAAATACCTTAGGGGTGCAAGTGTGCAATAATGTGCTATTTCAGATATTTTATCTTGCAATTTAGTGATCTACTAATTGATTGATTAATCATAGACGCCTAGGTTGCTAGCAATTATATACAAGCATATAAAATATAAAAGCGAGAAATAAAGGTCGTACGCTATTACAAGGCTTTGGTGTAGATACATAAATAACAACTGAAAAAATAAAGTGTGGAAATTAAAAACCCTAATTAAGCTATTACAAACCAGGCACAATTACCTAATTAACAAAAAATGCTTAAATATATAAACACGCACATGAATTGAAAATGCGTTTAAAATCCTAAGTGAAAGGAATTTTTTGTTTGTTTTTGTTATGAAAAGAAATTGAATTAAAAATCCTAAGTCTATTAAATTTTAGTTTTTTAAGAAAATATTAAAATAATTAATTAATCATTTGACAAAATTAATTTAATGTAAAAAGTTAAGCCTAATGTTTTTTTGGGGTTCTTTTTAATGTTAATTAGAGCTTAGAAGGAGAAATGACAATCAACCAAAAGAAAGGAAACACAATTGAAAGACCAAAAACAGGAAACAAAAGGAATGAACTCTTGGAAGTATGGCCTGGATCGAAGAGGCTTAGGTTGCTCTTCGATCCAGAGGGCTGACCGAAGACCTCGTTCGAGGGTCTTGGGGGTGCTAGATCTGCAAGCAAATTCATTAGAAATTAAAAATGCAAGGCATGGGATTCGAAACCTGGTCCCTTTGATTGCACAAATTACCTTTCACCATCTGAGTTGCTTGCTCATTCGAAATACATAACACCTGCTTTTGGTCCCGCAAATTAGTTAATTTGAAAGTAAACAACACATAAAAACATCTCATCCAAAATCAATCCCTGAACCTGAATCTGGGTTGGTTTCTATTTGTCACATCCAGTATCATGGATTTCAAAAATAGTCAGCTTCGAAAAACTCTACCCATGGTGTTCGAACGTATGAACACTGTAACTTGCATACAATTTGTTAAATTGCTCAGAAATCATAATAAAAACTATGAACATGCAATCATGAGTCTAATTTAAGATTAAGGGGGATTGGATATTTTTACCACTAGAGGCACCTGAATCTGCAGTCCTGGGTGTGAGATGGCTGGGGCACGAACGAGTATACGCCTGTGTGAACTCGAAGAACACAATCGGAGTGTTAACCTAGATGGAAGGTTCCTGTAATAGAGTTTTGACAACTTTGGAATTTGATGCTATTTTCTGGACTTTCATGGGGTAGGCAGCGTTTTCTTCTGAGGCAGCCTCCGTGTTTTTTCCGTGTCTTTTGTCGTGTCTTTTTTCGTGTGTTTTTTCTCTGAGATCATGAGATTTATATAGACAAGGGAATTTAGGTCAACATTTGTGTATCAAATATTGGTCCATTATGATGAAGAGATTTGATTTGATTTCTTCATAAAGACTTGCTATATTTGATTCAATCAAGTGCCAATCTATTTTCATGCGTTACTGCCAGCCTGCTATGAATTGTTTGGGCCTCCAATATGATGAAAATCGAAAGCTGACCTGCCCCTGCAGATTCATTTACCTTCGAGTTTGCACTCTTCGGAGGCTCTAAGCTCCAATTCAAATTAATCTAGCTTCGATGTCATAACCCCTTCAATTGAGCCTCCCTCTGCTTCGATTTATTAATTCGAAAAGAATGACCCTGGTCGAATCAGCTCCTGTGGAGTTAGGAACAAACAAGGTAAGGAAAACATGCCATTTTTAACTTTGGGTGAACCTGGACAGGTTAGGATATGTGTTTTTGCTTAGTCATGCCCGCCTATTTCATTCCTTCAAATCTGCCTTCTTTACCAGCTTCAAAGTCCAATTCGAATCTATTCAGAACATTCCCTATTAGACAACTTCGACCAGCCCTTGGCCTTGTGATGAGTCTAAGTTCTGATTCGAAGTGTTCAAAACTTCCTTCATCAGAGCATCTTAGATTAAGACAAACTCTGCACCGAAATGTCATTCAAAGGTCATTTCATTCTGATGTTCTGATTGAGGGAAACTTTGAAGTTCCAGTCGAAGGACCTCTTAGAATGCCAATCGAAGGGCCTTTGTCCATACCAATCGAAGGACCTTTGTCCAGATACCAATCGAAGGGTACTTGTTAAAATGCCAATTGAAAGACACTGTTACAATGCCAATCGAAAGGTACTTGTTAAAATGCCAATCGAAAGGTCTTGTTAACAGGCCAATCGAAGGATACTTGTTAAAATGCCAATCAAAAGGCCTTGTTAACAGGCCAATCAAAGGACCTTTGTCCATTCCAATCGAAGGAAACTTAAAAAAACCACTCACAAATTTTCCTTTTCTTTAGGAAAAGGTTTGTGACCAACTATGTAGGGGAAGACCTTGGAGAACATGAGAGAGAAAATTTTGGGTTACAACAGATGGCTATTTTCAATTTCGTATGGTACTAGAATTTGATTTATTTAAATTAATATAAATTAGTTTTGTGTCAGAATATGCAGGTCTCACACTCTATGATCGGAAGTTTATTAAATAATGGAAAACCCCTAAATTTGTCCGAAAGATTATAAGGATACGCTGTAAAGCATTCCTATGGGTATGAATAGTAGGCATAGATGATGATGTATCATCTTACTAGGGTTTGAACAAAAGTTATTATTTAACTTAGATATGAAGATACAGATAACTTGTCAGTATCTAGAAGAACTTGTAGGTTTTTTTCATATTTACCATAACGTAGTAGGTAAATGATACTAGTTTCGAAAAAGCTGATTTACTAATGCTTGGAGACTAATATAGTAAGTTTATGAGACAGATTCTGTCTATTAATCACAACCTAGGGGATGAATAAAACAAAGTTTGATAACACATTACTGCATGGATACTGATGCAATGGATTACACAAATTTCATTATGTTTACTACAACCTAGGGAGTAAACAATACAAGGATGAACCTGTGTATTTATCACAACCTAGGGGATAAAAGACAACAGGGGTGGGCTTACGCTATTTATCGCAACCTAAGGGATGAATAATATGAAGAAGTGAAAAACACAATAAGGGGGGGGGGGGGGGGGGGTTAAATTGAAACTTAAAATCAAAAGCGCAGTAGACACGATATTTTTATCCTGGTTCGTTTGATCTCAAACTACTCCAGTCCACCCGTCAAGGTGATTTCGCCTCTCTCCAACGAGGACTTAATTCACTAATCAAAATCTGATTACAACACCACTTTGACAACTGCCAAAGTCTTCTTGAGTACAAACACAACCAGGTTAATCTCAAGGAAAACTAGCTTAATTAAGGTAAAAGACTATACTGTATATTGTTGTTTTTCCTTACAAAAACTGTATCACAACTTTGATATTTTACACAATTTTGAGCGTATATATGAATATGTAAGATTGCAGCGTTTTAGAGGTATTTTGCAGTAGTATCACAATCCTAAACGATTTTTCCTCTAAGCTTGTTTATATAGGCATGAAAATCCTTTCCAACATAAAGCGTGATAATGGACATTCAATGTTGTTTCCATATTGAGAAGATTCTTGTCTGAATGAAGTCGTTGCATATGATGATGTCTTGATTGAATAGTAACGCTTCAGAACTTAGAATCTTGCATACTGTAGTTGCTTCAGAATATTGATGACTCAGAGATGTGAGGATCTGATGGTATAATAACCTTCTGTTTAGAATCAGAGTATTCTTCACTTCAGCGCAGGTTCTAATCGTCATTCTTCAGCGCAGATTCTGATTACCTCAGCTTGAAAGCTTCTGTAGCTTAATTTCTGATGTTGTTTCGGTCAGAACTTCTGCATACAAACTAACACAAATTTAGAGTGCATATTTGTTCTTTGTGTTTGTTATCATCAAAACTCTAATTAAGGGTTGTAGAATCAAACTATGTTATAACAATCTCCCCCTTTTTGATGATGATAAAAAAATAGGATTTTCAATGAAAAAATATAGAACAAAAAGCTTAAGAGGCTTAAGAGAGACTCCCCCTGATTTGATTACTTCCCTGAAGTTCCTTCTCGTCAGAGATTTTGATGCATCTCCTTCTGTCCTTATCAGAATGTATTCCTGTTCAAGCTTTTCAGAAAATATAGAGGTTAAGATATTCAGAATGTTTGAGACTTTGTTCCAGTATACTGTTAATGAAAATATCTTACTTTCTCCCCCTTTTTGTCAGGTATCAAAAACCAATATAATCAGAGTCAAAATGATGAATTATATTGAAAACAGAATGCAATGACAATTTTCAGAAAACAAGGAGGATAAGATAAAAAATTACAGATAAACAGTTTAAAGAAAATCTAAGAAGGAGGGGAAGACGTGTGAACAACGCTTCCAACAAGCTCTTAATTTGAGTGCTTGATTCTTCTTGCTTTCCCAGAATGTCTTTGATTTCTTTTGTTGTATCTTCTTGTTTATCCAAAATACCCTTGATCTCTTTGTTTGTATCCTCTTGCTTATCCAGTCTGGCATGGATTAAGGAATTCTCCTTCTTTAACTCTTCCAGAGTTTGCATGACTAGAGATGATGCTGGTGTATCTTCAGGGGTTGCATGTTGTTCAGAACATTCTGCAGCCTCTTCTGATATAACGACTTCTTCTTTTGCAATCATGTTTTATGGAGCAGTAGTCAGAGGGTGACTATCAGAATATGATTCAGAGACTTTTGAAGGATGATGCTCTTTCCAGGGAGCATTATCCAGCGAAAGAATTTCTTTCTTGTACCATTGGCTCAGAACTTGATCTTGGAAGGCTTTCAGCTGATCACTGAAGTTCTGCTGAGCCCTTCCATAGCCCAATTTTTTCAGCTTTTGGGTTTCAGAGTTGAGCCATTTTCTGAATCTTTCCTACAAATTATCAGAAGCAACAGGATTAGAAATCTCTTGACTTGCTTGCTTCAAATAAGTAATCTATTCCTGCATTTCTGTTTCAAAAATCAACAGATTCTTACCAACATCTGATTTGGTTGAGGTTGGTTTAGGTTTGGGAGTGGCAATTTTGTTTGAGGTGGAAGCTAGTTGGTCCAGGACTTGTGGATCAATGACAAGTCTGAGGTTGTCAGCTGGACGGTTGATGGGTGATGGAGTGGAAGAGCCAGAAATCAGGATTGGTGAGTTAGGGGTGTTTGGTGGTGTAGATTCATATGGTGAAGGGATTTCTGGAATATCATGAATAGTGAGAGGTAAACAAACCGTAAGAGGTTTTGTTATCCCAATAATTGGGGTAGTGGTATCAGAATATGAAGGGGAGTCTTCTGATTGGTTTGCGGTAGCGTGTTGAATTTCTGGTTCAGGAATTTCAGAAGATGGGTTTTCAGAAGGAAGAGTGAGAGGGTTTTCATTCTCTGGTTGAGGTGAGTTGAGGTTCAAATGTTTTGTTTGAGGAGAGTGTGGTTGTGAATTTTCTGGTTGAGGAGAGTTTGGTTGTATGAGGTAGCATGAATCCAGAACTCTTTAACAAGAATGGGAAAAGTTGGACCCAACAGACGACCAAAGTATCTTTTCCATACCTATGCAGTTACATCTTCATACAGATTAAACCCATTTTCTTGTAAGCTTTCAAAATCAACGATCAATTTGCAGAGAACTTCAAGGTTGTCAACCGGAGTGAGTAGCGTTCTAATGGGCTCTTAATATTGTTCCGTTGATGAAGATTCAGGAGCACTAAGATTCTTGAAACTTGATGATGATGCCATTGTTCACATGGATTCTTTGAAGAAAATTAATGGAAAGGTTTTTTGAAAAAAAAACTAGAACAAGAGAGAATATAGAAGAGGGTAAAACGTGAATGAATGAAATAGGAAATTGAGTTTATATAGGTTTTTTTTAAACGTAATCAGTAAGAAAGAAAATAAGTAATGATTATATGCATTAATGAAACCTGAAATTTGGGGATTTAGAGTGATATTGAATAGTTACCTCTAACAAGTGTCTCAATGCATCCAATCAGAGCCTTGGACCCTTCAGAATTTGAATGCGTGTTCAGCCTCAGAAGGTAGCTTGTGAGAGGATGACAGATGTTTGATGATGTGAAATGCACGCCTCTATCCTTGAAATGAAACGTTCAGATCTTCATAGATAGATTCTGAGACAAGTGTACTTCTAACTTTTGAAGACAAGTTGATCAGATGTTCACAGAAAACAATAAAATTTTGAGGGTTAGGATATGCAAATAAAACATTTTATTCTGGACATAATTTCATGCTGAGATGTTTTAGAATGAAATTGAATCTATCTTCATAAAGGGGTTTTGTAAATACATCAGCCCATTGATGTTCTGTGTCAATAAATTTTAACGTAAGAATTCCTTTCTGAATATAGTCCCTAATAAAGTTATGTTTTATTTCTATATGCTTAGCCCTAAAATGCAAAATGGGATTTCTAGAGAGACATATGGAAGAAGTGTTATCACAAGATATGAATGTTACTCTCAGATATGTTGAAGTCTTCAAGTTGACTTTTCATCCAGAGCATTTGAGTGCTACATCCAGCAGCTGCTATGTCTTCAGCTTCTACTGTTGACAATGCTATTGGGGATTATCTCTTGCTGGTCCATGATATCAGATTGTATCCCAAGAACTGGAAGCTTCTAGAAGTGCTTTTACGCTCTACTCTATCTTCAGCAAAGTCAGCATCACAATATCCTACTAAGCTGTATTCATTGGATTTTCTATAAAACAAACCCAGATTAGTAGTACCTTTCAGATACTTGAAAATTCACTTAACTGCTGTTAAGTGAGATTCTCTAGGATCTGATTGGAATCTAGCACATAAGCAAACACTGAATAAAATATCAGGCCTTGAAGCCGTCAGATAAAGGAGAGAGCCAACCATACCTCTGTAGATTTTCTGCTCTACCTTTTTACTTACCTCTTCCTTTTCCAGAATGCACGTGGGATGCATTGGAGTCTTTGAGGGCTTACATTCTGAGAGGTCAAATTTCTTTAGAAGTTCTCTGACATATTTTCTCTAATGAATGTAAGTTCCTTCTGGAGTTTGGTTTATCTGAATGCCCAGAAAGAATTTGAGTTCCCCCATTAAGCTCATCTCAAACTCTGCCTGCATGCACTTAGAAAATTCTCTTCCCAGAGAAGGTTTAGTGGATCCAAAAATGATATCATCTACATAAATCTGACAAACTAAAATGTCATTCTTAAATGTCTTACAGAACAAGGTTGTGTCCACTTTCCCTCTGGTGAGTTCCTTTTCTAACATGAATTTACTTAGTCTTTCATACCAAGCTCTGGGAGCTTGTTTCAGACCATAGAGTGACTTATTTAGTTTGAAAACATGTTCTGGGTGTTTGGAATTTTCAAACCCAGGGGGTTGGTGCACATATACCTCTTCATCTATGTAGCCATTTAGGAATGCACTTTGACATCCATCTGATACAGAGTGATGCCATTGTTTACTGCAAATGAGATTAAGAGTCTGGTAGATTCTAACCTGGCGACTGGAGCAAAGATTTCTGTATAGTCTATCCCCTCTTGCTGACTATAACCTTGTGCCACTAGTCGTGCTTTGTTTCTGATGACTTCTCCTTGCTCGTTTAGTTTGTTTCTGAACACCCACTTTGTTCCAATGACATTGAGTCCTTTTGGTTTGGGAACCAGATCCCATACGTCATTTCTGGTGAACTGATTTAATTCTTCCTGCATTGCCAGAATCCAGTCATTATCCAGAACAGCTTCATCAATTGTTGTTGGTTCAATCAGAGAGACCAGTCCCATGAGGGATTCTTCAGAGTTTCTAAATGTTGATCTTGTTATGATTGGATCATCCTTCTTTCCCAGGATCTTATCTTCTGGGTGAGCTATACTGCTTCTGGATAACCTTTTCTGGAGTTGATCAACAGAAGATACAAGATCACTTGTAATATTTCTTGCTGAAGTTGTTGGAGCGTCTCTGTTGGGAACTTCTGATGGGTTGTCTTCAGTACATGTGAATTCAACTTCTATATCTGCAAAAGATTCATTCTGCTTTGACTTTTAAAGGTCAAGCTTATCATCAAATCTAACACTGATTAACTCTTCACCAATCTGTGTTTCTGTATTGTATACTTTGTACCCTCTTGAGCGTTTAGAGTATCCTAACATAATACACTTTTGTGCTTTAGAGTCAAAATTGTTCAGATGATCGTTAGTATTCAGAATAAAACAGGTGCATCCAAAAGGATGGAAATAAGAAGTTGGGCTTTCTGTTCTTCCATAATTCATATGGGGTCTTTTCCAGAATAGGTCTTATGGAGATTATATTCTGAATGTAACATGTTGTGTTAATTGCTTCTGCCTAGAAGATCTTATCAATGTTAGTCTCATTGATCATGGTTCTGGCCATTTCTTGTAGTGTTTTGTTCTTTCGTTCTACAACTCCATTTTGTTGGGGAGTTCTAGGACAAGAGAAGTCATGCAAGATTCGTTTTTCATTAAAAAATGTTTCAAATTTTTTATTTTCAAATTCTCCACCATGATCACTTATGACTTTGACAATTCTAAGATCCTTTTCATTCTGAACTTGGTTATAGAATACAACGAACACGGAATGTGACTCGTCCTTGTGTCTTAACAACTTTACCCATGTCCATCTGCTATAGTCATCTACGATCACTAACCCATAGTTCTTGCCACTAACAGACACAGTTTTTACTGGTCCAAATAAGTCTATGTGCAGAAGTTCTAATGGCTTAGAGGTGGAAACAACATTTTTAGATTTAAAAGCAGGTTTTGTAAATTTGCCTTTCTGACATGCTTCACACAGAGCATCTGAGCTGAACTTCAGATTAGGAAGTCCTCTGACCAGATTGAGTTTGTTAATCTGAGATATTCTTCTCATACTAACATGCCCCAATCTTCATTGCAAGACCCATTGCCCGTTATTAACAGATAGAAGACATTTTACATTCTGACTCTTTAGTTCATAAAGTTTTATCGTATAAATGTTGTTTTTCCTCTTTCCATTAAAAAGGATAGTTCCATCTTTCTGACTAACAGTTTTGCATGAATTTTGATTAAAGATTATATCATAACCGTTATCACTTAATTGACTTCTGGATAACAGGTTATTCATTAATCCATCAACTAAAAGCACATTATTTATAGAAGTAAGATTAACATTACCTACTGTTCCAGAGCCAATGATCTTCCCTCTTTGGTTTGCTCCAAAGCCCAAGTAGCCTCCAGGTTTAAGTTCCAAGCTTTGGAACATATGATTTCTTCCTGTCATGTGTCGAGAGCATCCAGAGTCCAGGTACCATGACTGGTGGTTTATCCTTGCTGCTAAAGATATCTGCTACATATATAATTTTTTCCTTAGGTACCCATATCCTTTTGGGTCTTAGTTTGTTAGTTTTACCAAAATTCTGGTTGATTTTTGGTTTGACAGAGTAATCATTACTAGTGTATTTTAGGTCGTGTGTGTGCCCATATGTGAAGTGTGATTTTAGTGGTGTGCGTTTTATGACAAGGTCCATGACTTTCTTAGGTGGAGATACCTTACCCTGGTATCCTATTCCTTTTCTGCCATTCCTGCTAACTCCATAGATCATTGAAGCCATCTTGCTTCTATCTATGTTTTTAGCCAGAAACTTCTGAAAGTTGTGATCATACTCTTTGATGATCTTATCAGCATTAATGGGAGTCTCTGAGATTATTTATTTATGAGAGTTTTGTAAATCGTTTTCTAATTTTGAAATCTTTTCTTTTAACTCAGAATTCTCTAATCTAAGACTCTCAGTCTTTTCAGAGTCAGACAAGATCCCTTTTCAGGCTCTTGAATTTGACTCTGATTTGCTGATACCTTTCCAGAATTTCATTCAGACTTTCTGCAAGTTCAACCTTAGTAAAATTAACAGTGAAATCAGGGAATACCTCTTCTGTGTCTGATTCTGAGTTTGAACCAGAAGCTTCACTGTCTTCTACCACATTTTCCATGAGAGCTATGTTGGCTCTTTCATCATCTGACTCTGAGTCAGCATCAGAGGTGTCTGAATCGTCCAATGTTGCCACGAGGCTTTTCTTCTTCTCCTTGAAGAACTTATTTTTGGGCTTCTCCTTCTGAAGCCTTGTACAATCACTTTTTTAGTGCCCTTGCTCATTGCACTCATAGCAGATGATGTCCTTGTTATTTGACTTTTTGTGTCCCGAGGAACCTTCAGATCTTCTGTATCTAGAGGAGGATTCATTTTGATTCTCTGATCTTCTCGGGTTTCTGAATTTCCTTTGTCTCTGCTTCCACAGTTGATTGACCCTTCTGGAGAGAAGAGACAATTCATCTTCTTTTGGTGAGGATCCATCAGAGGTTTCTTCCATAGCCTGCAAAACCTTAGAATCAGATTTTTTGTGAGATTTTAATGCTAGAGGCTTACCTTGCTTTTGAGGCTCATCTTCTTCTAGCTCTATCTCGTGACTTCTGAGGGAGTTGACAAGTTCTTCCAGATATATCTTGTTGAGATATTTAGCTAGCTTAAGTGCAGTGACCATTGGCCTCCATTGCTTGGGTAGACTTATGATGATCTTCTTTACATGATCAGCAGTAGAATATCCTTTGTCAAGAACCTTCAGCCCAACAATAAGAATCTGGAATCTTGAGAACATTGCTTCTATGGATTCACTGTCTTCCATCTTGAATGCTTCATATTTTTGAATGAGCGCAAGGGCATTGGTTTCTTTGACTTGTATGTTGCCTTCATGCGTCATTCTTAGAGAGTCAAACATGTTTTTGGCTGTCTCTCTGTTTGAGATTTTCTCATATTCTGAGTATGAGATAGCACTGAGAAGTATTGTTCTGGCTTTATGATGGTTTCTGAAATCACGTTTTTGCTGGTCAGACATCCTTTTTCTGTCTATCTTATGACCACTTTCATCCACTGGATGTGTGTATCCATCAATTACCATGTCCCATAGATCAGCATCATGAGCTAGAAAGAAGCTCTCAATTCTGTCTTTCCAGTAGTCAAAATTTTTTCCATCAAAGATTGGAGGTTTGCCGCTGATTCTGTCCTTGTCCTCATGATAGTCATTGCTGATGTTTTGGCTTGGTCCCACCATAGTGTTTTTATAAAGCTTGGATCTTATACTAACACAGTTAAGTGTATAAACTCAGAACCAGGCGCTCTGATGCCAATTGAAGAAGTGAAAAACACAAGAAGGGGGGGTTGAATTGAAACTTAAAATCAAAAGTGCAGTAGACACAATATTTTTATCCTGGTTCGTTTGATCCCAAACTACTCCAGTGCACCCGCCAAGGTGATTTCGCCTCTCTCCAACGAGGACTTAATTCACTAATCAAAATCTGATTACAACACCACTTTGACAACTGCCAAAGTCTTCTTGAGTACAACCACAATCAGAGTATTCTTCACTTCAGCGCAGGTTCTAATCGTCATTCTTCAGTGCAGATTCTGATTACCTCAGCTTGAAAGCTTCTGTAGCTTAATTTCTGATGTTGTTTCGGTCAGAACTTCTGCATACAAACTAACACAAATTTAGAGTGCATATTTGTTCTTTGTGTTTGTTATCATCAAAACTCTAATTATGGGTTGTAGAATCAAACAATGTTCTAACATAATATAATCCTGAAAATTTGCATATCTTTCCCAACCTAGGGGTATATATTTGAAAAGTAGTTCTCTCACCTACCGCAACCTAGGGGGTAGATGATTGAAAATGCTTGATAACACATCGCTGCATGGAGACTGACGCAATGAGTTATATCACATATTTGTCCTATTGAATACAACCTAGGGAGTAAATAGTATAAGGATGAACTTGTGCATTTATCACAACCTAGGGGATAAAAGACGACAGTTGTGGGCTTAAGTTATTCATCACAACCTAGGTGATGAATAATATAACTCTAAAAATTTGCATACCTATCGCAACCTAGGGGATAAATATTTGAAAAGTTTTGATAACACATCGTTGCATGGAGGCTAACACAATGAGTTATATCGCTAATTTCGTCATGTTTACTACAACCTAGGGAGTAAACAGTAAAAGGATGATTTCACGTATTCATTGCAACCTAGGGAATGAATAATATGAATCTAGAAATTCGCACACCTACCACAACCGAGGGGGTAGATGATTGAAAAAGTGCGTTAACACATTGCTGCATTGAGACTGATGCATTGAGTTATATCACAACTAATTAAAAAGCTATTTTTGATGATCAAATCTTAGATAACTAGATCAAAGATGATATCATGTTTGTTCATCGGTTGTGTCTATTCTCAACCATGGTAAATGCTTGTTTTGTTGAATTGAAAAAGGGCCCCAAGATATTAGTTTTACCCAAAGGGTGTTTGCAAAGAATTCCTTGTACCATGTATATGCATAATGCTCTAGATTGATATGGAACCCAAAGTGTATGCGCGTCAAGTATGTTGTGTATGCCCAAAATATTTACACATGTACCAAATGTATGTATATGACCCAAAACGTTATGATATTTTTTTTGATATTCTCTCCTTTTAAACCATTGACTTTGTGTTACCAACTCCTCGATATTGCATTGTTGGGGTATCTTTGAATTGATTCGAACATGACGAAGAGTGTCTGCAGGATCTTGATATTTGTGTCGTAGGTGCAGGCCTAGGTATGGACATAGACGTGGACGTAGGCATGAAAGTAGGCGTGAACATGGACGTAGGCGTGGATTCTCTTTCGATGTTTTTCTAACCAAAATTCTTTTTGATATTTCATCAAATTCTTTTATTTGTTAAATCCCAAAAATGATTTCAACACAATATTCACAATAAATAGTCGTAGTATTTTGCAAACAAGTCCGAAAAGAAAAAACAAAATTGAAAGATTTGAAAAAGTCAATGTTTTATTAAATATGCCTCTGAATAGGTGAGCGTACAACATGCAATTCCTTGAAAGAGGTAATTACATAATGTTTTAAAAATGAAAATGGAAATGAAAGTGATAATTGCTACTGCCGTTTTCCCCAATATCCTTTTGATAACCCCAATCTCCTTTGCTTTTGAGTTACATGATTTGGATCAATCCCTTCTTTTGTGGTCACAGTCGTGGTTCGTAGATCGCAATCTTTTTTTTCTTTATTTCTGAATAAGATCCCTAATTTTTTCCTGGATCACTCTCTCGGGTTTTCAATCCACCCGGATAAAAATTCTTGTATATGTTCATAATTTTTTCCTGGATCTCCTTTTAGGGTTTTTAATCCACTGGGATGCTCCTTTTTGCCTAAGTCGCCTGTTTAAGGTTCGAACTTAGTGATCTTTTTATACATAGTATTTTTTGATTATGTCTAAATTTGCCGAATGTGGCAGTTTCTCACCATCCATTGTTATGAGGATGAGACCACCCTCGGAGAATGTTGTTTTTACCATATATACACCTTCATAGTTGGGTGTCCATTTACCACGTTGTGATCGGTGGATCTGGAACTGACTGTTTAACGCTGGTTCGCGAAATGTCGCGGAAGCAAGAGTCGCCACCGTCTTTTATTTTCTCCAAATGGAAAGGACAAAAGCACAGAAAAATTCCTTAAAGAGATTGCTCTCGGTTCAGGAGGTAGGTTATAGAAAGGGAAGGTGTTAGCACCCTTTCTATCCATGGTTATCCATGGGCTCTTAGATACTTGCTCAATGTGTTTTCAAAAATGTTTGCTTTCCAATGTGGGTTTAAAAAAGTTTCTTTGAAAAATTTCAATTCGACTCGTACGTCAGAGTGTTTGAAAAATTTGCTTTGAAAGCTTTTGAAAATGTGTTGGTGTGAAAAGTATTATTTGAGTTTGTTTTGAGATTAGAGCAAGTATCCTTGAGAACCTACCTACCCTAAGGAATTCGTCTGTGTAAATATCCTTTAAAGTAGTGCCATCCCACCATTGAGAGGTAGGTAGCACCACCGTTGGAGGTGTTCGGGTCAATTCGAGTTTGTAGGGACATGGTAATCACCAGAGCAATGGGAAGACACCTTAGAAGCTACCCTCATGCCAGGTTCCCGGATCATGAGGACTTACTAAGACGTCCTCTACTCGACGATCACCTTTCGAAGGCAACAGTGAGGCGTACCCTAGGGGTGGTGTGTGCGATTCGTGTGTCGTTTTCATTGATATTTGTCTTGTCATGTTAAAGTGATCTACGCTTGATTTTATTTTTAAGGCCATTCATTCTTGCATGTTTTGTTTAACAGTTAAAAGTTGCGGGAAAATAAATCTACAACTATTACAAATGGCGCGGGTCCACATCGCCAAAATTAAACCGGACCCGATTTGACGGAAAGATAAAGAAAGCAAAATAAAGTGCGAAAAGTTAAAATCGCTACAACGCTTTGGGAGAGGTACATAATTGATTAAGCGAAAGAAAATAAATACGCGAATTAAATAAGTTACGAACGAGGGCGTTGGACCCTTTTTGCAAAAAATTAAAGTTAATGAATTTAATTAATTAGAATTAATGAGGAATAAAAAGTTAAAAATTAAAAAGGAATGTTTTTTTTGGTGTTTTTGTGTTTTTTGAGATTTAATGGAAAAGAATTAATTAAAAGTAAAATAAAAAGCTAAACCTAAGTCTAATTATTTTTTAAGTTTTTTAAGAAAATATTAAAGTTTTTAACCTAATTTAAACCTAATTTTATTGTACAATTTAACTATAAAATAAATAAAATAAGCAATATTATTGTAAAAAGGGAAAATTAAAAAAGGAATAAAATTAACAATTAAACCTAAATTCTATATTTTTTATATTTTATTATGAAAAGAATTAAAATTGCAAAAAAAACCTAATTATACTAAATTCAATTACACAATTTATTTATGAAACTAATTAAAATAAAATATTTATTACATTTTGTCTTTTTCTGATTTTTTTGTATATTTTTATATTTTGTAAAGAAATAATTAATTAATTTAACAAATAAAGAAAATAAAATCATTATTGAAAATAAAAAAAAATGTATAGAGAAGCAAACCAGGGGGGGTTCAGGCCCCAATTGTGAGGTGCTGGCCTTAGAATTCTGGCCCAATTAAGCATGAAATCCATTGACTTTTGTGCAAGCATGTGGTGCATTGACTGGAGTGTACGTGTTCTTCAGATCCATGCCGTTGATTTGAAGCAGCTAGACGCGTGGCTCTTTGGATGTTGAGGCATATGGTACGTCTACGTCACTGAAGCTGCATGGGAAACACTATGGAAAAATAATATAGAAAGTTATACAGACCTGGGACTCGAACCCAGGTCTTGGACATTACAAGGCAACACCTGTACCACCAAGCCATTACTGCGCGTTTGTCATATAAATAACAAATAAACAATATAAATGGACACAACGCGTTAGTGGAGAGAAACGCGCCAAATTCAAACCAACGAATCACTGATTGACACGATGTTGTCTTCTTCGTTGTTTTTATTTTTTCTGAAACAAAAGAACAATAAGCAACGGTTTTAACCCGTTGCTATAGATGACCTATCAGAAAATAGCGAATAGGATTCTGTTAGTCATAAATTTATCGCGAGGCTTGGTCCATGTTCGTCTCACTGCGCTGAATCCAATGGTCATAGTCTGGAGCTTTGATTTTTCCTCTTTGCAAAAGCCCTAAAATTACAACCTGTAAACCCTAGAAATCGCGCATGGTAGAATCACATATGATGCATAATAATCCAATTAAATACAATGGTTAGCTTTAGAACTTTACAAGAAACGTAAATCAAGCATTAAAAGTGATGATGGATGCATGAATCGTTGTGCACGACTATGAGTTTTTCTTGATACAGTTGAAGGTCTCGTTACCAATTCCTCGCGTTTGAGTTGATGTTAGGGATTGGAATCGCTTCTGGGAACCTTGAGGAAGCCAATGGAATCAATATTAGGACTTGAATCCACCTAGAACACTGATTTCAGATTTGAGTTTTATGGAAAATTTTCAAGTTTGCAAAGTGTTTTTTCTGCGCAGCTTAGGGTGTGTTAGCATTAGGTTTGTGATTCTGATTATGTATGGAAGCTATTAGGTCAACAAAACTTGATCAAATCCAAGGCATTCATTGTTTTGCATATTTGATTTTCTAAGAATCTTTACATATCTTTTCCACATGGTTTTTGTGCAAATTATGATCAATTCTAACCAAATCTTGCCATATTGGGATGTGCACGAGATCTTGACCTTAAAACATGTATAAAAAGATTTTTTAGGTCAAGTTTGATATTTTTCATGTATTTAAATAATTTAAATGAATTAATATTAATAGAAATTCAAATAAATAAATAAAAAATGAGAAAATACTTCCCTTTGGGCCAAGTGGTCGTGCATAGGCTTGGAATGATGAATCATGGAAGAAAAATGGGCCCATTAGCAAATTTAGGTCATTTGAAGTAAAGTTGACTTTTCAAAATTCCCAAAAGTTTCCCAACTTCCACAAGGCATAACTTGCTCAATTTTTAAGCTTTTCACATGTTCTTGGACATTTTGGAAAGGTCTTTGAGTCCTCTAACCAATTCCTTTGGTCCCATGTCATTTTGATTTACCAATCTCAAGTTATGGCCTTTGACTTAAAGTCCCTTTTTGTTGACTTTTGAAAATGACCTATAATGTTGAAATTGATAACTTTTTGTGAGAGCATTTCTTGGATTTGAAATATGAAGATGAGTTGTAGGAAATGTCTTTCTCTTAAAAATGAGCTTTGGATGGAATTTTTCTGATAATCCATGTGAAAGTTATGCCCTGGTCAATTTCAGTTGACTTTTTCAACTGTCCAAATAAGGCAACTTTTGCATCTTTGATGATTTCTGAGCCAAATTTTGAGAATCATGATCAAGCATTGATAAAATGATGTTTGTGGCTTCAAAATGATATGTTGACCAAAAATTTGAACTTTTGACTGTCAAATGACCATTTTGCCCCTACAGTTGACTGTAGTGCAATCTAGGGTTTTGACTGTGCAATTTTGAGCTGAATGCCTTGAAACTTGATATGAGGATGCTTGACCATATTTGTAGGCATATGAGACTTGATTGGGCCTTTGAAAACTTCATTTTCTTGATCAGAATCCAAACCCTAGTTTTGACTGTATAGGAGACAGTTGAGCTGCACAACCCTTGGGGAATTTTGTGACTTGGCTTGGCAATTTCTTTGAGAATATGGGAGGGCAAATTTTGGGGTACAACAGTTGCCCCTGTTCAATCTTCTTAGACCTGAGGATGCAGATTGGCGGACGTGCCTTTCGTAATCCGAGGGTAGAAGATGATTGAACACTAAAGTGCCCAGAAATTTGCGCTCACATAGTGGCAGTGTGATGATGAAATGGGCTTATAGATGCCATTTAGAGATTGCTGGATAGGGTGATGGGCTTATAGATGCCATCTGGATGTTGATCGCGTAGGAGATTCCTTAGCGAGAACCCGCATACCTGCAAAAGAAAAATGAGTACCTGACACATTGCAGGAGCTGATTTTAGATGCTTGGCATAGTTATGTCCTAACTGGTTACAGGAGCTGAGTCTGGAGCTTCAAAAGATGATGAATGAACCAGGTATGGTTACTGTCTTAGCATGAATGGTAAGATAACCTTGGGTGATTTTAACTTCAACAACGCTCGTTGAGAAAAAATCTTGGCGGGAATTACCATCTTTGCAATATCGGAACGAGAACCATAGGCTATTATAATCTGAAAGGGAATCACCTCACTCGCCGTCAGAGAGGGAATCATAGGAAAAGGAATTGTCACCTCACACATCGTCGGAGAGGGAACCATAAGAGACTATCACCTCACACTCATCGTCGGAGAGGGAAACATCTGAGAAGGACTTACCACCTCACACACCGTCGGAGAGGGAACCATAGGAGACTATCACCTCACACTCATCGTCGGAGAGGGAAACATCTGAAAAAGGAATTACCACCTCACGCACTTGCCGGAGAGGGGACCATAGAAGACTATCACCTCACACTCATCGTCGGAGAGGGAAACATCTGAAGAAGGAATTACCACCTCACGCACTTGTCGGAGAGGGGACCATAGGAGACTATCACCTCACACTCATCGTCGGAGAGGGAAACATCTGAAAAGGACTTACCACCTCACACACCGTTGGAGAGGGGACCATAGGAGACTATCACCTCACACTCATCGTCGGAGAGGGAAACATCTGAAGAAGGAATTACCACCTCACGCACTTGCCGGAGAGGGGACCATAGGAGATTATCACCTCACACTCATCGTCGGAGAGGGAAACATCTGAAGAAGGGATTACCACCTCACGCACTTGCCGGAGAGGGGACCATAGGAGACTATCACCTCACACTCATCGTCGGAGAGGGAAACATCTGAAGAAGGAATTACCACCTCACGCACTTGCCGGAGAGGGGACCATAAGAGAAGGAATTATTGTCTAGGATAACTTCTACTGAGTCTTTATCAGAAAAATCTGTTGGGAGTCGATTTAGCTGGACTAGAGAAGGCTTTGAAATATGTTTGAGCATTTTAACTACTTCTTTCCTGAAAGGTAAAGGTTAGTCATATGCGATGCATGATATGGATCAAGCAATGATGTTCTCAACATAAATGAGATTTGTATGATATGATGCGTCTATGCATGCTATAATGATATATGTGATGTTTTATGAATGTATGTTTTCGTCTAGGAAAGTAAATCCTTGACGAGTGTCGGGAAGTCGTATCCTGGGCTGATATTGGAGAATAAGCTTTTACTTCCGCTGGGGATGATAGTTGCAAGAATACCGGTAGGAGAAGATGACTCCGTTGCGGAATAAACTTGGCGAATAGATTCTGCGGGGAGACAAGATATTCTAGCGAACATGCTGGGAAGCAATACTCTGTGGGGATAGAGATGCTTTGCTGAATGTTGATAGTAACTTGCTGAGGATGTCTTGTTGTTGAAAGTGTGAATAGACTTCGCTAGGGATAGGAAGACTATGTCGACGACGCTCTTTCCGTGGCTTTTGGCTGAGGATAACCCAGTTATATCCTGTTAAGGAAATAACTCTTTGAATAAAGTCGGGCGACGCGTTCGTGTTCTGCGAGGGGGTAAGCTTCCAGAATCTACTGGGGGTAAGCTTATTGCTTGGGGATACGGACTCCATCTTTCCTGGATTAGACTCTTCTGGGGAGTTTTGATATGCTGGGGAAAGTGATTCCTTTGAACGTTGGTATACCGCCGGGGAACAATCTTTAGACCAAGACTGCCGGGGATGCTTGTTTAAGGATATATGCTGCTGGGGAAGTATTGAGATCTACTGGAGGATACTCAACTTCCTTGAGATTTGTCCACCTTGCTTGGAGAAGAATGTACTGCTTACTCTCTGGGGAATTCAGGTATACTGGTCATGTTCTTTAGCTGAACCTATCTTGGTACCTTAGAGGATAGAACAATTAGACTGCTCAGACAACTCTTTTTATTGCCCCTGTTTCTAAATGTCACCTGCAATTAATTCCTTTGTTTCGTATGCAAGTATTTATGAGTTAGCAAATTATTGTCAATGCATATATCACAAATTGAACCTTGGACGTTCTTCGCAAAACAAAACAGAAAAAGGAAAAATACTTGGCACATTTTAACTGAAAATATATTTGTATTGATTTTGAATGGCCTGAAAATAGGCGTTTTGTGTACAAGAGGCTGACGTCCTAGTAAGAGGTACATCGCCTATCAAAAGAGTTTATACAAGTTTTGTACAAAAGAAAATAAAACAGCTGTGTGAAATATGAATGATCCCACTGGGTTTCAACTCTGCTATCGCCTTTATAACTCTGAGCGTCTCATCACTTGATGACCTTGGTTGAAGGTGAAGCTGACTGATCGATGCCGTCTGAACTTGATGTAGATACCGAATTCTGGATGCAAAGTGATCCAATGAGACATAGTATTACGCTTTTATCCCTAATTTTTGCCTGGACCGCCCTCTCGGGTTTTCAGTCCACCGGGATACCCATTTTTTCCCAAGCCGCCTTTTCAGGTTTTCGACTTGCCGGGTGTACAGATTTTTTCATTTTCATCCCTTCATTTTTCCCGAACCCTTTTGGTTCGACGGGAAGCCCTAATTTTTGCCTAGGCATGTCAGCCTAGCGGGTCTTTTTTCATGCGTAGTATTTTTTAACTATGTCTGCATTGGCGGGGTGAGGAAGGTCGTCACCATCCATGTTGGTTAATATCATTGCTCCTCCTGAGAACACATGCTTAACCACAAATGGCCCTTCGTATGTAGGGGTCCATTTGCCCCTTGGATCACTCTGAGGAAGGATGATTCGCTTGATTACCAGATCCCCAACTTGATATTCCTGTGGTATGACCTTTTTGTTAAATGCCCTGATCATTCGTTTCTGATACGTCTGACCATGACAGATAGCAGCAAGTCTCTTTTCGTCAATGAGATTGAGTTGGTCAAGTCGTGTCTGGATCCAATCATCTTCGTTCAGATTTGCATCCTTCATTATCCGGAGAGAGGGAATTTGCACTTCGATCGGCAAGACTGCCTCCATGCCATAAACCAGAGAGAAAGGAGTTGCCTCGGTTGACGTCCTAGCTGAGGTACGGTACCCATGCAGAGCGAACGGTAACATCTCGTGCCAATCTTTGTAGGTCACTGTCATTTTCTGCACGATCTTCTTGATGTTCTTATTAGCTGCTTCTACAGCCCCATTCATCTTCGGTCTGTAAGGAGAAGAATTGTGGTGCTGTATCTTGAACTGTTCGCAGAGCTCAGCGATCATCTTGTTGTTCAGGTTGGTACCGTTGTCTGTAATGATTCGCTCAGGGACGCCGTACCGACAGATTAGGTTGTGTCGAATGAACCGTGCCACCACAGTCTTGGTTACCGTAGCATAGGATGCTGCCTCAACCCACTTCGTAAAATAATCAATCGCCACTAGGATGAAGCGATGTCCATTGGATGCCGTAGGTTTAATCTCGCCGATCATGTCTATGCCCCACATTGCAAACGGCCAAGGCGCAGTCAGAACATTCAGGGGAACCGGAGGAACATGCACCTTGTCTGCATAGATCTGACATTTGTGGCATGTCCTGGAGTGTTGGTAGCAGTCAGCTTCCATTGTGGACCAGTAATATCCTGCCCGTAGGATTTTCTTAGCCATAGTATGTCCACTGGAATGCGTACCAAAGGTCCCTTCATGTAGATCCTCCATGATCCGTTCTGCTTCAGTTTTGTCCACACAACGCAGTAAGGTCGAATCATGGTTTCGCTTGTACAAGATGCCGTTGCTTAGGAAGAACTTTGCTGCGAACCTCCTCAGGAATTTCTTATCATTGACAGATGCCCCTTCAGGGTATTCCTGAGCTTCCAGATATCTCTTCACTTCGTGGTACCAAGGCTTCTCAGTTACCAATTCAGTTTCGAGATCACAACAGTATGCCGGTTCGTCCAGTTTCCAGATGATGATCCGGGGAGCCTCATTATCCCATTTGACTTTGAACATTGAAGACATTGTAGCTAACGCGTCCGCTAACTGATTCTCTTCTCTTGGAAAGTGCTCAAAGGTTATCTCCGTGAAGTGGGGGATCAGGGTCAACACACATTCTCTGTAAGGAATCAAGTTTGGATGTTTCGTATCCCACTCTCCTTTGATCTGATTGATCACAAGAGCGGAATCTCCGAAGACACTTAGAAATTTGATCCTTAGGTCGATCGCAGCTTGAAGACCCATTATACACGCCTCATACTCCGCCATGTTGTTGGTACAGTTGAAACATAGCCGGGCAGTGAGCGGAGTATGAGTACCTTGAGGAGATATGATGATGGCGCCGATACCATTTCCCAAAGCATTGGAGGCTGCGTCAAAGTGCATAGACCATCGGGATCCTGGCTCAGGTCCTTCATCCGGTCCAGGTACTTCACAATCAGTTACAATCATAATGCTTTCATCCAGAAACTCGAAGTTCATCGATTGGTAGTCATCTACAGCTTGATGAGCTAAGTGGTCTGCCAATACACTCCCCTTGATGGCTTTCTGGGTTGTGTACTGAATGTCGTATTCCGTCAAGATCATTTGCCATCTTGCAATTCTCCCAGACAGAGCAGGCTTTTCGAATATGTACTTTATAGGATCCATTTTTGATATCAACAAGGTAGTGTGAGTCAGCATATACTGTCTCAGCCGGCGAGCAGCCCATACCAAAGCGCAGCAAGTTTTCTCAAGCAGTGAGTATCGGGTCTCACAGTCGGTAAACTTTTTGCTAAGGTAATAAATGGCATGCTCTTTTCGGCCAGACTCGTCATGCTGCCCCAGCACACACCCCATTGAGTTGTCAAGCACTGTCAGATATAATATTAGAGGTCTCCCTTCAACCGGTGGCATAAGGATAGGTGGTTCTTGGAGATACTCTTTGATTTTGTCAAAAGCAGCCTGACATTCATCGTTCCAACGTACTACCTGATCTTTCTTCAGCAGCTTGAAGATTGGTTCACAGGTAGCAGTCAGATGTGAGATGAAGCGAGCAATGTAATTCAGGCGTCCTAAAAAGCCTCTGACCTCCTTTTCTGTCTTAGGAATTGGCATCTCTTGAATAGCTTTGACCTTGGCAGGGTCCACTTGAATACCTTTATCACTGACCACGAAGCCTAGCAACTTCCCAGATCTTACCCCGAAGGTGCACTTGTTCGGGTTCAATCTCAGCTTGTACAGTTTCAATCGGTCAAACAACTTCTGCAGATGATCTAGGTGCTCTTCCTCCGTCTGGGACCTTGCGATCATGTCGTCCACATACACCTCTATCTCGTGATGGATCATGTCATGAAATAAGGCAACCATGGCACGTTGGTAGGTTGCCCCAGCATTCTTTAATCCGAACGGCATGACCTTGTAACAGAAGGTGCCCCACTGAGTAACAAATGTAGTCTTCTCCATGTCTTCAGGTGCCATCTTTATCTGATTATAACCTGAAAAGCCATCCATGAAAGAGAATACCTTGTGCTGAGCTGTATTATCAACAAGGACATCAATGTGAGGTAAGGGGAAGTCATCCTTGGGGCTGGCCCTGTTCAGATCCCTATAATCGACACACATTCTGACCTTACCGTCCTTCTTAGGTACCGACACCACATTAGCAACCCACTGAGGGTAAGAAGTCACTGCAAGAAACCCAGCATCAAACTGTTTCATGACCTCGGCTTTAATCTTCTCTGACATCTCTGGACGCATCCGACGAACCTTTTGCTTAACTGGAGGGCAGTCTTCCTTAGTTGGCAAGTGATGGACCACAATATCGGTATCCAACCCTGGCATGTCTTCGTAGGACCAGGCAAAGATCTCCATATAGTCATGTAACATCTTGGTTAACCGTTGCTTCACGCTGAGCTCTAGGTTGGCACCAATCTTTACCTCTTTCCTGTCTGCCTCAGTACCCAAGTTTATGGTTTCCACTGGCTCTTCATGGGGTTGAATTGCCCTCTCTTCCTGAAGCAACAGTCTTGCAAGCTCGCCGGGCACTTCGCAATCATCTTCACCTTCGTCTTCGGCTAAGTTGATCGGATTTTCGAAGTCATAATTGGCAGTAGCAGAGTTGTTATCAGTGAGATCCAGAGTGGATTGGAACCTGTATGAGTGAGTGTGTGTGTAAATACAGCTGTTTTTGAAATTTATGTAAAGGAAAAGAAAGACAGAAAAGGAACACAATATTTGCAATGCGAAAAACGTCCAAGATTTTCATTCATGATGTATAAAATGACAGTTTGTATGCCCTCACAAATAGAACCACGGTGCCTCGGGTAAGACACCGGGCCATAGAGTTTATCATTGTTTATTACAAAATATAACGAAACAAAGAAATTTATTACTGCGTCACAAAGGTAACAGGGGTATGATCCTTAGCAATCCAGTTGTTCAATCCGCCTTCGGTCGTCGGATAAATCCAGCTGTTGAATTCTGCTTCGTCCACTTCATGATCTTCCCCAACAACATTCACTCCTGAGCTTTTAATAAATACCGGAGGCCTTCCGATCTTCGCTTTCCTCATAGCTCTCTGACCTTCTGTGGTAAAACCCAGCCCAAGTTTATCAGTCTTCTGAGTGAAGTCTGGAAGTCTGCCCCAGTCGGCACATTCACCTTTCTGCACCACAGCCCTGGCATCCTTCAGGGAAGCCATCTTCAAAGGACCACTTGCTTCTGTTGTTTCTGCTGCAATTGGAAACACCTCCTCGAAATGCTGAAAGGGGGTCTCAATGAACTCCCCATCCATCTCAATGTATCTGAAAGAGTTTAGGTGACTCACTATATATTCTTCCTCTCCTTGCACAGTGACAATCTTCCCTCTGACGGGGTACTTCAGCTTTTGATGCAAGGTAGAGGTCACTGCCCCAGCCTTATGTATCCAGGATCGACCCAGCAGACAAGAGTAAGATGGACGGATGTCCATCACATAAAAAGTGGAGTCGAACACCTGAGAGCCCACCCGAATCGGAATGTCAACTTCTCCATGGACCATCCTCTTTGAACCGTCAAAGGCCCTGACGATGATGTTGCTGGGTTTCAATTCCAGGCCTTCACAATCTAGACGATCCAGAGCCTTCTTGGGTAGCACATTCAAAGATGACCCAGTATCAACCAACACATGTGCCAGGGTGGTGCCCCTGCATTCAATTGAGACATGCAGAGCATCATTATGGTCTCTCCCTTTTGCGGTCAAGTCAGCATCTGAGAAACCCAAGCCATTATCTGCCGTTAGACTTGCCACGCAATCAGTGAACTGGACTGCAGAGGTTTCCTGTGGCACATGGGCCGTCTTGAGGAACGAGATTAGGGCCCTTGCATGGGCCTCGGAGCACATCAGTAAAGAGAGCATGGAGATCTTGGAGGGCGTATGCCCCAGCTGTTCCACAACATTAAAATCGCTCTTCTTTATGATCTTCAGAATCTCCTCCATCTCTTGCGGGGAGGCCTCAGCAGCTATGGGTACGGGTGCCTCCATCTGGGCAGGCTCACCTTCAATTCCCTTGCCCCGAGCATTGGATGACTTGGCAGCAGGAGAAACAATCGGATCAGCAGTAGGAACAACAACTTGGTCAGCAACAGGAATAGGTGTACTTGTAGGAATTATCAGGAGCGGTCTTCGGGCAGCAGGCGGTGCAATGTCAGGCGAGAAGAGCCTGCCACTGCGGGTAACTTTGGCTGGGCCAGTGATGTCACAGATGCTGGCGCCAGCGTTGAGTTCTTGTTTGATCCCGTTTATATATACATCTGCCCCATAGTGCCAAGGGACAGCTTTATCAGATACATAGGGCAGGGGCCCTGGAACAGTGATAATAACGGGTGCAACGGTCATAATTTGAACGGGCTTTTTCTGGAGAGCCGGGATCGGATTACTGAAGATAGTCACCACAGAAACTTCTTCCATTGGAACCAACCGAACAACAGACTTCTTGAATAGAATCTCCTTGCTGTCCATTAAGCTTTGGATGCCTAACTTTAGCAAGGGACAACCAGATGGGGACACAGCACAGAATAGGCAATCTTCACTACAACCCGGAAATAAACCGGCCTGCAGTAGGTTCTTCTTGACGATCTTTAGAGGAGTGGCTAGATCATCCACAGAAACAGCATAAACGTCTTCATCAACAGCATTTACCCCATGCTGAGGCATAGGGGCAGTAACTACATTCGGCTTTGCAGGCGCTTCGAATTGTATCTCCTTTGCGTCGATAAGGTCTTGCACCTTATTCTTCAACGCCCAACAGTCATCGGTAGAGTGCCCCGGGCTTTCTGAATGGTAAGCACAACGAGCATTCGGATTGTACTTGGGAGATGTTGTATTTGGGAACTTTGGAGCCTCCCTGACAGTCACCAAATTGGTTGCGAGCAACTGTGGCAGGATCTGTGATAGGGTCATGCTTAACCGGGTAAACTCTCGCCGGGGTCTTTCAGTCCTTTGAGGATTATTCGACCGAGGAGCGGCAGCAGGCTTAGCAATCATCACCGTGCTGACAGATTGGCGGTGCTCAGGTCTCTCTGATTTCCTAGAACCATACACGGCACTAGACTCCTTCTTGAACGGTTTCTTTTCCGAACTAGATGATGCACCCTTTGCAATCTTCCCAGACTTCAGCCCAGCTTCAATTCTTTCTCCAGTCAGAATCAAATCAGTGAACCCAGCAGAAGAATTCCCAATGAGATGGTTGAAAAACGGCCCAGATAGGGTCCCCAAGAACATGTCTACCAACTCCCGATCAGTCAATGGTGGCTGCACCCTACCAGCCAGGTCTCTCCACTTCTGAGCGTACTCCTTAAAACCTTCGCTTGCACCTAATGACATACCCTGGAGTTGGGTACGCGTGGGGGCAAGGTCGGCATTATATTGATACTGCTTATAGAAAGCAGTAGCCAACTCCTCCCAGTTACGAACTTTGGTCCCATCCAACTGATAAAACCATTCGAGATGAGTCCCTGAAAGACTCTCCTGGAAGAAGTGGATCCATAAATTCTTGTCCGCAGAGTACGGCTGAATTTTTCGAACATAGGACCTTAAATGCAGCTTGGGACAAGACGCCCCGTCATATTTTGAGAAGGATGGTGCTTTGAACTTATGGGGGATAATCACACCAGTCGACAAACCCAGATCTCCGAAATCCAGCCCAGGTGCCTGTTGCACCTCCATAGCCTTCAACCTGTCCTCCAGTTGCTTGTATCTGTCATCTGCAGGAGGGTATTGCTCTTCATCAAAATCTGTCTCGTTGTCGGAGACGACCGGACTAGGAACCTTTACTTCTGCCTGAGAAGGACTCTTGCCAACAGAAGAACCAGCCTCTTCATGCTGCAGAGTATTGCCAAACCTTCGGCCCGAGTTGAACAGAACAGTTCTTCTCTTCTTCTTCTTCTCCTTCTTCAGGAGCATAGCCTTCAGTTCTTCTTGGCCTTTAGCCAGACCCTTGATTAATTCTTGGAATTGTGCATTCTGCACCTGAAGAGCCTTGATTGATGTCTCAGTTGATGCAGATTCGGGATTCATGATGCTGAAATAAACAGCGAAGAACTGTAAGCAACCTGAAAAGTGGAAAAACCTGCTATGCACATGATGTATGAAATGCGTATGCAATGCATCCAAGGGTTCGAAAGTTCAAATTCGTTATAGACAAAAAAGGAACACCCGTTATCATTAAAGAAATCATTGTTTAATACATCAAGGCCTCATGGGCAAAAGTACAAAAATCAAATCAATCCCAAAATACACTGCGCCTCCTCTTCGGAGCTATGTAAGTGTTGAGATTCCTCTCTTCATGCAACAGGCGAGTGAGCTCCAAGACTTTCTTTTCACTGGCATGCAGACTAGTCTCAAGAGAATTCCTTTCCTCCTTAAGCTGGATCCAGCTCTTCTGCATCTCTTCCCAAGATGTGGGCCTATCAGGGTGCTGAATAGTGTAGGACACTTCCCCTTCCAAGACTGGTTCTTTGATTACTGGGAGCATATGGGGATAAGGCATTACTAACTTCTGGGAACGAGCTCGTACCCACTTGAGATAGGGTTCCAATGGGATGGAGTTCCTGTGCCCCAGTGTCTTGCTGTCTATCCTACTTGGCATCCTCCAAGCTCTGATAAATCTCTGGCGAAGTCCTTGAGTATCATTGTCGAAGTCAAAAACTATGTCAGGAATTAACATGTCATGAGGACCATCCCTCCGAGCATAACCAAACTGTCTCCAAGCCAGGCATGGGCTATAAGTAATACCTCCTCTGATTCCAAGTAAAGGAACATTAGGGTACTCCCCACAACGATCAATGATGGTGACATCTTCTCTGGACCTAGGGCACCAATGTATATCTGCATGTGTAAGAGTCATCAACCGTTGTGACCATCTCAAACCCCGCTCATTCTTCAAGACAGATTGTGGAAGGTGCGAAATAAACCACCTTCCCAGGAGAGGAGTGCAACACATAAGGACACCTCTTTTTCTCATGGTTCGAGTGTAACATGAGTGAAGGATGTCTCCCAGCAACGTAGGTATAGGATTTCTGGACATAAAGATCTGGACAGCACTGATATCAATAAGCTGATCTGGATTAGGGAACAACACCAAACCATAGACAAGGAGGGCCACAACCTCTTCAAAAGCTTGTAAGTCAAGGGAGTTCCAACATTCATGGGCCTTCTCAAACAGAAACCTGGCTAAGAACCCTTTGATACCACTTCTAACTTCCCAATGTCCCTTGAGGTCAGATGACTGTAGGTGCAAGGCTTTAGCAATCTCTTCAAGCTTAGGTTCCTTTTCTGTACCGTTGAAGGGTAGCTGATCAAGGATAGGGATCTTCAGGAGCCGGGAGAACTCCTCCAATGTAGGTACCAACTGATAGTCCAAGAAGGTAAAACAGTGATGCAGAGGGTCAAAGAATTGGAACAAGACCTTAATCATATCTTCCTCAATGTTGGTGTTGACCAAGCTGATGAGGCTTCCATGCCTTTCACTGAATGAAGAGTTCTCAGGAATCCTGGATATAAGCTCCTTAAGCTGAGGAGGGATCCTTACAAGATTGACCTGAATTGTCTTTCTACGAACAGTTTCCATGTCCTACAAAACAAGAACAAAGATGAAAATCAGAACCCCTGAAATGGTTAGTCAATGCATATGATGCTGGATGATGTCATGATGCTATGATTAAACACACCACAGATATTTACAAAGACAAACATGTAAGGCACACAAGGCACACAAGACAAGCCCTTAAGGTTTAAGGCCAGCATGGGGTCTGGGTAGTACCCTCTTGAAGTTGGTGGGTTCAACCTGTCCTAATCAAAGTAACCGGGTTCTAAGGTTCCCAATATCACGGGATTGCTTTCATTGTTCATCGTTTCGATTTAGCCACTGAACTGGCGACCGAAATATTCCAGGAAAGCAACCCTCAATTGAGCGTAGTATCGAGTATCAACCAACCTCGGACTGCACCAAAGTCAGTTATCTCACTACCCTAAAGAGGCCAAGATAGTTCAATTAAGGTTCCTAAGGTCTGTTAATGCTTCATGACACCACGCGGAGGCCCCGTACTCTCCTTGACTGAACTCAAGGGTTACCGGTACACACCAAAGTGCCACATCAACGTAGCAGACTGTTTCAACCATGTCGGTATACCCCGCACAGTTCCCTCACAGCCTTGTTGCTACTTTCTAAGAAAGGTATCCCCCAGATCCGGGTTTAGGATCTATAGAACTCCCAAGCAACCCACAATAATAAAGCAAGCAAAGAAGACAATTGAAAACACAGTGATCTTAATCCTAAGGTACACCCCACTTTAAGTATTGATCCCCAGCAGAGTCGCCAGTTCTGTGATCGGTGGATCTGGAACTGACTGTTTAACGCTGGTTCGCGAAATGTCGCGGAAGCAAGAGTCGCCACCGTCTTTTATTTTCTCCAAATGGAAAGGACAAAAGCACAGAAAAATTCCTTAAAGAGATTGCTCTCGGTTCGGGAGGTAGGTTATAGAAAGGGAAGGTGTTAGCACCCTTTCTATCCATGGTTATCCATGGGCTCTTAGATACTTGCTCAATGTGTTTTCAAAAATGTTTGCTTTCCAATGTGGGTTTAAAAAAGTTTCTTTGAAAAATTTCAGTTCGACTCGTACGTCAGAGTGTTTGAAAAATTTGCTTTGAAAGCTTTTGAAAATGTGTTGGTGTGAAAAGTATTATTTGAGTTTGTTTTGAGATTAGAGCAAGTATCCTTGAGAACCTACCTACCCTAAGGAATTCGTCTATGTAAATATCCTTTAAAGTAGTGCCATCCCACCATTGAGAGGTAGGTAGCACCACCGTTGGAGGTGTTCGGGTCAATTCGAGTTTGTAGGGACATGGTAATCACCAGAGCAATGGGAAGACACCTTAGAAGCTACCCTCATGCCAGGTTCCCGGATCATGAGGACTTACTAAGACGTCCTCTACTCGACGATCACCTTTCGAAGGCAACAGTGAGGCGTACCCTAGGGGTGGTGTGTGCGATTCGTGTGTCGTTTTCATTGATATTTGTCTTGTCATGTTAAAGTGATCTACGCTTGATTTTATTTTTAAGGCCATTCATTCTTGCATGTTTTGTTTAACAGTTAAAAGTTGCGGGAAAATAAATCTACAACTATTACAAATGGCGCGGGTCCACATCGCCAAAATTAAACCGGACCCGATTTGACGGAAAGATAAAGAAAGCAAAATAAAGTGCGAAAAGTTAAAATCGCTACAACGCTTTGGGAGAGGTACATAATTGATTAAGCGAAAGAAAATAAATACGCGAATTAAATAAGTTACGAACGAGGGCGTTGGACCCTTTTTGCAAAAAATTAAAGTTAATGAATTTAATTAATTAGAATTAATGAGGAATAAAAAGTTAAAAATTAAAAAGGAATGTTTTTTTTGGTGTTTTTGTGTTTTTTGAGATTTAATGGAAAAGAATTAATTAAAAGTAAAATAAAAAGCTAAACCTAAGTCTAATTATTTTTTAAATTTTTTAAGAAAATATTAAAGTTTTTAACCTAATTTAAACCTAATTTTATTGTACAATTTAACTATAAAATAAATAAAATAAGCAATATTATTGTAAAAAGGGAAAATTAAAAAAGGAATAAAATTAACAATTAAACCTAAATTCTATATTTTTTATATTTTATTATGAAAAGAATTAAAATTGCAAAAAAAACCTAATTATACTAAATTCAATTACACAATTTATTTATGAAACTAATTAAAATAAAATATTTATTACATTTTGTCTTTTTCTGATTTTTTTGTATATTTTTATATTTTGTAAAGAAATAATTAATTAATTTAACAAATAAAGAAAATAAAATCATTATTGAAAATAAAAAAAAATGTATAGAGAAGCAAACCAGGGGGGGGTTCAGGCCCCAATTGTGAGGTGCTGGCCTTAGAATTCTGGCCCAATTAAGCATGAAATCCATTGACTTTTGTGCAAGCATGTGGTGCGTTGACTGGAGTGTACGTGTTCTTCAGATCCATGCCGTTGATTTGAAGCAGCTAGACGCGTGGCTCTTTGGATGTTGAGGCATATGGTACGTCTACGTCACTGAAGCTGCATGGGAAACACTATGGAAAAATAATATAGAAAGTTATACAGACCTGGGACTCGAACCCAGGTCTTGGACATTACAAGGCAACACCTGTACCACCAAGCCATTACTGCGCGTTTGTCATATAAATAACAAATAAACAATATAAATGGACACAACGCGTTAGTGGAGAGAAACGCGCCAAATTCAAACCAACGAATCACTGATTGACACGATGTTGTCTTCTTCGTTGTTTTTATTTTTTCTGAAACAAAAGAACAATAAGCAACGGTTTTAACCCGTTGCTATAGATGACCTATCAGAAAATAGCGAATAGGATTCTGTTAGTCATAAATTTATCGCGAGGCTTGGTCCATGTTCGTCTCACTGCGCTGAATCCAATGGTCATAGTCTGGAGCTTTGATTTTTCCTCTTTGCAAAAGCCCTAAAATTACAACCTGTAAACCCTAGAAATCGCGCATGGTAGAATCACATATGATGCATAATAATCCAATTAAATACAATGGTTAGCTTTAGAACTTTACAAGAAACGTAAATCAAGCATTAAAAGTGATGATGGATGCATGAATCGTTGTGCACGACTATGAGTTTTTCTTGATACAGTTGAAGGTCTCGTTACCAATTCCTCGCGTTTGAGTTGATGTTAGGGATTGGAATCGCTTCTGGGAACCTTGAGGAAGCCAATGGAATCAATATTAGGACTTGAATCCACCTAGAACACTGATTTCAGATTTGAGTTTTATGGAAAATTTTCAAGTTTGCAAAGTGTTTTTTCTGCGCAGCTTAGGGTGTGTTAGCATTAGGTTTGTGATTCTGATTATGTATGGAAGCTATTAGGTCAACAAAACTTGATCAAATCCAAGGCATTCATTGTTTTGCATATTTGATTTTCTAAGAATCTTTACATATCTTTTCCACATGGTTTTTGTGCAAATTATGATCAATTCTAACCAAATCTTGCCATATTGGGATGTGCACGAGATCTTGACCTTAAAACATGTATAAAAAGATTTTTTAGGTCAAGTTTGATATTTTTCATGTATTTAAATAATTTAAATGAATTAATATTAATAGAAATTCAAATAAATAAATAAAAAATGAGAAAATACTTCCCTTTGGGCCAAGTGGTCGTGCATAGGCTTGGAATGATGAATCATGGAAGAAAAATGGGCCCATTAGCAAATTTAGGTCATTTGAAGTAAAGTTGACTTTTCAAAATTCCCAAAAGTTTCCCAACTTCCACAAGGCATAACTTGCTCAATTTTTAAGCTTTTCACATGTTCTTGGACATTTTGGAAAGGTCTTTGAGTCCTATAACCAATTCCTTTGGTCCCATGTCATTTTGATTTACCAATCTCAAGTTATGGCCTTTGACTTAAAGTCCCTTTTTGTTGACTTTTGAAAATGACCTATAATGTTGAAATTGATAACTTTTTGTGAGAGCATTTCTTGGATTTGAAATATGAAGATGAGTTGTAGGAAATGTCTTTCTCTTCAAAATGAGCTTTGGATGGAATTTTTCTGATAATCCATGTGAAAGTTATGCCCTGGTCAATTTCAGTTGACTTTTTCAGCTGTCCAAATAAGGCAACTTTTGCATCTTTGATGATTTCTGAGCCAAATTTTGAGAATCATGATCAAGCATTGATCAAATGATGTTTGTGGCTTCAAAATGATATGTTGACCAAAAATTTGAACTTTTGACTGTCAAATGACCATTTTGCCCCTACAGTTGACTGTAGTGCAATCTAGGGTTTTGACTGTGCAATTTTGAGCTGAATGCCTTGAAACTTGATATGAGGATGCTTGACCATATTTGTAGGCATATGAGACTTGATTGGGCCTTTGAAAACTTCATTTTCTTGATCAGAATCCAAACCCTAGTTTTGACTGTATAGGAGACAGTTGAGCTGCACAACCCTTGGGGAATTTTGTGACTTGGCTTGGCAATTTCTTTGAGAATATGGGAGGGCAAATTTTGGGGTACAACACACGTGAATCGAGGTGAGGTAGCTGAATTTTTTTGAGTACCAAATCCCCTTCTTTGAACACTCGAGGGTGGACTTTCTTATCAAAGGCTTCCTTCATCTGCTTCTAAGATAACTAGCCGTGGCACAAAGCTGTCAAGCGTTTCTCTTAAATGAGGTTGAGTCGATCAAGTCGTGTATGTGCCTACTCTGCTTCTTTAAGCTTTGTTTCCATTAGAAATCGAAGTGATAGAACTTCTATTTCAACTAGGAGTACTGCCTCCATGCCATATACCAGGGAGAAAGGAGTTTCACTTGTTGATGTACGTACATATGTGAGATAGACATGTAGAGCAAAGGGAAGCATTTCATGCCAATCTTTGTATGTCTTCACCATTTTCTGAATGATCTTCTTGATGTTCTTATTGGCAGTTTAACGACCCCTTTCATCTTGGGTCAATATGGTGAGGAATAATGATGCTTGATCTTGAAATTATTGCATAACTCCTTCATCATTTTGTTGTTCAGATTAGACCCATTGTTTGTAATGATTTCGCTTGGTACCCCATATATGGATATGAGATTTTTTTTAATGAATTGAGTAACCACTTGATTTGTCACATTCGTGTAGGATGCCGCTTCTACCCATTTGCTGAACTAATCAATGGAAACAAGTATGAACTGGTGTTCGTTAGATACTTTTGGTTTGATCATTCCTATCATATCAATTCCCCATATTGAAAATGGCCAATGAGAGCTCATGACATTTAGAGGAGTCAGCGGTACATTCATTTTGTCGGCATAGATTTGGCACCTGTGACACTTCCTTGTATAATGGTAGCAATCGGCTTCCATCTTTAACCAGTAATAACCCGCTCGTAGGATTTTTCTCGCCATGGCATGCCCATTTGTATGAGTTCCAAAAGTACCTCCATGGATTTTTCTCATAAGCGTATCTGCTTCTTGTTTCTCCATACACCTGAGTAACACCATATCATAGTTTCTTTTGTATAACACATCACCACTCATAAATAATTTTGAAGCTAGCTTTCGTAGGGTTCGCTTGTCAATGATAAAGGCATTTTCTGGATATTCTTGTTTTTCAAGGTACCTCTTGATGTCATAGAACCAAGGTTTGTTATCCAATTCCTCTTCAATAGTAAGGCAATGTGCAGGCTCTTCGAAATGTATGATCGTAATATACGGTTCGTGGGTTGGACAAGTTACTTTGAACATGGCTGATAGGTTGCCAAGGCGTCTACCATCTGATTTTCTTCTCGTGGGATATGACTGAAGGTGATCTCCGTGAATTTCATAGCATGCTTTAAAACATGATCCCCATATGGAATCAATTTGGGATGTTTTGTGTCCCATTCGTTGCTGACTTGGTTTATGACTAGCGTGCAGTCTCCAAATACTTTGATATGTTTGATTCTTAGATCGATGGTCGCTTCCAAACTCCGGATACAAGCTTCATATTCAGCAATATTGTTGGTGTAGTCAAAACATAACCTTGCAGTATAAGGTTTGTGATAATTTTTAGGAGAAGTCAAAACTGCCCCAACATCGTGCCCTGGTGCATTTGAAGCCCCGTCGAACATGAGTGTCCAATGTGCTCCTGGTTCAGGTCCTTCGTCGGGCCCTAGTATTTCGTAGTTACCTATAACCATGTAATCTTTTTCTGGAAAGTCGAACTTCATTGGTTGATATTCTGGTAATGGTTGATGAGCTAGATGGTCAGCCAATACACTATCCTTGATGGCCTTTTTGAGTAAAATATTAGATGTCGTACTCTGATAGTAACATCTGCCATCGGGCAATCCTTCCCGTGAGAGATGGTTTTTCGAACACATATTTTAAAGGATCCATTCTTTCTATTAACCATGTGGTATGAGTTAACATGTATAGCCTCAATCTTTTAGTAGCCCAAGCCAATGCACAATAAGTATTCTTTAGAAGTGAGTACCTGGTTTCACAGTCAGTGAATTTCTTTCTAAGGTAGTAGGTTGCATGCTCTTTTCTACATGTTTCATCATGTTGTCCCAATACACATCCCATTGATCCTTTAAGCATTGTCAAATACATGATGAGCAGTCTCCCCGGAACTAGCGGCGTTAAGATTGGTGGCTCTTGTAAATATTGCTTTATTGTATCAAAGGCTATTTGACAATCATTATTCTATACCAGTGTCTGATCTTTTCATAATAATTTGAATATAGGCTCGCACGTAGCAGTTAGGTATGATATGAACCTTGAAATGTAGTTCAACCATCCTAAGAAACCACAAACCTCTTTTTTTGTCTTCAAAGTTGGCATGTCTTGTATGCCTTTTACCTTGTCAGGTTCCATCTCAATACCACACTGACTTACAATGAAACCCAGTAACTTGCCTGATCTGACACCAAATGTACACTTGTTTGGATTCAACCTTAGTTTGAACCTGCGCATACGCTCAAATAGCTTTTGTAAATGTATGATGTGATCCTCCTCTGTATGGGATTTGGCAATCATATCATCTACATATACCTCAACTTCTTTGTGAATCATATCATGGAATAGTGTGACCATAGCCCATTGATAGGTTTCCCTCGTGTTCTTCAGACCGAATGGCATCATTACCTTGTAACAGAAAGTTCCCCAAGGTGTCATGAAAGTAGTCTTTTCCATATCTTCAGGTGCCATTTTAATTTGATTATAGCATGAGAAATCATCCATGAACGAGAATACCGAAGATTGAGATGTATTGTCCACCAAGACATCTATGTGAGGTAACATGAAATCATCTTTGGGACTTGCTTTGTTCAGATCTCAATAATCTACACACATGTGTAGGTTACCATCCTCCTTGGGTACTGGCACGATGTTAGATATCCAAGGTGGATAATCTACCACTGCTAAGAACCCTGCATTAAATTGTTTAAGGACCTATTCTCGAATCGTGTTGGACATGTCTGAATGAGTTCTTCTGAGCTTCTGCCTGACTGGAGAGCAACTTTCTTTAAGAGGTAATCTGTGCACCACAATGTCTGTATCCAATCTTGGCATATCTTTGTAAGACCAGATGAATATATCCATATATTCATGTAGCAACTTGATCAACCTTTATTTGATGCTTTCTCCAATATTTCCCCTAGCTTGATCTCTTTCGGATCATCTTATGTGCCAAGGTTAATGGTCTCAATAGATTCCTGGTATGGTTGTATATTGTTCTACTTTTTGCTCTAACTCTCTCACCAATTCTTTAGAAAGTTAAAGATCTTCATCATCTTCCTCTTTAGCTTGGTTGATGGGTGCATCAAAATTATATCAGATAGTAGAAATAACATTATTGGTGATTTTGGTCACGAATCTGCACATTTATCATGTTTTGGTGCAATTTTTAGTATGTAAATTCAGAAAATGCATATGAAGAAAAAGATTGCCATTTTTAAATGTAAAAGATAAATGCAAGAGAAAGACATAGATCTTAATTGAATGCAAAGTATAACTTTTATTAATCATTAATACTGTCTGAAACAAAATGGGGGACCCTTACAAGAAACCCCTATGCCTCGGGCTTGGCATATGTTCTTTCAAAAACAAGAAAAATGACTTTGGAAAGAAAAAGATCTCAGGAATCTCGACATCCGTGCAATTCTTTAGCTCTTCGTCTGGGGTGAATTCATGGATGAAATTGGATGCCCTTTTGATATTGTCCTTGTTAGATATAATTGCCACCTGTCCGCCATGCTCTACTCCTTTGTTGACAAAAGTCTCATGGATTAGAAGAAACCATTCTTTGGCTTTCAGAGCAGCCTTTGATGATTCGTAACCCAAACCAAAGTGATTCTTCTTCTCAGGAATTTTCGGGAGCTTTCCCCAACCATATGAGACACCACTTTCCACTACTATTTGTAAATCTCTCCACGAAGTCATGGCATGTTTCTTGATTTTTTTTCACTGGTAGGGTTACCATTGAGGAAACCTCTAATACTTGAAATGGTGTGGCTATAGAGTCTCCATTAGCACTGGTATACCTGTAGGATTCAATGTAACTTACAAAGATTTCCTCTTCACCATTGATTATGACCAATCTTTCTTCAATGAAGAACTTCAGTTTCTAATGTAAAGTCAAAGTGACTGCCCCTACTGTATGAATCCAGGGTCGCCCGAGTAAACATGTATATGCTGGTTCTATATCCATGACTTCAAAAGTGATATATAACTTGTGTGGCCCGATCTTGACAGGAAGGTCCACTTCACCAAATACTGAACTTTGAGAAGCGTTAAAAGCATTGACTATCGTAGAACTTGGTCTTATCACAACACCATCTAGTGTTAACTTCATTAAGCTGGATTTTGGTAGTACATTGAGGGCGTAACCAGTATCAGTGAGTACCATGGACAGGCTTGTAGTACTTATCTGAATAGAGATATACAATTCCTTATTATGGGCTCGGCCTTGTGGAGGTAGCTCATTTTCATTAAAACCCATATACGATCTAGACGTCAAATTTGCTACAACATTGTCAAATTGGTTTACAGTAATTTCCTCTATGACATGAGCAAAACTTAGAACTTTCATTAGTGAGTCTCGATATGTTTCTGAATTGATGAGAAATGAGAGTATGGATATTTTGGCCGGGGTCTGGTGAAGCTGATCCACCACCCTATAATCACTCCTCTTGATTATCTTTAGAAATTCTTTTGCCGCTTTATCAGTAAAGTTCTAGCTCGGAGGCTCTTATTTTTTACTTTCTTCCACCACTGCTTTTCCTTTGTCTTTCACAAACGTATCATTTTCATTTTTCACCACATCATCATTCTTCTTTTTCCGTTCGGAGACAAAGATTCGACCACTGTGGGTCATGCCCCCTGTTCCTGCTATATTTGAGATTGCAGGTCCTTGACTTGATGATGGATCACATTCTTGTTTTAAGCCATTGACGTATACATCCGAATCATAACTCCATGGTACCTCTTTGTCACTTTCATAAGGGGTAGAATATGGCCCCATAATTACCATCATACTCTTTGGAACTACTGATATCCTCAGAGTTTGTCTTAGTGTTATTGCTGATGTTTCTGTTGATTCTCCCTACAGAATCATAAGTGTCTTCTTGTTAAGGTTCGGCCCTTGGCAAGGAATTACCAATGGCTTCTTTGTACTTCTCTCGATCGCAGCTACATATTCTTCTTTAGGGTATGATCCGAATTGGACTATCCCCTGGTCCACCAATTTTATTAATGTCCTTTCAAAAGCTTCATTATGTTCCAAAAGTAACCCACATTCCAATAGATATTCCTTCAACAAATTTATTGGCTGCCCCAAAGTTAGTGACTACTTCAATTGCGTTTATTGCTGGTCCACCATGCGAAGGCATGGGGTTTGACTTGATATTTGGTTTATCAAAAGTGATATCCAGAGAATCCAAAATATCTTGAACTTTATGTTTGAACGCCCAACATTGTTCTATAGCATACCCTGGAGAATTAGCGTGATACTTTAACTTGACATTAGCATTGTATCTTTGTGGGGGTGGCCCGACTGGAGGAGCTAGAGGTCTTAGTACTACTAAATATGCCTTGACCAAGTGTTGTAATAATTAATTGGGTGATATAGGGAGCGAATCAAACTTTCTTAGAGGCCTTTCAAATTTGTTTTGTTGCTGTCCTCGCAGAATTATTAATGGTTGTTGTTCCCTTGGTTGTGATGAAACAACATTAATTTCTCCCTCATTCCTTTTCGTGAAGTTAGGAACATGTCTTTTTGCATTGTCAGGGGCACCAGATAACCCCCCTTGTATCTTTCCGCTTTTTATTCCAGTTTCAATCCTTTCTCCAATAGTTACTAAATTCGAAAATCCTGAAGAGATGCTTCCTACCATCTTTTCAATGTATAACCCTTGCAAGGTTCCCATGAACATATCGAATAATTCATTCTCCAAAAGTGGTGGTTGTACACAGGCTGCTATTTCTCTCCACCTTTGGGCATATTCCTTGAAAGACTCTTCTTTCTTCTGAAACAAGTTCTGGAGTTGCATACAGGTAGGTTCCATGTCTAAGTTATATTTGTGTTATTTCAGAAAAGCATTAGCAAGACCTGCCCATGTCTGAACATTAACCCATTCCAATTGCATGTATCAATCCAGGGATGCCTAACTTAAACTATCTTGGAAGAAATGAATCGTGAGCTTTTGGTCTTGAGCATAAGCATGCATCTTCCTGCAATATATACATAGATGGTTCCTTGGAAAGATGAGCCCCTTGTATTTTCCAAAGTCAGGTACTTTGAATTTTGCAAAAGATCCCAACATTAGGAACTAGACCCATTTCGAGAGCATCGAAATCATCATAACCTTCCACAACTTTTAATCTTTCCTCAAGAGTTTGTACTGGTTGAGAATCAAGGGATTCTCAGTAGCATGAGTATGAGTTGTTCTTTGAGGTGCTTGATTGACATTCTCTAAGTCGTGGTCTCTATATTGCAATTCCAACTAGTTGTACATGTTGTTAATCAAAATTTGTAAGGTATCAGATGCACCTGCCTTTGGTGGAGGTGGGATGAACCCTTCATTATCAGCTTGTCTTGTCTCTTGTTGAGCCATAGTTGAGTTTTGAGGTCCTGCTTCTAGCTCTTTCCTTGGTTGGTGACTGCTTGATGCACCAATGGTTTGGGCTACTTCTTCAAAGGTTTCCCTATGGATTTTCTCCTGCTTTCAATGATGTTCTTCAAGGCTAGAAGATCTTCCTTGAAGGCAGCTTGGTTCTCCTCAATTTGTTCCATCACTTTTTGTTGATGGGCCTTGTCTGATATGGTGGTCGGGGAGGCGATGCTTTTCTTCTATCAATGATTTATCTGGAGATTTTTGAAAAAATGAGCTTTTTGTGTTATGAATTTATGAGATGCAAATGTTTTGTGAATGCATGAATGCGTATGAATATGCTAAGAGTTTCATGTTGGAATGTCTTATTCACTTGGATATACATTTTTATTTTCCAGGTTTTGCTTTTTATTGGTGAGTATCTTAAAAAATAAATACGCAAACGAGATACGGAAACAAAATTCCTTTATTAAAATAATAATTGTTTTTTAGAAAAAGAATACAGTTCAGATATTGAAAATATTTCAACTTTAAAACAATAAACTTGCTGAAAGAAATAAACAAAGGGAAACAATCTTCTAAGCGCGTCTACGGATGTCTGCTCTGAAACGATTGACCATTGTTCTGCAAAGCTTGAGGAAGTCTTCAATGTATTTTGGGAGAGGAACCATCACATTCTCGACATCTCTCAATATCCTAGGGATGTTTTCAATGAGATTATTGGCTCGGAAGGTGAGTCTTGCATGCTTGTCTTTGTAGTATCGGTATTCTCGGTAAAGATCATAAATTATCTTGTGATTATCCCTTCCCCCTTGTGAGATCTTTACAAACTGCTCTTCCCAATATAACTTTTCATACCTCATCTCCGCATAGAGTCTCCGTTGTATTAGGAAATCTTTTCGGAGGCCTTCTAACTCAAGGCATACTTGCTCGTACTCTTCAGTCTTCTGGGTTAGAAGCCTTTTTACCCTCATCTTTTTAAGGAGCTCCCCTGTCTCCAATTCTTGGCTATCCTGGAGTCTGGTGGTAAAATACTTCATTTGTTCTTCTTCATCTAAAGAAGCTTGCGCCAAACTTTGGATTTGAGCCCTTAGATCTTCTTCCATCACCTTCTTGTCTTGCATTGCACTTTCACACAACCTATTTAATCTCCTGATTTTACTAGCAGCGTCTTCTAACCTTTGGTTGTAGGAATCCAAGTTGAAAGTATCACTTAACAACCCTTCAGTCGAATGGTTACTCTTAAGACTCTCATTCTCAAATGCTCACGATCTTTCTGAATTTCTTGGTCTTTTGATTCAAGTATCCGTTGCATTTGTCTTTTCTCCTTAGTCAAGTTATGGAGGTTGAGCTCCCATTCTTCTTTCTTGCTCTGAGCTTGTTTCAAAGCATTCTTCAAATCGTCTTATTCTTCCAAGGACATTGGTGGAGCCTTTGGGACCTCTGGCTTTTATTAAGGATCTATTTCATATGGTAGCTTAATAATTCGTACTATATCTAGAACCCATTGAGTGTAGGGTTATTTTTCCATAGCGTTCTTCCTTTCAGTCTTTCTTTTATTAACCCTATTCCAAGCTCAGATGACTTTGTTGAGCATCTCTTGGTCGTTTTTGCCCATGTCATGAATGATAAATTGTTGGAGTTGTTCATCTGAGGGTTTATCTTCCAAAGGATACCCCAATTATCGTAGGGCCAAGGTGGGGTTGTAATTGATGCAACTATGTGATCCAATCAATGGAACATTAGGAATGTCTCCGCAGATGTAGATGATATCTCCAATGTCCAGCTTCTTTGCATACTATAATACAGAGTTGGCAGTAAGAGACCTTAATTTTTGAGGCCATTCATACCTTGTCAGATTTAGGACCATGCAGTCTTCCTTGTAGAGATGACTCATAAACCAAGAATACAATAGTGGGATGCAGCAGTTTAGAGTACCCCTTCCTTTTTTGTACGGCATATGAAGTGCATAATAAATGTTAGCAAGCAAAGCGAGAGTTGGATCCGTATTGAAAAATTTGCGCCCCAAAATACGCTAATAGCCACATGGTTAATATAGTCTAAAGTCCATGGTAATAAGATTACTCCCAAAGTCCCTCTTATTTGGTGTAATATTATTTCCACAGACTTTATACTATATTAGCCCTGCGGCTATTAGCGTATTTTGGGGCGTAAAAGTTTTCAATACGGATCCAACTCCCGCTTTTCTTGCTAACATTTATTATGCACTTCATATGCGGTACGAAAAAGGAAGGGGTACTCTAAACCACTGCATCCCACTATTGTATTCTCGGTTTATGACTCATCTCTACAAGGAAGACTGCATGATCCCAAATCTCACAAGGTATGAATGGCCTCAAAAATTAAGGTCTCTTACTGCCAACTGTGTATTATGGTATGCAAGGAAGTTGGACATTAGAGATATCATCTACATCTACAGAGACATTCCTAATGTTTCATTGATCGGATCGCGGGGTTGCATTAATTACAACCCCATATTGGCCCTACCACAACTGGGGTATCATTTGGAATATAAATCCTCAGATGAACAACTCCAACAATTCATCATTCACGACATGGGCAAAAACAACCTAGAGTTTCTCAACAAAGTCATTTGGGCTTTGAATAGGGTTAATAAAAGAAAGACTGAAAGGAAGAATATTATGGATAAATAACCCTACACTCACTGGGTTCTGGATATGGTACGAATTGTTAAGCTACCATTTGATATAAATCCTTAATACATGCCAGAGGTCCCAAAGGCTCCACCGATGTCCTTGGAAGAAATAGACGATTTGAAGAATGCTTTGAAACAAGATAAGAGGGAGAAAGAAGAATGGGAGCTCAACCTCCATAACTTGGCTAATTAGAAAAGGCAAATGCAATGCATACTTGAATGAAAAAACCAACAGGTTCAGAAAGATCGTGAGGCATTTGAGAATGAGAGTCTTAAGCGGAAGCATTCGACTGAAGGGTTAAGTGCTACTTTCAACTTGGATTCCCACAACCAAAGGTTAGAAGATGCTGCTAGTGAAATCAGGAGATTAAATAGGTGGTATGAAAAGGCAATGCAAGACAATGAAAAATAGGTTTGTTAAAAGGTTTTTTGTGAAATTAAGGGAAAAGGAATAAAAAGAGTAAGAAGAATAAAAAATCATAAATTGTCGGGGGTGGGTGTTGAACCCATGCCCTTAGCATTCCTTCCCATCCGGTATACCACTGCGCAGAGCACGCTTGTGATTGAGAATGGAAACCAACACATTTTGTTATTATCCTGCAAAACATGTAAAATAATTAAAAAAATCTTAAAATGCCAAAATCAGGGATCAGACTTGTGCCCTGGGACAATAATGACTTAGCGGGTGCCTTTTAACCACTAGGGGTGGTGATACATCTAATGTTATCAGTGAATCAAAATATGTTGCATGACAGGAGAGGCGCCAGAGCCCTAGCCCCGATCGTCTTCTCCGTCGTGTCTTTTTCTTCAAACCTGCAAAACAACAAACATTAGATATCCTGAAGGACCCTACCCCCCTAAATCAAGGTTTGCAAATTCAATGAGACTATTGTTTTTGGATGATTCACACTGGTTTGTGAGCTACAACAAAAATAGCTTAAATCGATATTAACATGGTGTGATCGGTGGATCTGGAACTGACTGTTTAACGCTGGTTCGCGAAATGTCGCGGAAGCAAGAGTCGCCACCGTCTTTTATTTTCTCCAAATGGAAGGACAAAAGCACAGAAAAATTCCTTAAAGAGATTTCTCTCGGTTCGGGAGGTAGGTTATAGAAAGGGAAGGTGTTAGCACCCTTTCTATCCATGGTTATCCATGGGCTCTTAGATACTTGCTCATTTGTGTTTTCAAAAATGGTTTGTTTGCTTTTCAACTGTGGGTTTTAAAAAGTTTCTTTGAAAATTTCAGTTCGACTCTTGTATCGGTCCTCAAGAGTGTTTGAAAAATTGCTTTCGAAAGCTTTTTGAAAAGGTGTCGGTGTGAAAAGTATTTTTGTTTTGTTTTGAAATTTAGAGCAAGTATCTATAGTCGTCTACCTACCCTAAGGAATTCGTCTGTGTAAATGTCCTTTAAAGTAGTGCCATCCCACTATTGAGAGGTAGGTAGCACCACCGTTGGAGGTGTTCGGGTCAATTCGAGGTTCGGGACATGGTGATCACCGGAGCAATAGGAAGACACCTTAGAAGCTACCCTCATGCCAGGTTCCCGGATCATGAGGACTTACTAAAACATCCTCTACTCGACGATCACCTTTCGAGGCAAGGCAACAGTGAGGCGCACCCTAGGGGTGGTGTGTGATTTGTGTGTCATGTTCATTTATTTTTGTCTTTTGTCATGTCATGGGTGATCTATGCGTTTGTTTTTATTTTAGGCCATTCATTCTTGCATGCATTTTATTAATAGTTAAAAATTGCGAGAAAGGTAAAGTTCCTAAACTATTACAAAGGCGCGGGTCCACATCGCCAAAATTTCCAGAACCCGATTTGACAGAAAATAAATAAAGAACTAAAATAAAGTGCGAGAAATAAAATGTCCGAGTTTACAAGGCTTTGGGAGAATTACATTAATATTATAAGAAATAAAATAAAATGCGCGAATTGGAATTAAAATTGGAAGCGAGGGTGTTGGACCCTTTTTAATGAAATTAAATGAAATTAAAAATTAATTAATTATTTATTGAAATAAAAGAAGTGTTTTTTAGGTTTTTTTTTGTATTTATGAAATAAGAAAATTAAAATTAAAATTAAAAGAAACCCTAATTCTAAGTTATTTTTAATTATTTGAGAAAAATGTTAAAGTTTAACTTAATTTACTAAAGAATTTATGTACATGTTTATTTACAAAATAAATTAGTAGTTAATAATAATAATAATAATGATGAGAAAATTATTTATTAAAAAAAATGATGAAAAAGTTAAAAACCCTAATTTCTACATATTTAATTTATTAAGAAAAATATTAAAGTTTTGAAACCTAAATTAATCTAATTAATTGTTTAAAGTTTATTTACAAAAATAATAATAGTAAAATTAATATTAATAAAATAAACATTTTTTTGATTTTTCTGTATTTTATATTTATTATGAAAATTATTTTATGGAATTAAAAGAAAACAATTAAAAAAACAATTAAAAGAATAAAAAGGAAAAACAAATAAAAATTAAAAATTGAGCAAACCATAGGGGGTGTCTGGCCCAAGGGGAGGTTTTTTGAAGTATTGACTCCTGAGTATCGTGGTCTGTATTCTTTGGCCATTGGATTGAGTTTCATGCATAAGTTGTTCTACTTTGACCATTTGGCTTTTGGCTTTTGGCTTTTGGCCATTTGTGTTCTGGCTTCAACGTTCCTTTAATGTCTGGCTTAATGTCTGCCTCACCATGTATTGGTGTCATGCATAAGTTTTTCTAGTCTGGCCATTTGGCTTTTGGCTTTTGGCCATTTGGCTTTTGGCCTCAACGTTCCTTAATGAACCTGCCTGGGATCCTGTCTAAATCTGCAGTGTTGAATCTCACAAACACATCAAATAAAATCATAAAATGCAAATAAAACAAATATATGAAGAAATTTAATGTTTAGGCACAATATGGCATGTATGAATGATTATACCCTTTTGATCATGGAGATCAAATCAACCTTACCCTTACTGGAAAAGTAGTGACATGAATGCTTTTATGCCCTTTGGATCATGGAGATCAAGCCAGCCTTACCCTTACTGAAGAAGTAATAAGATGTTGGTTTGTAACTGAGATGGCTTTGTTTGTAGTGAGAGAGGGATTTGTAATAAGGATTTCAAGGTTTTAGGGTTCTTGAAAGAGTTTGATATTCCAACAGTGTTGTGGCAAGGTTTTTTTCTCTCTTTTTTTTCTTCCCTCTTTTTTCTTTTTTTTCTCCCCTTGTTTGTGTGAAAAGAATGTGATTATATAATGGAAATTAGGGTAAAGCAAATGGACTTTGAATGTGCAATTGGGCCTCCAATATTCACTTGAATTCGTCACTTTCCATGCTAAATCGCAGGGACTTAAGTGCATTTTTTGAAGTTGAAATGTGAATACAAAATGTAGCCGACATCGAGAACTAACTCCTGTCCGAAAATCGACTCAATAGGATAAAAGGTTAATTAGTTATGAATTTTTGAAGTTTCAGCTCAGACAAACTTATTTTGGGCTTCAGTGTCGACTCTGACACGTTCTTCAATAAAAAACTGGTATTGATCGGTGCATAATCCGGTCTCGACTTTTGAAGCAAAGTTGTAGATCTACGAGTCAGGGACCTTGTGTAAAAATATGAACCCAATCCGATAAAAATTGACCGAGTTATGAATTTTCGAAGTTTCGGCCCAGATGAAATAATATTCAGCATTCAGGATTTTCAGCGTGTCACGCACTCTGAGCAAAAAACGAAGGCCTTTTGAATACCGTTTGAACTCAATACCTTCTGTGAAAATGTAGCCAACTCAATTTGTGAAATTTTGGCACCGGAACCAGCTCGATACGATGAAAATCGACCAAGTTATGATTTTCTGAACATGACGCAAATAAACTTCTGTCATAAATTTTCTGCACGAAAATACTTGATAAATCCACATTTTTGAAGACCTTCTGATCGAAATTGGCTTCCAGCCGTGAGAGATGAAAACGTAGATGATGTCAAGACGGAATTTTGGCCACCAGAACGGGTTCAAAACGAGTCACGATCTTCAAGTTATGAATTTTTTAGCGCGTAAAAACTGCACCTTCAGCACACTTTTTCACCATATTTCTTCAAGAAAACTCGCACATTCGGATACCTTCTTTAAAGAATTGACTCTTGAGCCGAACCTGAATTTGAGAATACGTTATCAGAGATATCTTGGTGAAAGAACACCTGAATATGACGCGCCGGGTTGGACTTGTGAATTTTTCTTGAAATGTTTTGAGAAATATGGGAGGGCAAATTTTGGGGTACAACAGTTGCCCCTGTTCAATCTTCTTAAACCTGAGGATGTAGATTGGCTTGCGTGCCTTTCGTGATCCGAAGGTGGAAGATGATTGAACACTAGAGTGCCCAGAAATTTGCGCTCACATAGTGGAAATGGGCTTATAGATGCCATTTGGAGATTGATGGATAGGATGATGGGCTTATAGATGCCATACTAAGAGATGATGGGTAGGTGGATGGGCTTATAGATGCCATTTGGATGTTGATCGCATAAGAGATTCCTTAGCGAGAACCTGCATACCTGCAAAAGAAAAATGAGTACCTGACACGTTGCAAGAGCTGGTTTTCAGATGCTTGGTATAGATGTGTCCTGACTGGTTACAGGAGTTGAATCTGGAGCTTCACAAGATGATGAATGAACCGGGGATGGTTACTACCTTAGCATGAACGGTAAGGGAACCTTGGGCGACTTTAACTTCAACCACGCTCGTTGAGATAATCTTAGTGGGAATTACCATCTTTGCAGTATCGGGAAGAGAACCATAGGCAATTATAATCTGAAAGGGAATTGTCACCTCACTCACCGTCGGAGAGGGAACCATAAGAAAAGGAATTATCGCCTCACTCACTGTCGGAGAGGGAACCATCTGAAAAGGAATTATCATCTCACTCACCGTCGGAGAGGGAACCATAGGAGATTATCACCTCACTCACCGTCGGAGAGGGAAACATCTGAAAAGGACTTACCACCTCACTCACCGTCGGAGAGGGAACCATAGGAGACTATCACCTCACTCACTGTCGGAGAGGGAAACATCTGAAAAGGACTTACCACCTCACTCACCGTCGGAGAGGGAACCATAGGAGACTATCACCTCACTCACCGTCGGAGAGGGAAACATCTGAAAAGGACTTACCACCTCACTCACCGTCGGAGAGGGAACCATAGGAGACTATCACCTCACTCACCGTCGGAGAGGGAAACATCTGAAAAGGACTTACCACCTCACTCACCGTCGGAGAGGGAACCATAGGAGATTATCACCTCACTCACCGTCGGAGAGGGAAACATCTGAAAAGGACTTATCACCTCACTCACCGTCGGAGAGGGGACCATAGGAGACTATCACCTCACTCACCGTCGGAGAGGGAAACATCTGAAAAGGAATTACCACCTCACTCACCGTCGGAGAGGGGACCATAGGAGACTATCACCTCACTCACCGTCGGAGAGGGAAACATCTGAAAAGGACTTACCACCTCACACTCACCATCAGAGAGGGAACCATCTGAAAAGGAATTGTCACCTCACTCACCGTCGGAGAGGGAACCATCTGAAATTATAACCTGGGATAACTTCTACTGAGTCTTCATCAGAACAATCTGTTTGGGGTCGATTTAGCTGGACTAGAGAAGGCCTTGGACTGGATAAGAGATCTTCGAAGTCGATTAACTGAACCGGTCTAGGTCTTGAAATATGATTGAGAATTTCAACTGCATTTTTCCTGAAAGGTAAAGGTCAGTCATATGCAATGCATGATATGGATCAAGCAATGATGTTCTCGACATAAATGAGACTTGTAAGGTGTGATGCGTCTATGCATGCTATAATGATATATGTGATGTTTTTATGAATGTATGTTTTCGTCTAGGAAAGTAAATCCTTGACGGGTGCCGGGAAGTCATTCCTGGGCTGATGTTGGAGAATAGATTTTGCTTCCGCTGGGGATGATAACTGCAAGAGTACCGGTAGGAGAAGATGACTCCGTTGCGGAATAAACTTGGCAAATGGAAGATTCTGTGGGGAGAAAAGATACTCTAGTGACTATGCTGGGAAGCAATACTCTGTGGGAAGAGGGATGCTTTGCTGAGTGTTGTTAGTAGTAATTTGCTGGCGATATCCTTGCTGTGCTGAAAGTGTTGATAGACTTCGCTGGGGTAAGAAGACTCTGTCGACGACGATCTTTCCATGGCTTTTGGCTGAGGATAACCCAGTTATATCCTATTAAGGAAATAACTCTTTAAATAAAGCCGGACGACGCGTTCGTGCTCTGCTAGGGGATAAGCTTCCAGAATATACTGGGGATAAGCTTACTGCTTGGGGAGATAGATTCCAACCTTCCTGGGGAACTGGATTGGACTTTCTTGGGGAATTTTTGATATGCTGGGGAAGCGATTCCTTTGAATGTTTGATATGCTGCCAGGGAACAATCTCTAGACCAAGACTTCCGGGGATGCTTGTTAAGACTGTATGCTGCTGGGGAAGGTTGAGATCTGCGGGAGGATACCCATCTTCCTTAAGGTTGATAACTGTTTAGAGAAGAATGCATTGACTGTTGACTTATTCTCTGGGGAATTTAGATGTACTGGTTATGTTCTTTAGCTGAACTCACCTTGATACCTTGGAGGACAGAACAATTAGATTGCTTGGACAACTCTTTATTGCCCCTGTTTCTGAGGTATGAGAGGAAGACCTGTGAGGTGCTGATAGTTGTTGATAGACGAAGCTTCTTCTGGCAGGCAGGTGATGCCAAGACGTAGTCGTACGCTTTGATCCCTAACTTTTGCCTGGACCTCCCTTTCGGGTTCTCAGTCCACCGGGATACCCATTTTTGCCCAAGCCGCCTTTTCAGGTTTTCGACTTGCCGGGTGTACAGATTTTTCATTTCATCCCTTCATTTTGCCCGAACCCTTTTGGTTCGCCGGGAAGCCCTTATTTTTGCCTAGGTGTGTCAACCTAGCGGGTCTTTGATTATGCGTAGTATTTTTTTTCGACTATGTCCGCTCTCTCAGAATGTAGGGAGTTGCCCCTGTTAGAATTTGTGTTGTCATGCCACCAGAAGATGTTTGATCAGGCAAGATTCATTGTTGAGATGCCCCAAGCGATTCAGGCAGAGATTTGTCCCCAGGCTATTTGGCCTTTGAGAGATTCTCCGAATCTTGATTGGACTGCCCCAGATAATAGACCATGATTATATCATGCCCCTTGATTGGAAGTGTTTCTGTTCATTAGGCATTCATCGTGCGAATTTTCCTGCTGTTCAAACAAAGGTCATATGCCAACAAAGTTATGTTAAAAATGCAAAGCTTATGTCTGTCTTGAAGATTTTAAAAATGCATTTTGTCGTAAAACAATGTGATGTTAACTCAATATTTTACAGCAAGCCTTCAGGAGTCAGGATACCTTTCGTAACAGTATGCTTTCGAACTAACCCATGCTTCAGCTAGGACTTTTAAGGGTTATAACGTGGCCTGGTTCACGGTTTAAGAAACAAAGGATAAAGGCTCAAATTATTTGTACCCACCCGCTCTTCGTGATGTTCTCCAAACCTAAACTCAGTTGATCATACGTTAGACCTTGTTTGAGTCTTTGCTCTGATTTTCCGGTGATGATTCGGATATTGATAACTTATTTTGAATAGGCAGTCATTCCTTTTGTTGAGGGTTTGTAAGACCTCTTTCTGGTCTGATTTTTGTTATCCCTTTCTTTTTTTGCCTGAACTGTTTCCTTTTTTGGAATTACAGTCAGCGGGATGCCCCAGTTTTGTAAGTCTCCTTCATGGGTTTTGACTTAATGGGCTTTTCATTTATGAATTTTTTGATAATGACTGCCTATCTGTATGATTTTTCGGAACCAACACTGTCTTTCTTCGTTTTGTAAGGACCTCTTTGGCGTCATTCGTTATGCACCTGGATCAACTGAGAGACTACCCTGCCCCAGGTTATGATTAAGGGTTTTAATTTTCGAAAAGAAAAACTCCTACTTCTTTGGCTCAGAGGGGTTGACGAGGGATTATCATCCTTATAACTCCAGTGTTTAGGGATTGAAACAATGCATGTACCTCATCAGCGGGGTCTGTTCAAAAGCATACTGTAGATTATGGTATCGTTTTCGTCATCCTCCCTCAAGAGGCTTAGAATTATTATTTAAGAGTTGATCATCAGAAAAAATATGAAAATAATTTGCGTATAGTGAATACGAATATATTGCTTCAAAACAGACATATGCGATGCATTAATGAAATAACAATGTTTAACAATGAGTAAATGTTTGAACAAAAGAAAATTGCAACTTGAACATTCGAATGAACAAAAATTCTTCTCATCTCAGGGCTTGTTACTTCAAATGGTGCCTCCTGTAGGGATGGTAGAAGCACTCAGCCTGGCCATCTTGGGTGAATTCCACAGCTCCTTCCTCAATCAGGTCCTGGATTTTATTCTTCAAAGTCCAACAATCCTCTGTAGCATGCCCCGGGCTGTCAGAATGATAAGCGCAACGAGCGTTGGGGTTATACCTTGAAGGTGTCCTGTTGGGATTCTTAGGAGGATCCTTTAGAGTTACCAAATTCAAACTCAGAAGTTGTTGTAAGGCTTGAGGCAGCGACACGTTGAGCTTGGTGAATTGCCTTTTGGGCTTGTCTGGCTGAAGCTGGTGAGATTGATGCTGAATTGGTGATACTGAAGCCATCTGAGGGGCTTTTCCCTTGTCTACTTGTCTCAAGGGTGGTTGAACGATGACTGGCTCTTCACCCTTAGACGTTTGCCTCAGTTGGTTATTCTGAAGCAGTTGGTTGACGAGAAACCAGAGCTCGTCTTGTCTTTGAGCTAACCCTTGAATGGCAATCGCCTGCCCCAGCATCTGGACTTTCAATGCATCCATCTCAGCTTGCAGGTGTTTCAGTCTTTCATCCTCAGCATTGTTCTTGACAAAAGTCCCCATGAGAAGTGTCATTAGCTCCTCCTGTCCCTTGGATAGATTCAGGAGGATTTTCCCGAACCGGGTCTCTTGAGCAAGAAAGTCCTGATTGTCTTGTTGGGAAGCCATGGCTGAAATAAACAGCGGGAAAGGTAAGTGACCTGCAAAAGGGATACCTGTAATGCAATGATGAGTATGATATGCATGCAATGTTTTCAAGGATCTCGCGGGATAAACAAGAAATTTGTTAGAGTTGGGATCCGGTAGCTTGATTGAAGGAACTTCACACTTGTTGAGAGTCCTTTTTCAAGGGTCAAAGGCTCACCATATCGAGTGGGTCATAGCCTCTGACTTTAGTCATCATGTCTGGTTTTGATTTCCAAACAACCTTGGTTAAGGGAACCTTCTTCAAGAGTCAGAGCTCACCATATCAAGTGGGTCATAGCCTCTGACAATTTTGTCTAGAGGAAAATAAATCCTCTTTGCCCCTTGCTGGATGTTTGATTCATCGTGACCTGCATCACAAGCCCTTGAGATCCTTGAAATGGGTTAGGATGTATGCAATGGTATGATGTTATGGTATGCATGGGGTGATGTAGGTAAACCCTGTTATGAATCCCTATTAAGGACTGCAAACCAAAACCTGCAAGACACTTAGTAAACCTGTCAGGACTCCCAATTAAGGACTATAAACGAAACCTGCAAGAAACTTGGTAAACCTTGTTATGAGTCCTGGTTAAGGACTAAAACAAAAACCTGTAGGAAATTCAGTAAACCCTGTTATAAGTCATAGTTAAGGACTATGGACAAAACCTGCAAAAACTTAGCAAACCCTGCTATGAGTCCCAATTAAGGACTATAAGCAAACCCTGCAAGTAGTTCTTGTGTTAGATAACAAGCATGCAAATAGTCAAGTACGAAGGCACACAAGTCACACAAGAGAAGCCCTTAGAGTTTAAGGCCAGCATGAGGTCTGGGTATTACCCTCTTGAAGTTGGTGGGTTCAACCTGTCATATTAGAAGTAACCGGGTTCTAAGGGTCCCAATATCACGGGATTACTTTCATTGTTCATCGTTTCGATTTAGCCACTGAACTGGCGACCAAAATATTCCAGGAAAGCAACCCTCAATTGAGTGTAGTATCGAGTATCAACCAACCTCGGACTGCACCAAAGTCAGTTATCTCACTACCCTAAAGAGGCCAAGATTGTTAAATTAAGGTTCCTAAGGTCTGTTGATGCTTCACGACACCACGCGGAGGCCCCGTACTCTCCTTGACTGAACTCAAGGGTTACCGGTACACACCAAAGTGCCACATCAACGTAGCAGACTGTTTCAACCATGTCGGTATACCCCGCACAGTTCCCTCACAGCCTTGTTGCTACTTTCTAAGAAAGGTATCCCCAGATCCGGGTTAGGATCTATAGAACTCCCAAGACAGTCCCACAATTTAAAGCAAACAAAGAAAGCAATTGAAAACACGGTTATGAACTAGCCCTAAGGTACACCTCACTTTAAAAGGGTCCCCAGCAGAGTCGCCAGTTCTGTGATCGGTGGATCTGGAACTGATTGTTTAACGCTGGTTCGCGAAATGTCGCGGAAGCAAGAGTCGCCACCGTCTTTTATTTTCTCCAAATGGAAGGACAAAAGCACAGAAAAATTCCTTAAAGAGATTTCTCTCGGTTCGGGAGGTAGGTTATAGAAAGGGAAGGTGTTAGCACCCTTTCTATCCATGGTTATCCATGGGCTCTTAGATACTTGCTCATTTGTGTTTTCAAAAATGGTTTGTTTGCTTTTCAACTGTGGGTTTTAAAAAGTTTCTTTGAAAATTTCAGTTCGACTCTTGTATCGGTCCTCAAGAGTGTTTGAAAAATTGCTTTCGAAAGCTTTTTGAAAAGGTGTCGGTGTGAAAAGTATTTTTGTTTTGTTTTGAAATTTAGAGCAAGTATCTATAGTCGTCTACCTACCCTAAGGAATTCGTCTGTGTAAATGTCCTTTAAAGTAGTGCCATCCCACTATTGAGAGGTAGGTAGCACCACCGTTGGAGGTGTTCGGGTCAATTCGAGGTTCGGGACATGGTGATCACCGGAGCAATAGGAAGACACCTTAGAAGCTACCCTCATGCCAGGTTCCCGGATCATGAGGACTTACTAAAACATCCTCTACTCGACGATCACCTTTCGAGGCAAGGCAACAGTGAGGCGCACCCTAGGGGTGGTGTGTGATTTGTGTGTCATGTTCATTTATTTTTGTCTTTTGTCATGTCATGGGTGATCTATGCGTTTGTTTTTATTTTAGGCCATTCATTCTTGCATGCATTTTATTAATAGTTAAAAATTGCGAGAAAGGTAAAGTTCCTAAACTATTACAAAGGCGCGGGTCCACATCGCCAAAATTTCCAGAACCCGATTTGACAGAAAATAAATAAAGAACTAAAATAAAGTGCGAGAAATAAAATGTCCGAGTTTACAAGGCTTTGGGAGAATTACATTAATATTATAAGAAATAAAATAAAATGCGCGAATTGGAATTAAAATTGGAAGCGAGGGTGTTGGACCCTTTTTAATGAAATTAAATGAAATTAAAAATTAATTAATTATTTATTGAAATAAAAGAAGTGTTTTTTAGGTTTTTTTTGTATTTATGAAATAAGAAAATTAAAATTAAAATTAAAAGAAACCCTAATTCTAAGTTATTTTTAATTATTTGAGAAAAATGTTAAAGTTTAACTTAATTTACTAAAGAATTTATGTACATGTTTATTTACAAAATAAATTAGTAGTTAATAATAATAATAATAATGATGAGAAAATTATTTATTAAAAAAAATGATGAAAAAGTTAAAAACCCTAATTTCTACATATTTAATTTATTAAGAAAAATATTAAAGTTTTGAAACCTAAATTAATCTAATTAATTGTTTAAAGTTTATTTACAAAAATAATAATAGTAAAATTAATATTAATAAAATAAACATTTTTTTGATTTTTCTGTATTTTATATTTATTATGAAAATTATTTTATGGAATTAAAAGAAAACAATTAAAAAAACAATTAAAAGAATAAAAAGGAAAAACAAATAAAAATTAAAAATTGAGCAAACCATAGGGGGTGTCTGGCCCAAGGGGAGGTTTTTTGAAGTATTGACTCCTGAGTATCGTGGTCTGCATTCTTTGGCCATTGGATTGAGTTTCATGCATAAGTTGTTCTACTTTGGCCATTTGGCTTTTGGCTTTTGGCTTTTGGCCATTTGTGTTCTGGCTTCAACGTTCCTTTAATGTCTGGCTTAATGTCTGCCTCGCCATGTATTGGTGTCATATATAAGTTTTTCTAGTCTGGCCATTTGGCTTTTGGCTTTTGGCCTCAACGTTCCTTAATGAACCTGCCTGGGATCCTGTCTAAATCTGCAGTCTTGAATCTCACAAACACATCAAATAAAATCATAAAATGCAAATAAAACAAATATATGAAGAAATTTAATGTTTAGGCACAATATGACATGTATGAATGATTATACCCTTTTGATCATGGAGATCAAATCAACCTTACCCTTACTGGAAAAGTAGTGACATGAATGCTTTTATGCCCTTTGGATCATGGAGATCAAGCCAGCCTTACCCTTACTGAAGAAGTAATAAGATGTTGGTTTGTAACTGAGATGACTTTGTTTGTAGTGAGAGAGGGATTTGTAATAAGGATTTCAAGGTTTTAGGGTTCTTGAAAGAGTTTGATATTCCAACAGTGTTGTGGCAAGGTTTTTTTCTCTCTTTTTTTTCTTCCCTCTTTTTTCTTTTTTTTCTCCCCTTGTTTGTGTGAAAAGAATGTGATTATATAATGGAAATTAGGGTAAAGCAAATGGACTTTGAATGTGCAATTGGGCCTCCAATATTCACTTGAATTCGTCACTTTCCATGCTAAATCGCAGGGACTTAAGTGCATTTTTTGAAGTTGAAATGTGAAAACAAAATGTAGCCGACATTGAGAACTAACTCCTGTCCGAAAATCGACTCAATCGGATAAAAGGTTAATTAGTTATGAATTTTTGAAGTTTCAGCTCAGACAAACTTATTTTGGGCTTCAGTGTCGACTCTGACACGTTCTTCAATAAAAAACTGGTATTGATCGGTGCATAATCCGGTCTCGACTTTTGAAGCAAAGTTGTAGATCTACGAGTCAGGGACCTTGTGTAAAAATATGAACCCAATCCGATAAAAATTGACCGAGTTATGAATTTTCGAAGTTTCGGCCCAGATGAAATAATATTCAGCATTCAGGATTTTCAGCGTGTCACGCACTCTGAGCAAAAAACGAAGGCCTTTTGAATACCGTTTGAACTCAATACCTTCTGTGAAAATGTAGCCAACTCAATTTGTGAAATTTTGGCACCGGAACCAGCTCGATACGATGAAAATCGACCAAGTTATGATTTTCTGAACATGACGCAAATAAACTTCTGTCACAAATTTTCTGCACGAAAATACTTGATAAATCCACATTTTTGAAGACCTTCTGATCGAAATTGGCTTCCAGCCGTGAGAGATGAAAACGTAGATAATGTCAAGACGGAATTTTGGCCACCAGAACAGGTTCAAAACGAGTCACGATCTTCAAGTTATGAATTTTTTAGCGCGTAAAAACTGCACCTTCAGCACACTTTTTCACCATATTTCTTCAAGAAAACTCGCACATTCGGATACCTTCTTTAAAGAATTGACTCTTGAGCCGAACCTGAATTTGAGAATACGTTATCAGAGATATCTTGGTGAAAGAACACCTGAATATGACGCGCCGGGTTGGACTTGTGAATTTTTCTTGAAATGTTTTGAGAAATATGGGAGGGCAAATTTTGGGGTACAACACATGGCTATTGTGATACGGTGGCAGAACCGACTGTTATACTGGTTTGCATTTTGTATTCTCAAATGTCGCGATAAGCAAGAGTCATCACCGACTTTTATTTCATCCAACTAAGGAAAAGGAAAAAAGAACAGAAAAAAACCTTTTTCGAGAATATTTCTGAGTACGGGGGGTAGATTATAGAAAGGGAAGGTGTTAGTACCCTTTCTATCCGTGGTTTTCCACGGGCTATTAGGTACTTGCTCATTTTTTAAATTGCTTGTGTGTGGTTGTTTTGAAAAGTTTTGTTTACTTCGTGATAACCCTTGTATCGGTTCTCAAGGGTATGACGAAGTTGTTTTGAAAACTGTTTTGAAAAATGTTTGTGTGAAGAAGTTTTGTTTGAGCAAGTACCTAGGAACTAATCTACCTACTCGAAAAATTATGTTCGTTTTCCTTTAGACAACGCTATCCTATTATTAAGGAATAGGTAGCACCGTCATTGGAATTTTAAAGGGACGTTCAAAGGGACGAAATGGTCTCTGTAGGCAACAAGTAGAGATATCTTAGCGTTTCGAAGGGACTATCGTCATAAGATCAATTCGTATGCAACTCGAGGGACAAATACGAACTATGATCTTTATGACGATTTTGAATCGTGGGTCATTGCTAAGGCATCCATACGTTCGAGGGACACGACCATTATTTCTGAGGCAACCAAGTGGGGTAAACCCTAGGAGTAAACATGTGCAGCAGTGTGCTTTTTTTAGTTATATTTATCTTTGCACAATTAGGGTTTTCTACTATATTAATCGTTTATCTTTCACATGCAAGCCTATAGTCCATACATCTAAACAGTTCATAGTTGCAGAAATTTAAAAGCGAGAAATTAGAGTCCTAACTATTACATGGCTTTGGGCAGATACATCATTATTTTGACTGAAAATAAAATGCGGAATTTAAAAGAAAACCTAATTACTATTACAAACTCGGAGCAGTTACAAATAATAAAAAAAGCAAAATTAAAAGCGTGCGGCAAATTAAATGCGAGAAACAATTGGACGACCTAAATTGAGAAAATATTTATGTTATTTTTTAAGGAAAAATTAGGTTAAATATAAAATTACCCTAAATCAAATTATTTTGAATTATAATAAAAAGACATTGAATTACCCTAATTTAAACTAATTAATAAATAAAATATTTTTTTATGAAAAAAAGATTTTTTTGATGTTTTTGGTGATTTTTGATTAAATGAAAAAAAATAATTTTTGGTGTTATTAAGAAAAAAAATATAATTAATAAAAAGAATTAAAAATAAAAAAAAGAGTAAGAAGTTGGGCCTGTCTAAGCACCCAGGGGGGTGTGTTTTGGAATTTTTGTCCAAGCCCATTATCCTGAGCCCAAACATGCGCCAGATCCAACGTGCTTGTCTTCTGATGGTCTATCGTGGATGCTCAAAGCTGGGGCGTGGGATCTGCATGGTAATGAATCCAAGGGGCGATATCCAAGGGCGCGTGGTGGTCCTTAACACATGACATGCACTGGATCTAAGAATGTTATTTTAGAAAATGCAAAAGGTCTGGACCTGGGATCGAACCCAGGTCCTCCCTCTGACATGCTTTCTTCCCTTTCCATCTGCACTAGCTCGTTAGTAATGTATATAATCAAACAAAATAAATATAATACAAACTAAACACTTGGCCTAAGAAAACACACGAATTTCAAATTTTCCACTCATGCACTGACACACCTTCATCCTCTTCCCCGGGGACTGTTGTCTTAGAGGGAACTTTTACCTAAGGCCAAACTCATCACTATAGGCTATAGTTACGGTTTTTAAGCGTGGCTACAAACCTGCAAACATCAAAAATACAACCCAAGCAATATAAATCCCATCCAACGCCATGGATCGATTGCAAACCAGTCCCTGCACATGAAGACGTCCTTATTTGGCCTAATTTTTCTTCTAACTAGGGTTCCCCAAATTAGAGCTCCGGAACCCTAACCATGGCAACTGTCTATTCCTGCACTTAAACTTCAATCAAACCCATCCAGTACATTGCAAATACGATAATAAGCACAACCATACAATTAAAACATGTTTAAGATGCGAGAATCATGATAATCGATTTTGGAAAGAAAGACAAACTGTGATGATCGTACAACATCTTTTTGGGCTTCTAGAGACTTAGTGATGATTGAAATCGTTTCAGAGGATGCCCAGGAACACCATTTGGCCTTTAACACGTCTTGAATTGGCTTGTGGAAGAATATAGGTCTCTCACTTTTGAACAAAAATTTTGAGTTTTGTTTCTTGCTTTGGAGGTAGGCTGTGCACGAAAATTCCTCTGCTCTAGGGTTAGAATCATCTTCTATATGTATGTGAATCAACTAGGTTAATAAAATTGGAATGAGTCCAAAGAATAATGAATTTCAATTTTTGCATCCAACCTTTCCAAATGTAGAGATTTCTTCTCTTTTCAACCTTGCACGATTTGATTCTGTTTTGACAACATAAATGGGTTGTATCTCATTCAAGATCAAATCAAAAAACAAATCTTCCATATTTTATATCATTTATTTGATTTAATTTGATTTTTAAATGATAAAAATCAAAATAAATTAAATAAATAAATCTAATAACATGTGGAAGAATTTTTGGGTCGTGGACCATGTTAGAAGTGAGGTGCAAGCATAAAAAGTTAGGCCCATTTGTCAAAAAATGCAATTTTGGGCACATTTGACTTTTGGCAATTTTCCAAAAATGGCCAACATTGACAATGCATATCAACTTCAATTTTGACCCTAGAGAGGTGTTCTTGGACTTTTTAGAAAGCTTAGGATATCCCCTAAACAACCCTTTTGGTCTTATTTCAATTGGGTCCTCCATGTTCATGTAAGAAGCTTTGACCCAAAAAGTGTTTTTGTTGACTTTTCAAAAGGACCTATAATGTAGAAATTCATATCTTTTTATGGATGCATTTCTTGAACTTGAGGGATGAATATGAGTTGTAGGAAATTTAATTCCCTTCAAAATGAGCATTGGATGATAAATTTCTAATTAAGTATGAGAAAGTTATGCTTGGTCAAAATTTGGTTGACTTTTCCTAAGAAACCCTAATTTAGCAACTTTTGAGTTTTGATGAATTAGGAGCATTCCTTGAGGAATCATGATCAACCCTTGATCAAATGATGAATATAACTTCAAAATGTTGATGTTGACCAAAAATCTTGAAGTTTGACTGTATGTGGGGCACAATTGACTTTTGACCTAATATAGTCGATTCTCAAGCATCTGAGCAGTTGACTGAGAAAACTTCTTGTGCAAGGCTTGAAATTTGACATGGGGGGGTCTTAAGAACATATTAGGACTATGGAGAGCATATGAGGTCTTTGAAGTCCACCCATCTTGATGAAAATGGAAACCCTAATTGGGGGTTCATTGCTTTAGGAGGGAGTTTATTTGTTCAACTCTTGGGCATCCTTGAGCAAGTTGAGTATCTCAATGAACATATATTGCGTAAAGTGAGAGGGAAAATTTTGGGGTACAACAGCTGCCCCTGTTCAATCTTCTTAAACCTGAGGATGTAGATTGGCTGGTCTGCCATTTGTGATCTGAAGGTGGAAGATGATTGAACACTAGAGTGCCCAGAAATTTGCACTCGCATGAAGTAATACTGATCGATAACATCGGGAATGGGCTTACAAATGCCATTTGGAAGGCGACAGAGAATCGTTGGAGATGGGCTTAAAGATGCCATCCAGAAAATATATCGGTTGCATAAGAGATTCCTTTGTGATAATTCATGTACCTTCTGTTGAGGAGGACTTCGCTGGGGAATGTTGATTTATGTTCTGGGAAATTGAGTATAGGAGCTTTGGTTGTCGACTACTTTATTGGGGAATTATCACTTGATCGAGGAGGAGGAAGTAAACTGCATGTCTGGTCAGGGTCCATGCTACACAGCGACTTATTGGGGAAATGTGAAATTGATTATAACTGGTTGGGTCCAATCGTACAGTCTTGTAAACTATTGTCTGGAGATGAAAGAGAAGGAACTTGGATGGTAGGGTTACTTCGAAATGAAAGCCAGAATAGTAGGGCTATGAGAAGGAACCTGGATAATAGGGTTACTTCTAGATGAAAGCCTGGATAGTAGGGCTATGAGAAGGAACCTGGATAATAGGGTTACTTCGAGATGAAAGCCTGGATAGTAGGTGTTGTACCCTAAAATTTGCTCTCGTATTTTTCCACCAAGAAATCACGGCTTCGGGCTCTTCCTGATTTTTCAGAATGGCTCAAGAATCGGTCAAACAGACTTTTCTCGTCAGTCAGACAAAATTAGGGTTTTCATTGATTTTCATGGCTCTGGAACAGTTCACACAGTTTGTTTAGGGTTTGATTGATTTTGGCTCAGCTTTGATCAGGCGAACGCTTCCTTGGCATTTGATCCGGAACTAGGGTTTTTGTGCGCGCATTCTCAGAAAGAATTAATTCTACGGTGTTTTTCAAGTTATTCTGAGATGTGGACTGAAACATTTGGATTGAGTTTGTAGTGTTTGATTAAAATCATGAAGAGAAAAGACATTTGGGCATATGTGATTTGACGGTGCATTGTTTTGATTATTCAAGACGCCGGACGTTTATGGATTATTTATTATTCTGAGTTAAATGGTTGGAATTTATTTTCAATTATTATAATTTAAAGAATTATAAATAATAAATGAACATTTGAAAAGAAGAAAAAGAATTAACTGGTAAAAAAAAATTTTATTCATCTTTAACTTATTTGTTACAATTATCATTTAATACAGTATTTATTTACAAAGTATTTACAATGATAATTTTACAAATATTTAAAATGAAATAAAAACTATCCTAAATTCCTAAATCTTCAAATCTTCAGCTTCTACTGATATTCCTCTCCATTTGATCATTTTATCTGCAAAACAAAGAAAGAAAAAGTTAGAAGCAGATAAATAATTAAAAGCAGACAGATAAAAATAAGGTTCATCATTAAAAACAAATGGCTGGAATTAGTTTTGGCCCTCTCTGCAAATCATGGGATTTCTCCCGGTTCACAAAGAGGGATGAAATGTTGGCAATAAAACATGAAATGCACAAAAGATTTAATTGCACAAATTCAAATTTGTCAAAGCTGCATAATTTCAAAAGTCTCAAACAGCATGAGTAAGTACAAAGTTCAAAGGTAAACTGAACTAGAACTACAAAGTCCAAGCTGAATTGCAATCTAAACTAAGCCAAAAGCTGTCAAGAGAAAGTACATAAAGTATGCAAGAAACATGGAAGTATGCAGAGGAAAATATACAAGTGCAAGCAACATTAATCTCATCATTTTCCAGCCATTTGTTTTTTCAGAAAAGACAAATATAAGCAATATTAAATGCTTAAAACAAATTGTCAAGAGAGAGGAGAGAGAGAAAAAGAAGTACCGGGCTTATAGGCTTAGGCTTGAAAGAGATATAAAAACAAACTGTAATAACACAGTGAAAAGAAGAAGGCAAAGATAAAAACAGCATATCAGAATGCACAGCAAAAGGGGGCAGGACATATATAGCAGAATATCACAAAGAGGGAAAACCTCAAGCCTTGCAAACCTGTCCACAATTTTGACCAAGAAAGAATATACAAAAGGCCAACAATCTGCATAATATAGGAGAGGTCACAAAGCCTAAAAAAGAGACAAAAAAATATCAAACCTGAAGCATTCAAAACCATACGCACCCAAAGCACAAAAAGCCAAAACATTTCAAAAGCCATAGCCTTCAAACCAGATAAACACCCAGCCTGAAGCGTAAACCACTGTCAACCCAACCTGTGTTCAACCAAAAGCCATAACTGATGCAAGCCTCAGCCAAAGCCTCTTACATCCTGCATCAAGCCTAAAAAACCATAGCCTTAATCAAAGTAAAGCCAGCAATGTCCAAACCTGCACAAGCCTGAAGCAAGCCCCATCAAGCCTTAAACCAGTAAAGCTAAAAAACCCTGTCAAGCCTTACCTGCATCAAGCCTTATTCCATAAACCTGAGGCCCGTGTAAATCTCACAAACCAAAAATAGAGCTTCAAAATCATACCAAGCCCAGATCCATCCAAACCTTTGTCCAAATAGCCAAAAACCATAAGCCCTCAGAACTGTAGTTCATCACTGGGCAAGAAAACATTCAAATCAATCTCAAAGCATTTGAACCAACACAAAACCCTCAGAACTTAAAGAGTTCATCATTGGGTAACCAACAAAGTCAACAATCATCATCTTAGAATCCCTAAAGGCAACATACAGAAGCATTCAGAAGCTTTCAAAAAGACTAGCATACGAAGCAATCAGAAGCGAGGCAAGATATAGAAGAGGAAGAAAAGTCATACAAAGGTTCTCAACATCATCACTGAACCAATACAAAAAAAGGGTAAAGACGCAGAGTACCAAGTTCCAACAAAGCAAGCTAGCTTCAGCGTCATTGTTCCCCTCGCCGTCGAGCCGCCACAGCGCCTCCAGAGCCACCGTCCTCCTCCAATGAAGGTAATATAATTTTTCCTTCTCTTCACACCTCAAACAAAAAACAACGCCTAATCAGAGTCAATGAACGAAAAATGAAGCATGCAAGACATAAAAGTGAAAACCCTAAAAAACGCTAAGTTAGAAATTATCACATTGAACGAGATCTTTGCTCGAAGCGGACCATGGAGGGAAGACGACGGATGGTGGCGCGGTGGCTCTAGGCGGAGGGTCGCGTTTCTGTGGCCTTTACGTTGAAGAGGATGAAGAGGACGAAAGCAGTGAAGGCGAAGAAGAACAGCGCCGCTTCTGTTTCACAAACCCTATGTTTTTCCCAAATGGAACAAACTTTGACAAACCCTAAAAAAAGATTGCGAGAAGCACACATGGGCCTTGCCCCATTCAGCATAAGCCCATTTTCCTTTGCCAAACGTACCCCCCCTGGCTTCTGTTTCAAATCATGTTGGGCCAGCATAACTCAAAGAGCCCATTCAATTCTTAAACTAACCCTTTTTTTTTTTACTTATCCTTTTTTACAATTTAAACTAACCTTTTTTTTATATATTATTTTTTTATATAATTTAAACTCATCTAATCTTATTTGTAAATAAACTTACCTTAATTCTTTTTTTTTATTATAAAACTTTCCTTTACATGAACTTTAAGTTTAATTAGATTAATAGATTTTCACCTTAATTTTCTTTTATATATAAATCTCTTTATACACAAAGTTACTAATTAAAATATATTAATATATAAGAAATACTTTTCTTTAATATAAACTTTAATACAAACATTGATTACTTAAAATATTTTCTTTTCTTAAAATTTTCTTATTTGTACATATTAACAAATATTCAAAGAAAATTAAATAAACACATTAATACATAAAAATGGAACTCAAAACTTTTTCAAAATTATCTTATTTGTACATAATTAATTAGAATGCATTATTTTTAATACCTAAAAGAATAGAATTTAAAACATTTTCATTTCTTTTAATTAAATTTTCTTATTTTGTACATATTGAACAAAAATACAAGAATACAAAATTTAAATAAACAAAATACTTAATCTTCCCTTAAGTTAAATATTCTCCATACTTATAAATAATCATACACATACCCTTACACTTACACTTACACCATACACTAATATATTTACTTTGCTTTACACATATACAATTGCTATTCTTATACATTGCTATACATTACATATTGCGATCAATTCGATTTGGTTGTAATTATGTAAGTCTCATCCCCACTTGTACATTTGTACCCCCACTCCCGGATACTATTTGTAATAGCGTAGACTTTAAAATTCCCGCAATTTATCGCTTTCGAATTATACCATGGATAGACCTAGGGCTTGTATGTACATAAAATCAAACGCTAGATAACCTAATACAAAGACAAATGCATGAAATCAATACACAATCACACTTACACCCCTAGGGTAATCCCACATGTTGCCTTCCAAAATGGGCCATGCTTGCACGTCGAATTTCTTTGGCAAAACAATTCAAATGAGCATAAGTCCCTCGATGACGCTTTCGAAAGTTGCCTAAACGGAATGATCATAGTCCCTTCAAGCAAAATTGCCAAAGACACTTGGCACCATTGCATTCATGGTCCATACGATGACCCGCGCCTGCCCCGTTAAACATCCTAAACGCAAGATTGTCCACCAAATTCAATGGTGGAACAAAATTGTTAAAAAGGGGTTGGAAACATAGAGAAAATCTTTGAGTATAATAGGGGTAGACAAAACTCTTAGTTACTTGGGATCAATCTTGCAAAAAACACTTGCCTCCTTTTCAAAACCACACTCCACAAACACTTTCAAAACAAATTTCCAAAAACATTTTGAAACATCTTTTCGAAAAGATAAACACCCTTGTATATACTCAAACACGAGTCATTACAAAGGTTGCCGAAACAAAGGCGTCTATTTAAAAAACATTTTCAAAACACACACACACCACAATTTCAAGCAATCGAAAATCAAGGCAAGCGATCTAAAACCAAGTAACTAAGAGCCCATGGATAACCATGGATGAAAAGGGTGCTAATACATTCCCTTTTCATAATCTACCCCCCGAACCCACGAAACATCTCAAAAGGTTTTTCCTGTGCTTTTTAACCTTTCCTTTAGGATAAAATAAAAAGTCGGTGGCGACTCTTGCTAAACCGAACAAGTGCGAAAACAAACGCAAAAACTCAAGTCAGTTCTCCCACCGTATCACAGAACTGGCGACTCTGCTGGGGATAAACTTAAAAGTGGGGTTACCTTAGGGTTTTAGATCACCCTCTTGCATGGTTAATTGTTTGTTTTGATTGCTTTACCTTTGTGGTTCTCTTGTTTGGGCTTGAAATCCTACACCCGGATTTGGGAAACATTCATAGATAGCAATACATTGTGGAAACTGTGCGGGGTATACCGACACGGTTGAAGCAATAGCTATATTAGTGCAACATATTTGTGAGTACCGGTAACCCTTGAGTTCAATCAAGGAGAGTACGGGGCCTCTGAGTGATGTCACTAAGCACTAATGACCTAGAACCTTACTTGACCATCTTGGCCTTTTATTAGGGGTAGTGAGATGACCGACTTTGATGCAGTCCGAAGTTGGTAGATACTCGATACTACACTCATTGAGGGTTGTCTTCTTGGAATATTTTGGTCGCTAGTTAAGTGGCTAAACCAAAACAATGAACATGGAAGACAATCCAATGATATTGAGATCCTTAGAACCCGGTTACTATTTATAGGACAGGTTTTTAAGCCAACTACACTCAAGAGGGTACTTACCTATGAAACCCATGCAAGCCTGAAACTAGGGTTTTGTGTGATTTGCCTGTACATATGTTTGTGCATACATCATGAACATCATAAAGCATCATATGCATCCGCTAACCATTTCAAGGGTTTGGATCTTCACCTTTGTTCTTGTTCTGTAGGTCATGGAAATTCCTCGCAGGAAAACGATCCAAGTCAACCTTGTGAGAATCCCTCCTCAACTTAAGGAGCTCACATCCAGAATTCCCGAAAGCTCTCCCTTCAGTGAAAGACATGGTAGACTGCTCAGCCAAGTCAACACCAGCATTGAAGAAGACATGATGAAGGTTTTGTTCCAGTTCTTTGACCCCCTTCACCACTGTTTCACTTTCCCCGATTACCAGTTGGTGCCCACTTTGGAGGAATTTTCTCAAATCTTGAGGATTCCTATCCTTAATCAACTACCTTTCAACGGTATGGAAAATGAGCCAAAGCCTGAAGATGTTGCTCAAGCACTACACTTGCAACCATCCGACATCAAGGGGCATTGGGAAACCAGAAGCGGTGTCAAAGGCTTCTTGGCAAAATTCTTGTTTGAGAAGGCACAAGAGTGTTGGAACTCCTTGGATCTACAAGCCTTTGAAGAAATTGTGGCACTCCTCATTTACGGGTTGGTCTTGTTCCCAAATCCTGACCAGCTTATAGATGTCAACGCCGTCAAGATCTTCTTATCCAGGAATCCCATACCAACATTGCTTGGGGACATCCTCCACTCATTTTACACACGAACAATGAGAAAGAGAGGTGTTCTCATGTGCTATACTCCTCTCCTTGCAAGGTGGTTTATTTCGCACCTTCCACAGTCTATTTTAAAGAATGACCAAGGCCTAAGGTGGTCACAACGGTTGATGACTCTCACTCACTCTGATGTACACTGGTGTTCTCGGTCCAGAGAAAGTGTCATCATCGTCGATCGTTGTGGAGAGTTCCCTAATGTTCCATTACTTGGCATTAGAGGGGGCATTACCTACAACCCTTGTCTGGCTTTGAGGCAGTTTGGATATGCACGGAGGGATGTCCCTCATGACATGTTGATTGCAGACATAGTTTTTGACTTCGACAACGATGTGCAAGGACTCCGTCAAAGGTTCATCAGAGCTTGGAGGATGCCTAACAAGGTAGACAGCAAGACACTAGGGCACAAAAATTCCATCCCTCTTGAGCCTTATCTCAAGTGGGTCCGAACCCGAGCCCAGAGTCTAATGATGCCTTACCCTCATGTTCTCCCTGTGATTAAGGAGCCCGTTAAGGAAGGAGAGGTTCCCTACACCGTCTTGTATCCTGACATGCCAACGACATGGGAGGAGATGCAGAAGAGTTGGATCCAACTCAGGGAAGAAAGGGATACTTTTGAAGCCAGCTTCTACGCCAGCGAGAAGAAGGTTTTGGAACTTACCCGCCGACTTCACGAGGAAGAGACCCTTAACACCTACATCGCGCCAAAAAGGATGCGCAACGTCTTTTTACCATGAGAAGTTTTTGTAATATTTGGCCCATGGGGCATTTATGTACTAACAAAATTTCTTCTTATTAATATGACGCGTGTTCTTTTTGTCTGCAACAATTGTGAATTTCTAAATCCTTGAATGCATTGCATAAATAAACATATCATTCATCATGTGCATAAGCAGGTCTCCACACCAGGTTTCCTTATCTTTCTGCTGTTTATTTCAGTAAGATGGATCTCAAACAAACGGTCAAAGATCTACAGTCTCAGAACTCACAATTTCAACATCTTCTGGTGACCTTGGCAAAGGGTCAGGAAGATCTAAAAGCCATGCTCGGGAACAAGGAGCAAGTGAAGAAAAAGAAGAAGAGAGTCGGGGTGGCTACCCTGGGAAGAAGGTTTGAGGGTGAAGCCAGAAGGGTTCCTGAATTTCCCCTACATCTGAAGAGGGAACCAGTAAAGGAAAAGGGGCCGCGGTACCGTCTGAATCCGAAGTTGAAGAGGAAGAGGCGGAAGAAGACGAAGACTACTCAGAACAACAATACCCGCCGGCCGATGACAAGTACAAGAGTTTGGAGGACAGGTTGGCAGCTATGGAGCTGCAGAGAGTTCCAGGCTTAGATTTCGAAGATTTGGGATTAATCGCCGGAATTGTGATCCCCCCGAAGTTTAAAGTGCCAGTTTTTGCAAGATATGATGGGCTGTCTTGCCCAAAGATGCATCTAAGGTCATACGTCCGAAGAATCCAACCTCACACATCTGACAGAAACCTTTAGGTACATTTCTTTCAGGATAGCCTGTCTGGCACACAGCTGGATTGGTTCTACAATCTTGAGAGATCAGAGGTACATAGTTGGGAGGATCTTGCAGCTGCTTTTTACCGCCAATATCAGTATAACTCTGACCTGGCACCAACCCGTACTCATCTACAGAGTATGGGGATGGCCTCAGGTGAAGGGTTCAAGGAATATGCCCAGAAGTGGCGCGATCTGGCCGGGAGAGTGCAGCCACCTCTGTCTGATAGAGAGCTTGTTGATATGTTTCTGGGGACCCTGTCTGGTCCATTCTTTAATCATCTGATCGGTAGCTCCTCCGCAGGGTTTACCGAATTAATTCTGACTGGCGAGCGGGTAGAAGCCGGTATCAAGAATGGGAAAATTCAGAAGGATGCCTCTGCATCTACTACGGTTAAGAAATCATTTCCGATGAAGAAGGAAACGGCTGTTGTGTATTCTCAGAGAGGAGCAGGAAGAAGTGAGCGTCGGTCGACTGTGGGGGCCGTGATGATCCAGAATCCATCAAACGATCAGCCTTGCAGTAACCAATCCAGGCCTAAACAGCAATGGGGAGAACAACCACCACGACAGTTCACCCGCATCAATATGACACCTGCGCAGGTTCTCCCACATCTGCTGAATTTGAATCTCACCAAGATTAGGGAAGCACCAAAGACTGTGAATACTGCTTCACCGCACTATCATCCCAATGCCAAATGCGCCTACCATTCCGATAGCGTCGGACATGACACAAACGATTGTTGGGCGCTAAAAAATAAAATCCAAGACTTGATAGATGCAAAAGAGGTGGAGTTCGACGCTCCAGAGAAGCCAAACGTGATATCTGCTCCGATGTCGAAGCACGGTCGAAATGTCCATGCTATCGAGGAAGATTTGTATGCTTCTGATGTCAATGACCTGAGGACTCCACTGTTAACCATCAAGTTGAATCTGCTAAGAGCCGGGATTTTCCCGGGATGCAAAGAAGATTGCTACTGTTGTTACTCTCTGCCGTTTGACTACCCATCCCTGAAGAAAGGCATCCAAGGCCTGATGGACAGTCAACAAATTATGTTTGAAAAGGTTCCTGCTATTCCAACCCCTACTGAAGATGTCTCAATTATCACCATTCACGCCAATCTTTCCAAGGCCGTCAGAAAGCCTGTTAAGATTACATCAGCTACAAAGAATGTTCCATTGAAAATAACTATGCCTGGGCCAGTCCCCTACAGTTCTGACAAGTCAATACCATGGAATTACGGTGGAGACATCTATTACCATGGTGTTAAACAAGTCGAAGTGACCGAAGAAAGCTCTGATGAAGAAGAGGCCAGCATTGGAAACATTGCTGGTACAAGCAAGATCACCCGAAGCGGGAGAATATTTTCTCCAGAGATTTCCCCCCCAAAGGCAACCTTTGGACCCTCAGCTGCTGCCAAAGTTAATCCTGCACCAATAAGACTTTCCGCCGAAACTCCGTTGATTGAAGAAACTGTTATTGTCCCTCCTACTTCTGCTGATAAAGGTAAAGGGACCCAAGATGAGCTCGTCCGGACGAGGGCTCAACCTTTGGTCATCCCGGAGACCTCTAAGAAAGAGATGGAGGAGATCCTGAAGATAATTAAAAAGAGTAATTATGACGTGGTAGAGCAACTGGGGCAAACCCCCTCAAAGAGCTCCATGTTAGCATTACTTCTTTGTTCTGAGGCGCACGCCAAAGCATTGATCAAATTCCTGAAGACAGCCCATGTCCCTCAGGAAACCTCTGCCGACCAATTCCAAGATTGTGTAGCCAGTCTTACAGCAGACAACGGTTTAGGTTTCTCGGATGCGGACCTGACCTCAAAAGGAAGGAAACACAACGACGCATTACATGTGTCAGTAGAATGCCAAGGAACTACTCTGGCCCATGTTCTGGTCGACACTGGTTCTTCTCTGAACGTGCTGCCCAAGAAGGCTCTCGACCGTTTAGATTGTGAGGGCTTGGAGTTGAGGCCAAGTAATATCATTGTAAGGGCATTTGACGGGTCGAAGAGAATGGTACACGGAGAGGTAGACATTCCCATTAAGGTTGGCACAGAAGTATTACCCTAAACATTCTATGTGATGGACATCCGTCCGTCATACTCTTGCTTACTGGGAAGGCCGTGGATACATAACGCTGGGGCAGTTACCTCCTCCTTACATCAAATGTTGAAGTACCCTGTCAAAGGAAAGATCATAACCGTGCATGGTGAAGAGGAATATATGATCAGCCACTTGAACTCCTTTCGGTATGTAGAAGTGGAAGGAGAATTCATTGAAACACCATTCCAGCACTTCGAGGAAGTCTCTCTTGAAGTGGCAGTAGCAAAAGTGGTAGCTGAGGTACCAAAGCAGATGGCCAGGATGGCATCTCTAAAAGACGCGAAAGCTGCATTGAAGGAAGGGAAGATCTCAACATGGGGTCAGTTGCCAGATATTCCTCATAAAACGGACAAGTTTGGATTAAGTTTCACTGCTGCGGGACAGAAAGCTATGCGCCGCTCGAAGGTTGAAAGAGCACCCATCAAGATTTCTCCTTATGGAATCAATGCTCTGGAAGGTGAAGACGAAGAAGAAAACATTGAAGATTGGATCTACCCGACTGTCGATGGAGGACTACGCAACTGGGAGGAAAAGGACTTTGTCCCCATTACTTTTATTAATCAGTAATTATCTGTCACACATTTCCTGTTGATTTGTAATATTTACTCTTGAACAATCCGTACACTACTTTTCCACCTCATGCATTTCCCGGGGCATGTAGGTCCATTTGTAAGGGTTTTGATTATCTTCATATCCATATGCCATGTTTAACGATTCATTGGACGTTTTTCATTGATAAACTGCTGTGTTCATTTTCTTTCCTTTTTGCATTTTGTTTGTTTAAGGATGGCTATCCCTTACACACACCCACACTCACAAATGCAGGTACCCGTCCACTCTGGATTCTATGGGTGACTATTCTGCTATGTCCTTCAATAACTCTGAAGATCTATTCAATCAGGCTGAGTATGAAGATGACGAAGATTGTGAAGTGCCGGGAGAGCTAGCCAGACTTCTACAACAAGAAGAAAGGACCATCTTGCCTCACGAAGAGTTGTTGGAAACCTTCAACTTAGGAACAGAGGAAGACCGGAAGGAAGTACAAGTGGGTGCCAATCTGGAGCCAAGTGTCAAGGAACGCTTGATACAGCTGTTAAATGAGTATGTTGAAATCTTTGCCTGGTCTTATGAAGACATGCCGGGTTTAGACACAGACATCGTGGTTCACCGTCTCCCTACAAGAGAAGATTGTCCACCGGTTAAACAAAAAGTCCGCCGAATGAGGCCCGACATGTCTGAGAAGATTAAAGCAGAAGTGATGAAGCAATTCAACACTGGTTTTCTGGCTGTTACATCCTATCCACAATGGGTTGCCAACATCGTGCCAGTACCTAAAAAAGACGGCAAGGTCAGAATGTGTGTGGACTCTCGGGATTTGAATAGGGCTAGTCCTAAAGATGATTTTCCGCTACCGCACATCGACATTTTGATTGACAACACAGCTCAGCACAAAGTGTTTTCCTTCATGGATGGCTTCTCGGGCTACAACCATATTAAAATGGCCTCTGAGGACATGGAGAAAACGACCTTTGTTACACAATAGGGTACCTTCTGTTTCAAGGTGATGCCGTTCGGATTGAAGAACACAGGGGCAACTTATCAACGCGCCATGGTAGCTTTATTTCATGATATGATACATCATGAGATCGAAGTTTACGTAGACGACATGATAGCTCGATCACAAACAGAGGGGGAACACTGGGAGCATTAGCAGAAGCTGTTTGCCAGGTTGAAAGAATACAAACTCAGGCTGAATCCAAGTAAATGCACTTTTGGAGTTAGGTCTGGTAAACTTCTAGGGTTTATTGTCAGCAACAAAGGCATTGAGGTCGATCCAGCAAAAGTGAAAGCAATACAAGAGATGCCTGCTCCCCGCATTGAAAAGGAGGTTAGAGGATTCTTGGGGCGCCTGAACTATATTGCCAGATTCATCTCTCATCTGACTTCTACCTGTGAGCCAATCTTCAAACTATTAAAGAAAGATCAGGTAGTCGAATGGAATGACGATTGCCAAGCTGCTTTTGATAAGATCAAGGAGTATTTGCTAGAACCTCCTATTCTGATACCACCCGTCGAAGGAAGACCATTGATCATGTATCTGACCGTCTTGGATAACTCAATGGGGTGTGTTTTGGGCCAGCATGACGAGTCTGGTCGAAAAGAGCATGCTATTTATTACCTTAGCAAAAAGTTTACCGACTGTAAGACTCGCTACTCACTGCTCGAGAAAACTTGCTGCGCTTTGGTATGGGCTGCTCGCCGACTAAGACAGTATATGTTGACTCATACCACTCTGTTGATTTCCAAAATGGATCCTATCAAGTATATCTTCGAAAAGCCTGCTTTATCTGGAAGAATAGCTAGATGGCAAATGATTTTAACTGAGTATGACATCCAGTACACCACTCAAAAAGCCTTAAAGGGGAGTGTACTAGCTGACCATCTAGCTCATCAAGCTATCGAAGATTATCAATCCATGAGATTTGACTTCCCAGACGAGGACATAATGAATTTGGACAACATTGAAGGTAATGGACCGTATGACGGACCTGAAAAGGAATCCCGATGGACCCTGTACTTTGATGGTGCCTCGAATGCACTCGGAAACGGTATCGGTGCGGTACTCATTTCCTCGGAAGGTTGCCACACGCCTTTCACGGCCCGACTCTGCTTCAGCTGCACCAACAACATGGCTGAATATGAAGCTTGCATTTTTGGTCTCAAGGCTGCTATAGACTTGGGAATCAAATCTTTGATCGTATTTGGGGACTCAGCTTTGGTTATCAGTCAAATTAAAGGAGAGTGGGATACCAAACATCCCAATCTTATCCCATACAAAGAACATGTCTTGACATTGTTGCCTCATTTCGAGAAAATCACCTTCGAGCATTTCCCGCGAGAAGAGAATCAGCTAGCAGATGCTCTGGCTACAATGTCTTCCATGTTTAAACTCAATTGGGATAACGAGGCTCCCCAAATAACCATCGAGCGAATGGATGAACCTGCACATTGTCACAAGATTAATACCGAAGAAGTAGTGGAACAACCCTGGTTTCATGAAATCAAAAGGTATCTCCAGACTAGAGAATATCCCGAAGGAGCTTCAGTAAATGACAAGAAGTTCCTAAGGAAGTTTGCTGCCAAGTTCTTCCTGAGCAATGGCATCCTCTACAAACGCAACCATGATTGTGTTTTACTCTGATGTGTGGACAAAGCTGGGGCGGAACTGATAATGACTGAGATACACAGCGGTGCGTTCGACACCCACTTGAGTGGACACACGATGGCTAAGAAGATCCTAAGGGCAGGCTACTACTGGTCAACCATGGAAGCTGATTGCCATCAACACTCCCATACCTGCCATAAATGCCAAATTTACACTGATAAGGTGCACATTCCTCCGGTTCCTCTCAACATACTGACGGCTCCGTGGCCATTCACAATGTGGGGCATTGACATGATTGGAGAGATCAAGCCCACTGCATCCAATGGACATCGCTTCATCCTGGTCGCCATTGACTTTTTCACCAAATGGGTCGAAGAGGCTTCCTTCGCCTCTGTTACAAAGAATGTGGTTGCCCGCTTTATCAAGCAAAACCTCATATGCCGATACGGTGTCCCTGACAGGATCATTACAGACAACGGAACCAATCTGAATAATACTATGATCACCGCTCTATGCGAACAATTCAAGATTTATCATCACAATTCATCTCCCTATCGACCGAAGATGAACGGTGCTGTTGAAGCTGCGAACAAAAACATTAAGAAGATCATTCAGAAAATGACGGTCACTTACAAGGACTGGCCTGAGATGCTACCGTTTGCTCTGCACGGATATCGTACCACAACACGTACTTCAACCGGGGCAACCCCATTTTATCTGGTATACGGCATGGAAGCTGTCCTGCCCATGGAAGTTCAGATTCCTTCCTTAAGAATTATGAAAGACGCAGGTTTGAATGAAGACGATTGGATTCAGACCCGACTTGATCAACTCAATTTGATCGACGAGAAGCAACTCGCTGCTGTTTGCCATGGTCAGACGTACCAAAAACGGATGATCAAGGCTTTCAACAAGAAAGTCAGACGTCAAGTATATCAAGTCGGAGATCTCGTGATCAAGCGGATTATCTTGCCGCAAAGTGATCCCAGGGGCAAATGGACTCCTACTTACGAAGGACCATTTGTAATCAAGAACATATTTTCTGGTGGTGCAATGATTCTGACCACCATGGACGGCGACGATTTGCCGCACCCTGCGAACGCAGACATAGTCAAAAAATACTACGCATGAAATAACCCAACAAGTCGAAAACCCGAAAGGGCGACTTGGGCAAAAACGGGCATCCCGGTGAACCGAAAACCCGAAAGGGCGACTTGGGCAAAAACGGGCATCCCGGTGAACCGAAAACCCGAAAGGGCGGTTCAGGAAAAAATTAGGGATAAAACAAAAAAATCTGTACACCCGGCAAGTCGAAAACCCGAAAGGGAGACTTGGGCAAAAAGGGGTTTCCCAGTGGATCGAAAACCCAAAAGGGCGATTCAGGCAAAAGTTAGGGAATTAAAGCGTATGACTATGTCTCGTCGGATCACTTTAAGGACAATCTCTTCATCAACCAGCTCCAAGCTTCTGGTTAATTCAGTCACCGGCAGACGAAGCATTGAACGGGAAGATATCCAGAGTTGCAAAGGCTATAGCAGAATGGAATCCCATGGAGTCATTTCACATAGCCATCTTTCTTTTGTATAAAATTTTCAATTTTTACAGCGACATCCTCTTACTAGGATGCCTGTCTCCTTTGTACAAAGATGCCCATAAAAAGTTAATACAAATACTTTTCCAAATGCATAAATTTGCTTTGTTTTCTCTTTTTTACTTTTGCACTTATGTTTACTCAAGAAACGTCCAATGTTTTGTTAAGTAGGCATATGCATTTGAACATAATCATTTCCTTACAAATCAGGAAAAGATGATTATTGATAGGTTGAAGGTACGAATAGATATCTTAATGCCCTTTCACAAGGATTCCCCGAACAGAGTTAAACTCCAGGATCCTCAGCAGAACAAGAGCTTTCTCAAAGCTGATCTCCCCAGCCAGAGAGCCTTCCAGAACTTAGTTCCCCTCAGAGATAAATCCTATCCCCAGCGGAGCTAAAACTTCCAACTGTCAATCCCCATTGGAACCAGACCAGTGAACATCCTTCCTACAAGAGATACTTCCCACCGGATTGAAGATTCTCAATCTTACCTCTCCAGCTTAAGTCTACCAGGTCCTGAACTCCCCAGCAAAGATCATCAGAATTCTCTCACCCCGCAAGTCACCAAGGAGTTCCAATCCCCAGCAGTGGTCCTAAGATCCCTCAACAAATGAAGATATTGTTCCCCAAGCAGTTAGCAGACAACGGGGATTTCTCATCCTCAGTAACCCCATAGCTCTTCCATTATGGGTTTATTTCCCCAACATTTGTCCAGGATTTATTCTCCAGAACAAGTTACATTTCAGATTGATCGGTCGTTCACAAACTCCTTCATCATTTGTTGGAAGCTACAGTCGTCGAAGATCAAATTCTCACAAAATTCAAGTTATGAAGCCCGAATTTGACCGGATAGTATCTTGATCGCTACAACACATTGTGAAGACCGGACTACGACCGAATAAAAGTGTCAGATTACCGCAAAGCCTGGATTACGACCACATAGTGGGATCTCCTGAATTCAAGTTACAAAGCCCGGATCCGACCGGATAGTATCTTGATCGCTACAGGACCTTGTGAAGACCGGACTGCGACTGGATAACAGTGTCAGATTACCGCAAAGCCTGGATTACGACCAGATAGTGGGATCTCCTGAATTCAAGTTACAAAGCCCGGATCCGACCGGATAGTATCTTGATCGCTACAGCACCTTGTGAAGACCGGACTGCGACCGGATAACAATGTCAGACAATCGCCAAGCCTGGGTTACGACCAGACAACAGTCAAGAATATTGTGAAGCTTGGAATCGACCAGATAGTGGTATATCTTCAACACAAGCCGTAAAGCCCGGATTTGACCGGATAGCAGCTTACCAAGTTATTGTGAAGCCTGGATTACGACCAGTTGACAATACAAATTTCTGTAAATCCTGGATTACGACCAGACAACAGTCAATAATACTACGAAGCCTGGAATCGACCAGATAGTGATATATCTTTAACACGAGCCGTGAAGCCCGGATTTGACCGGAGGGCAGCTTATCAAGCTATTGTGAAGCCTGGATTACGACCAGATGACAATATGAGCTTCTGTGAAAGCCTGGAGATCGACCAGATAACAGTTAAGCATTAGCAGAACGAAGACCCATTCTCAGTTCATCACAGAATATTCGAATATTCTCCAGTGAAAATCGCCTCAAGACAGGAATTCCCCAGTAGCTCGGCATACAACCCAAGCTCCTGATTCTCCAACAGTGGTCCCAGGGCTTCTCATCTTCAACGATCAAAAGATTCTTGCCCTACCCAGCAGCAATCAAGGAATTATTTTCCCCGGCAGCAGTCAAGATTCCTTTATCTTCAGCCATCCAGGATTCATCTATCCTCAGCAGGACACCTCATCAGCTCACATGCGCATTCATCACATTCATGTCATAAACATTGATGTCACATACATTGCATCACGCATCATGACATTGCATAACAACTAACTCTTTACCTTTTCAGGAAAGAGCAGTCAACAGACAAAGACCATCATCTTCCGAGATTCTTTCTAGAAATAGTTCAGATGTGACCCAGACACGGCGACCTTCTGATACTTATTCCAGATTCATCCAGAATTAGTTCAGATGTGACCCAAACACGGCGACATTTTGATACCTATTCCAGATTCAACCCGATACAGTTTTATACGGACTCATCGTCAGGAAACCCTACACCGGTTCCCTCTCCACTTCAAGACTTCTGAAAACAGTTTACGGATTCTTCCCAACACCGGATGTTAATCTATCACTTGTTCAGATGCAACTTTTGAAAATAGTTTACGGACGCTTCCCAACAATGGATGATGCTCTATTGCTTATTCAAACTCCAACTCCTGAAAACAGTTTACAGATTCTCCAAACACGGATGTCAATCTATTGTTTGTTCAGACCCCAGGTTCAGAGATGTTCCAAAACATGGATACCTTTATGATACTCGTCCGCTCACCAGTGACATACAGTTCAACAATCACCTTCAGATGGCATCTATAAGCCCATCCCCCTACCAGCAGTCACCAGATGGCATCTTTAAGCCCATCACCAAATGGCATCTTTAAGCCCATTTCCAGATGGCATCTATAAGCCCATCCTCCTACCAGCAGTCACCAGATGGCATCTTTAAACCCATCACCAAATGGCATATGTAAGTCCATTCCCTCTACCACCACATCACCGAGCGCAAATTTTTTGGGCACTCTAGTGTCCAATCTCCTTTTACCTTCGAGTCACGAAAGGAAAACTTGCCAATCTAACTCTTCAGGTTCAAGAAGATTGAACAGGGGCAACTGTTGTACCCTAAAATTTGCCCTCTTATTTTTCCACCAAGAAATCACGGCTTCGGGCTCTTCCTGATTTTTCAGAATGGCTCAAGAATCGGTCAAACAGACTTTTCTCGTCAGTCAGACAAAATTAGGGTTTTCATTGATTTTCATGGCTCTGGAACAGTTCACACAGTTTGTTTAGGGTTTGATTGATTTTGGCTCAGCTTTGATCAGGCGAACGCTTCCTTGGCATTTGATTCGGAACTAGGGTTTTTGTGCGCGCATTCTCAGAAAGAATTAATTCTACGGTGTTTTTCAAGTTATTCTGAGATGTGGACTGAAACATTTGGATTGAGTTTGCAGTGTTTGATTAAAATCATGAAGAGAAAAGACATTTGGGCATATGTGATTTGACGGTGCATTGTTTTGATTATTCAAGACGCCAGACGTTTATGGATTATTTATTATTCTGAGTTAAATGGTTGGAATTTATTTTCAATTATTATAATTTAAAGAATTATAAATAATAAATGAAAAATTGAAAAGAAGAAAAAGAATTAACTGGTAAAAAAATAGATTTTATTCATCTTTAACTTATTTGTTACAATTATCATTTAATACAGTATTTATTTACAAAGTATTTACAATGATAATTTTACAAATATTTAAAATGAAATAAAAACTATCCTAAATTCCTAAATCTTCAAATCTTCAGCTTCTACTGTTATTCCTCTCCATTTGATCATTTTATCTGCAAAACAAAGAAAGAAAAAGTCAGAAGCAGATAAATAATTAAAAGCAGACAGATAAAAATAAGGTTCATCATTAAAAACAAATGGCCGGAATCAGTTTTGTCCCTCTCTGCAAATCACGGGATTTCTCCCGGTTCACAAAGAGGGATGAAATGTTGGCAATAAAACATGAAATGCACAAAAGATTTAATTGCACAAATTCAAATTTGTCAAAGCTGCATAATTTCAAAAGTCTCAAACAACATGAGTAAGTACAAAGTTCAAAGGCAAACTGAACTAGAACTACAAAGTCCAAGCTGAATTGCAATCTCAACTAAGCCAAAAGCTGTCAAGAGAAAGTACATAAAGTATGCAAGAAACATGGAAGTATGCAGAGGAAAATATACAAGTGCAAGCAACATTAATCTCATCATTTTCCAGCCATTTGTTTTTTCAGAAAAGACAAATATAAGTAATATTAAATGCTTAAAACAAATTGTCAAGAGAGAGGAGAGAGAGAAAAAGAAGTACCGGGCTTATAGGCTTAGGCTTGAAAGAGATATAAAAACAAACTGTAATAACACAGTGAAAAGAAGAAGGCAAAGATAAAAACAGCATATCAGAATGCACAGCAAAAGGGGGCAGGACATATATAGCAGAATATCACAAAGAGGGAAAACCTCAAGCCTTGCAAACCTGTCCACGATTTTGACCAAGAAAGAATATACAAAAGGCCAACAATCTGCATAATATAGGAGAGGTCACAAAGCCTAAAAAAGAGACAAAAACAAATATCAAACCTGAAGCATTCAAAACCATACGCGCCCAAAGCACAAAAAGCCAAAACATTTCAAAAGCCATAGCCTTCAAACCAGATAAACACCCAGCCTGAAGCCTAAACCACTGTCAACCCAACCTGTATTCAACCAAAAGCCATAACTGATGCAAGCCTCAGCCAAAGCCTCTTACATCCTGCATCAAGCCTAAAAAACCATAGCCTCAATCAAAGTAAAGCCAACAATGTCCAAACCTGCACAAGCCTGAAGCAAGCCTCATCAAGCCTTAAACCAGTAAAGCTAAAAAACCCTGTCTAGCCTTACCTGTATCAAGCCTTATTCCATAAACCTGAGGCCCGTGTAAATCTCACAAACCAAAAATAGAGCTTCAAAATCATACCAAGCCCAGATCCATCCAAACCTTTGTCCAAATAGCCAAAAACCATAAGCCCTCGGAACTGTAGTTCATCACTGGGCAAGAAAACATTCAAATCAATCTCAAAGCATTTGAACCAACACAAAACCCTCATAACTCAAAGAGTTCATCATTGGGTAACCAACAAAGTCAACAATCATCATCTCAGAATCCCTAAAGGCAACATACAGAAGCATTCAGAAGCTTTCAAAAAGACTAGCATACGAAGCAAACAGAAGCGAGGCAAGATATAGAAGAGGAAGAAAAGTCATACAAAGGTTCTCAACATCATCACTGAGCCAATACAAAAAAAGGGCAAAGACGCAGAGTACCAAGTTCCAGCAAAGCAAGCTAGCTTCAGCATCATCGTTCCCCTCGCCGTCGAGCCGCCACAGCGCCTCCAGAGCCACCGTCCTCCTCCAACGAAGGTAATATAATTTTTCCTTCTCTTCACACCTCAAACCAAAAACAACGCCTAATCAGAGTCAATGAACGAAAAACGAAGCATGCAAGACATAAAAGTGAAAACCCTAAAAAGCATTAAGTTAGAAATTATCACCTTGAACGAGATCTTTGCTCGAAGCAGACCATGGAGGGAAGACGACGGATGGTGGCGCGGTGGCTCTAGGCGGAGGGCCACGTTTCTGTGGCCTTTACGTTGAAGAGGATGAAGAGGACGAAAGCAGTGAAGGTGAAGAAGAACGGCGCCGCTTCTGTTTCACAAACCCTATGTTTTTCCCAAATGGAACAAACTTTGACAAACCCTAAAAAACGATTGTGAGAAGCACACATGGGCCTTGCCCCATTCAGCATAAGCCCATTTGCCTTTGCCAAACGTACCCCCCCTGGCTTCTGTTTCAAATCATGTTGGGCCAGCATAACTCAAAGAGCCCATTCAATTCTTAAACTAACCCTTTTTTTTTACTTATCCTTTTTTACAATTTAAACTAACCTTTTTTTTACATATTATTTTTTTTATATAATTTAAACTCATCTAATCTTATTTGTAAATAAACTTACCTTAATTCTTTTTTTATTATAAAACTTTCCTTTACATGAACTTTAAGTTTAATTAGATTAATAGATTTTCACCTTAATTTTCTTTTATATATAAATCTCTTTATACACAAAGTTACTAATTAAAATATATTAATATATAAGAAATACTTTTCTTTAATATAAACTTTAATACAAACATTGATTACTTAAAATATTTTCTTTTCTTAAAATTTTCTTATTTGTACATATTAACAAATATTCAAAGAAAATTAAATAAACACATTAATACATAAAAATGGAACTCAAAACTTTTTCAAAATTATCTTATTTGTACATAATTAATTAGAATGCATTATTTTTAATACCTAAAAGAATAGAATTTAAAACATTTTCCTTTCTTTTAATTAAATTTTCTTATTTTGTACATATTGAACAAAAATACAAGAATACAAAATTTAAATAAACAAAATACTTAATCTTCCCTTAAGTTAAATATTCTCCATACTTGTAAATAATCATACACATACCCTTACACTTACACTTACACCATACACTAATACATTTACTTTGCTTTACACATATACAATTGCTATTCTTATACATTGCTATACATTACATATTGCGATCGATTCGATTTGGTTGTAATTATGTAAGTCTCATCCCCACTTGTACATTTGTACCCCCACTCCCGGATACTATTTGTAATAGCGTAGACTTTAAAATTCCCGCAATTTATCGCTTTCGAATTATACCATGGATAGACCTAGGGCTTGTATGTACATAAAATCAAACGCTAGATAACCTAATACAAAGACAAATGCATGAAATCAATACACAATCACACTTGCACCCCTAGGGTAATCCCACATGTTGCCTTCCAAAATGGGCCATGCTTGCACGTCAAATTTCTTTGGCAAAACAATTCAAATGATCATAAGTCCCTCGATGACGCTTTCGAAAGTTGCCTAAACGGAATGATCATAGTCCCTTCAAGCAAAATTACCAAAGACACTTGGCACCATTGCATTCATGGTCCATACGATGACCCGCGCCTGTCCCGTTAAACATCCTAAACGCAAGATTGTCCACCAAATTCAATGGTGGAACAAAATTGTTAAAAAGGGGTTGAAAACATAGAGAAAACCTTTGAGTACAATAGGGGTAGATAAAACTCTTAGTTACTTGGGATCAATCTTGCAAAAAACACTTGCCTCCTTTTCAAAACCACACTCCACAAACACTTTCAAAACAAATTTCCAAAAACATTTTGAAACATCTTTTCGAAAAGATACACACCCTTGTATATACTCAAACACGAGTCATTATAACGGTTGCCGAAACAAAGGCTTCTATTTCAAAAACATTTTCAAAACACACACACACACCACAATTTCAAGCAATCGAAAATCAAGGCAAGCAATCTAAAACCAAGTAACTATGAGCCCATGGATAACCATGGATGAAAAGGGTGCTAATACCTTCCCTTTTCATAATCTACCCCCCGAACCCACGAAACATCTCAAAAGGTTTTTCTTATGCTTTTTAACCTTTCCTTTAGGATAAAATAAAAAGTCGGTGGCGACTCTTGCTAAACCGAACAAGTGCGAAAACAAACACAAAAACTCAAGTCAGTTCTCCTACCGTATCACAGTAGGGCTATGAGAAGGAACCTGGATAGTAGGGTTACTTCGAGATTAAAGCCTGGATAATAGGGCTATGAGAAGGAACCTGTATAGTAGGGTTACTTCGAAATGAGATCCTGGATAGTAGGGCTATGAGAAAGAATCTGAGTTGTAGGGTTACTTTGAGATGAAAGCCTGGATAGTAGGGCTATGAGAAGGAACCTGGATGGTAAGGTTACTTCGGGATGAGAGCCTGGATAGTAGGGCTATGAGAAGGAACCTGGATAGTAGGGTTACTTCGGAATGAAAGCCTGGATAATAGGGCTTATGGGAAGAAACCTGGATAGTAGGGTTACTTCGGGATGAGAGCCTGGATAGTAGGGCTATGAGAAGGAACATGGATAGTAGGGTTACTTCGGGATGAGAGCCTAGATAGTAGAGCTATGAGAAGGAACCTGGATAGTAGGGTTACTTCAAAGCAATAATGTAGATTAGTTGACCCGTTTGGTTTCGGTAACTGAGCTTTCATTAATCGTCTGCAGACGTGGCCTGTATAACTGCTGGGATTGTTGAAGATGATCGTCTTTTCCTGAAAAGATAACAGGGTTAATTATGTTTGATGCGTGAAATGCATGGTGAGATGATATTCTCAAAATAAATGAGATAATGTTGTATATGATATGTATGCGCTTGTCATGATGTATGTACATGAAATTCTTTCAGAGTATGTCCAGGTCTAGGAAAATAAATCCCTGACTGCTGCTGGGGATTTATGAACATTCTGTCAGGAAGAGATTCTGCTTGAGAATAAACTATGCGGGGAACAAACTTAGAAAGTGAATTTTTGTAGATAAAGTAATGAGCTTTGTCGGGGATCGAGCCTCTGCATCTAGAGAAATAAACTCTGCTTGGGGGATAAAATTTACTGACCCGCCCGCGATTATGAAATTCGGCTGGGGGATACAACTGTCAGGTCTCGGAATGACCCTGGCTGGGAAAATTACTTCCTGTTTCGGGAACGCTGATATCAATGCTTTTGGGTATTTTTACTTTTTAGGGAGTGTATGTGCTGATGATTATGTTCCAAAGCTGACTCTATCCCAGTGCCTGCTAGGCAGAGTAACTGTCAGGTTTGGCACTTCTTGTTTTTGCCCCTGTTTCTGGAATTACGAGTAATTGTCTTTGTTTCTTATGTAAATATTTATGAGAAGCAATCATATTCAAATGCATATGTCAAAAATAAATCATTGGACGTTCTTGCAAAACAAAACAGAAAAAAAAAACTCGAAGTTTTCTTGTGAAAATGATTTTGTACTGATTTTTTGAAGTTGGCCTGCAATAGGCGTTTTCATACAAGGAGGCTGACGCTCTAGTAAGAGAACACCGCCAAAAAAATAGAAACTATACAATTTGTCTAAAAGAAAACAATTATGTGAAACAACCCCATTGAGTTCCAACTCTGCTATTTGCCCTATGTCTTCGAGCGTCTCATCACTTTGCTGTTTGTCCGAAGTTAGTTAGGTTGGTTGGCGCCGTCTGAGCTTGATAGTCAATACTGAAGTTTGGTCGCAAAGTGATCCAATGGGACATAGTGATATGCTTTATATCCCTAACTTTTTCCTGGACTGCGCTTTCGGGTTTTTAGTCCACCGGGATACCCTTTTTTGCCCAAGCCGCCTTTTCAGGTTTTCGGCTTGCCGGGTGTACAAATTTTTTTTCATTTTCATCCCTTATTTTCGCCCGAACCCTTTTGGTTCACCGGGAAGCCCTTATTATTTCCTAGGCCAGTCAACCTAGCAGGTATTTAGGCGTAGTATCTTTTCACTATGTCTGCATTGACGGGATGAGGAAGGTCGTCACCGTCCATGGTGGTTAGAATCATAGCTCCACCCGAGAAAATGTTCTTAACCACAAATGGCCCTTCGTATGTGGGGGTCCACTTGCCCATGGGATCACCTTGTGGTAGTATGATGCGCTTGATCACCAAATCCCCGACTTGATATTCTTGACGTCTAGCTTTCTTGTTAAAAGCCTTGATCATTCGCTTTTGATACGTCTGGCCATGACAAATAGCAGTAAGTCTCTTCTTGTTGATTAGATTCAGCTGATCAAGTCGATTATGGATCCAGTCGTCTTTGTTCAAACCCGCATCCTTCATAATCCTGAGAGAAGGTATCTGGACCTCGATGGGTAGGACTGCCTCCATGCCATAAACCAGAGAGTAGGGTGTTTCCCTTGTCTATGTCTGTGCTGAGGTATAGTACCCATGAAGAGCAAATGGTAACATCTTATGCCATTCTTTGTACGTCACCGTCATCTTCTGTACAACTTTCTTGATGTTCTTGTTAGCCGCTTCGACAACTCCATTCATCTTCGGCCAGTAAGGAGAAGAGTTATGGTGTTGTATCTTTAATTGTTTATAGAGCTTGATGATCATCGTATTGTTGAGATTTATACCATTGTCCGTAATAATTCTCTCTGGCACACCATATCGATAGATAAAATTATGTCGAATAAACCGTGCCACAAAGTTCTTGGTTACTGTAGCAAAAGAGGTCGCCTCAACCCACTTTGTGAAGTAATCAATGGCTACTAAGATGAAGTGATGCCCATTGGAAGCAGTAGGCCTAATTTCTTCGATCATGTTGATGCCCCACATTGCAAAGGGCCACAGAGCTGTCAAGACGTTCAAGGGAACCGGAGGAACATGCACCTTATCAGCATAGGTTTGGCACTTATGACAAGTTCGAGAGTACTGATAACAATCGGCTTCCATAGTGGACCAGTAATATCCTGCTCGTAGGATCTTCTTAGCCATGGTGTGTCAACTGGAATGGGTTCCGAAGGTGCCTTCATGTAGATTTGTCATGATCCTCTCTTCTTCTCTCTTGTCTACACATGTAGTAATGTTGAGTAATGATTGCGCTTGTAGAGGATTCCATTACTGAGGAAGAATTTCGCAGCGAACCTCCTCAGAAACTTCTTATCATTGATAGATGCCCCTTCGGGATACTCTTGAGCCTCGAGATACCTTTTGACTTCGTGAAACTAGGGTTTGTCTGCCACCTCACCAATATCAATCTCACAATAGTGTGCTGGTTCATCCAACCTCTCAATGGTGATTTGGGGAGCTTCATTGTCCCATCTAACTTTGAACATAGAAGACATGGTAGCTAGCGCGTCCGCTAACTGGTTCTCCTCCCGTGGGAAATGTTCAAAAGTTACCTCCTCAAAGTGTGGGAGCAATGTTAGTACGTTCTCTTTGTACGAGATGAGATTCGGGTGTTTCGTATCCCATTCTCTTTTGATCTGACTAATTACCAAGGATGAATCCCCGGAAATGTCCAAGAACTTGATCCCGAGGTCAATAGCGGCCTTGAGACCCATGATACAGGCTTCATACTTCGCCATGTTGTTGGTGCAGTTGAAACATTGTTAGGAGGTGAAAGGAGTATGACAGCCCTCAGGAGATATGATTACAGCGCCGATGCCATTACCCAGTGCGTTCGAAGCTCCATCAAAAAGCATAGTCCATCGGGATCCCTCCTCGGGTCCTTCATTTGGTCCTGGTTCTTCGTAGTCAGTCACCATCATAATATTCTCATTCGGGAACTCAAAATTCATGGACTCATAGTCATCCACGGCCTGATGAGCCAAATGATCAACCAATACACTCCCCTTGATTGCTTTCTGGGTTGTATATTGTATATCGTACTCAGTTAAGATCATCTGCGATCTTGCTATTCTTCCAGAGAGAGCGGGTTTCTCGAAGATGTATTTGATTGGATCCATCTTAGATATCAACAAAGTAGTGTGGGTCAGCATATACTGTCTTAGTTGGCGAGCAGCCCATGCCAAAGCGCAACAAGTTTTCTCGAGCAGTGAGTATCGTGTCTCACAGTCGGTAAATTTTTTTCTAAGGTAGTATATTGCGTGCTCTTTTCGACCAGACTCGTCATGCTTCCCCAACACACACCCCATTGAATTGTCTAGCACTGTCAAGTACAATATCAAAGGTCTTCCTTCAATTGGAGGCATCCGAATTGGTGGTTCTTGAAGGTACTCTTTGATTCTTTTGAAAGAGGTCTGACATTTATCATTCCACTTTTCCACTTGATCTTTCCTCAGAAGCTTGAAGATGGGCTTACAAGTAGCAGTCAGATGTGAAATGAATCTGGAGATATAATTCAAGCGTCCTAATTAACCTCTAACTTCCTTCTCTGTACGGGGAGCTGGCATTTCTTGTATAGCCTTTACCTTTTCAGGATCTACTTGGATACCTTTGTCGCTGACAATGAAACCCAGGAGTTTACCAGACCTTACCCCGAAGGTGCACTTGTTCGAATTCAACCTCAGCTTGTATATCTTTAACCTGTCAAACAACTTTTGTAGATGATCAAGGTGCTCTTCCTCAGTTTGAGACCTGGCTATCATATCATCAACATAAACTTCGATCTCGTGATGAATCATATCATGGAACAAAGTGACCATGGCGTGCTGATAAGTTGCCCTAGCATTCTTCAACCCAAAAGGCATCACCTTGTAGCAGAAGGTGCCCCACTGTGTGACAAAGGTTGTCTTCTCCATGTCTTCAGGAGCCATCTTGATCTGGTTGTAGCCAGAGAAACCATCCATGAAGGAGAAGATTTTGTGTTGCGCGGTGTTGTCAACCAGAACATTAATGTGAGGAAGAGAGAAGTCATCCTTGGGGCTTGCCCTGTTCAGATCTCTATAAGCCACACACATCCACACCTTACCGTCCTTCTTAGGTACCAGAACGATGTTAGCAACCAACTGTGGATAAGAAGTGACAGCTAAGAATCCTGCGTCGAACTGCTTCATGACCTCCGCTTTGATCTTCTCTGACATTTCAGGGCGCATACGGCGGACCTTCTGTTTAATCGGAGGACAGTCTTCTTTGGTCGGAAGACGATGAACCACAATATTAGTGTCTAAACCTGGCATATCTTCATATGACCAGGCAAAAATCTCAACGTAGTCATGCAACATTTGTATCAACCGTTGTTTGACCTTAACTTCCAAATTTCTACCAATCTTGACTTCTTCTCTGTCTGTTTCCATGCCCAGGTTTATCGTCTCAACCGACTCTTCAGGAGGCTGTATAGCCCTTTCTTCATGCTTTAATAGTCTAGAAAGTTCTCCAGGCACCTCACAATCATCCTCACCTTTGTCTCCGGCTTGGTTGATCATATTTTCGAAGTAATAACTGGCAATAGCAGAGCTATTATCAATGGGATCCAGAGTGGATATCTGCAGTATGATACGTGAGTGTGTGTAAGAGCCTAGCTGTTTTAATGAAGTGGAAACAGAAAAGAAAAATAGAGAGTGCAAAATTTGTATGCAAGAAACGTCTAATGCTTTATTAATGATATATGAAATGACAAATAATAGCCCTCACAAACAAAACCAATGTGCCTCGGGCAAGGCACAAGGCCGTAGAGTTTTAAATTGTTTATTACAAATCTCAAAACAAGTAAGACAATTATTGCGGAATAAAAGAAACTGGTATAAAGTCCATAACCGTCCAATTATTCAGTCCACCATTGGTAGTTGGGCAGATCCAGCTGTCAATGTCAGAATCTTCCTCGCTATCATCAATGGCATTAATTACCCGATTACTGATGCGTAGGGGAGGTCCTCCAGCCCGAGCTCGTCGAACAACCCTTTGAGCTCCTGAAGTAAAGCCCAAACCACACTTGTCAGTTTTATGAGTAAAATCAGGAAGCTGTCCCCAGTTGGTACACCCACCTTTTTCAACCACTTCTCTGGCGTCTTTGAGGGAAGCCATCTTCAAAGGAGGTTTGTTTGTAGTAGTTTCAACCGATGCCAAGATCCTGGGAACCTCTTCAAAATTCTGGCAGGGAGTCTCTATTAATTCCCCATCCATCTCTACGTACCTGAAGGAATTGAGGTGGCTCACCATATACTCCTCCTCACCATGCACAATGACAATATTTCCTCTTACTGGATACTTTAGCATCTGGTGCAGTGTAGAAGTGACTGCCCCAGCTTCATGGATCTAAGGACGACCTAACAAACAAGAGTACGACAGATGAATGTCCATTACATGAAAAGTGGACTCAAAGGTCTGGGAACCTACTTTGACGGGGATGTCCACTTCCCCATGCACCATTCTCTTCGACCCATCAAAAGGCCCCCACCACAATGTTACTAGGCTTTAAGGTCAAGCCCTCAAAGTCCAACCGATCCAACGCCTTCTTAGGCAGAATATTCAGCGAAGACCCGATATCTACCAGCACATGAGCCATAGTGGTGCCCCTGCATTCAATTGAGATATGCAGAGCATCATTATGCTTCCTCCCTTTTAGTGTCAGGTCTGCATCTGAAAAACCCAACCCATTGTCAGCAGTCAGGCTGGCCACACAATCTTTGAATTGATTAGCTGAGGTCTCTTGCGGCACATGCGCAGTCTTGAGAAATGCAATTAGAGCCTTTGCATGGGCTTCAGAATACAACAGCAGAGACAACATGGATATCTTTGAGGGAGTCTACCCCATCTGCTCGACCATGTTGTAGTCGCTCTTTTTGATTATTTTTAGTATTTCCTCTATCTCTTGCTTAGAGGCTTTCACGACAATTTTTCTAGGTGCCTTTGTCTGGGCAGGCTCACCTATAACTTCTTTGCCGCGGGTACTAGATGATTCTCCGGCAGAGGTAATAATTGGAGTAAGAACAGGAGAGTTGTTGATGTACCAGTAGGAACAGTAGACAAAATGACAATAGGCCTGTTGACAGTCTTCGGGAAATCTCGGGAGAGAAAATCCTTCCACTTTGGGTAACCTTGCTGGTCCTGACAATGTTACTAATATCAGGATCAACATCTTCATTTTTCAGATCTTGTTTGATGCCATGATAGTACACATCGGCACCATAATGCCAGGGGACATCTTTGTCCGAGGCATATGGGACGAGACTAGGAACGGTGATTATCAGCAGAGCGACTCTTGGAACAGATGTAATCCTAACAGGTCTTCTCGAGGAGACTTTGGAAGGATTGGCAGAAATGGTTATAATAGCAACGTCTTCAGATTGAACAACAGGAATCAAAGTTTTCTCGAACAAAATTTCTTTGCTGTCCATCAGACGCTGAACACCTGACTTCAGCAAATGGCAACCAGAAGGCAGAAATGAACACATGTGGCAACCTTCATCACAACCCGGAAATAAACAGGCTAACAACAAATTCTTCTTAACCATCGTAAGAGGAGTAGAAACTTCATCCACCAAGGTCACAAACAAGTCGATATCAACAACATTAACTCCACGACCGTGCTTAGGCATGGGAGCAGTTATGACATTGGGCTTATCCGGAGCATCGAACTCAATTTCCTTGGCTTCGATCAGATCTTGTACCTTATTTCTTAGAGCCCAACAGTCGTTGGTATCGTGGCCAGGACTCTCAGAATGATAGGCACACCGAGCATTTGGATTATATCGGGGATATGTGGTGTTCGAATTCTTGGGAGCCTCTTTCAAGGCCGCTAAGTTGGATCTCAGCAGATGGGGTAGAACTTCAGCCAACATCATGTTGATTCGGGTAAACTGCCATTGTGGTCTTTCCACCCTTTATTGATTGTTACATTGTGGAGCAGCCGCATGCCTAGGTATCATTACGGCACTTACTGTCTGATGATGTTCAGCTCTGTTTTGGCCCCTCGGGCTATAGATGGCACTGGCTTCCTTCTTACCAGCAAAAGACTTCTTTACCAAACTTGAAGAGGAATCCTTCTGTATCTTGCCGCTCCAAATCTCAGCTTCTACTCTCTCTCCAGTCAGAATCAGCTCAGTGAAACCAGATGACGAGCTGCCGATCAAATGATTAAAGAATGGACCAGATAGTGTCTCCAGAAACATATCGACCAACTCCCTATCAGACAACGGGGGTTGGACTCTTCCAGCCAAGCCTCTCCACTTTTGTGCATAGTCCTTAAAGCCTTCACTTGCACCCATGGACATAATCTAGAGTTGAGTACGAGTAGGAGCAAGGTCGGTGTTGTATTGATACTGCTTATAAAAAGCAGCAGCCAGATCTTCTCAGACATTGGCTCTCTCCAGTTGGTAGAACCATTCAAGCTGACTCCCCGACAGACTGTCTTGAAAGAAGTGAACCCACAAGTTTCTATCAGCAGTGTAGGGCTGGATCTTTCTAACGTAAGAGCGGAGATGGAGTTTTGGGCAAGAAACCCTATCACACTTTGCAAAAACTGGAGCCTTAAACTTCTGCGGGATGACCACTCTCGACACCAATCCCAATTCTTCGAAATCTAACCTGGGTATCCTCTGGATTTCCATAGCACTCAGACGATCTTCCAACTGCTTGTATCTATCCTCAGTAGGAGGATACTACTCATCTTTGTAGTCGGTATCATTATCAGAAACTTCAGGGCTGGGATCCTTCTCCCTTGTCTCTTCTTCTTGATTCTCCCCTTCTTTGGATGAAGAGGTCAGATCGACTTGCTGCTTCAACGACCCTTTAAACCTTTTGCCCATATTCAGAATACCGACAACCTTCTTCTTTTTCTTTTTCTCTTTCAAGATGAGGGATTTCATATCCTCCTGCCCTTTTTCCAGATTTATGAACATTTGTTGGAACTGGGCGTTTTGTGCCTGAAGATCCTTGATGCTTTGTTCGGAAGACATTTCTGCTGAAATAAACAACGAAGAAGATGAGAAACCGGTAATAGTACCTGTACATGTAATGCTATGAATGGGATGCGTATGCAATGATTTCAAAGACTTTGGGAAATTTAAATTTGCGAGCCAAAATGAAGCAAAGATTTTATTAGTAGAATTCAAAGTTCAATTGTCTTTTAGGCGTTACAATTAAAAAAAATTCTAAAAACTAGAAAAAATCAAAAATCCCATGGATGCTTCCTCTTTGTGCCGAGATAAACATTAAGTCCTCTTTCCTCATGGAGCTGCTTTTTGAGCTCTAAAACCTTCCCCTCCTGAGCATAGAACTGATCCCTGTAAGTATCCCTCTCTTTCTTCAACTGAATCCAAGACCTCTGTAATTCTCCAAAATCAGTGGGTATATCAGGATAGAGAACCGTGTAAGGAATACCCCCTTCAGTAGTGGGTTCCACAATCACTGGTAAAACGGCCATATAGGGCATCATAATTTTTTGGGCGCGAGCTCGTACCGATTGGAGATAAGGTTCCATAGGAATGGAAGCCTTTGGCCCCAGATCTGTTTACCATGCTCCAAGCTCGTATGAACCTCTGACGATACCCTTGAATGTTATCCTCATAGTTAAACACAATGCCCTCGATAAGTAACTCATGGGGACCATCTCTTCGAGTGTAACCAAATTGTCGTAGAGCTAAACAAGGATTGTAGGTTATGCCCCCTCTGATGCCAAGTAATGGGACATTAGGGTACTCCCCACATCGATCAATAATAGCTGTGATACGATGGCAGAACCGACTGTTAAATACTGGTTTGCGTTTTTTGTTTGCAAAATGTCGCAGTAAGCAAGAGTTGCCATCGACTTTTATTTCATCCAATCATGGAAAAGGAAAAAAGAACAGAAAAAACCTTTTTTCGAGATATTCTGAGTACGGGGGGTAGATTATAGAAATGGAAGGTGTTAGCATCCTTTCTATCCGTAGTTATCTACGGGCTCTTAGGTACTTGCACATTTTTCAAATTACTTGTGTGTGATTGTCTTTAAAATATTTTTACTTCTTGATAACCCTTGTATCAGTCTTCAAGGATGTGACGAAGTTTGTTTTGAAAATTTGTTTTGAAAGGTGTTTGTGTGAAAAGTTTTTATTGAGCAAGTACTTAAGATTCTACCTACTGGAAAAAAGATTGTTTGTTCTCATTTCCTTTAGACAACGCTATCCTACTATTAAGGAGTAGGTAGCACCGTCGTTGGAGTTGTAAGAGACATTCGAAAGGGACAAGTACAATCACTAAAGCAATAATTAGAAAACTTTAGTAATAACCCTAGAGTCTTAAGATCTTTCCGAGGTAACATTTCCGAGGCAACATTTCTAAGGAAACATTCGAATGGGACAATTTGATCTCTTTAGACTGGAGGGTAACCACTAAAATCTCCTATTCTTAATGATTATTTATCGAAGGCAACCGAAGTGAGGTAAACCCTAGGAGTGAATCTGCACATATGATTTGTTTCAGTTATTTAATGTTTGCACATTAGCTGATCTACCGTTTTAATTTTCCAGACATTCTTGCCATACAATCCTATTAGCCATGCATATAGACAGTTAAAGATTGCGGAAATTAAAAGTGTAAGGAATTAAAACCTAGCTATTACAAGGCTTCGGGGAGGGGGATTAATTACATAACCAAAAATCGTGGATTTAAAGCAAGAAATAAAACCCTAATTTAACTATTACAAACCCTGAACAGTTACAAAATAATGGAAAAAATAATTAACAAGCGTGCGGCAAATTAAATACGAAGACGGTAATTAATAACTTAAAACCCTAATTGAGAGAAAGAAATTTTTGTGGATTTTTATTTGAGAAAACAATTAAATCACAAATTAATTAAACCTAATTTCTAATTGTTTTTAATTATGAAAGAAGTTAATTAACCTAATTCACTAATTAAATTAAAAAAATATTTTATGATAAAAATAATTTTTGTGTATTTTTTTGAGAAAGATTAATTAAATTATGTACAAATAAAATCCTAAGTCTAATTATTTTTAAATTATGAAAGAAATTAAAGTTGCCTTAAATTAATTAAACTAATTAATTTAAAAAATATTTTTTAAGAAAATAAATCTTTTTGTGATTTTTGACTTGTTAATTTAATAAAATAATTTTTGTATTGATTAAAAAAACAAAATAATTAAAGAAAAGAAATTAAAGAAAAATAGTAAAAATAACCAAATGGGCCTGCTGTTAGCAATTTTGGGGGGTGTGGAATTGAATTTCTTTGGCCCATTAGGCTCCAAGCCCGATCAACTTTGGGATCTGGTGTAGCATTGACTTGCACGTGTACCATGGGTATTCAAAGGGGGAGGCGTTAGATCTGGCTAGCTGGGCATCTAGTGGATGGACGTTAATGGTACATGATAGGCGTGTGAGGGAGCGTTGCATTGAATTTGCCTGAAATAATTAGGAAAATAATAAAATGCACACGCCTGGGATCGAACCCAGGACGTGTGCATCAAAGGCATGTCTCCCAACCATCTGTGTTGCATTGTTAACATAATGAATACAAAACATAATATAAGAAAAATAAAAGAAGCTTCTTCTAAACGCGCGAAATTCAAACGGGCGAATGGTTGGCTGACACGTGTTGTCTTCTTCCCTTTCTCTATCGCCTTAGGCCTATAACTTTTACCTACAGACATTTGTTTGTAGGTATAACCCTGTTACATTCAAAAATCTCACACACGTAATATAAATTCCAATGGAAACCATGGATCAACCAGGTATGAAGCCCTGACCACCATGGTATCCATTATGAGGCCTAATTTGGCTTAAATCACAAAACCCTAGCAATGGCATACTGCGATTCCTGCGCTATAAATGCAATTAAATGGTACCAATAGCTTGAAAACAAGATGATGAACGAGAATATATAATTAAAACATGCTAATGCTGCCAAAAATACAGAAAACGAAATTGGAATTTTAAGCAAACTGTGGTTGATGGTGGGCACGATCCTGGGCGTTTTGAAGCTTGAGGATGGGTGGAATAACTTCCTGAGATGCCAAGGAGTGTATTGCTGGCCTTGAACTTCTTTGAATCACCTTGTAGAATGAAATCTGATCCCCACTTTTTTGTCCAAAAATTGAATTTTGTTCTTGCAGCTCACACGTCCAATCCTTGTCTTTTTGATCTGAAATTATTATGCACTTATAGTAGACTGAATTAGGTCAAAACAATTATATCATATCTTTGAGAATTATGAAAATTGGATTTGATTTGCTTCGTGTATGATATCTTTCTAAAACAAGCTTCAATCCAATATTTTTCAATCCAAATCCCCTTTGCACGAATTGGTTGGCATGTTAGCTGTATATGGACTTAAAATGTGCATAAAAATCCCAAGATTTGATTTGTTTTCATTATTTTACCATTTAATTTGATTTATTTTGATTTAAATGAATAAAAAATCAAAATAAATGATAAAAAAAAATAAAATAAGAGGTGAATGAGCTCAGGGGTCGTGGGTTCTATTAGAAACATGTTTCAAGCAAGAAAACATGGGCCCCTTTGGAAAAAATGCAAATTTGATCAATGTTGACTTTTGACAATTTTCCAACGATGGCCAACTTTGACAATGCAAAACTCTCTCAATTTTGACCTTAGGGAGATGTTCTTTGACTTTTTAGAAAGCTTAGGATGTCCCCTAAGCAACTCTTTTGGTCTCATCTCAATTGAGTCTTCCATGTTCATGTATGAAGCTTTGACCCAAAAGGTGTTTTTGTTGACTTTTCAAAAGGACCTATAATGTCAAAATTCATATCTTTTTGTGAGTGCATATTTTGAACTTGTGATATGAAGATGAGTTGTAGGTAATTGTATCCTCTTAAAAATGAGCTTTGGATGGAAAATTTCTGAAAAAGTATGAAGAAGTTATGCTTGGTCAAATTTAGGTTGACTTTTATTGAGAAACCCTAATTTAGCAACTTTTAGGTTTTGATGAATTTGGAGCATTCCTTGAGGAATCATGATCAACCCTTGATAAAATGATGGATATAACTTCAAAATGTTGATGTTGACCAAAAATCTTGAGGTTTGACTGTATGTGGGCCACAATTGACTTTTGACCTAGTACAGTCGATTCTCAAGCATCTGAGTAGTTGGCTGGGCAAACTTCTTGTGCAAGGCATGAAACATGACATGTGGGGTCTTGAGAGCATATTAAGACCATGGAGAGCATAGTAGACCTTTGTGGTCCACCCATCTTGATGAAAATAGAAATCCTAATTTGGGGTACACTGCCTTAGGGGAGAGATTGTCTGGTCAACTCTTGGGCAACCTTGGGCAAATTGAAGATCTCAATGGACATGTATTGAGTAAAAATGAGATGGAAAATTTTGGGGTACAACAATAGTAGTTTTTTCCATAGCTCGGGAACACTAGAGAATATCTGTGTGAGTGAGTGACATTATCCTTTGTGACCAACCCAAACCTTCTTCATTCTTCAGTACGGACTTAGGGAGGTGAGAAATAAACCACCTCGACAACAATTGCATGCAACACATAATAACCCCTCTTCTCTTCATGGTACGAGTATGGAGAGCATGCAAAATATCTCCGAGCAAGGTAGGCATGGGGTTGCGAGAGAGGAAGATCTTGATAGCATTCACATCTATGAATAAGTCTGGATTAGGGAATAGAACTAACCCATATATTAGAAGGGCCAAGACCTCCTCCAAATCCTGAAAATCCATATCATCCCAAAACAGTTGGGCCTTGTCTATCAGGAACTTGGCTAGAAAACCCTTGACTCCGCTTCTTGTTTCCCAATTGGACACCACGTCAGCCCATTTCAGATGCAAGGCTGAGGCAATGACTTCTAGCTTAGGAACTTCTTCCAGACATGTGAAAGGCAACTGTTCAAGAATGGGTATATCCAACAGCTGAGAGAATTCTTCCATGGTAGGCACCAACTGATAATCTGGGAAGGTGATGCAGTGGTGCTTGGGATCAAATAACTGAAAGAGTACACTCATCATCTTTTCATCAAAGTTTGCAGTAACCAGGTTGAGAAGTCGACCATGTCTCTTAGTGAACGCAGAAGTTTCAGGGACTTTTGATACTAGCTCCTTGAGTTGGGAAGGTATTTTCACAAAGATTATTCAGATAGTGTTTCTACGAGTGGAAACCATGGTCTGCAAAATAGAACAAAGATAAATTCCCTTGGTCCTTTAAATGGTTAGTGTAATAAGAATGGATGCTATGTTATGATGCATGATGTTATGTTTAAACAGAATAAATCACATACAAGCAAAGCATACAATAGAACTTAGGTTCAAAGGCTTGCATGAGGTTAAAGGTAAGTACCCTCTTGAAGTTTAGTTGCTTTCAGACCTGTCTTAGAAAAGTAATCGGGTTCTAAAGATTCTCAATATCACTGATCATCCTTTATCGGGTATTGTTTTAGCTCAGGCAATCTTTTCTTGCAGCCGAAATATCCCGAAAGTCTAATCTTAATGAGTGTAGCATCGAGAATCAACCAATCCTCAGCTTTATACCGAGGCCGACTATCTCACTACTTTCTAATGGCCAAGTTTGTTCAACTAAGGTTCTAAGGTCCGTTAGTGCTTCACGACACCACGCGGCGGCCCCGTATTCTCCTCGTTTCCACACGAAGGATACCGGTACCAACCAAAGTGTCACACCAACACAGCCATCGCTTAAACCATATCGGTCTATGTCATACATTGTCCACGGTCTATTGCTGTTTACCTAAAAAGTGCCCCATATCCGGGTGTAGGATCTTTAACAATGCCTAGGAAAAACCCTTTAAGAATAAAGCATACAAAACAAACAAGAAAGCAAAAAAAGACCTAGATCCTAAGGTATACCCCACTTATTCATTCCCCAACAGAGTCGCCAGTTTTGTGATACGGTGGCAGAACTGACTGCTATACTGGTTTGCATTTTATATTCGCAAATGTCGCGGTAAGTAAGAGTTGCCACCGACTTTTATTTCATCCAACTAAGGAAAAGGAAGAAAGAAAAGAAAAAAACCTTTTTCGAGAATATTTCTGAGTACGGGGGGTAGATTATAGAAAGGGAAGGTGTTAGTACCCTTTCTATCCGTGGTTTTCCATGGGCTCTTAGGTACTTGCTCATTTTTTAAATTGCTTGTGTGTGCTTATTTTGAAAAATTTTGTTTACTTCGTGATAACCCTTGTATCGGTCCTCAAGGGTGTGACGAAGTTGTTTTGAAAACTGTTTTGAAAAGTGTTTTTGTGAAGAAGTTTTGTTTGAGCAACTACCTAGGAACTAATCTACCTACTCGAAAAAGTCGATTCGTTTTCCTTTAGACAACGGTATCCTATTATTAAGGAATAGGTAGCACCGTCATTGGAATTTTAAAGGGACGTTCGAAGGGACGAAATGGTCTCTGTAGGCAACAAGTAGAGATACCTTAGCGTTTCGAAGGGACTATCGTCATAAGATCAATTCTTAGGAAACTCGAGGGACAAATATGGACTATGATCTTTATGACAATTTTGAATCGTGGGTCATTGATAAGGCATCCTTACGTTCGAGGGACATGACCATTATTTCCGAGTCAACCAAGTGGGATAAACCCTAGGAGTGAACATGTGCAACAGTGTGCTTTTTTCAGTTATATTTATCTTTTCACAATTAGGGTTTTCTACTGTATTAATCGTTTATCTTTCACATGCAAGCCTATAGTCCATACATCTAAATAGTTCATAGTTGCGTAAATTTAAAAGCGAGAAATTAGAGTCCTAACTATTACATGGCTTTGGGCAGATACATCATTATTTTGATTGAAAATAAAATGCGGAATTTAAAAGAAAACCTAATTACTATTACAACTCGGAGCAGTTACAAATAATAAAAAAAGGAAAATTAAAAGCGCGGGGCGAATTAAATGCGAGAAACAATTGGACGGCCTAAATTGAGAAAATATTTATGTTATTTTTTAAGGAAAAGTTAGGTTAAATATAAAATTACCCTAAATCTAATTATTTTGAATTATAATAAAAAGACATTAAATTACCCTAATTTAAACTAATTAATTAATAAAATATTTTTTTATGAAAAAAAGATTTTTTTGATGTTTTTTTGGTGATTTTTGATTAAAGGAAAAAAAATAATTTTTGGTGTTATTAAGAAAAAAAATATAATTAATAAAAAGAATTAAAAATAAAAAAAAGAGTAAGAAGTTGGGCCTGTCTAAGCACCCAGGGGGGTGTGTTTTGGAATTTTTGTCCAGGCCCATTATGTTGAGCCTAAACATGCGCCAGATCCAATGTGCTTGTCTTCTGATGGTCTATCGTGGATGCTCAAAGCTGGGGCGTGGGATCTGCATGGTAATGAATCCAAGGGGAGAGATCCAAGGGCACGTGGTGGTCCTCAACACATGACATGCACTGGATCCAATAATGTTATTTCAGAAAATGCAAAAGGTCTTGACCTGGGATCGAACCCAGGTCCTCCCTCTCACATGCTTTCTTCCCTTGCCATCTGCGCTAGCTCGTTTGTCATGTATATAATCAAACAAAATAAATATCATACAAACTGAACACTTGGCCTAAGAAAACATCCAAATTTCAAATTGTCACTCATGCACTGACATGCCTTCATCATCTTCCCCATGGACTGTTGTCTTAGAGGAACTTTTACCTACGACCAAACTCGTCACTATAGGCTATAGTGATGGTTTTTAAGCGTGTCTACGAACCTGCAAACATAAAAAATAAAACCCAAGCAATATAAATCCCATCCAACGCCATGGATCAATTGCAAACCAGTCCCTTCACACGAAGAGGTCCTTAATTTGGCCTAATTTTTATTCTAATTAGGGTTCCCCAAATTGGAGCTCTAGAATCCTAGCCATGACAATTGTCTATTCCTGCACTTAAACATCAATCAAACTCATCCAGTACATTACAAATACGATAATAAGCACAACCAAACAATTAAAACATGTTTATGATGTGAGAATCATGATAGTCGATTTTGGAAAGAAAGACAAATCGTGATGATCGCACAACATGTTTCTGGGCTTGTAGAGAATTGGTGATGATTGCAATCGCTTCAGAGGATGCCCAGGAACATGATTTGGCCTCCAGCACTTCTTGAATTGGCCTGTGGAAGAAGATAGGTCTCTCACTTTTGAACAAAAATTTTGAGTTTTGTTTCTTGCTTTGGAGGCAGGCTGCACACGAAAATTCTTCTGCTCTAGGGTTAAAATCATCTTCTATATGTTTGTGAATCAATTAGGTTAATAAAATCAAATGAATACAAAGAATAATGAATTTCAATTCTTGCATCCAATCTTTCGAAATGTAGATATTTCTTCTCTTTTCAACCTTGCACGATTTGATTCTGTTTTGATAACATAAATGGGTTGTATCTCATTCAAAAACAAATCTTCCATATTTTATATCATTTATTTGATTTAATTTGATTTTTAAATGATAAAAATTAAAATAAATTAAATAAATAAAGCTAATAACATGTTGAAGGATGTTTGGGTCGTGGACCATGTTGGAAGTGAGGTGCAAGCATAAAAAGTTAGGCCCATTTGTCAGAAAATGCAATTTTGGGCACATTTGACTTTTGGCAATTTTCCAAAAATGGCCAACTTTGACAATGCATATCTCCTTCAATTTTAACCCTAGAGAGGTGTTCTTAGACTTTTTAGAAAGCTTAGGGTGTCCCATACACAACCCTTTTGGTCTAATTTCAATTGGGTCCTCCATGTTCATTAAAGAAGCTTTGACCCAAAAAGTGTTTTTCTTGACTTTTCAAAAGGACCTATATTGTAGAAATTAATATATTTTTATGGGTGAATTTCTAGAACTTTAGGGATGAAGATGAGTTGTATTAAATTGAATTCCCTTCAAAATGAGCCTTGGATGAGAAATTTCTGATGAAGTATGAGAAAGTTATGCTTGGTCAAAGTTTGGTTGACTTTTCCTAAGAAACCCTAATTTAGCAACTTTTGAGTTTTGATGAATTAGGAGCATTCCTTGAGGAATCATGATCAACCCTTTATAAAATGATTAATATCACTTCAAAATGTTGATGTTTACCAAAAATCTTGAAGTTTGACTGTATGTGAGCCACAATTGACTTTTGACCTAATACAGTCGATTCTCAAGCATCTAAGAAGTTGACTGGGTAAACTTCTTGTGCAAGGCTTGAAATTTGACATGGGGGGTCTTAAGAACATATTAGGACTATGGAGAGCATATGAGGTATTTGAAGTTCACCCATCTTGAAGAAAATGGAAACCCTAATTGGGGGTTCATTGCTTTAGGAGGGAGTTTATCTGGTCAACTCTTTGGCATCCTTGAGCAAGTTGAGTATCTCAATGAACATATATTTAGTAAAGTGAGAGGGTAAATTTTTGGGTACAACAACTATGCACTATGCAGCCATCATGGGGTTCCCACGATGGGTTATTCCTGCATGTTGATACCTCAGGAACACATTATTACAGTTAGTACATGGTAAAACATAAAGAAAATGAAAATGAAAATTCATGCCGGGATTGAAAAACGATGATGCATGTTGTGGTGTTTTGAGCCTTTTGGATCATCAAGGATGATCCATTCTCACCCTACTGTACTCCAGGAAGTGAATGGAAGGGTTAATATGCCTCGAGAATAACTGCAATAAGGGTTTGCAAGTTACCCTAGTTTGAGTAATTTTGTGATTTTAGGAAGATGATCTTGCTGCAAGGGCTTTGTCCTCTCTCATGTCTGAATCAGGGAGATTAAATATCTTGAATTTAGGTAAAATATTGGGCTTGGACTCTTGTAATAATCCTTGATCTTATTTCAATTATTTTGAATTTTAAATAAATAAAAACCCAAGGGGGTGTATGAATAAGATTTGAGGTGCATTATAAGCTGGAAAACACATTTGGACATTGAATCACAAGTCCAATAGCCTAAAATTCCATGTTTGATCACTTTTTGTTTCATGCCTTTGCTCAAAATTTATGAACTTGCATTGGTCATAACTCTCTCAATTTTCATTATTTGAAGATGACCTGGGACTTTTTGGTCCAATACAATATTTATTTTGATAATTTTTTCATTTGAAGACTTTATCTTGATGTAAGTTGCCTTGATAAAAAGTGTCTTTAGTTTACTTTTGAAATGACCTATAATGTATTGGCCCATATCTCTCAAATGAAGCGCTTTTTGGACTTGAGCTTAGAGAGACAAAGTTGTAGAGAATTGAATTTCCTTAAAAATGAGATTTGGTTGAGAAAATTCTGATGAAGCATGTGAAAGTGATGTTTGGTCAAAGTTCAGTTCACTTCTCCTTAAGAAAACCCTCATTTGACAACTTTTGACTTTTGATGATTTAAGAGTTTTTCTTGATGAATCATGATCAACCCTTGATCAAATGATGAATATGACTTCAAAGATGTCTACCGAAAATCTTGAAGTTTGATTGTGTGTTGAATACAATTGACTTTTTGTCAATACAATTGATTTTCAATCATCTGAGCCATTAATTGAGAAAACTTGTGATGCAAGGCATGAACTTGGTATGAGAATTCTTGAAGACATATAAGAGACCATGAAATCCATTTGAGGCTTTTAAAAACCAAATCTTCCTTGAGAAAAGTGAAACCCTAGTTGTAATTCCATTACTTAGGAGGAAAATTTGTCTGATCAATTCTTGAGCAACCTCGAGCATTTAAGAACCCTAGGAGAATGTCTTGAAGAAAAGGAAGGAAATACTTTAGGGTATAACAACTTACCCTATTCAATATTCTTAAAACATAGGAGTTAGATTGGCATGTCCTCCATTCGTGATCTGATGGTTGAAGAGGATTGAACACTTAAGTGCCAAGAAATTGCCACTCGCACGTGCAGGAGGTAATTTCGTTGGTTGATAATATTGCTTGAATGGGCTTAAAGATGCCATTCAGAAAGATTATAGAATATCGTTGGAGATGGGCTTATAGATGCCATCCAAAATAACTGTTGATAAGAGTATCAGAATAAGTCAACGCCTAACTATATCTGAAGAATGCTTTCCAGAATGAATCTATGGGGAAAGTGCTTAAGTAGTTGCTTGTCAGATTTAGCCTCTGAGGGAAATGCTTGTCAGATTTAGTCTTTGAGGGAAATTCTTGTCATGTAGATAGTCTCCCCATCCTATTTCGATAATTGATCCACAATCTGCTTTTATTGGCAAACCCGTCCTGTTTCGGGAATTCATACCACCTGGTTATGTTGATAGTTTCCTTGTCCTATTTCGGGAGTTAATCTTTTCCTAATTATAAAGATAGTTTCCCCGTCCTATTTCGTGAGTTAATCTTTGCTTGTTCATATAGATAGTTTCCCCGTCCTGTTTTGGGAGTTAATCTTGGACCTGCTTTTTGTTGGTAAACTCATCATAATTTGGGGATTCATATCGTCTTGGTCATATAGATAGTTTCCTCGTATTGTTTTGAGAGTGTCACATGCGTTTCGTATGCATATGATATGATACTTGTAGATGATGTATGGATGTCAGATGTCATTGAGGCATATCAGTAGCTTTGTATAACATCTTTGACTGGGGAAAATAAATCCCCGATTGTTATGGAGGATGAAGAAGATGAATCTTTAATTCTGTTTAGAATGTCTCTACTGGGGATTCCTGCTCTTTATTTTGAGGATACTTCGCTGGGAATGTTTGACTTCTTCTTGAGGATAGAAGAGTTCAAGAACATTGGTCGTTCATCGCTCTACTGGGGAGTTTAGTCCTTATATACCCTGACTGGGGATAAAAGAGATAGATAACCTTCTGAGGCATTTCATGAGTTTCCGATATAGATGTGACTCTTCTGGGGAGGACAACATTAAATGATATCTGACCCGATTTCAGATTTCATTTCATCTCTCTGGGGATAGCAAACTTTGACTATATTCTGCTGGAGAGGAGAAATCTATCAGGGATTTGCAGTAATCGGAGGAATGAACTCTGCTTGGGAAGTTAAACTATGTTGGGGAAATAAACCATACTAGAGAAATAAACCCTGCTGGAGAAGTAAACCCTACTGGAGAAGAGAATTCTACGTGGGAATTATCGGGGAGTAAGATTATGTGAACTGCTGGAGGATGCCCCAATTTCTATCTTGAAGGCATATTATACTTGTGGGGGAATGTATCTTCGTCGGGGATGAGCTTGTGAAGGTAGGAGGATGCGCTTTATTACAAAGTCACCAGCTTGATGTACCTGATGCTTAACTTTCTTATTGAAGGCTTTAATGATACACTGTCGGTACATCTGACCATGACAAAGAGCCGCAAGTCTCTTCTTGTCCATCAGATTTATCTGGTCCAGCCTAGTCTGAATCCACTCGTCTTCTTATGAATCCGCGTCTTTCATAATCCTTAAAGAAGGAATTTGAACTTCGACAGGTAGGACAACTTCCATATTGTAGACTAGAGAGAATGGGGTTTCCCCAGTTGACGTCCGTATTGAAGTGCGATAACCATGAAGAGCAAAGGGTAACATCTCATTCCAATCTTTATACATCACCGTCATCTTCTGTATAATCTTATTGATGTTCTTTTTGGCGGCTTCCACTGTGCCATTCATCTTTGGTCGATACGGAGAAGAATTATGGTGCTTGATCTTGAATTGCATGAAAAGTTCTGTGATTATAGTGTTGTTGAGATTGGTACGATTATCTGTGATAATCCTTTCGGGGATGCCATACCGACATATAAGTTTATGCTTAATGAATCGATCCACAACATTCTTGGTAACAGAGGCAAATGAGCTGCTTCAACCCACTTCGTGAAGTAATCAATAACGACTAGGATGAAGTGATATCCGTTAGAAGCAGTAGGCTTGATCCCTTCAATCATATTAATGTCCCACATTGCAAATTGCCAGGGAGCAGTCAAGACATTCAGAGGAACCGGAGGCACGTGTAATTTGTCAGCATAGATCTGACATTTGTGATAGGTTCTGGAGTGGTGATGGCAATCAGTTTTAATATTCGACAAATAGTAACCCACTCTCAGGATCTTTTTAGCCATCATATGCCCACTGGAATGTGTGTTGAAGAATCCTTCGTGTATATCTTCCATTATTTTCTCCGCTTCCTTCTTGTGCACACAACGAAGCAGAGTTGAATCGTGATTGCACTTGTACAAAATTCCATTGCTCAGGAAGAACTTAGCAGAGAACATCCATAGGAATTTATTGTCATTAATAGATGCCCCTTCGGGATACTCTTGGGCTTCGATGTAACTTTTTACTTCATGAAACTAATATTTCTCTTCCACTCCATCAGTGTCAACTTCGTAGCAATATGCCAGTCCATCTAGTCTTTCGATAGTAATTAAAGGACTTTAAACATAGACAACATGGTAGCCAATGCATCTGCCAACTAATTATCATCTCGTGGGATATGCTCAAAAGTAATTTCCTTGAAGTACGGAATTAGCGTCAATACATACTCTCGGTAAGGAATGAGATTCAGATGCTTCGTATCCCATTCTCCCTTAATCTAACTGATCACTAAGGCTAAGTCCCCGTATACATTCAAGAACATGATTCTCATATCAATAGCAGCTTTGATACCCATGATGCATGCTTCATATTCTGCCATGTTGTTGGTACAATCAAATCATACTCCAACGGTAAAGGGCGTTTGGAAACCCTTGGGAGAGATAATCACATCACCAATTACATTTCCAACTGCATTGGAAGCTCCATCGAAAACCAAAATCCATTGGGATCCTGGTTCAGGTCCTTCATACGGTCCAAGTTCTTCATAATCTGTAACTAGCATAATGTTCTCACCGGGAACTCAAAATTCATAGGTTCATAGTCGTCCACGGCTTTGTGAGCCAAATGACCTGCCAGTACACTTCCTTTGATTGATTTTTGGGTGGTGTACTGAATGTCGTATTCTGTCAAGACCATTTTCATCCGGGCTATCCTTCCAGAGAGTGCATGCTTCTCGAATATGTATTTTATGGGATCCATCTTAGAGATCAACAATGTGGTATAAGTCAACATATATTGTATTAGTTGGTGAGCAGCCCATACCAAATATCATCAAGTTTTCTCGAGCAGTGAGTAACTTGTTTCACAGTCGGTAAACTTTTTGCTAAGGTAGTATATTGCATGCTCTTTTCGACCAAAATCGTCATGTTGACCCAACACACACACCATTGAGTTCTCTAACACTGTTAGGTACATGATTAGAGGTCTTCCTTTAATTGGTGGCATCATAATTAGAGGTTCTTAGAGGTACTCCTTGATTTTGTCAAAGGTTGTTTGGAAGTCATTATTCCACTTCACTACCTGATCTTTCTTCAACAACTTGAAGATCGGCTCACAAGTAGCGGTCAGATGAAAAATAAATCTGGAAATATAGTTTAGTCGTCCCAAGAAACCTCTGAATTCCTTCCTAGTACGGGGAACATGCATTTATTAGAAGGATTTGATGTTGGCGGGATCAACTTCAATACCTCTACCACTAACAACGAAACCCAGGAGCTTACCGGACCTCACCCCAAAGGTACACTTGTTCGGATTCAGCCTCAGCTTATACTTCTCCAGTCTCTCAAACAACTTGTGTAGATGGTCAAGATGTTCTTCATTAGTCTTAGACTTGGCTATCATGTCATCGACGTAAACTTCTATCTCATGATGGATCATGTCATGGAAGAAAGCTACCATAACACGCTGATATGTTGCGCCGACGTTCTTCAAACCAAAAGGCATAACTTTGTAACAGAAAGTACCCCACTGTGTGACGAAGGTAGCCTTCTCCATGTCTTCAGGTGCCATCTTAATCTGATTATAATTCGAGATACCGTCCATGAAGGAGAATACCTTGTGTTGAGCAGTGTTGTCAACCAGATCACCAATATGTGGATGCGGATAGTCATCTTTGGGGCTCGCCCTGTTCAGATCCTTATAGTCTACACACATACGTACATTGTAATTTTTCTTTGGTACCGTACCCACATTTGCAACCCATTGGGAATTTGATGTAATGGCTAAGAACCCTGCATTGAATTGCTTCATAACCTCGACCTTGATCTTCTCTGACATCTCGGGGCGCATGCGACGAACCTTCTGCTTTATTGGAGAACAACCATATTTCACTGGTAGATGGTGAACCACAATATCAGTATCGAGTCCTAGCATGTCTTCGTACGACCAAGCAAATATCTCAACATATTCATGCAACATCTGGATTAACCTATTCTAGACATTGCCTTCTTGATTGGCACCTATCTTGACTTCTTTCCTGTCTGCTTCAATACTTAAGTTCACAACCTCTACTGGCTCTTCATGCGGTTGTATATCCTTTTCCTCTTGTACTAACAGTCTGGAAAGTTCTCCAGGTATTTCATAATCTTCCTCACCTTCGTCTTCGGCTTGGTAGATCGGATTTTCAAAGTCATAAGTGGAATAGCATAATTGTTATCAATGAGATCCCGAGTGGATGTGGATCTGCAATATATCATGTGGGTGTGTGTAAGAACACATAGCTATTTGAAAATGATAAAAATGAAAGGAAGTTAAAGAGCATAAAATTTGAATGAAAAACATCCAATGCTTTATTAAATGAAGATATGTTTATGAGATGACAACCCTTAACAAATGGACCATTGTAGCCCGGGTAAGGAACAAGGCTTAAAGTCATTGTTTAAAAATTATATAACTAAACTTTGAAAACAATAAACAGAAAATAACAATTACTCCTGACTAAAGGAGATTGAGATAAGGTCTTCAGTCTTCCAGTTACTGAGCCCGTTGCCGATGGTGGGGAAAATCCAGTTGTCTAAGTCGTAGTCACTGTCATCATCTTCTATCGCATTGACTTCAATGTTGCTGATGTGAAATGGTGGTCTTCCAGCACGAGCACGACGCACATCCCTCTAAGCCTCTGCAGTGAAACACCAACCAAATTTATCAGATTTATATGGAATGTCAGGAAGCCGACTCTAAGTAGTATAACCACCTTCGTCTACTATAGCTCTAGCATCCTTCAGAGAAGCCATTCTGGGTGGACCCTTTGTAGCCTTGGGAATAGCAGAAACGTCTTCCGTAACAGCAGGAGAGATAACCTCAAAAGTCTGGCAGGGAGTTTCAATGAATTCGCCTTCCATCTCAACATACCTGAATGAGTTCAAGTTACTAACCATATACTCTTCTTCACCACAAACAATAACAAACTTCCCCTTCACATGATACACCAGCTTTTGGTGTAAGGTTGAAGTAACAGTGCCTGCCCCATGAATCTAGTGCCGTCCGAGTAAACAAGAATAAGCTGGTTAAATATCTATCACATAGAAGGTAGATTAGAAGACCTGCGAACCTACCTTGATCGGAAGATCCACTTCTCCGTGTACCATCCTCTTTGAACCGTCAAAGGCTCTCACCACAATATCACTAGGTTTCAGCATAACCCATTCACAATCAAGTCTATCTAGAGCACCTTTTAGTAGAACATTCAACTAGGAACTTGTATCAACCAACACATACGCTAGAGTAGTGCCCTTGCCTTCAATAGAGACATACATGGCATTGTTGTGGTTTCTTCCTTCAGGAGTCAAATGAGCATCAGAAAAGCCTAACCCATTGTCAGTCTTTAGACTAGCAACATAACTCTCAAATTTATCGGCAAAAATTTCTCGTGGTACGTGAGCAGACTTTAAGAACTTCACTAAAGCCTGAGCATGGGCCTCTGAAAACAGTAAAAGGGATAACATGTTGATCTTAGAGGCCGTCTTCCCCAACTGTTCAACAATATTGTAATCACTTTTGCTATAATCTTTAATACCTCATCCACTTCTTGTATGGAGGTATCTTCAGCTGTACCTTCTTTAGGTGCCCCCGTCTGGGCAGGCTCCCTCATTTTCTCTTTTCCCCAAGTATCAGTAACTAACTCGGTAGCAGTAACACGAACATGTGCATCAGAAGTCTTAGGGGAGATTTCTGGAGAGAAAACCATTCTGCTTCTAGTAATCTTACTAGTACCAACAATATTGTCAATGTCGGGATCACCAACTTCAATACCTTCTTTATTAATAGTCGGTAGTTCTTGATAGACTCCATGGTAGTAGACATTGTCTCCATAGTTCCAAGGGATAGATTTATCCGAAGAAAATGGAATAAGTCCGGGTGCGGTGATTATCAGAGTAGAAGCTCTGGGTTTGACATTAATCTTTATAGGACCCTTGGAAGTGATCCTGATTGGAGTGTCGGAGATTACAGATAAATCTTAAAATAAATTCTCAATAGTAGGAATCTTCTCAACTATAATGACATGGTTGTCCATTAGACGTTGAATACCTTCTTTCAGCAACTTGTAGCCATTGGGTTTGGCTGTGCAGTAGTAACATCTTTCAATATAACCTGGAAATAAACCAGCATGCAACATATTCTTCTTGATAATTGGGAAGGGAGTAGCCAATTCACTTACAACAGAAACATATGAAACATCATCAACAATACTAATTCCTTTGTCATGCTTCATCATAGGTGTTGTAATCACATTGGGGATCTCGAGAGGATCAAACTCAATTTCTTTGTTATCAATCATGTCTTGAATTTTGTTCTTCAAGGCCCAACGACTATTGGTGTCGTGTCCGGAGCCATTGGAATGATAAGAACATTTCACATTGGGATTGTATCGAAGAGAGGAGGTGTTGGGATTCTGAGGAGGATCCCTTAACGTTATTAACGCTGCCTTCAAAATATGTTGTAATGCATGAGACAATGGCAAGCTGATTTTAGTAAACTGTCTTCTTGGCATATCTGGCCTATGCTGATTATTTTGCTGATGTTGTTGTATATGCACCGAATTAGATTAACACAGCTCCTATAGACTAGTTATAATCACTTCTAGCATGACCCTTCTGGCCATAGACTGCATTAGTTTTCTTTTTACTTTTGAACGTCTTCTTTAGAATACTCAAAGACGTATCCACTTGAATCTTTCCACTTCTGATATCACCTTCGACATGTTCCCCTATTAGTATCAACTCAGTAAAACCAGATGAAGAGCTTCTAATAAGATGATTAAATAAATGTCCTGTCAGGGTTCCCATGAACATATCAACAAATTACCTATCAGACAAAGGAGGTTTCACTCTTCAAGCCAGATCTCTCCACTTATGGGCATATTCTTTGAAGCCTTCATTTGAGCCCATAGTCATACTTTGTAAGTGCACACGAGTTGGTGCAAGGTCAGCATTATATTGATATTGCTTGTAAAAATCATCAACCAAGTCTTCCCAAGTACGTATATTGGTTCCTTCCAGTTGATAGAAGCATTCCAGTTATGTCCCAGATAAGCTCTCTTGAAAAAAGGGAACCATAACTTTCTGTCAGTAGTATGGGGTTGGATCTTTCAAACATAAGACCTCAGATGCAGCTTAGGACAAGAAACACCATCATATTTGGCAAAGACAGGGACCTTGAACTTGTGAGGGATAACAAACCCCCGAGATAAGACCCAACTCTTCAAAATCTAGCTCAGGAACTTTCTGGATTTCCATACCATTATGACGATCTTCCAACTGTTTGTATCTATCATCAGCGAGAGGATACTGTTCAGCAGAATAGTCTTCATAAGAACCTCAGCCTGAACCAAGATTACTTACCCTTTCAGCCTTCACACTCTTGTCTTTCTCACCCTGATTATCATCTTCATCAGAGGAAATAACACAGTCCTGAGCTTGTTTGGGAAGGCCTTTGTACCTTCTTCCCATGTTGAGGATGGCGATTGGCTTTCTGGTCTTCTTTTTATTCCCTTTTGTGATGAGGGTCTTGAACTCGTCTTGTTCCTTAGCTAAGTCCAGTAACATTTGTTGAAACTGAGTATTCTGAGCTTGAAGTTCTTTCACGGTTTATTCTAGTGCCATCTTTACTGAAATAAATAGTAAGAAGATGAGAAAACCTCTCTTGGAAAAGTACCTGTTATGTGATGATGTCCATGATAAGTGGATGAAATTTTTTCAAGGATCTCGCGGGATAAACAAAAAAGAAATGTTAGAAGTTGAGTCTGGTTGCATCTTTGAATGAAGAACTTTGCATTGTTGAACGTCCTTCTATGAGAATCAAGCTTACCATGTCGAGTGGGTCCTATCCTTTGACTCAAGATAAAGTACTTTGATCTTTTAAGGCATTTGGTTAGAGGAAAATAAATCCCCTTTCCCCTTTCTAGACGTCTGGTTTATGATAACCTGCATCATATGCCCTTGAGATCCTTGAAATGATTAGTGAAAATGATATGGTATGATGTCATGATGCTATGATGTCATGTTTGAACAGATAACAAAAACAAACAAAGTACACAAGAGCCTTAGGTTTAAGGCTTGTGTGAGGTTTGTATGTAAGTACCCTCTTGAATTTCAGTTGGCTCAACCTTTCCTAAGAATAGTAACCGGGTTCTAGGAGTCTCATATCACCGATCTTTCTCGAAGACATTGTTTCAGTAGGGCAACTGACTTGCCACCAAAATATCCCGAGAGTCGAATCTTAATGAGTGTAGCATCCAGTATCAACCAACTATGGACTGCACTAAAGCCGACCATCTCACTACCTTATAATGGCTAAGTTGGGTAAATTAAGGTTCTAAAGGTCAGTTAGTTCTTATGACACCACGCGGCAGCCTAGTATTCTCCTTGAATAACTCAAGGGCCACCAACACAAACCAAAGTGTCACACTAACGTAGCCATCAGTTCAACCACATTGGTCTATGTCGTACATGTTCCATGATCTATAGCTACTTACCTAAGTTTCCCCTAGATCCGGGTATAGGATCTTTGCAAGAAAAGTAAACCCGAGCAACCCAATAAAGATAAAGCAGACAAAGCAAACAATTTTAAGTGATCTATCTCTAATGTAACCCATCTTTTAGTAGTTCTACCCAGCAGAGTCGCCAGTTCTGTAATACGGTAGGGGAACTAACTTGGTTTTGCATTTTATCATAAATGTTGCGAGTAGCAAGAGTCCCAACTAACTTTTATTTTATCCAATAAGGAAAGGGTGAAAAGAACAGGAAAGACCTTGATAAATTTTGAGTTCGAGGGGTAGGTTATGAAAAGGGAAGGTGTTAGCACCCTTTTCATCCATAGTTATCTATGGGCTCTTAATCTCTAGCTCACTTTTTGAAAAATGCTTTGTGTTGTGTGTTTGAAAAAATATTTTTTAAAGCCTGCCAATGTAAGGAGGACTTTGTAATGACTCTTGTATCGTTAAGAGTGTATACAAAGCCTTTGTTTTTAAAATACTTTGAAAGGTGTTTGTAATAAAATGTTTTTGTTTTGAAATGTTTGTGAGAAAGCGATTAACAGCGGTCTACCTACTCAAGGTCGTTCTTGTACTTTTCCTCCTTCTTTAGATAGTGTTATCCTACCATTAGTTAGTAGGAAGCCCTATCGTTGGATGTGAAAGGACAAGGGTGGGTCATCGTACAATCATCAAAGGCAACTGGTAGGGACGCTTTAGCAATTTTCGTTTAAGGGACTAAATCATTTACCGAAGGCAACGTCGAAAGGCTAATCGAGGGACTATGATCTTTATGTGATAAGAATAAACTACGCAAAAATGTAAAAATAGGAAAAAGGAAAGCGAAAGGGTTTTTGGTGATTTTTAATTAAAAAAATAGATTTTGATGATTAACCTAAAAAACCCTAATTAATTTTAATTAAAAAAAGAAATTGATTAATTAAATTAAAAACCTAAAAAAAAACCTAATTTGATTAAGGTTTGTAAAAAAAGGTTTTGGAAAATAGGTTTGTTAAAAGGTTTTTTTGTGAAATTATGGGAAAAGGAGTAAAAAGAGTAAGAAGAATAAAAAATCACAAATTCCCAGGGGTGGGTGTTGAATGCGCGTCCTTAGAATTCCTGCCCAGTCGGTCCACCACTACACCAATCGTGCGCTTGTGATTGAGAATGGAAGCCAACGCATTTTATTATTATCCTGCAAAACATGAAATATTATGAAAAAAATCTCAAAATGCCAAAAGCAGGGATCGAACCCATGCCCCAGGACAATAATGACTTAGCGCGTGCATTTTAACCACTGGGGTGGTGATACATCCAATGATATCAGCGAATTAAAATAAACATAACATCAAAACATATTGCATGACCGGAGAGGTGCCAGAGCCCTAGCTCTGGTCGTCTTCTTCGACGAGTCTTTTTCCTCAAACCTGCAAAACAACAAACATTAGAGATCCAGAGGGAGCCTACCCCCTAATTCAAGGCATGTGAATTGTATGGGACCATTGTTTTTGGTGATTCACACTGGTTTATGAGCTACAAAAAAAATAGCTTAAATCGGTATTAACATGGCTATGCATTATCCAGCCATCATGAGGCTCCCACGATGGGTTATTTCCGCATGTTTATACCTCAGGAACACATTAATACAGTTAGTACATGTTAAAACATAAAGAAAATGAAAATGAAACTTCATGGAGGGATTGAAAAATGATGAGACGTGTAGTGGTGTTTCGAGCCTTTTGGATCATCAAGGATGATCCATTCTCACCCTACTGTACTCCATGAAGTGAATAGAAGGATTAATATGCCTCGAGAGTGACTGCAATAAGGGTTTGAAAGTTGCCCTAATTTGAATAATTTTTTTATTTTAGGAAGATGATCTTGCTGGAAGGGTTTCGTCCTCTCTCATGTCTGAATGAGTGGGATTAAATAGCTTGAATTTAGGTTAAATGTTGGCCTTGGACTCTTGTAATAAGCCTTGAACTTATTTCATTTATTTTGAATTTTAAATAAATAAAAATCAAAGATAAATAATTAAAAACCCATGGGGTTATATGAATAATATTTGAGGTGCATTATATGCTCCAAAACACGTCTGGACCTTGAATCACAAGCCCAATAGCCCAAAATTCCAAGTTTGATCACTTTTTGTTTCATACCTTTGCTCAAAATTTTCCAACTTGAATTGGTCATAACTCTCTCAAATTTCATCATTTGAAGGTGATATTAGACTTTTTGGAAAGCTCAAGATGTCTTCTACAATCTATATTTTTTTTCATTTTTTCATTTGAAGACATTATCTTGATGTAAGTTGCCTTGACAAAAAGTGTCTTTTTGTTGACTTTTGAAATGACCTATAATGTATTGGCCCATATCTCTCAAATGAAGCATTTTTTGAAATTGAGCTTAAAGAGAAAAAGTTATAGAAAATTGAATTTCTTTCAAAATGAGTCGTGGTTGAGAAAAATATGATGAAGCATGCAAAAGTTATGTTTGGTCAAACTTTAGTTGACTTCTCCTTATGAAAACCCTAATTTGGCAACTTTTGACTTTTGATGATTTGAGAGTTTTTCTTGATGAATCGTGATCAACCCTTGATAAGATGATGAATGTGACTCCAAAATATTGATGTTGACCAAAAATCTTGAAGTTTGACTGTGTGTTGACAACACTTAGCTTTTTGTCCAATATAGTTGATTTTCAGTTATCTGAGCCATTGACTGAGCAAACTTATGATGCAAGGCATGAAAATTGTTATGATCATTCTTGAAGACTTATAAGAGACCATGAAATCAATTTAAGGATTTTAAAAACCCAATCTTCCTTGAGAAAAGTGAAACCCTAGTTGTAAGTCCATTGCTTAGGAGGAGAATTTGTCTGATCAATTCTTGAGCAACCTCGAGCATTTAAGAACCCTAGGAGAATTTCTTTAAGAACCCTTTGAGACTATAATAAAAATATATATATAAATCATTTATTGATATTTGAGGTGAATGAAATTAAAAATCAATTAAGAATATGAAGAGTTTTTTATATGAAAAAGGTGAAGGTTTAAGAATCTGGAGAATTTTTATATGAAAAAATAAATAAAAGATTTGAATAATTTAATGCAGTTTGGGCGGAATATAGATGGCTTTAATGAGAAGTTTGGAGGGAAAGATTGTTAACATAGTATTTTGTTTTAATATATTAAGGACATCGAGTCTACCAATAGCTGCCACAACTACAATGGGTGTGTCTAAGAATAATTTTGAATAAAATTATCAAGGAAGGGATATTTGAAATAATTCAGAAACTTCATCATATTTTTGGGAGAAGATATTCATTAGACGACTTGTTTGCATAACCACTTTGGACCACCATGGAGAGTTTCTTCAACTTGAACATCAGTTAGGTCCAACGAAATATTTCATCAATATGAGAGTGATGTTAAATTTTGTTTAGATAGATCTTAAAAAACATTCGTTGAAATATCATTTTACTAGTCATTGAAAAGATCTTGTATCTAGTTTCTGAAAAGATCATGTTTATGACCGTAGTAGTAGGTTCAAATATTTTGTTACTTGTCATTGAAAAGATCATGTTGCTAGTTATCTATGAAAGTACAATTAATATAATTACTATATTATATTTTGTATTCTGTGAGAGGATATTTATTATAAAATTTGTATCTGCCCACTTTAGACTAACACACGCATTGTAATCAACTTGAAAATTTCTTCTCTCCACAATATTTTTATTCAATGCAAAATTGATGTTAAATTTATCTAACAAAAATAACTTTGAAAAGTAGTTGTTAGAATATTATATTACTAGCCATTGGACAATATTTTTACTATACGTTTAAGAGATCACGCGTACATTCCTACTTAATTCAAAAATACATATGTTGCAATCTTTTGACATATATTTGATGGCTATTTTCAATTTTCTGTGGTACTAGAATTTGATTTATTTAAACTAATATAAAATAATTATAGTGCAACGGTATTTGAAATATCTCAAATGGTTAGAGCGTGTGGCTGTTAACCATAAGGTTAGTGGTTGAACTCCTCCTTCTAGCATTTTCTTTATTTTTTCAAAATTTAAATTTACGACGAAGTCTATATATTGCACTTACAAAATAATCTATCTCAGTTATTGAAAGTTGATTAAAATTAGCAAAATTATATCATTATTAGTTTTCTTTAAAGAATATTCAAGAAAGCCTATTTTAAGTATTTTACTAAATATTGAGTCTACAAATAGCCGCCACAACTACAAAGGGTGTGTCTAAGAATAATTTTGAATAAAATTATCTGGGAAGGGATATTTGAAATAATTCAGAAACTACAACTTATTTTTGAGAGAAGATATTCGTTAGACGTCTTGTTTGAGTAACCACTTTGGACCACCATGGAGAGTTTCTTCAACTTGAACTTCAGTTAGGTCCAACGCAATATTTCATTAATATGAAAGTGATGTTAATTTTTTTTAAATAGATCTTAAAAAAATAGTCATTGAAATATCATTTTACTAGTCATTGGAAAGATCTTGTTACTAGTTTCTGAAAAGATCATATTTATATCCATTGTAGTAGGTTCAAAGATACATTTTAGAAACTATTTAACATTAAGTTTTATGTTATTTTTAAGTCTATCAGACATTGAAACTTGATATATTTAAATGAAAATAAATAATTCATAGTATAATGGTAACTTCAAAATCATAACTAGTTAGAATGTGTGGCATTTGATCATAGTAACAACAAAGTCGGAGGTTCAATTATTTCCTTCTAGTGTTTTCAATCATTTTTAAAGTTTTTAATTTTATGTTATGGTACTTCTATGCATCTTTCGAAATATTATATGGCAATCATTAGAAGTTGATTAAAATTTGCTAAATTATTTATGGCAATCATTATAAGTTGATTAAAATTTGCTAAATTATTTTAATTCTCTGATGTGTCTATAAGGGCTACAAAATTATCAAATTTCTTAAAACTTCATGTAATATTTCATTATTTAAGATAAAAGTATTATTAAACCTCATCATGGTAAGGGTATCATCAATGCCTCCCAAGGGAAAATATCGAGTATTATTTAATAATGTCCAATAAATCTTCTAATCATTAGAAACAAGTTCATTATTCTTTGTACTTTAAGTAGAATACATTCTTTCAAAAATAGACACACATACAAAGGGGTGTGTCTAAGACACATTTTCAATAAAGTTATCTAGGAAATTACAATTAATATAATTCATAAACGATAATTTGTATTATGTAAAAGGATATTTATTAGAATTTTTTTATATATTCACTTAAGACCAACACGAGTATTGTAATCGATTTGAAATTCTATTCTCTTCATAATATTTTTAATCAATGCAAAATTGATGTTATGTTTATCTAAAAAAAATAACTTTAAAAATTAGTAGTTGGAATATTCTATTACTAGCCATTGAATAATATTGTTACTAGACGCTTAAGAGATCACACTTATATTTATAGTCAATTCAAAAATACATATTTTACAACCTTTTGACATAAACTTGATGACTATTTTCAATTTTGTGTGGTACTGTAATTTGAGTTATTTAAATTAATATAAATAAGTTAAAGTTAATGAGTAGTTACAATAGCTCAATTAGTTAGAGTGCGTGGCTATTGACCATAAGGTCGGAGATTTAACACCTCCTTCTAACATTTTCTTAATTTTTTTAAATATTTAAATTTATGACGACGTCTTTCCATTGCACTTACAAAATAATTTGTCTCAGTTATTGGTAGTTGATTACAATTAGAAAAATTATAATATTATTAGTTTTCTCTCAAGAATTTTCAAGAAAGCCTATTTTATGTATTTTACTGAATATCGAGTGTACCAATAGCTTCACAACTATAAAGGGATGTGTCTAAGACTAATTTTAAATAAAATTATCCAGGAAGGGATATTCGAAATAATTCAGAAACTTCAAATTATTTTTGGGAGTAGATATTCGTTAGACGTTTTGTTTGCGTAACTTTTTGGACCACCATGGAGAGTTTCTTCAACTTGAAATTCAGTTAGGTCCAACGCAAATTTTCATCAATATGAAAGTGATGTTAAATTTTGTTTAAATAAATATTTAAAAATCGTCATTGAAATATCACTTTACTAGTCATTGGAATGATCTTGTTGCTAGTTTCTGAAAAGATCATGTTTATGTCCATAGTAGTAGATTCGATAATACATTTTTAGAAAATTTTTAACATTAAGTTTTATGTTATTTTCATGTCTATCAGGCACTGAAAATTGATATATTTAAATTAAAATAAAAAATTCCTAGTATAATGGTAACTTCAAAATCACAGCTGGTTAAAATGTTTTGCTTGCAATTACTGTTTGTATATTTGTTGCTTTGCTTGTTTTGGCAGTTTTGCTGCTGTTTTTGATTTTTCATATTTGGCCAATTGAGAATGTTTCTTTGACAGCAATAAGTAGGACAACATGCCTGACTTTTGGAAATGCTTTTGACTGGCTTTGTTTTTGCAGCAAAATTGTTTGTAAATTTCTTTTCCTTTTGTGAACCAAAAACCCAAACTTTTGTGATTTGTAAAATAGGAGAAGATAACCCATGATTGAATCAACCACTTTTAATTTCTGATTCCAAATATACAAACCCTAATGATGAAATGAAAATTCTCTTTTAACAATTAGTTCTTGTTTGGAATTTTATTCACATATTAATGGTTTGATAACTCTTTCCTTCTTTATTGTTTCATGAGCAATAAGGATTGGATGGAAAAAGAAAGGTTGAAAGATGAAGAGGCCATGGCTAGCAAAGAGTGATGAAAAATTGCTTGAAGATGAAGAAAAGAAAACTTGAAGAATAATCATTTCTTTCTTTGTAAACAAAACATTTGTAACTTGTATTTCAAATTTGTAACTTGCTTTGTAAATTGACCACAAATGTAATGAATACGAAACTTAAATGTCTTCTCGTTGTACCTTATGAATGATGAATTTGTTGTATGGAAATTAGACAGTTCTTAAATCTCGGTTAAAATTTGAAATTCCCACTTGAATGGTTTGAATAATACATCTTACCCTTGTAACTTGAACTTCAAGAAATCACAAATGACCTTTGTAACTTGTATTTCAAATAAACCAAATGCCTTGTCTTCCAACCTCAATCTTCATATCGTGTCCAAATCAAACTAGCACTCTCAATAAGAACCTTAACCTTGATATCCAAACCACAAGTGACTTGTAACCGAAGCAATAAAAACATGCCTTGATTACCACATGAGTTTGAAATATCATATCTTGTTCCATGGCTCAAATACGTGCAATATTAGTCACAAACCCTTGACCATAATTTTGAAATATTTAGCAGGATCAAATATGATGATGCATATTGACGAAGAAAGATCTCGAAGTTTTTAAGATAATCGAAACCATAATCCAGGACTTTGAAGAATATCCCTGTGACCTGACGAAGAAGGAAACCCATGATACCTCAGAACTTCAGTCCTCAATCCACTACTCAAGAACCAAATGAATATACCCTTAACCTGATGAAGAAACTTCAAACCAAAATTAAACATAAGGATGGCACAATCCTAATGCTTTAAACTAAAGTTCCTGATTCCCTGAGATGCATGATATGAAAACGAATTAGTGAACGTGATGCAAATGGGACGCAAAGTCTAAGCCAAACAAAAGTAAAAGGTATGGCAAATTTAGAGTACAACAACTGCCCCTATTTAACCGTCTTATACCTGAAGGTGAGATTGGCGTCAACATTTCTAAAGTTCAAGGTGGAAGATGATTAAATAACAGTACCTGAAATTTGTCCTGGAGAGATGGTGTGAGTGTTATTTGTTCGCGACATCTGCTGGGGAAAGAAAATTTTTTTTCTAGTGAACTAGTCATGACAGATAAATGGGGTTGAATAATGTTAACTTGTACTGGGGTAACCGTGCCAATACAAGGTCCTCATGGAAGTGGGTGTTAAAGTGACTGAAAATATATGATTGCCGATGTCGTGGTGACTGAAAGTAGGATTACTGACAAAATGATAACTTAAAGATGATGGGTAGAACTCGACGACAGCGGAGAATCTATCGTGGGGGATTCACGGCCCAAAAAGGAAGGTAATGACAACGGGTAAATATTCACTTATGATCTATGAATCGAGAGAAATGATGTCATGAGGGTAAGATCGGCGAGCAACCTACGATCCAAGAAAAGATAAAACGAGGGTAAAATCTACGTACGACCTATGACCCTAGAAAAGATAGCGTGGGGGTAAGATCTACTGATGACCTACGTCCCAAGATAAGATATTGCGAGGGTAAAGTCTACAGACGACCTACGACCCTAGAAAAGATAACGTGAGGGTAAGATCTACGGACGACCTACGACCCTGTAAAAGATAACGTGAGGGTAAGCTCTACGAGCGACCTACAACCCCAGAAAATAAAATATGCGGGTAAGGTCTACGAACGACCTACGACCCCGAAAAAGATAACGCGAAGGTAAGATCTACAGACGACCTTCGATCCTAGAAAAGATAACATGAGAGTAATATCTATAGACGACCTACAACCCTAGAAAAGATAACATGAGGGTAAGCTCTACGAGAGACATACGACCCCAGAAAAGACAATGTGAGGGTAAGATCTACGGATGACCTACGACGCTGGAAAAGATAACGTGAAGGTAAGATCTAAGGACGACCTACGACCTTAAAAAAGATGACGCGAGGGTAAGACCTGCGAGCAACCTACGACCCTAGAAAAGATAATGTGAGGGTAAGATCTACGGACGACCTACAACCCCGGAAAAGATAACACGAAGGTAAGATTTACGGACGACCTACGTCCTTAAAAAATGATAACGTGAGGGGAAGATATATGAACGACCTATGACCCTAGAAAAGATAACGTGTAGGTAAGATCTATGAATGACCTACGACCCTATAAAATGTAACATGAGGGTACGATATACAGGCGACCTGCGACCCTAGAAATGATAATGTGAAGGTAAGATTTACGAGCGACCTAAGACCCCAAAAAGATAATGCGAAGGTAAGATCTACGGACAACCTACGGCCTTAAAAAATATACAGTAAGGGTAAGATTTACGGACGAGATACGACCCTAGGAAAAGTAAAGTGAAGGTAAGATCTATGGATGACCTACGACCCAAGAGGAGATAACATCATGGTAAGAACTATGAGCGACCTACGACCTTAAAAAAAGATAACGTGAGGGTAAGATCTACGGGCGACCTACGACCCTAGAAAAGATAACGTGAGGGTATGATCTACTGACGACCTACTACCCTATAAAATGTAACGTTAGGGTAAGATCTACGGGTGACCTACGACCCTAGAAAAGATAACATGAGGGTAAGATCTATGGATGACCTACGACACTAGAAAAAATAACGTGAGGGTAAGATCTTTGGACGACCTATGGCCCAAGAAAAAATAACATGATGGTAAGATCTACGGACGACCTACGACCCTAGGTAAAGTAAAGCGAGTGTATGATATACGGAAGACCTACGACCTTAAAAATGATGTCGTGAGGGTAAAGTCTAAAGATGACCTACAACCCTAGGAAAGGTAAAGTGAATGTATGATCTACGGATGACCTACGACCTTAAAAATGCTGACGTGAGGGTAAAGTCTATGGATAACCTACGACCCTAGAAAGATGAGTGAGGGTAATATCTACGGACGACCTACGACCCTAGGAAAAGTAAAGCGAGGGTAAGATCTATGGATGACCTACGACCTTAAAATGATGAAGTGAAGGTAAAGTCTACGGACGACCTATAACCCTAGGAAAGGTAAAGTGAAGGTAAGATCTACGGACGACCTACAACCCTAGGAAAGGTAAAGTGAAGGTAAGATCTACGGAAGACCTACGACCTTAAATATGATGATATGAGGGTAAAGTCTACGGACGACCTACGACCCTAGGAAAATTAAAGTAAAGGTAATATCCACGGACGACCTACGACCTTAAAAATGATGATGTGAGGGTAAAGTCTATGGACGGCCTACGACCCTAGGAAAAGTAAAGTGAACGTAAGATCTACGAATGACCTACGACCTTAAAAATGATGATGTGAGGGTAAAGTCTACGGACGACCTACAACCATAGGAAAAGTAAAGTGAGGGTAAGATCTATGAATGACGTACGGCCCTAGGAAAATTAAAGTTAAGGTAATGGATGACCTATGACCTTAGAAAAAGATAATGTGAGAGTAAGATCTACAGAAGACCTACGACCCTAAAAAGACAACGCGGAGGTAAGATCTACAGATGACCTACGACCTTAAAAAAGATAACATGAGCATTAAGAGTTAGGGAGTACAATGTACTAGAACCATGACCTTTTGGTTGGTAGTGTAATGATAAATGTTAACTGGGAATTATAAGGATGATATTCTTTGTGGGGATGTTTTGTTGATTTGAGGCTTTCGTGCAAGGTACCAAATCTGGCTCATGCTTCACATGCATTTTGAAGTGTGGCATGATGATCCATGGATATGTTATGCGTTTTAGGATGCAGTGTAATATGCAGTGATGATTATTGTATGCAAAGTGCCCAATATTAGGCTCATTGGGATTTGTTTCCTGTTGTCTTGAAATAACAAAATAGATTGGTGCTTGAAAACTGAGAGAATTGAGTTATAGCCTTGTCGAGTTCACTGGGGATTAAATCTTGCTGAGGAGCAGTGGCTTGACCTGACTTTCCTTACACGCTGGACTTCTTATGGATGACTGACTAGATATAGGGACCTTATCAAATTTCCCAAGTTTCTCGATGTTGGAGAATCGGGTGCTCATCCATCTGTAAGGAGGTGACGAGGGAGAAAGCTTGGTCAAGGTGACCGTTATGACTTGCTACCTGCACATAAAAAACAAATACTTGAACACCATGGAATTCCCTTGGGATGCCTTTATATCCATTTAATTTCATGTTTCACATCTTAGCTTGTGATTATTATTGCCTTATTATTTTAATGCAATGCTTAACAATGAATTTAAATCACAATTCGCATACGAAAAATAAATTAAAAGGACATAACAAAGACTTTTTTGTGAAAGGACACGTTTTATTAATGAGCTTGGCCTGTGAATAGGCATTCGTACATGGAAACAACTCCTAAATGAGGAAGTTGTGAAGAAAAGACAAAATACAACAAGTAAAAAGGCAATAAGAAAATCTTGGACTTCCATTAAAACTGATATTGCTATAGTTCCCATATCCTAGATCTTCCTAGTGTTGAACTTCCAAAAGATAATAGTTGAATTGATCCATCCAGTGTTAGGAGGGTGTACTTGTTATTCGTGAAGAATCTTCAGACTGCAGTCTCTCGCTTTTTGTCCCTAATTTTTGCCTGGATCGCCCTTTTGGGTTTTCAACCCACCGAGATACCCATTTTGGCCTAAGCCTCCCTTTCGAGTTTTCAACTTAGCGGGTTATTCTTCTTTTTTTTTCTTTTTTAGCCCTAACTTTTTCCTAAGCCGCCCTTTCGGGTTTTTGACTTAGCGAGTCTTATTATGCATAGTAATTTTTGACTGAGTCTGAATCGACTGGAAGCGGAACATCTTCCCCATCCATGTTTGTCAGGATTAGAACACCTCCTGAGAAAGCTTTCTTCACGATGTACGAGCACTCATAGTTGGGAGTCCCCTTGCCTCTTGGATCAGAGTGAATTGGGAGAATCTTCCTTAAGACCAGGTCACCTGTGTGGAATTCTCGAGGTCGAATCTTTTTTTCAAATGCTCTCTTGAGATACTGTTGGTATAAATGACCATGACAAATGGCTGCTAGGCGCTTCTCTTCGATGCGATTGAGTTGGTCGAGCCTTGTTTGAATTCATTCAGCTTCATCAAGTTTAGTATCCATCAGGACCCCTAATGAAGGAATCTCCACTTCGACTGGGAGCACCGGGTCCATACCATATACTAGTGAAAAAGGAGTTGCCTCAGTGGAACTACGCATCGAAGTTCGGTAGCTGTGAAGGGCAAAAGGCAACATATCATGCCAATCTTTGTATGTTCTAACCATTTTCCGGACGATCTTATTTATGTTCTTGTTAGCTGCTTCGACTGCCCCATTCATCTTTGACCGGTAGGGTGATGAATTATGGTGCTCAATCTTGAATTCTTCTCACATTTCCTTTATCATTTTGTTGTTGAGATTTGACCCGTTATCAGTGATGATCTTGTTAGGAGTTCCATAACGACATATGATTTCTTTCTTGATGAAGCGGGTAACAACTTGCTTGGTCACATTCTTGTACGAAGCTGCTTCCACCCACTTGGTGTAGTAGTTAATAGAAATGAGAATAATCCTATGTCCATTTGAAGCTCTCGCCTCGATTCGTCCAATCATATCAATGCCCCCACATTACAAACGGCCATGGTGAAGTCGTCACATTAAAAGGGGTGGGAGGAATATGTATCCTGTTAGTGTAAACCTGACATTTGTGGCACATCTTCGCATATAAACAACAGTCACTCTCCATCATCGTCCAGAACTAACTTGCTCGTAGGATTTTCTTGGACATGGAATGTCCACTAGTATGAGTCCCAAAAGATACCTCGTGAATTTCTCGTATGATGGATTCTGCTTTGTGTCTATCCATGCATCTGAGTAGAACCGAATCATAGTTTCTTTTGTACATAACGTCTCCTAACAGTAAAAACATGGATGCCAACCTTCTAAGAGTCCGCTTATCATAAATTGTAGCACCCTCTGGGTACTCTTGCTTCTCAAGATATCTTTTGATTTCGAAGTACCATGGCTTTTCGCCCGACACATCTTCATTTGTGAGACAATGAGTAGGGAAAACGTCTGCTAGTTACTTGTAGAAGGAATCTTATATTGGCTGCATGATTCGGATAACTGACTTTGAACATCACCGCTAAAGTGGCCAGAGCATTTTCCAGTTGATTTAATTCTCTAGGAATATGCTCAAAGGTGATCTCATCAAAAGCGGGAAACAACTCTAATATGTAATCCTGATATGGGACTAAATTAGGGTGTCGTGTATCCCAATCACCTCGTACTTGATATATTACTAAGGCAGAATCCCCGTAAACTTCAAGAATCTTGATCTTCAAATCAATGGCTGCTTCAAGACCCATTACCCAAGCTTCGTATTCTGCAATATTATTCGTACAATCAAAACATAGCCTGTCTGTGAAAGGTATGTGAGTATTGCATGGAGAAATCAGAACTGTCCCAATTCCATGGACCATGGAATTTGATGCACCATCGATTGTGAGAGTCTATCACTCCCCTGGTTTGGGTCCTTCCTTATCATCATGTTTCATAACATCCTCGTCTAGAAAATCGAACTTCATTGACTGATATTCTTCCAATGGCTGGTGAGCGAGATGATCAGGAAGAATGCTACCTTTGATAGCCTTTTGTGTGACGTACTAGATCTCATACTCAGACAAAAGCATTTTCCATCGAGCCAATCTTCCTGTAAGTGTTGGTTTCTCGAAGATGTACTTTATCGGATCCATCTTAAATATCAGAAGTGTAGAATGCGTCAACATGTACTGCCTCAAACGTCAAGCCGCCCATGTAAGAGCGCAACAAGTCTTCTCAAGTAATGAATACCTATATTCACAATCAGTAAACTTCTTGCTCAGGTAATAGATGACGTATTCTTTTCGTCCCGTATCATCATGTTGTATGAGCACACAACCCATAGAACATCCAAGCACAGTCAAATACATAATGAGAGGTCTCCCTGGAACTGGAGGTATGAGTATTGGTGGTTCCTGAAGGTACTGCTTAATCTTTTCGAAGGCTTCTTGACAACTTTCATCCTAATGGACATCTTGAATCTTGCGTAACAATTTAAAGATGGGTTCACAGGTAGCAGTAAGATGAGAAATGAACCTAGCTATATAATTCAACCTTCTAATAAAATCTCGTACTTCTTTTTCATTTTTCGGTGCTGGCATATCCTGTATTGCTCTTACCTTGTCAGGATCTACTTTAATTCCTCATTGACTTACGATAAAACCAAGTAACTTGCTCGATCGAACCCCAAAGGTGCACTTGTTGGGTTTAAGCCTTAACCTAATTTTCGTAGATGATCAAACAACTTCTATAAATGGGCCAAATGTTATTCTTCAGTTTGCAATTTTGCGATCATATCATCCGCATACACCTCAATCTCTTTATGAATCATGTCATGAAAGAGAGTCCCTATAGCTCGCTGATATGTCGCACCAACATTTTTGATACCAAAAGGCATGACCCTATAGTAAAAGGTATCCCAAGGAGTTGTGAAAGTTATTTTATCCATGTCTTCAGGAGCCATCTTTATTTGATTGTAACCCGAGAATCCATCCATGAAAGAGAACACAGAAGACTGAGCAACAATATCAACCAATACATCAATATGAGGCAATGGAAAATCATCCTTCGAGCTTTCTCTAATCAAATATAGGTAGTAAACACACATATATACCTTACCATCTTTCTTAGGTATAGGCATAATGTTAGCAATCTAAGGTGGATAATTTATCACAGATAGGAAGCCTGCATCAAGTTGTTTATGAACTTCTTCTTTGATCTTTAAAGCCATGTTGGGTATGGTCCTTCTCGGCTTCTGCTTTATAGGAGGACATTCTGGCTTGAGTGGCAATCAGTGCATCACTATATCAGTGTCTAAACCGGGGATGTCTTTGTACGACCAGGCGAAGACGTCAGCATACTCTCGAAGAACCTCAATCAACCCCTTTTTTTCATCACTTTTCAAAGTAGCACCTATCTTGACTTCTCCTTTTACCTCTTTAGTATTGAGATTGATAACATATGTTTCTTCCTGATATGGCTGTATGATCTTCTCTTCCTGTTTTAAGAGTCTTGCTAGTTCTTCAAGGACATCACAATCTTCCCCACTATCTTTGTCAACATGGTCAACTGAATTCTCGGGATATTAGGAACCATATCACTATCATTTCCGATGGAATTCGAGACAGATATGCATGATTGATGATTTTATGTTTTATTTTAGATAGTGCAAGAAAGTATTTAGAATATGAAGAGAAAAGCATTGCCATTTTTACTTTGAAAAGTAAAAGTAAAAGAAAGACAAGGAACAAAGTTGTATGCGAAAGTGCAATTTTCATTCAATTTTAAATGGAGATTGAAACATAAGGGGCCCCTTCTACAAGCTGTCTCTATGCCTTGGGCAGGGCATATGACTTAATGGAAACATAAAATTACACATCAAGGAAAACAACTTCAGGGATGTCCACGACAGTCAAATTGCTGAGCTTTTGGTCTGGCACAATCTGATAGATAAATCTGGAAACATATTCATCGTCACCTTCATCATCTGTTCAGAGAACTTGTCCTTCTTTGCTTGTACCAGCATTGATGAACACTTTAGAAATAGGGGGAACCTGCTTTCCTTTGAGAGGAAGCAAACTAGCTTACATGGAGGATGATGGCTGATACCTAAGACCACAGTGATCTTTATTCTCAGGTACTTAGACCAATTTACCCTAACCATCATGGGGAGATCTAGCTTCTATGAGGGCTTTTTAATTATTCAAAGAGGTCATGGGTGCTTCAGACTTCTTACCTTCCACGACGGGGAACTTGTTGACAGAAACAATCTCCAGAGCTTGAAAGGGAAACTCCTGCACCTCACCTTCCACTTCCACATAACAGTAGGTTGTCAGATTGTTAATCACTACACCTTATTCTCCATAAATGGCAACAACTTTATCATTCACAATGAAATTCAGGCGTTGATGAAGAGTGGATGTCACAGCTCTGGCTACATGGATCCACGGGCGACCCAAAAGGAAAGTATAAGACAGACGAATGTCCATAACATAGAATGACAAATAGAAAGTGTAGGGGCCAATCTTGACCGGCAAGTCCACTTCTCCCTCCACAAATCTCCTTGAACCGTCAAATGCTCGAACACTTAGGGTGGAAGGCCTCATTATCACCTCGTCCATATTCAGCTTAAACAGAGTAGTCTTAGGCATCACATTGAGTGAAGAACCCGTATCTACCAAAACTCGAGATAAAACCGTATCCAAATACTTCATAGAAACTTGTAGAACTTTGTTGTGGGTTCTTCCTTCAACTGGGAGCTCATCATCACAAAAACCTAAACAATTTCCTATAGCAATATTGGTTATGATCCCTTCAAACTGGGCCACATAAATGTATTGTGTAACATGGGCGAATCATAAAATATTCAGTAAAGCATTATGGTGGGTCTCCAAACACAAGAAGAGAGACAATATGGATATCTTGGATGGCGTCTGGTTGAGTTGATCCACCATTTTGTAATCACTTCGCTTAAGAATCCTCAAAAACATTTATGCTTCTTGTCCTACAGAAAGTTCAGGTTGGTTATCAATCACTTTCTTACCCCTAGCTTTGGCCAAAGAATCAATGTTACTTTCTTTGGGAGGCGGTGGTGGGGGAGAAAAGATCCTGCCACTACGAGTCATGTTATTAGTTCCTGCAATGTTGGTAACACTCCTGTTAGCTACTGGAGGACACTTGTATTTCTTCCTAATAATATAGACCATATTATACTCCCACAATACTGCCTTTGAGTTGTTACATAGAGGAGGAACAGGAGCTTGAGTTGCTGCGGGGATAACTAGAGCTTGAATCATTAATGGGGTAGTAGGAGCCTGAATTGTCAACGGGGTACCCGGTGTTACTGATATGCTTATCGGATAATAAGTAATTTCCAAGACATCAATTTCTTCTTCTCGAAATATCTTCTCTACCTTTAGGACACCTTCATCCATTAGTTGTTGGATAGCAGTCTTAAAACTAGTACACTCTTCAAGTTTAGAGGAACATGTTAAGCAAAAATCATGGAGTTCTTTCAACACCTCGTGATCCAACAAATGTTCTCTAATAGTTTCTAATGACATCTTGATCTCGTCAACCTTGGTTACCAGAGTCTGTTCACTACTTTCTTCAAAAGCATTGACCGATGCCCCAGGGTGAGGAGTCATGGGATTATTCTAAGTATTAGGACCAACAGGGTTGAAATTTATGTCCTTTGCATCGAGGAGGTCTTGAACTTTACATTTAAATGCTCTAAAATTCTCAATCGTGTGACCTGGGGCTCCTAAAAGAAATTAACAATGAGCATTAATGTCATACCCCCTGGGAGAGGATTTGGTGGTGGACCAAGTTCACGTAGTTGAACCAACTAATTGGTAAGTAACTGAGGAAGAAGCTGAGCACATGACATAGGAATGGGATCAAATCTTCTTTCAGGCGCTCTTTGTCTCCGTGGAGCTCTCAGACCTTGAGGTAGCAAATTCTGTTGTTGATAACTTGGAGGTGGTGCAAATTGTTATTGTGGAAGATATTGTGGTTGAGGAGAGAAAGGCCGTTGTTGGGCCATCCAGGGTGCTGGAGTTGTAGCAGCATACACTTGAGGAACATATTAGTTAAGAACTGCAGCAGGTGTTAGAAAATAAGGAAACCGAACTTGAAGATATGTAGGAACTTTCCCTTGGTTGATGGTGACAACACTAGTATCACCCTCTTTTTTCATGATGAAACTAGAAAAATAGCTTCCTACCAATGCCAGTATTATTGTTGGTATTATTAGGGATACCTTGGGTCATTCCATCCTTAATACAAGTTTCAACATGTTCTCCAATAATGACCATATCAGAGAAATAAGTAGAGGTATTGTTGAGCATGTGTTAGAGATAAGGACATCGTAGAGTACCCGTAAACAAATTAATCAATTCACGATCCAAGAGAGGAGGTTGGACCCTTGCATCCAGTTCACGCTATTTTGAGCATACTCTATGAACGACTCTTCAGATTTCTGTATCATCCATTGAAGCTGAGTATGGCAAGGAGCCATGGAAGTATTATAATGGTAATGTTTCAAAAAGGAGTCATCAAGCTCTCCCTAAGTAATGACATGAGTTTTTTCTAGTTGTATATACCATTCCAACGGTGCCCCGGTCAAACTATCTTGGAAGAAGTGTATGAGTAACGGTTCATTTTCAGCATAGACTGCCATCTTGCAACAGTAGGAACGAAGATTAGTCTCTGAACAGGAGGTGCCTTTGTATTTGTCAAAATCAGGAACCTTGGACTTGGGAGGGATAACTACCGCGGGCACGAGAAAAATTGCAGCAGTATTGAATCCCAAAGTATTGATAACCTCCATGGCTTTGAGATGCTCTTCAAGATCATGGTACGCTTTTGCAGTTTCAACAAATCCAGCGGCAAGATTCACCTGGGGTTCATCAAGATCAATGACGTCATGATGATCTTCAACATCATTCCGAGGAGCTCCAGTAGGGGTCTAAACATTTTCATTACCATTCCACCCATTAGCAGAAGTGGAGGGGGCAATAGTAGCAAGCTTGGCAACACTTTGATGTAGCTCTTCTTGACCCTTGATGACAGCATGAAGGGTTTCCATAAGCTAATCCATGCGAGTGACCATGGTGTCCATATCTTGGCGGAGAGCATTCTGATTCTCTTTGAAAAGATCCATAAGTCTTCACTGGTTGCTTCTTGTATGGTAGGGATATGGAGAATTCGTCTTTGTTGTTCACTGAATTCTTCGGAAAAGGGACCCCAATAAGTTTTTTGTTGTGAATAATGAATGCATGATAGTATGAATGAAGGTTTTATCTTCATTTCCGAGTAAATCCAAAGACTCGTCTATCTTTTAAAATTTTGTTTTCATTTTTGAAGAGCACGACCAATGAGACTTATTTTTGGAATTCCTTAGACATAAGATGTATATACATGATGGTATGATGTCATGGTATGCTATGGCAGGAGATTTCAGCTCCACGTATTCTGGATAACCACTGTGTAGTCCTTTGCATAAACTGAAAGTAACATGATCAAAAGTCTGACATCACATGCATGAAGTCAAAGTAACCACCTATAAGATATATACTAGAGGTTTATCACCTACCGAACAAGGTTCTAGGGATACTTTAGAGTCTATGCTCTTCCTTTGGATATATTGACGTCCAAATTAGTCGGTAATTAATAATATTCGCAGGAAAAACTCATCCGAGTGCAACATCATGTGACAACTATTTCCAGATTACTCCGTTATATTCTCCGCACTACACCTAAAAAGGCCAGGATGGGTTAATGGTTCTACAACTCTCAGCTTCTCTGGTTCCCGGGACAAAAGCAATAATGTCTTCCCAATTAATCGGTAAACAACGCTACTTTCAAGGGGACCTCCACTGAGTGGGGGATTTTCATGCCTCCTTCTTCGAGATTACTCCCTCAAAGTTAGCATGACTATACTGCCCGTCCTAATCCTAAGTGTAACTCAAATTCGGGTATAAGACTTATCAAATGTAATCACCCAACCCAACATCACAAAAGAAACAACATATCCAGAATGTGTGAGTAGAAACAATATAATGCAATATATACAAAAGTAAAAAATAAAGAAAAGAAATAAAGAAATAAATAAACACCCAAAGAGACAAATAAACAAAAATAGGAGAGACTCACGAAAGAAAGGTCCCCAACAGAGTCTCCAACTGAAGCTACCGGAAAAAAACACAGAGCCACCACCGAACTTTATTTATCCCGAAGGAATGGGAAATATAGAGAAAACCATAAGAGAATGGATAAGATGGTCTTGCGACCAATAGAAATGGTAAGGGAGTCGGTTATGTGAGGGGAAGGTATTAGCACCCCTCACATATGTTGTACTCAACGGGATCCATTTTGTTTGTCTGCTTCTAAGGGTGTGTTTATCTATAACTATATTTGTTAAGGGGAATGTAAATGGTTTTTTATAAGTGCGTTCGTGAGGTCTCACCACCCTTTTCCTATGTATCCAATGAAGGAATCAGAACACCGTAGTTCTTCTAAAAAATGTTGGTTCTTTGTGTTTTTTAGTGGGTGATGTTAACACATGCATTATAGCAATAGGCACGACCTGTATCGCGGTAGAATGGAGATAACATACCCTTTTTGGGAGATATTTGATTTTTTGAACGTTTTGTTAAGTTTTAGAATGAATTTGAGTAATGATTAAATGTTTTTGGTTTTTTGATTTGGGAATGAGAAGTTTTAATTACAAAATAAAAGTAAAAGGAGAAGTTTACCCTAATGTTGTCATGTACAATGGTGAGCTAAAAGTCTACCTCGACATAAAGTGATCGAAATGGGATTTAATCGCCTCATGGAGATACCTAAAGGAGTACGGTATCAAGGTTTGAACGGGAAAATAAAGAAACTTACATTCTAAATGTTTTTTATGATTTTTTATCAAATTAAATAAATGATGAATCTAAAGTAAATTAGAACCTATTTCTAAAATATCTTTGTTATTTACATGATTTTAAAGTAATATTAAAAACAAATTATAAATTAATTCTAAATCTATATATTTTTATATATTATTATTATTATTATTATTTTATAATACCTAAAATCAATAAAAGAAATTAAAACTAAAACAATAAAAAAAGAAGAGAAAAATTACAAGGTACGAGAAGATAGAGGGGGGAGGCAAAGTTCTGAAGACGGGTATGGGGAGAAAACTAGCACAGAAGCCCAATAGTATGGTCCAACAGAAGTTTTGTTTGCAAGGTAATGGAATAAAAAAATGGTGCAGCCTGGGCTTAGCGGAGTGGTATAACGAGTAAACTCAATGCCCACACCATTCACCTATTTTCCAGCATGATTGTATCAAATATTTTTATTAAACTAAAAAAAGAATTAACAGTGAAAAAACCAAAAGAGGAATTAGGGTTCGTCATCGCCATCTTCTCCTTCATGATGCACATACCTCTCCCTTCTTCCCTCTCTGTTATCCGATTACCACATATGCGTCTGCACTTCTGCTCTCTCAACTTCGTCACATCCGATTGAATGTCCAGATTGCCACCTCTGTCTCATATCACGATTCAACACTTTGGTGCGCTTTCGTGAAACTGCTCATCACCTTCTCAGATTGAAACAAAATGAGCAAAGAAACACATAGATCATGGAGACTAAATAGGCTTACCTTCAGTGACACTCTGATCGCAAAAGCTCCAATTGAAATCTAGAGGTAATAATATGCTTCCATCTTCGCGTTTCTTTTGTTTGATTTTGGTAGATTCTAAATTCTCCTTTCTTCATGCTTTCAGTTATTTGTGGTGTTTTTGCTTCATAATCAGTATGCAATTGTGATACGGTGGTAGAACCGACTGTTTTGAAAATGCTGGTTTGCGTTTTGCATTTTGTATTCGGAAAATGTCGCGGTAAGCAAGAGTCACCACCGACTTTTATTTTATCTAATAGGAAAGGAAAAAACCACATAAAAATTCCTTTTTCGAGATTTTGAGTACGGGGGGTAGATTATAGAAAGGGAAGGTGTTAGCACCCTTTCTATCCATGGTTTTCCATGGGCTCTTAGGTACTTGCTCATCTTTTAAAAATTGTTTGTGTGTGTTTGTTTTGAAAAGTTTTGTTTTACTTCGTTTTAACCCTTGCTTCTGTCCTCAAGAGTGTTACGAATTTGTTTTTGAAAACTTTGTTTGAAAACTTTGTTTGAAAAAAGTGTTTGGTGTGAAAAAGTTTGATTTGAGCAAGTATCTACTAGCATCTACCTACTCGAAAAAAGATTGTTTCTGTTCTTGTTTCCTTTAGACAGTGCTATCCCACTATTAAGGAGTAGGTAGTACCGTCGTTGGAATTTGTGAGGGTGAATTCGTAAGGGACGTACGATCACTAAAGCAATGTTAGGACGTCTTAGTAATAACCCTAAAGTCTTAAGATCATATTCGAGGGAACATTTCCAAGGCAACCTTTCCGAGGCAACATTTCCGAATGGGACATTTGATCTTTGTTTAGACAGGAGGGAAACCACTAAGACACCCTATACTTAATGATCGTTTACCGAAGGCAACCGAAGTGAGAGTATACCCTAGGAATGCGCATGTGCGAGTGATTTGATTTCGGTTATTATCTTTGCACATTAGGGTTTTCTAGCCATTTTAAATTATCATGCAATCTTGTCATATAATCCTATTAACATACATCTAAATAGTTAATATTTGCGAGAATTAAAATGCGAAAAATAATATGAAGCTAAGTTGGGACCTGGTGATCGAACCCAGGCCTTTAAGCTTTCTCACACTGCACGCTTGCCAACTGAGCTGGCTATGTTAGTTGTATAAACAATAACCAATAAATATTATATGATAAAAACAAAAGGCCAAACTGAGCTGGCTATGTTAGTTGTATAAACAATAACCGATTAATATTATATGATAAAAACAAAAGGCCAAACTTTGGAACGCGCAAAATTCAAACGGACGAGTCACATGCTGCCACGCCATCATCGTCTTCACTGGCCTGTCGTTTTAGAAATCAAAACTTTTACCTACGAACATTCACTGTATGTATAGCCCTGCGTATTTCCAAAATCTTGTACATGTATGATAAATGCAAACCAATGGTACCAATCAACTCGTTGCAACCTCACGAGCATCATGGTACCATTATCACTGGCCAATTTTCATTGTATGAGAAATCCCTAAAAACGAAGCACGAACCCTAGCCATGGCATCTTGGTGTACAGTCAATAAAATTGCAATTAAATACAATTATTAGCTTGCAAACATCTCAAGGATTACAAATATGTCAATTAATCATGCTAAATATGCCAAAATCAAGATATTCGAATTCAAGAAAATGTGCAAACTGTGTGACTCTTACAGGGCATTTCAAGGTGTGGTGAAGCTTGCTAGCGATTGAAACATGATCCTGGCGAGTCCAGAAATTGATTGGTATGCTTAGAATGGCTTGAGATGGCCTGAAACTTGGAAATCAATTTGCAACTTTTTCTTGAATTTTTGAAATTCGTTCTCTCTCTTGCACGCCTCTAGCCTCTGCTTTTTTGATCTGCCTTTGTTCCTTATGTATCCTAGAATGTATTAGGGTTACAATTTGTTTCAAATCTTCTCCAATTATGAATACCGATTCATGATTCAATCCTTGCACCAAATCTTTCCAAATCAAGCAAATTCAATCTTTTTGTGTCCAAATGGAGCCTTGCACGATTTGATCTTGTCTCCAGCTGTGCAATGGACCTAATCATGCACAAACTCTCAAGATTTAATTAGTTTTTGATATTTTCATTATTTTATATTGATTTTATTTGATTTAAATGAAATAAAATCAACATAAATAACAAAAATAAAAGAATGACAAGTGGAAGGTCTCATGGGTCGTGGGTCACATTACAAACTCAGTGCAAGCATAAAAAGTTGGACCCATTTGACAAAAACTGCAATTTTGGACACTTTTGACTTTTGGGAATTGGGCAAAAAGGGTCAACTTGGCCAATGCATAACTCTCTAAATTTTAACCCTAGAGATGTGTTCTGGGACTTTTTAGAAGGCTTAAGATGTCCTCTAAGCAACCCTTTTGGTCTTATCTCAATTGAAACTTCCATGTTAATCTATGAAGCTTTGACCCAAAAGGTGTTTTTGTTGACTTTTCAAAATGACCTATAATGTCCAAATTCACATCTTCTTGTGAGTGCATATTTTGAACTTGGGAGCTGAAGATGAATTGTAGGGAATTACATCCTCTTAAAAATGAGCTTTGGATGGGTCATTTTTGATAAAGTATGAGAAAGTTATACTTTGTCAAAGTTGAGTTAACTTTTCCTGCAAAACCCTAATTTAGCAACTTTTGGGTTTTGATGAATTGTGAGCAATCCTTGAGGAATCATGATCAACCCTTTATCAAATGATGAATAATACTTCAAAATTATAATTTTGACCAAAAATCTTGAAGTTTGACTGTATGTGGGCCACAATTGACTTTTGCCCTAGCACTGTCGATTTTCAGGCCTTTGAGCAGTTGATTGAGTAAATTTCCTCTACAAGGCTTGAAACTTGGCATGGATGATCTTGAGAACATATTAGGACAATGGTGAGCATCTGGGGTCCTTTGGACTCAAGTATCTTGATACAAAATGAAACCCTAATATGAGGTAGACTGCCTTAGGAGAGAGTTTGTTTGGTCAACCCTTGGAATTCCTTGAGAAATTTGAAGACCTCACTTGACATGTATTGAGAAATATGGGAGGGAAAATTTTAGGTTACAACAACAATCTTTCTATTGTTTCAAAGATGGTGAAGCAGAGAGGAAGATGAGATTGATGAATATTATGCAGTAGAAACTCGGAGTGAAGAATCCAGTGATTAGATGCAGAGATAATTTAATGATTGATGAAAAGAATTTTCGAGAGAAATGTCAGAAATCTCAGAGATTCAAAGATGAGTCTTTTGTGATTCTCTGTGTATTTGTGAATTGTTTGCTTGTGAACAAAATCGTGTAACTAGTTTCTCTGCCCTTTTGTGTATGAAGGTTGTGTATGAAGGTTATTCAATGAGAAGGGCTATTTGGTTTTGAAGCTATATATTTGCAGTGTGTTTTTTATTTTCTCGCCCCCTCCTCTAGTCAAGGAAACTGTGGTTTTTTATATTGAAATAAAGGTGGAAATTGGGGGGAAATTTGGTGAAGTTTAAACAATTCTGGTGTGTTGACTTTGAACATTTCGGATGCAGGTTTTATGTGGCCTTATTTGATGTTATTTTGGGACTGTTTTGGACACGTTTGATTTTATTTCTGCAGGTTTGGGACTAGGTCTGTACAGGCTATTTATGCAGGTCCTTTTGGATTGTTTTGGTTAGGTGACATCTTTCTAATCTCAAACTTTTCCTCTTCTTCTATCTGTGATGTAGAGCTATTCTGCTTTTCACACAATTTCTGAAGGGTTTGTACTTTTATGAACTTTATGATACAATTAGGGTTTTGTGAGCTATTGCTAGTTTGACGTGTTTTTATGAACTTCTGCTGTTTTGGGCTTTTAGTTTGCTGCTATTTGCTAGTCTTGCTTCTGTTTTGTTTGGTCATGGTTGTTTAGCAGTTTGCTGCTGTTTTGGGTTGCTGCTTTGCTGCTGTTGGCTGTTGTTCTACTATTTTTCTTGTTTTGATTACAATTGTTGTTTGTATATTTGCTGCTTTGCTTGTTTTGGCAGTTTTGTTGCTGTTTTTTACTTTCATATTTGTCCAATTGAGGCTGTTTCTTTGACAGTAATAAACAGGACAGTAGGCCTGACTTTTGGCAATTCTTTTGACTGGCTTTTTTTTTGCAGCAAAATTGTTTGTAAATTTCTTTTCCTCTTGTGAACCAAAAACCCAAACTTTTGTGATTTGCAAAATAGGAGAATATAGCCCCATGATTGACTCAACCCATTTTAATTTCTGATTCCAAATACAAACCCTAATGATGAAATGAAAATTCTATTTTCACAATGAGTTCTTGTTTGGAATTGTATTCACATATTGATGGTTTTCTAACTCTTTCCATCTTTCTTGTTTCATGAGAAATGAGGATTGGATGGAAAAAGCAAGGTTGAAAGATGCAGAAGCCATGGCTAGAAAGGAGTGATGACAAATTTCTTGAACATGAAGCAAAGAAAACTTGAAGAACAATCATTTCTTTCTTTGTAAACAAAACATTTGTAACTTGTATTTCAAATTTGTAACTTGCTTTGTAAATTGCCCACAAATGTAATGAATACGAAACTTGAATGTCTTCTCGTTGGACCTTATGAATGATGAATTTGTTGTATGGAAATTAGACAGTTCTTGAATCTCGATTAAAATTTGAAATTCCCACTTGAATGGTTTGAATGATACATCTTGCCTTTGTAACTTGAACTTCAAGAAATCACAGATGACCTTTGTAACTTGTATTTCAAGTAAACCATATGCCTTGTCTTCCAAGCTCAATCTTCATATTGTGTCCAAATCAAACTTGCACTCTCAATAAGAACATTAACCTTGATATCTAAACCACAAGTGACTTGTAACTGAAGCAACAAATACATGCCTTGATTATCACACGAGTTCTCAACATCATCTCTTGTTCCATGGCTCAAATACGTGTAATATTAGTCACAAACCCTTGACAACAGTTTTGAAATATTTACCTGGCTAAAATATGATATGCACATTGATGAAGAAAGATCTCGAAGTGTTGAAGATAATCGAAACTCTAATCCAGGACTTTGAAGAATATCCCTGTGACTTGACGAAGAAGGAATGCCATTACACCTCAGAACTTCATTCCTCAATCCACTTCTAAAGAACCAAATGAATTTACCCTTAACTTGATGAAGAAACTTCAAACCAAAATTAAACATAAGGATGGCACAACCCTAATTCTTTAACCAAAGTGCCTGATTCCCTGAGATGCATTATATGCAAACGACTTAGTTAATAAGATGCAAATGGGACACAAAGTCTAAGCCAGACAAAAGTAAATGATATGGAAAATTTGGGGTACGATTGGTAGATATGTTTATGGGGACACTGCAAGGTCCTTATTATTCAATGATTATTGGAAGTACCTCTAATGGGTTTTCAGAATTGGTTATGGCTGGTGAACATGTTGAAGTTGGCATCAAACTGGGGAAAATTCAAGCTGTTAATGCAAGTTCTTCAAATGCAACGAAAAAGCCTTTTGGGGGATATGCTAAGAAGAGAGAAGGAGATACTAACACTGTGTTTTCCTCCAAAGGTAAAGGAAATTCATACCAAGCATCCTATCAGCAAGTTGCTACAATAATTTCGTCAATTTTTCAACATAGTGTTGCTCCTCAACGACCGTAATAAAATTATGCTCCCAGATAGTATCAACAAAAATTAAAGTATTCCGAGAGAAACTTTGACCCAATAATAATCTCCTATGCACAACTATTACAAGGCCTACTCAAATTACAATTAGTAGAAATCTGCACTTTGAATCCTCCAACAAAGTTTCCTGCCAATTATGATGCTAATGCAAGATGTGACTTTCACTATGGGGTGTCAGGTCACGATACTGAGAACTGTAGATCCTTGAAACATAATGTCCAAGATTTGATTGACTCAAAGGCTATTGAATTTACTCCAAGGGATCAACCAAATGTAATATAGGATCCAATGTCGTCTCGGCACGATCCAACCACAAATGTCGTCGAAAGACATGAAGGATTTAACCTAGTAAAAGATATGAATCAACTGAGGATTTCTTTGTCCTTCATCAAGAAGAAGCTACTTGAGCACGACATTTTTTTGGGTTGCACATTATATTGCAAGCAACGTGGAGACCAGCCCAAGGGATGTGAAGAGTTAAAGTTGGGAATTCAGAAACTGATTGATCAGAATTTCATTCAGTTCGACAGACCCTCAGACAATGATCTTTTTTACATACTATGAACATGGTGTATGGATGTCCTGGCCAATACCAAGTCTTTTACATAAACTCGGTAAGAGTATTTTTTATGCAAATGCATGTTACTCTATGCAGAGGGGGAAAATTTGCAAGGCATTACTATAGATCTTTTCAAATTTTCTGTAGAGACTCACGAGGGTGCTCCGTAGTAAGAAGAGACCTTCAAGTTTTTATGGATAATGAAACTATCCACATCCTCAAAGATAGGAATTAAAATGGCGTGAATATGATGGACACTTATTCGGATGAGCTTGTCTTACATATCAACGCGGTGATTCCTCCAGAAACTCATGCCAAATTCATGGAATTAGGATTGATTGGTGCCAGTCGTGATGGTGATCTTAGTCAGTACCAAGCATATAATGTAAATTTAATGAGAGGGAATCTGGTACAAACACATGAGGATTTTTATAGGCAAGACAACATGACTATGACTCCTTCTGAATTTGTTGTAAAGATTCTTATGGATACTCTATTGTGAATAAATACCTTTAACACCTTCAACGTCTCTTAGATCAAAGTACTACCCAGGCTTACAAAGAAGCACCAAATAACAAGATAGCAGTTATTGCTATACAATATGACCCCGTTCCAATACAAGTGGCAGCAAAGGAACCTCCTCGAGGATCACCATGCCAGGTCCTATACAATTCGAAAGTACCAAGGTAATAACCTGGAACTATGGGGAGATATGTATTATCATGGAGAAAAATGTAACACTCTGATTTTGTTGAAATTATTTTATTTAAATTAATAAGGTGTTGTAATGTATTTGTATGCGTTGGTGAATTTTACGATGTGTTGTGATGCAATTTTTGGGAATTAGATGCTTTGGAAATTATAGAAGTTTAGATGATAGGGGTGTATGACCAAAACTGTAGAAACATAAGGGTATGGTGAGATAAACAATTTCCTAGTATCATTTGAATTAAAATATTAGACTTATTAATATTGTATAATAATTAAATAAGTTATTCTAGTAATAAGAGGAAGGGTATAATTGGAATAGTGATTTAGGGGTCCAAGGTATAGATAAGTCAAAACAATAGGAATAGAAGAGTATTCTTATTTAGATCGATCATTGAAATGAGAGAAGAGCATAAGCGAGAAAGACGAAGAGCTAGGAAGAGAGGAACCATTGTTGAAGTTTGATGAATCTACAACTTAAGGTAAGGGTGGGGTCCCGACTCTCTAATAAGTGGTATAATTGTGGGTATGTGATGATATGAGTGTTATGTTTTGGGTGTAGATTATGTTTTGAAGTTGATTGTTATAATCGATTGAATTGATGCAATTGCAGTTTTAATCTGAATGGAATTTATATGTGTTATGTGGCTTGAAAATTATAGGATTTGTTATGTTTTATTATGGTCACAAAACTTAATTTTGGGTGACTAAGGTTTGATTCTCGTAGCAAAAAATTTACTGGTTTTGGGCTTCTACAATAGTGGGAATCAGGTACACTCTCTGCTGGAATTGATTCCCACGTGTATTTTTGAATATGGTAAGAAAAATTGTGAGGTGGGAACTGGGTACCCTCCCTGCGGACCGATTCCAACTCAAGCTGACAATTTTTCAAAACATGTAAAATTTATAACTTTTGACTCGGGTATCCGTTTGGCACGCCGTTTGGACCGTTGGAGAGTGTTGTACCCAAAAATTTTCCCTCTCATATTTCTCAATACATGTCAAGTGAGGTCCTCAAATTTCTCAAGAAAGCCCAAGAGTTGACCAGACAAACTCTCCTAAGGCAGTCTATTCCAAATTAGGAATTCATTTTGCATCAAGATGCTTGAGTCCAAAGGATCCCAAATGCTCACCATTGTCCTAATGTGTTCTAAAGATCATCCATATCAAGTTTCAAGCCTTGCAGAGGAAGTTTGCTCAGTCAATTGCTTAAGTGCCTAGAAATCGACTATGCTCGGTCAAAAGTCAACTGTGGCCCACATACAGTCAAACTTCAACATTTTTGGCCAACATTCTCATTTTGAAGTATTATTCATCATTTGATCAAGGGTTGATCATGATTCCTCAAGGATTGCTCACAATTCATCAAAACCCCAAAGTTGCTAAATTAGGGTTTTGTAGAAAAAGTCAACTAAACTTTGATCAAGCATAACTTTCTCATACTTTATCAAAAATGACCCATCCAAAGCTAATTTTTAAGAGGATGTAATTCCCTACAATTCATATTCAGCTCCCAAGTTCAAAATATGCACTCACAAGAAGATATGAATTTGGACATTATAGGTCATTTTGAAGATTCAACAAAAACACCTTTTGGGTCAAAGCTTCATACATGAACATGGCAGACTAAATTGAGATGAGACCAAAAGGTTTGCTTAGATAACATCCTAAGCTTTCTAAAAAGTCCAAAAACACATCTCTAGGGTCAAAATTGAGGGAGTTATTCATTGGCCAAGTTGACCTTTTTTGCAAAATTGCCAAAAGTCAAATGTGTCAAAAATTGCATTTTTTGCTAAATGGGACCAACTTTTTATCCTTGAACTGAGTTTGTAATGTGATCCGCGACCCATGAGCCTTTCCACTTGTCATTATTTTATTTTTGTTATTTATTTTGATTTTATTTCATTTAAATCAAATAAAATCAATATAAAATAATGAAAATATCAAAAATCAATAAAACCTTGAGATTTTATGCATGATTAGATTCATTATACAGCTGGAACAAGATAAAATTATGCAAGGCTTCATATGGACATAAAAAGATTGAAATTGCTTGTTTTGGAAAGATTTGGTGCAAGGACTAAATCATTGATCAATCTTCATAATTGGAAAAGATTTGATACAAACTTTAACCCTAATGCACTCTATTATACATAGTGAACAAAGGAAGACCAAAAGAAGAGGTGGAGAAATCATGAAAGAGGCAGAACCAATTGCAAAAATTCAAAGAAAAAGTGCAGACCAAATTCCAAGTTGCAGGCCATCTCAAGCCATTCTAACCATACTAATCATTTGCTGGACGTCTCAGAATCGTGTTTCAATCTTTAGCAAGCCTCCCTACGCCCTGAAACACGTTGTAGCAATCACACGATTAGCTTAGAAATTCGTTTTTATTTTTATGGATTTATGCATCATTTGCACATTTTGATTATAGATTCTTCTTCCTTATTGAGTTTGCAAGCTAATCACTATATTCAATTGCACATTTATTGACTGTACATAAAACTGCCATGGCTAGGTTATTTTTCTTTGTTTTTAGGGATTTCTTATACAGGGAAAATTAGGCATTGATAATGGTACCAAGATGCTCGTGAGGTTGAAACGAGTTGATTGGTACCATTAGATTTCATTTATCATGCACGTACATGATTTTGGAATGGACAGGGGCTATACCTACGCTTGATGTCCGTAGGTAAAAGTCCTTTTACTTAAAACGACAGAATCAATGAAGAAGACAATGGCGTGGCAGTGTGTGAATGGCTCGTTTGAATTTCCACGCATTTTGGGAGACGTGGTATGTTGTTTGCATTATATTCCATTTATTTCATTATTATCACAATTGACATGTTAGCGCAGATGGTGAGGATGTTAGCCTTTGATGCCCATGTCCTGGGTTCGATCCCAGGCGTGTGCATTTTATTTTCTCAACAATTTCAGGTAAATCCAGTGCTTCCCATTCTCAAGCGTATTCCATGCACTCTAAACATCAGCCATCTGATGTACTCCTGGCCAGATCCAATATGCCCATAATGAAGGACCACCATGCGCCCCAGTCAAACGTGCACATGGGATTGGGAAAAGTCAACAAGGCCAGGAGCTTGTTGGGCCAAGAAATTGCAAACAACACCCCCCTTTTTGCTAAACATCGGGCCCATTACTAATCCTCTTTATATTTCTTTTTTCTTTTTTCTTTTTATTCTTTTAATTTTCTTTATTTAATTTAATTTGCAAAATAATTAATTTTTCACCAAAATCATAAAATCAAGAGTTTTACAAAAAATTAGAATTAGGTTTTTTTTAATCAAATTTAATTTAATATTAGTTTAATTTAATTTAGGGAAATTCTAACTTTTTTATATAATTAAAATCAATTTGAAAAATTAGGGTTAGATTCTTGATTCAATATTTATTTCTTTCTCAAAATAAAAATACAAAAATAGGTTAATTTAATTATTTTTCTTAAATTAAAATTAATTAGTAATTAGGTTCTTTTTTATTCAATTGAGCTTTATTTTATCAAATAACAAAAAACGACAAAAAATGATTTTCCCTTTAAATTACAATTAGGTATAGTTGGGGTCAAAACCCTAATTATTTTGCATTCGATTCATCGCGTGTGTTTATTATTTTTGCAATATTGATGTATCTGTCCACGGTATGTAATAGTTTAATCTAGGACTTTCTTTATTTATCCTCTTTTACGGGTTTTTTTGGCTATGTAATTAATCCCTATTCCCCGAAGCCTTGTAATAGCGTAGGTTTATTTTCTCGCATTTTAATTCTCGCAAATATTAACTATTTAGATATATGTTAATAGGATTGTATGACAAGATTGCATGATAATTTAAAACAGCTAGAAAACCCTAATGTGCAAAGATAATAAATGAAATCAAATCACTCGCACATATCACTCTTAGGGTATACTCTCACTTCGGTTGCCTTCGATAAACGACCATTAAGTATAGGGTGTTTTAGTGGTTGCCCTCCTGTCTAAACAAAGATCAAATGTCCCGTTCGAAAATGTTGCCTCGGAAATGTTGCCTCAGAAATGTTGCCTCAGAAATGTAGCCTCGAATATGATCTTAAGACTTTAGGGTTATTACTAAGACGTCCTAATATTGCTTTAGTGATCGTACGTCCCTTACGAATTGACCCATACAACTCCAATGACGGTGCTACCTATTTCTCAATAATAGGATAGCATTGTCTAAAGGAAACGAGAATAGAAACGATCTTTTTATTGAGTAGGTAGATGCTAGTAGGTACTTGCTCAAATCAAACTTTTCACACTTACACTCTTCAAAAACAACTTTCAAAACAACTTTGTCACACCTTTGAGGACTGATACAAAGGTTATCACGAAGTCAAAACTTTTCAAAACAAAGCACATACACAAGCAATTTTAAAAAATATGAGCAAATACCTAAGAGCCCATGGAAAACCATGGATGGAAAGGGTGCTAACACCTTCCATTTCTATAAGCTACCCCCCATACTCAGAATATCTCAAAAAAGGATTTTTTCTGTACTTTTTTCCTTTCTGGTTGGATGAAATAAAAGTCGGTGGCGACTCTTGCTTACAGTGACATTTTGCACACAATGCAAAACGCAAACCAGCATTTCAAAACAGTCGGTTCTGCCACCGTATCACAGAACTGGCGACTCTGTTGGGGATTAATAACTAGGGTATACCTTAGGATCTAGTTCATCTTAATTGCTTATCTTGATTGCTTTGTTTTCTTTACTTTTAAGGATTTTGTTTGGGAGTTACTATAGATCCTAACCCGGATCTGGGGACACCTTTTAGGTAAGTAGCAATAAACTGTGAGGGAACTGTACAACATAGACCGATACGGTTGAAGCAGTAGCTACGTTGATATGGCACATTGGTTGGTACCGGTATCCCTTGTGGAGAAACGAGGAGAATACGGGGCTGCTGTGTGGTGTTGTTAAGCATCAAATAACCTTAGAACCTTTAATCGACCAACTTGGCCATTAGAAAGTAGTGAGATAGCCGGCCTCGGTGTAAAGCTGAGAACTGGTTGATACTCGATGCTACACTCATTGAGAACATACTCTCGAGATAGTTCCGGCTGCAAGAAAAGATTGCGTGAGCTGAAACCATGACCAATGGAGGATGGTCAGTGATATTGAGAATCTCTAGAACCCGGTTACTTTTGCTAGGACAGGTTGAAACCAACTAAACTTCAAGAGGGTACTACCTTTGACCTCATGCATGCCTTAAACTTAAGGGCTTTGTGTGACTTGTTTTCCTTTTCCATGCCTGTTATCTGCTATACCTGTTGTTTTTTTTAATCATGAAATCATGCATCATAACATGGCATTCATACTTCATTACACTAACTATTTCTAAGACCAAGGGAATTTATCTTTGTTCTGTTTTGCATATTATGGCTTCCGTACGGAGAAATACCATCCGAGTTAACTTTGTGCAAATACCTGCTCAACTTAAAGAGTTAGCCTCAAGAGTTTTTGAGACTTTTATGTTCATTAAGAGACATTTTCAACTTCTTAGCCTGGTTACTTCAAATCTTCATGAGCAGATGATGAGTGTACTTTTCCAGTTCTTCGATCCTGTGCATCATTGCTTCACCATTCCAGATTACCAGCTGGTTCCCACTTTGGAAGAGTTCTCTCACTTATTGGGCATATCCATCCTTGAACAGGTACCCTTCACAGGTATGGAAGAGGTTCCTAGACTAGAAGACATTGCCTCAACTCTGCATCTGAAACGGGCTGATGTGGTATCCAATTGGGAAACACGAAGCGGGGTCGAAGGTTTTCTAGCCAAATTTCTGATAGACCAGGCTCAGCTATTCTGGGATAATTTGGATTTTCAGGCTTTCAAAGATATCTTGGCTCTCCTTATCTATGGTTTGGTTCTCTTCCTGAATCCGAATTCCTTCGTAGATGTGAATGCTGTCAAGATTTTCCTTTCTCGCAATCGTGTGCCTACTCTACTGGGTTATATCTTACATGCCCTCTACACTCGTACTGTGCGAAGAAGTGGAACTCTCATGTGTTGCATGTCGTTGCTGTCGAGGTGGTTTATTTCGCACCTCCCTAAGTCTGTGCTGAAGAACGAAGAAGGTTTGGGATGGTCCTACAAAATAATGTCACTTGCCCATACAGACATTTTTCGGTGTTCCCGGGCTATGGAAGACACTGCTGTTATTGATCGTTGTGGGGGATACCCTAATGTCCCATTGCTTGGAATCAGAGGAGGTATAACTTACAATCCTTGTCTAGCTTTGCAACAATTTGGTCGTGCTCGAAGAGATGGTCCCCATGAGCTACTTCTTGAGGATATTGCATTTGACTACAAGGAGGACGTTGAGGAGCACCGTCAGAGGTTTATACGAGCTTGGGGCATGGTGAATTGATCTGACCCCCAAGAGTTGGGACCAAAGACTTCCCTTCCTATGCAGCCTTACCTCCAATGGGTCCGAGCTCGTGCCAAGAAGTTTGGAGTGCCTTATGAAGCCGTATTGCCATTAATTGTGGAGCCCACCAATGAAGATGGTGTTCCTTACACAGTTCTATATCCTTACATGCCCAATGATCCTGGGGAGTTGCAGACATCTTGGATTCAGCTGAAAGAAGAAAGGGATACTTACCGGGAAAAGTACCACGAGCAAGAAAGGAAGATTTTGAAGCTCACCAGGCAGCTCGAGGAAGAAAGAGTGATCAATGACTACATCAGCACAAAGAGGAAGTATCCATGGGACTTTTGATTTTTCTTTTTCTAGTTTAGATTTTTTTTCCATTTATTTCTTTGTAACGCCTTAAAGGCATTGTTGAACCTTTTACAAGTTAATCTAATAAAGTTTGTTTATTTTTTTGGTTGGAAAACTTAAATTTCCCAAAGTCTTTCAAATCATTACATACATCCCATTATCATGCACACCATTACAGGTGCCATTACAGGTTTCTCATCTTCCTCGCTGTCTATTTCAGCATAAATGTCTTTTGATCAAGCCATCAAAGATCTTCAGGTGCAGAACGCCCAATTCCAACAGATGTTCTTAAGCTTGGCTAAAGGGAAAGAGGATATGAAGACCCTTATTCTGAAAGAGAAGAAGAAGAAAAAGAAGGTTGGTATTTTGAACATGGGTATAAGATTCGGAGAAAGGATAAGACAATCAGCTGATCTGACCTCCTCATCCAGAGACAGAGAGAACCAAGAAAGGACAAAGGACCCTAGTCAAGCAATTTCTGATAATGATATGGATTACGATGATGAACAATATCCTCCTGTTGAGGATAGGTACAAGCAGCTAGAAGACCGTCCGAGTGCTATGGAGATTCAAAAGATCCTTGGTTTGGATTTCAGAGAGCTGGGACTGGTATCGGGAGCGGTGATCCCTCATAAGTTCAAAGCTCCAGTTTTTGCCAAGTACGATGGAGTATCCTGTCCAAAACTCCATCTCCGCTCGTATGTCAGGAAAATCTAACCCCACACTACTGATAGAAATTTATGGGCACACTTATTTCAATATAGTCTGTCAGGGACTCTGCTTGAATGGTTTTATCAGTTGGAAGGAGCCAGTGTCCGAAACTGGGAAGACCTTGCTGCTTCTTTTTACAGGCAGTATCAATATAACACTGACCTTGCTGCCACTCGTACTCAGCTTCAGGGTATGTCTATGGGTGCAAGTGAAGGTTTTAAGGACTATGCTCAAAAGTGGAGAGACTTGGCTGGAAGAGTCCAACCCCCTTTGTCTGATAGGGAGTTGGTTGACATGTTTCTAGGGACGCTATCTGGTCCATTTTTCAATCATTTGATCGGTAGTTCGTCGTCTGGGTTTACTAAGTTGATTTTGACTAGAGAGAGTAGAAGCTGGCATTCGAAGTGGTAAGATACAGAAGGATGCTTCATCAAGTGCAGTAAAGAAGCCTTTCACCGGTAAGAAGGAAGCTAGTGCAGTCTATGGACCGAGGGGCCAAAGCAGACCTGAAAACCATCAAACGGTAAATGCTGTAGTAATATCAAGACCAACCTTTTCTCCACAACACAACAATCAGAAAAGGGTAGAAAGACCACAACGACAATTTACCCGAATCAATATGACTTTGGCTGAAGTTCTGCCTCATCTGTTAAAGTCCAACTTGGCAACCTTGAAAGAGGCTCCCAAGAATCCCAACACTGCTTCTCCCAGATACAATCCCAACGCACGGTGCGCCTATCATTTAGAGAGTCCTGGCCATGATACGAACGATTGCTGGGATCTTAGGAATAAAGTGCAAGATTTGCTGGAAGCTAAAGAGATTGAGTTTGATGCTCCGGAAAAGGCCAACGTTATAACTGCTCCTATGCCCAAACATGATCGTGGAGTCAATGCTGTGGACACTGATTCGTTTGTAACCTCTGTGGAAGAGATCTCTACTCCTTTGATGACGGTTAAGAAGAATTTGTTGTTGGCCGGTTTATTTTCGGGTTATGGTGAAGGTTGCCATATGTGTTCAATTCTGCCTTCCGGCTGCTGTTTATTGAAGTCAGGTGTTCAGCGCCTGATGAATAATAAGGAAATTTTGTTTGAGAAGACTATGATTCCGTTTGAAGATGTTTCCATTATCACCATTTCTGCCAACCCTTCCAAGGTTTCCTCGAGAAAACCTGTTAGGGTTACACCCGTTCCAAGAATTGCTCCGTTAATAATCACCGCTCCGATTCCCATCCCATATACCTCAGATAAGGCTATCCCATGGCATTACGGTGTTGATGTATATTACCGTGGTGTTAAACAATATTTGAGGGCTGAAGGAGCCGATATGGATATCAGTAATATTGTTGGGACAAGCAAGGTCACCAGAAGTGGAAGACTCTTTTCTCCCGAGATTTCCCCTCCGACTATTCACAAACCTGTTGTCATTCTGTCTACTATTACATCAACTACTGTCCCAGTTTCTACTCTAGTTATCACCCCTGTCACCGAGCCATCTTGGACTCGGGGCAAAGAAATCACAGGTGAGCCTGCCTGGACGGAGGCACCTAAGAAGATCATTGTAGATACCTCGAAACAAGAGATAAAGGAAATTTTTAAGATTATCAAGAAGAGCGACTACAACGTAGTCGAGCAGTTGGGGCAGACCCCATCAATGATTTCCATGTTATCCTTGTTGTTGTGTTCTGAAGCCCATGCAAAGGCTCTAATTGCATTCTTCAAGACTGCGCATGTGCCACAGGAAACTTCAGCCGATCAATTCAAAGATTGCGTAGCTAGCCTGACCGTTGACAATGGGTTGGGTTTCTCAGATGCAGATATGACTGCTAAGGGGAGAAATCATAATGATGCTCTGCACATCTCGATCGAGTTCAGGGGCACTAATATGGCCCATGTACTGGTGGATACCGGGTCCTCATTGAATGTTTTTCCAAAGAAAGCATTAGACCACCTGGACTGTGAAGGTTTGATTCTAAAGCCGAGCAATATTGTGGTCAGGGCTTTCGACGGGTCAAAGAGAATGGTGCACGGGGAGGTGGACATCCTTGTCAATATGGGTTCTCAGACCTTTGGGTCCACTTTCTACGTGATGAATATTAGACCATTGTATTATTGCTTGCTGGATCGTCCTTGGATTCATAAGGTTGGGGCAGTGACTTCCACGCTCCATCAAATGCTGAAATATCCGATGAAGGGAAAGATTGTCACGGTACAAGGTGAAGAGGAGTATATGGTGAGTCATCTCAATTCCTTCCGCTACATGGAGATGGACGGGGAATCCATATAAACACCCTATCAAAATTTCGAAGAGGTCCCTCAGACTTTCGCATCAACTGAAGTTTCTGCCAGCAAACCTCCATTGAAGATGGCTTCTCTCAAGGACGCCAGGGCTGTTATTGAAGAAGGTGGGTGTACCAATTGGGGTCAGCTCCCTGATTTCACTCACAAAACTGACAAGTTTGGTTTGGGCTTTACTACAGGGGCTCAAAAGGCCGTTAGGCGCACACGGATCGGAAGACCTCCTCTGTACATCAGCAATCGGGGAGTTAATGCAATTGAAGATGGTGAAGAAGATTCAGATATCGATAGCTGGATCTACCCTACAACCAATGGTGGACTGAACAACTGGACGGCAAAGGACTTCATACCTATTTCATTTATTCCGCAGTAATTGACTTTTTGTTTTAAGATTTGTAATAAACAGTTTGAAACCTTACGGCCCGGTGCCTTGCCCGAGGCACCTTGCCTTTGCTTGTGAGGGCTTATTATTTGTCATTTCATATATCATTAATAAAACATTAGACGTTTCTTGCATTATAAATTTTGCGCTCCTTGTTTTTCTTTTTTCTGTCTCTCACTTTATCAAAAACAACTATTTTCTTACACACACTCACGTATCATACTCCATATCCATATCCACTCTGGATCCCATTGATAACAACTCTGCTACTTCCAGTTATGACTTCAAAAATCCGATCAACCAAGCCGAGGACGAAGGTGAGGATGATTGTGAGGTGCTTGGAGAACTTGCTAGACTGTTACAGCAGGAGGAAAGGGCCATACAGCCTCATGAAGACCCAGTTGAGTCAGTAAATTTGGGTACAGAGGAAGACAGGAAAGAGGTTAAGATAGGTGTGAATCTGGAGCCCAGTGTCAAACAACAGTTGATACAGATGTTACGCGACTATGTTGAGATCTTCGCTTGGTCCTATGAAGACATGCCTGGTTTGGACACTGATATTGTGGTACACCGCCTGCCGACTAAAGAAGACTGCCCTCCGATAAAGCAGAAGGTCCGCCGTATGTGTCCTGAAATGTCAAAGAAGATTAAAGCTGAGGTCATGAAACAGTTCGACGCGGGATTTTTAGATGTCACTTCTTATCTGTAGTGGGTTGCCAACGTTGTTCCGGTGCCTAAGAAGGATGGTAAGGTATGGATGTGTGTGGACTATAGAGATCTGAACAGGGCAAGCCCCAAGGATGATTTCCCACTTCCTCACATCGATGTTCTGGTCGACAACACCGCGCCGCATAAGATCTTCTCCTTCATGGATGGTTTTTCCGGCTACAACCAGATCAAGATGGCTCCTGAGGACATGGAGAAGACAACCTTCGTTACACAGTGGGGCACCTTATATTACAAGGTAATTCCTTATGGGTTAAAGAATGTTGGGACAACTTATTAGCGCGCCATGGTCGCTTTATTCCACGACATGATTCACCATGAGATTGAGGTTTATGTTGATGACATGATAGCCAGGTCCCAGACTGAGGAAGAGCACCTAGATCATCTCCAGAAATTATTTGACAGGTTGAAGATGTATAAGCTGAGGTTAAACCCGAACAAGTGCACCTTCGGGGTAAGGTCCGGTAAGCTGATGGGTTTCGTCGTCAGTGATAAAGGTATTCAGGTGGATCCTGCCAAGGTAAAAGCCATATAAGAAATGTCGGCTCCCCGCATAGAAAAAAAAGTTAGAGGTTTCTTAGGACAGTTGAATTACATCGCCAGGTTCATCTCACACCTGACTGCTACTTGTGAGCCAATCTTCAAGCTGCTGAAGAAAGATCAAGTGGTAAAATGGAATGATGAATGTCAGACCGCTTTTGAAAGAATCAAGGAATACCTCCAAGAGCCACCAATTCTGATGCCTCCAGTTGAAGGAAGACCTTTGATCTTATACTTGACAGTACTGGATAGTTCAATGGGGTGTGTGCTGGGGCAGCATGGCGAGTCTGGCCGAAAAGAGCACGCTATTTACTAACTTAGCAAAAAGTTTACCAATTGTGAGACCCGATACTCATTGCTCGAGAAAACTTGCTGCACTTTGGCATGGGCTGCTCGCCGGCTGAGACGGTATATGCTGACTCACACCACGTTGTTAATATCGAAAATGGATCCAATCAAGTATATCTTCGAAAAGCCTGCCCTGTCCAGAAGAATAGCGAGATGGAAGATGATCCTAACCGAGTACGACATCTAATACACCACCCAAAAAGCAATCAAGGGGAGTTTATTTGCGGATCATTTAGCGCATCAGGCCGTGGATGACTACCAATTCATGAATTTCGAGTTCCCGGATGAGAACATCATGTTGGTGACTGACTGTGAGGAACCTGGACCGGATGAAGGACCTGAGGAAGGATCTTGATGGTCTATGTATTTTGATGGAGCCTTGAACGCGTTAGGTAATGGAATTGACGCTGTAATTATATCTCCTGAGGGCTGTCATATTACATTCACCGCCCATTATGTTTTAATTGCACCAACAATATGGCAGAGTATGAAGCATGTATCCTGGGTCTTCGAGCTGCTTTTAACCTCAGGATTAAGTTCTTGAGTGTATTCGGAGATTCTGCCCTAGTGATCATTCAGATCAAAGGCGAGTGGGATACGAAGCACCCAAATCTTATTCCTTACAAAGAATATGTATTGACATTGCTCCCAAATTTTGAGGAGATAACCTTTGAACACTTCCCGAGAGAGGAGAACCAGTTAGCGGATGCGCTAGCTACCATGTCTTCTATGTTCAAAGTCAGGTGGGACAATGAAGCTCCCCAGATTACCATCGAGAGGTTGGACGAACCCGCACATTGCTGTGACATTAAGACTGAAGAGGTAGCAGATAAACACTGGTTTCACGAGGTAAAGAGGTATCTTGAGGCTCAAGAGTACCCCGAGGGTGCATCTGTTAATGATAAGAAGTTCTTGAGAAGGTTTGATGCGAAGTTCTTCATCAGTAATGGTGTCCTCTATAAGCGTAACCATGATTCGACCTTACTGCGATGTGTGGATAAAAGCGAGGCAGAAAGGATCTTGGCAGAGTTACATGAAGGTACCTTCGGAACTCATTCCAGTGGACATACCATGGCAAAAAAATCCTACGGGAAGGATATTATTGGTCAACTATGGAAGCCTATTGTTATCAGCACTCTCGGACCTATCATAAGTGCCAAGTGTATGGTGATAAGGTGCATGTACCTCCAGTTCCTCTGATTGTTTTGACAGCTCCTTGGCCTTTTGCAATGTGGGGCATCGATATGATAGGTGAGATCAGACCTACTGCGTCTAACGGGCATCGTTTCATTCTGGTGGCTATTGATTATTTTACGAAGTGGGTAGAGGAAGCTTCATTTGCTACAGTAACCAAGAACGTCGTGGCGCGGTTTATCCGTCATAATCTGATCTATCGATATGGTGTGCCAGAGGGAATTATTACTAACAATGGTACGAATCTCAACAATACAATGATCGTCGAGCTCTGCAAACAATTTAAGATACAACATCATAACTCTTCTCCCTACCGGCCGAAGATGAATGTGGTTGTTGAAGCGGCTAACAAGAACATCAAGAAGAATATGCAGAAGATGACGGTGACCTATAAAGACTGGCATGAGATGTTACCATTTGCTCTTCATGGATACCGTACCTCGACAAGGACGTCGAAAGAGGAAACACCCTCCTCTTTGGTGTATGGCTCGGAGGCGGTCCTACCCATCGAAGTCCAGATACCCTCTCTCAGGATTATGAAGGATGCAGGTTTGAGCGAGGACGACCGGATCCAAACCTGGCTTGATCAGCTAAATTTAATTGATGAAAAGAGGCTTACTGCTATCTATCATGGTCAGACGTATCAAAAGCGAATGATCAAGGCCTTTAACAAGAAGGTCAGACGTCAAGAATATCAAGTTGGGGATCTAGTGATCAAATGCATCATACTACCGCAAGGTGATCCCAGGGGAAAATGGACCCCTACATACGAAGGGCCATTTGTGGTTAAGAACATTATCTCGGGAGGAGCTATGATTCTAACCACCATGGACAGTGACGACCTTCCTCACCCCGTCAATGCAGATATAGTAAAAAGATACTACGCATAATCAAAGACACGCTAGGTCGACTGGCCTAGGCAAAAATAAGGGCTTCCCGGCGAACCAAAAGGGTTCGGGAAAAAGTAAGGGATGAAAATGAAAAAAAACTGTACACCCGGCAAGTCGAAAACCTGAAAAGGCGGCTTGGGCAAAAAAGGGTATCCCGGTGGATTGAAAACCCGAAAGGGCGGTCCAGGAAAAAATTAGGGATTGAAGCGTAACACTATGTCTCATTGGATCATCTTGCAACCAGACTTCGGTATCAAGCTCGGACGACACCAATCAATCTGATCTACCTTCGACCAAGCGGCAAAGTGATGAGACGCTCGAAGATATAAGGGAAATAGCAGAGTTGGAACCCAGTGAGATTGTTTCATATAGCTGTTTTCCTTTCTTTTTCAAAAATTGTATAATTTCTATCCTTCGGCGGCATTCTCTTACTAGGACGTCAGCCTCTTGTACAAAACGCCTATTACAGGCCAACTTCAAAAATCAATACAATTCATTTTCACAAGAAATTTCAAACTTGTTTTTTTTTTGTGTTTTGTTTTGTAAAAACGTCCAATGATTCATTTTTTGATATATGCATTTGAAAATAATTATTGCTCATAAATATTTACATGAAAAAACAAAAGACAATTACCCGTAATTCCAGGAACAGGGAAAACAAGAAATGCCCAAACCTTACAGTTACTCTGCCCATCACGTACCAGGATAGAGCCAGCTGGAGAACATGAGAAGTGGTACATACACTCCCCACGGGGTAAGAAGTATCCAAAGACAGTGGTGTTAACTTTCCCAACAGGGAACAACTCTTCCCAGCCGAGGTTCACAATCGCGAATGAGTCGGTAAAACTTTCCCCAAGCAGAGTGTGTCTATCACCAACAAACAGAAATTAATCTCCAGCTGAGTTTATTTCTCCAAATCAGCATGATCCATCGACAGAGTATCCCATCTCCGACAGAGTTATTGCCAACAGAGTTATCTTCAGACAAAGTCTCGTCCGGAAGAATATTTACCAGCCAAGGGGGCAAATCCCCAGCACGGTCATCTTTGTTCACCATCTCCAACAGGGTGGAGGAACTATGGTTTTCATGGCAATCAGGGATTTATTTTCCCCTATTCCGATTATCACGTCAGCATTTCATGTTCATATATCATGACATATGCATACACCACACATAACATGGTCTCATTTATTTTGAGAACGTCAACACACAATGCATCTCATGCATCACATACAACATACCCTGTATTTATTTCAAGAAAGACATTATTATCAACAATTTCCAGCAAGCCCATGATCGACACTCGAAGCTAACCAGAGTAATCATCGGCGTAACAAGAACAACCTTACTACCCAGGCTCTCATATCGAAGTAACCCTACTATCCAGGTTCCTTCTAACAGCCTTACTACCCAGGCTCTCATATTGAAGTAACCCTACTAACCAGGTTCCTTCTCACAGCCTTACTACCCAGGCTCTCATATCGAAGTAACCCTACTATCCAGGTTCCTTCTCACAGCCTTACTACCCAGGCTCTCATATCGAAGTAACCCTACTATCCAGGTTCCTTCTCACAGCCTTACTACCCAGGATCTCATATCGAAGTAACCCTACTATCCAGGTTCCTTCTCACAGCCTTACTACCCAGTCTCTCATATCGAAGTAACCCTACTATCCAGGTTCCTTCTTACAGCCTTACTACCCAGGCTCTCATATCGAAGTAACCCTACTATCCGGGTTCCTTCTCACAACCTTACTATCCAGGCTCTCATATCGAAGTAACCCTACTATTCAGGTTCCTTCTCACAGCCCTAATACCCAGGCTCTCATATCTAAGTAACCCTACTATCCAGGTTCCTTCCCATAACCTTACTATCCGAGTTTTCTTCCTCTATTATCCCTAGACAGTCCACAACACTGTAAGACCGAGACCCGATCAAACACAATTGATTTCACATTTCCCCAGAAAGTCACGATGCAACATATACCTCGACCAAGCATACAGTTCACTTCCGCTTCCCAAACAAGAATTATTCCCCAGTAGAGTAACGGACAACTGAAGTTCCTAAATCTCTATCATCCTCAAGACATAGACCAACATTCCCCAACGAAGTCCTCCTCAACAACAGGTACACGGGTTCTCGCAAAGGAATATCTTATACGATCGAAGCTTCTTCGGATGGCATCTATAATTCTATTCCCGACATTGAAAGACAAATATCACTTCATGCGAGTGCAAATTTCTGGGCACTCTAGTGTTCAATCATCTTCCACCTTCAGATCACGAAAGGAAGACAAGCCAATCTACATCCTCAGGTTTAAGAAGATTGAACAGGGGCAGCTGTTGTACCCCAAAATTTTCCCTCCCATATTTATTAATACATGTCAAGTGAGGTCCTCAAATTGCTCAAGGAAGCCCAAGAGTTGACCAGACAAACTCTCTCCTAAGGCAGTCTATTCCAAATTAGGGTTTCATTTTGCATCAAGATGCTTGAGTCTAAAGGATCTCAAATGCTCACCATTATCCTAATGTATTCTCAAGATCATCCATATCAAGTTTCAAGCCTTGCAGAGGAAGTTTTCTCAGTCAATTGCTTAAGTGCCTAGAAATCGAATGTGCTAGGTCAAAAGTCAACTGTGGCCCACATACAGTCAAACTTCAAGATTTTTGGCCAAAATTATCATTTTGAAGTATTATTCATCATTTTATCAAGGGTTGATCATGATTCCTCAAGGATTGCTCACAATTCATCAAAACCCCAAAGTTGTAAATTAGGATTTTGCAGGAAAAGTCAACTCAACTTTGACCAAGCATAACTTTCTCATACTTTATCAAAAATGACCAATCCAAAGCTCATTTGGAAGAGGATGTAATTACCTACAATTAATATTCATCTCCCAAGTTTAAAATATGCACTCACAAGAAGATATGAATTTGGATATTATAGGTCAGTTTGAAGATTCAACAAAAACACCATTTGGGTCAAAGCTTCATACATGAACATGGAAGACTCAATTGAGATGAGACCAAACGGGTTGCTTAGAGGACATCCTAATATTTCTAAAAAGTCCAAAAACACATCTCTAGGGTGAAAAGTGAGAGAGTTATGCATTGGCCAAGTTGACCTTTTTTGCAAAATTGCCAAAAGTCAACATTGATCAAAAGGATTTGGTGCATAAATCCTTGTTTTGGAAAGATTTGGTGCAAGGATTAAATCATTGATCAATCTTCATAATTTGAAAAGATTTGATACAAACTTTAACCCTAATGCACTCTATTATACATAGTGAACATAGGTAGACCAAAAGAAGAGTTGCAGAAATCGTGAAAGAGGCAGAACCAATTGCAAAAATTCAAAGAAAAAGTGCAGACCAAGTTCCAAGTTGCAGGCCATCTCAAGCCATTCTAACCATACCAATCATTTGCTGGACGTCTCAGGATCGTGTTTCAATCGTTAGCAAGCCTCCCTACGCCCTGAAACGCGTTGTAGCAGTCACACGGTTAGCTTAGAAATTCGTTTTCGTTTTTAAGGATTTATACGCGTTGCTGCACATTTTCATTACAGATTCTTCTTCCTTATTGAGTTTGCAAGATAATCACTATATTCAATTGCATTTTTATTGACTGTACATAAAACTGCCATGGCTAGGTTTTTTTCTTTGTTTTTAGGGATTTCTTATACAAGGAAAATTGAGCATTGATAATGGTACCATGATGCTCGTGAGGTTGAAACGAGTTGATTGGTACCATTAGATTTCATTTATCATGCACGTACAAGATTTTGGAATGGACAGGGGCTATACCTACGCTTGATGTTCGTAGGTAAAAGTCCTTTTACTTAAAACGACATAATGAAGCGTATTCCATGCACTCTCAACATATGCCATCTGATGTACTCCTGGCCAGATCCAATATGCCCACAATGAAGGACCACCATGCACCCCAGTCAAACGTGCACATGGGATTGGGTAAAGTCAACAAGGCCAAGAGCTTGTTGGGCCAAGAAATTGCAAACAACACCCCCCCTTTTTGCTAAACATCAGGCCCATTACTAATCCTCTTTATATTTATTTTTTTCTTTTTTCTTTTTATTCTTTTAATTTTCTGTATTCAATTTAATTTGCAAACTAATTAATTTTTCACCAAAATCATAAAATCAAGAGTTTTACAAAAAATTAGAATTAGGTTTTTTTAATCAAATTTAATTTAATATTAGTTTAATTTAATTTAGGGAAATTCTAACTTTTTTATATAATGAAAATCAATTAGAAAAATTAGGGTTAGACTCTTGATTCAATATTTATTTCTTTCTCAAAATAAAAATACAAAAATAGGTTAATTTAATTATTTTTCTTAAATTAAAATTAATTAGTAATTAGGTTCTTTTTTTATTCAATTGAGCTTTATTTTCTCAAATAACAAAAAATGAAGAAAAAATGATTTTCCCTTTAAATTACAATTAGGTATAGTTGGGGTCAAAACCCTAATTATTTTGCATTCGATTCATCTCGCGTGTTTATTATTTTTGCAATATTGATGTAACTGTCCACGGTATGTAATAGTTTAATCTAGGACTTTCTTTATTTATCGTCTTTTACGGGTTTTTTTGGTTATGTAATTAATCCTCATTCCCCGAAGCCTTGTAATAGCGTAGGTTTATTTTCTCGCATTTTAATTCTCACAAATATTAACTGTTTAGATATATGTTAATAGGATTGTATGGCAAGATTGCATGATAATTTAAAACGGCTAGAAACCCCTAATGTGCAAAGATAATAACTGAAATCAAATCACTCGCACATATCACTCTTAGGGTATACTCTCACTTCGGTTGCCTTCGGTAAACGACCATTAAGTATAGGGTGTTTTAGTGGTTGCCCTCCTGTCTAAACAAAGATCAAATGTCCCGTTTGGAAATGTTTCCTCGGAAATGTTGCCTCAGAAATGTTGTCTCGGAAATATCGCCTCGAATATGATCTTAAGACTTTAGGGTTATTACTTAGACGTCCTAATATTGCTTTAGTGATCGTACGTCCCTTACAAATTGACCCATACAACTCAACGACGATGCTACCTATTTCTCAATAATAGGATAGTGTTGTCTAAAGGAAACGAGAATAGAAATGATCTTTCTTTCGAGTAGGTAGATGCTAGTAGGTACTTGCTCAAATCAAACTTTTCACACTTACACTTTTCAAAAACAACTTTCAAAACAACTTCGTTAAACCTTTGAGGACTGATACAAAGGTTATCACAAAGTCAAAACTTTTCAAAACAAAGCACATACACAAGCAATTTTAAAAAATATGAGCAAATACCTAAGAGCCCATGGAAAACCATGGATGGAAAGGGTGCTAACACCTTCCCTTTCTATAAGTACTCAGAATATCTCAAAAAAGGATTTTTTCTGTACTTTTTTCCTTTCCGGTTGGATGAAATAAAATTCGGTGGCGACTCTTGCTTACCGCGACATTTTACGAACACAAAATGCAAAATGCAAACCAGCATTTTAAAAATGTCGGTTCTGTCACTGTATCACAGAGAGCTAAAAATATTTTCTACAATGTGACACATATTATGATGGTAGTAGACTAATATTTTATTAGAATAATCACAATGTGTGTGTATGGTGTATGTGTTGTAATGTAAAATGTTGCGATTGAAAATATCAATGTTGTATTAATGATGTATGAAGGATATACAGGTTGTATTGCAGTATGACGATGTTGTTGTTGGCCTAGAATGGCATAATGTTGAGGAAGCATGTCATGTATTTGTATAGTCATGTTGTTTCATGTTGCATACATGCATTGTTGAGGGCGTATGCCCTGTTTTTGGCATGGATTGGAAAAATGTTGAAGGCTTATGCTCTGGCCTATATTGGAAAAATGTTGAGGGCTTATGCCCTAGCCTTATATGGAAATTTTGGAGAGGGCTTATGCCCTGATGGTACCACATGCATTTTGCATCAGTGTTATTCGCATCACATTTTCTTGAATTGTTGACATAACGATGAAGTTGAGTTGCATAATTGGTATGTGTTGTATGATGGATGATGATAATTATGTATGTACTTGTATAATCATTATGAATTATAATTAATCATTGTTGAGATTGGAATCTTGCATGATATATCTGTCGTATACTTATGATTATATAACTTATATTATCGTGATATATCACCCCTTATGTTTGAATCTTGCCTCTATGTGGGTAATGTGCAGGTGATCCACAGTAGCCGAAGTTAACCGTCATTTATTTCGAGTCGGCGTTGTTCTCTGATACGTAACATTAGGGGATGAATCCTTGCATGTTTTTCTTAGTTGTTATTTTATTTTTGAGAATTGTGGGGGTGTTGTAAACTCTCTTTTAATTAATTGAGATGTTGAATAATAAACATGATTTCTTTTCCGCTACAATAATAAAGTTGAAGTTTGAGAACTATGTTGAAAATGTTATCGGTTCATTCGAAAGTGTGTTATGTATCAGTTCATTTATACTTGAGTAGGTTTGTGATATGTTAAAAGATGTGGCATCCTATTCTTGATGTTTTGAATTAAAAAATTTATTTACTCTAGTTTTTGTTAAATTCCTGATGGGGAAAATAGGATGTTACAAAAAACAAGAACCTTTGGTAGACAATATTGTGGGGACTGGCGGGGTTACTCGCAGCAGTAAGGTGTTTGCTCCTCTCAGCAAACCTGATGATACCAATGCCAAGGAGAAACAAGTGAATACAAATAATTAGTGGGAAGACCCGGGATCATCTTCTTCCCTAGAAGTTAAGGAAATAGAGGAATTAATGAAGATCATAAAGAAGATAGATTTAAAGATAGTTGATCAGCTTAATCCTACGCCATCCAAGATATCCATATTATCATTTCTACTTTGTTCTGATACACATCGGAATGCATTGTTGAAATTTTTGGGCACCGCTTATGTTGCTGAGGAAATTTCTGTGAACCAACTAGAAGGAGTTGTTGTTGGCATAAGTGCAGGAAATGGGTTGGGATCTACAGATCGGGATCTACCTCTAGAAGGAAGGAATCATAACAAGGTCTTGCATATTTCCATAGAATATGCTGATACAACTCTGGCTCATATGTTGGTGGATACAAGATCTTCCTTAAATGTCTTACCAAAAGATGTTTTGAACAAACTGAATCTTAAAGGTGTGGAGTTAACACCAAGTGACGTGATTGTTCGTGCTTTTGATGGAGAAAAAAGATCTGTGTTTGGAGAAATTGTGTCTCCGGTTAAAATTGGCCCTCAGGTGTTTAAGGTGACCTTCTTTGTAATGGACATTAACCCGACTTATAGTTGTCTATTGGGGCGTCCTTGGATCCATAATACAGGCGCAGTAACTTCGACCCTCCATCAAAAATTAAAGTTTGCTGTAGGTGGTCAGATTATAACTGTTTATGGGGGGAGGATATCCTGGTTAGTCATTTGGCGTCATTCCATTATATTGAAATAGAAGGAGAGATTCAAGAAACTTCATGTCAAGCTTTTGAGATTGTTCCCACTGAGAAAATCCTTCCTCAAGAGGTTAAAAATACAAAGAGTTCTATAACATCATTGAAAGAAGCTAGAGTTGTGATAGAATCAGGACACCCTGGAGGATGGGGACGAGTCTTGGATTTACCTGTAAAATTTAATAATTTGGAATTAGGCTATCACCTAGGACAGTAGGAGCGGGGAAAGTTATATCCCAAAGGCAGGGGAAGTTTTGGTTCAAATGGTTGTGGTTCTCCATCTTTCATCAAGTTTGTCAGTGTTGGCACCATCAATGAAGGTCAAATAGAAGGAGTGGACGACAAGTTTGACAATAACAACGACATCAGCAACTGGATTCATCCTTGTGTTCTCGGGCAAGAGCTCCACAACTGGACTACTGAAGATGTCATTCTTATCACTTTTCATCATAAGTAATTTCCCTTTTTAAAAAAAATTCTTGTGCTCTGCCCAAGGCACAATGAAATATTGTAGGTCCCCTCTGTTTTTGCAAGTTTTATTATTAAATGAAGGATGTTTTTATTCAAAATTGAGTTCTTTGTCTTTCAATTATACATTTTTTAAAAACAACTAGCAACGTTTTCTTTCTTTTTATTCTTCTTTCAAAACAAAACAAAAATCACTCGCATTCTAAAAGCATAAACCCCCTTTATACAGATTCACCCTAGTTCTCACTGATGATGATACTTCTATGACTCTTTATGAATTCGATAAATCGATATACCAAGCTGAAGAAGATTATGAGAAAGATTATGAAATCCTCAAAGAATTGGCTAGGCTATTAAGGCAAGAAGAGAGGGCTATCCAACAACTCGAGGAATCCTTGGAAGTTATCAACTTGGGTACCAAAGATGTAAAAAAGGAAGTTAGTATAGGGGCTACTTTGGAAGAATCAGTAAAACATGGTCTGATTGGTCTACTACAAGAGTATATCAGAGTCTTTGCTTGGTCGTATGAAGACATGCATGGACTTGATACATATATCGTCATGCACCACTTTCCTCTCAAGGAAGACTGTCCACCTGTCAAGGAGAGGCTCCGAAGAACGCATCCAAACATGTCCATGAAGATTAAAGAAGAGGTTCAGAAATACTTCAACGTGGGTTTCCTGAAAGTAATCAAGTATCCCCCATGGGTTGCGAACATTGTGTCTGTTCTCAAGAAAGACGGAAAGGTAGGAATGTGTGTCGACTACAGAGATTTGAATAGAGAAAGTCCTAAGGGTGATTTTCCACTTCCTCATATCAATATTCTGGTTGATTATATCACTCATTAAAAGGTATTCTCCTTCATGGATGGTTTCTCTTGGTACAACAAAATCAAAATGGCCCCGGAAGACATGGAGAAAACTACTTACATTACCCTTTGGGGCACCTTTTGCTACAAAGTGATCTTGTTCAGTCTGGAAAATGCTGGCGCAACGTATCAACGTGCCATGGGGACTCTTTTCCATGACATGATCCATAAAGATATTGAGGTTTATGTTGATGACATCATTGCAAAGTATAAAATTGAGGAAGAGAATTTGGAAAACTGTTTGAGATGTTAAGAAAGTTCTAGTTGAGGTTGAACCCAAACAAATGCACCTTTGGGGTACGGCCTGACAAACTGTTGGGTTTCATAGTATGTCAACGAGGCATTGAGGTAGATCCTATGAAAGTAAAAGCAATACAAGATATGCCTAAACCAAGAACAGAGAAAGAAGTTTATGGGTTTCTAGGAAGATTAAATTACATCGCCAAATTCGTTTCTCACTTAACAGCTACATGTGAGCCAATCTTCAAGTTATTACGAAAGAATCAAGTCGTAGAATGGAAAGACAATTGTCAATAAGCCTTTAACAAGATCAAAGAGTATCTACAAGAACCCCAAATTCTCCTACCTCCAGTACCAGGAAGACCTTTAATTATGTACCTGACAGTACTTGAGAAATATGTGGGTTGTGTACTCGGTCAACATGACTAAACAGGAAGAAAACAACATGCAATCTACTATCTGAGTAAAAATTTCACTGACTGCGAGGTAATATATTCACTACTTAGGAAGACGTGATGTGCACTTGCATGGGCTGCCAAGCTCCTGAGGAAATACATGTTGACACATACAACACTCTTGATATCCAAGATGAACCCGGTTAAGTACATCTTTGTAAAGCCAGCTTTAATAGGAAGAGTTGCCCATTGGCAAATGGTGTTAACAGAATATGACAATCAATATGTTACCCAGAAATATATCAAGGGTAGCATATTATCAAATTATCTTGCCCATCATCCAATGGATAATTACCAACCCATGAAGTCTGGCTTCCCAGATGAAGACATTATGTTGATTAAAGGAGTATCAGATACAGAAGAAGGTCCCAAATCAGGAGCACAATGGACGATCGTGTTTGATGGTGCTTCTAATGCCTTAGGACATGGTATTGGAGCGGTTATTACTTCCCCTACATATTTTCACCTCCCGTTCACAGCAAGGATTTTTTTTGGCGCCACCAACAATATTGTAGAATATGAAGCTTGCATCTTTGGTTTGGAAGCAACCATTAATTTAAGAATCAAGGCATTGGTAGTGTATGGAGATTAAACTTTGGTAATCTTCCAGATCAACAAAGATTAGGAAACCCGTCATTCCAATATGATCCCCTACAAAGAACATGTCACGCAACTAATTCCCTCCTTTGATGAGATCACCTTCAGTCATATCCCAATAGAGGAAAATCAACTGGCTAATGCCTTGGCTACTTTGTCTTCCATGTTCAAAGTTAAGAGGGCCAACGAAGCACCTAGCATCAGAATTGAGCATTGGATGAACCAGCTTACTGCTTTGAACTGGAAAGGACTAAAAATTATAAACGTTGGTACTACGACACTCATAGGTACCTTGAAACACAAGAATATCCAGTGGGAGCTTTTACAACTGACAAAAAGACTTTACGGAAGTTATCATCCAAATTCCTCCTCAGCGGTAAAATTCTCTACAAAAGAAATTATGATTCAGTGTTGCTCAGATGCGTGGATAGACACGAAGCAGCTAAAATCATAGAGGAAGTGCACGAGGGTTCCTTTGGGATGAATTCAAATGGCCACACCATGGCTAATAAAATCCTTAGGGCAGGATATTATTGGACCAGTATCGAAACTAATTTCTTTCATCATGTTAAAGCTTATCACAAATGTCAGATTTAAGTAGACAAAATGAACATACTGCAAGCACCTCTGAATGTAATGACTTCTCGTTGGCCTTTTTCTATGTGAGGCATTGACATGATCAGCCGAATAGATTCAACTACTTCTAATGGTCACTGTTTCATCCTGGTTGCCATCGACTACTTAACAAAATGGGTAGAAGTTTCTTCCTATACCAACGTCACCAAACAAGTGGTTGCTCGCTTCATCAAGAATCAAATCATTTTCCGTTACGGAATTCCTGAAAGGACCATTATTGATAATGGGTCCAACCTCAACAATAAAATGATAAAAGAGCTTTCCCAGAACTTCAAATATCTAGCATCACATCTCTTCACCTTACTGGCTAAAGATGAATGGCGTGATTGAAGCTTAAAATAAGGACATCAAGAAAGTTGTACAAAATATGGTAGTGACATACATGGATTGGCATGAGATGTTTCCTTTTGCTCTACATGTCTATCATAGTTAAATTTGCACCTTTACCGGGGTAACCTATTTTTTAATTATTTATGGGATGGACGTTGTCTTACCATTAGAAGTAGAGATACCTTCCCTGGGGGTTATAATGGATGTCAAGTTAAATGAAGTTGCATGGGTCCAAACAAGGTTCGATCAATTGAACCTTATCGATGAGAAGCGATTGGAAGTCATTTTTCATGGCCAGTTATATCAGAGAAGAATGAAGAAAGCTTTCGACAAGAAGGTTCGGCCTAGGAACTTCCAAATCAGAGACCTCGTGTTAAAGAAAATCCTACCTCTTAACAGTACATATACCAGGGGAAAATGGGCCCCAAATTACGAAGGGCCATACGTTGTGAAGAAGGTCTTCTCAGGAGGACCTTTGCTGCTTGCAACCATGGATGGCCAACATTACCCACTCACAATGAATGCAAAATTAGTTAAAAAAAATACTTGCATGAATAGACCCTCTAAGTCGATGACTTAGGCAAAAATGGGCATCCCGACAGATCATAAAAAGAAAAGATTCGGGCAAAAATTAGGGATAAAAATAATAAAAAGAAGTACACCCGCTAAGTTGAAAACCTGCAAGGCCAACTTAGGAAAAAAAAAAGGGGGTATCCTAGTGGACTGAAAACCCCCAAAGGGGCAGTCCAGGAAAAAGTTAGGGATTTAAAAGCGAATGACTGCGATTTGTGACTTTTCTCTACAAACAATAACTAACAATCCTGAGAGACAATAATTAATCGAATCATTCTCTTCTGAAAGTAATGTGATAAGAGCTTTGAGGATATACTGGTTATAGAAGAATTAGAACTTAGTGGAAATCAGATTTCCCCGTTGCCATTTAAATCTTTTACTCACACAATCACCTCTTTTTAGGGATTGTTTCCTCATGTAAAAATGCCTATTTACAAGCTAATTTCAATAAAATTTACCTTCTTCCAAAATAAATCATGTTTTTATTTTACTATTTTGAATATTAAAATGTCTGATATTTTCCTGAAAAAAATTTGTCGCATTTAAGACTTTGAAGGGTCATGAAAACTTTTTGAAAAAAATGAATAAGAACATTGGAAATTACTTGAAAAGTTAAGGAAATGAACATGATCATTTACACCACGCCAAACGCATAAGTGATAGTCCAAATATTCAAAAAGGCCATTGTCCACTCATAAATACCTGTTATCCCTCATAGGGCTGACAATACATTAAAATCCGCTCCCCACAGGAATCACACCAGCATGTTCTTCCCCAACAGGGCCTCTCCTCATGAGAAATAATGCATAACAAAAATCTCATCATGGCATCACCAAACCATGTAGCATCCATAAAAAAGATCATCACATCATAAAAATCAAACATGCATCAGAAGCATAAGTTAGCTTAATCTTCCCTGGAGAGAATGATCTGAAGATACTTACCAATAAAAACTTTTTCATCATCATTACTATTCCCCAGCGACGTAGTATGGAGTTTCTTTCAATGAAGTCATCACCCACTTCAAACTTTATCAGTGTTTGCATTATATTTTCCACCAATACTCGTTCACTCAGATTCCAACACTCAGTCGTGTTGATCTCTTCACTAACTATTATTTTGATATCCTGTCAATGTTTATTTGACACCCAGTAAGGTCGCTTTTTTAAAACACTCGTCTGTGTCAAATCTTTCTTTGATACTCATTCGTGTCTCATTTAAACACTCGTCTGTATCAAATATTTCTTTGATACTCGTCTGTGTCTCATTAAGCACTCGTCTGTGTCTCATTAAACACTCATATGTGTCAAAACTTTCTTTGATACTCGTTTGTGTCTCATTAAACACTCTTCAGTGTCAAATCTTTCTTTGATACTCGTCTTTGTCTCATTAGACACCCGTCTGTGTCTCATTTAACACTCGTCTATGTCAAATCTTTCTTTAATACTCGTATGTATCTTTCTTGGTACTAATGTTCACCTCCCATACTCGTCTGAATCCCCAATAGAGTCCTTGGTTCAAAACTTGTCTTCGTTTGATGCCATCTGTGATATGGTGGCAGAACCGACTGTTTGAATGCTGGTTTGCGTTTTGCGTTTTGTGTTTGCAAAATGTCGCGGTAAGCAAGAGTCACCATCGACTTTTATTTCATCCAACCGGAAAGGAAAAAAGTACAGAAAAAAAAATCCTTTTTCAAGATATTTTGAGTACGAGGGGTAGATTATAGAAAGGGAAGGTGTTAGCACCCTTTCAATCCATGGTTTTCCATGGGCTCTTAGGTACTTTCTCATCTTTTAAAAATTTATTGTTTACGTGCTTTGTTTTTGAAAAAGAGTTTTAACTTCGTGATAACCCTTGTATCAGTCCTCAAAGGTGCGACGAAGTTTGTTTTGAAAGTTTGTTTGAAAAGTGCAAGTGTGAAAAGATTTGATTTTGAGCAAGTACCTAATAGCATCTACCTACTCAAAAAAAGATTGTTTCTATTCTTGTTCCTTTAGACAGCGTTATCTCACTATTGAGAAATAGGTAGCACCGTTGTTGGAGTTTGTAAGGGTCAATTCGAAAAGGGACGTACGATCACTAAAGAAATGTTAGGACGTCTTAGTAATAACCCTAAAGTCTTAAGATCATATTCGAGGCAACATTTCTGAGGAAACATTCGAATGGGACATTTGATCTTTGTTAGACAGGAGGGCAACCACTAAGACACCCTATGCTTAATGATCGTTTACCGAAGGCAACCAAAGTGAGAGTATACCCTAAGAGTGATATGTGCGAGTGATTTGTTTCAGTTATTTGTCCTTGCACATTAGGGTTTTCTAACTGTGTTAATTTGTCATGGATTCTTGTCATACAATCCTATTAGCATACATCTAAACAGTCAAATATTTGCGGGAATTAAAGTGCGAGAAAGTAAATCTACACTATTACAAGGCTTCGGGGAAGGGGATTAATTACATAGCCAAAAACCCGGGGAAAAGCGATAAGCAAAGGGTCCTAGATTAAACTATTACAAACCATGAACAATTACAACGATATTGGCAAAAATAATTAACACGCGTGCGATGAATCGAATACGAGACAACTAGGGTTTTGACCCTTGCTTAAACCTAATTGCGATTGATTAAAAAAAACGTTTTTGTTTTGTTTTGTTATTTGAAGAAAATGAAGAAATCATTAAAAATAAAATCCTAATTCTAATTGATTTTAAATTAAGAAAACTAAATTAATCTATTCTAAAACCTATTTTTTTGTATTTTATTTATTTGAGAAAAAGAGCAAAATAAAATTAAATAAAAAGTTTAACCTAATTTCTATTTGATTTTATTTTTGAAAACAAATTACAATTTCCCTAATTTAAACTAAATTAAATTAATTTTGATAATAATAAAATAATTACTAATCCTAATTTTTGGTTAATTATTGATTTTATGGTTTTTGTGAAAAATAAATTAATTTGTGAATTAAATAAATAAAGGAAATTAAAAGAATAAGAGATAAAAATGAAAAAAGGAAGTTAATGGGCCTGGTGGTGTTTAGAAATTGGGAGGGTGTGCTAAAGAAATTTTGGGCCCAAATCAAACTCAACCCTTTTGACTTTGCCTGTTTCAGTGCATGCATTGACCTGGGGAGTATGGTGGGCCTTCAGTGGAATAGCCTCGGATATGGATGGAGAAGCGTGTGATGGCCAGATGTTGATGGTGTACGGTGGACTTCTTGATTTGCAACGCGCTGGATTACCTATTGAAAAAAATTATGAACAAAGGTTGGGACCTGGGGATCGAACCCAGGTCCTCATGCACTTTTCCAATGCACGCTTGCCATCTGTGCTGCAAATTTTATTTGTACATATAATAAAAACAAAATATAATATATGGAAAATGATGGCTAATGGAAAAACGCGCTAAAATTCAAATCATCCAGCCAGGGAGTGCCACACATCCATCTTCTTCCTCCCAACCGTCGTTTTAGCCTAAGATACCTTTACCTACGGACATGGTGTTGTAGCTACAAACCTGTGTATTTCAAAATTTATCCACAGGCAATATAAATAGCCATGGCTGGTACCAATCAACTCGTCTCATCCTCACGAGTATCATGGTACCAGAATAAACGTCCAATTTTACCTGTATTGCAAAGCCCTAAAACTAAACAAGAAACCCTAGCCATGGCAGCTTTTCATACATTCATCAAAAATGCAATTGAATATAATGATTAGCTTGAAAACTCATTAAGGAACAAGAATATGTAATCAAAACGTACAAATGATGCGTAAATCAATGAAAACAAAAACGATTTTTTTAAACAAACCGTGTCTTCTGTACCTTTGATTCCAGGCGTGAGAAAGCTTGCAATTGGTTGGAATTCCTTCTGGAGATGTCCAGGAATCTGTTGGTATCGTGAGAACGGCTCAAATTGGCCTCTAGGATGGAAATTGGATCAACACTTTTTCTTGAATTTTTTTAGTTTTGTTCTTGCTCTGAACGACTGTTCAACCTCCTCTCTTGCCTTGGATTGCTTCTATATATGTAATACAACGTATTAGGTCAACAAAAACGAATTCAATCTTGCCCATTATGAAGATTTGATTTGGTCTTTCATGGCATATGATATCTTTCAAAATTTGCTTCAATTCAATCTTTTTCCACCCAAATTAGCCTTGCACGAATTGATTCTCAATTGACAGCACATAAGATCTTCCTTCAATGCAAAAATCATCCCTAAAACACATTATATGATTTATTTAGATTTATTTGATTTTATTTGGATTTTAAGTGAATAAAAATAAAAATAAATTAAATAAATAAATAAAGCATGGAGGGTCCCATAGGTCGTGGACTACGCTAGGAATGAGATGCAATCTTAAAAAGATGGGCCCATGTGGAAAAAAATTCAATTTTGATCAATGTTGACTTTTGGCAATTTTGCAAAAAAGGTCAACTTGGCCAATGCATAACTCTCTCAATTTTGACCCTAGAGAAGTGTTCTTTGACTTTTTAGAAAGCTTAGGATGTCCTCTGAGCAACCCTTTTGGTCTAATCTCAATTGAGTCTTCAATGTTCATGTATGAAGCTTTGGCCCAAAAGGTATTTTTATTGACTTTTCAAAATGACCTATAATGTCAAAATTCATATCTTTTTGTGAGTGCATATTTTGAGCTTGGGAGACGAAGATGAATTGTAGGGAATTGCATACTATTCAAAATGATCTATGAATGGGTCATTTCTGATAAAGCATGAGAAAGTTATGCTTGGTCAAAGTTAAGTTGACTTTTCCTACAAAACCCTAATTTCGCAACTTTTGGGTTTTGATGAATTGTGAGCAATCCTTGATGAATCATGATAAACCCTTGATCAAATGATGAATGATACTTCAAAATGAGGATGTTGACCAAAAATCTTGAGGTTTGACTGTATGTGGGCCACAATTGACTTTTGACATAGCATAGTTGATTTTCAGGCCTTTGAGCAATTGACTGAGCAAACTTCTTCTGCAAGGCTTGGAACTTGACATGGATGATCTTGAGAACATATTAGGACAATGGTGATCATTTGGGATCCTTTGGACTCAAACATCTTGATGCAAAATGAAAACCTAATTTGAGATAGACTGCCTTAGGAGAAAGTTTGTCTGGTCAACTCTTGAACTTCCTTGAGCAATTTGAGGACCTCACTTGACATGTATTGAGAAATACGAGAGGGAAAATTTTGGGGTACAACACCATTCAACACTCGTCTGTGTCAATCCTAAACCAGGAAAATAGGTTTCCTTTCAATAGAAAGGTGAAATTTATTTCCTTCTCAAAGACAAATTTTATGGTTCATTTTGTATTTAATCTCCTTATACCCTGAAGTTTCAAAAGGAGAAAGCCAATTTCACCTCCAAGTCTAAGATGGTTAAATAGGGGCAATTGTTGCACTCCAAAATTTTCCCTTTGAGTTTCAACCATAGTTAACCCAAGTCTCACACTCATTCATCTCCACATACATTTTCATCTGCATCACAATCATTCAGAGCATGTGTTCTCAAAGCATGGGATCACATTTTCCTCAAAATTAGTGTTTTGAAGAGCAGAGGCTCATCTCTCAAGAGTTTGTATCATCATGATCATCATTCTCAAAGCATCATCGATTATTTGGTCTCATCATTTTGGTTTGAGGAAATTAGGGTTTTTGGCCTTTATTAGAGAAAAATCAGGAATTAGGGTTTTGTGGCTTGGAATTCAAGGTTGATTACTTCAAAGTAACATCAACGTAAAAATCTCATGGTTATCACATCATCTAAATTGCATCATTCTCACTAGATTTCACTGGTTATGGAGAATTTTCATTCATCTAGAAAAAAGTCAACTGTCACACAAAAGTCAAACTTTGACCTTTTGGTCAAACAAGGGTGTATCAAGTCAAGAATCCTTAAAATATTCAAAATCATCCCAACTTGATCATCAATAATCAAGAGAATCAAGACAGTCAACAAAAGTCAAAGTTGAAAGATTTTCAAATACTTAGAGAAACTCAAGTGTTTTGTGCCTAAAAAACCTAACTTCATAAGCAAGTTTTCTCGAGATGAAAGCTTATTCAAGGAAAACTTCCAACATGAAAGTTGTAGGGAATGAAGAATTATAAAACTTTGTCATTGAGGGTTGATCTCCAAATAGTGCTTAATTTAAGAGATATGAGCCCATGAATTTGTGCTACTTTTTATCCAACACTTGGACATTTTTTAAAATAATTTTGGTCAGTTTTTTATCTCAACTTCTTGGCCAATTTTCACCAAGATCGAGAATGATTTAAGTAAAGTGGTCAACATGAAAGTTGAAGAAAATTCTCTAAGCTTTCTAAAATGTCCAAAAGCATAAATCTATCATGCTTGAGCTAAGATATTAGAAGAGATGAAGTTGGACATTTTACTTGAACTATAAGTCATTTCTATGATAACCATAAGATTAAATCTTCATGCCATGCCTAGAAATCTCACTTTTCAGGATTTTAAACTCCTAAATCTTGCCATCATCGGAAGATTACACACTCTTTTTAACTATTATCCATGTGTTCAAGCCATTGTCTAATTGATCATCCCATTAATGGCACAAAGTTAATACTTCCATTTTGGAAAAGCAAGCTTTAATCACAAAGTCCACTCTTCTTGAGCTCCTAACTTGTTTCATATGAGTACAAGAAATCTCAAAAGAAGGAAGCAAGCTCCATACACTTAACAACTCCAGAGTACAAGCTTTAATCAAAAAGTCCACTCTTCTTGAGCTCCCACTATTTTCACTTAAACTTGATTTTTTTCTAACCAAGCCATAACTTGTTATCTCAAGGATATGGTTACGTCAACCTCTCAAACCTTTTGCCTATAAATAGAGAGGCCATTTGCAAGCCCAAACCCGAATTCACAAGCTCCAAAACCCTCCCAATCTCTCTCAAACCAGAATTATTCACAACACCTCCATTTTTGAACCTTGAAGTCTAAATATTCGAATCTCATCAACCTTGCAACTTATGTGCAAACCAACCATCCACACACCTCATATACATTATATAGAAGTGATCCAAATCTTTGTTTCACTTATGTAACTTCATTATCACCATCTTCCATTTTTACTTTGGAACACTTTCAAATTGACTTGGACAGAGCATTCCAGCCACAGTCAAAGCAAAGTAAGGATTGCAATACAATCACCATGGTCCCAGGAAGTTAACCGTATCATTCATTTGCGCTTGGAGCTGCTAGAAGAAGCATTGGACTTTCTACTACTTGGTAAAAATTTCAAACATTGAACTCCTTATTTAAGCATCATTTGCATTCACATTCAAAATAAAAATGTAGATATTATGCCTCTGAAGTTAACCACATCTCTAGTTTTCATTTAAATTGATTGTGTGATGAGAATTTTGAAACTGAATCATTAGGGTTTTATTTTGGTACTTGATAACACGAAAAGTTATAGCATTTACTGCCCGATTTACATAGATAAAACTTCTGATTATTCGTTTATTATGTCACATTCTATCTCTATTTGTATTATTTGCAGCATATTTCAGGTACTTAGCATTTGCAAGGCATAAATGAGAATAGGAAGAAAAACAATGGAGAAATGAAGATGAAACGCAACATTTAGCAGCATTCTGTACCAGAAGGCGTGCCTACCGGCACAGGCGCGTGCCGCCTGTCACAAGTTCTAAAAGTGAGCCCCTCGGCACGCTTCATGTCCCGACCGACATAGATTAAAGATATGTGCCCCACGTCACAGCGTGCATGACGCTCGTGACATCTCATATAACTATTACGACATTATCTCCACGAAGCGGACAAAACCGAGAGTTGGCTGGAATTTCTCCATGATGGAAGAACGAGTATCAAGGGGATTCCTCCTATTTTTGCTCATTTTTGGAATCTATAAATTAGAATCACTTACCAACATTGTTACGGTCCAGACTTTGCACCAATTTTTATTGGTTCTTCTACGTACTGTAACTTGCGATTATTTTCCAGTTTTGCAACTTAACTATTATTTCAGTTTCATAGTTTTTAGTATTTTGTTTTCCAGTTTCGTAGAATTCCAGTAAGCATAGAAAACCCGCACCATTAAAGCAGTATTTCTTCACATTGGAGGAATACTGCAACCTTAGTTTTCTTCCTAGCTTCCAGAATTCGTTTAGGTATATTTTATTTAATTCAAGATATTTCATTACAAGTTAATCCTGCGAGCTTGTGGAGGATACGCACTGCTCAAATTATTTTCTTTAGTATTTAATTTCAGGTTCCTATTTTAAGTATAATTTATTTTTTCTTACCATGCATGTGTTATTAAATTTATGTTTCAATTTTATGTTATCCTGCAATAAAATTATGTCTGGCTAAATTCCCCGATACCGGTATGTAAATCTTAAACCAAAGGGATTCGGTACTTTAATTGACATTAATATTTTAGAAAAGCACTTTTCTGGTTTTAATTTCCAATTTGGATATTTAATTGTTTTTGTACGAGAGTAAAAGACAGTCTAAGGTTAAATTCAACAGAGCGAGAGTTTGAGGTTTTAACCAGATAGTGGTTACAAAACATTAATTTTACAAATAACGAGAGCGCTTTAAAATTAATTGGACTCTATTGGTTTTCATAAATACTTTTGAATTTTAAATGAAACAGCGAGAGCATTCATTTGAGTTTAATAATATGACCTGAATCGATATAACGAAAGTGTGAGATGAGGGTTTTTAAATGAATAGTTTCCACTGAAACAGTGTTTTAATACTGAAAAAAATGCCAATGACTTATTAAATCCATGAAGTTGACAAAGTACATACCGGTGTCCCATTATTAATTATTAGATTTTAGTTAATTCCCAATTAAACCCAAACATCCAAATTTTAAAATTAGCCTTAGATTTACACAGTGACCCTATGGTAATAGTAGTTTGACCATCAACCCTTGTGGGTTCGATATCTTTTAAAACTATGCGATAGACTGTGCACTTGCAGTCACTACACCCATAAAGTCGCGATCAAGTTTTTGGCACCGTTGTCGGGGACTTATTTAGTCAATACTATAAATCCCTTGTTATGCAGTATAGACTAAGGCAACCAGTTTTTTATTTTATTTTATCCGTTGATTGTATGCCAAGCACTCGCTCTAAAGGTGAAGAATTAGAGCAACCAATCGACGAGGTCGAGCATTTTGTTAATATAATACACCAAATTAGAGAGTACCAAGCCAAGTAGAATCTTCCCGGATTCAATCTTCCTAACTATTCTCTTCCTGGCCCAAGAATTGCTGAAGGACCCCAAAATCGTCCTCTGAAGGATTATGCTGCCCCATTGCAAGAGGAACCCCAAAACAATATTGCTGATCTAACTAACACACGTAACGATTTCGATTTAAAACCTTTGTTATTTCAAGTATTCTAACAAAACCAATTTTTAGGATGTCATACGGACGATCCAAATCTTCATTTATTCGTGTTTGTGCAGTACGCAGACACAGTGAAAGCAAATCGTGTTAGCCCTGAAGCAATAAGACTTCGTCTTTTTCCTTTCTAGTTACGAGATAGAGCTAGAGCATGGCTCCAGTCTCTACCATACAACTCTGTTACCACATGGAACAAATTGAAGAATGTTTTCCTTGCACGATATTTTTCACCGAGTAAGACGACTATGCTAAGAGCCAATATCAACGGTTTTAAACAAAAGGAAAACGAATATCTTTTCGGAGCATGGGAAAGATATAAAGACATGTTGCAACTTTGTCCGCATCATGGTCTAGAAGAATGGTTGATCATCCACACCTTGTAAAATGTTCTCTTGTACAACACAAGATTAACAATTGACGCAGCTTCTGGCGGTGCACTGATGGATAAACTGTACCACGATGCCCATCAACTTATCGAAAGTATGGCTCAAAATCATTATCAGTGGGAAAGAGATAGAACCATGATGGAGAAACCTCAAATGAAAGGCAGTATGCACGAAGTTAGTAGCTTATACGAAGTTAATTCCAAGCTAGAAGCCCTTACCCAAAAGATAGAAAGCTTGACCACAACTCCCGCAGCCACCATGGCTACAGTAGCTCCAACATGTGACTTATGCGGACTTCACGCACATGCTGCACCCGAATGTCCACTCTTAACAGGAGTACCAGTTGATCAAGTAAACTATGTTCAAGGAAACCCTTATGGAAATAACTATACCAGAGCAACAATGCTTTGTACGCACCAGGGAAAGCTCCTACTACACCCCTAGGATTTCAGAAAGCCACCCAAAATGTCTCAACTATTCTGAATATCCCTAGGAAGTCCAACATTGAAATAATGATAGAAAAATTTGTAGACACCCAAGCTCAAACTAAAAAATATTTCATGAATCAAAATATTCACACCAGTGAGAAAATTAAGAAATTGGCGAATAAGATTGATGCTCTTGCCACACACAACAAAATGTTAGAAACATAAATCTCCCAAGTGGCTCAACAGCAAGCAGCTACAATTGCTCCACCTGGAACTTTTCCTGGACAACCCCAACCAAATCCAAAGGGACATGCTAATGCCATAATACTTTGGAGTGGAACAGAACTAGGCGGACCAACTGAACCTAGAGTAGAGAACCCAACCATGTACCAGAAACGTGAAAAAGGAACTGAGATAGAAGCTGAACTGAAGGAAGTAGAAAAAGAAGGTGATGAATAAGCCGTGGAAAAATAGGAAACTTATGTGCCTCCACCACCCTATAAACCACTTATTCCATATCCTCAAAGATTTTCTAAGTCTAAAAACGTAGGGCAATTCAAGAAGTTTGTTGAACTTCTGAAACAACTTAACATTGCAATACCTTTTACAGAAGCTATCACACAAATGCCCTCTTATGATAAATTTCTTAAAGAAATCTTATCCAATAAGAAAAATCTTGAGGATAGTGAAATTGTACTGCTCACCGCTGAATGCAGTGTTATAATCCAAAGCAACATGCCTCCTAAACTTAAAGACCCATGTAGTTTTTCCATACCTTGCGTAATCAGAATGTTTGTCATAGACAAAGCACTATACGATTTAGGAGCTAGTATTAGTCTAATGCCCTTATCAATTTGCAAGAAACTCAACATGAGAGAACTAAGACCAATAATAATGTCTGTATAATTAGCAGATCGATTAGCGAAATTTCCTTTAGGTATGTTAGAAAACGTCCATGTACGTATAGTACAATTCTATATCCCCATTAATTTAATAATAATGGACATTAAAGAAGACTCCAATATTCCTATTATATTAGGTAGACCATTCCTAGCCACTATAGGAGCCATCATAGATGTCAAAAATGGAAAACTGACTTTCGAAGTCGGAGAAGAAAAAGTTGAATTCATCTTGTTTAAATTCTTTAAAGCACCAGCCATCAATGATTCATGCTATTTCTTAGATGACATTGATAAATGTGTAAAAGAATTGGAGAAACAACAAACAACTTATTCAGAAGTATTGAAGATTCCTATACCTCTAATTCTCGAAGATGATAATTGGCGCCCTGAGTATCAAGATGAAAATCTGAGTGAATTCCTAGCTCTAACTCCTGATCCTATACCTTGTCCAAAGAAGCCAGCCATGGAACTCAAACCACTACCCAATGACCTAAGGTATGAATTTATACACATAGAACTTGAACGACCAGTTATAGTCATTATAGACCTAGGACAAATAGAAACTGAAAAATTATTACATGTCCTAAGAAAATACCCAACCGCTTTAGGATATAACATCTCAGATCTAAAAGAAATAAGCCCTTCTATCTGCATGCGCCGTATAATTCTGGAAGAAGATTGCAAGACCTCTAGGGAACATTAAATTAGAATCAATCATATGTTGTGAGATGTAGTAAAAAAGGAAGTAGAAAAGCTGTTAGAAGCAGGAATCATATACCCAATATCTGACAGTAAATGGGTTAGCCCAGTACATGTTGTACCAAATAAAGGAGGTGTTACAGTTGTCTGCAAGGCTAAAGGAGAATCCGCAGAGCAACAAACTCACATCGGGTGGAGAATGTGCATCAACTATAGAAAGTTAAACAAAGCCACTCGTAAAGATCATTTTCCTTTACCTTTCATGGATCAAATGCTTCAATGACTAGCTAAACACTCTCATTTCTACTATTTAGAGGGTTATTCCGAATTTTTCCAAATTCCTATCCATCATGATGACCAAGAAAGGAAAACTTTCACTTGTCCTTATGGAACATTCGCCTATCGACGGATGCCATTCAGACTATGTAATGCCCCTGCAACATTCTAGAGATGTATGATGTCCATATTCTCTTATTTTCTAAATGGTATAATGGAAGTTTTTATGGATGACTTCTCCGTCTGTGGAGAAATTTTTTAAGGATGTCTACTGAACCTTGAAATGGTACTAAAAAGATGCGTAAGTGTAAACATCGTGCTAAACTGGGAAAAATGCCACTTCATGGTCCGACAAGGAATTGTCTTAGGGCACATCGTATCTAATAAGGGAATTGAAGTAGATAAAGAAAAGATCGAAGTAATAGAAAATATTCAACCACCCAAGACTGTTAGAGAAATAAGATGTTTTCTAGGACACGCTGGTTTTTATCGACGTTTCATTAAAGACTTCTCTAAAATAACCAAGCCTCTTACGAAACTGCTAATGAAAGGTGCTGAGTTCATTTTCACCGACAAATGCTTGGACGCATTTACAACACTAAAAAAGGCATTAATTTCAGCACCTACTATGCAACCTCCTGACTGGAATGAACCATTTGAAATAATGTGTGATGCCAATGACTATGTCGTAGGTGTAGTTCTAGGACAAAGAAAGGACAAAAAGCTTCATGCAATTTACTACGCAAGTAGAACCCTAGATCCTGCCCAAACAAATTACGCCACCATTGAAAAAGAATTGTTAGCTGTTGTATTTGCCTTAGATAAATTCCGTTCTTACTTAGTAGGAGCAGGAATAATTATTTATACTGATCACGCTGCAATTTGGTACCTCTACAAGAATTCGATTTAGAAATCAAAGACAAGAGAGGCACTGAGAATGTATTAGCTGACCACCTGTCCAGAATAGAAGGCATCAAACCTGATCATGTACCCATAAATGATGGTTTTCCTTATGAATTCCTTGTAGCCCAATTAGAATTGGAAAGTATTACAACAGAGTACCCTGTGACTTATGAAGACAAGAAGACAAACGAAATTATCGAAGCAGTCTACACTAAAACCATACTGCCATGGTATGCCGATTTTGTCAACTACTTGGCTGCTGGACTGCTTCCACCTGATATGTCTTATCAACAAAAGAATAAATTCTTTCATGACCTTAAACACTATTATTGGGATGAGCCTTTGCTTTTTAAGAGAGGCGCCGATGGTATTTTCCGTCGATGTGTTCCCAAAAATGAAATTGAAAACATAATTTTCCACTGTCATGTTGCTCCCTATAGAGGACATGTGAGTACTTCAAAGACCTGCACTAAAATATTACAAGTTGGCCTCTATTGGCCTAATCTTTGGAAAGATGTCCATATCGCGGTTAAAAATTACGACCAATGCCAACACACTGGAAACATCTCTAGACGCGATGAGATTCCTCAAAAAGGCATTCTAGAAGTGGAAGTCTTTGACGTACGTGGAATTTATTTCATGGGACCCTTCCCATCTTCCTTTGGAAATCACTATATACTAGTTATTGTCGACTATGTTTCAAAATGGATCGAGGTTGTAGCCTCTCCAACAAATGACACACGAGTAGTAGTTAGGCTTTTCAAGAACATAATATTTCCAAGATTCGATGTTCCAAGACTCGTCATCAGTGACGGTGGCTCCCATTTAATTTCCAAAATCATAGAAAAATTATTAGTAAAGTATGGAGTCTGACATCGTGTCACAACACCTTATCATCCACAAACAAGTTGGCAAGTAGAGGTCTCCAACAGAGAGATTAAGAAAATTTTAGAAAAAATGGTAGCAACCTCTAGGAAAGATTGGTCATGTAAGTTACACGAAGCTCTATGGGCATATAGGATGGCATACAAAACTCCTATCAAAGCCACACCATTTAAACTAGTCTATGGGAAATCATGTCATATGCCGGTAGAAATAGAATATAAAGCTTATTGGGCCATTAAGACCCTTAATTTAAATTACACCTATGCGGGTGAGAAAATAATCTTAGATATCCACGAACTAGAAGAACATAGACTAGACACTTATGAGAATGCTCAGATTTATAAGGAGAGAACTAAACAATGGCACGATAAACGATTATCTAGAAAAGAATTCAATGAAGGCGATATAGTTCTTCTATTTAATTATAGACTTAAACTATTTCCGAGAAAACATCGCTCTAAATGGTCTTATCCATTCGAAGTCACTAAGGTTTTTCAAAATGGCGCAATAGAAATTAAGGGAATGTGTAGTGAACCTTTCATTGTAAACGAACAACATTTAAAACATTATCATAATATCGATAATAAGGAATATTACACAACATTTAGGCTAGATGCGGTGCCACCCTATTCATTAGACTAATCACCTTGTTATGTCGAGCTTACGACTTTAAACAAAGCACTTATTGGGAGATAACCCACTTTTTAGTCTTTTCTTTTTGCTTTGCTTATTTTTAGTTTTTATTTTCTTTTCTTATTTTTGGTATTGCTTATTTCTAATCTTATAAAATTATGCAGTATTGTTTCTCTAATTTTACCCTCTACTAACTTAATTCTAACTGTCAACCTACTTCAGGCTAACTTTACTAGTAGCTAATTGCACTAACCACGATGAATCCGGTTGATACTATGGGCATTGTTTTTAGAGGAAGAAATTAGTAGAGGAGGTTTGAGTCTTTATCTGATTGGGAGATAGGATTGATTATCTACCCTGACGGACCTGTTTTGATTACATTAGGAATCTAAGACAGTGTCTTGTTCCTATTAAACCAAATAAGTTGGGGCACATATGCCCTAAGAAGAAGGTCTAGTTCCAACCGTAGATTGACCCTAGAGTTTCTAAGCTCTCTTGTCGACAAACCTAACCATGGTCTAGGGTTTAATAGAGGATTAATTAAGTTTAGGCTATTTAATATTGAATACACCTATATATATAGGGAGATGGCAGAACTGTTAGGATTTCCACATGGCCTAGATGCATTCACAGTAATCCAAGAAGAACTTTTCAATGTGGGTGAGATAGACTATTTATGGGGGGATATTACAGGTATAAGTAACCCTGAGCCTCATGACATGTACTCAAAACATTCATAACCCATCCTTAAGATATTTTTATAGGATCCTAGCACACACCCTCTTTGGTAAGCCAGAAAATATAACCATATTATCTAGAGCCAAGCTTTTCATTTTGTTTTGTGCTTCACAAAACCGTCACATAAACTGAGCTACCTTTATGATAGCCAACTTTATTCATCTTGCGAGAGTTGTCCATGAACCAATCTTGATTTGATCACGGGCCTGCTATAAATGCTTTATAATTTGAGCTTGATTTGTTGAGGGATGAGCTTATTATTTAAAGGATAAACTTCCATTATTTCATGGATGTGGTAGTCAAACAGTTGGAGCATCTTTACCAGCATATCTACTTCGCTTTTCTTCTTAACAATCGGCGTGGCTAAATTTTCGGACTTACTGCATATCTTCTTTTCACATTTAGACATTGCGGTCAATGTTTTGTTTAAGTGTGGGGAGAAGACTTATTAGATCAGAATTTTCATTATTTTCTGTTTCAATTTCTTAAGTACAATTTTTATTTATTTTCAGTTCAATTATATTTTGTTCAGTTTTTTATTCATTTACTTGTTGAATTTACATTACATTATTTTTCATTTAATGCACTATTATTGTCATGTTCATATATATATATATATACGTACAACATGCTTGCAAGTATTGAAAAATGTATGAGTTTAATGTTTGAAATATATGGGAAGTCTGGGAAACAAAATTATAAATTTTTATTCTGATTCTGCACTGTGTGCCATTTTACATACTAGCGTGACGTCCGTCACGCTTCACAAAATTTATCCCGCTCGGCACAATAGTGTGCCCCTCGACACGGAGTTATAAACATAAGCGCTTTTGTTTTAAATGCAAAAACCCTTAATCTCTTCTTCTCATTTTATTCAAACTTCTCTTTGACTCCATTAAACCTCCACCTGTTTCAATCACTCCATTATCATTATCATCAAAATTCATTAATGTCCACTTATTACCCTTATTATATTTCTCTACATAATCACTCTCCAAACCCACTTCCATTCTGAAACCCCCAACTTCTCACACAAACTCCTACCCATCTTCCATCCTTGCTTCAATAATGGCACACAGAAGTTCAAGACCAGAGCCAGACCTTTCTGAAATTACTTTTCGAAATGGCGAAGCCGGAGAGCACCAAAGGGCGCAATATCTAAAATTGTATCAACGCTTTATAGTCCCTACCCGATATGTTGATACTGAGTGCTTGCGAGAATTAAGATTGATCGATAGTGTGTGGTTGTTACTCCGAAACGATGACTTAGCATTCATCTTCACACAGAATCTTCCAACGTATAAGTCGTTGAGTTTGGAATTTTTAAGCTCATTCTCATATAACCCGTCGTGCAACAAACCTAGCACCTATCTGGCTCAACTAATTTTAGAATGTTAAATGATGAATATTCTATAAGTCAATCTACTCTGAGTAATTTCTTCCACTTCCCTCGTGAAGGGGTGGTACATCACCGTATCCTTACAGACCAAGATTAGGAATCTACAACTTTCAAGCTTTGGAAAACTCACTTTGATGAGAACCAAACAGTTGGGAGGGACTTTATGCTTCATCCAATCATAATCCCGCTATCAGGTATTTTCACCGAGTGATCTCCAACACTACTTTTGGGAGGATTAACAACAACAAAGTTAATTCTAAAGAATTGTTCCTCCTCTATTATACCTTCACTCCTAACCAAAAGAGCAATGCGAGTGTGTTCCTTCTATCACATATCCATTCTTTACGTGCAAGAGGGTCTACGCCTTTCTGCATTGGTGGGCTTGTCACCTATATAGCACTTGGCCCGCACCTCCAAGACAACCTTGCAAATCTTCCACCACTTCCGCCCATATTCATTGACATCAGCAACTGTCGGGTTGGCCACTTGATTAAGGTCAAATGAGATGGTAGGTATAATCTGATGGTGCATAACAGAGTTGTCCCTAGTGTCATTTTGCCAAACATTGCACTTACTGATATCACAAACATAGAAAAGTTGCTTTATGACCTAAATTCTCCTGCAGTTGGAGATAATGCGCGAAACAACCAAGGGAATGTCCAAGTTGATGAAATGGAGCAAGAAATGGAACAAGGGGATACTGAACAACAATCTCCTTCTAAAAACATTGCAAGCACGTCCGCAAGACCCAGAAGAAGACGCAAGAGAACATCAGCCTCAAATGATGACATTATGGCTTCTATCATGCAACAAGATGAAAGAGTGCAAGCTATGTAGAAAAATAAAAATGCAAAGATGCAACTTATGTTGGCTATGAAAACTCAACAGTAGGAATATGACGAATGAAATAAGCGTCGGGCTGCAAGATTGACCGACGAAATGGAAGCCTTAAATTTACGCATGGATGGTTTTCAAGATTATATATATCATGTGGCTATGCCTCATCCTCTGGGTACACATGGCCGAGCACGAGGGCGAGGAAGAGGACACAGTAATGAGCAAGAATAGATTGATTTTATTTTTCTTCCCGTTTCCTTTTTGTTTTTTTAAGCATTGGGACATTGCTTGTTTCAATCCTAGGGGAATTAGTTAGTTTATAAACTCTTTATTGCTTTCTAAGTAGATCTTTCATTCCCATTTGTATTCCTTGTAATCAAAAACGTCTTTGTACTTTTGAGTTCTTTTATGCAATTTTTCCGTTATTATGTAATTTCCCCACTTTGTTCGTTACTTGCATAACCTGACGCATTCGAAGAGTATACAAGTTGCTCACTTTTTAAATATATATGAGAAACCTTGAGTGAAACATAAGTATGGTGGATACCATCGTAACAATCTAAATCCCCAAATTGCGCTAGATCGATTTCAGTACCCTTTATACCGAAACCTTAAACTTTAGTTTTAAAGTAGCCCTTAGTAGTTTATTTAGCAGTCAACACCGTCTTAAATGCAAACTACGTAGGGAGTCGACGAATATAAGTGAATGATCCAGAGTATTTAAAAGATACATGCTTTACTGTAAAAAAATGCGGAATGCACCAATTAAGTTAGGCGACCCTCACCCGGTCACTTAATCCAACGGATGCAGAACCAACATGATATAACATAGAAACCCGTTGTTGGTTGGTTCAAAGGTGTCTGGTACTGAACTTGGTAGGGAAAACTATGGTCCGATCCCCCACAACTTGCAATTGGGTGAATTAAAGGAGGTTAACTCATTTATGTTCAAGAACCTCATGCTTAAAAGGATCATAGTCACTAACCGACTACTCTACTATGTGCGTGTAAAGATAAAGGGCTTAATGTTATTGCGCTAGAATGAAAATGGATGAAATTTAGAAAAAAGAATTTGGTTGAGATATAATGGCATGACTGGAATTTTTCTGCATAATGGGGGGAGTTTAGTGTTATTACAGTATCTTTTGTGTTATGTTGAGCTTATGTTTCCCTAAAAACATTGACAACCTCTTACGAATCGAACTACATCATGTATTTTCTTTTAAATTGTGCTTTATTAATTTTATACTACTATTTTTCTTGAGGTCAAGCAAAGGTTCAAGCTTAGGGGAGTTTGATAGCACGAAAAGTTATAGCATTTTCCACCCAATTTATATAGATAAAACATCCAATTCTTCATTTATTATGTCACATTTTATCTTTATTTGTAGCATATTTCAGGTACTTAGCTTTTGCAAGGCATAAATGAGAAAGAGAAGAAAACCAATGGAGAAATGAAGAAGAAACACAACATTTAGTAGCATTTTGTACCAGAAGACCTTCCGCCCCCCACAGGTGCGTGCCACTCGTCACAAGTTCTAAAAGTGTGCCCCTCGACACGCTTCATGTCCCGACCGGCACAAATTAAAGATATGTTCCCTACATCACAACGCGCCTGACGCTCGTGAGAGCTCATATAACTGTTACGACATTATCTCTATGAAGCAGGAGAAATGGAGAGTTGGCATGAATTTCTCCATGATGGAAGAACGAGGATCAAGGGGATTCCTCTTATTTTTGCTCACTTTTGGAATCTATAAATTGGAATCAGTTACCAACATAGTTACCGTCCAGACTTTGCACCAATTTTTATTGTTTCTTCTACGTACTGTAACATGCAATTATTTTCCAGTTTCGCAACTTTAATATTATTTCAGTTTCATAGTTTTTAGTATTTTGTTTTCCAGATTCATAGAATTCCCGTAAGTATAGAAAACCCGCACCATTAAAGCAGTATTTCTTCACATCAGAGGAATATTGCAACAATTTTCTTCCTAGCTTCCAGAATTCGTTTAGGTCCATTTTATTTAATTCAAGATATTTAATTACAAGTTAATCCTGTCGGCTAGTGGAGGATACGCACTGCTGAAGTTATTTGCTTCAGTATTTAATTTCAGGTTCCTATTTTAAGTATAATTTATTTATTCTTACCATGCACGTGTTATTAAATTTATGTTTCAATTTTATGTTATCCTGCAATAAAACTATGTCTGGCTAAATTCCCTGATACCGGTAATTATTTAGCATTAATATTTTTATAAATCATTTTTCTGGTTTATATTTCCAATTTGGATATTTAATTGTTTTTGTACGAGAGTAAAATACATTCTAAGGTTAAAATCAACAGAGCAAGAGTTTGAGGTTTTAACCAGATAGTGGTTATTAAACGTTAATTTTAAAAACAATGAGAGCGCTTTAAAATTAATTGGACTCTATTTGTTTTCAAAAAATACTTTTGAATTTTAAATGAAACAGCGAGAGAACTCATTTGAGTTTAATAATATGACCTAAATTGATAGAACGAAAGTGTGAGACAAGGGTTTTAAATGAATAGTTTCCACTGAAACAATGTTTTAATACTGAAAACAAATGCCAATGACTTATTGAATCCCTGAGTTTGACAAAGTACATACCGGTGTCCCGTTATTAATTATTAGATTTTAGTTAATTCCCAATTAAACCCAAATACCAAAATTTTATAATTATCCTTAGCTTTACACGTTGACCCTAAGATAACATTAGTTTAACCATCAATCCTTGTGGGTTCGATATCTTTTAAAACTACGCGATAGACTGTGCACTTGCAGTCAATACACCCATAAAGTCACGATCAGTACTGACAGAAATTTTCATTAATCTTTAAATTATAGCTTAAATGAATTAAACCATTGGATTCCTTGTTCAATTTTAAGCAAATTTCATGTTTAAAGTTTCTAAAATGGTTGAGAATTGAGAGTTTTCAAAATTCTAAAATGGTGAAAGTGGTTGTTGTTGTCTGGAGCGAAGAAGGAGATAAAGATCATTTGCAAATTTCGAAAATGCTTTTAAGTTTATAATATATTGAATGGATGTTGTTGCATAACTGGATGAAATAGTCACCCCAGTGGCAAAGAGAATGCGTCTGTAACCTTAGGGACTTGGGTCCGAGCCTTTGTGGTATCCTTTTGTTTGTTTTCTTTTTTAAACTTGTTATTTTCATTTCATTTTTCACCATTTTCATTCAATTCTTTTTGCAATCAATTTTATCTCTTTTGAGCTAATTTTTTGAACAATACTAGTTCACCACTCCTATTTTATAAATATATAAAAAATCACAAAAGTATTTTTTATTTCATGATTTTTAATTAAATCAAAACTAGTCCTTTTTAGGGTTTTCTTAAGAACTTTTGATGATCTTTTGATCAATTTCTCAACTTTGCTCACAAATCTTGATCTTACCATGATAGATCTTGATTCTCATTTGATATCTTGACTCTTGAGTGAGCATTCCATAATAGCTTGAGCTATTTTAGAGTTTTTTCATTGAAAATTCATACTAAATCATTAAACATGTTCAAAAATCAAAAGATATGCTCCATGACTTTCATTGTGATTGTGATACATACATTTGTTTCAAACATTCAAGTCATTCATGTTTTCACAAGTTGGTCTCACCTTTTGAATATATTTCCTTCATAAATTGTTTTAAAGCATAAACCATAAATCATCAAAAACATATTTTCAACTTTCACTCTTTTTTCACAACTTTTACTAAATAAAATCCATGGGTTCTCATCCACTTGTTTGATCATTTCTTATGTGAATAACATGTTACCTTAAGCTTACTTAGTTCATTTTAAATCATTGATGAAACTTGAATCAAGATAGACATTAGGATTTCAATTCAAGCATGACAACACTAGGTTGGATTCTCCCTCAATCTCAACTATAGGATCAATCTTTAAATAACAACATTAAGAGCAAGTCTCCCATTAAAATTTTCTTTTTCATTTGCATTTCATCATTATGACTAAATTCTTTTATCATTCAAAAAATCCAAAAACACTTAACAATATTCAAAACCTTTAAAAACTTAAGGTATGAAGGTTATGGGTGTCTCCTTGGATGAGGGTTCACATAACACCTTTCTCCTAGCAAAAACATAAACCAAAACGAAATAATTTTTTTCTTAGGTCTTTTTCACTTTAAAACATTTTCAAAAAGGATACGTTAACTACTTTCTACATAAAACAATGATGTGTAGTCTCCAACAGTCGAATGGCAACGTTAACTGTTAGAATGCAAATTTAACATCATCCATAAAAAACACACAATAAACAAAAAGTTTTTAATAATTACGGTGTTCTATATCTCTTGTGGATACGTAGGCATGGAGTTTCAATGCTCAGGAGAACGCACTAATTAAAACCCTTTATTTTTTCAAATGAATTTATGCATGCATTTTCCTTTATCAAGTAAGTTTTAGATATGCACACCCATTGATTAAGATAACAAGAGTGGATCCCATGGAGTACCATGAACGTGAGAGGTGCTAATACTTTCCCCTTACGTAATCGACTCCCTTACCCGAGATTTGGTTGTGAGACCATGTTCTTTTCCCAATATCTAAGGTTTTCTCTATATTTTTCTTTCCCTATTTTTCTTGGGATAAATAAAGTTAGGTTGTGACTCTGTTTATTCCATCCGAAGTTATTTTTTAGTAGCTTCAACTGGTGAATCTGCTGGGGATACCTAAGGAAGTCAGTCCTAACTCTTGTTTGTTTTCTTTTCTTGGGTGTTTATCTTTATGCTTTATTTTATTGCATTCATTCATTGCACTTTGGATATTCTGGTTATTGGTATCTATTACTTTGTTGAGTAGGAGTTATTTGAGAGATAAGCCCAAAATACCCATGCTTGAGTGTTCCCATGAGTTTTAAGAAGTGGATAGTCATGGAAGCTAAGGGGTAGATGCCCTATTAGTGTTGACATGGGAACCACACCCATACTAGGTTTACTTTGGGGTACTGTTGTTATGACGTAGATACGTTAGGATACTATACTTTTCAAAGGGACCCATGACTCTAAGAATACCTCAAGGAATCCTTATCCAAATTAGAACTCACATGTGAGAAGTTTTGGGCTTTTAGATAGGAGATTTTTACCTTCATCATACCTTGGTTATTTTACAAATACTTCTTCAGAGATTTAGTATACCAATCATCTGGACTTATCCAAATTTGTGATCCCGTGCTTGTGCATAAATCATTTACATCATAAAATAGAGTCTAACCCAAATATGCATGTCATTTCCAAGGTATTTGTAAGTTGTTGTATTAGTTGAGAGTATCAAAAGATGGATGGAGGCAGAAGACACACCAAGGTCTATATGTTCCCTAAGCTTTCTCTTAATAACTTAAGAAGGTTGAGTTCACTTGTAGTCTCCAAAAATAAAGATGACTTCAAGAAGACCCATGGTAACCTTATTCCTCTTCTGAACAATAAGGTTGATACCATGGTCATATAAACTCTCTTCCAGTTCTATGATCCTACTCTAAGGTGTTTTACATTTCAAGACTATCAACTCGCTCCTGCATTGAAAGAACATGCTAACATCCTAGGAGTAGAAGTCAAGAACCGCATGCCTTTCGTTACTTCACAAGGAACCCCAAAACTACACTTGATTACTGAAGCGCTTCATTTGACCTTAAAGGAAGTAAAACACACTTGGGAACCTATGAAGGATGGCTCTTTGGGTTTCAATTTACATTTTTTGATGGATAAAGTCATAGTCCTTTCCAAAATTGAGAGTTAGGGTGCCTTCAACGCCTTGCTAGCTCTTATGATTTATGAAGTTATCTTATTCTCCAGCCAAGAAGATTTCATTTATGCAAATATAATAACCATTTTTATGATCAGAAATCCCATACCCACACTCCTTGTTGACACATGCAATTCCATTCATTCAAGGTTCGGGAAAGGAGGAACTCTCACTTGTTGCATATGCCTCTCTTGTACAAGTGGTACATGGCTCACTTACCTGTAAAGGGACCTTTTGTGGATAACAAATATACCCTTAAGTGTTATCAAAGAATTATGGCGCTCACTTTTCTGCTCTCAAGACGATGTTTTTATACTGTGCAGGATTGTGTTCCCTCACACGTGCGTATTGATGTTTAAGGGGTTGTGACGCCATGTAGGCAATGTCACCACGTATACTCGTCACAAATGGAATTCCATTTAGGATTTATCAATTTCATCATTTTTATGCTGGTACAAGTCTCTTGATGCAATGCATGAGAGTAACTCACTGAGAATGTGAATGTGTAATCTACGTAGTGGGTAGAACAGACTTCAGGATTCCTCGTACGCAGGTATGGGTCTGCATATTTGGTTGTGGCCTTAAGCCAAATTGTTTGTAGCCGTGTTCTGAATATCTTTTGTTGTCACCTCATGGGTTAGTTATGAGACTTCCAATGGTGGTGTTCTCTTTGTTGTGTACTTGGACCCATCCGTGAGGAAGCCCCTAATTTAACAGTGAATATGTTTTGTTGCATGTTCCTTGTAGAACTGAGCGAACCTTAAGATATGGAAACTCACTGAGATATAGTAATCTCACCCCATTCTAATTATTATTATTTTCAGGTTGTTTGAGGGAGGGTCGTGGCAAGGGTAAGATGACTTAGTTTTCTGATGGTGTTTCTTGGGGATGTTTCATTTCTTTGTACCTTTTCATTTATGTATCTTTTGGATTATGTATTAGTACTTTTTGGATTTCTATTATTTTGGCCATGACAATTTCGGCAAGTGTAATCTGTACTAATACTTATATCTATTTCCACTGCTTATGACTGATGTAATGTACCATTATTAACACCATATGCACATATCCTATGCAATGTATGTGTGTGGTGTTACACTTGGTACCATAGCAGGTCGATTCTTGGCTTTGCCATGAAACATCACAAGTTAACTTAATTCTTCCTCACATGTTTAATTGTCGGCATGATTCTTTATGTTCTACTTATGGCATTGAGCTTGATCAACTTGATTCTATGTGTAGAATAAACATGGAGATGCCTAATGGACGCAGAGGTCCTGGAAGGCCCATGACTTGGATTGTGGAGCCTAAGGCTGAAACTAAGAATGCTGGCGTACCTTGGCTGTAGATGATGCAACAAATGCAGAAGCAGAACCATATGATGATACAGGGTATGAAAGGGCAACAACTAGCCGATCTTGCTCCTACTCTGCATATTGTAGCAGGTCCTGAGTTACGTGCTTTATTCAAGATGAAACCACCAGATTTCTTGGGTTGGTTAGATCCAGTAGCTACTCATGATTGGTTGTATGGCATGGAGAGGGTATTCCAGGCTATTTAGTGCACCTAAGAAGACAAAGTGATGTTTGTTGCTCAGATGTTGAAAGGCCCAGTTTGTAGGTTATGGGATACTGCAACTACTTATTTCACCACTCCGATGATTCCAAAAGATTAGCAACACTTCAAGATATCTTTCTTGGAAAATTACTACCCCAAAGGCTTGCGATTCAGAAGAAACGTGAGTTTAAGTTGTTCAAGCAAGACAACATGTCAGTGTCTGAATATGCTGAAAAGTTTGAAGACATGGTTGCTTACTCCAAGAAAGCCATGTATGCACCAGATGAGCTGTGGAAGATTGATCAATTTATGTTTGGGTTGAATGCTGATGATTCCCATAGTGTGTCTTAGAGGGAATTATCTACCTATGAGGAGTGTTTGAGGCAATGCTATATTGCTGAAAGTAGTTTAAAGAGAGTTCAAGAAGAAAGAGAGTAAAATTGGTCAGTGCATAAGGATCAAGGAAAGTCGGGGGAATATCTAAAACCCCATAATTCTCCTTCAAAAAAGAAACCATCCTATGGTGATCGGTCAACTCAATCTCCTTGGTGTAACAAGTGCAACAAGAAGTATTCTGGGGAGTATGAGATGGATAAGAAGAATTGTTTCAGGTGCGGATCAATAAATCACTTTGTGAAGGATTGCCCCATTCTAATTACTTGTGAAAGGAGTGCAGGTCGAGTTTACACCTTGGATGCTAGGAAGGTCCAGGGAAACACCAACCTTGTTGCATGTATGTGTTATGTTAATAATAAACCTATGTTTATTTTAGTGGATTGTTGAGTAACACATTCTTTCATTTCTAATTCGTGTGTGAGACAACTTGGTTTTGAAGAAAGTCTCCTCCCAAATTCTATGATTATCTTGTGGTACTGATGATATAGTATAGGCTCAGGAGTTTGCAAAGATTGTTTCTTTACTTTCAACGACCATAATTTCTTGATTGATCTTATTTGTCTACCACTCAAGAAGATCGGTGTAATATTAGGTATGGACTGGTTGTCAGCTAACTCAGCGTACATTGGTTGTAAGGAGAAGGCCATCTTCACTAATGCTGAGGAGACTAATCCTATTGATGCTATTGGAAATCTGATTGAATTTACAATTAACATGGTCAATTATCTTTTTGAACAAGAGAAGTCTTTTCTTTTGGTTCTCACTACAAATTTCAAAGATAAGAAGAGTGTGTCGGAGATTCCTGTTATGTGTGAATTTCCTGATGTCTTTATGGAGGATGTCACTTCTCTCCCACCTGAATGGGAAGTTGAATTCTCTATTGATCTTGTTCCAGGAACCGCTCTAGTTTTTATCACTCTATACTTAATGTCCCCTGCCAAGCTGAGGGAATTGAAAAAGCTAATTGGAAGAGTTGCTGGCGAAACACTTCTTTCGACCTAGTGTTTTTCCATGAAGAGCTCACGTTGTGTTAGTAAAGAAGAAGGATTGTAGTATGAGTCTGTGTATTAACTATCTCTAGTTGAATAAAGTGACCATAAAGAACAAGTATCCGCTACCACATATTTATGACCTCCTGGATAAGTTGAAAGGAGCCTGCATGTTCTCGAAGATTGATCTCAGATCAGGGTATCATCAAATTCGGGTTAAGAGTTCAGATGTGTTGAAAACCCACATTTATGACGTGATACGATCATTATGAATTCTTGGTTATTCCGTTTAGAGTGACCAACGCTCCTGTCGTCTTTATGGATTACATGAATCAAGTGTTCCAACCATATCTGAATCAATTTGTGGTAATCTTTATAGATGACATTTGATTTTTTCTTAGATTGTGGAAGATCATATGGAACACTTGAGGATTGCATTATATATTCTTTGTGAAAATAAATTGTTCGCAAAGTTTAGAAAGAGTGAATACTAGATTTCAGAAGTTAAGTTCCTTGGACATGTTATATCTGGTGGCGGTGTAGCTATAGATCTATCCAAAGTGGAAGCAGTAGTGAATTGGGAACGTCCTAATAATGCAACTTAAGTCTGTAGTTTCCTAGGTTTGGCAGGTTACTACCGAAGGTTCATTTGAGGTTTTCTAAATTGGCATTACCTTTGACAAGCCTTACAAGAAAGTATGTTTCTTTCAGTTGGAATTCCGAATGGGAGCGAAGTTTTCAAAAGCTAAAAGAGAAATAGACTAACGCTCTGGTATTAGTAATTTTAGATCCATAATGGTCCTATGAAGTTTTCTGTGATACTTCCCATTAGGGTTTAGGTGGTGTATTGATGCAAGATGGACATGTGGTAGCTTATGCATCTAGACAGTTGATACCTCATGAAGAGAATTATCCTACTCATGACCTCGAGCTTGCTGCAATTGTGTTTGTGCTTAAAGTGTGGCGACATTACTTGTATGGAGTTCACTTTGAGATGTTTAGTGATCACAAGAGTCCGAAATATCTCTTTGATCAAAAAGAGCTCAATATGCGTCAGAGGAGTTGGATGGAATATCTTAAGGATTATGATTTTGGTCTGAAATATCATCCCGGGAAAGCTAACAAGGTAGCAGATTCCCTGAGTAGAAAAGAGACTTGTGTTTCATAATTAATTATGTTAGAATTTGGCCTTTTAGAGAAATTTAGCAACCTTGATTTACAGTTTGAATGGGCACCAACATGCGTATTGATCAGTAACCTGAATGTCGCGAGTGAGTTGTGGGAGGGAATCCACCAGGAATAGTGGAATGACGCATAACTGCAAGCTAGGGAAAGCCTACGGATTTCTTCCGAGAAACCGATGGAGTTATTCTATTTAGGAAAAGAGTGTGTGAACCCAGTGATGCATAATTAAAGAGATTGATTATGGTTGAAGCCCATAAGAGTAAGTTTACAATTCATCTCGAATCGACCAAGATTTACCAAGATTTAAAGAAGAGCTTTTGGTGGCCTGGTATGAAAACAAGTGTTGCAAATTAGGTGGAGCAGTATATCCATGGATTTCATAATAGGATTACCGCGTGCCTTGGGTGGACATGATTCTATATGTGTGGTCGTAGATGGGTTGACAAAGTCCATGCATTTCTTGCCTGTTAAGACAACTCATAAGGCTATTTATCTCCCGAGGCTTTTTGTGGCGGAAATTGTGAGATTACATGGTGTATCGCCTAGTATTGTATCGGATAGTGATCCAGAGTTCACATCACGGTTTTGGAAGGCGTTTCACCATGATATGGGGATAGATTTGAATTTGATTACTTCTAATCTTCCTCAACCCAATGGATAAACAGAAAGAACTATACGAACCATAAAGGATATGTTGAGAGCTTGTATTCTAAAAAGTGGTGGAAATTGGAAGGATCATTTACCTTTGGTGAAATTTACGTACAACAATAGTTATCATGCGAGTATCAGCATGGCTCCATACGAAGCTTTGTATGGAAGGAAGTGTCGATCACCATTTTGTTGGTAGGTAGTTGGTGAAAGAGGAGTTCTTGGACCAGAGATAATTCAAGAAATGACTAAAGCGATGAAGACGATCCAAGAAAAGATGAAGAAATTGCAAGATCGCCAAAAGAGTTATGCAGACAAAAGGAGAAGACCCTTTGAAAATTGATGAAGGAGATCGTGTGTTTTTGAATGTTACTCTGAAGCTCAAGTTGAAAGGACCATTTAAGACACACGAAATTAGTTCGAGGTATGTGGAATTGTAACACCCCGTACATATACGGCTAGAATATTATGCAGTGATGTTAAATATGGTATAAAGAAACATACAAATACCTGGAAAAGACAAGAAATTAAAACTATATACAATACAACTCCAATTCTAGACGTATATAATAAGCTCGTCTTCAACATTGTACAACAGAAAGATAACATTACAAAGGTTTTCCTTCCATCAGCTCGCCCGCAGTCTTCAAAACTGACCATCTAGCAATTCTACGACTTATAACCTGTTTCTGAAAAATAATAAGAGGATTGGGGTGAGATTAATAAATCTCACTGAGTCTCCATATCTTAAGGATTCACTCTATTCTACATGTTGCATGCATCATAACGGATTCATCGTGAATCTGGGTTTGATCTCACAACTAGGTACAAGTACACAATCAGGTACACCATCACTGGTAGTCTCATACCTAACCAATAAGGCAAAAACACTAGTACATAGCCAAACACAAACCAATATTCAAACCCGTAGCCGTGTACGAGGAATCCATAAGTAAGTTCTGCCTTCCTATCTAGGCTATGCATTTCACATCCTCGTGAGTTACTCCCGTGCATCGCATCAAGAGACTTATACTAGCACGCTACATTATGGGACAGATGAGTCCTAAGTGGAATTTAACTTGTGACGAGTTACAGCGGTGACATTGCCTACTTGGCATCATGGCCCAAAGCATGTGTGAGCGAACACATCAAGCACAGTACAAAGATTTCATCTTGACAACACGAGCCCACCGAGCAAAAGCCTAGTGACATTGCCTACATGGCACCACTAGAGATGAGTTCATGTAACACCCAATATTTAATTAATTATTTAATTATATATTTTTGAATATTTTTTCAATTAAATTTTCGAAGTTGTAAACTGTTGATTTAAGTTGTGTCATTTTTATTTGAATTAATTTATTTGATTAAGTTGTAGAATAATACTAATATTTGATATGAGCTTATTTTAATGTTAGAAGTAGTAGAAAGGGGGTGTAGGAATTTAAGCCCAATAAGACATAATAAGAATAATAGTATTATTATATTAGTTATTTAGAAATAATGAGAAAGAGAATTAGCAGTAAGAACAAATAGGGGTTTAGTAGTAGAAGAAAATAAGGGTTTGAAGAAGAAAGAGATACATGGAATTTCAAACAAAGAGAAAAAAACTAGGTGCAATCAGAGAGTTATAACAACCTTCAATCCAAGGTAAGGGTAGGATTGTGACTCTATAATAGTGTATATGATGAATGATATTTGGAATTGGGTTGAAAAATTATTTCTGTTTGTGTTTGAAATTGGTATATTATTGAAATTGAGAGATGATTGAGAATCCAATTTAATTTATATATACATATATATAAGTACCTTAGTTCTATTTTTCTTCAATTCCATAATTGCATCGGTACTGTAGTGTTAACTCTTTCTCATGATTACAGTAGCGGCAAGGACACTTAGTAGTATAGTATATATATTGAAGGAGATACAATTACCTACATTGTTAGGATATTGTGGCAAAATAGAACATGTGCCTTTATATGTACTTGAATATACTGTAGCAGCCGTAAACATATATATATATATATATATATATATATATATATATATATATATATATATATATATATATATATATATATATATATATATATATATATATATATATATATATATATATATATATATATATATATATATATATATATATATATATATATATATATATATATATATATATATATATATATATATATATATATATATATATATATATATATATATATATATATATTATTACTTCATTATCAGTATATGTAGGTACTAACATAACAATTGATAATCATGTTTTCTAGTTTTCTCATATGTAATCTTAATAATAATAATATAATATTAATAAAAAATAATAAATAATAGTATAATAGTTAGAAATTAAATATTTGAGTTTATTTAGGTAATTTAAGTTATTTTCTATTCCGATAGAGTTGTTACAATTGTGATTTGAAATTTCAATAGGATTGTTAGAGTTGTCAATAATGTTGTTAAAATTATCAATAGAGTTGTTTTAAGTTATTAAAAGTCACTTTTTATTTGTTTTACGTAATTCTAACATGTTTAGAGTTGTCAGTAGGGTAAGTTGGAGCTTCCAAATAAGAATACATCTTTACTAAATTATTGATATTTTAGTTATGAATTTTAGCTAAATTTAGTAGCAGGAAATTAAGAATTTGTGTAATTACATAGTAGACTCAATCAATTATTTAGTCTAACATACTTAGTAAATATTTGGTAGTAGCTCTAATAGCACATTCAGTATATTTTCACTAAATAGCATAATTAATAGTTAGTAGCATAAAGTAGCATGTTTGACAATTAACAAAAATAAAAATTAGATTGAAACTAATATATATGTAATAGGACAATATTAATTGACAGGTAGTATACATGTAGCAGAAGGTCATAATAGCAGATTAATGACTTTTTTGAAAGAACCAACATTAGCAGTATAGACTATTCAATAACAGTGTAGTATTAATTTAACCGAGTTATAATAAGAAATTTAGTATAAAGTAGAAATAATAGAACTTTTTAGCCGATAACTAATTAATCAGTTTTAGTCGAAATAGTCAGAATAATTAAGCGGTTTATTTGTAGTAATTTTTAGTTGATTCGTTGGGTGGTGTTTTTGTTGAAAAATATGAAATTACAGGTGATGTTGTATCTTGTTGAATTGCCTCTATTTATGAGAAAAATATAAGTTGTAGGCCTATGGTCAATGCTGAATTGTTGTTGTGTTGCTATGTAACTATTATTGTCATTATTCTGACATTCATATTGTATCGCATACATAGCATATCAAGTTGAAGCTGATGCTCGATAAGTTGGCCTCGATTGACAAATTAAGTTGAAGGCTTATGCCTTGTTGACACCTCTATTAATTGGCAGATTTTTAAGTTGGGGGTTCTGCTCCAATGGTACAACATGCATGTGTATTGTAACGAGTCGCATTCCGTGTTGCATATTTAACTTATTGTGTTATTGACTTATGATGATTGATGTTGGTTGAAAGTTATGAATGGTGATTTTGTATAATTCAATCTAATATATTGTTTATCATACACTCATTTATATGGTTAGATATCTCACCCCTTCTTGAATATTGCCCTCTGTTGGTAACGTGCAGGTAATCAAGAAGGATAGTTGTTACCTTCGGTAGTCCGAGTCAGTGTTGCCGCTCTGATAAGTAGTACTCGGGAGGATGAATGTATGTTTTCTTTATTGTTGATTTTCATTATGTTTCTGAATTTTTAAGTTATTTTCATTAAAGACTTGTTGTCTTAAAGTTGTTTTGAGTTGGACAAGATGTTATGGTGTTTTCAGTTGAATTTTCTGAATCCGCTGCGTAGTAATGAAAGTTGTTTTATTTTTAAAGACTCAGTAGGTTGTTATCGCTTCACCCAAAATAATGTGTTTTGTATCCGATTTAGAAGTGATTGATTATCGTTGTTTTAAGTTGAAAGTGTATCATTCCATATGTTGTTGGAAATTTTGAAACTCTAATTTTTATATAATTTGTTGATATAAATGGAGTGTTATAGTTCCCGACATGATATAGCCTACATGGCATCACACCCTCGCCATAACAAGCACGCCGACGTTTACGCCCGTTGAAAACGCTCTTTCAAACCCAATGGGGACACATCGCAATGGTAGCTCAAGTGTGTATGACTTACCAAGAACGCCGATAGGATCCAGCACCTCATCGCATCGGTAATAAATGTCAGAAGCGCTTTACCACCTTCTAGTCCAAGTCTGCTTCGATTCACACATATGTTAAACAGACATATCAAGCCACCAAGGAAAATCCATCCGAACGTTCAACCGTCGGAAACAAGTAATGATCACATAATTGAATTTTATCATAATGCACTTCTCAACACTTTGCATATAACAATCATACATATTTATGATTTAGCAAACATATCCATACATACAAAGTGATCATAGTACAATATCATCGCATTATCCATACAATGTGATTTTAAACATATCCATACATATCCATGTCATAATCGGATAAATGATCACACCAAGCTTATATGCTTTACATAATACGTTTCTCAACAATCACTGAGACCATGGAGGCGTTCGGTACGCACTACGGTACAGAACTACACTCAAGGGGTTAAGTCAATAACTTCATGTCTAGGAGGACGCACTGAGCAGATTCTCCCGCGCTAAGCGCGTTCCATGAAATAAAGAGTTTGAAGTTCCAGGTGAACGCGCTAAGCGCAGTCCCGCGTGCTAAGCCTGATCTGTATTTTTTAGAAAACCAGAACTGTAAAATTTATGTATTGGGTTCTCAAAACCCATTTTACACTTCAATCCTATTACTCCTAACATGCCAATACAAATTTCATAAAATACACATGCTATTCATTATTAAGATCAAACATACGTCATGTATTTTTTCACTATAAACCCTTATTCACAAACATGCAATTTCCCAACTAAACCCCATTTTCTATCTATGAGACTCACCTTGCATCAAAGGAGGTTAAGATGATAAACACACTGCATTAGAGTTTCATTTTTGATCAAAGATTCACCTCCAAGTTCCTCAACCCCATAACACCTTTTTTTCTCAATTTCAACGAGAATCACCAATCTTCAAACGTGTTTTTATCCTTCAATACTGAACTTATGAATACATAATCATTTATTAAAATGAAGGGAGTTTCGTGTAGATTTCAGAACTTCGAGAATTTCTTAAAACTGAGTTATGGGTAAAAGTTATGACCTAATTAGTGAGAGTTGTCCATAGAGAACGAAAATGAAGTTTTGGTGATGAGAGATAATGACTTCTTCTTTCTCTCTCTACTTCTTATTAACCAAAAATCAGATTTTTGAGTCTTTTTTCAAACAAGACCTTATGATGGCATGCAAGATTGTTTAGTGACCCATTTTCCCTTCAACTAAATTGACATTACAAGTTTTCCCTTTTGTTCAATTCTAACTAATATATTTTGATTCTAACTACTCCACTTAATCTCTCTTAACCACTTTTAATAAATTCTTGACACTAATATTTATTATATCTTAACACAACTATTCTCATGTTTAGAAATATGGAATATTACATTCTCCCCCCTCCCTTAAATAGAATTCTCCCTCGAATTCCTTCTAATCACCATGACAACAGGTTCCTCACATCTTCTTCCAACGAGGGGACGAATGTTCCTTACACTTTTCCTTGTTTAAACCTTGCGACTTCATCTAAAAATCATCCTACCCAAAAAAGTCATACAACTTCTTGTCGAATTCCTTGGTTCAGACTTCTAATTCCCATATGTTCCAATCGACTTGCTCCAATTCAACCTTCCTCGTACAACAAAATTTTTTACTTCAGTCCTTCCTTCCATTATTTGTTGTAACACTGACACTGAGAATCACAAGAGTGTACAACTTGTAACTCATAACCCTTACGCCTGGAAACTGCACACAATGTTTAGTCAGTGAAGTGTAAAATCCTCACGGTTATCCTACAACTAACATTTTTGTATCCAACAACTTTACACAAGGTTCTACTGACGAAGGGTGAATTTTAACTGTCAACCCACAACCATTGTCCATGTCATCGTGCATGCTCATAACTGAATAAGACATAGTCACAAAGAGTATACTTCAAGAAAAATCCTTCACTCGTTTAATTCTCAATACAACCAGTACAACCATTGCCTCAAGAATGTCTTACCACATATGAATCACAGAGTCTTCTCTATGTTGGTCCATCAACAACACTTCTTCAGATTATAGTGGATCCTTGAGAGATTGGGATAAACAAAACATTTCTCAGAGAATATCTTTTTGGAAGGTGCTCCCACTTAAAAGACATGTTACAAGTATACCATTCACACATACTACAAGCTTATCAGGTTCTCCTTTCATTCATTGCGCTACTCTGATCAAAACCTATCACACATTTCTTGAAACCTACCGATTCACACTTTCTCCATATCACACTTGGTTCCTTTACTCTACTATGCTTTATCAATCCCTTAATAACAACACTCCTCTCTCTTGGAATCCGTCCAATCATGATACGCGTTTGAGTCTTGAACACACTCAACAAAGACCACTTCTAGAGGTTGAGTAATTCAAAAATAAGGTCACTAATGATTCCATAAGTCTTGGTTAGGTCCACAAATACAACTTGGTCACACGCTTCGGTTCAAGAATATCTAAAGTCGGATACTCACATAATAGAAGTTTTCTTTACCCTACCAACTTCCACATTGTACAACTGCTATGATAACACTGCGAACTTTTCCATAATTCCTTCCTAACCATACAACTTCATACCCTTAGTGTGACAACACCTTTGATAACTCATGTATCTTAGGCAGTGCATTAATCCTTTCACAATTACACTTTGCCTAAGTAATAAACTAATACCATTCATAACGCCCCAGATTTCCTTCAAGATCACTGACTAACCCTATAAACCAATACAAATCCTCATATGTCTTCCTTTAACCATGCAGTCCTATCTTTCTCATACCTGATGCAAATTTAATTTCCAACTTAAAGCTGCTAGTATTATCTTATTGTTATGCCTCATTGTTTCTGAAACTGTTACTGAACTGACTACCTCAGCTACGTTCCCAAATGCAGTGTTTCTAGTGTCTAGAGCGCGACCCCAATACAAGGAATCATACTTTGTACTTTGAACATCTCCTTTTGGAATTTCTCGGCACTCTAAATCTAATGTGTCCCTGTTCACTGAGACTAATGTTGCTTCACTCCTAAGAGTCTATAAATACTCCCTTAGATAAATTTCATATCTGGCTAGCCCAAGATATACTTCGTCTATTCTAACACTGATCACCATTGTTAGAGAATAGCCACACAACACGCTGGCCGAGATATAATAATCTCACATCAGTTCCACCACTAGGACTCATGCACACTCACCACTTAGAACTCCATAAAACAAAAATCATCCATAAGGTATCACCTAATATCATCAACACATCCACAACCACTCGGGGTCCCTATAAGCACAGTACCGGAACTTGATCCATCTCACTATTGAGTCAGTGTCTCACAAATACCAAATCATAAAATTACCTTAACTTCCAGATCTACATTGTCTCACATCTACCATGTCTCGTGCATGATAGCGATATTGTGGCGTTAAACCTATCTGGTAGTACTAACATGGTGGTCCAACTCCGAGGCCATGATCTCAAGTAACCTACCCTGTAGCATATAACGATCTCCACCCATATCTTATAGTCACAACCGTCAGATATCTAACAGCTCTCCACTAAGTTCATCTCTCCTCGAAACCTTCCAGCCACACTCCTTAGGATGCTAAAACCTAATAGTGTCACACACTAAGGGTTTACTTACTCGAAAGCAACAAGCTAGATAAGATTGAGTAGGAATTCAGTTTGAATTGATATTCCATGTACGTACTCACCTATACAATGAATGCATGATAAATTTTAAGGATAATTCTACAGATAGGAGTACCACGGTTTCAAATAGTCGATACAACTTCGATCATCATGTGGATGCTATGGATCGACACTAGTTTCCATTCATCTAATTACCCAATGCCAAGCATAGTTCTATGGCATCACTCGGTGTTAGATGCATCATAACAAGCAAGAAAATTAGGCTACTATATCTTACGCTTTTTCTAACTTCAACTTCCGCCTAGCGTAGTTCTAGGGCTCAATTGCAGATTAGCAAGAACGAAGATACATTAGTCCTTCCTCTAATCGGGTATCCTATATCTGAGATCACCACTTCTACCCCTTCTATCAATCCCTTACTGAGTAATCCATACACAACTTACGACATACCAAAACGAGTTGAAGCGTAGCACCTTGTCCATCCAAGTGCTTCCCATACCAGGGTAATTAGAAGGACCTGACTTCTTTGTTTAAACTCTCGAAATTTCTCCATCCAACAGGTTTTCAAAGTCATATTCGCCACTGGCACCAGGATTGGCAGTGAATTCCAATGGCTTCAAGCTTAGCTCCATCCCTGAATTCCCTTACTATATTCCCTTTTTAGGCGCTTTGTGGATCTCCTTCATTTCTACAGAGTCTTAAGGAAAATTCCACATCGTCTAATCAAATCTTGGAAACTTCGGTAGTCTAAAACCTTACCACAAAAGTTGGGCTATCCACTATTTTGCGTCAAATGCTCCATTTATGCCTAACAATCCCAATATTCTCCCAACTCAACAGGTCTCTACCACTTCAACTTGAGTCACTTTGTATCTTATGCATCCTCGTGGTGGCTCCACCATGATTCTATCCATCGCATATGCAGTCAGTGAGATGGCCAGTCTCAATAACTGAATACTACAGTAATACGGTGGGAGAACTGATTTGGGTGTTTTACGTTTTATCGCAATTGTTGGGGATAGAAAGAGTCTCCATTGAATTTTCTTTTATCCAATAAAGGAAAGGGTGAAAAGAACAGGAAATACCTTTGAGAATTTTTCTTGAGTTCGGGGGGTAGGTTATGAAAAGGGAAGGTGTTAGCAACCTTTTTATCCGTAGTTATCTACGGGCTCTTAGTTGCTAACTCACTTTGAAATACTTTTTTTGAAATGTGTTTGTGATTTGTTTGAAAGTATTTTTGAAAAGTGCCTTCATTTAGGCGAACTTTGTAATGATTCTCGTCTCTATAAGAATGTATAAAAAGTGTTGACTTTTGAAAATATTTCATCTGAAAGTGTTGGTGTGTTTCGAAAGATGTTGTTTTGAAAATGGTTGTGAGCAAGAATCTATGAAAGTTCTACTTACTCAAAATGTCTTTGTTCTTTCCCTCCTCCTTTAGATGTTGCTATCTTACAATTGATTGGTAAGAAGCCCTATCATTGGATGTGAAGGGACGGGTGTGGGTCGTCGTATAGTCATAGAAGGAAACTTATGAGACGCTTTAGCAATTTTCGTAAGGGACTTAAGATCATTTTACCGAAGGCAACATCAAAGGGTCATCGAGGGACTAGATCTTTTTTATCGAGGGTCTTTGTTAAAGCGTCCCACATTCGAGGGACATGACTATTTTTCCGAGGCAACGAGCGAGGTTAACCATAGAGGTGCAGGTGTGGGAAAAGTGATTTTTTTCTGATTATATTGTCTTTAAAGTTTATTGTTATCTATCATTTGATTTTATATCTTATCATACACGCCTAATTACTATACGCTATAAAGAAAAACAGTAAATTGCGGAAATTAAAATTCTACACTATTACAGAACTTTCGGGAATGGGTAATACAAATTTACAAATGAGGATGGGTCGAATCGATAATGCGATTAAAAATATGAATAAACAAGCAATACAAACCAATTGAATTAATATGGACAATTAATTAAACTAAAACAAACTATTTAATTAAAATTAATTGGCAAAATAATTAAAATAATATTTTTGGTGTTTTGTTTTGTGAGACAATTTAAAAAGAAGAAAAAAGTAATAATAAAAAAAATCTATTCTATTATTTTTCCTTGAAATTTTGTTTATTATAAAGAAAATCAAACAGTTAGAAGAAATCAACTAAACAATATTTAAAATAGAATAAAATATTAGCTAATAAAATTTATTTATTCACAAATATCTTAAACTAATTTTTAAAACATGGAAAAGTTAAAAAAATACGTAAACAAAATTATAGTGTTACTAAATGAAATCTAAAATATAAAAATTAAACTAAGAAAATTATAAGAATTAAAAAAGGAGGTATAAACAGAAAATACGGGGGTGAGATATCATTATTGTAGGGTTGTGGGTTTGTTGGGTAAATGCTCAATAACAAAACAAAACAAAAGCAGAAAAATACAAAGAAATGGAGGGTGTACACAGGAAATCCACTGGGTTGTTCATGGGGTATTCCCAAAATGGAAAATAGGCGATGCTAAAAAAGAACAATAAAATGAAAAAATATCCCCGGGGGGTCTCGAATGCGAGGCTTCATATAATGACTTTCACGCTAATATCACTACACCAATTACTCATTCATGTAATTTTAAGTTTCCATTAATTGATAAGCTAAAATTGTGAAATGGGTTGGGCCAAACCAAACCGGCCCAAACCCGGTTTGTGCTAAAGGGAATGGAAAAGTTTCAAACCCTAATTGAAGGGTTGGGGAGCGCTGCAGCTGTATATGTATAGGGAGGAGAAAAATTAATCATTATTTACTTTTATTGCTCAAGGAAACACAAAAGATCATACTAAATTAAATCACTCCCTTTCTCACGCCAGGTTCCTTTTCTAATTTTTTTGTATTCTTTTTTTTACACAAAACAATAATAAGAATTTCTCACAATGCGTTCACCTCCTTCCTCTTCCCTTTGCCTCCTACCTCTCTATTTTTATTCACCAATTGATTAATAATAACCATCATGATATTCCACTCACGACTTCTCAAATGGTTGGCAAACACAGGGATTAAAGCTTTTGAAACTCTCTTCCTTCTTCGAGCTTCTTCTTTTGGAATTTATAGGAATGAATAAATGTTAAAGTTGTGAATTGAATTCTTGCAGATTGGATTACAGGTTGATGAATTGATATTGTTGAAGCTTTGATGATGGCAGTTTGTAGTCAAGGTTTGATGATTTCAAGGAAGATTATAATCGCTTTTTCTGCAGAGTTTTCCAAATTCTTTTCTCCTAATTTCTCCTCTAAATTCTTATGGTAAATGACTTACGAAATGCAGTTTTCTCTGTTTCTAACATTTTGTTTTTTTAAATAAAAATAATAATTAATGCACTAACGGTTTAATCTCTCGATGCAAAGAAAAAAAACAACAAGAACATCCTACTTAGAGTCACGGTCATGGTAGCAACAATATTGCTAAATGAAAACTTAGTGCGAAAATTTAAACAGCAAATCAGTCACAGGGAGTATATAAAAAAAACACAGATATAAATGACAATAGAATCATGAGTTAGAATTCAGAAGCAGTACCAAATCAGAGTATCTTTGATGGAGTTTTTTTTAAGAATAAGTATGATATCATCTTGCTATTTCCTCTGTTATGCTTCTAAGGTATTTTGAATTTTTAGTTTATGATGAGATATTTGGAATAGATAAAATGTGAAATTTCTGGTAGATTGAAACAAAGGTTTAGAGTGTATTATTTTTTTCCTGGTTTTTTCTCTTTGTTTAACCAAAAACTCCCTCCTCTTTGTAATGCTATAATTGGTTCATATATATAAAATGTTGAGCTTTGAGGGGAAGGATAAGTTTTTTTTCAAATAGATTTGGGGTGCTGAAAACAAACTTTCCATTGCAGTTTTTGTTTTATCATTTTTGGTGCAAGATTTGGCCTAATATGATGCAGGTTTGGACAAAATTTTTTTGCAGCATATGGAACATGATTTTGGACTGTAGGGGCAGCATCAGGGCTGACTTTTGGACAACTTGTGTAGTGTTTTTTTTCATACTGTTTTGGACAGTTTTGTTTTAGTTTTACAGCAAGTTTGTTTTTTGTTTTCTTGCAAGTTTACAACAATCTTATGGGCTGGTTATGGGCAGCAGCCTGTAGGGCTGTTTTAGACAGCAACTTGACTGTTTTTCTTGGCTTATCATGCAAGTATTGTGCAGCATAGGACAACAAGGTTTTGGAATAAATTTGAAGCAATGCTAGGCCATGGTTTGGGCTTGTTTAACAGGGCTTTGTGAGAATAAAATCTGATTTCAGTGAAACATAGCATTTACTCGGAAGTTCACTCATTTTAGCAACTTTAGGACTTAGGAGATTTTAGTTTTAGAAATGTTTGTAATGTTCTTTCCTTTTGTACAATGACTTGTAATGGCATGATGGTTTGTATTGTACCTTGAGATGTAAATGGATGAATTTTGGCCCTTTGGTATAACCTTATTTGTCATGATTTTTTTTGAAGTTTATATGTAACTTGTATGGATTGTGATAAGAAAACAAATATAAGGAAATGTAAAGTGATTAGCTTTGTAATGAAGTGAAGTATGGATATGATTTTGAGGGTTGTGATGAGGTGATTTGGATATACAAATACTCTTCTTTCTCAACGGGACCTTGAATGGCCTTGTGATGTAATTTCTTTGAATGAATCTTGAGAAATGTTGAATGTATTTGAAACCTTGAATCAATTTAAACCTAATGACTTTTCTCGAGTAAATCTCCAAATTATTTCCAATGATAGTATAATTCAAATCTTCAATTCAGGGTATCTTGCAATACAAGCCAATAGTACTTGATAGAAAAATGATGCCTTAAGAACTTTGGTCTGAAATCCACTTTCATCTAATAATTGATGAATGCTCAGACATAAGTAGCTTGAAGAAGCAATAGACATTCAAAGAATTATCGAACTCGACATCTTGTACCATGAATGATCTTAACATGAGAATCATAGCCTTGAGGAAACAATTATGGCAGTTGTTGAAATTAGAAGTTCAAAACATTCTAAATCAAGAAAATGACCTATGACAAATCGATAACTTTCAAGGTCTTCTAAACACAATTTTCCTTCGATTCTTGAAGAGAACTTATTGATGACATCGCTCATAACAATGTGAAAAAATAATCGTCTCAAGATATTGAAAATTGAAGAAATTACGATTCTTGGAAATAAGGTACCAGTTACTTGAGATTAGGTTAAAGTCTATAAAGCGACCTATAAAGTATTCAAAGTTTTGATGATCTTTCGCACATAATAGGCTCTTTACTTGTAAAGAGAAGTTGGAGTTGACTTCAAGGAGAGTCATACGCAAAAAGAAACACTTAAAAATACTGAATAATGAAGAAATTAAAATCGTTTGAACTTGATCTTGAAAAGGTCAACTTTTGGGTCAATATAGTTGATTTTCAGTCATCTGAACCATTGACTGAGAAAACTTGCGACGCAAGGCTTGAAACATGACACAAGCATCCTTGAGAATACCTGAAGAACCATGAAGACCACTTCAAACCTTGGAAACTCAATCTTGCTTGAGAAATACCAAACCATAATTGTTGACTCAATGCTTAGGAGCAGAATCTGTTTGATCAAATCCTGAGCCATTTTGAATATTTGAGAAACCCTAGGAGAACATCTTGAATGGAAAATAGGAGGGAAAATTTTGGGGTACAACAGCTTCCTCTGTTCAATCTTCTTAAACTTGAAAAGTGAGATTGATATGTTCGTCCTTCGCAGCTTGAAAGTGGAAGATGATTGAAAACTCGAGTGCCCAAATATTTGCACTCGCTTGTGCAAGAAGTATCACTGTGGACTTATCGTATCGGGAATGGGCTTATAGATGCCATTTGGAGAGTGACAGAATATTGTCAGAGATGGGCTTATAGATGCTATTACAATTGGTTAAGAATCGGCGGAGATGGGCTTATAGATGCCATGAAGAAATGACTGTTGATAGAGAAATTAGACTAAGTCTAATGCATGACTTCAGCTAGGAGAAGTATCATAATAAATCTTTGTCGATTTAATCTGAGCCAAAAAAGAGTCTATCGAGAGAAGCATCAGAATAAATCATTGGTTGATTTATACCGAAATAGGATATGTCCTTCGCCTATCTTTAACCAGAAGAAGTAAATTTAAACCAGAAGAGGTCTTTGTTCGCCTGTCTTTAACTGATAGAACTGAATCTAATCAGAAGAGGTCTTCGAGCACCTGTCTTTAACTGATCGAAATAAATATAATCAAAGAAGGTCTTTGTGCGCCTGTCTTTAACTGATAGAAATGAATCTAATCATAAGAGGTCTTCGTGCGCCTGTCTTTAACTGATAGAAATAAATCTAATTAGAAGAGGTCTTTGTGCGCCTGTCTTTAACTGATAGAAATAAATCTAATCAGAAGAGGTCTTGTGATTGGTGACTTCACTAGGTAAACAATTCTAACCAGAAGAAGCCTACTGGTTGCCTATTATTAACTGGAGGAAGTGAATCTAGTCAGACGAGGTCTATTGATTGCCTATTATTTACTAGAAGAAATGATTCTATCCAGAAGAGGACTGTTGATTTCTAATTATCAACTGGAAGATGTGAATCTATCCAAAAGAGGACTTTTGTTTTGTTGATTGACTTTTCCTGCACGAAAGAGGGTTAGTTGCATGCAGATGTATGCATGTCGTAATGATGTTCAAAATAAATGAGATTACGCCATATGCATTTATCACGTATGTATTATGATGTGAATGTGAAATATTGTTGAAATGTATCTTTATCTTGGAAAATAAATTCTTGACAAATGCTGGGGAGCTTTGTGAAGCTAAATCCCAGACTATTGTTGGGGATGAAGAGTATGCACATCTTTAGGCCTTATTTAGAATGTTTCCGCTAGGGATTCTTGTTTTGTTGTTTGAGGAGAAATCTGCCGGGGAACGTTGATTTTGGCTCTTTGCTTGAGGAAACTTTGCGGGGAGTGTCGATTTCTGCTTGGGGAATAGAGTTCAGGAGATTTGGTTGTCCATTACTCTACTGGGGAATTATACTTGACTGGGGAGAACTGAAAGTTAGATGTTATCTGGTTGAAATCCAGGCTTTGCATCAACTTGCTGGGGATAATAAAGTCAACTATTGTCTAGTCAGATTCCAGGCTTCGGAGCACTTTACCGGGGAAGATGAAATTAACTATTATCCGGTCAGATTCTAGGATTCACAAAAAATTACTTGGAATAATGAAGTTTAACTGTTATCTGATTAGATTCCAGGCTTCACAACAACTTAGATGAAGTTAACTATTATCTGGTCAGATTCCAGGCTTCACAGCAACTTAATAACTTAAACTATTATTTGGTCAGATTTCAGGCTTCACAGTAACTTGTTTGAATTTAAACTATTATCTGATCAGATTCTAAGCCTCGTAGCAACTTATTGGGATATTAACAACTCCGTTGGGGATTGCAATGACTCTACCAGGGATTAAGGGGTTTTGTACATTGATTTGTAATAGTCTGATAGGCCAACTCAATCTCAGGAATTTGTAGTTTGTTAGGGAAATAAACTCTGTTGAGGAGAATATTTTGACCACCTACTGGGGGAAGTGAAATCTTTAAGGAGAACTCTACAAGCCTTATTTTTTAAGACCAACTTAGCTGGGGACATGGTTTCTAAGAGATTGGAACTCTGGATGTATGAATTCAACTCAGTGGGATAATCTTATTGAAGTAACTCTGTGGGGATATCCCAAATCCTTAAGGAAATGCTTATTACTGTTTTTATGCAAACACTTGTTAACATTTTAATCATGTTAATATGCATATGTTCATTCAATTTTTAGTCATTAGAAACTTTTGCACTCAAAACAGAAAAAACAAAAAGTTTGCACTTCAAAGTATATTTGTATTGATGTTTGCCTATAAATAAGCGTTTTTGTACAAGGAGACGGAGATCCTAGTAAGAGGAAATCATTGAAATAATGAAAGGAATACAAAGTGAAAACAAATATAATAGCCATACGAAAGTGATCTCGTTGGTTTCCAACTCCACTATTGCCCCTATGTCTTTAAACATCATCCCTTGCCGTCAAAAGAAGTTGATTGAATTGATCTTGTACCATTTTAACTTTGACCTTGGTAATAAAGATGGCTGTAATGATTCAACGAGACTTAGTCGTACGCTTTAATCCCTAACTTTTTCCTGGACCGCCCTTTCAGGTTTTTAGTCCACCAGGATACCCATTTTTGCCCAAGCCGACCTTTTGGGTTTTCGACTTGCCGGGTGTGCCATATTATGTATATATTCCTAACTTTTTCCCGAACCCTTTTGGTTCACCGGGATCCCCTTATTTTTGCCTAGGTATGTCAACCCAACGGGTCATTCTTTATGTGTAGTATTTTTTTACTATGTCTATGTTCATAGGATGCAGGAAATCTTCGTCGTCCATAGTTGTTAGAATCATGGCACCGCCAGAGAATACTTTCTTGACAATAAATGGTCCTTCGTAAGTCGGAGTCCATTTTCCCCTGGGATTGCCTTGTGGTAAAATGATGTGCTTTATTACCAAGTCACCAGTCTGATATACTCGAGGCTTGACCTTCTTGTTAAATTCCTTGATCATACGCTTTTGATACATTTGATCATGAAAAATAGCAGCCAGTCTCTTCTCATCAATCAAGTTCAACTGATCCAACCTAGTCTGAATACATTCATCCTCGCCTAGATCTCCCTCTTTCATAATCCTTAGGGAAATGATATGAACCTCAATAGGCAGAACAACCTCTATGCCATAGGATAAAGAGAAAGGAGTTTCCCCAGTTGATGTTCGAGCTGATGTCCGGTAGCCATGAAGAGAAAACAGTAGCATCTCATGCCAGTCTTTGTAGGTTACTACCATCTTTTGCACAATCTTCTTTATGTTTTTATTGGTAGCTTCCACTGTGCCATTCATCTTAGGTTTGTATGGAGAAGAATTATGATCTTTGATTTTAAACCGCGTGCAAAGTTCAGTAATCATAGCATTATTGAGATTTGTTCCATTGTCAGTGATGATCCTTTCTAGGATACCGTAACGACAGATGAGGTTATGCTTAATAAACTTGGCTACAATGTTTTTTGTTACTGAGATAAATGAGGCAGCTTCAACCCATTTGGTGAAGTAGTCAATGGCAACAAGGATGAAACGATATCCATTAGAGGTAGTGGGTTTGATCTCTCCAATCATGTCTGTTGATATTTGTAAATATATAATGTTAAGAATATTTGTATGTAGAATAGTCCCACATCGATTATATAGTGTAATTAGTTGTAATCTCTCTATATATAATAAAGTCTCTATAGTGCTTTCATAACACACGGTTTAACCTAAATGTCTCTTATTATCTCCTAATTCAATATGGTATTTAGAGCCTTCTAATAGGCAATTCTTCGTCGTGCTTTACCCGGTTGACTCACTGTCTTTCGGTGAGAAATTTTCTTCTGCAAACTGTGTCATCATTCCAGTTTGCCTCACCTTTTTTTCCAGCGACCTCCGCCAAGCACAGTCCACAAATTTTTTTTTCCAGAGGACTACTCTTCACTGCCGCCGTCACTGCTCACTGTCACTGCACTATTAACCGCCACCACTGTTCACCGTCGTCGATATTGTTCATGAAAAAGAATTCTCTCGGAAAATTGCCTTCCTCCTCTGGTTCCTGATCTGCCCTCAATTTTCGTTTTTGACTCACATAAATTCGTACTCTTGTTCAAACAGTCCCAGTTGTTGTGTTCCAAGCGTAGTACCAAGCATTCTCCACTTGTTATGAGGTGTGGAAAAAGGCTAAGAAAGTCTTTTCCAATGACGTTCATTCTCTATACAGTGTCATCCACAAATTCAACACACTGAAGTTGGAAAATATGGATGTGCAAGCTTTTCTGAGTAAGCTTGATGCCTTGAAAGCAAGTTACGCAACCCTCATGCTTTACGCAAAAGATGCAATAGCTCATGCTGAACAGTAGAGTAAATATTTCATGGTCATGGCACTTAAAGGACTACCATCAGAACCAGAATCTGTTCGTAACCAGATTTTATCAGGTACTAATATTCCTAACTATAATAGAGTTAGTGAACAATTGTTGCGCTTGGCTACACCTCATGAGTTTGGCTCGATTTCTCCTCCATCTATTGCTATTCCAACACCAGGTGACACTGCTGCTCTTGCATCTCTTGGAAACAATCCGAATCGCCTTCGAGGAGGGTCATCCAACTCCAAACCTCGTCCTAAGTGTGACCATTGTAACCGTCTTGGACATACTATCGATCGTTGCTGGAAGTTGCATGGAAAACCTCCGCAGCAGGTAAATGCAACTCAAATTGATAACCCAGACACTATGAAACCCTATGCCAAGCTACGAGGATTTTCTCAGGTGGTTTCAGACTAACCAGAACTCTAGTTCCATGGCTTCGATTACACACAATGGTAATTCAACTATTTTCTTCTCTCAATCATCTCCTCTTGGTCCTTGGGTCCTCAACCCTGGTGCATCTGATCATGTTACCGGTAATAAATATTTTCTCTTCCCTTTCTACCTCTGGTTTCTTACCGAGTATAACTACCGTAATCGTTCACAAACCCTATCCCAAGGGATCGGTACTGTTCAAATTCTACCATCTCTATGTGTTACTTATGTCCTATATGTACCTAATTTCCCATTTAATCTATTGGCAGTCAGTCGTTTAACTCGTTCCCTTAATTGTTTTATCACTTTTATTAACAGGGATGTTATTCTGCAGGATCGAAGTTTGGGACAGACGATTGGCATCGGATGTGAGTCTCAAGGCCTCTACTACTTCTCTACGTCATCTACCACATGCTCCACCACAGATTCTCCACCCATTATACATGCGCAGTTAGGTCATCCAAGTCTTCCCAAGCTACAAAAGTTGGTGCCCAGTTTATCTAAATTATCCACTTTATAGTGTGAGTGTTGTCAATTAGGGAAACATACTCGTAGTCACTTTCCTGATCGAGTCAATAAACGGGCTGCGTCGCCTTTTGCTTTAGTTCACTCCGATGTTTGGGGTCCATCGCATAATGTGTATACTTTTGAGTCTAGGTATTTTGTAACAATTATTGATGATTTTTCACGTTTCACATGGCTATTTTTAATGAAAAATAGATCTGAATTATTTTCTATTTTTGAACAATTTTATCGAGAAATAAGAACCTAATTTGGTTTGTCCATTCATACCTTAAGAAGTGACAATGCACGTGAATATTTATCCCAACAATTTCAAACTTTTATGTCATCCAATGGTATTCTACACCAAACATCTTGCCCTCATACACCTCAACAAAACAGGATAGCCGAACACAAAAACTGGCATCTCGTAGAAACCACTCGGACTCTACTTCTCCATGGTAATGTCCCTCTCATATTTTAGGGGGATGGTGTGCTCACGGCGTGTTATCTCATAAATCACATGCCCTCATTTGTCCTTAATAATAAAATCCCTCATTCAATCTTGTTTCCAAACTCTCCTCTTCACCCAATTCCTCCTCGAGTCTTCGGGTCTACATGTTTTATGCATAATCTATCCCCTGGTCTTGATAAAGTATTAGCTCGATCACTAAAGTGTGTCTTTCTTGATTATCATCGATTCCAAAAGGGTTATTGTTGCTACTCACACACTCTACAACAATACCTGATATCGACCGATGTTACCTTCTTTAAGTCTGTGCCATATTTTACGTCCACTCAAGTCACTCTGGAACCCCTTCAGGAAAGTACTCCCACACCTCTTTCGGACGTCCCATTTCCCATTATTCCCCATCATTCTAGGGAACCTCTCCTATGAGAAACCCCTACGATTGACCCCCCACTTCTCGCCCACTTCAAACATATCAGCATCGTAAACCAACGTTTGTTGTACCTGTCCCTGAGGTCATTGCAGACTCTCCTCCGACGCTATCGCCATCACCGGATTCAATCCTGCAACCTGAGATTGATCTTCCGATTTCCCTTCGCAAAGGTATACGTCAAACACGAAATCCTTCTCCACATTATATTGATTTATGTTATCATCGTCTTTCCCCTTTGCAGTATACTTGTTTGTCCTCTTTGTCTTCTGTTTCTATTCCCAAATCTCCAGGTGAAGCATTATCTCACCCTAAGTGGAGGCAAGCAATGATTGATGAAATGTGTGCTCTTCAAAGCAGTGGTACTTGGGAACTGGTTCCTTTACCCACTGGAAAATCTTTAGTAGGTTGTTGTTGGCTTTACACAGTGAAGGTTGGTCCAGATGGTAAGATTGATCTTTTAAAGCTCGCTTGGTAGCCAAGGGATACACTCAGATTTTTGGGTTGGATTATAGTGATACCTTCTCGCATGTAGCCAAGATGTCACATGTTAGACTTCTTCTAGCGATTGCAACCATTCGACATTGGCCTCTTCATCAACTTGACATCAAAAATGAATTTTTACATGGTGATCTTTAAGAGGAAGTACATATGGAGAAACCACCTAGGTTTGTTGCTCATGGGGAGTCATTGAATATGGTTTGTAGGCTACACAAGTCTCTTTATGGTCTTAAGCAATCTCCGAGAGCTTGGTTTGGCAGATTCAGCACTTTAGTACAACAATTTGGTATGGTCCATGGTGAAGCTGACCACTCTGTATTTTATCGTCACTCAGTCCAAGGGTGTATTTAACTTATTGTGTATGTAGATGATAGTGTCATAACTGGTAGCGATGAGTCGGGAATACTCCAGTTGAAACAACATCTTTCAAATCAATTTCATACAAAGGATCTTGGTAAACTCCGGTATTTTTTGGGGATTGAGGTAGCCCAATCTAAAGATGGTTTGGTGATTTCTCAGCGAAAATATGATATGGATATTTTGGAAGAAACATGTTTGTTGAATGCTAAACCAGTTGATACTCCTATGGATCCAAGTGTCAAACTACTACCCAATCAGGGGGAGCCTCTATCATACTCAGGAAGGTATAAGAGATTTGTTGGAAAGTTGAATTATCTCACAGTCACTCGTCAAGACATTTCTTTTGCAGTCAGTGTGGTAAGCCAGTTCTTAAATTCCCCTTGTCATAAACACATGGATGCTGTTATCTAGATTCTAATATACATCAAATGTGCTCCAGGAAAAGGTTTAGTGTATGAAGATAAAGGACATACTCAGATAGTCGGATACTCTGATGCTGATTGGGAAAGGTCGCCAATTGATAGACGATCCACCTCTGGGTATTGTGTACTTGTTGGAGGAAACCTTATATCCTGGAAAAGTAAGAAACAAAATGTAGTTGTAAGGTCAAGCTTCGAGGCAGAGTATAGGGCCATGGAAATGGCAACATGTGAACTCATTTGGTTAAAACAGTTGCTCAAAGAAGTTAAAATTGAAGAAGCAAGAATAATGACACTTGTATGTGATAATCAAGCTGCATTGCACATTGCTTCAAATCCAGTTTTCCATGAGAGGACCAAACATATTGAGATAGAATGTCACTTTGTCAGAGAGAAGATCGAATCTGACGACATCGTCACAAGTTTGTCAACTCTAATGATCAATTGGCAGATGTATTTACAAAATCTCTGTGAAGCCCCATAACTAATTATATATGTGCCAAGCTTGGTGCATTTGAATTATATGCTCTAGCTTGAGGGGGAGTGTTGATATTTGTAAATATATAATGTTAAGAATATTTGTATGTAGAATAGTCCCACATCAATTATATAGTGTAATTAGTTGTAATCTCTCTATATATAATAAATTCTCTGTAGTGCTTTCATAACACACAGTTTAACCTAAATGTCTCTTAGTCTCTCCTAATTCAATAATGTCAATGCCCCACATTACAAATGGCCATGGAGAAGTCATGACGTTCAAAGGAATTGGAGGCACATGGACCTTGTCGGAATAGATCTAACACTTATGGCAAGTCCTCGAGTGATGGTGACAATCAGTTTCCATAGTCGACCAATAGTGACCAACCCTTAGAATCTTCTGGGCCATAGTGTGTCCACTAGAGTGAGTCCCAAATATACCATCATGCATGTCTTCCATGATCTTCTCTGCCTTCTTCTTGTCCACATAGCGGAGCATAATGGAGTCATGGTTACGCTTGTACAAGATTCCATTGCTTAGAAAGAATTTGGCTGAAAATCTTTGTAAAAATTTCTTATCATTGATGGAAGCTCCTTCAGGATACTCTTGTGCTTCAAGATATCTCTTAACCTCATGGTACCATGGTTTCTCTTTGTTAGTGTCAATCTCACAACAGTGTGTTGGTTCGTCAAATCTTTTGATGGTAATTCTGGGAGCCTCATTGTCCCAATTGACCTTGAACATAGATGACATTGTTGCTAAGGCATCCGCCAACTGATTTTCTTCTCTTGGGAAGTGTTCAAAAGTAACCTCCTCAATGTATGGGATCAAAGTTAGCACGAACTCTTTATAGGGGATCAAATTTGGGTGCTTGGTGTCCCACTTTCCTTTAACTTGACTGATTACTAGGTATGAATCTCCAAATACATCCAAAAGCTTGATTCTTAGGTTGATAGAGGCTTTTTGACCCAAAATGCACGCCTCATACTCAACCATGTTGTTTGTACAGTCGAAGCAAAGTATAGCAGTGAAAGGTGTATGGCAACCTTTGGGATAAATAATCACAATACCATTTCCGTTACCCAAAGTGTTGGAAGCCCCATCAAAAACCATAGTCCATCGGGATCCTTGTTCAGGTTCGTCATACGGTCCAGGCTTTTCGCAGTTAGTTACTAACATGATATTCTCATCCGGGAATTCAAAATTGATAGATTGGTAATCATCAACAACTTGATGTGCCAAATGATCTTCCAACATACTTCCTTTGATTTCTTTTTGTATGGTGTATTGGATGTCATATTCAGTCAGGATCATTTTCCATCTAGCTATTCGACCGGAGAGAGCTGGCTTCTCAAAGATATACTTGATAGGGTCCATATTAGAAATTAATAAAGTGGTGTGAGTCAACATATACTGTCTTAACTGACGAGCAGCCCATGCCAGAACGCAATAAGTTTTCTCGAGCAGTGAATATCTAGTTTCATAGTCGGTAAAAAATTTTCTCAGGTAGTATATTTCATGCTCTTTTCGGCCATACTCGTCATGTTGGCCCAACACACACCCCATTGAATTCTCTAATACAGTCAACTACATAATAAAAGGTCTTTCTTCTACTGGAGGCATCAGGATTGGAGGTTCTTGCAAATACTCCTTAATCTTGTCAAAAGCTACTTGGCAGTCGTCATTCCATCTGATTACTTGATATTTTTTAAGCAGCTTGAAGAGGGGCTCACAAGTAGAAGTTAAGTGAGATATGAATCGAGCGATATAATTGAGTCGACCTAAGAAACCTCATACCTCCTTCTCAATACGGGGAGCTGGAATTTCTTGGATAGCTTTGACCTTCGCAGGGTCGACCTCAATACATTTAACACTGACAACAAATCCTAGGAGTTTTCCAGACCTTACCCCAAAGGTGCATTTGTTGGGATTCAGCCTTAGCTTGTATCCTTTCAACCTTTCAAATAGGTTATGTAAGTGATCAAGGTGTACTTCTTCAGTCTGCGACCTTGCAAACATATCATCCACATAGATCTCTATTTCATGATGGATCATATCATGAAATAAGGCTACCATAGCTCGCTGATAAGTTCCCCATGCATTCTTTAAACCAAACAGCATGACCTTGTAACAAAAGGTGCCCCATTGTGTGACAAAGGTGGTCTTCTCCATATCCTCGGGATCCATTTTGACTTGATTGTGAAGAAGTGAAAAACACAAGAAGGGGGGTTGAATTGTAAAACTGAAAATCAATGCAATAATCTTGATTCAATGCCAATAACAAACTTTCCTTATTGAGCAGATCTTGTCTGGAATGATGCCGTTGGTAATAATTCGCTTTGAATGCACAGTACCGTTGCTACTTAAAGCGTGTTCTGGCTTTGGCTCATTCTGACTCTGCTTAAGTGCTGATGAATTGTTGTTGTCTTTATCAGAGTGTTGAGCGCAGTTCTGTTCATCAAGCTTCAGCATTCGCGTGAGTTGTTCTTCTGATTCTGGTATTCTGATATAGCAACTTCTGATGCTGATGTTGATAACCAATATTCTGATGCTGATTAAGTGTACTCTTGCTGATACCTATCAGAGTTTCTGCAAAACAGAAGGTAATATTTTAGGTAGAAAATAGTTCTTACATGAATCACATAATTAATATATCTTTTCATTTTGTTATCATCAAAACTTAAACTTAGGGTAGTAGATTCAAACTTTGTTCTAACAATCTCCCCCTTTTTGATGATGACAAAAACTAGATATTTTTAATTGAAAATAACGTGAAAAAGTATCAGAGATAACTATATGATAAGATGTATTAGAGTAAGAAGTTATCAAATATAAGGGATAAAGAGATATGAGAGTTGGGATCGGAGATACTCCCCCTGAATTTATAACTTCCCTTTTCAATTCCATGAGTTCTTCAGGGTCAGATCTTTATTGTCTTTCTTTGAACATCAGAATATCATAGCTTTGACTATCAAAAGCTTTAGATCAGAATATCAGAGCAGAGCTTCAGATCAGAATATCAGAGTTTTGTCAGAGCTTTGCTTTGGGTCAGAGTATCAGAGCTTTGGTCTTTAGTGAATCAGAGAGCATTCTTGTACCTGTAGACTTAAGCGCAAAAGAAAGCATTCAAAAATATCAGAGTTAGAATGTTTGAGACTTTTTGTCTGAGTAATCCGTTATTGAAAATATCATTCTTGTTCTCCCCCTTTTTGTCAGCAATCAAAAAGTGTAAGTGATGTGCTAAAACGATAAGAGCAGAAAAACTTGTCATATTAAAATAGTCAGAGTCAGACAAAACAGTACAGAAGATATGCAAAGAAAACATGAAAATAGCATGAATGAAAATCTAAGGTTGGGGAGGAAAGCGTGTGAACAGAGTCTCCAGCATTGCCTTAATTTGATCAGCAGTCTCAGTCTGCTTGTGCACCATGCTGACTACTGTATCTATCTTGCTATCCTGCACATCCATCCTTTCCTTCATCTTCTGATCATTTTCATCCATCCTTTGCTGCAGACGGATATCATTCAGCTTCAGCTCTTCCAGAGTCTGCCTGTCCAAGGTAGCTTGAGAAACATCAGAAGCAGGGAGCTTCTGAGAGCTTTCTGCAACATCTTCAGCTTGACTGGCTTCAGCTTGAATTGTCTGATCTTCTTCTGGCTGCACCTTTGAAGCTGGACGCTTCTCAGACCATGGCTCACTATCCAGAAGGAGCACGTCTTCTTTCAGCAGCTGACTTCCTACTTTGTTCAGAAGCTTGCTGAAATTCTGCTGTGCTTGCTCATAATTGATGTCTTACAATTTTAAAGCTTCAGCACGTACCCAAATTCTGAATCGTGACCAGAGCTGGTCTGAGGCAGCAGGGTCAATCATGCCAGGACAGACTTGCTTCAGAGAATCAATCCATTGCTGCAAACCTATTTCAAAATTCACAATGCCAGAGCCAACATCTGGCTGTTTTGGTTTTGGAATGGCTATTTTATTTTTCAGATCAGCAAGACGGTCAAGGATTGTTAAATCTATGAAGGTCTTGCTGGGGTCTTCTGTGGTTTGTTTGGTTGGTGTTTGTTTGGGAGATGGAGTGGGAGAGTCAGAAATAATGATTGGACTGTGTGGGGTTTTTGGAGTATTTGGTGGGGTAGATTCTGGCGAGGATGGCAGCTGGGCCATGGTTACTATTGTTCCACATGGCAGCTGGATTGCCAGAGGTTGAGGCTCAGAGGATTGAGGAGAATGAGGTTCAGGAGATGGAGGAGATGGAGTTTCAGAATGATGAAACTCAGGTTGAGGAGGTGATGGTGGATGAATTTCTGGTTGAGGAGAGGGAGAAGGAATTTCTAATTGTTCAGGAATATGTGGTTCTTCTGGAATGGGTGAGAGAGGTTGTTCTGGTTGAGGAGATTTGGCAATATCTGGTTCAGTGTTTGGATTATTGGAGAGGTGATCAGAAACATGTTGATCAATGTCAAACAGAACTTTGTCAAGTTCTGATGTTGTTGAAGTTGTTGGTTTGGGATGTTTGGTGCGGGGTCTTCTGAGTTGTAGTGCCTCAGAAGGTTCATCTTCTGGTTCGGTTTCATCTATTGTTGGGATGGGGATTGGGATTTCATGAGAAGCTGGAGTTGGGATTGATGTTGGAATAACAGAAGAATTTAAAACAGAAGCAGCAGATAAATTACTTCTTTTCTTGGGAGTCTGCTGGGATGTTCCTTCTGAAGGGGCCTTCCTTTTCTTCGTCTTCTTCAGTGAGACTTCTGGTTAAGCTTGGTGCAGATCTTTGATATTCAGCTTGGGATCTGTACCATCAGCCTTGCACGCGTCCAAGTATCTGAGAACCACCACTGGTTTAGATTCTATCTCAGAAAATAATGGAAAGTCACTCAGTGGGACTCTTCTGCTGGTGATGTCAGCAATAGGAGTAACGTTGGGTTCCTTTATGATATTCTCTATTAATTTCATTTTCTTCAGATTCTTCGCGTTCAGAGGCTTGCCAACAGTTGGTTCAATGGTGCTTAACTCTTGAGCTTCTATCAGGTGCTCTATCAGCCTATTCTCAGTCAGAATATCTGATATTAACCTTCCAAAGGGTATCCAATCCCTCTTTGTTCTTTCTTCTTCCCTGGTTTCCTTCACGCTTGTTCTGAGGTGATTAAACAGAAGATGAGCCAAGTTGATTTTTACCTTCTGATTGATAAAATAGATCAGAAACTGCTGATCTATATTTATGTAATCAGGGGAACTTGTTGGCTTCCTATGATTAAAACACCCCAGAATGATCTTCTCCCAAATTCTGTGGTGATACTTTAAGTCTCTGATCTTGCTGCTGGGCACCCCATGGGTGAAAATCTGTTCTGCTATGACACCCACGTCAGAGCATCTTTCAGCCATATCAATACAGCGGACGCCACCGCCACTGTAACCAATCATTTTAGCTATGTGATCCTCAGTGATCACAATCTTCTTTCCCATTATGTAGGAGGTGACTTGATGCGTTGAAGAGGTCACGTGAATCCAGAACTCCTTGACTAACATTGGGAATGTTGGTCCAACCAACCTGTCGAAATATCTCTCCCATTTCTGTGCCCTAACTTCTTCTGTCAAGTCAAAACCATTCTCTTTCAGACTGCCAAAATCAATAATCAGTTCAGACAACACTTCAAGATTCTTCACTGGTGTAAGGAGTGTTCTGAATGGAACTTGGTACTATTCAGAGGAAGCTTTCTTCGGAGAACCTGCAGAAGCACTGCTGGAGGTTGCCATGTTCACACTTAGGGTTTTTCTGAGAAAACTGAGAAAATGGGTTTAAGTTTGAAAGAGATGAACACAGAGAAAATGCAGAAAATATTTGAGAGATTATGAGAAACTGTAAAAGATTAATGTGAGAAGTTAACGTGCTTAAATAGATTTCAGAATATTTTGAAAGTGTAAACGGTTTCAAGAAAGAGAAATAAAATCATGATTACGTTTTAAAAACATGATTACTTTCATTTAATGCTTGCTGATTTTGGGGGATTTGAGAAAGATACTTGAAACGGTTACCAGACATGTGTCTCAATGCACCCAATCAGCGTTTTGCCTTCTCAGAAGCGTGCACGCGTTCTGCTTCAGAGATTTGCTGATGATTGGATGACACTTGTTTGATTTAGTGATCAGCACGTCTATCCTTGAGCTGAAACGCTCAGATCTTTAAGACTAGCATCTGATACAATCTGCATGTTCTATCTTTCTGAAAAGAGATTGATCAGAAGTTCACAGTAAAACAAATACATTCTGAAGATAAATATATGGAATTAAAACATTTTCACTCTGAGCAGATTTTCATGCTGAGATGTTTCAGAATGAAATTGAACCTATCTTCAGAAAGGGGTTTAATGAAGATATCAGCCCATTGATGGTCTGTATCTATAAATTTTAAGTTCAAAATTCCTTTCTGAATATAGTCCCTAATGAAATGATGTTTTATTTCTATATGCTTAGCTCTAGAATGTAAAATAGGATTCTTACTTAAGTAAATAGCAGAAGTATTGTCACAGAGTATAGGGATGTTACTCTCAAAAATCTGGAAGTCTTCAAGATGACTTTTCATCCAGAGCATTTATGTGCTACATCCTGCTGCTGCTATGTACTCAGCTTCTGCTGTTGATAGCGCAATTGTGGATTGCCTTTTGCTGGACCAAGAGATCAAATTTTCTCCCAAAAACTGGCAGCTTCCAGAAGTACTTTTACGCTCTACTCTGTCTCCAGCGAAGTCAGCATCGCAGTAGCCTACTAAGCTGTAATCACTAGATTTTCTATAAAATAAACCCAGATTAGTAGTACCTTTCAGATACTTGAAAATTCGCTTAACTGCTATTAAGTGAGATTCTCTAGGATCTGATTGGAATCTAGCACAAATACATACGCTGGATAATATATCAGGTCTTGAAGCTGTCAGATAAAGGAGAGAACTAATCATACCTCTGTAGACTTTCTGTTCTACCTTTTTACTTACCTCTTCTCTTTCCAGAATGCACGTGGGATGCATTGGAATCTTTGATGGCTTACATTCTGAGAGGTCAAATTTCTTCAGAAGATCTCTGATGTATTTTCTCTGATGAATGTAAGTTCCCTCTGGAGTTTGATTGATCTGAATTCCTAGAAAGAATTTCAGTTCCCCCATGAGGCTCATCTCAAATTCTGCCTGCATACACTTAGCAAATTTTCTTCCAAGAGAAGGATTAGTAGATCCAAAAATAATATCATCAACATAAATTTGACAGACTAAGATGTCATTCTTAATTGACTTACAGAATAAGGTAGTGTCCACCTTCCCTCTGGTGAATTCATTTTCTAACAGAAAGTTACTTAGTCTTTCATACCAAGCTATGGGAGCTTGCTTCAGACCATATAGTGATTTCTTTAGTTTGAAAACATGTTCTGGATGTTTTGTATTTTCAAAACCAGGGGGTTGGTGCACATAAACCTCTTCTTCTATAAACCATTTAAGAATGCACTTTTGACATCCATCTGATACAGAGTGATGCCTCTATTAACAACAAATGAAATTAAAAGTCTGATAGATTCTAACCTGGCGACTGGAGCAAAGGTTTCTGTATAGTCTATCCCCTCTTGCTGACTATAACCTTGTGCAACCAGTCGTGCTTTGTTTCTGATGACTTCACCTTGTTCATTTAGATTGTTTCTGAACACCCATCTTGTTCCAATGACGTTGAATCCTTTTGGTCTGGGAACAAGATCCCATACGTCATTTCTGGTGAATTGATTCAGCTCTTCTTGCATTGCCAGAATCCAGTCGTTGTCCAGAAGTGCTTCATCAATGGAAGAGGGTTCAATCAGAGACACAAGTCCCATGAGGGTTTCTTTAGAGTTTCTGAAGCTTGCTCTTGTTCTGATTGGATCTTCCTTTCTTCCTAAGATTGTTTCTTCTGGATGATCCAAGCTGCTTCTGGGTAATCTTTTCTGAGGTTGATCAGCAGCTGTTGTAGGATTGCTAGCAGTGCTCCTTTCAGACGTTGAAGGAGTGTCTGTGTTGAGAGCTTCTGATGACTTGTCTTTAGAACCTGTAAATTCAATTTCCATACCTGCAAAAACTTCATTCTGCTTTGACTTTTTAGAGTCAAGCTTATCATCAAAACGAACACTGATTGATTCTTCCACAATCTGTGTTTCTGTATTGTATACTCTGTACCCTCTTGAGCATTCAAAGTATCCTAACATAATACACTTCTGTGCTTTAGAGTCAAACTTGTTCAAATAATTCTTTGTATTTAACATAAAACAGGTACATCCAAATGGATGAAAATATGAAATGTTGGGCTTTCTGTTCTTCCACAATTCATATGGAGTCTTTTCCAGAATAGGTCTTATTGAGATTCTATTCTGAATGTAGCACGTTGTGTTTATTGCCTCTGCCCAGAAGATCTTAGCAACGTTTGTCTCATTGATCATGGTTCTGGCCATTTCTTGCAATGTTCTGTTCTTTCGTTCTACAACTCCATTTTGTTGGGGAGTTCTAGGACAAGAGAAATCATGCAGAATGCCTCTGTCATTAAAGAATGACTCAAAATCTTTGTTTTCAAACTCTCCACCATGATCACTTCTGACTTTAACGATTCTAAGATCCTTTTCATTCTGAACTTGGTTACAGAAGGTAATAAACACAGAGTGTGACTCGTCCTTGTGTCTTAAGAACTTTACCCATGTCCATCTGCTATAGTCATCTACGATTACTAACCCATACTTCTTGCCACTGACTGAAGCAGTTTTAACTGGTCCAAATAAGTCAATATGCAGAAGTTCTAATGGCTTAGAGGTAGAAACAACATTTTTTGATTTAAAAGAGGGTTTTGCAAACTTGCCTTTCTGACATGCTTCACACAGAGCATCTGAATTGAACTTCAAATTAGGAAGTCCTCTGACCAGATTGAGTTTGTTAATCTGAGATATTCTTCTCATACTAACATGCCCCAATCTTCTGTGCCAGATCCACTGCTCGTTGTTAATAGACAGAAGGCCCTTTACATTCTGACTTTTCAGTTCAGAAAGTTTGATTTTGTAAATGTTGTTTTTCCTCTTTTCATTAAACAGGATAGTCCCATCTTTCTGACTAACAGCTTTACATGATTTTTGATTAAAGATTATATCATAACCGTTATCACTTAATTGACTTATGGATAACAGATTATGCATTAATCCATCTACTAGCAGAACATTATTAATAGAGGGAAGATTTCCATTACCTACAGTTCCAGAGCCAATGATCTTTCCCCTCTGATTGCCTCCAAAGCCAAGGTGGCCTCCAGGCTTAAGTTCCAGGCTTTGGAACATATGCCTTCTTCCCGTCATGTGTCGCGAGCAGCCAGAGTCCAGGTACCATGACTGGTGTTTCTGATTTGCTGCTAAAGATATCTGCAACATGTATTATTTTATCCTTAGGTACCCAGATTTTCTTGGGTCCTTATTTGTTAGATTTACCAAAACTCTGGTTGAATTTTGGTTTCACAGAGTACTTACTGCTAGTGTATTTAATATCATGTGTGTGACCATACACAAAATGTGAATTCAGAGGTGTGTGTTTAATGGTTAAATCCATGACATTCTTTGGTGTAGGAACCTTACCTTGGTATCCTATTCCCTTCCTGCCGTTTCTGATAACTCCATAGATCATTGAAGCCATTTTGCTTCTATTTATGCTTTTAGCAAGGAACTTCTGGAAACTGTGATCATACTCCTTGATGATCTCATCAGCGTTGCTGGGAGTTTCAGAAATTGGTTCCTTCTGAGAGTTTTGTAAAGTATTTTCTAATTTTTAAATTTTATTTCTTAGCTCAGAATTCTCCAATTTAAGACTCTCAGTCTTATTAGAGTCAGATTCAAGATTCCTTTTCAGGTTTCTGAATTTAACTCTAATCTGCTGATACCTTTCCAGAATTTCATTAAGGCTTTCAGCAAGTTCAGCCTTGGTAAAATTAACTGCAAAGTCAGGAAATACCTCTTCAGTATCTGATTCTGAGTCTGATTCAGAAGCTTCACTATCTTCTGAAATGTTGGCCATGAGAGCTATGTTTGCTCTCTCATCATCTGATTCTGAGTCAACTTCAGACGAGTCAGAGTCATCCCAAGTAGCCATGAGACTTTTCTTCTTTTCTCTTCTAAACTTCTTTTTGGGCTTTTCCCTCTGAAGCTTTGGGCAGTCACTCTTGTAGTGTCCTTGCTCATTGCACTCATAGCAGATGATGTCCTTGGTGTTTGGATTTCTGCTTCCTGAGGAGCCTTCAGATCTTCTGTATCCAGAGGAAGAATTTGTCCTTCTGTATCTGGAAGAAGACTCGTTCTGATCAGATCTTCTGGGATTACTGAACTTCCTTTGTCTCTGCTTCCACAGTTGATTCACTCTTCTGGAGAGGAGGGAGAGTTCGTCTTCTTCTGATGAGGATCCATTAGATGTTTCTTCAACTGCCTGCAAAACTTTAGACTCAGATTTTTTGTTAGATTTTAATGCTAAAGGCTTACCTTGCTTCTGGGGTTCATCAGCTTCTAGCTCTATCTCATGACTTCTGAGGGAGCTGATAAGTTCCTCCAGAGAAATTTTGTTGAGATCTTTTGCTAGCTTCAGAGCTGTAACCATTGGCCTCCACTGCTTTGGTAAGCTTCTGATGATTTTCTTGACGTGATCAGCAGTAGAGTAGCCTTTGTCCATAACCTTGAGACCAGCTACCAGAATCTGGAATCTTGAGAACATTGTTTCAATGGATTCACTTTCTTCCATTTTGAATGCCTCATACTTCTGAATGAGCGCCAGAGCTTTAGTTTCTTTTTCCTGAACGTTGCCCTCATGCGTCATTCTGAGTGAGTCAAACATGTTCTTTGTTGTGTCTCTGTTGGAGATCTTTTCATATTCAGCATACGAGATGACGCTGAGAAGGATGGTTCTGGCCTTGTGGTGATTCTTGAAGTCACGCTTTTGTTGGTCAGACATTGTTTTCCTATCAATCTTCTGACCGCTTGCATTCACAGGGTGCGTGTATCCATCTGTCACCATGTCCCACAGATCAGCATCATATGCCAGAAAGAAGCTTTCAATTCTGTCTTTCTAGTAATCAAAATTTTCTCCATCAAAGACTGGAGGTTTGCTGCTGAATCTGTCTCTGTCCTCATGGTTGTCATTGCTGGTGTGAGAATAAGTTCCTGCCATTGTGTTTTTCTGACGCTGGATCTTATACTGACACGGTTAAGTGTTTTAGCTCAGAACCAGGTGCTCTGATGCCAATTGAAGAAGTAAAAAACACAAGAAGGGGGTTGAATTGTAAAACTGAAAATCAATGCAATAATCTTGATTCAATGCCAATAACAAACTTTCCTTATTGAGCAGATCTTGTCTGGAATGATTCCGTTGGTAATAATTCGCTTTGAATGCACAGTACCGTTGCTACTTAAAGCGTGTTCCGGCTTTGGCTCATTTTGACTCTGCTTAAGTGCTGATGAATTGTTGTTGTCTTTATCAGAGTGTTGAGCGCAGTTCTGTTCATCAAGCTTCAGCATTCGCGTGAGTTGTTCTTCTGATTCTGGTATTCTGATATAGCAACTTTTGATGCTGATGTTGATAACCAATATTCTGATGCTGATTAAGTGTACTCTTGCTGATACCTATCAGAGTTTCTGCAAAACAGAAGGTAATATTTTAGGTAGCAAATAGTTCTTACATGAATCACATAATTAATATATCTTTTCATTTTGTTATCATCAAAACTTAAACTTAGGGTAGTAGATTCAAACTTTGTTCTAACAGATTGTAGCCAGAGAAACCATCCATGAAGGAGAAGACTTTATGTTGAGCTGTGTAGTCAGCCAAGACATCAATATGCGGTAGTGGGAAATCATCTTTGGGGCTTGCCTTATTCAAATCCCTATAGTCTACACACATACTAACCTTCCCATCTTTCTTCGGTACGGGGACCACGTTCGCAACCCATTGAGGATATGATGTCACAACCAGGAAACCTGCATTCAATTGCTCCATTACCTCATCTTTTATCTTTTCAAACATATCTGGCCGCATACAACGCACTTTTTGCTTGAATGGAAGATAATCTTCCTTTGTTGGTAGACAATGAACCATAATGTTAGTATCCAACCCCGACATATCTTCATATGATCAAGCAAACACTTCCACGTATTCGTGTAACATCTGGACCAATCTGCCTTTGACACCGTCTTCTAAGTTGGTGCCAATATTGACCTATTTCTTATCTATCTCAGTACCTAGGTTGATTACTTCAACTGGCTCCTCGTGAGTTTGAATGGATTTATCCTCCTGCATCATAAGTCTGGCTAATTCCCCTGGTATTTCATAATCTTCTTCACCTTCGTCTTCAGCTTGGTTGATTGGATGTTCAAAGTCATAGTTGGAAATAGTAGATTCGTTGGCAATGAGATCTGGAGTGGATGATGATATGTAAGTGTGTGTTTGTATGTGTGTGTGTGCATGTAAGATACATGGCTATTTTGAAAAAATAAATAAGAAAAAGAAAGACAATGGGAGTAAAATTTGTATGCAAAGAGTCCAATGTTTTTCATTAAATGATCATATGGCAGATGAAAATGAACAAACCCTTAACAAATGGACCATGGTGCCTCGGGAAAGGCACATGGCTTAAAGTCATTGTTTGGAATTAAAATTACAGGCAAAAGTTCTTGAATTGACAAAATAGTAAATAGTAAATAGTAAATACTCCCGTTGAAGGGGATGGGAATGAAATCCTTGGCACGCCAGTTGTTGAGCTCTTCTCTGGCAGTCGGATAGATCCATTCGTCAATGTGACAGCCATCCTCAGAGTCTTCAATAGCATTCACTTCATGATTACCAATGCGAAGAGGTGGTTTTCCTATGCGAGCACGTCGGACATCTTTTTGAGCGTTGGTAGTGAAACCCGACCCAAACTTGTCTACTTTGAAAGGAATGTCGGGGAGTTATCCCCAAATAGTATAACTTCCATCTTCAACCGCGGCGCAAGCATCTTTGAGTGAAACCATCCTTGGCATAACTTCATCAGCTTTTGGAACGTCATAAGAAACTTTGGCAACAACGACCATGGGAAAGACTACTTCGAAGGCTTGACATGGAGTTTCAATAAACTCACCATCCATTTCCACATACTTGAACGAATTCAGGTGACTAACCATAAATTCTTCTTCACCACAAACAATAACAATCTTTCCCTTGACTGGATATTTCAACTTTTGGTGAAGGGTGAACGTCACTTCTCCTGCCCCATGTATCCAAGGGTGCCCAAGTAGACAAGAGTAAGTAGGACGTATATCCATCACATAGAAAGTAGAATTGAAAACTTGTGACCAACTTTAATGGGGAGATCAACTTCTCCAAGTGCCATCCTCTTGGATCCATCAAAAGCCCTTAGAACTAGGTCACTTGGCTTCAACACAAAACCATCGCAATTCAACCTATTTAAAGCACCTTTGGGTAAGAAATTTAGAGAGGACCATGTATCCACCAAGACATGGGCCAAAGTAGTTCCTTTTCATTCAATAGAGACATGCAAAACCTTGTTATGATTTCTTTAAAGTGGTGTTAGGTCAGCATCAGAGAACCCTAATCCATTGTCGGCGGTCAAACATGCCACACAATTTTCAAATTGGTCGGCTGTGGTATCTTGAGGAACATGCACTTTCTTTAAAAATTTGATCAATGCTTGAGTGTGAGCATCATAGCAAAGTTACAATGATAACATAGAGATCTTGGAGGGGGTATGCCCCAGCTGCTCTACTATCTTAAAAACACTCTTCTTTATGATCTTCAAAATCTCCTCCATTTCTTGGGTGGAGGGTTCCTCGGTAGCAATGTCTTTGGCAGGCGCCTCCATCCTGGCAGGCTCAATTGACTTTTCTTTGCCCCTAGTGTCAGTGCTAGGTTTATCAACGATGATGCAAATAGGTGTAGCTATAGTAGTTAGAGGTCAAATGTTAGGAGAGAAGATTATCCCCATCCTAGTCACCTTTCTAGAACCAGCAATATTGGCAATGTCATCAGTTTTGTCTTCATTAATCCAGGAGTCTTGTTTAATCCCATGATAGTATACTTCGGCACCGTAATTCCAAGGTACTGCCTTATCGGGAGAATAAGGAATTGGCCCTGGTGCGGTAATTATTAAGGGGGCAACTGTTGGTTCGTTGGAAATCCTAATAGGACCTTTTAAGGAGATCCTAATATGTTTGTTGGATATTGTGATGATGGAAACGTCTTCAAGTTTATCAGTCAAACTTTTTATGTCCAGAGTTCTTTCAAACAAAATATCGTGGCTATCTATTAGGTGTTGGACACCCTTTTTCAGTCGTTCGCATCCATTTACTTGTTTGGCACAATAACAACCGTATCTTAAACAACCATGGAAAACCCCAGCTCTCAACAAATTTTCTTTAACTATGGTCAGTGGAGTAGTCAAATCTTCCACGGAGGAAACAAAAGCAGTGTCTTCAATTGCATTGACACCTTTTCCATGATTTGGCATTGGTGCAGTTATAACATTCAGATTTGTAGGTGGATCAAACTCAATAGTCTTGTTGTTGATAAGGTCTTGAATCTGGAATTTCAAAGCCCAACATTAATCAGTATCATGTTCGGGGATGTTGGAGTGATAGGTGAATTTGGCATGAGGATTGTATTTTGGAGATGAAACATTGGGATTTGATGATGGATCACACAATGTTACCAAGTTAGCCTTCAACGAGTGTTGCAAGGCTTGGGATAGTGACATGTGAATCCTTGTGAATTGTCTTCTTGGAACCTCAGGCCTTTGATGGTTGGGTTGTTGTGGTCTTTGAGCAGAGGGTGGATTGGAGATCAAAACAACATCAACAAATTGGTGATGGTCTTTTTTGACATGGCCCCTTGACCCATATACGACATTAGTTTCCTTTTTGCTAGTAAATGGTTTCTTTATAGTGTTTGATGTAGAGGAAGAAGCCATGGGAATTTTTCCACTTTTAATACCGCTCTCGACCCTTTCACCAGTCAAGATTAACTCAGTGAAGCTAGCTGATGAGCTCCCAATTAAAAAGTTGAGAAATGGTCCAGTTAATGTTCCCATGAACATATCCACCAGCTCCCTATTAGTCAATGGTGGTTGTACTCTACCAGCAAGGTCTCTCCATTTCTGCACATACACTTTAAAACCTTCATTTGAGCCCATTGCCATTCCTTGTAACTGAAATATAGTCGATGCTAAATCAGCGTTGTACTGATATTGACAATAGAAAGCGGTGGCCAGATCATCCCAAGTATGAATGATGGAACCCTCCAACAGGTAAAACCATTCTAACTGAGTCCCAGACAGACTCTCTTGAAATAAGTGTACCCAGAGCTTCTTGTCAGTGGTATGAGGTTATATTTTACGAACATAGGACCTTAAGTGAAGCTTCGGGCATGAAACTCCATCGTACTTAGCAAAGATTAGAATTTTGAACTTGTGGGGGATATTAACCCCAAGTACTAAGCCCAAATCATCAAAATCCAAGCCAGGTACAACTTGAATTTCCATAGCTTTCAACCTATCTTCCAGTTGCTTATACTTATCCTTAGCCGGTGGATATTATTCATCAAAGTAATCTTCACCCTCAGAAGCTTGATTGTTTTCACCCTCGGCACGGGTGCTCCTTGCATCTTCATCCTGATTTTCGTCCTCCTTGGATGAATCTTCAACCACTTGCACTTGACAGACGTGGCCTTTAAAGCTTTTCCCCATGTTCATCAATGCCTTTTTCTTGGTCTTCTTTTTGGCCACCAGAAGTGACATCAGCTCTTGTTGTCCTTTGGCTAAGGTGAGCAAAGTTTCTTGAAATTGAGAATTTTATTTTTACAAGTCTTTCACAGTCTGCTCGATATCCATCTTACTGAAATAAATAGTAGAAAGATGATGAAACATGTGTCTGAAAACATGTTGATGTTATGATGAATGAAATGAGTATGCAAATGATTTCAAGGACTTTTAAGATTTAAATTTGTTTATACAAAGAGGGAACAAACATTAATTGCATTAATAAGTTCAAACGGTTACAAGATGTCTCTTGGGCTTACAATGGAAGAAACAAAGATAATACAAAATAAATTCCTAAAACAAAAAGGACTCAAGCTTCCCATGAATGCATCCTCTTTGGTGCAATGTAGGCTTTCAAACTCCGCTCTTCATGAAGTTGCCTCGTGAGCTCCAACACTTTCCTCTAGCTTGCGTAGAACTGGTCTTCAAAGGTACCTTGCTTCTCTTTGAGTTGAATCCATGATCTTTGCAACTCCTCGAGAGTAGTCGGCATGTCAGGATAAATAATAGTGTAGGGAACATCTCCCTCGGCAATAGGTTCCATGATGATAGTTAGAATGGCCTCATAAGGCATCTTGAGGTTTTGAGCGCGAGCTCGCACCCACTTGAGATAAGGCTCCAAAGGAATAAAGTTCTTATACCCCAAAGTTTTTCTATCAACTTTTTTCACCATGCCCTAAGCTCGTACGAGTCTTGGACGATAACCTTGGACATCATTATCATAGTCAAATTCAATTCCTTGGACAAGTGCATCATGGGGACCATCCCTCCTAGCATACCTAAACTGTCGCAAAGACAAATAGGGATTATAGGTGATTCCTCCCCTAATGCCAAGGAGAGGGACATTAGGGAATTCCCCATAACGGTCAATGATGATAACGTCCTCCAAAGATCGAGAACACCAATGAATATTTGAATGCGTGAGTAACATCAACCTATTAGACCATCTCATGTTGTGTTCAATCTTTAAAATAGATCGAGGTAGGTGTGGAATAAATCACCTATCCAACAAAGGAGTGCAACACATAAGAATACCCTTTCTATTCATGGTGCGACTGTGAAGAGAATGTAAGATATCTCCAAGCAAGGTGGGAAACGGGTTACGAGATAGAAAAACTTTGACCGCATTCACATCTATGAGTTGGTCCGGGTTAGGAAATAGTACTATCCCATAGATTAGAAAAGCCAACACTTATTCAAAAGCTTGCAAATCCATATCCTCCCATCGTTGTTGAGCCTTCTCAAACAGAAACTTGGCTAGAAACCCTTTAACACCACTTCTTGTTTCCCAATTTGCCACAACATCAGACCATTGCAAATGTAAAGCTCGAGCAATCTCCTCAGCTCTTGGGTCTTTCTCAATACCGGTGAAGGGTATTTGATCAAGTATAGGCACCCCTAAGAGTTGAGAAAATTCTTCCGTGGTAGGCACTAGTTGGTAATCAAGAAATGTGAAGTAATGGTGCTTAAGATCAAAGAATTGGAAAAGCACATTTACCATATCCTCTTCAAAGTTTGTGGTAACCAAGTTTATGAGATGATCGTACTTCTTGGTGACTGGAGAATCATTGGTAACCCTTGATGCTAATTCCTTAAGTTGATGAGGCACTTTCACAAGGTTGATTCGGATAGTATTTCTTCGCATGGAAGCCATGTCCTACAAAACATCACAAAGATAATTCCGAAAGTCCTTGAAATGGTTCGTGCAAATGCAATGGTATGATGTCATGATGTTATGTACAAATAAACACATACACATAAAGCAAACAAGTCCTTAGGTTTAGGCTTGCATGGGTTCATAGGTAAGTACTCTCTTGAAGTTTAGTTGGTTCAACCTGTCCTAGAAAGTAATCGGGTTCTAAGGGATCTCAATATCATTGATCTTTCTTCATTGGGCATAGTTTCAGCGCAAGCCTCTTTATTGGTGACCGAAATATCCCAAAAGTCAGATCTCAATGAGCGTAGTTTCGAGTATCAAGCAACTTTGGACTGCCCCAAAGTCGACTATCTCACTACTTCCAAATGGCCAAGTTGTTGAACAAAAGGTTCTAAGGTCAGTTAGTGTTTCATGACACCATATAGCAGCCCCGTATTCTCCTTAATTCGCCATAAGGGATACCGGTACCTACAAATGTTTCACACTAACATAGCTATTGTCTCAACCATATCGGTCTACACTGTACAGTCTCCATAATTTTTGCTATTTACTTAAAGGTATTCCCAGATCTGGGTAGAGGATCAATACAAAACCCAAACAAGGACCCAAAATGTAAAGCAAATAAGTCAAACAAATGAAATCAATTTAAATATGATCTAGTCTCTAAGGTAACCTCACTTTTAAGTAACATCCCCAACAGAGTCGCCAGTTCTGTCATACGGTGGGAGAACTGACTTGGGTGTTTTGCGTTATATCGCAATTGTTGCGGATAGCAAGAGTCGCCACTGACTTTTCTTTTATCCAATAAAGGAAAGGGTGAAAAGAACAGGAAAGACCTTTGAGAATTTTTCTTGAGTTCAGGGGGTAGGTTATGAAAAGGGAAGGTTTTAACACCCTTTTCTTCTGTAGTTATCTACGGGCTCTTAGTTGCTAACTCACTTTGAAATGCTTTATTTGAAATGTGTTTGTGATTTGTTTGAAATTATTTTTGAAAAGTGCCTTCGTTTAGACGAACTTTGTAATGATTCTCGTCTTTATAAGAATGTATACAAAGTTTTGACTTTTGAAAATATTTCATTTGAAAGTGTTGGTGTGTTTCGAAAGATGTTGTTTTGAAAATGGTTGTGAGCAAGCAACTATGAAAGTTCTACTTACTCAAAAAGTCTTTTTTCTTTTCCTTCTGCTTTAGATGTTGCTATCTCACCATTGATTGGTAAGAAGCCCTATCATTGGATGTGAAGGGATGGACGTGGGTCGTCGTATAGTCATAGAAGGAAACTTATGAGATGCTTTAGAAATTTTCGTAAGGGACTTAAGATTGTTTTACCGAAGGCAACGTCAAAGAGTCATCGAGGGACTACAATCTTTTTTATCAAGGGTCTTTGCTAAAGTGTCCCACATTCGAGGGACATGACTATTTTTCCAAGGCAACAAGTAAGGTTAACCCTAGAGGTGCACGTGTGCGAAAAGTGATTTTTTTTCAATTATATTGTCTTTGATATTTATGGTTATCTATCATTTGATTTTATATCTTATCATACACGCCTAATTACTATACGATATAAAGAAAAACAGTAAATTATGGAAATTAAAATTCTACGTTATTACAGAACTTTCGAGAATGGGGAATACAAATTTACAAATGAGGAGGGATCAAATCGATAATGCGATTAAAAATATGAATAAACAAGCAATACAACTCAATTGAATTAAGATATATAGTTAATTAAACTAAAACAAACTATTAAAGTAAAATTAATTGGCAAAACAATTAAAATAATATTTTTGGTGTTTTGATTTGTGAGAAAATTTAAAAAGAAGAATAAAGTAATAATAAATAAATATATTCTATTTTTTTCCTTGAAATTTTGTTTATTATGAAGAAAATAAAACAATTAGAAGAAATCAACTAAACAATATTAAAAATAGAATAACAAAACAAAACAAAAGTAGAAAAATACAAACAAATGGAGGGTGTACACGGGAAATCCTCTAGGATGTTAATGGGGTAAGGCCCAAAATGGAAAATAGGTGATGCTAAAAAAGAACAGAAAAATGAAAAAAATGTCCCAGGGGGTCTCGAACCCAGGGCTTCATATAATGACTTCCACTCTACTACCACTACACCAATTACTCATTCATGTATTTTTGGGTTTCCATTAATTGATAAGCTAAAATTGTGAAATGGGTTGGGCCAAATCAAACAGGCCCAAACCCATTTTATGCTAAAGGGAATGGAAAAGTTACAAACCCTAATTGAAGGGTTGGGAAGCGCCGCGGCTGTATATGTATAGGGAGGAGAAAAATTAATAATTATTTACTTTTGTTGCTCAAGAAAATACAAAAGGTCAGACTAAATTAATTCACTCCCTTTCTCACACCAGGTTCCTTTTCTATTTTTTTTGTATTCTTTTGTTACACAAACCAACAGGAACATGTGAGCGAACACATCAAGCATAGTACAAAGACACCATCTTGGTAACACGAGCCCACCGAACGAAAGCCTAGTGACATTACCTACGTGGCACCACAAGAGATGAGTTCCTGACATGATATATCCTACATGGAATCACGCCCTCGCCATACCAAGCACGCAGATGTTTACACCCGTTGGAAACTCTCTTTCAGACCCACTGGGGACACATCACAATGGTAGCTCAGGTGTGTATGACTTACCCAGAACGTCGATAGGATCCAACACATCATAGCGTCGGTAATAAATGTCATAAGAACTTTACCACCTTTTAGTTTAGGTCTACTTTGATTCACGCATATGTCAAATTGTCACATCAAGCCACCAAGGAAAATCCATCTGAACATTCAACCGGAACAACAGGAACAAGTAATGATCACATAATTGCATTTTATCGTAATGCACTTCTCAACACTTTGCATATAACAATCATACATATTTATAATTTAGCAAACAATTGATCATAGTACAATATCATAGCATTATCCATACAATGTGATTTTAAACATATCCCTACATATCCATGTCATAATCGGATAATTGATCACACCAAGCTTATACGATTTACACAATACGTTTCTCAATAGTCATTGAGACCATAGAGGCGTTCGGTATGTGCTATGGTATAGATTTTCACTCAAGGGGTTAAATCAATACAATTATGTTCAGGAGGGAACACTGAGTGGAACCTCCCGCGCTAATCGTGTTTTGTGAAATAAAGAGTTTCAAGTTCTAAGTGGGCGCGATAAGCGCAGCCCCGTGCGCTAGCACGGTCTGCATTTTTCAGAAAACCAGAACTGTAACAGTTCTTTCTTGGGTTCTCAAAACCACATTTTACACTCCAATCCTATTACTCCCAACATTCCAGTATGAATTTCAGAAAATACACATGCTACTTATTATTAAGATCAAACATACATCATGAATTTCTCACTCTAAACCCTTATTCCTAAACATGCAATTTCCCAACTAATTCCCATTTTTTATCTTGAGACACACCTTGCACCAAAGGAGGTTAAGATGATGAAAACACTACACTAGATTTCCATTCTTGATCAAAGATTCACCTTCAAGTTCCTCAAACCCGTAACACCCTTTTTTTCTCAATTTCATCAAGAATCACCAACCTTCAACCCTGTTTTTCTCCTTTAATGCAGAACTTATGAACACTAAATCATATATCAAATTGAAGGGAATTTTGTGTAGATTCCAGAACTTTGAGAATTTCTTAAAATGGAGTTATGGGTAAAAAGTAATGACCTGATTAGTGAGAGGTGTCCAAGGCGTACAAAATGAAGTTTTGGTGATGAGAGATATGACTTCTTCTTTCTCTCTCTACTTCTTATTCACCAAAAATCATATTTTTGAGTCTTTGTCTAAACAATACGTAATGATGGCATGTAAGATTGTTTAGTGACCCATTTTCCCTACAATTAAACCGATATTACAAATTTGCCCTTTTGTTCAATTCTAACCAATATCTTTTGATTCTAACTACTACACTTAATCTCTCTTAACCACTTTTAATAACTTCTTGACACTAATAGTAAATATATCTCAACCCAACTATTCTCATGTTTAGAAATATGGGATATTTCAGGGATCCTATCAGATCACGAGACAGGTAGGTGAAGTTGCATATCAGTTAGCGTTGCCTGCTTCACTATCAGGGCTACATGATGTATTCCATGTGTCTCAACTTTGAAAGTTCGTGCCAGAATCATTTCATCCTATCCTCCCAAATATCATTGAGATTGAACCAGATATTTCCTTTCAGTCGTAACCCCTTTACACTTTGGAGCATGCTAGTAGATCCTTAAGGAGTAAGGAGATACCTTTTGTGAAGGTGTTGTGGAAAGAGTCTCGTCCAGATGAAGCTATTTTGGAGCTCGAGTCGGAGATATGAGAGCTTTAGCCTCATCTATTCTGGTAAGCTTTCGAATTCAAGGACGAATTCTATTTAAGGGTAAGGGGGAGAATGTAATACTCGGTATTATAATTCCCTCCTAATAACATTGCTAAACAATATTAAGTGGTGCTTATTAGAGAACTAATGTATAATTCCTAGTCCACTTAGATTTATATTGAATTAAAATATAAATATAAGAGTGATGAGGGGTATTGTTGTCCATTCCCGCTTAAATAGAAGTAGTAAGGGTTTGTTTGGTTTCTATCCCAATCCTCATTTGGAACAAAATCTGATTTGTAGAGACAAAAGAGAGAAGAAGCGTGAAAACAAGGAAGGAGAAGAAAAACTCTTTTGTCCAAATCAAGTCCTCCAATCTTGCAAGCGCTAAGAGCAACTTCCATCTCTTGATTCTTTATACTCTACTACTATTTTGGAAGGTTCTACCTCTCTATTTCAAGGTGAGTCTCATTAGATAGAAAATGGGGTTATGTTAGGACATTGCATGTTTGGGAACAAGGGTTAGAATGAGAAAATCTTGATGCATGTTGTTTCCAAGTGATGAATAACATGTGAATAATATGTATTCCGTATCTATATGTCTTGAGTATGGAGATTGGAAGGTGGAATTCGGGTATTGGTACCTAAGGAAGAACTGATACAGTTATGGTTTTTCTGAAAATTGCAGGTCGCACTTAGCGTATCCTGCTAGGCTTGGAAATTAGGAATTTCACAGACTGTGCTTAACACACGGGCTCCGCTCAACACACTCTCTTGAACAAAATTTTATTGATAAATTCCTTTAGTGCAGTTTTATACCGTAAGGAGTATCAGACACCTCTCAGATCATAACAACCATTAGGGGATGTATTGAGGAATGTATAGGAACCTTGTGTGATAATTTAATTACTTATGGCATGAATATGTGTAATTATATTGTGAATTCATTATGTGTGTGATGACATGATTTGATCATTTGTGTGACTTTCATTCGTTCAGGTTGAACATTCGGAAGTGTTGCCTCTATGGCTTGATATGAGATATGATTCAATCAAAGTAGGACCGACTAGTAGATGTAAAGCAATTATTACTATACCTGGGCTCCTGATACCGTCACGATGTGTTAATCGCATCATTGTTATCAGTATGTCATACACATATGAGCTACCATTGCAATGTGAAAACGGGTCTTTAATGGTGTTTCTACTCAGGTGAACGTCGGTGTTCTTGATATGGTAAGGGGGTGATGCCAAGTAGGCTAATATCACTCGATTTACTCACCTCTAGTGGTGCCATGTAGGCTACACCACTAGGATTTCGCCCAATGGGCTCGTGCTGTCAAGATGATGTTTTTGTATTGTGCTAGTGTGTTCCCTCACATGTGCGTATTGATGTTGACGGTGTTGTGACACCATGTAGAAAATGTTACCGTGTATACTCGTCACTGATGCACTTCCATTTAGGATTTATCCATTTCATCATCTGTGTGTTGGTACAAGTCTCTTGATGTGATGCACGAGAGTAACTTACCGAGGAGCTGAATGTGTAATCTACGTAGTGCGTAGGAAGGACTTCGGGATTCCTTGTACACAGGTAAAGGCCTGCATATTTGGTTGTTCCCTTGTTCCAGATTGTTTGGGGTCGTTTACCGGATATCTTTTCTTGTAACCTCATTTGTTAGTTATGGGACTTCCCAGGCAGTGTTCTCTTTGTTATGTACTTGCACTTAGTCTTGAGGAAGCCTTGGATTCATGGTGAATCTGTTTTGTTGCATGTTTCCTGTAAAATTGAGCGAACCCTGAAGATAGGGAAACTCACTAAGATTTAGTAATCACACCCCATTCCGATTATTGTTTTTTTCAATTTGTTTGAGGCGGGATCGTGACAATGGTAAGATGACTTAGTTTTCTGATGGTGTTTCTTGGTGACGTTTCATTTCTTTTTACCTTTCCTCTTGTATACCCTTTGGATTACATATTAGTACTTTTGGGATTTGTATAATTTTGATCATGATAGTTTCGACAATTGTAACCTCTACTAATACTTACATCTATTTATGCTGCTTATGATTGATGTTATGTATCATTATTAATACCATATTCATATATCCTAGGCAATGTATGTGTAAGGTGTTACATTAATTATCATAAAAACATTGTTAAGCCTCTTCACGATAAAGGTATCATCAATAACTCCCAAGGAAAAATATCGAGTATTATTTCATAATGTCTAAGAAATCTTCTAATCATTAGAAAACAAATTCATTATTCTTTGTATTTTACGTAGAATACATTCTTTCCAAAAAAGATACAAATACAAAGGAGTGTGTCTAAGACACATTTTCAATATAGTTATCTATGAAAGTACACTTAATATAATTCATAAAGTATAATTTGTATAATGTGAGAGGATATTTATTAGAAAATTTATATGTATCCACTTTAGACCAACATGATCATTGTAATCAACTTGAAATTATATACTCTCCATAATATTTTTAATCAAGGAAAAATTGATGTTAAATTTATCTAAAAAAAACATTAAAAAGTAGTTGTTGGAATATTCTATTACTAGCGATTGGATAATCTTGTTACTAGACGTTTAAGAGATCACACTTATATTCATGCTAAATTCAAAAATACATATGTTGCAACCTTTTGACATAAATGTGATGGCTATTTTCAATTTAGTGTGGTACTGGAATTTGAGTTTTTTAAATTAATAAAAATAAATTAAACTGCATAGGAAGTTGGAATAGCTCAGTTGGTTAAAGCGTGTAGCTGTTAGCCACAAGGTCAAATGTTTAACCCCTCCTTTTAGAGTTTTCTTTTTTTCTTTCAAATATTTAAATTTATGTTGACGTGTTTCTATTTCAGTTACATAATAATCTATAGTAGTTATTGGAAGTTGTTTACAATTAACAAAATTACAATATTATCAGTTTTCCCCAAGAATTTAAAGAAATCCTATGCTAAGTAATTTTATTAAATGTCGAGTCTACCAATAGCTGCCACAACTACAAAGGGTGTGTCTAAGACTAATTATGAATAAAATTATCTAGAAAGGGATATTCGAAATAATTCAGAAACTTCAACTTATTTTTGGGAGAAGATATTTGTTAAACGTCTTGTTTGCGTAACCACTGTGGACCACCATGGAGAATTTCTTCAACTTGAACTTCCGTTAAGTCCAACGCAATTTTTCACCAATATGAAAGGGATGTTAATATTAGTTTAAGTAGATCTTAAAGAAATAGGCATTGAAATATTATTTTACTAGTCATTGGAAAGGTTTGTTGCTAGTTTATGAAAAGATCATGTTTATGTCCATAGTAGTAGGTACAAAGATACATTTTTAGAAACTTTTTAACATAAAGTTATATGATATTTTCAAGTATATGAGGCATGGAGACTTGAGATATTTAAATAAAAATAAATAATTCATAATATAATGATAACTTAAATATCTAAGCTGGTTAGAATGTGTGGCATTTAATCAAAGTAACCACAAAATCAGAGGTTCTAATCTTCCTTTTAGTGTTTTCAATCATTTTTAAACTTTTTAATTTTATGTCATGGTCCTTCTATGCAACTTTTGAAATATTATATGTCAATTATTAGAAGTTTATTAACATTCATTAAATTATTTCAATTCTCCGATGTGTCTATTAAGGCTACAAATATTATCAATTTTCTTAAAACTTCATGTACTATTTCATTATTTATGATAAAAGTATTGTTAAGCCTCTTCACGATAAAGGTATCATCAATGCCTCCCAAGCGAAAATATCGAGTATTATTACATAATGTCCAAAAAATCTTCTAATCCTAAAAAAAACAAGTTCACTATTCTTTGTATTTTAGGTAGAATGTATTCTTTCTAAAACAGATACAAATACAAAGGGGTGTGTCTAAAACACATTTTCAATATAGTTATCTATGAAAGTATACTTAATATAATTCATAAAGTATAATTTGTATAATGTGAGAGCATATTTAAATTTGCATGTATCCACTTTAGACCAACATGAGCATTGTAATAGACTTGAAATTCTATACTTCCCGTAATATTTTTAATCAATGCAAAATTAATATTAAATTTATTTTAAAAAATAACTTTGAAAAGTAGTTGTTGAAATATTCTATTATTAGTCATTGGACAATTTTATTACTAGACGTTTAAGAGATCACGCTTATATTCATACTCAATTTAAAAATACATATGCTGCAACCTTTTTACATAAAATTGATGGCTATTTTCAATTTTGTGTGGTACTGAAATTTGGTTTATTTAAATAAATATAAATAAATTAAAGTGCATGGGTAGATATAATAGCTCAATTGGTTAGAGCGTGTGGGTCAGAGGTTTAACCCCTCCTTCTAGAGTTTTTTTTTCTTTTTTCAAATATTTAAGTTTATGATGCGTCTTTTCATTCCACTTACAAAATAATCTATCTCAGTTATTGGAAGTTGATTAAAATTAGAAAAATTATAATATTATCAATTTTCCTTTAGAATATTCAAGAAATCCTATTTTAAGTATTTTACTAAATATCGATTCTACCAATAGCTGCCACAACTACAAAGGGTTTGTCTAAGACTAATTTTGAATAAAATTATCTAGGAAAGGATATTCGAAATAATTCAGTAACTTCAACTTATTTTTTCGAGAAGATATTCGTTAGAGGTCTTGTTTGCGTATCCACTTTGGACCATCATGGAGAGTTTCTTAAACTTGAACTTCAGTTAGGTCCAACGCAATTTTTCATCAATATGAAAGTGAGGTTAAATTTAGTTTAAATATATCTTAAAAAAATATTTGTTAAAATATCATTTTACTAGTCATTGGAAAGATCTTGTTGCTAGTTTATGAAAAGATCATGTTTATGTCTATAGTAGTAGAACAAATCTAAAACGATACAAAATCAAATTAAAAAGCCCAGAATCTCAAATATACATTTAATCAATTACAAATATTATTGGAAAAACGAATCCAGACAGTTTATTACATGTACAAAATCTCGCGAATCACTATTACACAAGACCAAATCAGATATTACATAAATATCAACCAAATTGCACAATTCTAAATCCCTAATTGATTCCTAATCCCTAAATTGGTGCTAACAATTTATAACAACAATTGGTAAAACCCTAATCTAAAAAACTATAAATACAAAACAAGGAATATACAGAAGGGGGTCGAGGAGAGTGAGAAGAAAATAGAATTGAAGAACAAAGAAGGGTCTGTCTACCGGAGAGAAATTTGCAGAAGAAAGACCTCACGGCTGTTGAAGGTTGAAGGAGAGGTAATTAGGGTTTTAATATCTGAAACCTAATTGGTTGATTGCACTGTTATCACCGTCGGGAACCTGAAAACAAGAAGAGGAGGATTAATTAATTCTAAAACCAGAAAGCTCGAAGAACTCAGAGAAAGAAAAATCGCGACAGGGTAAGGAACATAATTCTTTTTTGTTCTTGTATTTTGGTTTGTGGGGTGGGTGTAAAAGAAAGGGGGTTCGGTCAAGTTTCCAGCGCCGCTGTGGAGTTTGTTGTTAGGGTTAGAAGGAGATTAGGGCTTAGAGGGAAAGAGAGGAAGGGTGAGAGAAAGAAGAAGATGGAAACTGTTAAAAACAAAATAATTAAGTGAAATAGGTTGTATAACCCGTAGTAATTTCGTGCTCGCGTCCATATGGTATGTATCATGCACCCTCCATTATCATCCGCTAAATCTTGATCAGACGGCCGCAAGCCAAGTCTCACCATAACACTCATACTCCCTCGCGCACCCAATCTACCAGGCCTTCTCCAAAGTGCGTTGGGCTTAAGCGCACTACTCTTCACACCTTCCTGCGGCTATTTTTTTTAGACAAGAACAACTTTACACCCCCCTGTCCCGAATTTCCTTTTGGGCCTAACCCAGACTACTCATTAGCACCCCATGTTTTACTTATTAACGTAAAAATACACCCCTTAAATTAAATTATTCTTTATTGTTAGTTATTATATTTTTAATTCTATTTTCTTTTATATTATTTATTTCTTTATAATAATAATTATTGTTATTAATATTAACTTTTATTATAATATTTTATTTATCATGCAAATAAATTATTTTTATTTAAAACTCATGTACATATTATTTTATATATTTGTATTAAATATATTTTTTATTCATGCATTAATCAAGAATTTTCGCAATTAACACGATTAAAAAACACTCAACAAACATCAAACTATTTTTCGCAATAAACTAATCTAAACAACATTCTTTTCCAAAAGGGTTTCAAACAGATTTTGACTTACCGCGCATTTAGTCAAAATCTCCACAATCACTATTCCTGGCCAAAATGCGAGGTGATTCAAAATACGTTTGCGACCCCTAAAAATCACCAACCCCGCGAACTACGAATTGGGACTCTGATTCCTCTTAAGAAGGATACGTAGGCATACGATCAAAAATTGTAGCGAGTTCCCCTATTAAAAATTAAACCCTTTCCCCTATTAAAATTTAAAACCCTATTTTACCCAAACCTAAAACCTGGTATCCTTGTGAACATGGTAGATGAAAGGTGCCTAACACCTTCATTTCTTCTAATGAAGTCCGAAACTTAGAATCTCTGTGACACCCCGTTTTTGATTAAATGTTATTTAAGTTTTTTTTTCCGAAATTATCAAATTAAATCTATTTTAAGAAATATATTTATTTGATATCAATTAAAATGTTAATTCGAGTATTTCAAATAAAAATATTCATAATGATAAAATATTATTTTGAGTAATATTATTTTGGTGTGTATTTGGCTTCGTTTGATTTATCGGTATAATTTAGTTTTTATGGAATAAATATTAATTAAATGTAATATGGTTTTAATAGAATTATATGATATAATTTGAATTAAATAGATTGGGCCAAATTATAATTTTAGAAAGTTAGGGGGAGGAAAGTAAGTAGTAGTAAAATTTGTTTTATAAGATAGAAAGTAGGATAGTTGGTAAGAAGAGAAATAGAAAGAAGAAAGAAAAGAAGAGAGAAAGAGGAGAAGAGAAGAAAGGAAGCTAGGTTTGGAGTTGCAACATCATCATCATCTTGTTTCAAGAAAACCCACACCAAGGTAAGGGTTTGAATTGCTTTGCTCATATACTTGTGGTTTTGGGTTTTGATTTTGATAGATGAAGAAATTAGAATTTTAGAGAGTTGCATAGATTGGGAAAGAGATGATGATATTGATGATTCTGTTGGTTTAGATCCCACAAAATTTTCTCTTCAATCTGCTCACCCTTCTTCCGAGCTCCCTCCGCCTGTTCCACCCTCTGTCCGACCATTCACGGACTGCCATCGCCCAACCAAACCCCCTTCTTGTTTAACATACTACCGCCCACACCCTCCGGGCGTCTCTCGTCTTCGCCCACCAACTGAATTCCATCTGTTTCAGCCCACCCTCACTGGACAACATACACCACCATTGTTGTGTTGGTAAATTTCAGTTTCACCATCATTTTGTTGTTTAATTTCTGGATTGCATTGTTGAATGTGAATGATATTATGTCATTTATATTTATTTAAATGAAGTTTTGTTAGCATATTAATTTATATTAATTAAATTGAGTTTAGTTTATAAAATAAAAACTAACAGTTAAGTTTATAACTAGAATGCAGTATGATTGAAGCAAGCTAGCAGTTGTTGGCTCCTAAATTCGACACCTTTGTTTTGATTGGTGTCAGCCATTAAAAGCTGAAAAATGCTTTCGACTGGCTAAGCCTGTCGAAGTGCCCGTCGAAAGATGGCAAAATACTTAGAAGATTTCTTCCAAGGAAGAAGGCTGGTTGCCTTCGACGTCGAAGGAGCTTTCGTCGAAGACGTCTCTTGATGAAGGTGTTCGATGGTCCAGAGTGGAGCAGTTTGAAATTCAAAGCTTTGGAGGGAAAACGGTTTCCAGCAGTTACTACGTGCAAACGTGCAAGGATCTGGAGCGTCGAGCATGGAGAACGTGCCAAGTGGCTTAATCTCGAAGCAGTGTAACTGCCCGACGGTTACTTGGAATGTTTTAGTATAAATAGGAGTAGACATGTAGTTTCTCGCGTGTGTTCACAAATATATACATAGTCACTCATTTAGATTCAAGTACCCAGTGTGAGCGAAAGAATTGTTGAGAAATGTATGTGTGAAACACCAATTTTATCAATTAAAGTCATTTACTTTTCAAGCATTTTACTTGCTTTTCTCCTTTAAATTCCTGTCGACCCTTTACTTTAAAGCCTTGTTTATTTTACCAAGCCTTTCCTTTATGCAATTTACTTGAAACAATTTACTTAAAGCCTTATCCAATTTAATCAAACTTCAAAATCAACCTATGTCCATAGGATCAATCTGATCGATCCTGCGAGTAACCAAATAAGTAACCGTTTGGAGGATCAGCGGTTGTTTACCAAAACCCAAGGTAAACAAATTGGCACGCCCAGTGGGACTGTGTGTTGATTGTTGAAAATAATCTCATCTTTTCGAGTTGTATGTTATTGAGAAGTGGTAGAATATACACCAACGATAACAATACTGCCAGAAGAAGGGAAGAGATGGCGAATCCGCCAAACAATAACGAAATCCCACAAACGAGTGTGGGAGCAACGGTTAATATGACCGTAAGTGAAGCGACGAATGTTGGTTCGACACCAGCAGTGTCAGTCACAACCACGGGGCCAATAACTTCGTTTACAGGCCCCAGAATACCTTTGGGAACCCCCCCACCAAGGGGAAATATTGGCACAAGGCCAGTGGTTCCCCCAGGATTTATTCCATTCTATGGCATGCCAACTTCTGAAGTGGCAAGCCTGACGAATGCTGCGTCCACTTATTCAGACCCTTTCGTGAGCGCTTCTTCGCCACTCCAAGGCTCTGGAGTAGGCATGGCGAATAGAAATAGGACCCAACTCTTAGGAGGAACGTCCCAAGTAGCCCATGGCCTTACAAATGCCTCGACAGCAGTCTTGAGGCAACAAATGGACGAAAGCAACCATGATATGGTGCAAATGTTGGCACAAACTTTGAGTACAGTGCTAAATCCTCTAATACAAAACACTACTCAATCGAATCAGCAAGTTACAGCGCAAATGACGCGTTTGGCTGACTTCTTTGGAGCACCCCCACCTATTCGACAGCCCCAAAGGGCGCAAATAAGAGGGAATCAGGGGATATTTGTAGAGGAAGAAACCACCATTAACCAGGCCCAACAGCCTGTCGAAGAAAACCTTAGGGCACGGTTGGTCAAACCTGTCGAAGAACCTAGGGTAATAGCCCCAGAGGTAAGGTTAGTTAACAGAAACCAAAATGCTGACGAAGTGGTTCAGCATATCCAATACCAAAACATGGGTTTGGAAAACAATCTGGCAACCATGATCGAAAGGATCATGACTCAGAATGGAATGAACATGGGCTTTCGAAGGCCCAACTTTACATCTCCATTGTCAGAATATGTGCTACAAACGGATTTACCTCCTAGGAGCAAAGTCCCCAAATTTACTAAGTTCTCTGGGGACACGACAGAATCTACTGTCGAACATGTGGCGAGGTATTTGATCGAAGCAGGAGACATTTCAAATAATGAAAACCTAAGGATCAAGTACTTCCCAAGTTCTTTAACCAAGAACGCTTTCACTTGGTTTACAACTCTCCCCCCCAATTCGATCCATCATTGGACCCAGTTGGAAAGATTGTTCCATGAACAATTCTACATGGGGCAAACCAAGATAAGCCTGAAAGAACTGGCTAGTGTGAAGAGACGTTTCACTGAACCTATAGACGAATATCTGAATAGGTTTAGGTTGCTCAAGGCGAGATGTTTTACACAAGTACCAGAACATGAGTTGGTCGAAATAGCCGCAGGCGGTTTAGATTATTCCATTAGGAAGAAGCTAGACACCCAGTACCTAAGAGACATGGCCCAACTGGCCGATAGGGTTCGGCAAGTCGAACGCCTCAAAGCTGAAAAAGCTAAGGCAACAAAAACTCACAAGAGAGAAAGAATAGCGTACGTTGAGATGGATGACGAAGATCTAGAATCCTTCGACGATACTTTAGCTGTCGAAGAAGGAGAGGTCGATTTAGCAGAACTAAAACAAGGGCCACCATACTCTTGTAAACAGTTAGTCCCCTCAAATGGGAAAAATCCCATTGGTCCAGACAGGACCAACGATAGGTTCCCAAAAAAGACTTATAGTTTTGACATCACAAAATGTGATGAAATATTCGACTTGCTAGTTAAAGATGGCCAAATGATAGTACCCCCTGGGGTAAAAGTGCCTCCTCTTGATCAAAGAAAGAAGAGAGGTTTTTGCAAATATCATAATTTTCTGGGCCATAAAACTTCTCAATGTTTTCTTTTCAGGAATCTTGTGCAAGACGCTATTGAGGAAGGGAGATTAAAGTTTGCTGACAAATCCCCCATGGCTGTCGACTCCAATCCACTGAAGGCTGAAGCCCACTATGCAGAACCCTCTGAGGTGAACATGATAGAGGCAACCAGCATCCCGTCGAAGAAGCCAGGAATTACCATGGTCGAAGTCTCAAAGGACCACATCAACATGCCAATCTTTGGCAGTTTTTCTGGAAATTTATCCAGGAAGACAATTGAGGCTGTCCAGAAAGCGGTCGAGGACCCGAAGTCGAAGACCGTTGAAACACAAAGAACTGGACCAAAGCCCAGTTCCCACTTGGCCACTGTTCAAGGCCAGACGGAGAATCTGGAGACACAAATGAAGCAACTAACTCTTGCTAATAAGGATACCTTGAATATCAACATGGTCGAGCTTTCTGACCCTAAAGCATCAGAAGAGGCCATAAGGCAAGAGCAGGCAAATAAAACGGCTTTCCCTAGGGAAAACGAAAACTTGGCAGATTTTTTACAAAGATGCCAGAAGAAGAAATCAGAGGTGATGCTGTGTCCAAGATGCAGTTCGATCTTTGATAAAAAAGCTGCTGAGCACATTCAAGGCGTGAGAGCAGCGAACAAGAGAAGGGAGAATGCTGACCTTTGACATGATCCCAGAAGGGGTTCTAATCAAGACAAGAGGCCATTGACTTTTAGGCCTCCAACAAATGTACCAGTAGACACTTGGTACAAAACATCTGGCCGGAAAAGGCCAAATGAAGAGAAATGGCATTCCTTCGATGTGCCAAGAGGTTCCTCTCTGACTCAAAAGAAAGAGCCTCAAGTTGCTGCACCTAAGGTTGCACAAGTGTCCAGCAACTACAAGGGCAAAAATCCTATGTCTCGATCCCAATGGAGGAGATATCAAAGGAGGCGAAAAGCAGAAAGGGAGGCTGCCAACGAACCTAAGGCAGAAACTAGTTCGAATGTGCCTCAAAGGAAACAAAGAAAGCCTCTTGAGAGAGAACCAGTTACCAACAGGCTAGTTTGGCCTAACCAAAGTGAAGTCGAAGACGAAGATGATGCTGAGTCCGACGATACTCTGGATATAATGGTGAATATTGTTTCAGTACTGCCTAGGGAATTCAATCGACAGGTAGAAGTCGAAGCCAATGACTGGGAGGTGGAACAAGAAATGGCCAAACATAGGCCAGTGTGCTATTTTGTCATGGACAATGGCACTACAGAGGAACAAAATGGCTTCTTCGAGCCACCTACAGAGGCGATGAAGAATCACCTCAAACCTTTGTTCATAAGGGCTAAGCTCGAAGAGACCACTGTGAACAAAATATTGGTCGACTGTGGGGCCACTATCAATATTATCCCTCATTCTATGCTAAGGAAGATTGGCAAAAGGGATGAAGAAATCAAACCTCACAATATGGTCCTGTCCAACTATGAGGGAGGCATTGGGACCACCATGGGAGTGATCCAGCTAGACATAAAAGTTGGGTCGATCCTTCGACCAACAATGTTCATGGTCATATCGGCCAAACCTAACTACAACCTTTTGTTAGGCCGTGAGTGGATTCATGGTGTTGGCGCTGTGCCTTCATCGATGCATCAAAGACTGCTGCTATGGCGTCCAGATGGGATGGTCGAAAACATAGAGGCGGATCAAAGTTACTACCTTGGCGAAGTGAATCACTTGGGTGTAACAGATTTCGACAAAAACTTGGCTCACATAGGGCCATGTCCAACTCCTGACTTCGACATGGCGCCAGCGCCAAACACCTTTTGTTCCTTGTACCTGCATCCTGAGCATGGTTTCCAATGGGACAGAGAAGACTTGTCCCACATAGACTTCAGTGGGCTAACTGATATCCAACCAACTGGTTGGGGAAGTGAATTCAGTGATAATGACTGAGTCACAATCTCTGAAGCGAATTTCGGCTTATGTGGCCGAAACCAAGATGATAACGGCTCTCGAAGCCGAAGTAAAGTACATGGCCACACAGGCCAGTGATCAACAATTATCTGTTGTTGGCCCAAGAAAGGATTTCGATCCAAAACCTCCTGATATCATGCCAGATGAAATGCAGGAACAGAGGCTCGACGCCATCTATGACGATGAGCCTTTGGGCTTCGAAAAGGATCCCTTGGCGAACAACATTAAGATGTTAGCACAAGACCCTTTAGAAGAAATCAACTTAGGCGAAGGATCAGAGAAGAGGCCAACTTACATCAGTGCCAAAATTGATCCAGAACTTAGGTTGGAAGTAATCCAATTGCTGAAAGAGTTTAAAGACTGTTTTGCATGGGATTATGACGAAATGCCTGGTCTCGACAGAGGATTGGTAGAACTTCAGTTGCCAATCAAACCTGGAAAGAAGCCAATCAAGCAAAATCCAAGACGCTTCGCTCCAGAAATATTGTCGAAGATCAAAACGGAGGTCGAAAGACTTCTGAAATGCAAATTCATCCGTGTTACAAGGTATGTCGAATGGATTGCAAATATTGTGCCAGTAATTAAGAAAAATGGCACATTAAGGGTGTGCATAGATTTCAGAGATTTGAATGCTGCCACCCCCAAAGATGAATATCCTATGCCTGTGGCGGAAATGCTAGTCGATTCTGCCGCTGGCTACGAATACCTGAGTATGCTCGATGGTTATTCAGGATATAATCAAATATTCATTGCTGAAGAGGATGTGTCGAAAACAACTTTTCGATGCCCTGGGGCCTTAGGCACTTACGAATGGGTAGTGATGCCTTTTGGCCTGAAGAACGCTGGGGCAACGTACCAGCGAGCAATGAATACTATCTTCCATGATTTTATTAACACTTTTATGCAAGTTTATATTGATGATATTGTTATAAAATATGTTTCCAGGAAGAGTCACATTGACCACCTTCGACAATCATTCGAAAGAATGAGAGAACATGGTCTGAAGATGAACCCTTTGAAGTGTGCGTTCTGTGTGAAAGCTGGAGATTTCTTGGGCTTCGTTGTCCACAAGAAAGGAATCGAAATCAATCAGAACAAGACGAAGGCAATTTTGGAAGCGAAAGCGCCATCGAATAAGAAGGAATTGCAATCTCTCTTAGGCAAGATAAATTTCTTGAGAAGGTTTATATCTAACCTAAGTGGGAAAGCTCAGGCCTTTTCACCCTTACTTCGACTGAATAAAGAGGGGTTCGAATGGGGGCAAGAGCAGCAAGAAGCCTTCGACAAAATCAAAGGGTACCTCACTAAGCCACCTATTTTGGTGCCTCCTTGTAGCAATAGGAGTATGAGATTGTACATAGCTGCATCTGACAAAACTCTGGGAAGTATGTTAGCCCAAGAGGATGAGAATGGAGTCGAAAGGCCCATTTATTATCTCAGTCGAGTTTTAAATGATGCAGAAACTAGATATAGCGAAGTTGAAAAATTGTGTCTATGTCTGTATTTCTCTTGTACAAAACTCAAGCAATATATAAAACCAGTTGATGTTTATGTTTCGTCTCATTTTGATGTTTTCAAATATATGTTGTCGAAACCTATCTTGCATAGTCGAATTGGCAAGTGGGCATTAGCATTAACTGAATACTCCTTGACCTTTATGCCTCTTAAGGCAGTAAAAGGACAGGTGGTTGCAGACTTCATAGTCGACCACTCAATTCAGGTCGAGGATATTAATTATGTGGAGATAGAACCTTGGAAATTCTACTTCGATGGTTCCAGCCATAAAAATGGAACAGGAGTAGGAGTCTTGATTATTTCTCCAGATAAAATTCCAACAACATTCAAGTACCAAATAGAAGGTTCTTGTTCGAACAATGAGGCTGAGTATGAAGCTCTAATTACTGGCCTTGAGATATTGTTGGAATTGGGGGCAACTCGAGTCGAAATAATGGGAGACTCAGAGTTAGTCATCAAGCAAGTCACAAAGGAATATAAATGCATAAGAGAGAATCTCATTATGTACTTTGTGATAGCAAATCGTTTATTGAAACAATTTGAAAGTGTCAATATTCGACACATACCCAGAGTCGAAAATCAAATAGCCAATGACTTGGCACAAATTGCATCTGGGTATAAAATTTCAAAAACGAAACTACAAAGAGCAATCGAAGTTAGAGAGAAGATAAAAGCAACTTGTCTATCACCATCAGACTTGGAATCGACGAGGCTAGGATATGCTGATCACTCAAACTTCGAGATTTCGTTCATTGATAATTTGTCAGAGCAAGATTGGAGGAAACCCATTGTGGACTATCTCCAAAATCCAGGAGCTTCGACAGAACGAAAAACAAAATACAGGGCGTTGAGTTTTGTGCTCATGGGTAATGAATTATTCAAGAAGACGCCTGAAGGGGTGTTGCTGAAATGTTTAAGTGAAACTGAAGCATACATAGCCCTTTCGACTACGCATGCTGGGGCATGTGGGGCTCACCAAGCAGGCCATAAGATGAAATGGTTGTTGTTTCGACAAGGACTATATTGGCCCACTATGCTGAAAGATTGTGTTGAGTTCGCCAAAGGTTGCCAAGAGTGTCAAGTTCATACAGGCATCCAACATGTGCCAGCAAGCGAACTTCACTCGATAGTGAAGCCTTGGCCCTTTAGAGGATGGGCGTTGGATCTCATTGGAGAGATTCGACCAGCATCATCAAAGAGTCAGAAATACATATTGGTAGGCATTGATTATTTTACTAAATGGATCGAAGCTGTCCCTTTAGTCAATGTAGACCAAGAAAATGTCATTGAATTCATTCAAAAGAACATTATATTTAGGTATGGAATCCCTGAGACAATAACAACTGATCAAGGGTCAGTTTTCACTGGTCGAAAGATGCAGGAATTTGCTCAGGAAACGGGTTTCAAACTCCTAACATCCACGCCTTATTATGCGCAGGCGAATGGTCAAGTCGAAGCAGCTAACAAAGTGGTGATTGGCTTGATAAAGAAACATGTTGGGAAGAAACCAAAGAATTGGCATAAGACGTTAGACCAGATTTTATGGGCTTGTCGAACGTCCCCAAAAGAAGCCACTGATACAACACCATATAGGCTAACTTTTGGCCATGATGCAGTATTGCCAGCAGAAATTTGTCTTCAATCTGCAAGAGTTCAGAGGCATTATGATATTCCTTCTGAGGTTTATTGGAATATGATGTTAGATGAACTGGTGGATTTAGACGAAGAGAGATTACACGCTCTCGACTTACTCAGGCTTCAGAAGAAAAGAGTAGAAGACTCTTATAATAGAAAGGTAAAACCTAAGGTATTTTTGCCTGAAGATTTAGTTTGGAAGGTAATTCTTCCCATGGATCGACGGGATCGAAGCATGGGGAAATGGTCACCCAAATGGGAAGGACCCTTCAGAGTTATCCAAACTTTTTCTGGTGGAGCCTATGAAGTCGAAGAGATAAGTGGTGATAAAAGGCTCTTGAGAGTAAATGGTAAATATTTGAAAAAATATAAGCCTATACTTCAAGAGATAAAAATAAAATAATAAAAGAACAAACTAAATTAACCATAAAAAAAATGCCAAAATGGAAATTTTTATTAATTTCAGCCAAGATGGCAATTGTTGTCGAAAACGATTACAGAAGATGGTTACAAAAGAGAATCAATCAAAAGTTAAGAGAATTCTTGAGTCGAAGATACTTGGCATACTGCAGCTCCAACCTCTTTTTGCACCAAGAGTTTTCCTGCACTAGCTTGGCAATTTGAGCGTCGAGGCTTTGGGCCCTCTCAGCGAATTCCAGGCCTTGCTTGATCTCAGTCTGGCTCTCAGTGTCTGGGATGGTCGAAAGAATTTCCTCCTGGAGTACAGTGTTGGCGTTTATCTTCGCCTCTATCTCTGCAATTTGTGCTCGGAAGGAGACATTCTCTCGCTCAATGGCATCGACTCTTTCCTGTGCAGACGCTTTTTGTTTCGACAACTCGGCAATTCGAGAAGTCGAATCTGAGACAGCAGTCCACGCAGATGAGCTTTTGCCATGCAGCACTTCGAGCTGACTGTTAAAACCTCGTTGGCGCCTGTAATCCGCTGAAACTTGATCAATCATAGAATGTAATTCCATGATCAAGTCTGAGATTTCTGGAGCTACAGCTTCGAAGTCAACAGCATTCAAGACCTCTTTTAAGCATGATGGAGCAGTGGGGTCCCCCTCTAAAGTCTTCATCAAATCTCTCTTGAAGAACTGGGCCTTAACCTTCGCCAACGCATCATCAAGAGGAGAAGTTTCAGTAGATTTCCCCGACAGGGTAGGAATTTCCTGACTAGTGTCAGAAGAACTCTTACTCTCGATGATTGCATTGAGGTAGCTGACAGGGTCAGTTTGTTTCAAGATTTCCAAGTCCTCTTTTGACCTGTGCTTTGAGGAGGTAACCCTTGCCACAGTATTATCTTGGGCTTGAGGCTGTTGAATGCTGAGTGCCTCGTTTGGTTGCTCTTCGACTTGGACTGAGGCGGTACCAGCGTCGACTTGTGGTTCTTCGTTAACATCACCTTGGGGTCCTTCGCCAGCGTCATTTTGTGGCTCTTCGCTAGCGTCACCCTGGTGTTCTTCGCCAGTACCACCTTGGTGCTCTTCGTCAACAGCATCTTGATTCTCTTCGCCATTGCCTTGGTCTCTTCCTTCAGGATTCTCTTCTGACGACAAGTCCACCACATGAACCGTTTCTGGCTGTGTTTCCTCCACCATAGGTTCTTCTGTTGTCTTCTCCACTGTTTCAGCATTGGTCTCATTCTCAGTATGGGCTTCGTCATTGCCCAAATCTTTTTCCTGAGGCCTGCTAAGGTCAGCAGATTCTAGAGTTTCTGAGGTCCTAGGTGGAGAACTTTCAGTAGTGTCCTGAAAAAGAGAAAGAAGACAAATCTTCAGATGTCGAAAGAGACATAGTCGAATACTGGTATCTATGCCTAAGTTATAAAAAGGGTCCAATAGATTACGTGTGGATTAACTTCAGCCCCAGGGCTGGAATTGTCACTTTCGACGGGCTTGGTAAGAAGAGCGTTCAGTTCCTCCTCAGTTGGCTCCTCGATGATCACTGCAGGTGGCCTAGGCTTTCTCACAGCGACCTTTATTCTGACGGTTCGACCTTCAGGAGCAGGAGCAGGAACAGAAGCGTCCTTCGTTAACTTTCGCCTCTTTAAGGGGGCAGGAGGAGAATCACTTTCGTCATCACTCCCTGATTCGACCACCAGTGCTGCCCGTTTCTTGGGCGAAGGGGCCTAGAAAACCAATAGGAATTTGATTGAGTAATTACATCGAAAATAAAAAATCGAAAGCCAGAAGAAAAATGAAGAAAATCTGGTTACCGATGCAGGAGGCCTCCTCGAAGAGCCTTCCCCCTGTTGGTTGCCTGTTGTCTTCGCCGGCGCTATAGTCTTCGCCGGCGGTGGAGGTTTTGTCGAAGGGACTCCTCCTTGTGGGCCTTCTGTAGCTTTCTTGGCTAGAGGTTTTCGAACAACTGAAAGCGAAAAGAAAAGTTAACAGGCTAGCATCCGAAGAGAAAGACAAAAAGTAATGTGAGAGCATGAACTTACATTTCTTTACTTTGTCCAACACAAGGACAAAAGATTTCTGCAACTCTGCCATGAAGTCCTTCTCGTCGAAGAAGTACTCAGCATAATAGCTTCTCCACCATTCCTCGAAGGATGGTGAGCAAAGGAAATTAAGCTGGTAGTCAAACAGCGAGAGGATTGTTCGACCAGCATATCTTCCGATATGCTTGATGGCAGCTTCTTCTGTATAATCGTTGCAGAAGTACAACATTGACTTCTCTCTTTGAAAAATAGGAGAAGGCAGGGTTTGGATGATACCAAATTGGCGAGATACCAGATTTGGTTGATAGGCAAGCAGACTCAAATGAGTCTTAGAACTCTTAAATCGAAGAGGCATGATCCTGGGTGTCAGGAACGCCTCCCAAAGTACGGTGTGCTCATCGACATTGGGACCACTCGATTCCTTTGGATGTGGCCTTGTGAACCATGCTGGCCCCACCCTCCGTTGAGCAAATGGAGCCATAGTTGAAACAAATTCCTTCCTTCGAGCGAACATCAGAACGAAGTTAGTGAAGGTTTGTTGAAACTCCAGCCCATCTTCCACAGGTGTCAGCAGAGCCAGCCTAATTCCTTCGATACGTCTATTAGCTATCGCTGGGGCTTGTTCATTTATCTGAATCTTCTTGGGTAAGAAAGATTCGAAAGTGGCGTTGAGCCACAATTGAAGTAGCCAGAAAGGCCCAGCGAGTAGCAAACTGGCCCTATCTTCGACATGTTTCAAAAGAGTGACCCCATTGCTGATCGAGTCATAAAGACTGGCCAGAATTAGTTCTGCCAAACAGATGTTTTGGCGGTGATGCAGTTGGGTGGCAAGAGTGACCATCTTTTTGGTCACTTGTAGAGACTTTGAGCAAAACACAAAGCGAGTTAGCCATAAGGCTAAAAACGCTATGTGTTCGACATCCGACACTGTATCCGTCGACCTGTCGTGATAATGGTTGATAAAGGTGGTGTATGTTGGCTTGGTCTCAGAGAAGCCAATTTGGTCCTCCGACATCTCCTCCGGGTCGAAGTAATCTCCGGTTGGTCGAAGGCCAGTAATAGCTGCTACGTCGAAGAGTGTGGGGGTTAACATCCCACATGGAAGGTGAAAAGTGAAGTGAGAGTAATCCCAGAACAACAGCGAAGCTATAAGCATCTCTGGGGAGTAGTTTAAGCCTGTCTTCGACAGCATCACTAGGTCGAAGATTCCCATTTCCTTCCAGACTGGAGTTTGATGTTTCTCCAACTTTGTTAGCCAAGCAACATAATCGGAGGTCAGATTAGGGCAAGACCTAAAGACCTAACACTTCTGTTGAAGAAGCGGAGGTCGATTTTCTCGCGTGTAGGGTCTTCGTTGTCTTCTGCGTCCTTCTTGGCGCATGCTACTGGCTTGAGTTTCTCGACGATGGGGAAGTAGCTTTTGATCTTCAGAGCTTCAGAGATGCTTGGATTCATGGGGCCAGACATGGCGAATATCTGGTTGGAGTATCCAACCGGGATCATCAAGTGGCGCGAGTAAGCATCGCGAACGGAGATGTCAGAAGGTTCAGGAACCCTTCGTTTCCCTGTAGAGTTCACTACCGGAGCAGTAACAAAGACCTTGGGTTTAACATGTTGTTCAGTTGGTGCGTTAGTCTTGGGGGCAGTAGAAGCAGAGGCCATTGTTGAGGATGAAGATGAAGTGAAAGAGGAAAAGTTTTCTGCAAAGAGAGCAAGCTTGTACGAAAGCAAGGAAGTTTGAAGGCTAGTTTGCGTAAAAAGTCCCACAATGGGATATTCACTACTATTTATAGTAGTGGGAAAAATCTCCAATAACGAGGACATTAAATGTCATTTAATGCTGCAGGAATTAGTGGGACGCGTGGCAACATCCTGTTGTTTTGGCCGTTTCTGCAGAAACAGAGAGACGCAGCGTGCGTCCTCGTTTTTGGGATTTGTCATAATGACAAATTCTGAAGTGACATTTGGTACTGCACGCCGTACTGAAAGTGACGTCCTAGGATCAAATCAATGATGGTTTCTTGGGATTTCCAATAGTTGGTAAAAAGCAACAAAAAGTGCACAAGTTAACTTGTGACTAAGCGTGGAAAGACAGGTGTCGAATGGTGTTTTCAAAGAATGCCTTTTTCTTTCAGAGTCGAAATAAGGCATTCTTGGGGGGCAATTTGTTGGCTCCTAAATTCGACACCTTTGTTTTGATTGGTGTCAGCCATTAAAAGCTGAAAAATGCTTTCGACTGGCTAAGCCTGTCGAAGTGCCCGTCGAAAGATGGCAAAATACTTAGAAGATTTCTTCCAAGGAAGAAGGCTGGTTGCCTTCGACGTCGAAGGAGCTTTCGTCGAAGACGTCTCTTGATGAAGGTGTTCGATGGTCCAGAGTGGAGCAGTTTGAAATTCAAAGCTTTGGAGGGAAAACGGTTTCCAGCAGTTACTACGTGCAAACGTGCAAGGATCTGGAGCGTCGAGCATGGAGAACGTGCCAAGTGGCTTAATCTCGAAGCAGTGTAACTGCCCGACGGTTACTTGGAATGTTTTAGTATAAATAGGAGTAGACATGTAGTTTCTCGCGTGTGTTCACAAATATATACATAGTCACTCATTTAGATTCAAGTACCCAGTGTGAGCGAAAGAATTGTTGAGAAATGTATGTGTGAAACACCAATTTTATCAATTAAAGTCATTTACTTTTCAAGCATTTTACTTGCTTTTCTCCTTTAAATTCCTGTCGACCCTTTACTTTAAAGCCTTGTTTATTTTACCAAGCCTTTCCTTTATGCAATTTACTTGAAACAATTTACTTAAAGCCTTATCCAATTTAATCAAACTTCAAAATCAACCTATGTCCATAGGATCAATCTGATCGATCCCGCGAGTAACCAAATAAGTAACCATTTGGAGGATCAGCGGTTGTTTACCAAAACCCAAGGTAAACAGCAGTATATATTAAGTTAGAAATAGCAGTATAAGTTTTAGAAAGTAAAACGTTAATATTTATTAATAGATGAAGTTAGAAGTGAAGCTTCTAAACGTGAACTAGCAGCTTATGCATAAGAATAAGTTTTAGAAACATGTACTAAGTAGCAGTATATCATTTGAATTGAAATGGAATTTAGAAAAATTAATTAATTAATTAATGTTTTGTTTTGTTTTCTTAATTAATATATTAAATATTTATATTAAATAAATACTTATATGACATAAGTTAGCCGATTTAATTTGGAACCCGATTATATTCCGATTTCCCGATTTCGGCAATTTCGGTGACGGAGTAAGTTGCTCTGAATTTACCGAAAATTGACGTGCTAGCATAATTCGACATGTAGATTAACGTAGTGAAGTTCATTTTGCAAAATTTCGACTTTTTAAGAATCGACCCGATTTTAGTACGAAATGAAATAAATTGAGTTTAATCCCGAATTTAAGCGTTCGAGTTACATTCCGGTGACTCGATCGCGATGAGTAACATTGAGAGTAATGTCGGTTCATTGATGATGACTTTATGTTGAAATATACTTTCCGATTTGGAATTGTTTGATAGTTGATGGTTTATGTTTTGGTTGAGTAAGTAACTTGTTTGTATACATTTTACTGGACGTTGTGATTGTTAAATTATATGTATGCATGCATGTACAATAGTTGATGTTCCATTGGTTGGATTTGATGTTATGTGTATGTTAAGGTTATTGTGAATCTTAATTGCATGCATTGGTTATATTGTACATTGCATGGCATGGTTGGTCTTGAAACAGAGACGGTGAAACTATGAGTTCACATGATTTTATAGACGGTGACCCTAGTGTGGGAATAGACGTAGTGACCTTGATCCGGAAGGGAAACATAGGTGGTGGAACATTGGGTCCACAATATCTAGACGGTGACCCTATTGTGGGAAAAGACGTAGTGACCTTGATCCGGAAGGGAAACATAGGTGGTGGAACCTTGGGTCCACGAGTCGGTACCGCATTCGCATACGTTGAGTCGTGTTATGAGGCACATGCATAATTGTGCATGTTATGTATGTGTGTTGATGTGTTTGATTATGTGCCAATGTTGTTGTTGTTTGAATTATGTTTTGATTCCTCCATAAATGGAGATGATGTGAAATTATGAAACTCCGTTGCGTTTGCAAGAGAGAATGAAGTAAATATTTATTGTATGTTTATTTTGTGTTGGAATGCTTATACTTTCAAACATACCCTGTCCGTTTTTCTTTAAAAACTTTGGAATGTGATGTGTGTTGTGGCATCCCTTCCGTGCAATTTTATCTCTCTGATTTTAATCTTTACCTTTAATTGGGGTATTTAGAAGGGGTGTTACAATAGTGGTATCAGAGCATAGTCGGTCAGTTGTCAGGTCTTATTTTGTTAATCCCTTGTATTTGATTGTGTGGCTAACGCGATCAATGCTTTGTGTTGTTCAGAAGATGGCTGGTAGAAGGAATGATGATGCTCTAGCTGAGGCATTGAGGTTGCTTGCGGGGTCAATAAATCAGATGCCGCAAACGACTCAAGCGCCACATGATGGTACTGAAGATGCTTTCCGTGCTCTTGGGAAGTTCCAAAAGAACAACCCGCCTACTTTCAAGGGAGAGCATGCTCCGGTGGAAGCTCAAGAATGGTTAAAAGCAATTGAGAAAATCTTTCGTGTGATGAATTGCACCGACGCTCAGAAAGTGCAATTCGGAACACACATGCTGATTAAAGAGGCCGAAGACTGGTGGATCAACGCTAGTCAGAGGTTTGAGGAGGAGCATGTTGTGGTGACTTGGGAAATTTTCCGAGATGCATTCTTGGAGAATTATTTTCCGGAGGATGTTCGTGGTAAAAAGGAAGTTGAATTCCTGGAATTGAAACAAGGTAGTGGTTCGGTAGCTGACTATGCGGCTAAATTTCAAGATTTGATCAAATACAGTCCTCACTACAATACTGTTAATGCTGAGAGGTCGAAGTTCCTTAAGTTTGTTAATGGTTTGAGGCCGGACATAAAGAAGGCGATTGGGTATCAGCAGATTACAAGATTCTCTGATTTGGTTAATAAGAGTCGTATCTACGACGAAGACAGTCGGGATAGCACTGCTTATTACAAGAGCTTGAGTGAGAAAAGAGGTAAGGGACAGATGCGTCCTAAGCCTTATGATGGAAGAGGAAAGAGACCAATAAGTAGTGGAAAGAGTCCGAGTGGGGGAGTGACTACTCCAATAAAATGTTTTAAATGTGGTAAAGAGGGACATCGTGCTATGGAATGTCGCCAGGGGATAGTTAAGTGTTTCAAGTGTGACAGGGTGGGTCACAAAGCGGTGGATTGTAGAGTGGGTGGGAGTGTAACTTGCTTTAATTATGGTGAGCGAGGCCACATAAGTACCAAATGTCCAAAGCCAAAGAAGGAAGTTGGAAAAGTATTCGCTTTATCTGGAGCAGAGACTTCTTCTGAGGAACGTCTAATCAGAGGTACATGCTTTATCTCTAATGTGCCTTTGGTTGCTATTATTGATACGGGTGCGACACATTCGTTTGTTGCTTTAGATTGTGCCAAGAGTTTGGGCCTTGTCTTGTCTACTTTGGATCGAAGTATGGAGGTAGATACACCTGCGATGGGTTCAGTTTCTACTTCAGTTGTTTGTTTGAAGTGTCCTTTGCGCATGTGCGGAAGAGATTTCGAAGTTGATCTCGTGTGTCTTCCTTTGCATCAGATAGATGTGATTCTGGGTATGGACTGGTTGAAAGCCAACCATGTCTATATCAACTGTTTTGCTAAGGCTGTTCTTTTTCTCGAGTCCGAGAAAGATGGTGTGGTTTTCTTGTCTACACAGCAAGTTGAGAAGAGTGTGAAGAATGGAGATGGGTTGTTTATGCTTATGGCGAGTATGGTTTCGGAAGATGGTAGAGTAAGAAAGGATTATCCTGTGGTATGCGAATTTCCTGAAGTGTTTCCTGAAGAGATTACGGATTTACCTCCTGAGCGCGAGGTAGAGTTTTCCATCGACTTAATTCCTGGTACTAGTCCTGTTTCGATGGCTCCTTATAGGATGTCACCGTCGGAACTAGTGGAACTGAAGAGTCAGCTGGAAGAGTTGCTTGACAAAAGGTTTATTCGTCCTAGTGTGAGCCCGTGGGGTGCTCCAGTTTTACTTGTGAAGAAGAAAGAAGGAACAATGAGACTTTGTGTGGATTATAGGCAGCTAAACAAAGTGACCATTAAGAACAAGTATCCTTTGCCAAGGATTGATGATTTAATGGATCAGCTGGTGGGTGCGTGTGTGTTTAGCAAGATTGACTTGAGGTCAGGCTATCATCAGATTCGCGTGAAAGCGGGTGATATTCAGAAAACTGCGTTCAGAACTCGTTATGGACACTATGAGTATTCGGTGATGCCTTTTGGTGTTACGAATGCACCTGGTGTGTTCATGGAGTATATGAACAGAATCTTTCATGAGTTTCTGGATAAGTTTGTGGTGGTGTTCATCGATGACATTCTGATTTATTCCAAGAGTGAAGCAGAGCATGCCGAACACTTGGGAATTGTTTTGTCAATTCTGAAGGAAAATCATTTGTTTGCTAAACTTTCGAAGTGTGAATTCTGGTTAGAACAAGTGAGTTTCCTTGGTCACGTGATATCTCGTGGAGGTATTGCTGTGGATCCTTCGAAGATAGAAGTCGTGTCAGGATGGGAATCTCCAAAGTCAGTTTTTGAGATTCGAAGCTTTCTTGGTTTAGCGGGTTATTACCGTAAGTTCATTGAGGGCTTTTCCAAGCTAGCTTTGCCGTTGACACAATTGACTAGGAAGAGTCAAGCGTTCGTGTGGACTCCGCAGTGTGAAGATAGTTTCCAAGAGTTGAAGAGAAGGTTGACAACTGCGCCAGTTTTGATTTTGCCTAAACCATCTGAACCGTTTACGGTCTATTGCGATGCTTCTTTGATGGGTTTAGGAGGTGTGTTAATGCAAAATGGGCAGGTTGTGGCGTATGCTTCGAGGCAACTCAAGGTGCATGAGAGGAATTATCCAACTCATGACTTGGAGTTGGCAGCGGTGGTTTTTGTGTTAAAGATTTGGAGGCATTATTTGTTTGGGTCGAGATTCGACGTCTTTAGCGATCATAAGAGTTTGAAATATCTGTTTGATCAAAAAGAGTTGAATATGAGGCAAAGAAGGTGGCTAGAGTTTCTTAAAGATTATGACTTCAGTTTGAATTACCATCCTGGTAAGGCAAACGTGGTTGCAGATGCTTTGAGCAGAAAGTCTTTACACATGTCCATGTTGATGGTTAAAGAATGGGAATTGTTGGAGCAATTTCGAGATTTGAGTTTGGTGTGTGAAGAGACTTATTTTGGCGTGAAGCTTGGTATGATGAAGCTTACTAGTGGTGTCTTGGAAGAGATTAGAGATGGGCAAAAGTCAGATTTGGTTTTGGTTGACAAGTTTACTTTGGTGAATCAAGGTCAAGGTGGAGAGTTCAGAATTGATGAGAATGGAATTTTGAGATGTCATGATAGAGTTTGCGTTCCCGATGTGGGGGGTGTGAAAAAGAGGATTCTAGAGGAAGGACACCGAAGCGGATTGAGTATTCATCCGGGTGCTACGAAAATGTACCAAGACTTAAGAAAGTTGTTTTGGTGGCCAAGCATGAAAAAGGAAATTGTTGAGTTTGTATATTCTTGTTTGGTTTGCCAAAAGTCTAAGATTGAGCACCAGAAGCCTTCGGGTTTGTTGCAACCATTGTCTATTCCCGAGTGGAAGTGGGATAGTATCTCGATGGATTTTGTTTCTGGCTTGCCGAGGACTCCGAGTAACCATGAGGCTATTTGGGTCATAGTGGATAGATTGACTAAATCTGCACACTTTATTCCGATTAGGATGGATTACACTATGGAGAAGCTTGCTAAGTTGTATGTGGAACGGATTGTTTGTTTACATGGTATTCCTACATGTATTGTTTCAGATAGAGATCCGCGTTTCACTTCAAGATTTTGGGAAGGTTTACAAAGAGCCTTGGGTACTAAGCTGAGTTTGAGTTCCGCTTATCATCCTCAGACGGATGGTCAAACGGAGAGAACAATTCAGTCACTTGAGGATTTGTTGCGTGCTTGTGTTTTGGATCAAGGAGGTTCATGGGAGAGTCATTTGCCTTTGATTGAGTTTACTTATAATAATAGTTTTCATTCTAGCATTGGCATGGCTCCTTTTGAGGCATTGTATGGAAGACGGTGTAGGACACCTTTGTGTTGGTACGAGACGGGAGAAAGTGCTATAATTGGTCCAGAATTGGTTCAAGAGGCTACGGATAAGATCAAATTGATAAGAGAGAAGATGAAAGTGTCTCAGAATCGCCAAAAGAGTTACTATGACAAGAGGAGGCAACCTCTTGAGTTCAAGAAGGATGAACATGTGTTTTTGAAGGTGAATCCAACTACGGGTGTTGGAAGGGCGCTTAAATCGCGGAAGTTAACACCTCGGTTTATTGGTCCTTATCAGATTTCAGAGCGGATTGGAATTATGGCTTATCGGATTGCATTGCCGCCATCACTTTCAAATTTTCATGATGTGTTTCACGTTTCGCAATTACGAAACTATATTGCGGATCCGTCTCATGTTATTCAAGCGGATGATTTGGAAGTAAGAGACAATTTGACGGTTGAGGTTTTACCGGTGAGGATTGAAGATAGAAAGGTGAAACAACTAAGAGGAAGAGAGATTGCTTTGGTTAAAGTTTCATGGGGTGGTTCGGCGAATGGTAATGTGACGTGGGAGCTTGAAAGTCGGATGCGGGATTCCTATCCCGAGTTGTTCGTTTAGAGGTAATTTTCGAGGCCGAAAATCTTTTAAGTGGGGGAGAGTTGTGACACCCCGTTTTTGATTAAATGTTATTTAAGTTTTTTTTCCCGAAATTATCAAATTAAATCTATTTTAAGAAATATATTTATTTGATATCAATTAAAATGTTAATTCGAGTATTTAAAATAAAAATATTCGTAATGATAAAATATTATTTTGAGTAATATTATTTTGGTGTGTATTTGGCTTCGTTTGATTTATTGGTATAATTTAGTTTTTATGGAATAAATATTAATTAAATGTAATATGGTTTTAATAGAATTATATGATATAATTTGAATTTAATAGATTGGGCCAAATTATAATTTTAGAAAGTTAGGGGGAGGAAAGTAAGTAGTAGTAAAATTTGTTTTATAAGATAGAAAGTAGGATAGTTGGTAAGAAGAGAAATAGAAAGAAGAAAGAAAAGAAGAGAGAAAGAGGAGAAGAGAAGAAAGGAAGCTAGGTTTGGAGTTGCAACATCATCATCATCTTGTTTCAAGAAAACCCACACCAAGGTAAGGGTTTGAATTGCTTTGCTCATATACTTGTGGTTTTGGGTTTTGATTTTGATAGATGAAGAAATTAGAATTTTAGAGAGTTGCATAGATTGGGAAAGAGATGATGATATTGATGATTCTGTTGGTTTAGATCCCACAAAATTTTCTCTTCAATCCGCTCACCCTTCTTCCGAGCTCCATCCGCCTGTTCCACCCTCTGTCCGACCATTCACGGACTGCCATCGCCCAACCAAACCCCCTTCGTGTTTAACATACTACCGCCCACACCCTCCGGGCGTCTCTCGTCTTCGCCCACCAACTGAATTCCATCTGTTTCAGCTCACCCTCACTGGACAACATACACCACCATTGTTGTGTTGGTAAATTTCTGTTTCACCATCATTTTGTTGTTTAATTTCTGGATTGCCTTGTTGAATGTGAATGATATTATGTCATTTATATTTATTTAAATGAAGTTTTGTTAGCATATTAATTTATATTAATTAAATTGAGTTTAGTTTATAAAATAAAAACTAACAGTTAAGTTTATAACTAAAATGCAGTATGATTGAAGCAAGCTAGCAATATATATTAAGTTAGAAATAGCAGTATAAGTTTTAGAAAGTAAAACGTTAATATTTATTAATAGATGAAGTTAGAAGTGAAGCTTCTAAACGTGAACTAGCAACTTATGCATAAGAATAAGTTTTAGAAACATGTACTAAGTAGCAGTATATCATTTGAATTGAAATGGAATTTAGAAAAATTAATTAATTAATTAATGTTTTGTTTTCTTTTCTTAATTAATATATTAAATATTTATATTAAATAAATACTTATATGACATAAGTTAGCCGATTTAATTTGGAACCCGATTATATTCTGATTTCCCGATTTCGGCAATTTCGGTGACGGAGTAAGTTGCTCTGAATTTACCGAAAATTGACGTGCTAGCATAATTCGACGTGTAGATTAACATAGTGAAGTTCGTTTTGCAAAATTTCGACTTTTTAAGAATCGACCCGATTTTAGTACGAAATGAAATAAATTGAGTTTAATCCCGAATTTAAGCGTTCGAGTTACATTCCGGTGACTCGATCGCGATGAGTAACATTGAGAGTAATGTCGGTTCATTGATGATGACTTTATGTTGAAATATACTTTCCGATTTGGAATTGTTTGATAGTTGATGGTTTATGTTTTGGTTGAGTAAGTAACTTGTTTGTATACATTTTACTGGACGTTGTGATTGTTAAATTATATGTATGCATGCATGTACAATAGTTGATGTTCCATTGGTTGGATTTGATGGTATGTGTATGTTAAGGTTATTGTGAATCTTAATTGCATGCATTGGTTATATTGTACATTGCATGGCATGGTTGGTCTTGAAACAGAGACGGTGAAACTGTGAGTTCACATGATTTTATAGACGGTGACCCTAATGTGGGAATAGACGTAGTGACCTTGATCCGGAAGGGAAACATAGGTGGTGGAACATTGGGTCCACAATATCTAGACGGTGACCCTATTATGGGAAAAGACGTAGTGACCTTGATCCAGAAGGGAAACATAGGTGGTGGAACCTTGGGTCCACGAGTCGGTACCGCATTCGCATATGTTGAGTCGTGTTGTGAGGCACATGCATAATTGTGCATGTTATGTATGTGTGTTGATGTGTTTGATTATGTGCCAATGTTGTTGTTGTTTGAATTATGTTTTGATTCCTCCATAAATGGAGATGATGTGAAATTATGAAACTCTGTTGCGTTTGCACTAGAGAATGAAGTAAATATTTATTGTATGTTTGTTTTGTGTTGGAATGCTTATACTTTCAAACATACCCTGTCCGTTTTTCTTTAAAAACTTTGGAATGTGATGTGTGTTGTGGCATCCCTTCCGTGCAATTTTATCTCTCTGATTTTAGTCTTTACCTTTAATTGGGGTATTTAGAAGGGGTGTTACAATCTCTATCTGCGAATTAGGGTTTTCTGTTAGATTTCCTTCCTTAGGATAAAAACTAATAGTGGTGGATCTGATTAAAAAACCAATCGCAATAGTTGGCGACTCTGCTGGGGACTTCAACTTTAGGTTTTAGGGTTTTTTATTGCTTTATTGATTTATTGCTTTCATTTATTCATTGCATTTATTTAATTATTGTCTATTTTTTATCATCATATATACTGCGTGGCGGGATTTTTTATTTTCTCAAAATATTTTCAATAACCCTTAGAAAGAAGGTTCGTCTATTAGCTTAGGGGGTACATCATTCATGCGAGTTTATGTGACGACTTCACCTAGAGTCGATGGACTTTCGAAAAAGGAATACTTATCAAGAGATACCCTCTTGACGAGTAGGACTTTGGAAGGTCACCCATGAATATTTGTAACGACCTTAACCTAAAATCTCATGATGAGACCTTTCACGACTTTGAGACGAAAGTTTAGGTCCGTAAAGAGGCTCCACCTAAGGGAGGCCCTTGTGCCTTTTCCCTCTGGTGTTATTCATGACACCCTTAAGGAATCCACCTTTTGGGAGGTTAGATCAACTGTAGGTCAAAATTAAAGAACCTACCTTCTAAGGGTACTTATAACAAAACCCTGTCACTGAACCATACATCCCTAACTTATAGAGGTACTTATCACAAAAATCCTATCACTCAACCCTACACCTATGCATTCATACATTTCATATATTTGTCATACATTTCATATATTCGTCACCCGTTTATTTCTATTTATCTTATTTACAGGGGGTATAAAAGATAATAATAAACTCAAGATCTCAATGACTGTCTTTAAAAATGGATACTGAAGGAAATAACTTGTTGGCGTCAATGCGCGAAATATTTCTGAAATCAAAGCCATGAAAGGGAAATCATATGCTGAAGACTTTCTCAAGCTTTGTCAAGCAAAGGTGGATGGTTTCAAGAGCAGACGTCCGCAAGCGCACCTAGAAGACTTATTTCCCTTGGCTTAATTTCACGCAAATAAAGTTTTGGTTTAAGATTGTAATATTTTTCAATATCTGAATTATGTTACCTTCAACAGAGGCATTTTGTTTCTGCATCTCATTGGCGTATCTATTTTTAAGCTAGTCACAAAGTAAAATAATAAGAAAAAGGAAAATACATACCCAAATAAATAAGACATTTAAAACAACTAACCATTTCATATTCATACATATTCATTCGCATGCATGCATTCATAAACAACTGCATATCATATCAAAACTCATCTCAATTTTTCAAAAAAAAAATCTCTCAAGTTAAGCCATGGTTAGAAGAAGATCACCACCTCCTGGGCCTCCATATCAAACAAGGGCCTATCAACAAAGAACCCTGGAACAGATCGAGGAAAACCAGACTGCATTCAAGGCAGATCTAGACCAAGTCGAAGGTGATGTGAGTTTGATTAAAGGAGATATGAGTCAAGTTCTCCAAGTCCTAAAGAACTTCATTGACAAATAAGACCAGATTCCCAAGGTAGCTTTCAAAGAAGTAGCTCAAATGATCGGTGCATCAAGCAGTCACCAACTAAGAAAAGATCCAGAAGCAGGACCCCATAATTCAAGAAGGACTACTTCAAACTTCCCCAAAGGAAAAGAGGGAGAAATTAAGGTTATAGCGTCACAACCAAGGGCACAACAACCATTAAGGGTCCCACAATGATAGTAGTAAGGCAGAAGGGCACAAATAAACTTCGATCCACTCCCCATGCCACCTAGCTAGTTATTACAACAGCTGGTTAAGGCATCCTTGGTGGAAATCAAGCCTCTAGATACCCCAGTCGGGCCGCTCCCGTGAAAGTACAATGCCAATGCCAGATGTGAGTATCATTCTAACTCTCTGGGGCACACCAAAGAACAATGTTGGCCATTCAAGCATAAGGTCCAAGACTTGTTAGAATCTCAAGATATTACTTTTGAGAAACCTAACATCAAATCAAATCCTATGCCTCCGCACGATGGGATGACAATAAATGCAATTGAAGTAGTCACTAACTTTGGGGCAACCAGACAAGCAAAAACCTCAATCAACTTGTTGAAGGAGTATCTATTCGAATATGGATTCCTGTTGGAATATAATGAAGCCTTCAAGAGAAGGCTACGAAAGCTAGTGAAATATGAGATAGTCCAATTCAGACCATACCTTGAAGAAAAATATAAAGCTACTATGAAGGGTGAAACACGTTTTCCTTTGATCTAAGAGGCCTTTATAGAGTATGGCAGACATGTGGAGAAGACATCCAACAAAGCCAACACCAAAGGGGAAACTGACTACATCTAAGAATGCACCCCAGGAGAAGAACTCAAAGGATGGACTGCCATGGAGATTCCCAAGATCTTTCTCTTTTCTAAGTAATTTTTCTTGTTTTTTAAGGAACTTATATCAAGCCCGGGGCATAGGGGTTGCTTGTAAGAGTTCCCCCGTTTTGTTTCAGACAATATTTGCAATTAATAAAAGTCATATTTTGTTTTCAATTAAGATCCCTTTCTTTCTCTTACATTTATATCTTAAATTTAAAAATGGCAATACTTTCTCTGCATAAGCATTTTCAAATATTCGTTTACTAAAATCTGCGCCAAAACATGATAAAGGTGTAAATCCATGTCCAAAAACACCGATAATGCTACTGCTGCAATCCGATATAATTTTGATGCTCCTATCAACCAAGCTAAAGAGGAGGATGATGAAAATCTTGAACTCCCTGAGGAAATGGAAAGGGAAATATAGCGAAAGGCTCACAATGTACATCCATATCAAGAGGCTATTAAGACCATTAATCTAAGCACAAGGGAAGATCCGAAAGAAATCAGGCTACGAGCAATGTTAGAGTAGAGCGTCAAATAAAAATGATCAAATTATTGCACATATCTGCTTGTTCCTAAAGAAACAGACCAAGGTTAGATACAGACATTGCTGTAAAAGTAAGCAACTACGAGATACCAGGACTTGAAAAAGGACCTGAGCCAGGGGCACGTTGAATACTCACGTTCGAAGGGGATTCAAATGCACCTGGGCACGATATAGGGGCAGTTTTGACTCCTACCAAAGAATTCTCACAAGCCATATACCAAGTCAACAGCGAATGGGATACTAAACATCCAAAACTAATTCAATATCGGATCATGTTTTGAAAACTGGTTGTGGAATTCACAAAGATCACTTTCAGTCACATCCCACAAAAAGAAAATCAAATGGCAAACGCTCTGGAAACTATATCAGCTGCGTTCAAAGTAACTTTGTCAAACTACGAACCGCGTATCACAAAGAGACACTTCAAAGATCCCGCACACTATCTTGCTATAAAAGAAAGACCAGACAACCAACCTCGAATTTACGGCATCAAGAAGTACTTGGAAAAGCAAGAACATCCAGAAAATGCCTCTAGCATTGACAAATAAAACTCTACGGAAATTAGCCTCGGAATTCTTTCAGAGTAACGGTGTACTGCACAAGATAAACCACGACATGGTTTAGTACTCAATAAGATTTCTGCTACCTCGCCTCGATTCACATGGTAAATGGACACCCAACTACGAAGGTCCATACGTAGTCAAATTTGCATTCTCCAGTAGTGGTCTTATCGCCACAACAATGGATGGGGAAGAACTACTGCATCCGGAAAATTCAGACGCAGTTAAAAAAAAACTATCTATAAGAAGCTTGCTAAGCTCGAACCTCAAACAGGCGACTTAGGCAAAAAGGAGCATACCGGTGGATTGAAAACCCTAAAGGGCAATCCAGGAAAAAATTAGGTGCATATAACAAAAAATTATCCCGGTGGATTGAAAACCCGAAAGGGCAATCCAGGAAAAAGTTAGGGGTTTCATACAAAGAAATAAAGAACAAAAAGATTGCAATCTAAGAACTACGACTACGAACCACGAAGGGAGAGATGGGTCTAAATTATACGACTAAGAAGAAAAGGAGATAAGGGCTATCAAAAGGATATTGAAAACAACAATAGCAATTATCATTTTCATTGCCATTTACAATTTTGAAAGTTTCTGTAATTACCTCTTTCAAGGAATTACATCTTGTACATTCGCCTATTCAGATGCATATTAACAAAGCATTTACTTTTCATCTTTCATCTTTCAAATTGTGTTTTTTATTCTTTTTTCAGACTTGTTTACAAAATACTTTGATTATTACTTGTGAATATCATCTTAAAATAATTTCGGGGAAATTAACAAATAAAAGCTTTTGATAAAACATCGAAAAACATTTTGGTTAGAAAAATATCGAAAGAAAATCCATGTCTACATCCATGCACATGTCTACTCTTGCGTCTATAATACCAATTCTACACACATGTCCACGTCTACGCTTGCGGTTACAACATAAAAGTCTATGCCAATACATACGTCTACGCTTACGCCTGTGCTTACAACTTACAAATCTACGCATATGCCAATACCTACGTCTACGTGTATACCTGCATTTACAATACAGAAAATCAATGTTCAAAATTTTGCTAACATTGTTCGCCGCGTTTAAATTTAACAAAGCTACGACGACATAACATACAACGCCAGGGAATTGGTAAATCTAAGCCAATGGTTTAAAGGAGAGAATACAAGAAATAGTATTCATAACATTTCAAGGCATACACGCATTTTACCCACATTTCATACATACATTTTGCATATCCAAAGCATACATACACTATACATTTTTGCAGACAATACGCATATATTCAGGATTCCATATCAATGTCAAACATCATACATACACAGACATTCAATACACATATGCCCAGGGTCCCATCTCAATATCAGACATCATACGCATGTATCATACATCAAACAAACAATCCCACCCTCGATTTAGCTATCTAAGGGTCAACCAATAAAACATTTCTCCTGTGATTCAGTCTGTCACCTAAGTCTCCATGCAGTGACGAGTTCCTAATAAAGTAGTCCATTACCTAAGTCTCCATGAAGTAATGAAGGAAGCTCGATACATTTCCTCTAAGCTTCAATGTATTCTCCTAACTCGGTACACTGCCTCTAAGCCTCAGTGTATTCACAAAACTCGGTACATTGCCTCTAAGCCTCAATGTACTCTCCAAACTCAATACATTTCCCATAAGTCTCAATGTATTCTTCTATCTTGGTACACTGCCTCTAAACCTCAGTGTATTCACAAAACTCGATACATTGCCTCTAAGCCTCAATGTACTCTCCAAGATCGATACATTGCCCCTAAGCCTAAATGTATTCTGCTAACTCGGTACACTGCCTCTAAGCCTGAGTGCATTCACAAAAATTGGTACATTGTCTCTAAGCCTCAATGTACTCTCAAAACTCGATACATTTCCCCTAAGCCTCAATGTATTCTTCTATCTCGATACACTGTATCTAACCCTCAGTGTATTCACGACACTTGGTACATTACCTCTAAGCCTCAATGTACTCTCAAAACTCGATACATTACCCCTAAACCTCAATGTATTCTCCTAACTCGGTACACTACCTCTAAGCCTCAATGTATTCACAAAGCTCGGTACATTGCCTCTAAGCCTCAATGTACTCTGTAAACTCGATACATTTCCCCTAAGCCTCAATGTATTCTTCTATCTCAGTACACTGCCTCTAAGCCTCAGTGTATTCACAAAACTCGATACATTTCCTCTAAGCCTCAATGTACTCTCCAAAATCGATACATTGCCCCTAAGCCTCAATGTATTCTTCTATCTCGGTACACTGCCTCTAAGCGTCGGTGTATTCACAAAACTCGGTACATTACTTCTGAGCCTTAATGTAATCTCTAAACTCGATACATTGCCCCTAAGCCTCAATGTATTCTTCTATCTCGGTACACTGCCTCTAAGCCTCAGTGTATTCCCAAAACTCGGTACATTGCCTTTAAGCCTCAATGTACTATCCAAACTCGATACATTGCCCCTAAGCCTCAATGTATTCTTCTATCTCGGTACATTGCCTCTAAGCCTCAATGTATTCTCCAAACTTGATACATTTCCTCTAAGCCTCAATGTACTCTCCAAACTCGATACATTGCCCATAAGCCTCAATGTATTCTCCAAACTCAGTACATTGCCTCTAAGCCTCAATGTATTCGCAAAACACAATACATTGCCTCTAAGCCTCAATGTACTCTCGTCATTCAACCCACTGTCTAGGACGTCATGCAACAATTCGCAAATATAACCCATGGCCTCAGTCTCCAAGCAGACATGTGTCACCAATTACTGTTTCATTCATCTCTCCAAAAGGGATGAATAAGCAAAGGCAAGGCCAAGACATACAACTACGCTCTCAAAGCTCAGGACTATCTTCCTCGTTATCAAACCCTGATGAGCGATATATCATCCGCTTCGCCTACTTCCTCAAGACTCGTAAGGATATGCTATATCAGTGTAACCTTATGTTCGTCGGACAAATTTTGGGTATTCCAAGTATTCAATAAACTCCCAATCAGAATGTGCAAGACTCGCGCATTCTCACGCTATTCAATTGGAAAATAATTCAATAGGGGCAGTTGTCGTACCCCAAATTTGTCCTACCTCGATGATTTTATTTTTTAATATTTAAATAGAATAATTTTTTAATTAAAGATGGTACAGCAATATCTGATGGTCTATCTTTATCCAAGACCAGGGGTGTACTTTAAATTCGGGAGAGCGGGGCTTTCTAAATTAGAAAGACTCGTGTATCTGTAAATCCATTCGCGAGGCATGTTGGCCATTGGCCCATGTGATTCGTAAATGGAAATTATTCAAATAATTATTAAGTTCTCAAACTAAACCCCATTTAAGTCTCATTATTTTTTAGTAAAAGAGGAGGTGAAAATTCAATATATAAGCCCATTTAGTTAGCCTGTTTCCATTTGTCTTGTTAGATAGCAAAGAAAGGGGATATGGATATAAGATTAGGCCCATTAAGGTTTTTTAGAAATCGGTCCATTTAGAATTTTTTATTGTTGATTTATTTTTAAAAAATTGTTATAAAACATTTGATGTTATTGTTATTTTTCTAGGAAAACTTTTTCTTTACAACCTGTTAAAAATGATTTAAAAAAAGGGTGGTAAAATGTTTTATTAAATAATATTTATTAAAATTTTTTTGTTTATTAAAAGTGTTGTTTTGAATCTGTTACAAGTCCTATAGGCCCAATCCATGCAAAAATTGTTGTTTGCAAGCAATAGCATGTTGGACCAAAAACTTGCAATACAAATCCCAAATTCAATTGAAGACAAGCTGGGTAGTAAGTAGTTTTCAACGATGGGCCCATGTTTGAAATAACATCAACTGTATCAATCTTATCCAAAAAATGCGCTTGTTTTTTCAAAATAACATATACTGTAGAAATTACAACATAATCAAATCAGATCTAAAACTAAAGCAAATATTTTTCAATGTACAAAATCAACATAAATGCATTACAGCAAAACAAATCTAAAACAATACAAAATCAAATTAAAAAGCTCAGAATCTCAGATTTACATTCAATTAATTACAAATATTATTGGAAAAATGAATCCAGTCAGTTTATTACATATACAGAATCTTGCTCATCTCTATTAAACAAGACCAAACCAGATATTACAGAAATCTCAACCAATTGCACAATTTCGAATCCTTAATTGATTCTTAATCCCTAAGTTCGTGCTAACAATTTATAACAACAATTGGTAAAACCCTAATCTAAAAAACTATAAATACAAAACAAGGAATATACAGAAGGGGGTCGAGGAGAGTGAAAAGAAAACATAATTGGAGAACAAAGAAGAGCCTCTCTACCGGAGAGAAATTTGCAGAAGAAAGACCTCACGGCTGTTGAAGGTTGAAGGAGAGGTAATTAGGTTTCAATATCTGAAACCCTAATTGCTTGACTGCGCTTTTATCACCGTGTTGGCTCCTAAATTCGACACCTTTGTTTTGATTGATGACAGCCATTAAAAGCTGAAAGATGCTTTCGACTGGCTAAGCCTGTCGAAGTGCCTGTCGAAAGATGGCAAAATACTTAGAAGATTTCTTCCAAGGAAGAAGGCTGATTGCCTTCGACGTCGAAGGAGTTTTTGTCGAAGACGTCTTTTGACGAACGTGTTCGATGGTCCAGAGTGGAGCAGTTTGAAATTCAAAGCTTTGGAGGGAAAACGGTTTCCAGCGGTTACTACGTGCAAACGTGCAAGGATCTGGAGCGTCGAACATGGAGAACGTGACAAGTGGCTTGATCTCGAAGCAGTGTAACTGCCCGACGGTTACTTGGAATGTTTGTGTATAAATAGGAGTAGACATGCAGTTTCTCGCGTGTGTTCACAATAGATACATAGTCACTCATTTAGATTCAAGTACCCAGTGTGAGCGAACGAATTGTTGAGAAATGTATGTGTGAAACACCAATTTTATCAATTCAAGTCATTTACTTTTCCAGTATTTTACATGCTTTTCCCCTTTAAGATTCCTGTCGAACCTTTACATTCAAGCCTTGTTTATTTTACCAAGCCTTTCCTTTATGCAATTTACTTTAAACAATTTACTAAAAGCCTTATCCACATTAATTAAACTTCAAAATCAACCTATGTCCATAGGATCAATCTGATCGATCCTGCGAGTAACCAAATAAGTAACCATTTGGAGGATCAGCGGTTGTTTACCAAATCCCTAGGTAAACAAATTGGCACACCCGGTGGGACTGTGTGTTGATTGTTGAAAAATCTCATCTTTTCGAGTTGTATGTTATTGAGGAGTGGTAGAATATACACCAACGATAACAATACTGCCAGAAGAAGGGAAGAGATGGCGAATCCGCCAAACAATAATGAAATTCCACCACCAAGCGTGGGAGCAACGATTAATATGACCGTGAGTGAAGCGACGAATGTTGGTTCGACACCAGCAGTGTCAGTCACAACCACGGGGCCAATAACTTCGTTAACAGGCCCCAGAATGCCTTTGGGAACCCCCCCACCAAGGGGAAATACAGGCCCAAGGCCTGTGGTTCCCCCAGGATTTATTCCATTCTATGGTATGCCAACTTCTGAAGTGGCAAGCCTGACGAACGCTGCGTCCACTTATTCAGACCCTTTCGTGAGTGCTACTTCGCCACTCCAAGGCTCTGGAATAGGCATGGCGAATAGAAATAGGACCCAACTCTTAGGAGGAACGTCCCAAGTAGCCCATGGCCTTACAAATGCCTCGACAGCAGTCTTGAGGCAACAGATGGACGAAAGCAACCATGATATGGTGCAAATGTTGGCACAAACTTTGAGTACAGTGCTAAATCCTCTAATACAAAATACTACTCAGTCGAATCAGCAAGTTACAGCGCAAATGACGCGTTTGGCTGACTTCTTTGGAGTACCCCCACCTATTCGACAGCCCCAAAGGGCGCAAATAAGAGGAAATCAGGGGATATTTGTAGAGGAAGAAACCACCATTAATCAGGCCCAACAGCCTGTAGAACAACCTGTCGAAGAACCTAGGGTAATAGCCCCAGAGGTAAGGTTAGTTAACAGAAACCAAAATGCTGACGAAGTGGTTCAGCATATCCAACACCAAAACATGGGTTTGGAAAATAATCTGGCAACCATGATCGAAAGGATCATGAATCAGAATGGGATGAACATGGGCTTTCGAAGGCCCAACTTTACATCTCCATTGTCAGAATATGTGTTACAAACTGACTTACCTCCAAGAAGCAAAGTCCCCAAATTTACTAAGTTTTCTGGGGACACGATAGAATCCACTGTCGAACATGTGGCAAGGTATTTGATCGAAGCAGGAGACATTTCAAATAATGAAAACCTAAGGATCAAATACTTCCCAAGTTCCTTAACCAAGAACGCTTTTACTTGGTTCACAACTCTACCCCCCAATTCGATCCACCATTGGACCCAGTTGGAAAGATTGTTCCATGAACAATTCTATATGGGGCAAACCAAGATAAGCCTGAAAGAACTGGCGAGTGTGAAGAGACGTTTCACTGAACCTATAGACGAATATCTGAATAGGTTTAGGTTGCTTAAGGCGAGATGTTTTACACAAGTGCCAGAACATGAGCTGGTCGAAATAGCCGCAGGTGGTTTAGATTATTCCATTAGGAAGAAGCTAGATACCCAGTACCTAAGAGACATGGCCCAACTGGCCGATAGAGTTCGACAAGTCGAACGCCTCAAAGCTGAAAAAGCTAAGGCAACGAAAACTCACAAGAGAGAAAGAATAGCTTACGTTGAGATGGATGACGAAGATCTAGAATCCTTCGACGACACTTTAGCTATCGAAGAAGGAGAAGTCGATTTAGCAGAACTAAAACAAGGGCCTCCATACTCTTGTAAACAGTTAGTCCCCTCAAATGGGAAAAATCCCATTGGTCTAGACAGGACCAACGATAGGTTCCCAAAAAAGACTTACAGTTTTGACATCACAAAATGTGATGAAATATTCGACTTGCTAGTTAAAGATGGCCAAATGATAGTACCCCCTGGGGTAAAAGTGCCTCCTCTTGATCAAAGAAAGAAGAGGGGTTTTTGCAAATATCATAATTTTCTGGGCCATAAAACTTCTCAATGTTTTCTTTTCAGGAATCTTGTGCAAGACGCTATTGAGGAAGGGAGATTAAAGTTTGCTGACAAATCCCCCATGGCTGTCGACTCCAATCCACTGAAGGCTGAAGCCCACTATGCAGAACCCTCTGAGGTGAACATGATAGAGGCAACCAGGATCCAGTCGAAGAAGCCAGGCATTACCGTGGTCGAAGTCTCAAAGGATCACATCAACATGCCAATCTTTGGCAGTTTTTCTGGAAATTTATCCAGGAAGACAATTGAGGCTGTCCAGAAAGCGGTCGAAGACCCAAAGTCGAAGACTGCTGAAGCACAAAAAACTGGACCAAAGCCCAGTTCCCAATTGGCCACTATACAAGGCCAGACGGAGAATCTGGAGACACAAATGAAACAACTAACTCTTGCTACTAAGGATACAATGAATATCAACATGGTTGAACTTTCTGACCCTAAAACTTCAGAAGAAGCCATAAGGCAAGAGCAGGCAAATAAAACGGCTTTCCCTAGGGAAAACGAAAACTTGGCAGACTTTTTACAAAGATGCCAAAAGAAGAAATCAGAGGTGATGCTGTGTCCAAGATGCAGTTCTATCTTTGATAAAAAAGCTGCTGAGCACATACAAGGAGTGAGAGCAGCGAACAAGAGAAGGGAAAATGCTGACCTTCGACATGATCCCAGAAGGGGTTCTAATCAAGACAAGAGGCCTTTGACTTTTAGGCCTCCAACAAATGTACCAGTAGACACTTGGTACAAAACATCTGGCCGGAAAAGGCCAAGCGAAGAGAAATGGCATTCTTTCGAAGTGCCAAGAGGTTCCTCTTTAATTCAGAAGAAAGATCCTCAAGTTGCTGCACCCAAGGTTGCTCAAGTGTCCAGCAACTACAAGGGAAAAAATCCTATGTCGAGATCCCAATGGAGGAGATATCAAAGAAGGCGAAAAGCTGAAAGAGAGGCTGCCAACGAACCTAAGGCAGAAACTAGTTCGAATGTGCCTCAAAGGAAACAAAGAAAGCCTCTTGAGAGAGAACCAGTTACCAACAGGCTAGTTTGGCCTAACCAGAGCGAAGTCAAAGACGAAGATGATGCTGAGTCCGACGATACTCTGGACATAATGGTGAACATTGTTTCGGTACTGCCTAGGGAATTCAATCGACAGGTAGAAGTCGAAGCCAGTGACTGGGAGGTGGAACAAGAAATGGCCAAACACAGGCCAGTGTGCTATTTTGTCATGGACAATGGCACTACAGAAGAACAAAATGGCTTCTTCGAGCCACCTATAGAGGCGATGAAGAATCACCTCAAACCTTTGTTCATAAGGGCTAAGCTCGAAGAGACCACTGTGAACAAAATATTGGTCGACTGTGGGGCCACTATCAATATTATCCCTCATTCGATGCTAAGGAAGATTGGCAAAAGGGATGAAGAAATCAAACCTCACAATATGGTCCTGTCCAACTATGAGGGAGGCATTGGGACCACCATGGGAGTGATCCAGCTCGACATAAAAGTTGGGTCGATCCTTCGACCAACAATGTTCATGGTCATATCGGCCAAACCTAACTACAACCTTTTGTTAGGCCGTGAGTGGATACATGGTGTGGGTGCTGTGCCTTCATCGATGCATCAAAGGTTGCTTCTATGGCGTCCAGATGGGATGGTCGAAAACATAGAGGCAGATCAGAGTTACTACCTTGGCGAAGTGAATCACTTGGGTGTAACAGATTTCGACAAAAACTTGGCTCACATAGGGCCATGTCCAACTCCTGACTTCGACATGGCGCCAGCGCCAAACACCTTTTGTTCCCTATACCTGCATCCTGAGCATGGTTTCCAATGGGACAGAGAAGACTTGTCCCACATAGACTTCAGTGGGCTAACTGACATCCAACCAACTGGTTGGGGAAGTGAATTCAGTGATAATGACTGAGTCACAATCTCTGAAGCGAATTTCGGCTTATGTAGCCGAAACCAAGATGATAACGGCTCTCGAAGCCGAAGTAACGTACATGGCCACTCAGGCCAATGATCAACAATTATCTGCTGTTGGCCCAGGAAAGGATTTCGATCCAAGACCCCCTGACATCATGCCAGATGAAATGTTGGAACAGAGGCTCGACGCCATCTATGACGATGAGCCTTTGGGCTTCGAAAAGGATCCCTTGGCGAACAACATTAAGATGTTAGCACAAGACCCTTTAGAAGAAATCAACTTAGGCGAAGGATCAGAGAATAGGCCAACCTACATCAGCGCCAAAATTGATCCAGAACTTAGGTTGGAAATAATCCAATTGCTGAAAGAGTTTAAAGACTGTTTTGCATGGGATTATGACGAAATGCCTGGTCTCGACAGAGGATTGGTAGAACTTCAGTTGCCAATCAAACCTGGAAAGAAGCCAATCAAGCAAAATCCAAGACGCTTCGCTCCAGAAATTTTGTCGAAGATCAAAACGGAGGTCGAAAGACTTCTGAAATGCAAATTCATCCGTGTTACAAGGTATGTCGAATGGATTGCAAATATTGTGCCAGTAATTAAGAAAAATGGCACGTTAAGGGTGTGCATAGATTTCAGAGATTTGAATGCTGCCACCCCCAAAGATGAATATCCTATGCCTGTGGCGGAAATGCTAGTCGATTCTGCCGCTGGCTACGAATACCTGAGTATGCTCGATGGTTATTCAGGATATAATCAAATATTCATTGCTGAAGAGGATGTGTCGAAAACAGCCTTTCGATGCCCTGGGGCCTTAGGCACTTACGAATGGGTAGTGATGCCTTTTGGCCTAAAGAACGCTGGGGCAACGTACCAGCGAGCAATGAATACTATCTTCCATGATTTTATTAACACTTTTATGCAAGTTTATATTGATGATATTGTTATAAAATCTGTTTCCAGGAAGAGTCACATTGACCACCTTCGACAATCATTCGAAAGAATGAGAGAACATGGTCTGAAGATGAACCCTTTGAAGTGTGCGTTCTGTGTAAAAGCTGGAGATTTCTTGGGTTTCGTTGTCCACAAGAAAGGAATCGAAATCAATCAGAACAAGATGAAGGCAATTTTGGAAGCGAAAGCGCCGTCGAATAAGAAGGAATTGCAATCTCTCTTAGGCAAGATAAACTTCTTGAGAAGGTTTATATCTAACCTAAGTGGGAAAGCTCAGGCCTTTTCACCCTTACTTCGACTGAATAAGGAGGGGTTCGAATGGGGGCAAGAGCAACAAGAAGCCTTCGACAAAATCAAAGGGTACCTCACTAAGCCACCTATTTTGGTGCCTCCTTGTAGCAATAGGAGTATGAGATTGTACATAGCTGCATCTGACAAAACTCTGGGAAGTATGTTAGCCCAAGAGGATGAGAATGGAGTCGAAAGACCCATTTATTATCTCAGTCGAGTTTTGAATGATGCAGAAACTAGATATAGCGAAGTTGAAAAATTGTGTCTATGTCTGTATTTCTCTTGTACAAAGCTCAAACAATATATAAAACCAGTTGATGTTTATGTTTCGTCTCATTTTGATGTTTTCAAATATATGTTGTCGAAACCTATCTTGCATAGTCGAATTGGCAAGTGGGCATTAGCATTGACTGAATACTCCTTGACCTTTATGCCTCTTAAGGCAGTAAAAGGACAAGTGGTTGCAGACTTCATAGTCGACCACTCAATTCAAGTCGAGGATATTAATTATGTGGAGATAGAACCTTGGAAATTCTACTTCGATGGTTCCAGCCATAAAAATGGAACAGGAGTGGGAGTCTTGATTATTTCTCCAGATAAAATTCCAACAACATTCAAGTACCAAATCGAAGGTTCTTGTTCGAACAATGAGGCTGAGTATGAAGCTCTAATTACTGGCCTTGAAATATTGTTGGAATTGGGGGCAACTCGAGTCGAAATAATGGGAGACTCAGAGTTAGTCATCAAGCAAGTTACAAAGGAGTATAAATGCATAAGAGAGAATCTCATTATGTACTTTGTGATAACAAATCGTTTATTGAAACAATTTGAAAGTGTCAATATTCGACACATACCCAGAGTCGAAAATCAAATAGCCAATGACTTGGCACAGATTGCATCAGGGTATAAGATTTCAAAAACAAGATTACAAAGAGCAATCGAAGTTCGAGAAAAGATAAAGGCAACTTGTCTATCACCATCAGACTTGCAATCGACAAGGCTAGGTTATGCTGATCACTCAAACTTCGAGATTTCGTTCATTGATAATTTATCAGACCAGGATTGGAGGAAACCCATTGTGGACTATCTTCAAAATCCAGGAGCTCCGACAGAACGAAAAACAAAATATAGGGCGTTGAGTTTTGTACTCATGGGTAATGAGTTATTCAAGAAGACGCCTGAAGGGGTGTTGCTGAAATGTTTAAGTGAAACTGAAGCATACATAGCCCTTTCGACTACGCATGCTGGGGCATGTGGGGCTCACCAAGCAGGCCATAAGATGAAATGGTTGTTGTTTCGACAAGGACTATATTGGCCCACTATGCTGAAAGATTGTGTTGAGTTCGCCAAAGGTTGCCAAGAGTGTCAAGTTCATACAGGCATCCAGCATGTACCAGCAAGCGAACTTCACTCGATAGTGAAGCCTTGGCCCTTTCGAGGATGGGCGTTGGATCTTATTGGAGAGATTCGACCAGCATCATCAAAGAGTCAGAAATACATATTGGTAGGCATTGATTATTTTACTAAGTGGATCGAAGCTGTCCCTTTAGTCAATGTAGACCAAGAAAATGTCATTGAATTTATTCAAAAGAACATTATATTTAGGTATGGAATCCCTGAGACAATAACAACTGACCAAGGTTCAGTTTTCACTGGTCGAAAGATGCAGGAATTTGCTCAGGAAACAGGTTTCAAACTCCTAACATCCACGCCTTACTATGCACAGGCGAATGGTCAAGTCGAAGCAGCTAACAAAGTGGTGATTGGCTTGATAAAGAAACATGTTGGGAAGAAACCAAAGAATTGGCATAAGACGTTAGACCAGATTTTATGGGCTTGTCGAACGTCCCCAAAAGAAGCCACTGGTACAACACCATATAGGCTAACTTTTGGCCATGATGCAGTATTGCCAGCAGAAATTTGTCTTCAATCTGCAAGAGTTCAGAGGCATTATGATATTCCTTCTGAGGTTTATTGGAATATGATGTTAGATGAACTGGTGGATTTAGACGAAGAGAGACTACATGCTCTCGACTTACTCAGACTACAGAAGAAAAGAGTAGAAGACTCTTATAATAGAAAGGTAAAACCTAAGGCATTTTTGCCTGAAGATTTAGTTTGGAAGGTAATTCTTCCCATGGATCGACGGGATCGAAGCATGGGGAAATGGTCACCCAAATGGGAAGGACCCTTCAGAATTATCCAAACTTTTTCTGGTGGAGCCTATGAAGTCGAAGAGATAAGTGGTGATAAAAGGCTCTTGAGAGTGAATGGTAAATATTTGAAAAAATATAAGCCTATACTTCAAGAGATAAAAATAAAACAATAAAAGAACAAGCTAAATTAACCATAAAAATGCCAAAATGGAAATTTTCATTAATTTCAGCCAAAATGGCAATTGTTGTCGAAAGTGATTACAGAAGATGGTTACAAAAGAGAATCAATCAAAAGGAAAGAGAATTCTTGAGTCGAAGATACTTGGCATGCTGCAGATCCAACCTCTTCTTGCACCAAGATTTTTCTTGCACCAGTTTGGCAATTTGGGCGTCGAGGCTTTGAGCCCTCTCAGCGAATTCCAGGCCTTGCTTGATCTCAGTCTCGCTCTCAGTGTCTGGGATGGTCGAAAGAATTTCCTCCTGGAGCACAGCGTTGGCGTTTATCTTCGCCTCTATCTCTGCAATTTGTGCTCGGAAGGAGACATTCTCTCGCTCAATAGCATCGAACCTTTCCTGTGCAGACGCTTTCTGTTTCGACAACTCGGCAATTCGAGAAGTCGAACTTGAGACAGCAGTCCACGCAGATAAGCTCTTGCCATGCAGCGTTTCGAGCTGACTGTTAAAAGTTCGTTGGCGCCGGTAATCCGCTGAGACTTGGTCAATCATAGAATGTAATTCCATGATTAAGTCTGAGATTTCTGGGGCTACAGCATCGAAGTCAACAGCATTCAAAACCTCTTTTAAGCAAGATGGAGCAGTGGGGTCCCCCTCTAAAGCCTTCATTAAATCTCTCTTGAAGAACTGGGCCTTGACCTTCGCCAACGCATCATCAAGAGGAGAAGTCTCAGTAGATTTCCCCGACAGAGTAGGAATTTCCTGACTGGTGTCGGAAGAACTCTTACTCTCGACGATTGCATTAAGGTAGCTGACAGGGTCAGTTTGTTTCAAGATTTCCAAGTCCTCTTTCGACCTGTGCTTTGAGGAGGTGACCCTTGCCATAGTATTATCTTGGACTTGAGTCTGTTGAATGCTGAGTGCCTCGTTTGGTTGCTCTTCGACTTGGACGGAGGCGGTACTAGCGTTGACTTGTGGTTCTTCGTTAACATCACCTTGGGGTCCTTCGCCAGCGTCATTTTGTGGCTCTTCGCTAGCGTCATCCTGGTGTTCTTCGCCAGCACCACCTTGATGCTCTTCGTCAACAGCATCTTGATTCTCTTCGCCATTGCCTTGGTCTCTTCCTTCAGGATTCTCTTCTGACGACAAGACCACCACAGGAACCGTTTCTGGCTGTGTTTCCTCCGCCATAGGTTCTTCAGTTGTCTTCTCCACTGTTTCAGCATTGGCCTCATGCTCAGTGTGGGCTTCGTCATTGCCCAAATCTTGCACCTGAGGCCTGCTAAGGTCAGCAGATTCCAGAGTTTCTGAAGTCCTTGGTGGGGAACTTCCAGTAGTGTCCTGAAAAAGAGGAAGAAGACAAATCTTCAGATGTCGAAAGAGACATAATCAAATACTGGTATCTATGCCTAAGTTATAAGAAGGGTCCAATAGATTACCTGTGGATTGACTTCAGCCCCAGGGCTGGAATTATCACTTTCGACAGGCTTGGTAACAAGAGCGTTCAGTTCCTCCTCAGTTGGTTCTTCGATGACCACTGCAGGTGGCCTAGGCTTTCTCACACCAACCTTTATTCTGACGGTTCGACCTTCAGGAGCTGGAGTAGGAACAGAAGCGTCCTTCGTTAACTTTCGCCTCTTTAGGGGAGAAGGAGGAGAATCACTTTCGTCATCACTCCCCGATTCGATCACCAATGTTGCCCTTTTCTTGGGCGAAGGGGCCTATAAAACCAATAGGAATTCGATTGAATAATTACGTCGAAAATAAAAAATCGAAAGCCAGAAGAAAAATGAAGAAAATCTGGTTACCGATGCAGGAGGCCTCCTCGAAGAGCCTTCCCCCTGTTGGTTGCCTGTTGTCTTCGCCGGCGCTATAGTCTTCGCCGGCGGTGGAGGTTTTGTCGAAGGGACCCCTCCTTGTGGGCCTCCTGTAGCCTTCTTGGCCAAGGGTTTTCGAACAACTGGAAGCGAAAAGGAAAGTTAACAAGCTAACAGTCGGAGAGAAAGATAAAAAGTAAATGTGAGAGCATGAACTTACATTTCTTTACTTTGTCCAACACAAGGACAAAAGACTTCTGCAAATCTGCTATGAAGTCCTTCTCGTCGAAGAAGTACTCAGCGTAATAGCTTCTCCACCACTCTTCAAAAGATGGTGAGCAAAGGAAGTTAAGCTGGTAGTTGAACAGCGAGAGGATTGTTCGACCAGCATACCTTCCGATATGCTTGGTAGCAGCTTCTTCTGTATAATCGTTGCAGAAGTACAACATTGACTTCTCTCTTTGGAAAATGGGAGAAGGCAGGGTTTGGATGATACCAAACTGGCGAGATACCAGATTTGGTTGATAGGCAAGCAGACTCAGATGAGTCTTAGAACTCTTAAATCGAAGAGGCATGATCCTGGGTGTCAGGAACGCCTCCCAAAGTATAGTGTGCTCATCGACATTGGGACCACTCGACTCCTTGGGATGTGGCCTCGTAAACCATGCTGGCCCCACCTTTCGTTGAGCAAATGGAGCCATAGTTGAAACAAATTCCTTCCTTCGAGCGAACATCAGCATGAAGTTAGTGAAGGTTTGTTGGAACTCTAGCCCATCTTCTACAGGTGTCAGTAGAGCCAGCCTAATTCCTTCGATACGTCTATTAGCTATCGCTGGGGCTTGTTCATTTATCTGAGTCTTCTTGGGTATGAAAGACTCGAAAGTGGCGTTAAGCCACAGTTGAAGTAGCCAGAAAGGCCCAGCGAGTAGCAAACTGTTCCTATCTTCGACATGTTTCAGGAGAGTAACCCCATTGCTGATGGAGTCATAAAGACTGGCCAGAATTAGTTCTGCCAAACAGATGTTCTGGCGGTGATGCAGTTGGGTGGCCAGAGTGACCATCTTTTTGGTCACTTGTAGAGATTTCGAGCAAAACACAAAGCGAGTTAGCCATAAGGCTAAAAACGCTATGTGTTCGACATCCGACACTGTGTCCGTCGACCTGTCGTGATAATGGTTGATAAAGGTGGTGAATGTTGGCTTGGTCTCAGAGAAACCAATTTGGTCCTCCGACATCTCCTCCGGGTCGAAGTAATCTCCGGTTGGTCGAAGGCCAGTAATGGCCGCTACGTCGAAGAGTGTGGGGGTTAACATCCCGCATGGAAGGTGAAAGGTGAAGTGAGAGTTATCCCAGAACAGCATCGAAGCTATAAGCATCTCTGGGGAGTAGTTTAAACCTGTCTTCGACAGCATTACTAGGTCAAAGATTCCCATTTCCTTCCAGACTGGAGTTTGATGTTTCTCCAACTTTGCTAGCCAAGCAACATAGTCAGAGGTCAGATTAGGGCAAGACCTAAAAACTCTAACACTTTTGTTGAAGAAACGAAGGTCGATCTTCTCGTGTGTAGGATCTTCGTTGTCTTCTGCATCCTTCTTAGCACAGGCTACTGGCTTGAGTTTCTCAACGATGGGAAAATAGCTCTTGATCTTCAGAGCTTCAGAGATGCTTGGGTTCATAGGTCCAGACATTGCGAAGATCTGGTTGGAGTATCCAACCGGGATCATCAAATGACGCGAGTAAGCATCGCGAACGGAGATGTCAGAAGGTTCAGGGACCCTTCGTTTCCCTGTAGCGTTCACTACCGGAGCAGTAACAAAGACCTTGGGCTTAGCAAGTTGTTCAGTTGGTGCGTTAGTCTTGGGGGCAGTGGAAGCAGAAGCCATTGTTGAGGATGAAGATGAAGTTGGAAAAGGAAGAGTTTTTCTGCAAAGAGAACAAGTTTGTAAGAAAGCAAGGGAGTTTGAAGGCTAGTTTGCGTGAAAAGTCCCACAATGGGATATTCACTACTATTTATAGTAGTGGGAGAAATTCCCAATAACGAGGGCATTAAATGTCATTTAATGCTGCAGGAATTAGTGGGACGCGTGGCAGCATCCTGTCGTTTTGGCCGTTTCTGCAGAAACAGAGAGACGCAGCGTGCGTCCTCGTTTTTGGGATTTGTCATAATGACAAATTATGAAGTGGTGTTTGGTTCTGCACGCCGTACTGACAGTGACGTCCTAGGATCAAATCAATGATGGTTTCTTGGGATTGCCAATAGTTGGTAAAAAGCAACAAAAAGTGCACAAGTTAACTTGTGACTAAGCGTGGAAAAACAGGTGTCGAATGGCGTTTTCAAAGAATGCCTTTTTCTTTCAGAGTCGAAATAAGGCATTCTTGGGGGGCAATTTGTTGGCTCCTAAATTCGACACCTTTGTTTTGATTGATGACAGCCATTAAAAGCTGAAAGATGCTTTCGACTGGCTAAGCCTGTCGAAGTGCCTGTCGAAAGATGGCAAAATACTTAGAAGATTTCTTCCAAGGAAGAAGGCTGATTGCCTTCGACGTCGAAGGAGTTTTCGTCGAAGACGTCTTTTGACGAACGTGTTCGATGGTCCAGAGTGGAGCAGTTTGAAATTCAAAGCTTTGGAGGGAAAACGGTTTCCAGCGGTTACTACGTGCAAACGTGCAAGGATCTGGAGCGTCGAACATGGAGAACGTGACAAGTGGCTTGATCTCGAAGCAGTGTAACTGCCCGACGGTTACTTGGAATGTTTGTGTATAAATAGGAGTAGACATGCAGTTTCTCGCGTGTGTTCACAATAGATACATAGTCACTCATTTAGATTCAAGTACCCAGTGTGAGCGAACGAATTGTTGAGAAATGTATGTGTGAAACACCAATTTTATCAATTCAAGTCATTTACTTTTCCAGTATTTTACATGCTTTTCCCCTTTAAGATTCCTGTCGAACCTTTACATTCAAGCCTTGTTTATTTTACCAAGCCTTTCCTTTATGCAATTTACTTTAAACAATTTACTAAAAGCCTTATCCACATTAATTAAACTTCAAAATCAACCTATGTCCATAGGATCAATCTGATCGATCCTGCGAGTAACCAAATAAGTAACCATTTGGAGGATCAGCGGTTGTTTACCAAATCCCTAGGTAAACACACCGCTACACCGCCGAGAACCTGAAAACAAGAAGAGGAGGAAGGGTTAATTCCAAAACCAGAAAGCTCGAAGAAGTCAGAAAGCAAAATCGCGACAGGGTAAGGAACGTAGCTCTTTTTTGTTCTTGTATTTGGGTTTGTGGGGTGGTTGTAAAATAAAGGGGGTTCGGTCAAGTTTCCAGCGCCGCCGTGGAGTTTGTTGTTAGGGTTAGAAGGAGATTAGGGTTTAGAGGGAAAGAGAGGAAGGGCAAGAGAAAGAAGAAGATGAAACTGTTAAAAACAAAATAATGAATTGAAATAGGTTCTATAACTCGTAGTAATTACGTTCTCGCGTCCATATGGTATGTATCATGCGCCCTCCATTATTATGCGCTAAATCTTGATTAGACGGTCGCAGGCCAAGTCTCACCATAACACTCATACTCCCTCGCGCACCCAATCCACCAGGCCTTCTCAAAAGGGCATTGGGCTTTAAGCCCACTATTCTTCACACCTTCCTGCAACAATTTTTTTAGACAAGAACAACTTTACACCCCCTGTCCAGAATTTCCTTTTGGGCCTAACCAAGACTACTCATTAGCACCCCATGTTTTACTTATTAACGTAAAAATGCACCCCCTCCTTAAATTAAATTATTTTATATTGTTAATTACTATATTTTTAATTCTATTTTATTTTATATTATTTATTTCTTTATAATAATCATTATTGTTATTAATATTAATTTTTATTATAATATTTTATTTATCATGCAAATAAATTAATTTCATTTAAAACTCATGTACATATTATTTTATATATTTGTATTAAATATATTTTTTACTCATGCATTAATCAATAATTTTCGCAATTAACATGATTAAAAAACACTCAATAAACATCAAACTATTTTTCGCAATAAACTAATCTAAACAATATTTTTTTCCAAAAGGGTTTCAAACATATTTTGACTTACCGCGCATTTAGTCAAAATCTCCGTAATCACTATTCTCGGCCAAAATATGACGGGATTCAAAATTCGTTTGTGACCCCTAAAAAACACCAACCCCGCGAACAACGAATTGAGACTTTGATTCCTCTTAAGAGGATACGTAGGCATACGATAAAAAATCGTAGCGAGTTCCCCTATAAAAAATTAAACCCTTTCCCCTATTAAAATTTAAAACCCTATTTTACCCAAACCTAAAACCTGGTATCCTTGTGAACAAGGTAGATGAAAGGTGCCTAACACATTCCTTTCGTCTAATGAAGTCTGAAACATAGAATCTCTGTCAGCGAATTAGAGTTTTCTGTTAGATTCCCTTCCTTAGGATAAAAACTTCTAGCGTTTTCTTTCTTTATTTAAATTTTCTTCTAGTGTTTTCCTTCTTTATTCAAATATTTAAATTTTTGATGAAGACTTTCTTGCACTTACAAAATAATCTATTTTAGTTATAGGAAGTTGATTACAATTAGAAAATTTATAGTATTATCATTTTTCTTTTAATATTTTTTATGAAAGCCTATTCTAAGTATTTTACTAAATATCAGGTCTGCCAATAGCTGCCAAAACTACAAAGTGTTTGTCTAGGACTAATTTTGAATAAAATTATCTAGGCAGGGATATTAGAAATAATTTCAGAAACTTCAACTTATTTTTGAAAGAAGATATTTGTTAGACGTCTTGTTTGAGTAACAACTTTGGACCACCATGGAGAGTTTCTTCAACTTGAACTTCAGTTAGGTCCAATGCAAATTTTCATCAACATGAAAGTGATGTTAAATTTAATTTAAATATATCTTATAAAAATAGTGTTTGAAATATCATTTCACTAGCCATTAGAAAGATCTCGTTGCTAGTTTCTGAAAAGATCAGGTTTTTGTCTATAGTAGTAGGTTCAAAGATACATTTAGAAACTTTTTAACATAAATTTTTATGTTATTTTCAAGTCTATGGGACATGGAAACTTGAGATATTTAAATTAAAATAAATAATTCATAGTATAATGGTAACTTAAAAATCATAGCTGGTTTGCATGTGTTGCATTTGATCACAGTAACCACAAAGTCGGAGGTTCAATATGTCCTTTTACTGTTTTCAATCATTTTTAAACTTATTAATTTTATGATATGGTCCTTCTATGCAACTTTGGTAATATTATATGTCAATTATTAGAAGTTGATTAACATTCTCTAAATTATTTTAATTCTCTGATGTGTCTATAAAGGCTACAAAAATCATCAATTTTCTTAAAACTACATGCACTATTTCATTATTTATGATAAAAGTATTGTTAATCCTTTTCACGGTAAGGGGATCATCAATGCATCCCAAGGGAAAATATCGAGTTTTATTCCATAATGTCTAATAAATCTTCTAATCATTAGAAAAAAATATCATTATTCTTTGTATTTAAGTAGAATACATTCTTTCAAAAACATATACAACTACAAAGGAGTGTGTCTAAGACACATTTTCAATATAGTTATCTATGAAAGTACACTTAATATAATTCATAATGTATAATTTGTATAATAAGAGAGGATATTTATTAGAAAATTTGTATGTATCCATTTTAGACCAACATGAGCATTGTAATAAACTTGAAAGTCTATACTCTTTATAATATTTTTAATTAATGCAAAATTGATGTTAAATTTATATAAAAAAATAACTTTGAAAAGTAGTTGTTGAAATATTCTATTACTAGCCATTGGACAATCTTGTTACTAGACATTTAAGAGATCACGTTTATATTAATACTCAATTCAAAAATACAAATGTTGTAACCTTTTGACATAGATTTGATTGCTATTTTCAATTTTGTGTGGTATGGGAATTTTAGTTATTTAGATTAATATAAATAAACTAAATTGCAAGTTTAGCTGGAATAGCTTAGTTGATTAGAGCGTGTGGTTGTTAACCATAAGGTTGAAGGTTCAACCCCTCCTTCTAGCATTTTCTTTCATTATTCAAATATTTAAATTTGTGATGACGTCTTTCCATTGCACTTATAAAATAATCTATCTTAGTTATAGGAAGTTGATTACAATTAGAAAAATTATAGTATTATCAATTTTCTTTTAAGAATTCAGAAACTTCAACTTATTTTTGAATAAAGATATTTATTAGACGTCTTGTTTGCGTAACCACTTTTAACCACCATGGAGAGTTTCTTCAACTTGAACTTCAGTTAGGTCCAACGCAATTTTTCATCAATATGAAAGTGATGTTAAATTTAATTTAAATATATCTTAAAAAAATAGTCGTTGAAATATCATTTTACTAGTCATTGGAAAGATCTTGTTGCTAGTTTCTGAAAAGATCATGTTTTCGTCCATAGTAGTAGGTTCAAAGATACATTTATAAACTTTTTAACATAAATTTTTAAGTTATTTTCAAGTCTATGAGACATGGAAACTTGAGACATTTAAATTAAAATAAATGATTCATAGTATAATGGTAACTTAAAAATCCTAGCTAGTTTGCATGTGTGGCATTTGATCACAGTAACCACAAAGTTGGAGGTTCAATATGTCCTTTTAGTGTTTTCAATAATTTTTAAACTTTTTAATTTTATGCTTTGGTCCTTCTATGCAACTTTGAAAATATTATAAGTCAATTATTAGAAGTTGACTAACATTCTCTAAATTACTTTAATTCTCTGATGTAGGTATAAAAGCTACAAAAATCATCAATTTTCTTAAAACTGCATGTACTATTTCATTATTTATGATAAAAGTATTGTTAAGCCTTTTCACAGTAAGGGGATCATCAATGCACCCCAAGGGAATATATCGAGTATTATTCCATATTGTTTAACAAATCTTCTAATCATTAGAAAAAAATATCATTATTGTTTGTAATTTAAGTAGAATACATTCTTTCAAAAACATATACAAATACAAAGGAGAGTATCTAAGAAACATCTTCAATATAGTTATCTATGAAAGTACACTTAATATAATTCATAATGTATAATTTGTATAATGCCAGAGGATATTTATAAGAAAATTTGTATGTATCCATTTTAGACCAACATGAGCATTGTAATCAACTTAAAAGTCTATACTCTCCATAATATTTTTAATCAATGCAAAATTGATGTTAAATTTATCTAGAAAAATAACTTTGAAAAGTAGTTGTTGAAATATTCTATTACTAGCCATTGGACAATCTTGTTATTAGATGTTTAAGAGATCACACTTATATTAATACTCAATTTAAAAATACATATGTTGTAACCTTTTGACATATATTTGATTGTTATTTTTAATTTTGTGTGGTATTGGAATTTTAGTTATTTTGATTAATATAAATAAACTAAATTGCAAGGTTAGCTGGAGTAGCTCAGTTGGTTAGAGCGTGTGGCTGCTAAGCACAAGGTCGGAGGTCCAACCCCTCCTTCTATCGTTTTCTTTCATTATTCATATATTTAAATTTGTGATGACATCTTTCCATTGGACTTTTAAAATAATCTATCTTAGTTATAGGAAGTTGATTACAATTAGAAAAATTATAGTATTATCAATTTTCCTTTTTAAGAATTTTCAAGAAAGCCTATTCTAAGTATTTAACTAAATACCGAGTCTACCAATAGCTGCCACAACTACAAAGTGTTTATCTAGGACTAATTTTGAATAAAATTATCTAGGCAGGGATATTCAGAAACTTCAACTTATTTTTGAATGAAGATATTTGTTAGACGTCTTGTTTGCGTATCCACTTTTAACCACCATGGAGAGTTTCTTCAACTTGAACTTCAGTTAGGTCCAACGCAATTTTTCATCAATATGAAAGTGATGTTAAACTTAATTTAAATATATCTTAAAAAAATAGTCCTTGAAATATCATTTTACTAGTCATTGGAAAGATCTTGTTGCTAGTTTCTGAAAAGATCATGTTTTCGTCCATAGTAGTATGTTCAAAGATACATTTATAAACTTTTTAACATAAATTTTTATGTTATTTTTAAGTCTATGAGACATGGAAACTTGAGACATTTAAATTAAAATAAATAATTCATAGTATAATGGTAACTTAAAAATCCTAGCTGGTTTGCATGTGTGGCATTTGATCACAGTAACCACAAAGTCGGAGGTTCAATATGCCCTTTTAGTGTTTTCAATCATTTTTAAACTTTTTAATTTTATGCTTTAGTCCTTCTATGCAACTTTGGAAATATTATATGTCAATTATTAGAAGTTGACTAACATTCTCTAAATTATTTTAATTCTCTGATGTGGGTATAAAGGCTACAAAAATCATCAATTTTCTTAAAACTGCATGTACTATTTCATTATTTATGATAAAAGTATTGTTAGGCCTTTTCACAGTAAGGGGATCATCAATGCACCCCAAGGGAAAATATCGAGTATTATTCCACAATGTCAAATAAATCTTCTAATCATTAGAAAAAAAGATCATTATTCTTTGTAATTTAAGTAGAATACATTCTTTCAAAAACATATACAACTACAAAGGAGTGTGTCTAAGACACATTTTCAATATAGTTATCTATGAAAGTACACTTAATATAATTCATAATGTATAATTTGTATAATGCGAGAGGATATTTATAAGAAAATTTGTATGTATCCATTTTAGACCAACATGAGCATTGTAATCAACTTGAAAGTCTATACTCTCCATAATATTTTTAATCAATGCAAAATTGATGTTAAATTTATCTAGTAAAATAACTTTGAAAAGTAGTTGTTGAAATATTCTATTACTAGCCATTGGACAATCTTGTTACTAGACGTTTAAGAGATCACGCTTATATTAATACTCAATTTAAAAATACATATGTTGTAACCTTTTGACATAGATTTGATTATTATTTTCAATTTTGTGTGGTATTGGAATTTTAGTTATTTAGATTAATATAAATAAACTAAATTGCAAGGTTAGCTGGAATAGCTCAGTTTTTTAGACGTGTGGACCTTAACAACAAAGTCGGAGGTTCAACCCCTCCTTCTAGCGTTTTCTTTCATTATTCAAATATTTAAATTTGTGAAGACATCTTTCCATTGGACTTATAAAATAAACTATCTTAGTTATAGGAAGTTGATTACAATTAGAAAAATTATATTATTATCAATTTTCTTTTAAGAATTTCAAAGAAAGCCTATTGTAAGTATTTAAATAAATACCGAGTCTACCAATAGCTGCCACATCTACAAAGTGTTTGTCTAGGACTAGTTTTTAATAAAATTATCTAGGTAGGGATATTAGAAATGATTCAGAAACTTTAACTTATTTTTGAAAGATGATATTTGTTAGACGTCTTGTTTGCGTAACCACTTTGGACCACCATGGAGAGTTTCTTCAACTTGAACTTCAGTTAGGTCCAATGCAATTTTTCATCAATATGAAAGTGATGTTAAATTTAATTTAAATATATCTTAAAAAAATAGTCGTTGAAATATCATTTTACTAGTCATTGGAAAAATCTTGTTTCTAGTTTCTGAAAAGATCATGTTTTCGTCCATAGTAGTAGCTTCAAAGATACATTTATAAACTTTTTAAAATAAATTTTTATGTTATTTTCAAGTCTATGAGACATGGAAATCTGAGACATTTAAATTAAAATAAATAATTCATAGTATAATGGTAACTTAAAAATCATAGCTGGTTTGCATGTGTGGCATTTGATCACAGTAACCACAAAGTTGGAGGTTCAATATGTCCTTTTAGTGTTTTCAATCATTTTTAAACTTTTTAATTTTATGCTTTGGTCCTCCTATGCAACTTTGGAAATATTATATGTCAATTATTAGAAGTTTACTAACATTCTCTAAATTATTTTAATTCACTGATGTGGGTATAAAGGCTACAAAAATCATCAATTTTCTTAAAACTGCATGTACTATTTCATTATTTATGATAAAAGTATTGTTAAGCCTTTTCAAAGTAAGGGGATCATCAATGCACCCCAAGGGAAAATATCGAGTATTATTCCATAATGTCTAATAAATCTTCTAATCATTAGAAAAAAAGATCATTATTCTTTGTAATTTAAGTAGAATACATTCTTTCAAAAACATATACAACTACAAAGGGGTGTGTCTAAGACACATTTTCAATATAGTTATCTATGAAAGTACACTTAATATAATTCATAATGTATAATTTGTATAATGCGAGAGGATATTTATAAGAAAAATTGTATGTATCCATTTTAGACCAACATGAGCATTGTAATCAACTTGAAAGTCTATACTCTCCATAATATTTTTAATCAATGCAAAATTGATGTTAAATTTATCTAGAAAAATAATTTTGAAAAGTAGTTGTTGAAATATTCTACTACTAGCCATTGGACAATCTTGTTACTAGACGTTTTAGAGATCACGCTTATATTAATACACAATTTAAAAATACATATGTTGTAACCTTTTGACATAGATTTGATTGTTATTTTCAATTTTGTGTGGTATTGGAATTTTAGTTATTTAGATTAATATAAATAAACTAAATTGCAAGGTTAGTTGGAATAGCTCAGTTGGTTAGAGTGTGTGGCCCTTAACCACAAGGTCGGAGGTTCAACCCCTCCTTCTAACGTTTTCTTTCATTATTCAAATATTTAAATTTGTGATGACGTCTTTCCATTGGACTTACAAAATAATCTATCTTAGTTATAGGAAGTTGATTACAATTAGAAAAATTATATTATTATCAATTTTCTTTTAAGAATTTTCAAGAAAGCCTATTGTAAGTATTTAAATAAATACCGAGTCTACCAATAGCTGCCACAACTACAAAGTGTTTGTCTAGGACTAATTTTGAATAAAATTATCTAGGCAGGGATATTAGAAATGAGTCAGAAACTTCAATCTATTTTTGAAAGATGATATTTGTTAGACGTCTTGTTTGCGTAACTACCTTGGACCACCATGGAGAGTTTCTTCAACTTGAACTTCAGTTAGGTCCAACGCAATTTTTCATCAATATGAAAGTGATGTTAAATTTAATTTAAATATATCTTAAAAAAATAGTCGTTGAAATATCATTTTACTAGTCATTGGAAAGATCTTGTTGCTAGTTTATGAAAAGATCATGTTTTCGTCCATAGTAGTAGGTTCAAAGATACATTTATAAACTTTTTAACATAAATTTTTATGTTATTTTGAAGTCTATGAGACATGGAAACTTGATACATTTAAATTAAAATAAATAATTCATAGTATAATGGTAACTTAAAAATCATAGCTGGCTTGCATGTGTGGCATTTGATCACAGTAACTACAAAGTCGGACGTTCAATATGTCCTTTTAGTGTTTTCAATCATTTTTAAACTTTTTAATTTTATGCTTTGGTCCTTCTATGCAACTTTGGAAATATTATATGTCAATTATTAGAAGTTGACTAACATTCTCTAAATTATTTTAATTCTCTGATGTGGGTATAAAGGCTACAAAAATCAACAATTTTCTTAAAACTGCATGTACTATTGCATTATTTATGATAAAAGTTTTGTTAAGCCTTTTCACAGTAAGGGGATCATCAATGCACCCGAAGGGAAAATATCGAGTATTATTCCAGAATGTCTAATAAATCTTCTAATCATTAGAAAAAAAGATCATTATTCTTTGTAATTTAAGTAGAATACATTCTTTCAAAAACATATACAATTACAAAGGAGTGTGTCTAAGACACATTTTCAATATAGTTATCTATGAAAGTACACTTAATATAATTCATAATGTATAATTTGTATAATGCGAGAGGATATTTATAAGAAAATTTGTATGTATCCATTTCAGACCAATATGAGAATTGTAATCAACTTGAAAGTCTATACTCTCCATAATATTTTTAATCAATGCAAAATTGATGTTAAATTTATCTAGAAAAATAACTTTGAAAAGTAGTTGTTGAAATATTCTATTACTAGCCATTGGACAATCATGTTACTAGACGTTTAAGAGATCACGCTTATATTAATACTCAATTTAAAAATACATATGTTGTAACCTTTTGACATAGATTTGATTGTTATTTTAAATTTTGTGTGGTATTGGAATTTTAGTTATTTAGATTTATATAAATAAACTAAATTTCAAGGTTAGCTGGAATAGCTCAGTTGGTTAAAGCGTGTGGCTGTTAACCACAAGTTCGGAGGTTCATTATTCAAATATTTAAATTTGTGATGACGTCTTTCCATTGGACTTATAAAATAATCTACCTTAGTTATAGGAAGTTTATTACAATTAGAAAAATTATATTATTATCAATATTCTTCTAAGAATTTTCAAGAAAGCCTATTCTAAGTATTTAAATAAATACCGAGTCTACCAATAGTTGCCACAACTACAAAGTGTTTGTCTAGGACTAGTTTTGAATAAAATTATCTAGGCAGGGATATTAGAAATGAGTCAGAAACTTCAATCTAATTTTGAAAGATGATATTTGTTAGACGTCTTGTTTGCGTAACCACCTTGGACCACCATGGAGAGTTTCTTCAACTTGAACTTCAGTTAGGTCCAACGCAATTTTTCATCAATATGAAAGTGATGTTAAATTTAATTTAAATATATCTTAAAAAAATAGTCGTTGAAATATCATTTTACTAGTCATTGGAAAGATCTTGTTGCTAGTTTCTGAAAAGATCATGTTTTCGTCCATAGTAGTAGCTTCAAAGATACATTTATAAACTTTTTAAAATAAATTTTGATGTTATTTTCAAGTCTATGAGACATGGAAATCTGAGACATTTAAATTAAAATAAATAATTCATAGTATAATGGTAACTTAAAAATCATAGCTGGTTTGCATGTGTGGCATTTGATCACAGTAACCACAAAGTTGGAGGTTCAATATGTCCTTTTAGTGTTTTCAATCATTTTTAAACTTTTTAATTTTATGCTTTGGTCCTCCTATGCAACTTTGGAAATATTATATGTCAATTATTAGAAGTTTACTAACATTCTCTAAATTATTTTAATTCACTGATGTGGGTATAAAGGCTACAAAAATCATCAATTTTCTTAAAACTGCATGTACTATTTCATTATTTATGATAAAATTATAGTTAAGCCTTTTCACAGTAAGGGGATCATCAATGCACCCCAAGGGAAAATATCGAGTATTATTCCATAATGTCTAATAAATCATCTAATCATTAGAAAAAAAGATCATTATTCTTTGTAATTTAAGTAGAATACATTCTTTCAAAAACATATACAACTACAAATGGGTGTGTCTAAGACACATTTTCAATATAGTTATCTATGAAAGTACACTTAATATAATTCATAATGTATAATTTGTATAATGCGAGAGGATATTTATAAGAAAATTTGTATGTATCCATTTCAGACCAATATGAGAATTGTAATCAACTTGAAAGTCTATACTCTCCATAATATTTTTAATCAATGCAAAATTGATGTTAAATTTATCTAGAAAAATAACTTTGAAAAGTAGTTGTTGAAATATTCTATTACTAGCCATTGGACAATCATGTTACTAGATGTTTAAGAGATCACGCTTATATTAATACTCAATTTAAAAATACATATGTTGTAACCTTTTGACATATATTTGATTGTTATTTTAAATTTTGTGTGGTATTGGAATTTTAGTTATTTAGATTTATATAAATAAACTAAATTTCAAGGTTAGCTGGAATAGCTCAGTTGGTTAGAGTGTGTGGCTGTTAACCACAAGTTCGGAGGTTCATTATTCAAATATTTAAATTTGTGATGACGTATTTCCATTGGACTTATAAAATAATCTACCTTAGTTATAGGAAGTTTATTACAATTAGAAAAATTATATTATTATCAATATTCTTCTAAGAATTTTCAAGAAAGCCTATTCTAAGTATTTAAATAAATACCGAGTCTACCAATAGTTGCCACAACTACAAAGTGTTTGTCTAGGACTAGTTTTGAATAAAATTATCTAGGCAGGGATATTAGAAATGATTAAGAAACTTCAATCTATTTTTGAAAGATGATATTTGTTAGACGTCTCGTTTGCGTAACCACCTTGGACCACCATGGAGAGTTTCTTCAACTTGAACTTCAGTTAGGTCCAACGCAGTTTTTTATCAATATGAAAGTGATGTTAAATTTAATTTAAATATATCTTAAAAAAATAGTCGTTGAAATATCATTTTACTAGTCATTGGAAAGATCTTGTTGCTAGTTTCTGAAAAGATCATGTTTTCGTCCATAGTAGTAGGTTCAAAGATACATTTATAAACTTTTTAACTTAAATTTTTATGTTATTTTCAAGTCTATGAGACATGGAAACTTGAGACATTTAAATTAAAATAAATAATTCATAGTATAATGGTAACTTAAAAATCATAGTTGGTTTGCATGTGTGGCATTTGATCATAGTAACCACAAAGTCGGAGGTTCAATATGTCCTTTTAGTGTTTTCAATCATTTTTAAACTTTTTAATTTTATGCTTTGGTCCTCCTATGCAACTTTGGAAATATTATATGTCAATTATTAGAAGTGTACTAACATTCTCTAAATTATTTTAATTCTCTGATGTGGGTATAAAGGCTACAAAAATCATCAATTTTCTTAAAACTGCATGTACTATTTCATTATTTATGATAAATGTATTGTTAAGCCTTTTCACGGTAAGGGGGTCATCAATGCACCCAAGGGAAAATATCGAGTATTTTTCCATAATGTCTAATAAATCTTCTAATAATTAGAAAAAAGATCATTATTCTTTGTATTTTAAGTAGAATACATTCTTCCAAAAACATATACAACTACAAAGGGGTGTGTCTAAGACACATTTTCAATATAGTTATCTATGCAAGTACACTTAATATAATTCATAATGTATAATTTGTATAATGCCAGAGGATATTTATAAGAAAATTTGTATGTATCCATTTTAGACCAACATGAGCATTGTAATCAACTTGAAAGTCTATACTCTCCATAATATTTTTAATCAATGCAAAATTGATGTCAAATTTATCTAGAAAAATAACTTTGAAAAGTAGTTGTTGAAATATTCTATTACTAGCCATTGGACAATCTTGTTACTAGACGTTTAAGAGATCACGCTTATATTAATACTCAATTTAAAAATACATATGTTGTAACCTTTTGACATTGATTTGATTGTTATTTTCAATTTTGTGTGGTATTGGAATTTTAGTTATTTATATTAATATAAATAAACTAAATTGCAAGGTTAGCTGGAGTAGCTCAGTTGGTTAGAGCGTGTGGTTGTTAACCACTAGGTCGGAGGTCCAACCCCTCCTTCTAGCATTTTTTTTCATTATTCAAATATTTAAATTTGTGATGACGTCTTTCCATTGGACTTATAAAATAATCTATCTTAGTTATAGGAAGTTGATTACAATTAGAAAAATTATATTATTATCAATTTTCTTTTAAGAATTTTAAAGAAAGCCTATTGTAAGTATTTAAATAAATACCGAATCTACCAATAGCTGCCACAACTACAAAGTGTTTGTCTTAGACTACTTTTGAATAAAATTATCTAGGAAGGGATATTAGAAATGATTCATAAACTTCAACTTATTTTTGAAAGATGATATTTGTTAGACGTCTCGTTTGCGTAGCCACTTTGGACCACCATGGAGAGTTTCTTCAACTTGAACTTCAGTTAGGTCCAACGCAGTTTTTTATCAATATGAAAGTCTTGTTAAATTTAGTTTAAATATATCTTAAAAAAATAGTGGTTGAAATATCATTTTACTAGTCATTGGAAAGATCTTGTTGCTAGTTTATGAAAAGATCATGTTTTCGTCCATAGTAGTAGGTTCAAAGATACATTTATAAACTTTTTAACTTAAATTTTTATGTTATTTTCAAGTCTATGAGACATGGAAACTTGAGACATTTAAATTAAAATAAATAATTCATAGTATAATGGTAACTTAAAAATCATAGTTGGTTTGCATGTGTGGCATTTGATCACAATAACCACATAGTCGGAGTTTCAATATGTCCTTTTAGTGTTTTCAATCATTTTTAAACTTTTTAATTTTATGCTTTGGTCCTTCTATGCAACTTTGGAAATATTATATGTCAATTATTAGAAGTTGACTAACATTCTCTAAATTATTTTAATTCTCTGATGTGGGTATAAAGGCTACAAAAATCATCAATTTTCTTAAAACTGCATGTACTATTTCATTATATATGATAAAAGTATTGTTAAGCCTTTTCACGGTAAGGGGGTCATCAATGCACCCCAAGGGAAAATATCGAGTATTATTCCATAATGTCTAATAAATCTTCTAATCATTAGAAAAAAAGATCATTATTCTTTGTATTTTAAATAGAATACATTCTTTCAAAAACATATACAACTACAAAGGGGTGTGTCTAAGACACATTTTCAATATAGTTATCTATGAAAGTACACTTAATATAATTCATAATGTATAATTTGTATAATGCGAGAGGATATTTATAAGAAAATTTGTATGTATCCATTTTAGACCAACATGAGCATTGTAATCAACTTGAAAGTCTATACTCTCCATAATATTTTTAATCAATGCAAAATTGATGTCAAATTTATCTAGAAAAATAACTTTGAAAAGTAGTTGTTGAAATATTCTATTACTAGCCATTGGACAATCTTGTTACTAGACGTTTAAGAGATCACGCTTATATTAATACTCAATTTAAAAATACATATGTTGTAACCTTTTGACATAGATTTGATTGTTATTTTCAATTTTGTGTGGTATTTAAATTTTAGTTATTTAGATTAATATAAATAAACTAAATTGCAAGGTTAGCTGGAGTAGCTCAGTTGGTTAGAGGGTGTGGCTGTTAACCACTAGGTCGGAGGTTTAACCCCTCCTTCTAGCGTTTTCTTTCATTATTCAAATATTTAAATTTGTGATGACGTCTTTCCATTGGACTTATAAAATAATCTATCTTAGTTATAGGAAGTTTATTAATATTAGAAAAATTATATTATTATCAATTTTATTTTAAGAATTTTCAAGAAAGCCTATTGTAAGTATTTAAATAAATACCGAGTCTCCCACTAGCTGCCACAACTACAAAGTGTTTGTCTAAGACTACTTTTGAATAAAATTATCTAGGCAGAGATATTAGAAATGATTCAGAAACTTCAACTTATTTTTGAAAGATGATATTTGTTAGATGTCTCGTTTGCGTAGCCACTTTGGACCACCATGGAGAGTTTCTTCAACTTGAACTTCAGTTAGGTCCAACGCAGTTTTTCATCAATATGAAAGTGATGTTAAATTTAATTTAAATATATCTTAAAAAAATAGTTGTTGAAATATCATTTTACTAGTCATTGGAAAGATCTTGTTGCTAGTTTCTGAAAAGATCATGTTTTCGTCCATAGTAGTAGGTTCAAAGATACATTTATAAACTTTTTAACATAAATTGTCATGTTATTTTCAAGTCTATGAGACTTGTAAACTTGAGACATCTAAATTAAAATAAATAATTCAAAGTATAATGGTAACTTAAAAATCATAGCTGGTTTGCATGTGTGGCATTTGATCACAGTAACCACAAAGTCGGAGGTTCAATATGTCCTTTTAGTGTTTTCTATCATTTTTAAACTTTTTAATTTTATGCTTTGGTCCTTCTATGCAACTTTGGAAATATTTCATGTCAATTATTAGAAGTTGACTAACATTCTCTAAATTATTTTAATTCTCTGATGTGGGTATAAAGGCTATAAAAATCATCAATTTTCTTAAAACTGCATGTACTATTTCATTATTTATGATAAAAGTATTGTTAAGTGTTTACGGTAAGGGAGTCATCATTGCACCCCAAGGGAAAATATCGAGTATTATTGCATAATGTCTAATAAATCTTCTAATAATTAGAAAAAAAGATCATTATTCTTTGTATTTTAAGTAGAATACATTATTTCAAAAACATATACAACTACAAAGGGGTGTGTCTAAGACACATTTTCAATATAGTTATCTATGAAAGTACACTTAATATAATTCATAATGTATAATTTGTATAATGCGAGAGGATATTTATAAGAAAATTTGTATGTATCCATTTTAGACCAACATGAGCATTGTAATCAACTTGAAAGTCTATACTCTCCAAAATATTTTTAATCAATGCAAAATTGATGTCAAATTTATCTAGAAAAATAAATTTGAAAAGTAGTTGTTGAAATATTCTATTACTAGCCATTGGACAATCTTGTTACTAGACGTTTAAGAAATCACGCTTATATTAATACTCAATTTAAAAATACATATGTTGTAACCTTTTGACATAGATTTGATTGTTATTTTCAATTTTGTGTGGTATTGGAATTTTAGTTATTTAGATTAATATAAATAAACTAAATTGAAAGGTTAGTTGGAGTAGCTCAGTTGGTTAGAGCGTGTGGTTGTTAACCACTAGGTTGGAGGTTCAACCCCTCCTTCTTGCATTTTTTTCATTATTCAAATATTTAAATTTTTGATGACGTCTTTCCATTGGACTTATAAAATAATCTATTTTAGTTATAGGAAGTTGATTACAATTAGAAAAATTATATTATTATATATTTTCTTTTAAGAATTTTCAAGAAAGCCCATTGTAAGTATTTAAATAAATACCGAGTCTACCAATAGCTTCCACAACTACAAAGTGTTTGTCTAGGACTAGTTTTGAATAAAATTATCTACGCAGGGATATTAGAAATGTTTCAGAAACTTCAACTTATTTTTGAAAGATGATATTTGTTAGACGTCTTGTTTGCGTAGCCACATTGGACCACAATGGAGAGTTTCTTCAACTTGTACTTCAGTTAGGTCGAACGCAATTTTTCATCAATATGAAAGTGATGTTAAATTTAATTTAAATATATCTTAAAAAATAGTCTTCGAAATATCATTTTACTAGTCATTGGAAAGATCTTGTTGCTAGTTTCTGAAAAGATCATGTTTTCGTCCATAGTAGTAGGTTCAAAGATACATTTATAAACTTTTTAACTTAAATTTTTATGTTATTTTCAAGTCTATGAGACATGGAAACTTGAGACATTTAAATTAAAATAAATAATTCATGGTATAATGGTAACTTAAAAATCATAGCTGGTTTGCATGTGTTGCATTTGATCACAGTAACCAAAAAGTCGGAGGTTCAATATGTCCTTTTAGTGTTTTCAATCATTTTTAAACTTTTTAATTTTATGCTTTGTTCCTTCTATGCAACTTTGGAAATATTATATGTCAATTATTAGAAGTTGACTAACATTCTCTAAATTATTTTAATTCTCTGATGTGGGTATAAAGGCTACAAAAATCATCAATTTTCTTAAAACTGCATGTACTATTTCATTATATATGATAAAAGTATTGTTAAGCCTTTTCACGGTAAGGGGGTCATCAATGCACCCCAAGGGAAAATATCGAGTATTATTCCATAATGTCTAATAAATCTTCTAATCATTAGAAAAAAAGATCATTATTCTTTGTATTTTAAATAGAATACATTCTTTCAAAAACATATACAACTACAAAGGGGTGTGTCTAAGACACATTTTCAATATAGTTATCTATGAAAGTACACTTAATATAATTCATAATGTATAATTTGTATAATGCGAGAGGATATTTATAAGAAAATTTGTATGTATCCATTTTAGACCAACATGAGCATTGTAATCAACTTGAAAGTCTATACTCTCCATAATATTTTTAATCAATGCAAAATTGATGTCAAATTTATCTAGAAAAATAACTTTGAAAAGTAGTTGTTGAAATATTCTATTACTAGCCATTGGACAATCTTGTTACTAGACGTTTAAGAGATCACGCTTATATTAATACTCAATTTAAAAATACATATGTTGTAACCTTTTGACATAGATTTGATTGTTATTTTCAATTTTGTGTGGTATTGGAATTTTAGTTATTTAGATTAATATAAATAAACTAAATTGCAAGGTTAGCTGGAGTAGCTCAGTTGGTTAGAGCGTGTGGCTGTTAACCACAAGGTCGGAGGTTCATCCCCTCCTTCTAGCGTTTTCTTTCATTATTCAAATAATTAAATTTGTGATGACGTCTTTCCATTGGACTTATAAAATAATCTATCTTAGTTATAGGAAGTTGATTACAATTAGAAAAATCATATTATTATCAATTTTCTTTTAAGAATTTTCAAGAAAGCCTATTTATTGTAAGTATTTAAATAAATACCGAGTCTACCAATAGCTGCCACAACTACAAAGTGTTTGTCTAGGACTAGTTTTGATTAAAATTATCTAGGCAGGGATATTAGAAATGATTCAGAAACTTCAACTTATTTTTGAAAGATGATATTTGTTAGACGTCTTGTTTGCGTAGCCACTTTGGACCACCATGGAGAGTTTCTTCAACTTGAACTTCAGTTAGGTCCAACGCAATTTTTCATCAATATGAAAGTGATGTTAAATTTAATTTAAATATATATTAAAAAAATAGTCGTTGAAATATCATTTTACTAGTCATTGGAAAGATCTAGTTGCTAGTTTCTGAAAATATCATATTTTCGTCCATAGTAGTAGGTTCAAAGATACATTTATAAACTTTTTAACATAAATTTTTATGTTATTTTCAAGTCTATGAGACATGGAAACTTGAGACATTTAAATTAAAATAAATAATTCATAGTATAATGGTAACTTAAAAATCGTAGCTGGTTTGCATGTGTGGCATTTGATCACAGTAACCACAAAGTCGGAGGTTCAGTATGTCCTTTTAGTGTTTTCAATCATTTTTAAACTTTTTAATTTTATGCTTTGGTCCTTCTATGCAACTTTGGAAATATTATATGTCAATTATTAGAAGTTGACTAACATTCTCTAAATTATTTTAATTCTCTGATGTGGATATAAAGGCTACAAAAATCATCAATTTTCTTAAAACTGCATGTACTATTTAATTATTTATGATAAAAGTATTGTTAAGCCTTTTCACGGTAAGGGGGTCATCAATGCACCCCAAGGGAAAATATCGAGTATTATTCCATAATGTCTAATAAATCTTCTAATCATTAGAAAAAAAGATCATTATTCTTTGTATTTTAAGTAGAATACATTCTTTCAAAAACATATACAACTACAAAGGGGTGTGTCTAAGACACGTTTTCAATATAGTTATCTATGAAAGTACACTTAATATAATTCATAATGTATAATTTGTATAATGCGAGAGGATATTTATAAGAAAATTTGTATGTATCCATTTTAAACCAACATGAGCATTATAATCAACTTGAAAGTCTATACTCTCCATAATATTTTTAATCAATGCAAAACTGATGTCTAATTTATCTAGAAAAATAACTTTGAAAAGTAGTTGTTTAAATATTCTATTACTAGCCATTGGACAATCTTGTTACTAGACGTTTAAGAGATCACGCTTATATTAATACTCAATTTAAAAATACATATGTTGTAACCTTTTGACATAGATTTGATTGTTATTTTCAATTTTTTGTGGTATTGGAATTTTAGTTATTTATATTAATATAAATAAACTAAATTGCAAGGTTAGCTGGAGTAGCTAAGTTGGTTAGAGCGTGTGGCTGTTAACCATAAGGTCGGAGGTTCAACCCCTCCTTCTAGCGTTTTTCTTTCATTATTCAAATATTTAAATTTGTGATGACGTCTTTCCATTGGACTTATAAAATAATCTATCTTAGTTATAGGAAGTTGATTACAATTAGAAAAATTATATTATTATCAATTTTCTTTTAAGAATTTTCAAGAAAGCCTATTTATTGTAAGTATTTAAATAAATACCGACTCTACCAATAGCTGCCACAACTACAAAGTGTTTGTCTAGGACTAGTTTTGAATAAAATTATCTAGGCAGGGATATTAGAAATTATTCAGAAACTTCAACTTCTTTTTGAAAGATGATATTTGTTAGACGTCTTGTTTGCGTAGCCACTTTGGACCACCATGGAGAGTTTCTTCAACTTGAACTTCAGTTAGGTCCAACGCAATTTTTCATCAATATGAAAGTGATGTTAAATTTAATTTAAATATATCTTAAAAAAATAGTCGTTGAAATATCATTTTACTAGTCATTGGAAAGATCTTGTTGCTAGTTTCTGAAAAGATCATACTTTCGTCCATAGTAGTAGGTTCAAAGATACATTTATAAACTTTTTAACATAAATTTTTATGTTATTTTCAAGTCTATGAGACATGGAAACTTGAGACATTTAAATTAAAATAAATAATTCATAATATAATGGTAACTTAAAAATCATAGCTGGTTTGCATGTGTGGCATTTGATCACAGTAACCACAAAGTCGGAGGTTCTATATGTCCTTTTAGTGTTTTCAATCATTTTTAAACTTTTTAATTTTATGCTTTGGTCCTTCTATGCAACTTTGGAAATATTATATGTCAATTATTAGAAGTTGACTAACATTCTTTAAATTATTTTAATTCTCTGATGTGAGTATAAAGGCTACAAAAATCATCAATTTTCTTAAAACTGCATGTACTATTTCATTATTTATCATAAAAGTATTGTTAAGCCTTTTCACAGTAAGGGGGTCATCAATGCACCCCAAGGGAAAATATCGAGTATTATTCCATAATGTCTAATAAATCTTCTAATCATTAGAAAAAAAGATCATTATTCTTTGTATTTTAAGTAGAATACATTCTTTCAAAAACATATACAACTACAAAGGGGTGTGTCTAAGACACATTTTCAATATAGTTATCTATGAAAGTACACTTAATATAATTCATAATGTATAATTTGTATAATGCGAGAGGATATTTATAAGAAAATTTGTATGTATCCATTTTAGACCAACATGAGCATTGTAATCAACTTGAAAGTCTATACTCTCCATAATATTTTTAATCAATGCAAAATTGATGTCAAATTTATCTAGAAAAATAACTTTGAAAAGTAGTTGTTGAAATATTCTATTACTAGCCATTGGACAATCTTGTTACTAGACATTTAAGAGATCACGCTTATATTAATACTCAATTTAAAAATACATATTTTGTAACCTTTTGACATAGATTTGATTGTTATTTTCAATTTTGTGTGGTATTGAAATTTTAGTTATTTAGATTAATATAAATAAACTAAATTGCAAGGTTAGCTGGAGTAGCTCAGTTGGTTAGAGCGTGTGGCTGTTAACCACAAGGTCGGAGGTTCATCCCCTCCTTCTAGCGTTTTCTTTCATTATTCAAATATTTAAATTTGTGATGACGTCTTTCGATTGGACTTATAAAATAATCTATCTTAGTTATAGGAAGTTGATTACAATTAGAAAAATTATATTATTATCAATTTTCTTTTATGAATTTTCAAGAAAGCCTATTGTAAGTATTTAAATAAATACCGATCTACCAATAGCTGCCACAACTACAAAGTGTTTCTCTAGGACTAGTTTTCAATAAAATTATCTAGGAAGGGATATTAGAAATTATTCAGAAACTTCAACTTATTTTTGAAAGATGATATTTGTTAGACGTCTTGTTTGCGTTGCCACTTTGGACCACCATGCAGAGTTTCTTCAACTTGAACTTCAGTTAGGTCCAACGCAATTTTTCATCAATATGAAAGTGATGTTAAATTTAATTTAAATATATCTTAAAAAAATAGTCGTTGAAATATCATTTTACTAGTCATTGGAAAGATCTTGTTGGTAGTTTCTTAAAAGATCATATTTTCGTCCATAGTAGTAGGTTCAAAGATACATTTATAAACTTTTTAACATAAATTTTTATGTTATTTTCAAGTCTATGAGACATGGAAACTTGAGACATTTAAATTAAAATAAATAATTCATAGTATAATGGTAACTTAAAAATCATAGCTGGTTTGCATGTGTGGCATTTGATCACAGTAACCACAAAGTCGGAGGTTCTATATGTCCTTTTAGTGTTTTCAATCATTTTTAAACTTTTTAATTTTATGCTTTGGTCCTTCTATGCAACTTTGGAAATATTATATGTCAATTATTAGAAGTTGACTAACATTCTTTAAATTATTTTAATTCTCTGATGTGAGTATAAAGGCTACAAAAATCATCAATTTTCTTAAAACTGCATGTACTATTTCATTATTTATGATAAAAGTATTGTTAAGCCTTTTCACGGTAAGGGGGTCATCAATGCACCCCAAGGGAAAATATCGAGTATTATTCCATAATGTCTAATAAATCTTCTAATCATTAGAAAAAAAGATCATTATTCTTTGTATTTTAAGTAGAATACATTCTTTCAAAAACATATACAACTACAAAGGGGTGTGTCTAAGACACATTTTCAATATAGTTATCTATGAAAGTACACTTAATATAATTCATAATGTATAATTTGTATAATGCGAGAGGATATTTATAAGAAAATTTGTATGTATCCATTTTAGACCAACATGAGCATTGTAATCAACTTGAAAGTCTATACTCTCCATAATATTTTTAATCAATGCAAAATTGATGTCAAATTTATCTAGAAAAATAACTTTGAAAAGTAGTTGTTGAAATATTCTATTACTAGCCATTGGACAATCTTGTTACTAGACGTTTAAGAGATCACGCTTATATTAATACTCAATTTAAAAATACATATGTTGTAACCTTTTGACATAGATTTGATTGTTATTTTCAATTTTGTGTGGTATTGAAATTTTAGTTATTTAGATTAATATAAATAAACTAAATTGCAAGGTTAGCTGGAGTAGCTCAGTTGGTTAGAGCGTGTGGCTGTTAACCACAAGGTCGGAGGTTCATCCCCTCCTTCTAGCGTTTTCTTTCATTATTCAAATATTTAAATTTGTGATGACGTCTTTCGATTGGACTTATAAAATAATCTATCTTAGTTATAGGAAGTTGATTACAATTAGAAAAATTATATTATTATCAATTTTCTTTTATGAATTTTCAAGAAAGCCTATTGTAAGTATTTAAATAAATACCGATCTACCAATAGCTGCCACAACTACAAAGTGTTTCTCTAGGACTAGTTTTCAATAAAATTATCTAGGAAGGGATATTAGAAATTATTCAGAAACTTCAACTTATTTTTGAAAGATGATATTTGTTAGACGTCTTGTTTGCGTTGCCACTTTGGACCACCATGCAGAGTTTCTTCAACTTGAACTTCAGTTAGGTCCAACGCAATTTTTCATCAATATGAAAGTGATGTTAAATTTAATTTAAATATATCTTAAAAAAATAGTCGTTGAAATATCATTTTACTAGTCATTGGAAAGATCTTGTTGGTAGTTTCTTAAAAGATCATATTTTCGTCCATAGTAGTAGGTTCAAAGATACATTTATAAACTTTTTAACATAAATTTTTATGTTATTTTCAAGTCTATGAGACATGGAAACTTGAGACATTTAAATTAAAATAAATAATTCATAGTATAATGGTAACTTAAAAATCATAGCTGGTTTGCATGTGTGGCATTTGATCACAGTAACCACAAAGTCGGAGGTTCTATATGTCCTTTTAGTGTTTTCAATCATTTTTAAACTTTTTAATTTTATGCTTTGGTCCTTCTATGCAACTTTGGAAATATTATATGTCAATTATTAGAAGTTGACTAACATTCTTTAAATTATTTTAATTCTCTGATGTGAGTATAAAGGCTACAAAAATCATCAATTTTCTTAAAACTGCATGTACTATTTCATTATTTATGATAAAAGTATTGTTAAGCCTTTTCACGGTAAGGGGGTCATCAATGCACCCCAAGGGAAAATATCGAGTATTATTCCATAATGTCTAATAAATCTTCTAATCATTAGAAAAAAAGATCATTATTCTTTGTATTTTAAGTAGAATACATTCTTTCAAAAACATATACAACTACAAAGGGGTGTGTCTAAGACACATTTTCAATATAGTTATCTATGAAAGTACACTTAATATAATTCATAATGTATAATTTGTATAATGCGAGAGGATATTTATAAGAAAATTTGTATGTATCCATTTTAGACCAACATGAGCATTGTAATCAACTTGAAAGTCTATACTCTCCATAATATTTTTAATCAATGCAAAATTGATGTCAAATTTATCTAGAAAAATAACTTTGAAAAGTAGTTGTTGAAATATTCTATTACTAGCCATTGGACAATCTTGTTACTAGACGTTTAAGAGATCACGCTTATATTAATACTCAATTTAAAAATACATATGTTGTAACCTTTTGACATAGATTTGATTGTTATTTTCAATTTTGTGTGGTATTGAAATTTTAGTTATTTAGATTAATATAAATAAACTAAATTGCAAGGTTAGCTGGAGTAGCTCAGTTGGTTAGAGCGTGTGGCTGTTAACCACAAGGTCGGAGGTTCATCCCCTCCTTCTAGCGTTTTCTTTCATTATTCAAATATTTAAATTTGTGATGACGTCTTTCGATTGGACTTATAAAATAATCTATCTTAGTTATAGGAAGTTGATTACAATTAGAAAAATTATATTATTATCAATTTTCTTTTATGAATTTTCAAGAAAGCCTATTGTAAGTATTTAAATAAATACCGACTCTACCAATAGCTGCCACAACTACAAAGTGTTTGTCTAGGACTAGTTTTGAATAAAATTATCTAGGCAGGGATATTAGAAATTATTCAGAAACTTCAACTTATTTTTGAAAGATGATATTTGTTAGACGTCTTGTTTGCGTAGCCACTTTGGACCACCGTGGAGAGTTTCTTCAACTTGAACTTCAGTTAGGTCCAACGCAATTTTTCATCAATATGAAAGTGATGTTAAATTTAATTTAAATATATCTTAAAAAAATAGTCGTTGAAATATCATTTTACTAGTCATTGGAAAGATCTTGTTACTAGTTTCTGAAAAGATCATATTTTCGTCCATAGTAGTAGGTTCAAAGATACATTTATAAACTTTTTAACATAAATTTTTATGTTATTTTCAAGTCTATGAGACATGGAAACTTGAGACATTTAAATTAAAATAAATAATTCATAGTATAATGGTAACTTAAAAATCATAGTTGGTTTGCATGTGTGGCATTTGATCACAGTAACCACAAAGTCGGAGGTTCTATATGTCCTTTTAGTGTTTTCAATCATTTTTAAACTTTTTAATTTTATGCTTTGGTCCTTCTATGCAACTTTGGAAATATTATATGTCAATTATTAGAAGTTGACTAACATTCTTTAAATTATTTTAATTCTCTGATGTGAGTATAAAGGCTACAAAAATCATCAATTTTCTTAAAACTGCATGTACTATTTCATTATTTATGATAAAAGTATTGTTAAGCCTTTTCACGGTAAGGGGGTCATCAATGCACCCCAAGGGAAAATATCGAGTATTATTCAATAATGTCTAATAAATCTTCTAATCATTAGAAAAAAAGATCATTATTCCTTGTATTTTAAGTAGAATACATTCTTTCAAAAACATATACAACTACAAAGGGGTGTGTCTAAGACACATTTTCAATATAGTTATCTATGAAAGTACACTTAATATAATTCATAATGTATAATTTGTATAATGCGAGAGGATATTTATAAGAAAATTTGTATGTATCCATTTTAGACCAACATGAGCATTGTAATCAACTTGAAAGTCTATACTCTCCATAATATTTTTAATCAATGCAAAATTGATGTCAAATTTATCTAGAAAAATAACTTTGAAAAGTAGTTGTTGAAATATTCTATTACTAGCCATTGGACAATCTTGTTACTAGACGTTTAAGAGATCACGCTTATATTAATACTCAATTTAAAAATACATATGTTGTAATCTTTTGACATAGATTTGATTGTTATTTTCAATTTTGTGTGGTATTGAAATTTTAGTTATTTAGATTAATATAAATAAACTAAATTGCAAGGATAGCTGGAGTAGCTCAGTTGGTTAGAGCGTGTGGCTGTTAACCACAAGGTCGGACGTTCATCCCCTCCTTCTAGCGTTTTCTTTCATTATTCAAATATTTAAATTTGTGATGACGTCTTTCCATTGGACTTATAAAATAATCTATCTTAGTTATAGGAAGTTGATTACAATTAGAAAAATTATATTATTATCAATTTTCTTTTATGAATTTTCAAGAAAGCCTATTGTAAGTATTTAAATAAATACCGACTCTACCAATAGCTGCCACAACTACAAAGTGTTTGTCTAGGACTAGTTTTGAATAAAATTATCTAGGCAGGGATATTAGAAATTATTCAGAAACTTCAACTTATTTTTGAAAGATGATATTTGTTAGACGTATTGTTTGCGTAGCCACTTTGGACCACCATGGAGAGTTTCTTCAACTTGAACTTCAGTTAGGTCCAACGCAATTTTTCATCAATATGAAAGTGATGTTAAATTTAATTTAAATATATCTTAAAAAAATAGTCGTTGAAATATCATTTTACTAGTCATTGGAAAGATCTTGTTGCTAGTTTCTGAAAAGATCATATTTTCGTCCATAGTAGTAGGTTCAAAGATACATTTATAAACTTTTTAACATAAATTTTTATGTTATTTTCAAGTCTATGAGACATGGAAACTTGAGACATTTAAATTAAAATAAATAATTCATATTATAATGGTAACTTAAAAATCATAGCTGGTTTGCATGTGTGGCATTTGATCACAGTAACCACAAAGTCGGAGGTTCTATATGTCCTTTTAGTGTTTTCAATCATTTTTAAACTTTTTAATTTTATGCTTTGGTCCTTCTATGTAACTTTGGAAATATTATATGTCAATTATTAGAAGTTGACTAACATTCTCTAAATTATTTTAATTCTCTGATGTGGGTATAAAGGCTACAAAAATCATCAATTTTCTTAAAACTGCATGTACTATTTCATTATTTATGATAAAAGTATTGTTAAGGCTTTTCACGGTAAGGGGGTCATCAATGCACCCCAAGAGAAAATATCGAGTATTATTCCATAATGTCTAATAAATTTTCTAATCATTAGAAAAAAAGATCATTATTCTTTGTATTTTAAGTAGAATACATTCTTTCAAAAACATATACAACTACAAAGGGCTGTGTCTAAGACACATTTTCAATATATTTATCTATGAAAGTACACTTAATATAATTCATAATGTATAATTTGTATAATGCGAGAGGATATTTATAAGAAAATTTGTATGTATCCATTTTAGACCAACATGAGCATTGTAATCAACTTGAAAGTCTATACTCTCCATAATATTTTTAATCAATGCAAAATTGATGTCAAATTTATCTAGAAAAATAACTTTGAAAAGTTGTTGTTGAAATATTCTATTACTAGCCATTGGACAATCTTGTTACTAGACGTTTAAGAGATCACGCTTATATTAATACTCAATTTAAAAATACATATGTTGTAACCTTTTGACATAGATTTGATTGTTATTTTCAATTTTGTGTGGTATTGGAATTTTAGTTATTTAGATTAATATAAATAAACTAAATTGCAAGGTTAGCTGGAGTAGCTCAGTTGGTTAGAGCGTGCGGCTGTTAACCACAATGTTGCAGGTTCATCCCCTCCTTCTAGCGTTTTCTTTCATTATTCAAATACTTAAATTTGTGATGACGTCTTTCCATTGGACTTATAAAATAATCTATCTTAGTTATAGGAAGTTGATTACAATTAGAAAAATTATATTATTATCAATTTTCTTTTAAGAATTTTCAAGAAAGCCTATTTATTGTAAGTATTTAAATAAATATCGAGTCTACCAATAGCTGCCACAACTACAAAGTGTTTGTCTAGGACTAGTTTTGAATAAAATTATCTAGGCAGGGATATTAGAAATGATTCAGAAACTTCAACTTATTTTTGAAAGATGATATTTGTTAGACGTCTTGTTTGCGTAGCCACTTTGGACCACCATGGAGAGTTTCTTCAACTTGAACTTCAGTTAGGTCCAACGCATATTTTCATCAATATGAAAGTGATGTTAAATTTAATTTAAATATATCTTAAAAAAATAGTCGTTGAAATATCATTTTACTAGTCATTGGAAAGATCTTGTTGGTAGTTTCTGAAAAGATCATATTTTCGTCCATAGTAGTAGGTACAAAGATACATTTATAAACTTTTTAACATAAATTTTTATGTTATTTTCAAGTCTATGAGACATGGAAACTTGAGACATTTAAATTAAAATAAATAATTCATAGTATAATGGTAACTTAAAAATCATAGCTGGTTTGCATGTGTGGCATTTGATCACAGTAACCACAAAGTCGGAGGTTCAATATGTCCTTTTAGTGTTTTCACTCATTTTTAAACTTTTTAATTTTATGCTTTGGTCCTTCTATGCAACTTTGGAAATATTATATGTCAATTATTAGAAGTTGACTAACATTCTCTAAATTATTTTAATTCTCTGATGTGGGTATAAAGGCTACAAAAATCATCAATTTTCTTAAAACTGCATGTACTATTTCATTATTTATGATAAAAGTATTGTTAAGCCTTTTCACAGTAAGGGGGTCATCAATGCACCCCAAGGGAAAATATCGAGTATTATTCCATAATGTCTAATAAATCTTCTAATCATTAGAAAAAAAGATCATTATTCTTTGTATTTTAAGTAGAATACATTCTTTCAAAAACATATACAACTACAAAGGGCTGTGTCTAAGACACATTTTCAATATAGTTATCTATGAAAGTACACTTAATATAATTCATAATGTATAATTTGTATAATGCGAGAGGATATTTATAAGAAAATTTGTATGTATCCATTTTAGACCAACATGAGCATTGTAATAAACTTGAAAGTCTATACTCTCCATAATATTTTTAATCAATGCAAAATTGATGTCAAATTTATCTAGAAAAATAACTTTGAAAAGTAGTTGTTGAAATATTCTATTACTAGCCATTGGACAATCTTGTTACTAGACGTTTAAGAGATCACGCTTATATTAATACTCAATTTAAAAATACATATGTTGTAACCTTTTGACATAGATTTGATTGTTATTTTCAATTTTGTGTGTTATTGAAATTTTAGTTATTTAGATTAATATAAATAAACTAAATTGCAAGGTTAGCTGGAGTAGCTCAGTTGGTTAGAGGGTGTGGCTGTTAACCACAAGGTCGGAGGTTCATCCCCTCCTTCTAGCGTTTTCTTTCATTATTCAAATATTTAAATTTGTGATGATGTCTTTCCATTGGACTTATAAAATAATCTATCTTAGTTATAGGAAGTTGATTACAATTAGAAAAATTATATTATTATCAATTTTCTTTTAGGAATTTTCAAGAAAGCCTATTGTAAGTATTTAAATAAATACCGAGTCTACCAATAGCTGCCACAACTACAAAGTGTTTGTCTAGGACTAGTTTTGAATAAAATTATCTAGGCAGGGATATTAGAAATGATTCAGAAACTTCAACTTAGTTTTGAAATATGATATTTGTTAGACGTCTTGTTTGCGTAGCCACTTTAGAAAGTGATGTTAAATTTAATTTAAATATATCTTAAAAAAATAGTCGTTGAAATATCATTTTACTAGTCATTGGAAAGATCTTGTTGGTAGTTTCTGAAAAGATCATATTTTCGTCCATAGTAGTAGGTTCAAAGATACATTTATAAACTTTTTAACATAAATTTTTATGTTATTTTCATGTCTATGAGACATGGAAACTTGAGACATTTAAATTAAAATAAATAATTCATAGTATAATGGTAACTTAAAAACCATAGCTGGTTTGCATGTGTGGCATTTGATCACAGTAACCACAAAGTCGGAGGTTCAATATGTCCTTTTAGTGTTTTCAATCATTTTTAAACTTTTTAATTTTATGCTTTGGTCCTTCTATGCAACTTTGGAAATATTATATGTCAATTATTAGAAGTTGACTAACATTCTCTAAATTATTTTAATTCTCTGATGTGGATATAAAGGCTACAAAAATCATCAATTTTCTTAAAACTGCATGTACTATTTCATTATTTATGATAAAAGTATTGTTAAGCCTTTTCACGGTAAGTGGGTCATCAATGCACCCCAAGGGAAAATATCGAGTATTATTCCATAATGTCTAATAAATCTTCTAATCATTAGAAAAAAAGATCATTATTCTTTGTATTTTAAGTAGAATACATTCTTTCAAAAACATATACAACTACAAAGGGGTGTGTCTAAGACACATTTTCAATATAGTTATCTATGAAAGTACACTTAATATAATTCATAATGTATAATTTGTATAATGCGAGAGGATATTTATAAGAAAATTTGTATGTATCCATTTTAGACCAACATGAGCATTGTAATCAACTTGAAAGTCTATACTCTCCATAATATTTTTAATCAATGCAAAATTGATGTCAAATTTATCTAGAAAAATAACTTTGAAAAGTAGTTGTTGAAATATTCTATTACTAGCCATTGGACAATCTTGTTACTAGACGTTTAAAAGATCACGCTTATATTAATACTCAATTTAAAAATACATATGTTGTAACCTTTTGACATAGATTTGATTGTTATTTTCAATTTTGTGTGGTATTGGAATTTTAGTTATTTAGATTAATATAAATAAACTAAATTGCAAGGTTAGCTGGAGTAGCTCAGTTGGTTAGAGCGTGCGGCTGTTAACCACAAGGTTGGAGGTTCATCCCCTCCTTCTAGCATTTTCTTTCATTATTCAAATACTTAAATTTGTGATGACGTCTTTCCATTGGACTTATAAAATAATCTATCTTAGTTATAGGAAGTTGATTACAATTAGAAAAATTATATTATTATCAATTTTCTTTTAAGAATTTTCAAGAAAGCCTATTTATTGTAAGTATTTAAATAAATACCGAGTCTACCAATAGCTGCCACAACTACAAAGTGTTTGTCTAGGACTAGTTTTGAATAAAATTATCTAGGCAGGGATATTAAAAATGATTCAGAAACTTCAACTTATTTTTGAAAGATGACATTTGTTAGACGTCTTGTTTGCGTAGCCACTTTGGACCACCATGGAGAGTTTCTTCAACTTGAACTTCAGTTAGGTCCAACGCATATTTTCATCAATATGAAAGTGATGTTAAATTTAATTTAAATATATCTTAAAAAAATAGTCGTTGAAATATCATTTTACTAGTCATTGGAAAGATCTTGTTGGTAGTTTCTGAAAAGATCATATTTTCGTCCATAGTAGTAGGTTCAAAGATACATTTATAAACTTTTTAACATAAATTTTTATGTTATTTTCAAGTCTATGAGACATGGAAACTTGAGACATTTAAATTAAAATAAATAATTCATAGTATAATGGTAACTTTAAAATCATAGCTGGTTTGCATGTGTGGCATTTGATCACAGTAACCAGAAAGTCGGAGGTTCAATATGTCCTTTTAGTGTTTTCAATCATTTTTAAACTTTTTAATTTTATGCTTTGGTCCTTCTATGCAACTTTGGAAATATTATATGTCAATTATTAGAAGTTGACTAACATTCTCTAAATTATTTTAATTCTCTGATGTGGATATAAAGGCTACAAAAATCATCAATTTTCTTAAAACTGCATGTACTATTTCATTATTTATGATAAAAGTATTGTTAAGCCTTTTCACGGTAAGTGGGTCATCAATGCACCCCAAGGGAAAATATCGAGTATTATTCCATAATGTCTAATAAATCTTCTAATCATTAGAAAAAAAGATCATTATTCTTTGTATTTTAAGTAGAATACATTCTTTCAAAAACATATACAACTACAAAGGGGTGTGTCTAAGACACATTTTCAATATAGTTATCTATGAAAGTACACTTAATATAATTCATAATGTATAATTTGTATAATGCGAGAGGATATTTATAAGAAAATTTGTATGTATCCATTTTAGACCAACATGAGCATTGTAATCAACTTGAAAGTCTATACTCTCCATAATATTTTTAATCAATGCAAAATTGATGTCAAATTTATCTAGAAAAATAACTTTGAAAAGTAGTTGTTGAAATATTCTATTACTACCCATTGGACAATCTTGTTACTAGACGTTTAAGAGATCACGCTTATATTAATACTCAATTTAAAAATACATATGTTGTAACCTTTTGACATAGATTTGATTGTTATTTTCAATTTTGTGTGGTATTGGAATTTTAGTTATTTAGATTAATATAAATAAACTAAATTGCAAGGTTAGCTGGAGTAGCTCAGTTGGTTAGAGCGTGCGGCTGTTAACCACAAGGTTGGAGGTTCATCCCCTCCTTCTAGCCTTTTCTTTCATTATTCAAATACTTAAATTTGTGATGACGTCTTTCCATTGGACTTATAAAATAATCTATCTTAGTTATAGGAAGTTGATTACAATTAGAAAAATTATATTATTATAAATTTTCTTTTAAGAATTTTCAAGAAAGCCTATTTATTGTAAGTATTTAAATAAATACCAAGTCTACCAATAGCTGCCACAACTACAAAGTGTTTGTCTAGGACTAGTTTTGAATAAAATTATCTAGGCAGGGATATTAGAAATGATTCAGAAACTTCAACTTATTTTTGAAAGATGACATTTGTTAGACGTCTTGTTTGCGTAGCCACTTTGGACCACCATGAAGAGTTTCTTCAACTTGAACTTCAGTTAGGTCCAACGCATATTTTCATCAATATGAAAATGATGTTAAATTTAATTTAAATATATCTTAAAAAAATAGTCGTTGAAATATCATTTTACTAGTCATTGGAAAGATCTTGTTGGTAGTTTCTGAAAAGATCATATTTTCGTCCATAGTAGTAGGTTCAAAGATACATTTATAAACTTTTTAACATAAATTTTTATGTTATTTTCAAGTCTATGAGACATGGAAACTTGAGACATTTAAATTAAAATAAATAATTCATAGTATAATGGTAACTTAAAAATCATAGCTGGTTTGCATGTGTGGCATTTGATCACAGTAACCACAAAGTCGGAGGTTCAATATGTCCTTTTAGTGTTTTCAATCATTTTTAAACTTTTTAATTTTATGCTTTGGTCCTTCTATGCAACTTTGGAAATATTATATGTCAATTATTAGAAGTTGACTAACATTCTCTAAATTATTTTAATTCTCTGATGTGGGTATAAAGGCTACAAAAATCATCAATTTTCTTAAAACTGCATGTACTATTTCATTATTTATGATAAAAGTATTGTTAAGCCTTTTCACGGTAAGGGGGTCATCAATGCACCCCAAGGGAAAATATCGAGTATTATTCCATAATGTCTAATAAATCTTCTAATCATTAGAAAAAAAGATCATTATTCTTTGTATTTTAAGTAGAATACATTCTTTCAAAAACATATACAACTACAAAGGGGTGTGTCTAAGACACATTTTCAATATAGTTATCTATGAAAGTACACTTAATATAATTCATAATGTATAATTTGTATAATGCGAGAGGATATTTATAAGAAAATTTGTATGTATCCATTTTAGACCAACATGAGCATTGTAATAAACTTGAAAGTCTATACTCTCCATAATATTTTTAATCAATGCAAAATTGATGTCAAATTTATCTAGAAAAATAACTTTGAAAAGTAGTTGTTGAAATATTCTATTATTAGCCATTGGACAATCTTGTTACTAGACGTTTAAGAGATCACGCTTATATTAATACTCAATTTAAAAATACATATGTTGTAACCTTTTGACATATATTTGATTGTTATTTTCAATTTTGTGTGGTATTGAAATTTTAGTTATTTAGATTAATATAAATAAACTAAATTGCAAGGTTAGCTGGAGTAGCTCAGTTGGTTAGAGGGTGTGGCTGTTAACCACAAGGTCGGAGGTTCATCCCCTCCTTCTAGCGTTTTCTTTCATTATTCAAATATTTAAATTTGTGATGACGTCTTTCCATTGGACTTATAAAATAATCTATCTTAGTTAGAGGAAGTTGATTACAATTAGAAAAATTATATTATTATCAATTTTCTTTTAGGAATTTTCAAGAAAGCCTATTGTAAGTATTTAAATAAATACCGAGTCTACCAATAGGTGCCACAACTACAAAGTGTTTGTCTAGGACTAGTTTTGAATAAAATTATCTAGGCAGGGATATTAGAAATGATTCAGAAACTTCAACTTATTTTTGAAAGATGATATTTGTTAGACGTCTTGTTTGCGTAGCCACTTTAGAAAGTGATGTTAAATTTAATTTAAATATATCTTAAAAAAATAGTCGTTGAAATATCATTTTACTAGTCATTGGAAAGATCTTGTTGCTAGTTTCTGAAAAGATCATATTTTCGTCCATAGTAGTAGATTCAAAGATACATTTATAAACTTTTTAACATAAATGTTTATGTTATTTTCAAGTCTATGAGACATGGAAACTTGAGACATTTAAATTAAAATAAATAATTCATAGTATAATGGTAACTTTAAAATCATAGCTGGTTTGCATGTGTGGCATTTGATCACAGTAACCAGAAAGTCGGAGGTTCAATATGTCCTTTTAGTGTTTTCAATCATTTTTAAACTTTTTAATTTTATGCTTTGGTCCTTCTATGCAACTTTGGAAATATTATATGTCAATTATTAGAAGTTGACTAACATTCTCTAAATTATTTTAATTCTCTGATGTGGATATAAAGGCTACAAAAATCATCAATTTTCTTAAAACTGCATGTACTATTTCATTATTTATGATAAAAGTATTGTTAAGCCTTTTCACGGTAAGTGGGTCATCAATGCACCCTAAGGGAAAATATCGAGTATTATTCCATAATGTCTAATAAATCTTCTAATCATTAGAAAAAAAGATCATTATTCTTTGTATTTTAAGTAGAATACATTCTTTCAAAAACATATACAACTACAAAGGGGTGTGTCTAAGACACATTTTCAATATAGTTATCTATGAAAGTACACTTAATATAATTCATAATGTATAATTTGTATAATGCGAGAGGATATTTATAAGAAAATTTGTATGTATCCATTTTAGACCAACATGAGCATTGTAATCAACTTGAAAGTCTATACTCTCCATAATATTTTTAATCAATGCAAAATTGATGTCAAATTTATGTAGAAAAATAACTTTGAAAAGTAGTTGTTGAAATATTCTATTACTACCCATTGGACAATCTTGTTACTAGACGTTTAAGAGATCACGCTTATATTAATACTCAATTTAAAAATACATATGTTGTAACCTTTTGACATAGATTTGATTGTTATTTTCAATTTTGTGTGGTATTGGAATTTTAGTTATTTAGATTAATATAAATAAACTAAATTGCAAGGTTAGCTGGAGTAGCTCAGTTGGTTAGAGCGTGCGGCTGTTAACCACAAGGTTGGAGGTTCATCCCCTCCTTCTAGCGTTTTCTATCATTATTCAAATACTTAAATTTGTGATGACGTCTTTCCATTGGACTTATAAAATAATCTATCTTAGTTATAGGAAGTTGATTACAATTAGAAAAATTATATTATTATCAATTTTCTTTTAAGAATTTTATTGTAAGTATTTAAATAAATACCGAGTCTACCAATAGCTGCCACAACTACAAAGTGTTTGTCTAGGACTAGTTTTGAATAAAATTATCTAGGCAGGGATATTAGAAATGATTCAGAAACTACAACTTATTTTTGAAAGATGATATTTGTTAGACGTCTTGTTTGCGTAGCCACTTTGGACCACCATGGAGAGTTTCTTCAACTTGAACTTCAGTTAGGTCCAACACATATTTTCATCAATATGAAAGTGATGTTAAATTTAATTTAAATATATCTTAAAAAAATAGTCGTTGAAATATCATTTTACTAGTCATTGGAAAGATCTTGTTGGTAGTTTCTGAAAAGATCATATTTTCGTCCATAGTAGTAGGTTCAAAGATACATTTATAAACTTTTTAACATAAATTTTTATGTTATTTTCAAGTCTATGAGACATGGAAACTTGAGACATTTAAATTAAAATAAATAATTCATAGTATAATGGTAACTTAAAAATCATAGCTGGTTTGCATGTGTGGCATTTGATCACAGTAACCACAAAGTCGGAGGTTCAATATGTCCTTTTAGTGTTTTCAATCATTTTTAAACTTTTTAATTTTATGCTTTGGTCCTTCTATGCAACTTTGGAAATATTATATGTCAATTATTAGAAGTTGACTAACATTCTCTAAATTATTTTAATTCTCTGATGTGGATATAAAGGCTACAAAAATCATCAATTTTCTTAAAACTGCATGTACTATTTCATTATTTATGATAAAAGTATTGTTAAGCCTTTTCACGGTAAGTGGGTCATCAATGCACCCCAAGGGAAAATATCGAGTATTATTCCATAATGTCTAATAAATCTTCTAATCATTAGAAAAAAAGATCATTATTCTTTGTATTTTAAGTAGAATACATTCTTTCAAAAACATATACAACTACAAAGGGGTGTGTCTAAGACACATTTTCAATATAGTTATCTATGAAAGTACACTTAATATAATTCATAATGTATAATTTGTATAATGCGAGAGGATATTTATAAGAAAATTTGTATGTATCCATTTTAGACCAACATGAGCATTGTAATCAACTTGAAAGTCTATACTCTCCATAATATTTTTAATCAATGCAAAATTGATGTCAAATTTATCTAGAAAAATAACTTTGAAAAGTAGTTGTTGAAATATTCTATTACTAGCCATTGGACAATCTTGTTACTAGACGTTTAAGAGATCACACTTATATTAATACTCAATTTAAAAATACATATGTTGTAACCTTTTGACATAGATTTGATTGTTATTTTCAATTTTGTGTGGTATTGGAATTTTAGTTATTTAGATTAATATAAATAAACTAAATTGCAAGGTTAGCTGGAGTAGCTCAGTTGGTTAGAGCGTGCGGCTGTTAACCACAAGGTTGGAGGTTCATCCCCTCCTTCTAGCGTTTTCTATCATTATTCAAATACTTAAATTTGTGATGACGTCTTTCCATTGGACTTATAAAATAATCTATCTTAGTTATAGGAAGTTGATTACAATTAGAAAAATTATATTATTATCAATTTTCTTTTAAGAATTTTCAAGAAAGCCTATTTATTGTAAGTATTTAAATAAATACTGAGTCTACCAATAGCTGCCACAACTACAAAGTGTTTGTCTAGGACTAGTTTTGAATAAAATTATCTAGGCAGGGATATTAGAAATGATTCAGAAACTTCAACTTATTTTTGAAAGATGACATTTGTTAGACGTCTTGTTTGCGTAGCCACTTTGGACCACCATGGAGAGTTTCTTCAACTTGAACTTCAGTTAGGTCCAACGCATATTTTCATCAATATGAAAGTGATGTTAAATTTAATTTAAATATATCTTAAAAAAATAGTCGTTGAAATATCATTTTACTAGTCATTGGAAAGATCTTGTTGGTAGTTTCTGAAAAGATCATATTTTTGTCCATAGTAGTAGGTTCAAAGATACATTTATAAACTTTTTAACATAAATTTTTATGTTATTTTCAAGTCTATGAGACATGGAAACTTGAGACATTTAAATTAAAATAAATAATTCATAGTATAATGGTAACTTAAAAATCATAGCTGGTTTGCATGTGTGGCATTTGATCACAGTAACCACAAAGTCGGAGGTTCAATATGTCCTTTTAGTGTTTTCAATCATTTTTAAACTTTTTAATTTTATGCTTTGGTCCTTCTATGCAACTTTGGAAATATTATATGTCAATTATTAGAAGTTGACTAACATTCTCTAAATTATTTTAATTCTCTGATGTGGATATAAAGGCTACAAAAATCATCAATTTTCTTAAAACTGTATGTACTATTTCATTATTTATGATAAAAGTATTGTTAAGCCTTTTCACGGTAAGTGGGTCATCAATGCACCCCAAGGGAAAATATCGAGTATTATTCCATAATGTCTAATAAATCTTCTAATCATTAGAAAAAAAGATCATTATTCTTTGTATTTTAAGTAGAATACATTCTTTCAAAAACATATACAACTACAAAGGGGTGTGTCTAAGACACATTTTCAATATAGTTATCTATGAAAGTACACTTAATATAATTCATAATGTATAATTTGTATAATGCGAGAGGATATTTATAAGAAAATTTGTATGTATCCATTTTAGACCAACATGAGCATTGTAATCAACTTGAAAGTCTATACTCTCCATAATATTTTTAATCAATGCAAAATTGATGTCAAATTTATCTAGAAAAATAACTTTGAAAAGTAGTTGTTGAAATATTCTATTACTAGCCATTGGACAATCTTGTTACTAGACGTTTAAGAGATCACGCTTATATTAATACTCAATTTAAAAATACATATGTTGTAACCTTTTGACATAGATTTGATTGTTATTTTCAATTTTGTGTGGTATTGGAATTTTAGTTATTTAGATTAATATAAATAAACTAAATTGCAAGGTTAGCTGGAGTAGCTCAGTTGGTTAGAGCGTGCGGCTGTTAACCACAAGGTTGGAGGTTCATCCCCTCCTTCTAGCGTTTTCTATCATTATTCAAATACTTAAATTTGTGATGACGTCTTTCCATTGGACTTATAAAATAATCTATCTTAGTTATAGGAAGTTGATTACAATTAGAAAAATTATATTATTATCAATTTTCTTTTAAGAATTTTCAAGAAAGCCTATTTATTGTAAGTATTTAAATAAATACTGAGTCTACCAATAGCTGCCACAACTACAAAGTGTTTGTCTAGGACTAGTTTTGAATAAAATTATCTAGGCAGGGATATTAGAAATGATTCAGAAACTTCAACTTATTTTTGAAAGATGACATTTGTTAGACGTCTTGTTTGCGTAGCCACTTTGGACCACCATGGAGAGTTTCTTCAACTTGAACTTCAGTTAGGTCCAACGCATATTTTCATCAATATGAAAGTGATGTTAAATTTAATTTAAATATATCTTAAAAAAATAGTCGTTGAAATATCATTTTACTAGTCATTGGAAAGATCTTGTTGGTAGTTTCTGAAAAGATCATATTTTTGTCCATAGTAGTAGGTTCAAAGATACATTTATAAACTTTTTAACATAAATTTTTATGTTATTTTCAAGTCTATGAGACATGGAAACTTGAGACATTTAAATTAAAATAAATAATTCATAGTATAATGGTAACTTAAAAATCATAGCTGGTTTGCATGTGTGGCATTTGATCACAGTAACCACAAAGTCGGAGGTTCAATATGTCCTTTTAGTGTTTTCAATCATTTTTAAACTTTTTAATTTTATGCTTTGGTCCTTCTATGCAACTTTGGAAATATTATATGTCAATTATTAGAAGTTGACTAACATTCTCTAAATTATTTTAATTCTCTGATGTGGATATAAAGGCTACAAAAATCATCAATTTTCTTAAAACTGTATGTACTATTTCATTATTTATGATAAAAGTATTGTTAAGCCTTTTCACGGTAAGTGGGTCATCAATGCACCCCAAGGGAAAATATCGAGTATTATTCCATAATGTCTAATAAATCTTCTAATCATTAGAAAAAAAGATCATTATTCTTTGTATTTTAAGTAGAATACATTCTTTCAAAAACATATACAACTACAAAGGGGTGTGTCTAAGACACATTTTCAATATAGTTATCTATGAAAGTACACTTAATATAATTCATAATGTATAATTTGTATAATGCGAGAGGATATTTATAAGAAAATTTGTATGTATCCATTTTAGACCAACATGAGCATTGTAATCAACTTGAAAGTCTATACTCTCCATAATATTTTTAATCAATGCAAAATTGATGTCAAATTTATCTAGAAAAATAACTTTGAAAAGTAGTTGTTGAAATATTCTATTACTAGCCATTGGACAATCTTGTTACTAGACGTTTAAGAGATCACGCTTATATTAATACTCAATTTAAAAATACATATGTTGTAACCTTTTGACATAGATTTGATTGTTATTTTCAATTTTGTGTGGTATTGGAATTTTAGTTATTTAGATTAATATAAATAAACTAAATTGCAAGGTTAGCTGGAGTAGCTCAGTTGGTTAGAGCGTGCGGCTGTTAACCACAAGGTTGGAGGTTCATCCCCTCCTTCTAGCGTTTTCTATCATTATTCAAATACTTAAATTTGTGATGACGTCTTTCCATTGGACTTATAAAATAATCTATCTTAGTTATAGGAAGTTGATTACAATTAGAAAAATTATATTATTATCAATTTTCTTTTAAGAATTTTCAAGAAAGCCTATTTATTGTAAGTATTTAAATAAATACTGAGTCTACCAATAGCTGCCACAACTACAAAGTGTTTGTCTAGGACTAGTTTTGAATAAAATTATCTAGGCAGGGATATTAGAAATGATTCAGAAACTTCAACTTATTTTTGAAAGATGACATTTGTTAGACGTCTTGTTTGCGTAGCCACTTTGGACCACCATGGAGAGTTTCTTCAACTTGAACTTCAGTTAGGTCCAACGCATATTTTCATCAATATGAAAGTGATGTTAAATTTAATTTAAATATATCTTAAAAAAATAGTCGTTGAAATATCATTTTACTAGTCATTGGAAAGATCTTGTTGGTAGTTTCTGAAAAGATCATATTTTTGTCCATAGTAGTAGGTTCAAAGATACATTTATAAACTTTTTAACATAAATTTTTATGTTATTTTCAAGTCTATGAGACATGGAAACTTGAGACATTTAAATTAAAATAAATAATTCATAGTATAATGGTAACTTAAAAATCATAGCTGGTTTGCATGTGTGGCATTTGATCACAGTAACCACAAAGTCGGAGGTTCAATATGTCCTTTTAGTGTTTTCAATCATTTTTAAACTTTTTAATTTTATGCTTTGGTCCTTCTATGCAACTTTGGAAATATTATATGTCAATTATTAGAAGTTGACTAACATTCTCTAAATTATTTTAATTCTCTGATGTGGATATAAAGGCTACAAAAATCATCAATTTTCTTAAAACTGTATGTACTATTTCATTATTTATGATAAAAGTATTGTTAAGCCTTTTCACGGTAAGTGGGTCATCAATGCACCCCAAGGGAAAATATCGAGTATTATTCCATAATGTCTAATAAATCTTCTAATCATTAGAAAAAAAGATCATTATTCTTTGTATTTTAAGTAGAATACATTCTTTCAAAAACATATACAACTACAAAGGGGTGTGTCTAAGACACATTTTCAATATAGTTATCTATGAAAGTACACTTAATATAATTCATAATGTATAATTTGTATAATGCGAGAGGATATTTATAAGAAAATTTGTATGTATCCATTTTAGACCAACATGAGCATTGTAATCAACTTGAAAGTCTATACTCTCCATAATATTTTTAATCAATGCAAAATTGATGTCAAATTTATCTAGAAAAATAACTTTGAAAAGTAGTTGTTGAAATATTCTATTACTAGCCATTGGACAATCTTGTTACTAGACGTTTAAGAGATCACGCTTATATTAATACTCAATTTAAAAATACATATGTTGTAACCTTTTGACATAGATTTGATTGTTATTTTCAATTTTGTGTGGTATTGGAATTTTAGTTATTTAGATTAATATAAATAAACTAAATTGCAAGGTTAGCTGGAGTAGCTCAGTTGGTTAGAGCGTGCGGCTGTTAACCACAAGGTTGGAGGTTCATCCCCTCCTTCTAGCGTTTTCTATCATTATTCAAATACTTAAATTTGTGATGACGTCTTTCCATTGGACTTATAAAATAATCTATCTTAGTTATAGGAAGTTGATTACAATTAGAAAAATTATATTATTATCAATTTTCTTTTAAGAATTTTCAAGAAAGCCTATTTATTGTAAGTATTTAAATAAATACTGAGTCTACCAATAGCTGCCACAACTACAAAGTGTTTGTCTAGGACTAGTTTTGAATAAAATTATCTAGGCAGGGATATTAGAAATGATTCAGAAACTTCAACTTATTTTTGAAAGATGACATTTGTTAGACGTCTTGTTTGCGTAGCCACTTTGGACCACCATGGAGAGTTTCTTCAACTTGAACTTCAGTTAGGTCCAACGCATATTTTCATCAATATGAAAGTGATGTTAAATTTAATTTAAATATATCTTAAAAAAATAGTCGTTGAAATATCATTTTACTAGTCATTGGAAAGATCTTGTTGGTAGTTTCTGAAAAGATCATATTTTTGTCCATAGTAGTAGGTTCAAAGATACATTTATAAACTTTTTAACATAAATTTTTATGTTATTTTCAAGTCTATGAGACATGGAAACTTGAGACATTTAAATTAAAATAAATAATTCATAGTATAATGGTAACTTAAAAATCATAGCTGGTTTGCATGTGTGGCATTTGATCACAGTAACCACAAAGTCGGAGGTTCAATATGTCCTTTTAGTGTTTTCAATCATTTTTAAACTTTTTAATTTTATGCTTTGGTCCTTCTATGCAACTTTGGAAATATTATATGTCAATTATTAGAAGTTGACTAACATTCTCTAAATTATTTTAATTCTCTGATGTGGATATAAAGGCTACAAAAATCATCAATTTTCTTAAAACTGTATGTACTATTTCATTATTTATGATAAAAGTATTGTTAAGCCTTTTCACGGTAAGTGGGTCATCAATGCACCCCAAGGGAAAATATCGAGTATTATTCCATAATGTCTAATAAATCTTCTAATCATTAGAAAAAAAGATCATTATTCTTTGTATTTTAAGTAGAATACATTCTTTCAAAAACATATACAACTACAAAGGGGTGTGTCTAAGACACATTTTCAATATAGTTATCTATGAAAGTACACTTAATATAATTCATAATGTATAATTTGTATAATGCGAGAGGATATTTATAAGAAAATTTGTATGTATCCATTTTAGACCAACATGAGCATTGTAATCAACTTGAAAGTCTATACTCTCCATAATATTTTTAATCAATGCAAAATTGATGTCAAATTTATCTAGAAAAATAACTTTGAAAAGTAGTTGTTGAAATATTCTATTACTACCCATTGGACAATCTTGTTACTAGACGTTTAAGAGATCACGCTTATATTAATACTCAATTTAAAAATACATATGTTGTAACCTTTTGACATAGATTTGATTGTTATTTTCAATTTTGTGTGGTATTGGAATTTTAGTTATTTAGATTAATATAAATAAACTAAATTGCAAGGTTAGCTGGAGTAGCTCAGTTGGTTAGAGCGTGCGGCTGTTAACCACAAGGTTGGAGGTTCATCCCCTCCTTCTAGTGTTTTCTTTCATTATTCAAATACTTAAATTTGTGATGACGTCTTTCAATTGGACTTATAAAATAATCTATCTTAGTTATAGGAAGTTGATTACAATTATAAAAATTATATTATTATCAATTTTCTTTTAAGAATTTTCAAGAAAGCCTATTTATTGTAAGTATTTAAATAAATACCGAGTCTACCAATAGCTGCCACAACTACAAAGTGTTTGTCTAGGACTAGTTTTGAATAAAATTATCTAGGCAGGGATATTAGAAATGATTCAGAAACTTCAACTTATTTTTGAAAGATGACATTTGTTAGACGTCTTGTTTGCGTAGCCACTTTGGACCACCATGGAGAGTTTCTTCAACTTGAACTTCAGTTAGGTCCAACGCATATTTTCATCAATATGAAAATGATGTTAAATTTAATTTAAATATATCTTAAAAAAATAGTCGTTGAAATATCATTTTACTAGTCATTGGAAAGATCTTGTTGGTAGTTTCTGAAAAGATCATATTTTCGTCCATAGTAGTAGGTTCAAAGATACATTTATAAACTTTTTAACATAAATTTTTATGTTATTTTCAAGTCTATGAGACATGGAAACTTGAGACATTTAAATTAAAATAAATAATTCATAGTATAATGGTAACTTAAAAATCATAGCTGGTTTGCATGTGTGGCATTTGATCACAGTAACCACAAAGTCGGAGGTTCAATATGTCCTTTTAGTGTTTTCAATCATTTTTAAACTTTTTAATTTTATGCTTTGGTCCTTCTATGCAACTTTGGAAATATTATATGTCAATTATTAGAAGTTGACTAACATTCTCTAAATTATTTTAATTCTCTGATGTGGGTATAAAGGCTACAAAAATCATCAATTTTCTTAAAACTGCATGTACTATTTCATTATTTATGATAAAAGTATTGTTAAGCCTTTTCACGGTAAGGGGGTCATCAATGCACCCCAAGGGAAAATATCGAGTATTATTCCATAATGTCTAATAAATCTTCTAATCATTAGAAAAAAAAGATCATTATTCTTTGTATTTTAAGTAGAATACATTCTTTCAAAAACATATACAACTACAAAGGGGTGTGTCTAAGACACATTTTCAATATAGTTATCTATGAAAGTACACTTAATATAATTCATAATGTATAATTTGTATAATGCGAGAGGATATTTATAAGAAAATTTGTATCTATCCATTTTAGACCAACATGAGCATTGTAATAAACTTGAAAGTCTATACTCTCCATAATATTTTTAATCAATGCAAAATTGATGTCAAATTTATCTAGAAAAATAACTTTGAAAAGTAGTTGTTGAAATATTCTATTATTAGCCATTGGACAATCTTGTTACTAGACGTTTAAGAGATCACGCTTATATTAATACTCAATTTAAAAATACATATGTTTAACCTTTTGACATAGATTTGATTGTTATTTTCAATTTTGTGTGGTATTGAAATTTTAGTTATTTAGATTAATATAAATAAACTAAATTGCAAGGTTAGCTGGAGTAGCTCAGTTGGTTAGAGGGTGTGGCTGTTAACCACAAGGTCGGAGGTTCATCCCCTCCTTCTAGCGTTTTCTTTCATTATTCAAATATTTAAATTTGTGATGACGTCTTTCCATTGGACTTATAAAATAATCTATCTTAGTGAGAGGAAGTTGATTACAATTAGAAAAATTATATTATTATCAATTTTCTTTTAGGAATTTTCAAGAAAGCCTATTGTAAGTATTTAAATAAATACCGAGTCTACCAATAGCTGCCACAACTACAAAGTGTTTGTTTAGGACTAGTTTTGAATAAAATTATCTAGGCAGGGATATTAGAAATGATTCAGAAACTTCAACTTATTTTTGAAAGATGATATTTGTTAGACGTCTTGTTTGCGTAGCCACTTTAGAAAGTGATGTTAAATTTAATTTAAATATATCTTAAAAAAATAGTCGTTGAAATATCATTTTACTAGTCATTGGAAAGATCTTGTTGCTAGTTTATGAAAAAATCATATTTTCGTCCATAGTAGTAGATTCAAAGATACATTTATAAAATTTTTAACATAAATGTTTATGTTATTTTCAAGTCTATGAGACATGGAAACTTGAGACATTTAAATTAAAATAAATAATTCATAGTATAATGGTAACTTTAAAATCATAGCTGGTTTGCATGTGTGGCATTTGATCACAGTAACCAGAAAGTCGGAGGTTCAATATGTCCTTTTAGTGTTTTCAATCATTTTTAAACTTTTTAATTTTATGCTTTGGTCCTTCTATGCAACTTTGGAAATATTATATGTCAATTATTAGAAGTTGACTAACATTCTCTAAATTATTTTAATTCTCTGATGTGGATATAAAGGCTACAAAAATCATCAATTTTCTTAAAACTGCATGTACTATTTCATTATTTATGATAAAAGTATTGTTAAGCCTTTTCACGGTAAGTGGGTCATTAATGCACCCCAAGGGAAAATATCGAGTATTATTCCATAATGTCTAATAAATCTTCTAATCATTAGAAAAAAAAGATCATTATTCTTTGTATTTTAAGTAGAATACATTCTTTCAAAAACATATACAACTACAACAGGGTGTGTCTGAGACACATTTTCAATATAGTTATCTATGAAAGTACACTTAATATAATTCATAATGTATAATTTGTATAATGCGAGAGGATATTTATAAGAAAATTTGTATGTATCCATTTTAGACCAACATGAGCATTGTAATCAACTTGAAAGTCTATACTCTCCATAATATTTTTAATCAATGCAAAATTGATGTCAAATTTATCTAGAAAAATAACTTTGAAAAGTAGTTGTTGAAATATTCTATTACTAGCCATTGGACAATCTTGTTACTAAACGTTTAAGAGATCACGCTTATATTAATACTCAATTTAAAAATACATATGTTGTAACCTTTTGACATAGATTTGATTGTTATTTCCAATTTTGTGTGGTATTGGAATTTTAGTTATTTAGATTAATATAAATAAACTAAATTGCAAGGTTAGCTGGAGTAGCTCAGTTGGTTAGAGCGTGCGGCTGTTAACCACAAGGTTGGAGGTTCATCCCCTCCTTCTAGCGTTTTCTTTCATTATTCAAATACTTAAATTTGTGATGACGTCTTTCCATTGGACTTATAAAATAATCTATCTTAGTTATAGGAAGTTGATTACAATTAGAAAAATTATATTATTATCAATTTTCTTTTAAGAATTTTATTGTAAGTATTTAAATAAATACCGAGTCTACCAATAGCTGCCACAACTACAAAGTGTTTGTCTAGGACTAGTTTTGAATAAAATTATCTAGGCAGGGATATTAGAAATGATTCAGAAACTTCAACTTATTTTTGAAAGATGATATTTGTTAGACGTCTTGTTTGCGTAGCCACTTTGGACCACCATGGAGAGTTTCTTCAACTTGAACTTCAGTTAGGTCCAACACATATTTTCATCAATATGAAAGTGATGTTAAATTTAATTTAAATATATCTTAAAAAAAAAGTCGTTGAAATATCATTTTACTAGTCATTGAAAAGATCTTGTTGGTAGTTTCTGAAAAGATCATATTTTCGTCCATAGTAGTAGGTTCAAAGATACATTTATAAACTTTTTAACATAAATTTTTATGTTATTTTCAAGTCTATGAGACATGGAAACTTGAGACATTTAAATTAAAATAAATAATTCATAGTATAATGGTAACTTAAAAATCATAACTGGTTTGCATGTGTGGCATTTGATCACAGTAACCACAAAGTCGGAGGTTCAATATGTCCTTTTAGTGTTTTCAATCATTTTTAAACTTTTTAATTTTATGCTTTGGTCCTTCTATGCAACTTTGGAAATATTATATGTCAATTATTAGAAGTTGACTAACATTCTCTAAATTATTTTAATTCTCTGATGTGGGTATAAAGGCTACAAAAACCATCAATTTTCTTAAAACTGCATGTACTATTTCATTATTTATGATAAAAGTATTGTTAAGCCTTTTCACGGTAAGGGGGTCATCAATGCACCCCAAGGGAAAATATCGAGTATTATTCCATAATGTCTAATAAATCTTCTAATCATTAGAAAAAAAGATCATTATTCTTTGTATTTTAAGTAGAATACATTCTTTCAAAAACATATACAACTACAAAGGGGTGTGTCTAAGACACATTTTCAATATAGTTATCTATGAAAGTACACTTAATATAATTCATAATGTATAATTTGTATAATGCGAGAGGATATTTATAATAAAATTTGTATGTATCCATTTTAGAACCACATGAGCATTGTAATAAACTTGAAAGTCTATACTCTCCATAATATTTTTAATCAATGCAAAATTGATGTCAAATTTATCTAGAAAAATAACTTTGAAAAGTAGTTGTTGAAATATTCTATTACTAGCCATTGGACAATCTTGTTACTAGACGTTTAAGAGATCACATTTATATTAATACTCAATTTAAAAATACATATGTTGTAACCTTTTGACATAGATTTGATTGTTATTTTCAATTTTGTGTGGTATTGAAATTTTAGTTATTTAGATTAATATAAATAAACTAAATTGCAAGGTTAGCTGGAGTAGCTCAGTTGGTTAGAGGGTGTGGCTGTTAACCACAAGGTCGGAGGTTCATCCCCTCCTTCTAGCGTTTTCTTTCATTATTCAAATATTTAAATTTGTGATGACGTCTTTCCATTGGACTTATAAAATAAACTATCTTAGTTATAGGAAGTTGATTACAATTAGACAAATTATATTATTATCAATTTTCTTTTAGGAATTTTCAAGAAAGCCTATTGTAAGTATTTAAATAAATACCGAGTCTACCAATAGCTGCCAAAACTACAAAGTGTTTGTCTAGGACTAGTTTTGAATAAAATTATCTAGGCAGGGATATTAGAAATGATTCAGAAACTTCAACTTATTTTTGAAAGATGATATTTGTTAGACGTCTTGTTTGCGTAGCCACTTTAGAAAGTGATGTTAAATTTAATTTAAATATATCTTAAAAAAATAGTCGTTGAAATATCATTTTACTAGTCATTGGAAAGATCTTGTTGCTAGTTTCTGAAAAGATCATATTTTCGTCCATAGTAGTAGGTTCAAAGATACATTTATAAACTTTTTAACATAAATGTTTATGTTATTTTCAAGTCTATGAGACATGAAAACTTGAGACATTTAAATTAAAATAAATAATTCATAGTATAATGGTAACTTTAAAATCATAGCTGGTTTGCATGTGTGGCATTTGATCACAGTAACCACAAAGTCGGAGGTTCAATATGTCCTTTTAGTGTTTTCAATCATTTTTAAACTTTTTAATTTTATGCTTTGGTCCTTCTATGCAACTTTGGAAATATTATATGTCAATTATTAGAAGTTGACTAACATTCTCTAAATTATTTTAATTCTCTGATGTGGATATAAAGGCTACAAAAATCATCAATTTTCTTAAAACTGCATGTACTATTTCATTATTTATGATAAAAGTATTGTTAAGCCTTTTCACGGTAAGTGAGTCATTAATGCACCCCAAGGGAAAATATCGAGTATTATTCCATAATGTCTAATAAATCTTCTAATCATTAAAAAAAAAGATCATTATTCTTTGTATTTTAAGTAGAATACATTCTTTCAAAAACATATACAACTACAAAGGGGTGTGTCTAAGACACATTTTCAATATAGTTATCTATGAAAGTACACTTAATATAATTCATAATGTATAATTTGTATAATGCGAGAGGATATTTATAAGAAAATTTGTATGTATCCATTTTAGACCAACATGAGCATTGTAATCAACTTGAAAGTCTATACTCTCCATAATATGTTTAATCAATGCAAAATTGATGTCAAATTTATCTAGAAAAATAACTTTGAAAAGTAGTTGTTGAAATATTCTATTACTAGCCATTGGACAATCTTGTTACTAGACGTTTAAGAGAACACGCTTATATTAATACTCAATTTAAAAATACATATGTTGTAACCTTTTGACATAGATTTGATTGTTATTTTCAATTTTGTGTGGTATTGGAATTTTAGTTATTTATATTAATATAAATAAACTAAATTTAAAGGTTGGCTGGAGTAGCTAAGTTGGTTAGAGCGTGTGGCTGTTAACCACACGGTCGGAGGTTCAACCCCTCCTTCTAGAGTTTTCTTTCATTATTCAAATATTTAAATTTGTGATGACGTCTTTCCATTGGACTTATAAAATAATCTATCTTAGTTATAGGAAGTTGATTACAATTAGAAAAATTATATTATTATCAATTTTCTTTTAAGAATTTTCAAGAAAGCCTATTTATTGTAAGTATTTAAATAAATACCAAGTCTACCAATAGCTGCCACAACTACAAAGTGTTTGTCTAGGACTAGTTTTGAATAAAATTATCTAGGCAGGGATATTAGAAATTATTCAGAAACTTCAACTTATTTTTGAAAGATGTTATTTGTTAGACGTCTTGTTTGCGTAGCCACTTTGGACCACCATGGAGAGTTTCTTCAACTTGAACTTCAGTTAGGTCCAACGTAATTTTTCATCAATATGAAAGTGATGTTAAATTTAATTTAAATATATCTTAAAAAAATAGTCGTTGAAATATCATTTTACTAGTCATTGGAAAGATCTTGTTGCTAGTTTCTTAAAAGATCATATTTTCGTCCATAGTAGTAGGTTCAAAGATACATTTATAAACTTTTTAACATAAATTTTTATGTTATTTTCAATTCTATGAGACATGGAAACTTGAGACATTTAAATTAAAATAAATAATTCATAGTATAATGGTAACTTAAAAATCATAGCTGGTTTGCATGTGTGGCATTTGATCACAGTAACCACAAAGTCGGAGGTTCTATATGTCCTTTTAGTGTTTTCAATCATTTTTAAACTTTTTAATTTTATGCTTTGGTCCTTCTATGCAACTTTGGAAATATTATATGTCAATTATTAGAAGTTGACTAACATTCTTTAAATTATTTTAATTCTCTGATGTGAGTATAAAGGCTACAAAAATCATCAATTTTCTTAAAACTGCATGTACTATTTCATTATTTTTGATAAAAGTATTGTTAAGCCTTTTCACGGTAAGGGGCTCATCAATGCACCCCAAGGGAAAATATCGAGTATTATTCCATAATGTCTAATAAATCTTCTAATCATTAGAAAAAAAGATCATTATTCTTTGTATTTTAAGTAGAATACATTCTTTCAAAAACATATACAACTACAAAGGGGTGTGTCTAAGACACATTTTCAATATAGTTATCTATGAAAGTACACTTAATATAATTCATAATGTATAATTTTTATAATGCGAGAGGATATTTATAAGAAAATTTGTATGTATCCATTTTAGACCAACATGAGCATTGTAATCAACATGAAAGTCTATACTCTCCATAATATTTTTAATCAATGCAAAATTGATGTCAAATTTATCTAGAAAAATAACATTGAAAAGTAGTTGTTGAAATATTCTATTACTAGCCATTGGACAATCTTGTTACTAGACGTTTAAGAGATCACGCTTATATTAATACTCAATTTAAAAATACATATGTTGTAACCTTTTGACATAGATTTTATTGTTATTTTCAATTTTGTGTGGTATTGAAATTTTAGTTATTTAGATTAATATAAATAAACTAAATTGCAAGGTTAGCTGGAGTAGCTCAGTTGGTTAGAGCGTGTGGCTGTTAACCACAAGGTCGGAGGTTCATCCCCTCCTTCTAAAGTTTTCTTTCATTATTCAAATATTTAAATTTGTGATGACGTCTTTCGATTGGACTTATAAAATAATCTATCTTAGTTATAGGAAGTTGATTACAATTAGAAAAATTATATTATTATCAATTTTCTTTTATGAATTTTCAAGAAAGCCTATTTATTGTAAGTATTTAAATAAATACCGAGTCTACCAATAGCTGCCACAACTACAAAGTGTTTGTCTAGGACTAGTTTTGAATAAAATTATCTAGGCAGGGATATTAGAAATGATTCAGAAACTTCAACTTATTTTTGAAAGATGATATTTGTTAGACGTCTTGTTTGCGTAGCCACTTTGGACCACCATGGAGAGTTTCTTCAACTTGAACTTCAGTTAAGTCCAACGCAATTTTTCATCAATATGAAAGTGATGTTAAATTTAATTTAAATATATCTTAAAAAAATAGTCGTTGAAATATCATTTTACTAGTCATTGGAAAGATCTTGTTGGTAGTTTCTGAAAAGATCATATTTTCGTCCATAGTAGTAGGTTCAAAGATACATTTATAAACTTTTTAACATAAATTTTTATGTTATTTTCAAGTCTATGAGAGATGGAAACTTGAGACATTTAAATTAAAATAAATAATTCATAGTATAGTGGTAACTTAAAAATCATAGTTGGTTTGCATGTGTGGCATTTGATCACAGTAACCACAAAGTCGGAGGTTCAATATGTCCTTTTAGTGTTTTCAATCATTTTTAAACTTTTTAATTTTATGCTTTGGTACTTCTATGCAACTTTGGAAATATTATATGTCAATTATTAGAAGTTGACTAACATTCTCTAAATTATTTTAATTCTCTGATGTGGGTATAAAGGCTACAAAAATCATCAATTTTCTTAAAACTGCATGTACTATTTCATTATTTATGATAAAAGTATTGTTAAGCCTTTTCACGGTAAGGGGGTCATCAATGCACCCCAAGGGAAAATATCGAGTATTATTCCATAATGTCTAATAAATCTTCTAATCATTAGAAAAAAGATCATTATTCTTTGTATTTTAAGTAGAATACATTCTTTCAAAAACATATACAACTACAAAGGGGTGTGTCTAAGACACATTTTCAATATAGTTATCTATGAAAGTACACTTAATATAATTCATAATGTATAATTTGTATAATGCGAGAGGATATTTATAAGAAAAATTGTATGTATCCATTTTAGACCAACATGAGCATTGTAATAAACTTGAAAGTCTATACTCTCCATAATATTTTTAATCAATGCAAAATTGATGTCAAATTTATCTAGAAAAATAACTTTGAAAAGTAGTTGTTGAAATATTCTATTAGTAGCCATTGGACAATCTTGTTACGAGACGTTTAAGAGATCACGCTTATATTAATACTCAATTTAAAAATACATATGTTGTAACCTTTTGACATAGATTTGATTGTTATTTTCAATTTTGTGTGGTATTGGAATTTTAGTTATTTAGATTAATATAAATAAACTAAATTGCAAGGTTAGCTGGTGTAGCTCAGTTGGTTAGAGCGTGTGGCTGTTAACCACAAGGTCGGAGGTTCATCCCCTCCTTCTAGCGTTTTCTTTCATTATTCAAATATTTAAATTTGTGATGACGTCTCTCCACTGGACTTATAAAATAATCTATCTTAGTTATAGGAAGTTGATTACAATTAGAAAAATTATATTATTATCAATTTTCTTTTAAGAATTTTCAAGAAAGCCTATTATAAGTATTTAAATAAATACCGAGTCTACCAATAGCTGCCACAACTACAAAGTGTTTGTCTAGGACTAGTTTTGAATAAAATTATCTAGGCAGGGATATTAGAAATGATTCAGAAACTTCAACTTATTTTTGAAAGATGATATTTTTTAGACGTCTTGTTTGTGTAGCCACTTTAGAAAGTGATGTTAAATTTAATTTAAATATATCTTAAAAAATAGTCGTTGAAATATCATTTTACTAGTCATTGGAAAGATCTTGTTGCTAGTTTCTGAAAAGATCATATTTTCGTCCATAGTAGTTGGTTCAAAGATACATTTATTAACTTTTTAACATAAATGTTTATGTTATTTACAAGTCTATGAGACATGGAAACTTGAGACATTTAAATTAAAATAAATAATTCATAGTATAATGGTAACTTAAAAATCATAGCTGGTTTGCATGTGTGGCATTTGATCACAGTAACCACAAAGTCGGAGGTTCAATATGTCCTTTTAGTGTTTTCAATCATTTTTAAACTTTTTAATTTTATGCTTTGGTCCTTCTATGCAACTTTGGAAATATTATATGTCAATTATTAGAAGTTGACTAACATTCTCTAAATTATTTTAATTCTCTGATGTGGATATAAAGGCTACAAAAATCATCAATTTTCTTAAAACTGCATGTATTATTTCATTATTTATGATAAAAGTATTGCTAAGCCTTTTCACGGTAAGGGGGTCATCAATGCACCCCAAGGGAAAATATCGAGTATTATTCCATAATGTCTAATAAATCTTCTAATCATTAGAAAAAAAGATCATTATTCTTTGTATTTTAAGTAGAATACATTCTTTCAAAAACATATACAACTACAAAGGGGTGTGTCTAAGATACATTTTCAATATAGTTATCTATGAAAGTACACTTAATATAATTCATAATGTATAATTTGTATAATGCGAGAGGATATTTATAAGAAAATTTGTATGTATCCATTTTAAACCAACATGAGCATTGTAATCAACTTGAAAGTCTATACTCTCCATAATATTTTTAATCAATGCAAAATTGATGTCAAATTTATCTAGAAAAATAACTTTGAAAAGTAGTTGTTGAAATATTCTATTACTAGCCATTGGACAATCTTGTTACTAGACGTTTAAGAGATTACGCTTATATTAATACTCAATTTAAAAATAAATATGTTGTAACCTTTTGACATAGATTTGATTGTTATTTTCAATTTTGTGTGGTATTGGAATTTTAGTTATTTAGATTAATATAAATAAACTAACTTGCAAGGTTAGCTGGAGTAGCTCATTTGGTTAGAGCGTGTGACCCTTAACCACAAGATCGGAGGTTCAACCCCTCCTTCTAGTGTTTTCTTTCATTATTCAAATATTTAAATTTGTGATGACGTCTTTCCATTGGACTTATAAAATAATCTATCTTAGTTATAGGAAGTTGATTACAATTAGAAAAATTATATTATTATCAATTTTCTTTTAAGAATTTTCAAGAAAGCCTATTTATTGTAAGTATTTAAATAAATACCGAGTCTACCAATAGCTGCCACAACTACAAAGTGTTTGTCTAGGACTAGTTTTGAATAAAATTATCTAGGCAGGGATATTAGAAATGATTCAGAAACTTCAACTTATTTTTGAAAGATGATATTTGTTAGACGTCTTGTTTGCGTAGCCACTTTGGACCACCATGGAGAGTTTCTTCAACTTGAACTTCAGTTAGGTCCAACGCATATTTTCATCAATATGAAAGTGATGTTAAATTTAATTTAAATATATATTAAAAAAATAGTCGTTGAAATATCATTTTACTAGTCATTGGAAAGATCTTGTTGGTAGTTTCTTAAAAGATCATATTTTCGTCCATAGTAGTAGGTTCAAAGATACATTTATAAACTTTTTAACATAAATTTTTATGTTATTTTCAAGTCTATGAGACATGGAAACTTGAGACATTTAAATTAAAATAAATAATTCATAGTATAATGGTAACTTAAAAATCATAGCTGGTTTGCATGTGTGGCATTTGATCACATTAACCACAAAGTCGGAGGTTCAATATGTCCTTTTAGTGTTTTCAATCATTTTTAAACTTTTTAATTTTATGCTTTGGTCCTTCTATGCAACTTTGGAAATATTATATGTCAATTATTAGAAGTTGACTAACATTCTCTAAATTATTTTAATTCTCTGATGTGGGTATAAAGGCTACAAAAATCATCAATTTTCTTAAAACTGCATGTACTATTTCATTATTTATGATAAAAGTATTGTTAAGCCTTTTCACGGTAAGGGGGTCATCAATGCACCCCAATGGAAAATATCGAGTATTATTCCATAATGTCTAATAAATCTTCTAATCATTAGAAAAAAAGATCATTATTCTTTGTATTTTAAGTAGAATACATTCTTTCAAAAACATATACAACTACAAAGGGGTGTGTCTAAGACACATTTTCAATATAGTTATCTATGAAAGTACACTTAATATAATTCATAATGTATAATTTGTATAATGCGAGAGGATATTTATAAGAAAATTTGTATGTATCCATTTTAGACCAACATGAGCATTGTAATCAACTTCAAAGTCTATACTCTCCATAATATTTTTAATCAATGCAAAATTGATGTCAAATTTATCTAGAAAAATAACTTTGAAAAGTAGTTGTTGAAATATTCTATTACTAGCCCTTCGACAATCTTGTTACTAGACGTTTAAGAGATCACACTTATATTAATACTCAAATTAAAAATACATATGTTGTAACCTTTTGACATAGATTTGATTGTTATTTTCAATTTTGTGTGGTATTGGAATTTTAGTTATTTAGATTAATATAAATAAAATAAATTGCAAGGTTAGCTGGAGTAGCTCAGTTGGTTAGAGTGTGTGGCTGTTAACCACAAGGTCGGAGGTTCATCCCCTCCTTCTAGCGTTTTCTTTCATTATTCAAATATTTAAATTTGTGATGACGTCTCTCCATTGGACTTATAAAATAATCTATCTTAGTTATAGGAAGTTGATTACAATTAGAAAAATTATATTATTATCAATTTTCTTTTAAGAATTTTCAAGAAACCCTATTATAAGTATTTAAATAAATACCGAGTCTACCAATAGCTTCCACAACTACAAAGTGTTTGTCTAGGACTAGTTTTGAATAAAATTATCTAGGCAGGGATATTAGAAATGATTCAGAAACTTCAACTTATTTTTGAAAGATGATATTTGTTAGACGTCTTGTTTGTGTAGCCACTTTAGAAAGTGATGTTAAATTTAATTTAAATATATATTAAAAAAATAGTCAGTGAAATATCATTTTACTAGTCATTGGAAAGATCTTGTTGCTAGTTTCTGAAAAGATCATATTTTCGTCCATAGTAGTAGGTTCAAAGATACATTTATAAACTTTTTAACATAAATTTTTATGTTATTTTCAAGTCTATGAGACATGTAAACTTGAGACATTTAAATTAAAATAAATAATTCATAGTATAATGGTAACTTAAAAATCATAGCTGGTTTGCATGTGTGGCATTTGATCACAGTAACCACAAAGTCGGAGGTTCAATATGTCCTTTTAGTGTTTTCAATCATTTTTAAACTTTTTAATTTTATGCTTTGGTCCTTCTATGCAACTTTGGAAATATTATATGTCAATTATTAGAAGTTGACTAACATTCTCTAAATTATTTTAATTCTCTGATGTGGATATAAAGGCTCCAAAAATCATCAATTTTCTTAAAACTGCATGTACTATTTCATTATTTATGATAAAAGTATTGCTAAGCCTTTTCACGGTAAGGGGGTCATCAATGCACCCCAAGGGAAAATATCGAGTATTATTCCATAATGTCTAATAAATTTTCTAATCATTAGAAAAAAAGATCATTATTCTTTGTATTTTAAGTAGAATACATTCTTTCAAAAACATATAAACTACAAAGGGGTGTGTCTAAGACACATTTTCAATATAGTTATCTATGAAAGTACACTTAATATAATTCATAATGTATAATTTTTATAATGCGAGAGGATATTTATAAGAAAATTTGTATGTATCCATTTTAGACCAACATGAGCATTGTAATCAACATGAAAGTCTATACTCTCCATAATATTTTTAATCAATGCAAAATTGATGTCAAATTTATCTAGAAAAATAACATTGAAAAGTAGTTGTTGAAATATTCTATTACTAGCCATTGGACAATCTTGTTACTAGACGTTTAAGAGATCACACTTATATTAATACTCAATTTAAAAATACATATGTTGTAACCTTTTGACATAGATTTTATTGTTATTTTCAATTTTGTGTGGTATTGAAATTTTAGTTATTTAGATTAATATAAATAAACTAAATTGCAAGGTTAGCTGGAGTAGCTCAGTTGGTTAGAGCGTGTGGCTGTTAACCACAAGGTCGGAGGTTCATCTCCTCCTTCTAAAGTTTTCTTTCATTATTCAAATATTTAAATTTGTGATGACGTCTTTCGATTGGACTTATAAAATAATCTATCTTAGTTATAGGAAGTTGATTACAATTAGAAAAATTATATTATTATCAATTTTCTTTTATGAATTTTCAAGAAAGCATATTTATTATAAGTATTTAAATAAATACCGAGTCTACCAATAGCTGCCACAACTACAAAGTGTTTGTCTAGGACTAGTTTTGAATAAAATTATCTAGGCAGGGATATTAGAAATGATTCAGAAACTTCAACTTATTTTTGAAAGATGATATTTGTTAGACGTCTTGTTTGCGTAGACACTTTGGACCACCATGGAGAGTTTCTTCAACTTGAACTTCAGTTAAGTCCAACGCAATTTTTCATCAATATGAAAGTGATGTTAAATTTAATTTAAATATATCTTTAAAAAATAGTCGTTGAAATATCATTTTACTAGTCATTGGAAAGATCTTGTTGGTAGTTTCTGAAAAGATCATATTTTCGTCCATAGTAGTAGGTTCAAAGATACATTTATAAACTTTTTAACATAAATTTTTATGTTATTTTCAAGTCTATGAGAGATGGAAACTTGAGACATTTAAATTAAAATAAACAATTCATAGTATAGTGGTAACTTAAAAATCATAGTTGGTTTGCATGTGTGGCATTTGATCACAGTAACCACAAAGTCGGAGGTTCAATATGTCCTTTTAGTGTTTTCAATCATTTTTAAACTTTTTAATTTTATGCTTTGGTACTTCTATGTAACTTTGGAAATATTATATGTCAATTATTAGAAGTTGACTAACATTCTCTAAATTATTTTAATTCTCTGATGTGGGTATAAAGGCTACAAAAATCATCAATTTTCTTAAAACTGCATGTACTATTTCATTATTTATGATAAAAGTATTGTTAAGCCTTTTCACGGTAAGGGGGTCATCAATGCACCCCAAGGGAAAATATCGAGTATTATTCCATAATGTCTAATAAATCTTCTAATCATTAGAAAAAAAGATCATTATTCTTTGTATTTTAAGTAGAATACATTCTTTCAAAAACATATACAACTACAAAGGGGTGTGTCTAAGACACATTTTCAATATAGTTATCTATGAAAGTACACTTAATATAATTCATAATGTATAATTTGTATAATGCGAGAGGATATTTATAAGAAAAATTGTATGTATCCATTTTAGACCAACATGAGCATTGTAATAAACTTGAAAGTCTATACTCTCCATAATATTTTTAATCAATGCAAAATTGATGTCAAATTTATCTAGAAAAATAACTTTGAAAAGTAGTTGTTGAAATATTCTATTAGTAGCCATTGGACAATCTTGTTACGAGACGTTTAAGAGATCACGCTTATATTAATACTCAATTTAAAAATACATATGTTGTAACCTTTTGACATAGATTTGATTGTTATTTTCAATTTTGTGTGGTATTGGAATTTTAGTTATTTAGATTAATATAAATAAACTAAATTGCAATGTTAGCTGGAGTAGCTCAGTTGGTTAGAGCGTGTGGCTGTTAACCACAAGGTCGGAGGTTCATCCCCTCCTTCTAGCGTTTTCTTTCATTATTCAAATATTTAAATTTGTGATGACGTCTCTCCACTGGACTTATAAAATAATCTATCTTAGTTATAGGAAGTTGATTACAATTAGAAAAATTATATTATTATCAATTTTCTTTTAAGAATTTTCAAGAAAGCCTATTATAAGTATTTAAATAAATACCGAGTCTACCAATAGCTGCCACAACTACAAAGTGTTTGTCTAGGACTAGTTTTGAATAAAATTATCTAGGCAGGGATATTAGAAATGATTCAGAAACTTCAACTTATTTTTGAAAGATGATATTTTTTAGACGTCTTGTTTGTGTAGCCACTTTAGAAAGTGATGTTAAATTTAATTTAAATATATCTTAAAAAAATAGTCGTTGAAATATCATTTTACTAGTCATTGGAAAGATCTTGTTGCTAGTTTCTGAAAAGATCATATTTTCGTCCATAGTAGTTGGTTCAAAGATACATTTATTAACTTTTTAACATAAATGTTTATGTTATTTACAAGTCTATGAGACATGGAAACTTGAGACATTTAAATTAAAATAAATAATTCATAGTATAATGGTAACTTAAAAATCATAGCTGGTTTGCATGTGTGGCATTTGATCACAGTAACCACAAAGTCGGAGGTTAAATATGTCCTTTTAGTGTTTTCAATCATTTTTAAACTTTTTAATTTTATGCTTTGGTCCTTCTATGCAACTTTGGAAATATTATATGTCAATTATTAGAAGTTGACTAACATTCTCTAAATTATTTTAATTCTCTGATGTGGATATAAAGGCTACAAAAATCATCAATTTTATTAAAACTGCATGTATTATTTCATTATTTATGACAAAAGTATTGCTAAGCCTTTTCACGGTAAGGGGGTCATCAATGCACCCCAAGGGAAAATATCGAGTATTATTCCATAATGTCTAATAAATCTTCTAATCATTAGAAAAAAAGATCATTATTCTTTGTATTTTAAGTAGAATACATTCTTTCAAAAACATATACAACTACAAAGGGGTGTGTCTAAGACACATTTTCAATATAGTTATCTATGAAAGTACACTTAATATAATTCATAATGTATAATTTGTATAATGCGAGAGGATATTTATAAGAAAATTTGTATGTATCCATTTTAAACCAACATGAGCATTGTAATCAACTTGAAAGTCTATACTCTCCATAATATTTTTAATCAATGCAAAATTGATGTCAAATTTATCTAGAAAAATAACTTTGAAAAGTAGTTGTTGAAATATTCTATTACTAGCCATTGGACAATCTTGTTACTAGACGTTTAAGAGATTACGCTTATATTAATACTCAATTTAAAAATACATATGTTGTAACCTTTTGACATAGATTTGATTGTTATTTTCAATTTTGTGTGGTATTGGAATTTTAGTTATTTAGATTAATATAAATAAACAAACTTGCATGGTTAGCTGGAGTAGCTCAGTTGGTTAGAGCGTGTGACCCTTAACCACAAGATCGGAGGTTCAACCCCTCCTTCTAGTGTTTTCTTTCATTATTCAAATATTTAAATTTGTGATGACGTCTTTCCATTGGACTTATAAAATAATCTATCTTAGTTATAGGAAGTTGATTACAATTAGAAAAATTATATTATTATCAATTTTCTTTTAAGAATTTTCAAGAAAGCCTATTTATTGTAAGTATTTAAATAAATACCGAGTCTACCAATAGCTGCCACAACTACAAAGTGTTTGTCTAGGACTACTTTTGAATAAAATTATCTAGGCAGGGATATTAGAAATGATTCAGAAACATCAACTTATTTTTGAAAGATGATATTTTTTAGACGTCTTGTTTGTGTAGCCACTTTAGAAAGTGATGTTAAATTTAATTTAAATATATCTTAAAAAAATAGTCGTTGAAATATCATTTTACTAGTCATTGGAAAGATCTTGTTGGTAGTTTCTTAAAAGATCATATTTTCGTCCATAGTAGTAGGTTCAAAGATACATTTATAAACTTTTTAACATAAATTTTTATGTTATTTTCAAGTCTATGAGACATGGAAACTTGAGACATTTAAATTAAAATAAATAATTCATAGTATAATGGTAACTTAAAAATGATAGCTAGTTTGCATGTGTGGCATTTGATCACAGTAACCACAAAGTCGGAGGTTCAATATGTCCTTTTAGTGTTTTCAATCATTTTTAAACTTTTTAATTTTATGCTTTGGTCCTTCTATGCAACTTTGGAAATATTATATGTCAATTATTAGAAGTTGACTAACATTCTCTAAATTATTTTAATTCTCTGATGTGGATATAAAGGCTACAAAAATCATCAATTTTCTTAAAACTGCATGTATTATTTCATTATTTATGACAAAAGTATTGCTAAGCCTTTTCACGGTAAGGGGGTCATCAATGCACCCCAAGGGAAAATATCGAGTATTATTCCATAATGTCTAATAAATCTTCTAATCATTAGAAAAAAAGATCATTATTCTTTGTATTTTAAGTAGAATACATTCTTTCAAAAACATATACAACTACAAAGGGGTGTGTCTAAGACACATTTTCAATATAGTTATCTATGAAAGTACACTTAATATAATTCATAATGTATAATTTGTATAATGCGAGAGGATATTTATAAGAAAATTTGTATGTATCCATTTTAAACCAACATGAGCATTGTAATCAACTTGAAAGTCTATACTCTCCATAATATTTTTAATCAATGCAAAATTGATGTCAAATTTATCTAGAAAAATAACTTTGAAAAGTAGTTGTTGAAATATTCTATTACTAGCCATTGGACAATCTTGTTACTAGACGTTTAAGAGATTACGCTTATATTAATACTCAATTTAAAAATACATATGTTGTAACCTTTTGACATAGATTTGATTGTTATTTTCAATTTTGTGTGGTATTGGAATTTTAGTTATTTAGATTAATATAAATAAACTAACTTGCATGGTTAGCTGGAGTAGCTCAGTTGGTTAGAGCGTGTGACCCTTAACCACAAGATCGGAGGTTCAACCCCTCCTTCTAGTGTTTTCTTTCATTATTCAAATATTTAAATTTGTGATGACGTCTTTCCATTGGACTTATAAAATAATCTATCTTAGTTATAGGAAGTTGATTACAATTAGAAAAATTATATTATTATCAATTTTCTTTTAAGAATTTTCAAGAAAGCCTATTTATTGTAAGTATTTAAATAAATACCGAGTCTACCAATAGCTGCCACAACTACAAAGTGTTTGTCTAGGACTACTTTTGAATAAAATTATCTAGGCAGGGATATTAGAAATGATTCAGAAACTTCAACTTATTTTTGAAAGATGATATTTTTTAGACGTCTTGTTTGTGTAGCCACTTTAGAAAGTGATGTTAAATTTAATTTAAATATATCTTAAAAAAATAGTCGTTGAAATATCATTTTACTAGTCATTGGAAAGATCTTGTTGGTAGTTTCTTAAAAGATCATATTTTCGTCCATAGTAGTAGGTTCAAAGATACATTTATAAACTTTTTAACATAAATTTTTATGTTATTTTCAAGTCTATGAGACATGGAAACTTGAGACATTTAAATTAAAATAAATAATTCATAGTATAATGGTAACTTAAAAATCATAGCTAGTTTGCATGTGTGGCATTTGATCACAGTAACCACAAAGTCGGAGGTTCAATATGTCCTTTTAGTGTTTTCAATCATTTTTAAACTTTTTAATTTTATGCTTTGGTCCTTCTATGCAACTTTGGAAATATTATATGTCAATTATTAGAAGTTGACTAACATTCTCTAAATTATTTTAATTCTCTGATGTGGGTATAAAGGCTACAAAAATCATCAATTTTCTTAAAACTGCATGTACTATTTCATTATTTATGATAAAAGTATTGTTAAGCCTTTTCACGGTAAGGGGGTCATCAATGCACCCCAATGGAAAATATCGAGTATTATTCCATAATGTCTAATAAATCTTCTAATCATTAGAAAAAAAGATCATTATTCTTTGTATTTTAAGTAGAATACATTCTTTCAAAAACATATACAACTACAAAGGGGTGTGTCTAAGACACATTTTCAATATAGTTATCTATGAAAGTACACTTAATATAATTCATAATGTATAATTTGTATAATGCGAGAGGATATTTATAAGAAAATTTGTATGTATCCATTTTAGACCAACATGAGCATTGTAATCAACTTCAAAGTCTATACTCTCCATAATATTTTTAATCAATGCAAAATTGATGTCAAATTTATCTAGAAAAATAACTTTGAAAAGTAGTTGTTGAAATATTCTATTACTAGCCCTTCGACAATCTTGTTACTAGACGTTTAAGAGATCACACTTATATTAATACTCAAATTAAAAATACATATGTTGTAACCTTTTGACATAGATTTGATTGTTATTTTCAATTTTGTGTGGTATTGGAATTTTAGTTATTTAGATTAATATAAATAAACTAAATTGCAAGGTTAGCTGGAGTAGCTCAGTTGGTTAGAGTGTGTGGCTGTTAACCACAAGGTCGGAGGTTCATCCCCTCCTTCTAGCGTTTTCTTTCATTATTCAAATATTTAAATTTGTGATGACGTCTCTCCATTGGACTTATAAAATAATCTATCTTAGTTATAGGAAGTTGATTACAATTAGAAAAATTATATTATTATCAATTTTCTTTTAAGAATTTTCAAGAAACCCTATTATAAGTATTTAAATAAATACCGAGTCTACCAATAGCTTCCACAACTACAAAGTGTTTGTCTAGGACTAGTTTTGAATAAAATTATCTAGGCAGGGATATTAGAAATGATTCAGAAACTTCAACTTATTTTTGAAAGATGATATTTGTTAGACGTCTTGTTTGTGTAGCCACTTTAGAAAGTGATGTTAAATTTAATTTAAATATATATTAAAAAAATAGTCAGTGAAATATCATTTTACTAGTCATTGGAAAGATCTTGTTGCTAGTTTCTGAAAAGATCATATTTTCGTCCATAGTAGTAGGTTCAAAGATACATTTATAAACTTTTTAACATAAATTTTTATGTTATTTTCAAGTCTATGAGACATGTAAACTTGAGACATTTAAATTAAAATAAATAATTCATAGTATAATGGTAACTTAAAAATCATAGTTGGTTTGCATGTGTGACATTTGATCACAGTAACCACAAAGTCGGAGGTTCAATATGTCCTTTTAGTGTTTTCAATCATTTTTAAACTTTTTAATTTTATGCTTTGGTCCTTCTATGCAACTTTGGAAATATTATATGTCAATTATTAGAAGTTGACTAACATTCTCTAAATTATTTTAATTCTCTGATGTGGATATAAAGGCTACAAAAATCATCAATTTTCTTAAAACTGCATGTACTATTTCATTATTTATGATAAAAGTATTGCTAAGCCTTTTCACGGTAAGGGGGTCATCAATGCACCCCAAGGGAAAATATCGAGTATTATTCCATAATGTCTAATAAATCTTCTAATCATTAGAAAAAAAGATCATTATTCTTTGTATTTTAAGTAGAATACATTCTTTCAAAAACATATACAACTACAAAGGGGTGTGTCTAAGACACATTTTCAATATAGTTATCTATGAAAGTACACTTAATATAATTCATAATGTATAATTTGTATAATGCGAGAGGATATTTATAAGAAAATTTGTATGTATCCATTTTAAACCAACATGAGCATTGTAATCAACTTGAAAATCTATACTCTCCATAATATTTTTAATCAATGCAAAATTGATGTCAAATTTATCTAGAAAAATAACTTTGAAAAGTAGTTGTTGAAATATTCTATTACTAGCCATTGGACAATCTTGTTACTAGACGTTTAAGAGATTACGCTTATATTAATACTCAATTTAAAAATACATATGTTGTAATCTTTTGACATAGATTTGATTGTTATTTTCAATTTTGTGTTGTATTGGAATTTTAGTTGTTTAGAATAATATAAATAAACTAACTTGCAAGGTTAGCTGGAGTAGCTCAGTTGGTTAGAGCGTGTGGTTGTTAACCACAAGGTCGGAGGTTCAACCCCTCCTTCTAGTGTTTTCTTTCATTATTCAAATATTTAAATTTGTGATGACGTCTTTCCATTGGACTTATAAAATAATCTATCTTAGTTATAGGAAGTTGATTACAATTAGAAAAATTATATTATTATCAATTTTCTTTTAAGAATTTTCAAGAAAGCCTATTTATTGTAAGTATTTAAATAAATACCGAGTCTACCAATAGCTGCCACAACTACAAAGTGTTTGTCTAGGACTACTTTTGAATAAAATTATCTAGGCAGGGATATTAGAAATGATTCAGAAACTTCAACTTATTTTTGAAAGATGATATTTTTTAGACGTCTTGTTTGTGTAGCCACTTTAGAAAGTGATGTTAAATTTAATTTAAATATATCTTAAAAAAATAGTCGTTGAAATATCATTTTACTAGTCATTGGAAAGATCTTGTTGGTAGTTTCTTAAAAGATCATATTTTCGTCCATAGTAGTAGGTTCAAAGATACATTTATAAACTTTTTAACATAAATTTTTATGTTATTTTCAAGTCTATGAGACATGGAAACTTGAGACATTTAAATTAAAATAAATAATTCATAGTATAATGGTAACTTAAAAATCATAGCTAGTTTGCATGTGTGGCATTTGATCACAGTAACCACAAAGTCGGAGGTTCAATATGTCCTTTTAGTGTTTTCAATCATTTTTAAACTTTTTAATTTTATGCTTTGGTCCTTCTATGCAACTTTGGAAATATTATATGTCAATTATTAGAAGTTGACTAACATTCTCTAAATTATTTTAATTCTCTGATGTGGGTATAAAGGCTACAAAAATCATCAATTTTCTTAAAACTGCATGTACTATTTCATTATTTATGATAAAAGTATTGTTAAGCCTTTTCACGGTAAGGGGGTCATCAATGCACCCCAATGGAAAATATCGAGTATTATTCCATAATGTCTAATAAATCTTCTAATCATTAGAAAAAAATATCATTATTCTTTGTATTTTAAGTAGAATACATTCTTTCAAAAACATATACAACTACAAAGGGGTGTGTCTAAGACACATTTTCAATATAGTTATCTATGAAAGTACACTTAATATAATTCATAATGTATAATTTGTATAATGCGAGAGGATATTTATAAGAAAATTTGTATGTATCCATTTTAGACCAACATGAGCATTGTAATCAACTTCAAAGTCTATACTCTCCATAATATTTTTAATCAATGCAAAATTGATGTCAAATTTATCTAGAAAAATAACTTTGAAAAGTAGTTGTTGAAATATTCTATTACTAGCCCTTCGACAATCTTGTTACTAGACGTTTAAGAGATCACACTTATATTATTACTCAAATTAAAAATACATATGTTGTAACCTTTTGACATAGATTTGATTGTTATTTTCAATTTTGTGTGGTATTGGAATTTTAGTTATTTAGATTAATATAAATAAACTAAATTGCAAGGTTAGCTGGAGTAGCTCAGTTGGTTAGAGTGTGTGGCTGTTAACCATAAGGTCGGAGGTTCATCCCCTCCTTCTAGCGTTTTCTTTCATTATTCAAATATTTAAATTTGTGATGACGTCTCTCCATTGGACTTATAAAATAATCTATCTTAGTTATAGGAATTTGATTACAATTAGAAAAATTATATTATTATCAATTTTCTTTTAAGAATTTTCAAGAAACCCTATTATAAGTATTTAAATAAATACCGAGTCTACCAATAGCTTCCACAACTACAAAGTGTTTGTCTAGGACTAGTTTTGAATAAAATTATCTAGGCAGGGATATTAGAAATGATTCAGAAACTTCAACTTATTTTTGAAAGATGATATTTGTTAGACGTCTTGTTTGTGTAGCCACTTTAGAAAGTGATGTTAAATTTAATTTAAATATATATTAAAAAAATAGTCAGTGAAATATCATTTTACTAGTCATTGGAAAGATCTTGTTGCTAGTTTCTGAAAAGATCATATTTTCGTCCATAGTAGTAGGTTCAAAGATACATTTATAAACTTTTTAACATAAATTTTTATGTTATTTTCAAGTCTATGAGACATGTAAACTTGAGACATTTAAATTAAAATAAATAATTCATAGTATAATGGTAACTTAAAAATCATAGTTGGTTTGCATGTGTGGCATTTGATCACAGTAACCACAAAGTCGGAGGTTCAATATGTCCTTTTAGTGTTTTCAATCATTTTTAAACTTTTTAATTTTATGCTTTGGTCCTTCTATGCAACTTTGGAAATATTATATGTCAATTATTAGAAGTTGACTAACATTCTCTAAATTATTTTAATTCTCTGATGTGGATATAAAGGCTACAAAAATCATCAATTTTCTTAAAACTGCATGTACTATTTCATTATTTATGATAAAAGTATTGCTAAGCCTTTTCACGGTAAGGGGGTCATCAATGCACCCCAAGGGAAAATATCGAGTATTATTCCATAATGTCTAATAAATCTTCTAATCATTAGAAAAAAAGATCATTATTCTTTGTATTTTAAGTAGAATACATTCTTTCAAAAACATATACAACTACAAAGGGGTGTGTCTAAGACACATTTTCAATATAGTTATCTATGAAAGTACACTTAATATAATTCATAATGTATAATTTGTATAATGCGAGAGGATATTTATAAGAAAATTTGTATGTATCCATTTTAAACCAACATGAGCATTGTAATCAACTTGAAAATCTATACTCTCCATAATATTTTTAATCAATGCAAAATTGATGTCAAATTTATCTAGAAAAATAACTTTGAAAAGTAGTTGTTGAAATATTCTATTACTAGCCATTGGACAATCTTGTTACTAGACGTTTAAGAGATTACGCTTATATTAATACTCAATTTAAAAATACATATGTTGTAATCTTTTGACATAGATTTGATTGTTATTTTCAATTTTGTGTTGTATTGGAATTTTAGTTGTTTAGAATAATATAAATAAACTAACTTGCAAGGTTAGCTGGAGTAGCTCAGTTGGTTAGAGCGTGTGGTTGTTAACCACAAGGTCGGAGGTTCAACCCCTCCTTCTAGTGTTTTCTTTCATTATTCAAATATTTAAATTTGTGATGACGTCTTTCCATTGGACTTATAAAATAATCTATCTTAGTTATAGGAAGTTGATTACAATTAGAAAAATTATATTATTATCAATTTTCTTTTAAGAATTTTCAAGAAAGCCTATTTATTGTAAGTATTTAAATAAATACTGAGTCTACCAATAGCTGCCACAACTACAAAGTGTTTGTCTAGGACTAGTTTTGAATAAAATTATCTAGGCAGGGATATTAGAAATGATTCAGAAACTTCAACTTATTTTTGAAAGATGATATTTGTTAGACGTCTTGTTTGCGTGGCCACTTTGGACCACCATGGAGAGTTTCTTCAACTTGAACTTCAGTTAGGTCCAACGCATATTTTCATCAATATGAAAGTGATGTTAAATTTAATTTAAATATATCTTAAAAAAATAGTCGTTGAAATATCATTTTACTAGTCATTGGAAAGATCTTGTTGGTAGTTTCTGAAAAGATCATATTTTCGTCCATAGTAGTAGGTTCAAAGATACATTTATAAACTTTTTAACATAAATTTTTATGTTATTTTCAAGTCTATGAGACATGTAAACTTGAGACATTTAAATTAAAATAAATAATTCATAGTATAATGGTAACTTAAAAATCATAACTGGTTTGCATGTGTGGCATTTGATCACAGTAACAACAAAGTCGGAGGTTCAATATGTCCTTTTAGTGTTTTCAATCATTTTTAAACTTTTTAAGTTTATGCTTTGGTTCTTCTATGCAACTTTGGAAATATTATATGTCAATTATTAGAAGTTGACTAACATTCTCTAAATTATTTTAATTCTCTGATGTGGGTATAAAGGCTACAAAAATCATCAATTTTCTTAAAACTGCATGTACTATTTCATTATTTATGATAAAAGTATTGTTAAGCCTTTTCACGGTAAGGGGGTCATCAATGCACCCCAAGGGAAAATATCGAGTATTATTCCATAATGTCTAATAAATCTTCTAATCATTAGAAAAAAATATCATTATTCTTTGTATTTTAAGTAGAATACATTCTTTCAAAAACATATACAACTACAAAGGGGTGTGTCTAAGACACATTTTCAATATAGTTATCTATGAAAGTACACTTAATATAATTCATAATGTATAATTTGTATAATGCGAGAGGATATTTATAAGAAAATTTGTATGTATCCATTTTAGACCAACATGAGCATTGTAATCAACTTGAAAGTCTATACTCTCCATAATATTTTTAATCAATGCAAAATTGATGTCAAATTTATCTAGAAAAATAACTTTGAAAAGTAGTTGTTGAAATATTCTATTACTAGCCCTTCGACAATCTTGTTACTAGACGTTTAAGAGATCACACTTATATTAATACTCAATTTAAAAATACATATGTTGTAACCTTTTGACATAGATTTGATTGTTATTTTCAATTTTGTGTGGTATTGGAATTTTAGTTATTTAGATTAATATAAATAAACTAAATTGCAAGGTTAGATGGAGTAGCTCAGTTGGTTAGAGTGTGTGGCTGTTAACCACAAGGTCGGAGGTTCATCCCCTCCTTCTAGCGTTTTCTTTCATTATTCAAATATTTAAATTTGTGATGACGTCTCTCCATTGGACTTATAAAATAATCTATCTTAGTTATAGGAAGTTGATTACAATTAGAAAAATTATATTATTATCAATTTTCTTTTAAGAATTTTCAAGAAAGCCTATTATAAGTATTTAAATAAATACCGAGTCTACCAATAGCTGCCACAACTACAAAGTGTTTGTCTAGGACTAGTTTTGAATAAAATTATCTAGGCAGGGATATTAGAAATGATTCAGAAACTTCAACTTATTTTTGAAAGATGATATTTGTTAGACGTCTTGTTTGTGTAGCCACTTTATAAAGTGATGTTAAATTTAATTTAAATATATCTTAAAGAAATAGTCGTTGAAATATCATTTTACTAGTCATTGGAAAGATCTTGTTGCTAGTTTCTGAAAAGATCATATTTTCGTCAATAGTAGTAGGTTCAAAGATACATTTATAAACTTTTTAACATAAATGTTTATGTTATTTTCAAGTCTATGAGACATGGAAACTTGAGACATTTAAATTAAAATAAATAACTCATAGTATAATGGTAACTTAAAAATCATAGCTGGTTTGCGTGTGTGGCATTTGATCACAGTAACCACAAAGTCGGAGGTTCAATATGTCCTTTTAGTGTTTTCAATCATTTTTAAACTTTTTAATTTTATGCTTTGGACCTTCTATGCAACTTTGGAAATATTATATGTCAATTATTAGAAGTTGACTAACATTCTCTAAATTATTTTAATTCTCTGATGTGGATATAAAGGCTACAAAAATCATCAATTTTCTTAAAACTGCATGTACTATTTCATTATTTATGATAAAAGTATTGTTAAGCCTTTTCACGGTAAGGGGGTCATCAATGCACCCCAAGGGAAAATATCGAGTATTATTCCATAATGTCTAATAAATCTTCTAATCATTAGAAAAAAAGATCATTATTCTTTGTATTTTAAGTAGAATACATTCTTTCAAAAACATATACAACTACAAAGGGGTGTGTCTAAGACACATTTTCAATATAGTTATCTATGAAAGTACACTTAATATAATTCATAATGTATAATTTGTATAATGCGAGAGGATATTTATAAGAAAATTTGTATGTATCCATTTTAGACCAACATGAGCATTGTAATCAACTTGAAAGTCTATACTCTCCATAATATTTTTAATCAATGCAAAATTGATGTCAAATTTATCTAGAAAAATAACTTTGAAAAGTAGTTGTTGAAATATTCTATTACTAGCCCTTCGACAATCTTGTTACTAGACGTTTAAGAGATCACACTTATATTAATACTCAATTTAAAAATACATATGTTGTAACCTTTTGACATAGATTTGATTGTTATTTTCAATTTTGTGTGGTATTGGAATTTTAGTTATTTAGATTAATATAAATAAACTAAATTGCAAGGTTAGATGGAGTAGCTCAGTTGGTTAGAGTGTGTGGCTGTTAACCACAAGGTCGGAGGTTCATCCCCTCCTTCTAGCGTTTTCTTTCATTATTCAAATATTTAAATTTGTGATGACGTCTCTCCATTGGACTTATAAAATAATCTATCTTAGTTATAGGAAGTTGATTACAATTAGAAAAATTATATTATTATCAATTTTCTTTTAAGAATTTTCAAGAAAGCCTATTATAAGTATTTAAATAAATACCGAGTCTACCAATAGCTGCCACAACTACAAAGTGTTTGTCTAGGACTAGTTTTGAATAAAATTATCTAGGCAGGGATATTAGAAATGATTCAGAAACTTCAACTTATTTTTGAAAGATGATATTTGTTAGACGTCTTGTTTGTGTAGCCACTTTATAAAGTGATGTTAAATTTAATTTAAATATATCTTAAAGAAATAGTCGTTGAAATATCATTTTACTAGTCATTGGAAAGATCTTGTTGCTAGTTTCTGAAAAGATCATATTTTCGTCAATAGTAGTAGGTTCAAAGATACATTTATAAACTTTTTAACATAAATGTTTATGTTATTTTCAAGTCTATGAGACATGGAAACTTGAGACATTTAAATTAAAATAAATAACTCATAGTATAATGGTAACTTAAAAATCATAGCTGGTTTGCGTGTGTGGCATTTGATCACAGTAACCACAAAGTCGGAGGTTCAATATGTCCTTTTAGTGTTTTCAATCATTTTTAAACTTTTTAATTTTATGCTTTGGACCTTCTATGCAACTTTGGAAATATTATATGTCAATTATTAGAAGTTGACTAACATTCTCTAAATTATTTTAATTCTCTGATGTGGATATAAAGGCTACAAAAATCATCAATTTTCTTAAAACTGCATGTACTATTTCATTATTTATGATAAAAGTATTGTTAAGCTTTTTCACGGTAAGGGGGTCATCAATGCACCCCAAGGGAAAATATCGAGTATTATTCCATAATGTCTAATAAATCTTCTAATCATTAGAAAAAAAGATCATTATTCTTTGTATTTTAAGTAGAATACATTCTTTCAAAAACATATACAACTACAAAGGGGTGTGTCTAAGACACATTTTCAATATAGTTATCTATGAAAGTACACTTAATATAATTCATAATGTATAATTTGTATAATGCGAGAGGATATTTATAAGAAAATTTGTATGTATCCATTTTAGACCAACATGAGCATTGTAATCAACTTGAAAGTCTATACTCTCCATAATATTTTTAATCAATGCAAAATTGATGTCAAATTTATCTAGAAAAATAACTTTGAAAAGTAGTTGTTGAAATATTCTATTACTAGCCCTTCGACAATCTTGTTACTAGACGTTTAAGAGATCACACTTATATTAATACTCAATTTAAAAATACATATGTTGTAACCTTTTGACATAGATTTGATTGTTATTTTCAATTTTGTGTGGTATTGGAATTTTAGTTATTTAGATTAATATAAATAAACTAAATTGCAAGGTTAGATGGAGTAGCTCAGTTGGTTAGAGCGTGTAGCTGTTAACCACAAGGTCGGAGGTTCATCCCCTCCTTCTAGCGTTTTCTTTCATTATTCAAATATTTAAATTTGTGATGACGTCTCTCCATTGGACTTATAAAATAATCTATCTTAGTTATAGGAAGTTGATTACAATTAGAAAAATTATATTATTATCAATTTTCTTTTAAGAATTTTCAAGAAAGCCTATTTATTGTAAGTATTTAAATAAATACCGAGTCTACCAATAGCTGCCACAACTACAAATAAGTTGATATTTGTTAGACGTCTTGTTTGCGTAGCCACTTTGGACCACCATGGAGAGTTTCTTCAACTTGAACTTCAGTTAGGTCCAACGCATATTTTCATCAATATGAAAGTGATGTTAAATTTAATTTAAATATATCTTAAAAAAATAGTCGTTGAAATATCATTTTACTAGTCATTGGAAAGATCTTGTTGGTAGTTTCTGAAAAGATCATATTTTCGTCCATAGTAGTAGGTTCAAAGATACATTTATAAACTTTTTAACATAAATTTTTATGTTATTTTAAAGTCTATGAGACATGGAAACTTGAGACATTTAAATTAAAATAAATAATTCATAGTATAATGGTAACTTTAAAATCATAGCTGGTTTGCATGTGTGGCATTTGATCACAGTAACCACAAAGTCGGAGGTTCAATATGTCCTTTTAGTGTTTTCAATCATTTTTAAACTTTTTAATTTTATGCTTTGGTCCTTCTATGCAACTTTGGAAATATTATATGTCAATTATTAGAAGTTGACTAACATTCTCTAAATTATTTTAATTCTCTGATGTGGGTATAAAGGCTACAAAAATCATCAATTTTCTTAAAACTGCATGTACTATTTCATTATTTATGATAAAAGTATTGTTAAGCCTTTTCACGGTAAGGGGGTCATCAATGCACCCCAAGGGAAAATATCGAGTATTATTCCATAATGTCTAATAAATCTTCTAATCATTAGAAAGAAAGATCATTATTCTTTGTATTTTAAGTAGAATACATTCTTTCAAAAACATATACAACTACAAAGGGGTGTGTCTAAGACACAGTTTCAATATAGTTATCTATGAAAGTACACTTAATATAATTCATAATGTATAATTTGTATAATGCGAGAGGATATTTATAAGAAAATTTGTATGTATCCATTTTAGACCAACATGAGCATTGTAATCAACTTGAAAGTCTATACTCTCCATAATTTTTTTAATCAATGCAAAATTGATGTCAAATTTATCTAGAAAAATAACTTTGAAAAGTAGTTGTTGAAATATTCTATTACTAGTCCTTCGACAATCTTGTTACTAGACGTTTAAGAGATCACACTTATATTAATACTCAATTTAAAAATACATATGTTGTAACCTTTTGACATAGATTTGATTGTTATTTTCAATTTTGTGTGGTATTGGAATTTTAGTTATTTAGATTAATATAAATAAACTAAATTGCAAGGTTAGCTAGAGTAGCTCAGTTGGTTAGAGTGTGTGGCTGTTAACCACAAGGTCGGAGGTTCATCCCCTCCTTCTAGCGTTTTCTTTCATTATTCAAATATTTAAATTTGTGATGACGTCTCTCCATTGGACTTATAAAATAATCTATCTTAGTTATAGGAAGTTGATTACAATTAGAAAAATTATATTATTATCAATTTTCTTTTAAGAATTTTCAAGAAAGCCTATTATATGTATTTAAATAAATACCGAGTCTACCAATAGCTGCCACAACTACAAAGTGTTTGTCTAGGACTAGTTTTGAATAAAATTATCTAGGCAGGGATATTAGAAATGATTCAGAAACTTCAACTTATTTTTGAAAGATGATATTTGTTAGACGTCTTGTTTGTGTAGCCACTTTAGAAAGTGATGTTAAATTTAATTTAAATATATCTTAAAAAAATAGTCGTTGAAATATCATTTTACTAGTCATTGGAAAGATCTTGTTGCTAGTTTCTGAAAAGATCATATTTTCGTGAATAGTAGTAGGTTCAAAGTACATTTATAAACTTTTGAACATAAATGTTTATGTTATTTTCAAGTCTATGAGACATGGAAACTTGAGACATTTAAATTAAAATAAATAACTCATAGTATAATGGTAACTTAAAAATCATAGCTGGTTTGCGTGTGTGGCATTTGATCACAGTAACCACAAAGTCGGAGGTTCAATATGTCCTTTTATTGTTTTCAATCATTTTTAAACTTTTTAATTTTATGCTTTGGTCCTTCTATGCAACTTTGGAAATATTATATGTCAATTATTAGAAGTTGACTAACATTCTCTAAATTATTTTAATTCTCTGATGTGGATATAAAGGCTACAAAAATCATCAATTTTCTTAAAACTGCATGTACTATTTCATTATTTATGATAAAAGTATTGTTAAGCCTTTTCACGGTAAGGGGGTCATCAATGCACCCCAAGGGAAAATATCGAGTATTATTCCATAATGTCGAATAAATCTTCTAATCATTAGAAAAAAAGATCATTATTCTTTGTATTTTAAGTAGAATACATTCTTTCAAAAACATATACAACTACAAAGGGGTGTGTCTAAGACACATTTTCAATATAGTTATCTATGAAAGTACACTTAATATAATTCATAATGTATAATTTGTATAATGCGAGAGGATATTTATAAGAAAATTTGTATGTATCCATTTTAAACCAACATGAGCATTGTAATCAACTTGAAAGTCTATACTCTCCATAATATTTTTAATCAATGCAAAATTGATGTCAAATTTATCTAGAAAAATAACTTTGAAAAGTAGTTGTTGAAATATTCTATTACTAGCCATTGGACAATCTTGTTACTAGACGTTTAAGAGATTACGCTTATATTAATACTCAATTTAAAAATACATATGTTGTAATCTTTTGACATAGATTTGATTGTTATTTTCAATTTTGTGTGGTATTGGAATTTTAGTTATTTAGATTAATATAAATAAACTAACTTGCAAGGTTAGCTGGAGTAGCTCAGTTGGCTAGAGCGTGTGGCTGTTAACCACAAGGTCGGAGGTTCAACCCCTCCTTCTAGTGTTTTCTTTCATTATTCAAATATTTAAATTTGTGATGACGTCTTTCCATTGGACTTATAAAATAATCTATCTTAGTTATAGGAAGTTGATTACAATAAGAAAAATTATATTATTATCAATTTTCTTCTAAGAATTTTCAAGCTGCCACAACTACAAAGTGTTTGTCTAGGACTAGTTTTGAATAAAATTATCTAGGCAGGGATATTAGAAATGATTCAGAAACTTCAACTTATTTTTGAAAGATGATATTTGTTAGACGTCTTGTTTGCGTAGCCACTTTGGACCACCATGGAGATTTTCTTCAACTTGAACTTCAGTTAGGTCCAACGCAATTTTTCATCAATATGAAAGTGATGTAAAATTTAATTTAAATATATCTTAAAAAAATAGTCGTTGAAATATCATTTTACTAGTCATTGGAAAGATCTTGTTGCTAGTTTCTGAAAAGATCATATTTTCGTCAATAGTAGTAGGTTCAAAGATACATTTATAAACTTTTGAACATAAATGTTTATGTTATTTTCAAGTCTATGAGACATGGAAACTTGAGACATTTAAATTAAAATAAATAACTCATAGTATAATGGTAACTTAAAAATCATAGCTGGTTTGCGTGTGTGGCATTTGATCACAGTAACCACAAAGTCGGAGGTTCAATATGTCCTTTTATTGTTTTCAATCATTTTTAAACTTTTTAATTTTATGCTTTGGTCCTTCTATGCAACTTTGGAAATATTATATGTCAATTATTAGAAGTTGACTAACATTCTCTAAATTATTTTAATTCTCTGATGTGGATATAAAGGCTACAAAAATCATCAATTTTCTTAAAACTGCATGTACTATTTCATTATTTATGATAAAAGTATTGTTAAGCCTTTTCACGGTAAGGGGGTCATCAATGCACCCCAAGGGAAAATATCGAGTATTATTCCATAATGTCTAATAAATCTTCTAATCATTAGAAAAAAAGATCATTATTCTTTGTATTTTAAGTAGAATACATTCTTTCAAAAACATATACAACTACAAAGGGGTGTGTCTAAGACACATTTTCAATATAGTTATCTATGAAAGTACACTTAATATAATTCATAATGTATAATTTGTATAATGCGAGAGGATATTTATAAGAAAATTTGTATGTATCCATTTTAAACCAACATGAGCATTGTAATCAACTTGAAAGTCTATACTCTCCATAATATTTTTAATCAATGCAAAATTGATGTCAAATTTATCTAGAAAAATAACTTTGAAAAGTAGTTGTTGAAATATTCTATTACTAGCCATTGGACAATCTTGTTACTAGACGTTTAAGAGATTACGCTTATATTAATACTCAATTTAAAAATACATATGTTGTAATCTTTTGACATAGATTTGATTGTTATTTTCAATTTTGTGTGGTATTGGAATTTTAGTTATTTAGATTAATATAAATAAACTAACTTGCAAGGTTAGCTGGAGTAGCTCAGTTGGCTAGAGCGTGTGGCTGTTAACCACAAGGTCGGAGGTTCAACCCCTCCTTCTAGTGTTTTCTTTCATTATTCAAATATTTAAATTTGTGATGACGTCTTTCCATTGGACTTATAAAATAATCTATCTTAGTTATAGGAAGTTGATTACAATAAGAAAAATTATATTATTATCAATTTTCTTCTAAGAATTTTCAAGCTGCCACAACTACAAAGTGTTTGTCTAGGACTAGTTTTGAATAAAATTATCTAGGCAGGGATATTAGAAATGATTCAGAAACTTCAACTTATTTTTGAAAGATGATATTTGTTAGACGTCTTGTTTGCGTAGCCACTTTGGACCACCATGGAGAGTTTCTTCAACTTGAACTTCAGTTAGGTCCAACGCAATTTTTCATCAATATGAAAGTGATGTAAAATTTAATTTAAATATATCTTAAAAAAATAGTCGTTGAAATATCATTTTACTAGTCATTGGAAAGATCTTGTTGCTAGTTTCTGAAAAGATCATATTTTCGTCAATAGTAGTAGGTTCAAAGATACATTTATAAACTTTTGAACATAAATGTTTATGTTATTTTCAAGTCTATGAGACATGGAAACTTGAGACATTTAAATTAAAATAAATAACTCATAGTATAATGGTAACTTAAAAATCATAGCTGGTTTGCGTGTGTGGCATTTGATCACAGTAACCACAAAGTCGGAGGTTCAATATGTCCTTTTAGTGTTTTCAATCATTTTTAAACTTTTTAATTTTATCCTTTGGTCCTTCTATGCAACTTTGGAAATATTATATGTCAATTATTAGAAGTTGACTAACATTCTCTAAATTATTTTAATTCTCTGATGTGGATATAAAGGCTACAAAAATCATCAATTTTCTTAAAACTGCATGTACTATTTCATTAATTATGATAAAAGTATTGTTAAGCCTTTTCACGGTAAGGGGGTCATCAATGCACCCCAAGGGAAAATATCGAGTATTATTCCATAATGTCTAATAAGTCTTCTAATCATTAGAAAAAAAGATCATTATTCTTTGTATTTTAAGTAGAATACATTCTTTCAAAAACATATACAACTACAAAGGGGTGTGTCTAAGACACATTTTCAATATAGTTATCTATGAAAGTACACTTAATATAATTCATAATGTATAATTTGTATAATGCGAGAGGATATTTATAAGAAAATTTGTATGTATCCATTTTAAACCAACATGAGCATTGTAATCAACTTGAAAGTCTATACTCTCCATAATATTTTTAATCAATGCAAAATTGATGTCAAATTTATCTAGAAAAATAACTTTGAAAAGTAGTTGTTGAAATATTCTATTACTAGCCATTGGACAATCTTGTTACTAGACGTTTAAGAGATTACGCTTATATTAATACTCAATTTAAAAATACATATGTTGTAATCTTTTGACATAGATTTGATTGTTATTTTCAATTTTGTGTGGTATTGGAATTTTAGTTATTTAGATTAATATAAATAAACTAACTTGCAAGGTTAGCTGGAGTAGCTCAGTTGGCTAGAGCGTGTGGCTGTTAACCACAAGGTCGGAGGTTCAACCCCTCCTTCTAGTGTTTTCTTTCATTATTCAAATATTTAAATTTGTGATAACATCTTTCCATTGGACTTATAAAATAATCTATCTTAGTTATAGGAAGTTGATTACAATAAGAAAAATTATATTATTATCAATTTTCTTCTAAGAATTTTCAAGCTGCTACAACTACAAAGTGTTTGTCTAGGACTAGTTTTGAATAAAATTATCTAGGCAGGGATATTAGAAATGATTCAGAAACTTCAACTTATTTTTGAAAGATGATATTTGTTAGACGTCTTGTTTGCGTAGCCACTTTGGACCACCATGGAGAGTTTCTTCAACTTGAACTTCAGTTAGGTCCAACGCAATTTTTCATCAATATGAAAGTGATGTAAAATTTAATTTAAATATATCTTAAAAAAATAGTCGTTGAAATATCATTTTACTAGTCATTGGAAAGATCTTGTTGCTAGTTTCTGAAAAGATCATATTTTCGTCCATAGTATTAGGTTCAAAGATACATTTATAAACTTTTTAACATAAATTTTTATGTTATTTTCAAGTCTATGAGATATGGAAACTTGAGAAATTTAAATTAAAATAAATAATTCATAGTATAATGGTAACTTAAAAATCATAGCTGGTTTGCATGTGTGGCATTTGATCACAGTAACCACAAAGTCGGAGGTTCAATATGTCCTTTTAGTGTTTTCAATCATTTTTAAACTTTTTAATTTTATGCTTTGGTCCTTCTATGCAACTTTGGAAATATTATATGTCAATTATTAGAAGTTGACTAACATTCTCTAAATTATTTTAATTCTCTGATGTGGGTATAAAGGTTACAAAAATCATCAAATTTCTTAAAACTGCATGTACTATTTCATTATTTATGATAAAAGTATTGTTAAGTCTTTTCACGGTAAGGGGGTCATCAATGCACCCCAAGGAAAAATATCGAGTATTATTCCATAATGTCTAATAAATTTTCTAATCATTAGAAAAAAAGATCATTATTCTTTGTATTTTAAGTAGAATACATTCTTTCAAAAACATATACAACTACAAAGGGGTGTGTCTAAGACACATTTTCAATATAGTTATCTATGAAAGTACACTTAATATAATTCATAATGTATAATTTGTATAATGCGAGAGGATATTTATAAGAAAATTTGTATGTATCCATTTTAAACCAACATGAGCATTGTAATCAATTTGAAAGTCTATACTCTCCATAATATTTTTAATCAATGCAAAATTGATGTCAAATTTATCTAGAAAAATAACTTTGAAAAGTAGTTGTTGAAATATTCTATTACTAGCCATTGGACAATCTTGTTACTAGACGTTTAAGAAATTACGCTTATATTAATACTCAATTTAAAAATACATATGTTGTAATCTTTTGACATAGATTTGATTGTTATTTTCAATTTTGTGTGGTATTGGAATTTTAGTTATTTAGATTAATATAAATAAACTAACTTGCAAGGTTAGCTGGAGTAGCTCAGTTGGCTAGAGCGTGTGGCTGTTAACCACAAGGTCGGAGGTTCAACCCCTCCTTCTAGTGTTTTCTTTCATTATTGAAATATTTAAATTTGTGATGACGTCTTTCCATTGGACTTATAAAATAATCTATCTTAGTTATAAGAAGTTGATTACAATAAGAAAAATTATATTATTATCAATTTTCTTCTAAGAATTTTCAAGCTGCCACAACTACAAAGTGTTTGTCTAGGACTAGTTTTGAATAAAATTATCTAGGAAGGGATATTAGAAATGATTCAGAAACTTCAACTTATTTTTGAAAGATGATATTTGTTAGACGTCTTGTTTGCGTAGCCACTTTGGACCACCATGGAGAGTTTCTTCAACTTGAACTTCAGTTAGGTCCAACGCAATTTTTCATCAATATGAAAGTGATGTTAAATTTAATTTAAATATATCTTAAAAAAATAGTCGTTGAAATATCATTTTACTAGTCATTGGAAAGATCTTGTTGCTAGTTTCTGAAAAGATCATATTTTCGTCCATAGTATTAGGTTCAAAGATACATTTATAAACTTTTTAACATAAATTTTTATGTTATTTTCAAGTCTATGAGATATGGAAACTTGAGAAATTTAAATTAAAATAAATAATTCATAGTATAATGGTAACTTAAAAATCATAGCTGGTTTGCATGTGTGGCATTTGATCACAGTAACCACAAAGTCGGAGGTTCAATATGTCCTTTTAGTGTTTTCAATCATTTTTAAACTTTTTAATTTTATGCTTTGGTCCTTCTATGCAACTTTGGAAATATTATATGTCAATTATTAGAAGTTGACTAACATTCTCTAAATTATTTTAATTCTCTGATGTGGGTATAAAGGTTACAAAAATCATCAATTTTCTTAAAACTGCATGTACTATTTCATTATTTATTATAAAAGTATTGTTAAGCCTTTTCACGGTAAGGGGGTCATCAATGCACCCCAAGGGAAAATATCGAGTATTATTCCATAATGTCTAATAAATGTTCTAATCATTAGAAAAAAAGATCATTATTCTTTGTATTTTAAGTAGAATACATTCTTTCAAAAACATATACAACTACAAAGGGGTGTGTCTAAGACACATTTTCAATATAGTTATCTATGAAAGTACACTTAATATAATTCATAATGTATAATTTGTATAATGCGAGAGGATATTTATAAGAAAATTTGTATGTATCCATTTAAGACCAACATGAGCATTGTAATCAACTTGAAAGTCTATACTCTCCATAATATTTTTAATCAATGAAAAATTGATGTCAAATTTATCTAGAAAAATAACTTTGAAAAGTAGTTGTTGAAATATTCTATTACTAGCCATTGGACAATCTTGTTACTAGACGTTTAAGAGATCACGCTTATATTAATACTCAATTTAAAAATACATATGTTGTAACCTTTTGACATAGATTTGATTGTTATTTTCAATTTTGTGTGGTATTGGAATTTTAGTTATTTAGATTAATATAAATAAACTAAATTGCAAGGTTAGCTGGAGTTGCTCAGTTGGTTAGAACGTGTGGCTGTTAACCACAAGGTCGGAGGTTCAACCCCTCCTTCTAGTGTTTTCTTTCATTATTCAAATATTTAAATTTGTGATGACGTCTTTCCATTGGACTTATAAAATAATCTATCTTAGTTATAGGAAGTTGATTACAATTAGAAAAATTATATTATTATCAATTTTCTTTTAAGAATTTTCAAGAAAGCCTATTTATTGTAAGTATTTAAATAAATACCGAGTCTACCAATAGCTGCCACAACTACAAAGTGTTTGTCTAGGACTAGTTTTGAATAAAATTATCTAGGCAGGGATATTAGAAATGATTCAGAAACTTCAACTTATTTTTGAAAGATGATATTTGTTAGACGTCTTGTTTGCGTAGCCACTTTGGACCACCATGGAGAGTTTCTTCAACTTGAACTTCAGTTAGGTCCAACGCAATTTTTCATCATTATGAAAGTGATGTTAAATTTAATTTAAATATATCTTAAAAAAATAGTCGTTGAAATATCATTTTGCTAGTCATTGGAAAGATCTTGTTGCTAGTTTCTGAAAAGATCATATTTTCGTCCATAGTAGTAGGTTCAAAGATACATTTATAAACTTTTTAACATAAATTTTTATGTTATTTTCAAGTCTATGAGACATGGAAACTTGAGACATTTAAATTAAAATAAATAATTCATAGTATAATGGTAACTTAAAAATCATAGTTGGTTTGCATGTGTGGCATTTGATCACAGTAACCACAAAGTCGGATGTTCAATATGTCATTTTAGTGTTTTCAATCATTTTTAAACTTTTTAATTTTATGCTTTGGTCCTTCTATGCAACTTTGGAAATATTATATGTCAATTATTAGAAGTTGACTAACATTCTCTAAATTATTTTAATTCTCTGATGTGGGTATAAAGGCTACAAAAATCATCAATTTTCTTAAAACTGCGTGTACTATTTCATTATTTATGATAAAAGTATTGTTAAGCCTTTTCACGGTAAGGGGGTCATCAATGCACCCCAAGGGAAAATATCGAGTATTATTCCATAATGTCTAATAAATCTTCTAATCATTAGAAAAAAAGATCATTATTCTTTGTATTTTAAGTAGAATACATTTTTTCAAAAACATATACAACTACAAAGGGGTGTGTCTAAGACACATTTTCAATATAGTTATCTATGAAAGTACACTTAATATAATTCATAATGTATAATTTGTATAATGCGAGAGGATATTTATAAGAAAATTTGTATGTATCCATTTAAGACCAACATGAGCATTGTAATCAACTTGAAAGTCTATACTCTCCATAATATTTTTAATCAATGCAAAATTGATGTCAAATTTATCTAGAAAAATAACTTTGAAAAGTAGTTGTTGAAATATTCTATTACTAGCCATTGGACAATCTTGTTACTAGACGTTTAAGAGATCACGCTTATATTAATACTCAATTTAAAAATACATATGTTGTAACCTTTTGACATAGATTTGATTGTTATTTTCAATTTTGTGTGGTATTGGAATTTTAGTTATTTAGATTAATATAAATAAACTAAATTGCAAGGTTAGCTGGAGTTGCTCAGTTGGTTAGAACGTGTGGCTGTTAACCACAAGGTCGGAGGTTCAACCCCTCCTTCTAGTGTTTTCTTTCATTATTCAAATATTTAAATTTGTGATGACGTCTTTCCATTGGACTTATAAAATAATCTATCTTAGTTATAGGAAGTTGATTACAATTAGAAAAATTATATTATTATCAATTTTCTTTTAAGAATTTTCAAGAAAGCCTATTTATTGTAAGTATTTAAATAAATACCGAGTCTACCAATAGCTGCCACAACTACAAAGTGTTTGTCTAGGACTAGTTTTGAATAAAATTATCTAGGCAGGGATATTAGAAATGATTCAGAAACTTCAACTTATTTTTGAAAGATGATATTTGTTAGACGTCTTGTTTGCGTAGCCACTTTGGACCACCATGGAGAGTTTCTTCAACTTGAACTTCAGTTAGGTCCAACGCAATTTTTCATCATTATGAAAGTGATGTTAAATTTAATTTAAATATATCTTAAAAAAATAGTCGTTGAAATATCATTTTGCTAGTCATTGGAAAGATCTTGTTGCTAGTTTCTGAAAAGATCATATTTTCGTCCATAGTAGTAGGTTCAAAGATACATTTATAAACTTTTTAACATAAATTTTTATGTTATTTTCAAGTCTATGAGACATGGAAACTTGAGACATTTAAATTAAAATAAATAATTCATAGTATAATGGTAACTTAAAAATCATAGTTGGTTTGCATGTGTGGCATTTGATCACAGTAACCACAAAGTCGGATGTTCAATATGTCATTTTAGTGTTTTCAATCATTTTTAAACTTTTTAATTTTATGCTTTGGTCCTTCTATGCAACTTTGGAAATATTATATGTCAATTATTAGAAGTTGACTAACATTCTCTAAATTATTTTAATTCTCTGATGTGGGTATAAAGGCTACAAAAATCATCAATTTTCTTAAAACTGCGTGTACTATTTCATTATTTATGATAAAAGTATTGTTAAGCCTTTTCACGGTAAGGGGGTCATCAATGCACCCCAAGGGAAAATATCGAGTATTATTCCATAATGTCTAATAAATCTTCTAATCATTAGAAAAAAAGATCATTATTCTTTGTATTTTAAGTAGAATACATTTTTTCAAAAACATATACAACTACAAAGGGGTGTGTCTAAGACACATTTTCAATATAGTTATCTATGAAAGTACACTTAATATAATTCATAATGTATAATTTGTATAATGCGAGAGGATATTTATAAGAAAATTTGTATGTATCCATTTAAGACCAACATGAGCATTGTAATCAACTTGAAAGTCTATACTCTCCATAATATTTTTAATCAATGCAAAATTGATGTCAAATTTATCTAGAAAAATAACTTTGAAAAGTAGTTGTTGAAATATTCTATTACTAGCCATTGGACAATCTTGTTACTAGACGTTTAAGAGATCACGCTTATATTAATACTCAATTTAAAAATACATATGTTGTAACCTTTTGACATAGATTTGATTGTTATTTTCAATTTTGTGTGGTATTGGAATTTTAGTTATTTAGATTAATATAAATAAACTAAATTGCAAGGTTAGCTGGAGTTGCTCAGTTGGTTAGAACGTGTGGCTGTTAACCACAAGGTCGGAGGTTCAACCCCTCCTTCTAGTGTTTTCTTTCATTATTCAAATATTTAAATTTGTGATGACGTCTTTCCATTGGACTTATAAAATAATCTATCTTAGTTATAGGAAGTTGATTACAATTAGAAAAATTATATTATTATCAATTTTCTTTTAAGAATTTTCAAGAAAGCCTATTTATTGTAAGTATTTAAATAAATACCGAGTCTACCAATAGCTGCCACAACTACAAAGTGTTTGTCTAGGACTAGTTTTGAATAAAATTATCTAGGCAGGGATATTAGAAATGATTCAGAAACTTCAACTTATTTTTGAAAGATGATATTTGTTAGACGTCTTGTTTGCGTAGCCACTTTGGACCACCATGGAGAGTTTCTTCAACTTGAACTTCAGTTAGGTCCAACGCAATTTTTCATCATTATGAAAGTGATGTTAAATTTAATTTAAATATATCTTAAAAAAATAGTCGTTGAAATATCATTTTGCTAGTCATTGGAAAGATCTTGTTGCTAGTTTCTGAAAAGATCATATTTTCGTCCATAGTAGTAGGTTCAAAGATACATTTATAAACTTTTTAACATAAATTTTTATGTTATTTTCAAGTCTATGAGACATGGAAACTTGAGACATTTAAATTAAAATAAATAATTCATAGTATAATGGTAACTTAAAAATGATAGTTGGTTTGCATGTGTGGCATTTGATCACAGTAACCACAAAGTCGGATGTTCAATATGTCATTTTAGTGTTTTCAATCATTTTTAAACTTTTTAATTTTATGCTTTGGTCCTTCTATGCAACTTTGGAAATATTATATGTCAATTATTAGAAGTTGACTAACATTCTCTAAATTATTTTAATTCTCTGATGTGGGTATAAAGGCTACAAAAATCATCAATTTTCTTAAAACTGCGTGTACTATTTCATTATTTATGATAAAAGTATTGTTAAGCCTTTTCACGGTAAGGGGGTCATCAATGCACCCCAAGGGAAAATATCGAGTATTATTCCATAATGTCTAATAAATCTTCTAATCATTAGAAAAAATGATCATTATTCTTTGTATTTTAAGTAGAATACATTCTTTCAAAAACATATACAACTACAAAGGGGTGTGTCTAAGACACATTTTCAATATAGTTATCTATGAAAGTACACTTAATATAATTCATAATGTATAATTTGTATAATGCGAGAGGATATTTATAAGAAAATTTGTATGTATCCATTTAAGACCAACATGAGCATTGTAATCAACTTGAAAGTCTATACTCTCCATAATATTTTTAATCAATGCAAAATTGATGTCAAATTTATCTAGAAAAATAACTTTGAAAAGTAGTTGTTGAAATATTCTATTACTAGCCATTGGACAATCTTGTTACTAGACGTTTAAGAGATCACGCTTATATTAATACTCAATTTAAAAATACATATGTTGTAACCTTTTGACATAGATTTGATTGTTATTTTCAATTTTGTGTGGTATTGGAATTTTAGTTATTTAGATTAATATAAATAAACTAAATTGCAAGGTTAGCTGGAGTTGCTCAGTTGGTTAGAACGTGTGGCTGTTAACCACAAGGTCGGAGGTTCAACCCCTCCTTCTAGTGTTTTCTTTCATTATTCAAATATTTAAATTTGTGATGACGTCTTTCCATTGGACTTATAAAATAATCTATCTTAGTTATAGGTAGTTGATTACAATTAGAAAAATTATATTATTATCAATTTTCTTTTAAGAATTTTCAAGAAAGCCTATTTATTGTAAGTATTTAAATAAATACCGAGTCTACCAATAGCTGCCACAACTACAAAGTGTTTGTCTAGGACTAGTTTTGAATAAAATTATCTAGGCAGGGATATTAGAAATGATTCAGAAACTTCAACTTATTTTTGAAAGATGATATTTGTTAGACGTCTTGTTTGCGTAGCCACTTTGGACCACCATGGAGAGTTTCTTCAACTTGAACTTCAGTTAGGTCCAACGTAATTTTTCATCATTATGAAAGTGATGTTAAATTTAATTTAAATATATCTTAAAAAAATAGTCGTTGAAATATCATTTTGCTAGTCATTGGAAAGATCTTGTTGCTAGTTTCTGAAAAGATCATATTTTCGTCCATAATAGTAGGTTCAAAGATACATTAATAAACTTTTTAACATAAATTTTTATGTTATTTTTAAGTCTATGAGACATGGAAACTTGAGATATTTAAATTAAAATAAATAATTCATAGTATAATGGTAACTTAAAAATCATAGCTGGTTTGCATGTGTGGCATTTGATCACAGTAACCACAAAGTCGGAGGTTCAATATGTCCTTTTAGTGTTTTCAATCATTTTTAAACTTTTTAATTTTATGCTTTGGTCCTTCTATGCAACTTTGGAAATATTATATGTCAATTATTAGAAGTTGACTAACATTCTCTAAATTATTTTAATTCTCTGATGTGGGTATAAAGGTTACAAAAATCATCAAATTTCTTAAAACTGCATGTACTATTTCATTATTTATGATAAAAGTATTGTTAAGCCTTTTCACGGTAAGGGGGTCATCAATGCACCCCAAGGGAAAATATCGAGTATTATTCCATAATGTCTAATAAATGTTCTAATCATTAGAAAAAAAGATCATTATTCTTTGTATTTTAAGTAGAATACATTCTTTCAAAAACATATACAACTACAAAGGGGTGTGTCTAAGACACATTTTCAATATAGTTATCTATGAAAGTACACTTAATATAATTCATAATGTATAATTTGTATAATGCGAGAGGATATTTATAAGAAAATTTGTATGTATCCATTTTAAACCAACATGAGCATTGTAATCAACTTGAAAGTCTATACTCTCCATAATATTTTTAATCAATGCAAAATTGATGTCAAATTTATCTAGAAAAATAACTTTGAAAAGTAGTTGTTGAAATATTCTATTACTAGCCATTGGACAATCTTGTTACTAGACGTTTAAGAAATTACGCTTATATTAATACTCAATTTAAAAATACATATGTTGTAATCTTTTGACATAGATTTGATTGTTATTTTCAATTTTGTGTGGTATTGGAATTTTAGTTATTTAGATTAATATAAATAAACTAACTTGCAAGGTTAGCTGAAGTAGCTCAGTTGGCTAGAGCGTGTGGCTGTTAACCACAAGGTCGGAGGTTCAACCCCTCCTTCTAGTGTTTTCTTTCATTATTGAAATATTTAAATTTGTGATGACGTCTTTCCATTGGACTTATAAAATAATCTATCTTAGTTATAGGAAGTTGATTACAATAAGAAAAATTATATTATTATCAATTTTCTTCTAAGAATTTTCAAGCTGCCACAACTACAAAGTGTTTGTCTAGGACTAGTTTTGAATAAAATTATCTAGGCAGGGATATTAGAAATGATTCAGAAACTTCAACTTATTTTTGAAAGATGATATTTGTTAGACGTCTTGTTTGCGTAGCCACTTTGGACCACCATGGAGAGTTTCTTCAACTTGAACTTCAGTTAGGTCCAACGCAATTTTTCATCAATATGAAAGTGATGTTAAATTTAATTTAAATATATCTTAAAAAAATAGTCGTTGAAATATCATTTTACTAGTCATTGGAAAGATCTTGTTGCTAGTTTCTGAAAAGATCATATTTTCGTCCATAGTATTAGGTTCAAAGATACATTTATAAACTTTTTAACATAAATTTTTATGTTATTTTCAAGTCTATGAGATATGGAAACTTGAGAAATTTAAATTAAAATAAATAATTCAAAGTATAATGGTAACTTAAAAATCATAGCTGGTTTGCATGTGTGGCATTTGATCACAGTAACCACAAAGTCGGAGGTTCAATATGTCATTTTAGTGTTTTCAATCATTTTTAAACTTTTTAATTTTATGCTTTGGTCCTTCTATGCAACTTTGGAAATATTATATGTCAATTATTAGAAGTTGACTAACATTCTCTAAATTATTTTAATTCTCTGATGTGGGTATAAAGGTTACAAAAATCATCAATTTTCTTAAAACTGCATGTACTATTTCATTATTTATGATAAAAGTATTGTTAAGCCTTTTCACGGTAAGGGGGTCATCAATGCACCCCAAGGGAAAATATCGAGTATTATTCCATAATGTCTAATAAATGTTCTAATCATTAGAAAAAAAGATCATTATTCTTTGTATTTTAAGTAGAATACATTCTTTCAAAAACATATACAACTACAAAGGGGTGTGTCTAAGACACATTTTCAATATAGTTATCTATGAAAGTACACTTAATATAATTCATAATGTATAATTTGTATAATGCGAGAGGATATTTATAAGAAAATTTGTATGTATCCATTTAAGACCAACATGAGCATTGTAATCAACTTGAAAGTCTATACTCTCCATAATATTTTTAATCAATGAAAAATTGATGTCAAATTTATCTAGAAAAATAACTTTGAAAAGTAGTTGTTGAAATATTCTATTACTAGCCATTGGACAATCTTGTTACTAGACGTTTAAGAGATCACGCTTATATTAATACTCAATTTAAAAATACATATGTTGTAACCTTTTGACATAGATTTGATTGTTATTTTCAATTTTGTGTGGTATTGGAATTTTAGTTATTTAGATTAATATAAATAAACTAAATTGCAAGGTTAGCTGGAGTTGCTCAGTTGGTTAGAACGTGTGGCTGTTAACCACAAGGTCGGAGGTTCAACCCCTCCTTCTAGTGTTTTCTTTCATTATTCAAATATTTAAATTTGTGATGACGTCTTTCCATTGGACTTATAAAATAATCTATCTTAGTTATAGGAAGTTGATTACAATTAGAAAAATTATATTATTATCAATTTTCTTTTAAGAATTTTCAAGAAAGCCTATTTATTGTAAGTATTTAAATAAATACTGAGTCTACCAATAGCTGCCACAACTACAAAGTGTTTGTCTAGGACTAGTTTTGAATAAAATTATCTAGGCAGGGATATTAGAAATGATTCAGAAACTTCAACTTATTTTTGAAAGATGATATTTGTTAGACGTCTTGTTTGCGTAGCCACTTTGGACCACCATGGAGAGTTTCTTCAACTTGAACTTCAGTTAGGTCCAACGCAATTTTTCATCATTATGAAAGTGATGTTAAATTTAATTTAAATATATCTTAAAAAAATAGTCATTGAAATATCATTTTGCTAGTCATTGGAAAGATCTTGTTGCTAGTTTCTGAAAAGATCATATTTTCGTCCATAGTAGTAGGTTCAAAGATACATTTATAAACTTTTTAACATAAATTTTTATGTTATTTTCAAGTCTATGAGACATGGAAACTTGAGACATTTAAATTAAAATAAATAATTCATAGTATAATGGTAACTTAAAAATCATAGTTGGTTTGCATGTGTGGCATTTGATCACAGTAACCACAAAGTCGGATGTTCAATATGTCATTTTAGTGTTTTCAATCATTTTTAAACTTTTTAATTTTATGCTTTGGTCCTTCTACGCAACTTTGGAAATATTATATGTCAATTATTAGAAGTTGACTAACATTCTCTAAATTATTTTAATTCTCTGATGTGGGTATAAAGGCTACAAAAATCATCAATTTTCTTAAAACTGCGTGTACTATTTCATTATTTATGATAAAAGTATTGTTAAGCCTTTTCACGGTAAGGGGGTCATCAATGCACCCCAAGGGAAAATATCGAGTATTATTCCATAATGTCTAATAAATCTTCTAATCATTAGAAAAAAAGATCATTATTCTTTGTATTTTAAGTAGAATACATTCTTTCAAAAACATATACAACTACAAAGGGGTGTGTCTAAGACACATTTTCAATATAGTTATCTATGAAAGTACACTTAATATAATTCATAATGTATAATTTGTATAATGCGAGAGGATATTTATAAGATAATTTGTATGTATCCATTTAAGACCAACATGAGCATTGTAATCAACTTGAAAGTCTATACTCTCCATAATATTTTTAATCAATGCAAAATTGATGTCAAATTTATCTAGAAAAATAACTTTGAAAAGTAGTTGTTGAAATATTCTATTACTAGCCATTGGACAATCTTGTTACTAGACGTTTAAGAGATCACGCTTATATTAATACTCAATTTAAAAATACATATGTTGTAACCTTTTGACATAGATTTGATTGTTATTTTCAATTTTGTGTGGTATTGGAATTTTAGTTATTTAGATTAATATAAATAAACTAAATTGCAAGGTTAGTTGGAGTTGCTCAGTTGGTTAGAACGTGTGGCTGTTAACCACAAGGTCGGAGGTTCAACCCCTCCTTCTAGTGTTTTCTTTCATTATTAAATATTTAAATTTGTGATGACGTCTTTCCATTGGACTTATAAAATAATCTATCTTAGTTATAGGAAGTTGATTACAATTAGAAAAATTATATTATTATCAATTTTCTTTTAAGAATTTTCAAGAAAGCCTATTTATTGTAAGTATTTAAATAAATACCGAGTCTACCAATAGCTGCCACAACTACAAAGTGTTTGTCTAGGACTAGTTTTGAATAAAATTATCTAGGCAGGGATATTAGAAATGATTCAGAAACTTCAACTTATTTTTGAAAGATGATATTTGTTAGACGTCTTGTTTGCGTAGCCACTTTGGACCACCATGGAGAGTTTCTTCAACTTGAACTTCAGTTAGGTCCAACGCAATTTTTCATCATTATGAAAGTGATGTTAAATTTAATTTAAATATATCTTAAAAAAATAGTCGTTGAAATATCATTTTGCTAGTCATTGGAAAGATCTTGTTGCTAGTTTCTGAAAAGATCATATTTTCGTCCATAGTAGTAGGTTCAAAGATACATTTATAAACTTTTTAACATAAATTTTTATGTTATTTTCAAGTCTATGAGACATGGAAACTTGAGACATTTAAATTAAAATAAATAATTCATAGTATAATGGTAACTTAAAAATCATAGTTGGTTTGCATGTGTGGCATTTGATCACAGTAACCACAAAGTCGGATGTTCAATATGTCATTTTAGTGTTTTCAATCATTTTTAAACTTTTTAATTTTATGCTTTGGTCCTTCTATGCAACTTTGGAAATATTATATGTCAATTATTAGAAGTTGACTAACATTCTCTAAATTATTTTAATTCTCTGATGTGGGTATAAAGGCTACAAAAATCATCAATTTTCTTAAAACTGCGTGTACTATTTCATTATTTATGATAAAAGTATTGTTAAGCCTTTTCACGGTAAGGGGGTCATCAATGCACCCCAAGGGAAAATATCGAGTATTATTCCATAATGTCTAATAAATCTTCTAATCATTAGAAAAAAATATCATTATTCTTTGTATTTTAAGTAGAATACATTCTTTCAAAAACATATACAACTACAAAGGGGTGTGTCTAAGACACATTTTCAATATAGTTATCTATGAAAGTACACTTAATATAATTCATAATGTATAATTTGTATAATGCGAGAGGATATTTATTAGAAAATTTGTATGTATCCATTTTAGACCAACATGAGCATTGTAATCAACTTGAAAGTCTATACTCTCCATAATATTTTTAATCAATGCAAAATTGATGTCAAATTTATCTAGAAAAATAACTTTGAAAAGTAGTTGTTGAAATATTCTATTACTAGCCATTCGACAATCTTGTTACTAGACGTTTAAGAGATCACGCTTATATTAATACTCAATTTAAAAATACATATGTTGTAACCTTTTGACATAGATTTGATTGTTATTTTCAATTTTGTGTGGTATTGGAATTTTAGTTATTTAGATTAATATAAATAAACTAAATTGCAAGGTTAGCTTGAGTAGCTCAGTTGGTTAGAACGTGTGGCTGTTAACCATAAGGTCGGAGGTTAAACCCCTCCTTCTAGTGTTTTCTTTCATTATTCAAATAATTAAATTTGTGATGACGTTTTTCCATTGGACTTATAAAATAATCTATCTTAGTTATAGGAAGTTGATTACAATTAGAAAAATTATATTATTATCAATTTTCTTTTAAGAATTTTCAAGAAAGCCTATTTATTGTAAGTATTTAAATAAATACTGAGTCTACCAATAGCTGCCACAACTACAAAGTGTTTGTCTAGGACTAGTTGTGAATAAAATTATCTAGGCAGGGATATTAGAAATGATTCAGAAACTTCAACTTATTTTTGAAAGATGATATTTGTTAGACGTCTTGTTTGTGTAGCCACTTTATAAAGTGATGTTAAATTTAATTTAAATATATCTTAAAGAAATAGTCGTTGAAATATCATTTTACTAGTCATTGGAAAGATCTTGTTGCTAGTTTCTGAAAAGATCATATTTTCGTCAATAGTAGTAGGTTCAAAGATACATTTATAAACTTTTTAACATAAATGTTTATGTTATTTTCAAGTCTATGAGACATGGAAACTTGAGACATTTAAATTAAAATAAATAACTCATAGTATAATGGTAACTTAAAAATCATAGCTGGTTTGCGTGTGTGGCATTTGATCACAGTAACCACAAAGTCGGAGGTTCAATATGTCCTTTTAGTGTTTTCAATCATTTTTAAACTTTTTAATTTTATGGTTTGGACCTTCTATGCAACTTTGGAAATATTATATGTTAATTATTAGAAGTTGACTAACATTCTCTAAATTATTTTAATTCTCTGATGTGGATATAAAGGCTACAAAAATCATCAATTTTCTTAAAACTGCATGTATTATTTCATTATTTATGATAAAAGTATTGTTAAGCCTTTTCACGGTAAGGGGGTCATCAATGCACCCCAAGGGAAAATATCGAGTATTATTCCATAATGTCTAATAAATCTTCTAATCATTAGAAAAAAAGATCATTATTCTTTGTATTTTAAGTAGAATACATTCTTTCAAAAACATATACAACTACAAAGGGGTGTGTCTAAGACACATTTTCAATATAGTTATCTATGAAAGTACACTTAATATAATTCATAATGTATAATTTGTATAATGCGAGAGGATATTTATAAGAAAATTTGTATGTATCCATTTTAGACCAACATAAGCATTGTAATCAACTTGAAAGTCTATACTCTCCATAATATTTTTAATCAATGCAAAATTGATGTCAAATTTATCTAGAAAAATAACTTTGAAAAGTAGTTGTTGAAATATTCTATTACTAGCCCTTCGACAATCTTGTTACTAGACGTTTAAGAGATCACACTTATATTAATACTCAATTTAAAAATACATATGTTGTAACCTTTTGACATAGATTAGATTGTTATTTTCAATTTTGTGTGGTATTGGAATTTTAGTTATTTAGATTAATATAAATAAACTAAATTGCAAGGTTAGATGGAGTAGCTCAGTTGGTTAGAGTGTGTGGCTGTTAACCACAAGGTCGGAGGTTCATCCCCTCCTTCTAGCGTTTTCTTTCATTATTCAAATATTTAAATTTGTGATGACGTCTCTCCATTGGACTTATAAAATAATCTATCTTAGTTATAGGAAGTTGATTACAATTAGAAAAATTATATTATTATCAATTTTCTTTTAAGAATTTTCAAGAAAGCCTATTATAAGTATTTAAATAAATACCGAGTCTACCAATAGCTGCCACAACTACAAAGTGTTTGTCTAGGACTAGTTTTGAATAAAATTATCTAGGCAGGGATATTAGAAATGATTCAGAAACTTCAACTTATTTTTGAAAGATGATTTTGTTAGACGTCTTGTTTGTGTAGCCACTTTATAAAGTGATGTTAAATTTAATTTAAATATATCTTAAAGAAATAGTCGTTGAAATATCATTTTACTAGTCATTGGAAAGATCTTGTTGCTAGTTTCTGAAAAGATCATATTTTCGTCAATAGTAGTAGGTTCAAAGATACATTTATAAACTTTTTAACATAAATGTTTATGTTATTTTCAAGTCTATGAGACATGGAAACTTGAGACATTTAAATTAAAATAAATAACTCATAGTATAATGGTAACTTAAAAATCATAGCTGGTTTGCGTGTGTGGCATTTGATCACAGTAACCACAAAGTCGGAGGTTCAATATGTCCTTTTAGTGTTTTCAATCATTTTTAAACTTTTTAATTTTATGCTTTGGACCTTCTATGCAAATTTGGAAATATTATATGTCAATTATTAGAAGTTGACTAACATTCTCTAAATTATTTTAATTCTCTGATGTGGATATAAAGGCTACAAAAATCATCAATTTTCTTAAAACTGCATGTACTATTTCATTATTTATGATAAAAGTATTGTTAAGCCTTTTCACGGTAAGGGGGTCATCAATGCACCCCAAGGGAAAATATCGAGTATTATTCCATAATGTCTAATAAATCTTCTAATCATTAGAAAAAAAGATCATTATTCTTTGTATTTTAAGTAGAATACATTCTTTCAAAAACATATACAACTACAAAGGGGTGTGTCTAAGACACATTTTCAATATAGTTATCTATGAAAGTACACTTAATATAATTCATAATGTATAATTTGTATAATGCGAGAGGATATTTATAAGAAAATTTGTATGTATCCATTTTAAACCAACATGAGCATTGTAATCAACTTGAAAGTCTATACTCTCCATAATATTTTTAATCAATGCAAAATTGATGTCAAATTTATCTAGAAAAATAACTTTGAAAAGTAGTTGTTGAAATATTCTATTACTAGCCATTGGACAATCTTGTTACTAGACGTTTAAGAGATTACGCTTATATTAATACTCAATTTAAAAATACATATGTTGTAATCTTTTGACATAGATTTGATTGTTATTTTCAATTTTGTGTGGTATTGGAATTTTAGTTATTTAGATTAATATAAATAAACTAACTTGCAAGGTTAGCTGGAGTAGCTCAGTTGGTTAGAGCGTGTAGCTGTTAACCATAAGGTCGGAGGTTCAACCCCTCCTTCTTGTGTTTTCTTTCATTATTCAAATATTTAAATTTGTGATGACGTCTTTCCATTGGACTTATAAAATAATCTATCTTAGTTATAGGAAGTTGATTACAATTAGAAAAATTATATTATTATCAATTTTCTTTTAAGAATTTTCAAGAAAGCCTATTTATTGTAAGTATTTAAATAAATACCGAGTCTACCAATAGCTGCCACAACTACAAATAAGTTGATATTTGTTAGACGTCTTGTTTGCGTAGCCACTTTGGACCACCATGGAGAGTTTCTTCAACTTGAACTTCAGTTAGGTCCAACGCATATTTTCATCAATATGAAAGTGATGTTAAATTTAATTTAAATATATCTTAAAAAAATAGTCGTTGAAATATCATTTTACTAGTCATTGGAAAGATCTTGTTGGTAGTTTCTGAAAAGATCATATTTTCGTCCATAGTAGTAGGTTCAAAGATACATTTATAAACTTTTTAACATAAATTTTTATGTTATTTTAAAGTCTATGAGACATGGAAACTTGAGACATTTAAATTAAAATAAATAATTCATAGTATAATGGTAACTTAAAAATCATAGCTGGTTTGCATGTGTGGCATTTGATCACAGTAACCACAAAGTCGGAGGTTCAATATGTCCTTTTAGTGTTTTCAATCATTTTTAAACTTTTTAATTTTATGCTTTGGTCCTTCTATGCAACTTTGGAAATATTATATGTCAATTATTAGAAGTTGACTAACATTCTCTAAATTATTTTAATTCTCTGATGTGGGTATAAAGGCTACAAAAATCATCAATTTTCTTAAAACTGCATGTACTATTTCATTATTTATGATAAAAGTATTGTTAAGCCTTTTCACGGTAAGGGGGTCATCAATGCACCCCAAGGGAAAATATCGAGTATTATTCCATAATGTCTAATAAATCTTCTAATCATTAGAAAAAAATATCATTATTCTTTGTATTTTAAGTAGAATACATTCTTTCAAAAACATATACAACTACAAAGGGGTGTGTCTAAGACACAGTTTCAATATAGTTATCTATGAAAGTACACTTAATATAATTCATAATGTATAATTTGTATAATGCGAGAGGATATTTATAAGAAAATTTGTATGTATCCATTTTAGACCAACATGAGCATTGTAATCAACTTGAAAGTCTATACTCTCCATAATATTTTTAATCAATGCAAAATTGATGTCAAATTTATCTAGAAAAATAACTTTGAAAAGTAGTTGTTGAAATATTCTATTACTAGTCCTTCGACAATCTTGTTACTAGACGTTTAAGAGATCACACGTATATTAATACTCAATTTAAAAATACATATGTTGTAACCTTTTGACATAGATTTGATTTTTATTTTCAATTTTGTGTGGTATTGGAATTTTAGTTATTTAGATTAATATAAATAAACTAAATTGCAAGGTTAGCTAGAGTAGCTCAGTTGGTTAGATTGTGTGGCTGTTAACCACAAGGTCGGAGGTTCATCCCCTCCTTCTAGCGTTTTCTTTCATTATTCAAATATTTAAATTTGTGATGACGTCTCTCCATTGGACTTATAAAATAATCTATCTTAGTTATAGGAAGTTGATTACAATTAGAAAAATTATATTATTATCAATTTTCTTTTAAGAATTTTCAAGAAAGCCTATTATATGTATTTAAATAAATACTGAGTCTACCAATAGCTGCCACAACTACAAAGTGTTTGTCTAGGACTAGTTTTGAATAAAATTATCTAGGCAGGGATATTAGAAATGATTCAGAAACTTCAACTTATTTTTGAAAGATGATATTTGTTAGACGTCTTGTTTGTGTAGCCACTTTAGAAAGTGATGTTAAATTTAATTTAAATATATCTTAAAAAAATAGTCGTTGAAATATCATTTTACTAGTCATTGGAAAGATCTTGTTGCTAGTTTCTGAAAAGATCATATTTTCGTCAATAGTAGTAGGTTCAAAGATACATTTATAAACTTTTGAACATAAATGTTTATGTTATTTTCAAGTCTATGAGACATGGAAACTTGGGACATTTAAATTAAAATAAATAACTCATAGTATAATGGTAACTTAAAAATCATAGCTGGTTTGCGTGTGTGGCATTTGATCACAGTAACCACAAAGTCGGAGGTTCAATATGTCCTTTTATTGTTTTCAATCATTTTTAAACTTTTTAATTTTATGCTTTGGTCCTTCTATGCAACTTTGGAAATATTATATGTCAATTATTAGAAGTTGACTAACATTCTCTAAATTATTTTAATTCTCTGATGTGGATATAAAGGCTACAAAAATCATCAATTTTCTTAAAACTGCATGTACTATTTCATTATTTATGATAAAAGTATTGTTAAGCCTTTTCACGGTAAGGGGGTCATCAATGCACCCCAAGGGAAAATATCGAGTATTATTCCATAATGTCTAATAAATCTTCTAATCATTAGAAAAAAAGATCATTATTCTTTGTATTTTAAGTAGAATACATTCTTTCAAAAACATATACAACTACAAAGGGGTGTGTCTAAGACACATTTTCAATATAGTTATCTATGAAAGTACACTTAATATAATTCATAATGTATAATTTGTATAATGCGAGAGGATATTTATAAGAAAATTTGTATGTATCCATTTTAAACCAACATGAGCATTGTAATCAACTTGAAAGTCTATACTCTCCATAATATTTTTAATCAATGCAAAATTGATGTCAAATTTATCTAGAAAAATAACTTTGAAAAGTAGTTGTTGAAATATTCTATTACTAGCCATTGGACAATCTTGTTACTAGACGTTTAAGAGATTACGCTTATATTAATACTCAATTTAAAAATACATATGTTGTAATCTTTTGACATAGATTTGATTGTTATTTTCAATTTTGTGTGGTATTGGAATTTTAGTTATTTAGATTAATATAAATAAACTAACTTGCAAGGTTAGCTGGAGTAGCTCAGTTGGCTAGAGCGTGTGGCTGTTAACCACAAGGTCGGAGGTTCAACCCCTCCTTCTAGTGTTTTCTTTCATTATTCAAATATTTAAATTTGTGATAACGTCTTTCCATTGGACTTATAAAATAATCTATCTTAGTTATAGGAAGTTGATTACAATAAGAAAAATTATATTATTATCAATTTTCTTCTAAGAATTTTCAAGCTGCCACAACTACAAAGTGTTTGTCTAGGACTAGTTTTGAATAAAATTATCTAGGCAGGGATATTAGAAATGATTCAGAAACTTCAACTTATTTTTGAAAGATGATATTTGTTAGACGTCTTGTTTGCGTAGCCACTTTGGACCACCATGGAGAGTTTCTTCAACTTGAACTTCAGTTAGGTCCAACGCAATTTTTCATCAATATGAAAGTGATGTAAAATTTAATTTAAATATATCTTAAAAAAATAGTCGTTGAAATATCATTTTACTAGTCATTGGAAAGATCTTGTTGCTAGTTTCTGAAAAGATCATATTTTCGTCCATAGTATTAGGTTCAAAGATACATTTATAAACTTTTTAACATAAATTTTTATGTTATTTTCAAGTCTATGAGATATGGAAACTTGAGAAATTTAAATTAAAATAAATAATTCATAGTATAATGGTAACTTAAAAATCATAGCTGGTTTGCATGTGTGGCATTTGATCACAGTAACCACAAAGTCGGAGGTTCAATATGTCCTTTTAGTGTTTTCAATCATTTTTAAACTTTTTAATTTTATGCTTTGGTCCTTCTATGCAACTTTGGAAATATTATATGTCAATTATTAGAAGTTGACTAACATTCTCTAAATTATTTTAATTCTCTGATGTGGGTAAAGGTTACAAAAATCATCAAATTTCTTAAAACTGCATGTACTATTTCATTATTTATGATAAAAGTATTGTTAAGTCTTTTCACGGTAAGGGGGTCATCAATGCACCCCAAGGAAAAATATCGAGTATTATTCCATAATGTCTAATAAATGTTCTAATCATTAGAAAAAAAGATCATTATTCTTTGTATTTTAAGTAGAATACATTCTTTCAAAAACATATACAACTACAAAGGGGTGTGTCTAAGACACATTTTCAATATAGTTATCTATGAAAGTACACTTAATATAATTCATAATGTATAATTTGTATAATGTGAGAGGATATTTATAAGAAAATTTGTATGTATCCATTTTAAACCAACATGAGCATTGTAATCAACTTGAAAGTCTATACTCTCCATAATATTTTTAATCAATGCAAAATTGATGTCAAATTTATCTAGAAAAATAACTTTGAAAAGTAGTTGTTGAAATATTCTATTACTAGCCATTGGACAATCTTGTTACTAGACGTTTAAGAAATTACGCTTATATTAATACTCAATTTAAAAATACATATGTTGTAATCTTTTGACATAGATTTGATTGTTATTTTCAATTTTGTGTGGTATTGGAATTTTAGTTATTTAGATTAATATAAATAAACTAACTTGCAAGGTTAGCTGGAGTAGCTCAGTTGGCTAGAGCGTGTGGCTGTTAACCACAAGGTCGGAGGTTCAACCCCTCCTTCTAGTGTTTTCTTTCATTATTGAAATATTTAAATTTGTGATGACGTCTTTCCATTGGACTTATAAAATAATCTATCTTAGTTATAGGAAGTTGATTACAATAAGAAAAATTATATTATTATCAATTTTCTTCTAAGAATTTTCAAGCTGCCACAACTACAAAGTGTTTGTCTAGGACTAGTTTTGAATAAAATTATCTAGGAAGGGATATTAGAAATGATTCAGAAACTTCAACTTATTTTTGAAAGATGATATTTGTTAGACGTCTTGTTTGCGTAGCCACTTTGGACCACCATGGAGAGTTTCTTCAACTTGAACTTCAGTTAGGTCCAACGCAATTTTTCATCAATATGAAAGTGATGTTAAATTTAATTTAAATATATCTTAAAAAAATAGTCGTTGAAATATCATTTTACTAGTCATTGGAAAGATCTTGTTGCTAGTTTCTGAAAAGATCATATTTTCGTCCATAGTATTAGGTTGAAAGATACATTTATAAACTTTTTAACATAAATTTTTATGTTATTTTCAAGTCTATGAGATATGGAAACTTGAGAAATTTAAATTAAAATAAATAATTCATAGTATAATGGTAACTTAAAAATCATAGCTGGTTTGCATGTGTGGCATTTGATCACAGTAACCACAAAGTCGGAGGTTCAATATGTCCTTTTAGTGTTTTCAATCATTTTTAAACTTTTTAATTTTATGCTTTGGTCCTTCTATGCAACTTTGGAAATATTATATGTCAATTATTGGAAGTTGACTAACATTCTCTAAATTATTTTAATTCTCTGATGTGGGTATAAAGGTTACAAAAATCATCAATTTTCTTAAAACTGCATGTACTATTTCATTATTTATGATAAAAGTATTGTTAAGCCTTTTCACGGTAAGGGGGTCATCAATGCACCCCAAGGGAAAATATCGAGTATTATTCCATAATGTCTAATAAATGTTCTAATCATTAGAAAAAATGATCATTATTCTTTGTATTTTAAGTAGAATACATTCTTTCAAAAACATATACAACTACAAAGGGGTGTGTCTAAGACACATTTTCAATATAGTTATCTATGAAAGTACACTTAATATAATTCATAATGTATAATTTGTATAATGCGAGAGGATATTTATAAGAAAATTTGTATGTATCCATTTAAGACCAACATGAGCATTGTAATCAACTTGAAAGTCTATACTCTCCATAATATTTTTAATCAATGAAAAATTGATGTCAAATTTATCTAGAAAAATAACTTTGAAAAGTAGTTGTTGAAATATTCTATTACTAGCCATTGGACAATCTTGTTACTAGACGTTTAAGAGATCACGCTTATATTAATACTCAATTTAAAAATACATATGTTGTAACCTTTTGACATAGATTTGATTGTTATTTTCAATTTTGGGTGGTATTGGAATTTTAGTTATTTAGATTAATATAAATAAACTAAATTGCAAGGTTAGCTGGAGTTGCTCAGTTGGTTAGAACGTGTGGCTGTTAACCACAAGGTCGGAGGTTCAACCCCTCCTTCTAGTGTTTTCTTTCATTATTCAAATATTTAAATTTGTGATGACGTCTTTCCATTGGACTTATAAAATAATCTATCTTAGTTATAGGAAGTTGATTACAATTAGAAAAATTATATTATTATCAATTTTCTTTTAAGAATTTTCAAGAAAGCCTATTTATTGTAAGTATTTAAATAAATACCGAGTCTACCAATAGCTGCCACAACTACAAAGTGTTTGTCTAGGACTAGTTTTGAATAAAATTATCTAGGCAGGGATATTAGAAATGATTCAGAAACTTCAACTTATTTTTGAAAGATGATATTTGTTAGACGTCTTGTTTGCGTAGCCACTTTGGACCACCATGGAGAGTTTCTTTAACTTGAACTTCAGTTAGGTCCAACGCAATTTTTCATCATTATGAAAGTGATGTTAAATTTAATTTAAATATATCTTAAAAAAATAGTCGTTGAAATATCATTTTGCTAGTCATTGGAAAGATCTTGTTGCTAGTTTCTGAAAAGATCATATTTTCGTCCATAGTAGTAGGTTCAAAGATACATTTATAAACTTTTTAACATAAATTTTTATGTTATTTTCAAGTCTATGAGACATGGAAACTTGAGACATTTAAATTAAAATAAATAATTCATAGTATAATGGTAACTTAAAAATCATAGTTGGTTTGCATGTGTGGCATTTGATCACAGTAACCACAAAGTCGGATGTTCAATATGTCATTTTAGTGTTTTCAATCATTTTTAAACTTTTTAATTTTATGCTTTGGTCCTTCTATGCAACTTTGGAAATATTATATGTCAATTATTAGAAGTTGACTAACATTCTCTAAATTATTTTAATTCTCTGATGTGGGTATAAAGGCTACAAAAATCATCAATTTTCTTAAAACTGCGTGTACTATTTCATTATTTATGATAAAAGTATTGTTAAGCCTTTTCACGGTAAGGGGGTCATCAATGCACCCCAAGGGAAAATATCGAGTATTATTCCATAATGTCTAATAAATCTTCTAATTATTAGAAAAAAAGATCATTATTCTTTGTATTTTAAGTAGAATACATTCTTTCAAAAACATATACAACTACAAAGGGGTGTGTCTAAGACACATTTTCAATATAGTTATCTATGAAAGTACACTTAATATAATTCATAATGTATAATTTGTATAATGCGAGAGGATATTTATAAGAAAATTTGTATGTATCCATTTAAGACCAACATGAGCATTGTAATCAACTTGAAAGTCTATACTCTCCATAATATTTTTAATCAATGCAAAATTGATGTCAAATTTATCTAGAAAAATAACTTTGAAAAGTAGTTGTTGAAATATTCTATTACTAGCCATTGGACAATCTTGTTACTAGACGTTTAAGAGATCACGCTTATATTAATACTCAATTTAAAAATACATATGTTGTAACCTTTTGACATAGATTTGATTGTTATTTTCAATTTTGTATGGTATTGGAATTTTAGTTATTTAGATTAATATAAATAAACTAAATTGCAAGGTTAGCTGGAGTTGCTCAGTTGGTTAGAACGTGTGGCTGTTAACCACAAGGTCGGAGGTTCAACCCCTCCTTCTAGTGTTTTCTTTCATTATTCAAATATTTAAATTTGTGATGACGTCTTTCCATTGGACTTATAAAATAATCTATCTTAGTTATAGGAAGTTGATTACAATTAGAAAAATTATATTATTATCAATTTTCTTTTAAGAATTTTCAAGAAAGCCTATTTATTGTAAGTATTTAAATAAATACCGAGTCTACCAATAGCTGCCACAACTACAAAGTGTTTGTCTAGGACTAGTTTTGAATAAAATTATCTAGGCAGGGATATTAGAAATGATTCAGAAACTTCAACTTATTTTTGAAAGATGATATTTGTTAGACGTCTTGTTTGCGTAGCCACTTTGGACCACCATGGAGAGTTTCTTCAACTTGAACTTCAGTTAGGTCCAACGCAATTTTTCATCATTATGAAAGTGATGTTAAATTTAATTTAAATATATCTTAAAAAAATAGTCGTTGAAATATCATTTTGCTAGTCATTGGAAAGATCTTGTTGCTAGTTTCTGAAAAGATCATATTTTCGTCCATAATAGTAGGTTCAAAGATACATTAATAAACTTTTTAACATAAATTTTTATGTTATTTTTAAGTCTATGAGACATGGAAACTTGAGATATTTAAATTAAAATAAATAATTCATAGTATAATGGTAACTTAAAAATCATAGCTGGTTTGCATGTGTGGCATTTGATCACAGTAACCACAAATTCGGAGGTTCAATATGTCCTTTTAGTGTTTTCAATCATTTTTAAACTTTTTAATTTTATGCTTTGGTCCTTCTATGCAACTTTGGAAATATTATATGTCAATTATTAGAAGTTGACTAACATTCTCTAAATTATTTTAATTCTCTGATGTGAGTATAAAGGTTACAAAAATCATCAAATTTCTTAAAACTGCATGTACTATTTCATTATTTATGATAAAAGTATTGTTAAGCCTTTTCACGGTAAGGGGGTCATCAATGCACCCCAAGGGAAAATATCGAGTATTATTCCATAATGTCTAATAAATGTTTTAATCATTAGAAAAAAAGATCATTATTCATTGTATTTTAAGTAGAATACATTCTTTCAAAAACATATACAACTACAAAGGGGTGTGTCTAAGACACATTTTCAATATAGTTATCTATGAAAGTACACTTAATATAATTCATAATGTATAATTTGTATAATGCGAGAGGATATTTATAAGAAAATTTGTATGTATCCTTTTTAAACCAACATGAGCATTGTAATCAACTTGAAAGTCTATACTCTCCATAATATTTTTAATCAATGCAAAATTGATGTCAAATTTATCTAGAAAAATAACTTTGAAAAGTAGTTGTTGAAATATTCTATTACTAGCCATTGGACAATCTTGTTACTAGACGTTTAAGAAATTACGCTTATATTAATACTCAATTTAAAAATACATATGTTGTAATCTTTTGACATAGATTTGATTGTTATTTTCAATTTTGTGTGGTATTGGAATTTTAGTTATTTAGATTAATATAAATAAACTAACTTGCAAGGTTAGCTGGAGTAGCTCAGTTGGCTAGAGCGTGTGGCTGTTAACCACATGGTCGGAGGTTCAACCCCTCCTTCTAGTGTTTTCTTTCATTATTGAAATATTTAAATTTGTGATGACGTCTTTCCATTGGACTTATAAAATAATCTATCTTAGTTATAGGAAGTTGATTACAATAAGAAAAATTATATTATTATCAATTTTCTTCTAAGAATTTTCAAGCTGCCACAACTACAAAGTGTTTGTCTAGGACTAGTTTTGAATAAAATTATCTAGGCAGGGATATTAGAAATGATTCAGAAACTTCAACTTATTTTTGAAAGATGATATTTGTTAGACGTCTTGTTTGCGTAGCCACTTTGGACCACCATGGAGAGTTTCTTCAACTTGAACTTCAGTTAGGTCCAACGCAATTTTTCATCAATATGAAAGTGATGTTAAATTTAATTTAAATATATCTTAAAAAAATAGTCGTTGAAATATCATTTTGCTAGTCATTGGAAAGATCTTGTTGCTAGTTTCTGAAAAGATCATATTTTCGTCCATAGTATTAGGTTCAAAGATACATTTATAAACTTTTTAACATAAATTTTTATGTTATTTTCAAGTCTATGAGATATGGAAACTTGAGAAATTTAAATTAAAATAAATAATTCATAGTATAATGGTAACTTAAAAATCATAGCTGGTTTGCATGTGTGGCATTTGATCACAGTAACCACAAAGTCGGAGGTTCAATATGTCCTTTTAGTGTTTTCAATCATTTTTAAACTTTTTAATTTTATGCTTTGGTCCTTCTATGCAACTTTGGAAATATTATATGTCAATTATTAGAAGTTGACTAACATTCTCTAAATTATTTTAATTCTCTGATGTGGGTATAAAGGTTACAAAAATCATCAATTTTCTTAAAACTGCATGTACTATTTCATTATTTATGATAAAAGTATTGTTAAGCCTTTTCACGGTAAGGGGGTCATCAATGCACCCCAAGGGAAAATATCGAGTATTATTCCATAATGTCTAATAAATGTTCTAATCATTAGAAAAAAAGATCATTATTCTTTGTATTTTAAGTAGAATACATTTTTTCAAAAACATATACAACTACAAAGGGGTGTGTCTAAGACACATTTTCAATATAGTTATCTATGAAAGTACACTTAATATAATTCATAATGTATAATTTGTATAATGCGAGAGGATATTTATAAGAAAATTTGTATGTATCCATTTAAGACCAACATGAGCATTGTAATCAACTTGAAAGTCTATACTCTCCATAATATTTTTAATCAATGCAAAATTGATGTCAAATTTATCTAGAAAAATAACTTTGAAAAGTAGTTGTTGAAATATTCTATTACTAGCCATTGGACAATCTTGTTACTAGACGTTTAAGAGATCACGCTTATATTAATACTCAATTTAAAAATACATATGTTGTAACCTTTTGACATAGATTTGATTGTTATTTTCAATTTTGTGTGGTATTGGAATTTTAGTTATTTAGATTAATATAAATAAACTAAATTGCAAGGTTAGCTGGAGTTGCTCAGTTGGTTAGAACGTGTGGCTGTTAACCACAAGGTCGGAGGTTCAACCCCTCCTTCTAGTGTTTTCTTTCATTATTCAAATATTTAAATTTGTGATGACGTCTTTCCATTGGACTTATAAAATAATCTATCTTAGTTATAGGAAGTTGATTACAATTAGAAAAATTATATTATTATCAATTTTCTTTTAAGAATTTTCAAGAAAGCCTATTTATTGTAAGTATTTAAATAAATACCGAGTCTACCAATAGCTGCCACAACTACAAAGTGTTTGTCTAGGACTAGTTTTGAATAAAATTATCTAGGCAGGGATATTAGAAATGATTCAGAAACTTCAACTTATTTTTGAAAGATGATATTTGTTAGACGTCTTGTTTGCGTAGCCACTTTGGACCACCATGGAGAGTTTCTTCAACTTGAACTTCAGTTAGGTCCAACGCAATTTTTCATCATTATGAAAGTGATGTTAAATTTAATTTAAATATATCTTAAAAAAATAGTCGTTGAAATATCATTTTGCTAGTCATTGGAAAGATCTTGTTGCTAGTTTCTGAAAAGATCATATTTTCGTCCATAGTAGTAGGTTCAAAGATACATTTATAAACTTTTTAACATAAATTTTTATGTTATTTTCAAGTCTATGAGACATGGAAACTTGAGACATTTAAATTAAAATAAATAATTCATAGTATAATGGTAACTTAAAAATCATAGTTGGTTTGCATGTGTGGCATTTGATCACAGTAACCACAAAGTCGGATGTTCAATATGTCATTTTAGTGTTTTCAATCATTTTTAAACTTTTTAATTTTATGCTTTGGTCCTTCTATGCAACTTTGGAAATATTATATGTCAATTATTAGAAGTTGACTAACATTCTCTAAATTATTTTAATTCTCTGATGTGGGTATAAAGGCTACAAAAATCATCAATTTTCTTAAAACTGCGTGTACTATTTCATTATTTATGATAAAAGTATTGTTAAGCCTTTTCACGGTAAGGGGGTCATCAATGCACCCCAAGGGAAAATATCGAGTATTATTCCATAATGTCTAATAAATCTTCTAATCATTAGAAAAAAAGATCATTATTCTTTGTATTTTAAGTAGAATACATTCTTTCAAAAACATATACAACTACAAAGGGGTGTGTCTAAGACACATTTTCAATATAGTTATCTATGAAAGTACACTTAATATAATTCATAATGTATAATTTGTATAATGCGAGAGGATATTTATTAGAAAATTTGTATGTATCCATTTTAGACCAACATGAGCATTGTAATCAACTTGAAAGTCTATACTCTCCATAATATTTTTAATCAATGCAAAATTGATGTCAAATTTATCTAGAAAAATAACTTTGAAAAGTAGTTGTTGAAATATTCTATTACTAGCCATTCGACAATCTTGTTACTAGACGTTTAAGAGATCACGCTTATATTAATACTCAATTTAAAAATACATATGTTGTAACCTTTTGACATAGATTTGATTGTTATTTTCAATTTTGTGTGGTATTGGAATTTTAGTTATTTAGATTAATATAAATAAACTAAATTGCAAGGTTAGCTTGAGTAGCTCAGTTGGTTAGAACGTGTGGCTGTTAACCATAAGGTCGGAGGTTAAACCCCTCCTTCTAGTGTTTTCTTTCATTATTCAAATAATTAAATTTGTGATGACGTTTTTCCATTGGACTTATAAAATAATCTATCTTAGTTATAGGAAGTTGATTACAATTAGAAAAATTATATTATTATCAATTTTCTTTTAAGAATTTTCAAGAAAGCCTATTGTAAGTATTTAAATAAATACCGAGTCTACCAATAGCTGCCACAACTACAAAGTGTTTGTCTAGGACTAGTTTTGAATAAAATTATCTAGGCAGGGATATTAGAAATGATTCAGAAACTTCAACTTATTTTTTAAAGATGATATTTGTTAGACGTCTTGTTTGCGTAGCCACTTTGGACCACCATGGAGAGTTTCTTCAACTTGAACTTCAGTTAGGTCCAACGCAATTTTTCATCAATATGAAAGTGATGTTAAATTTAATTTAAATATATCTTAAAAAAATAGTCGTTGAAATATCATTTTACTAGTCATTGGAAAGATCTTGTTGCTAGTTTCTGAAAAGATCATATTTTCGTCCATAATAGTAGGTTCAAAGATACATTTATAAACTTTTTAACATAAATTTTTATGTTATTTTCAAGACTATGAGACTTGGAAACTTGAGACATTTAAATTAAAATAAATAATTCATAGTATAATGGTAACTTAAAAATCATAGTTGGTTTGCATGTGTGGCATTTGATCACAGTAACCACAAAGTCGGAGGTTCAATATGTCCTTTTAGTGTTTTCAATCATTTTTAAACTTTTTAATTTTATGCTTTGGTCCTTCTATGCAAAGTTTGAAATATTATATGTCAATTATTAGAAGTTGACTAACATTCTCTAAATTATTTTAATTCTCTGGTGTGGGTATAAAGGCTACAAAAATCATCAATTTTCTTAAAACTGCATGTACTATTTCATTATTTATGATAAAAGTATTGTTAAGCCTTTTCACGGTAAGGGGGTCATCAATGCACCCCAAGGGAAAATATCGAGTATTATTCCATAATGTCTAATAAATCTTCTAATCATTAGAAAAAAAGATCATTATTCTTTGTATTTTAAGTAGAATATATTCTTTCAAAAACATATACAACTACAAAGGGGTGTGTCTAAGACACATTTTCAATATAGTTATCTATGAAAGTACACTTAATATAATTCATAATGTATAACTTGTATAATGCGAGAGGATATTTATAAGAAAATTTGTATGTATCCATTTTAGACCAACATGAGCATTGTAATCTATCTTAGTTATAGGAAGTTGATTAATATTAGAAAAATTATATTATTATCAATTTTCTTTTAAGAATTTTCAAGAAAGCCTATTGTAAGTATTTAAATAAATACCGAGTCTACCAATAGCTGTCACAACTACAAAGTGTTTGTCTAGGACTAGTTTTGAATAAAATTATCTAGGCAGGGATATTAGAAATGATTCAGAAACTTCAACTTATTTTTGAAAGATGATATTTGTTAGACGTCTTGTTTGCGTAGCCACTTTGGACCACCATGGAGAGTTTCTTTAACTTGAACTTCAGTTAGGTCCAACGCAATTTTCCATCAATATGAAAGTGATGTTAAATTTAATTTAAATATATCTTAAAGAAATAGTCGTTGAAATATCATTTTACTAGTCATTAGAAAGATCTTGTTGCTAGTTTCTGAAAAGATCATATTTTCGTCCATAATAGTAGGTTCAAAGATACATTTATAAACTTTTTAACATAAATTTTGATGTTATTTTCAAGTCTATGAGACATGGAAACTTGAGACATTTAAATTAAAATAAATAATTCATAGTATAATGGTAACTTAAAAATCATAGCTGGTTTGCATGTGTGGCATTTGATCACAATAACCACAAAGTCGGACGTTCAATATGTCCTTTTAGTGTTTTCAATCATTTTTAAACTTTTTAATTTTATGCTTTGGTCCTTCTATGCAACTTTGGAAATATTATATGTCAATTATTAGAAGTTGACTAACATTCTCTAAATTATTTTAATTCTCTGATGTGGGTATAAAGGCTACAAAAATCATCAATTTTCTTAAAACTGCATGTACTATTTCATTATTTATGATAAAAGTATTGTTAAGCCTTTTCACGGTAAGGGGGTCATCAATGCACCCCAAGGGAAAATATCGAGTATTATTCCATAATGTCTAATAAATCTTCTAATCATTATAAAAAAAGATCATTATTCTTTGTATTTTAAGTAGAATACATTCTTTCAAAAACATATACAACTACAAAGGGGTGTGTCTAAGACACATTTTCAATATAGTTATCTATGAAAGTACACTTAATATAATTCATAATGTATAATTTGTATAATGCGAGAGGATATTTATAAGAAAATTTGTATGTATCCATTTTAGACCAACATGAGCATTGTAATCAACTTGAAAGTCTATACTCTCCATAATATATTTAATCAATGCAAAATTGATGTCAAATTTATCTAGAAAAATAACTTTGAAAAGTAGTTGTTGAAATATTCTATTACTAGCCATTGGACAATCTTGTTACTAGACGTTTAAGAGATCACGCTTATATTAATACTCAATTTAAAAATGCATATGTTGTAACCTTTTGACATAGATTTGATTGTTATTTTCAATTTTGTGTGGTATTGGAATTTTAGTTATTTAGATTAATATAAATAAACTAAATTGCAAGATTAGCTGGAGTAGCTCAGTTGGTTAGAGCGTGTGGCTGTTAACCACAAGGTCGGAGGTTCAACCCCTCCTTTTAGCGTTTTCTTTCATTATTCAAATATTTAAATTTGTGATGACGTCTTTCCATTGGACTTATAAAATAATCTATCTTAGTTATAGGAAGTTGATTACAATTATAAAAATTATATTATTATCAATTTTCTTTTAAGAATTTTCAAGAAAGCCTATTGTAAGTATTTAAATAAATACCGAGTCTTCCAATAGCTGCCACAACTACAAATTGTTTGTCTAGGACTAGTTTTGAATAAAATTATCTAGGCAGGGATATTAGAAATGATTCAGAAACTTCAACTTATTTTTGAAAGATGATATTTGTTAGACGTCTTGTTTGCTTAGCCACTTTGGACCACCATGGAGTGTTTCTTCAACTTGAACTTCAGTTAGGTCCAACGCAATTTTTCATCAATATGAAAGTGATGTTAAATTTAATTTAAATATATCTTTAAAAAATAGTCGTTGAAATATCATTTTACTAGTCATTGGAAAGATCTTGTTGCTAGTTTCTGAAAAGATCATATTTTCGTCCATAATAGTAGGTTCAAAGATACATTTATAAACTTTTTAACATAAATTTTTATGTTATTTTCAAGTCTATGAGACATGGAAACTTGAGACATTTAAATTAAAATAAATAATTCATAGTATAATGGTAACTTAAAAATCATAGTTGGTTTGCATGTGTGGCATTTGATCACAGTAACCACAAAGTCGGAGGTTCAATATGTCCTTTTAGTGTTTTCAATCATTTTTAAACTTTTTAATTTTATGCTTTGGTCCTTCTATGCAACTTTGGAAATATTATATGTCAATTATTAGAAGTTGACTAACATTCTCTAAATTATTTTAATTTTCTGATGTGGGTATAAAGGCTACAAAAATCATCAATTTTCTTAAAACTGCATGTACTATTTCATTATTTATGATAAAATTATTGTTAAGCCTTTTCACGGTAAGGGGGTCATCAATGCACCCCAAGGGAAAATATCGAGTATTATTCCATAATGTCTAATAAATCTTCTAATAATTAGAAAAAAAGATCATTATTCTTTGTATTTTAAGTAGAATACATTCTTTCAAAAACATATACAACTACAAAGGGGTGTGTCTAAGACACATTTTCAATATAGTTATCTATGAAAGTACACTTAATATAATTCATAATGTATAATTTGTATAATGCGAGAGGAAATTTATAAGAAAATTTATATGTATCCATTTTAGACCAACATGAGCATTGTAATCAACTTGAAAGTCTATACTCTCCATAATATTTTTAATCAATGCAAAATTGAAGTCAAATTTATCTAGAAAAATAACTTTGAAAAGTTGTTGTTGAAATATTCTATTACTAGCCATTGGACAATCTTGTTACTAGACGTTTAAGACTTCACGCTTATATTAATACTCAATTTAAAAATACATATGTTGTAACCTTTTGACATAGATTTGATTGTTATTTTCAATTTTGTGTGGTATTGGAATTTTAGTTATTTAGATTATTATAAATAAAATAAATTGCAAGGTTAGCTGGAGTAGCTCAGTTGGTTAGAGTGTGTGGCCCTTAACCACAAGGTAGGAGGTTCAACCCCTCCTTTTAGCGTTTTCTTTCATTATTCAAAAATTTAAATTTGTGATGACGTCTTTCCATTGGACTTATAAAATAATCTATCTTAGTTATAGGAAGTTGATTAATATTAGAAAAATTATATTATTATCAATTTTCTTTTAATAATTTTCAAGAAAGCCTATTGTAAGTATTTAAATAAATACCGAGTCTACCAATAGCTGCCACAACTACAAAGTGTTTGTCTAGGACTAGTTTTGAATAAAATTATCTAGGCAGGGATATTAGAAATGATTCAGAAACTTCAACTTATTTTTGAAAGATGATATTTGTTAGACGTCTTGTTTGCGTAGCCACTTTGGACCACCATGGAGAGTTTCTTCAACTTGAACTTCAGTTAGGTCCAACACAATTTTTCATCAATATGAAAGTGATGTTAAATTTAATTTAAATATATCTTAAAGAAATAGTCGTTGAAATATCATTTTACTTGTCATTGGAAAGATCTTGTTGCTAGTTTCTGAAAAGATCATATTTTCGTCCATAATAGTAGGTTCAAAGATACATTTATAAACTTTTTAACATAAATTTTTATGTTATTTTCAAGTCTATGAGACATGGAAACTTGAGACATCTAAATTAAAATAAATAATTCATAGTATAATGGTAACTTAAAAATCATAGCTAGTTTGCATGTGTGGCATTTGATCACAGTAACCACAACGTCGGAGGTTCAATATGTCCTTTTAGTGTTTTCAATCATTTTTAAACTTTTTAATTTTATGCTTTGGTCCTTCTATGCAACTTTGGAAATATTATATGTCAATTATTAGAAGTTGACTAACATTCTCTAAATTATTTTAATTCTCTGATGTGGGTATAAAGGCTACAAAAATCATCAATTTTCTTAAAACTGCATGTACTATTTCATTATTTATGATAAAAGTATTGTTAAGCCTTTTCACGGTAAGGGGGTCATCAATGCACCCCAAGGGAAAATATCGAGTATTATTCCATAATGTCTAATAAATCTTCTAATCATTAGAAAAAAAGATCATTATTCTTTGTATTTTAAGTAGAATACATTCTTTCAAAAACATATACAACTACAAAGGGGTGTGTCTAAGACACATTTCCAATATAGTTATCTATGAAAGTACACTTAATATAATTCATAATGTATAATTTGTATAATTAAAGAGGATATTTATAAGAAAATTTGTATGTATCCATTTTAGACCAACATGAGCATTGTAATCAACTTGAAAGTCTATACTCTCCATAATATTTTTAATCAATGCAAAATTGAAGTCAAATTTATCTAGAAAAATAACTTTGAAAAGTTGTTGTTGAAATATTCTATTACTAGCCATTGGACAATCTTGTTACTAGACGTTTAAGAGATCACGCTTATATTAATACTCAATTTAAAAATACATATGTTGTAACCTTTTGACATAGATTTGATTGTTATTTTCAATTTTGTGTGGTATTGGAATTTTAGTTATTTAGATTATTATAAATAAAATAAATTGCAAGGTTAGCTGGGGTAGCTCAGTTGGTTAGAGTGTGTGGCCCTTAACCACAAGGTCGGAGGTTCAATCTCTCCTTTTAGCGTTTTCTTTCATTATTCAAATATTTAAATTTGTGATGACGTCTTTCCATTGGACTTATAAAATAATCTATCTTAGTTATAGGAAGTTGATTAATATTAGAAAAATTATATTATTATCAATTTTCTTTTAAGAATTTTCAAGAAAGCCTATTGTAAGTATTTAAATAAATACCGAGTCTACCAATAGCTGCCACAACTACAAAGTGTTTGTCTAGGACTAGTTTTGAATAAAATTATCTAGGCAGGGATATTAGAAATGATTCAGAAACTTCAACTTATTTTTGAAAGATGATATTTGTTAGACGTCTTGTTTGCGTAGCCACTTTGGACCACCATGGAGAGTTTCTTCAACTTGAACTTCAGTTAGGTCCAACACAATTTTTCATCAATATGAAAGTGATGTTAAATTTAATTTAAATATATCTTAAAGAAATAGTCGTTGAAATATCATTTTACTTGTCATTGGAAAGATCTTGTTGCTAGTTTCTGAAAAGATCATATTTTCGTCCATAATAGTAGGTTCAAAGATACATTTATAAACTTTTTAACATAAATTTTTATGTTATTTTCAAGTCTATGAGACATGGAAACTTGAGACATCTAAATTAAAATAAATAATTCATAGTATAATGGTAACTTAAAAATCATAGCTAGTTTGCATGTGTGGCATTTGATCACAGTAACCACAACGTCGGAGGTTCAATATGTCCTTTTAGTGTTTTCAATCATTTTTAAACTTTTTAATTTTATGCTTTGGTCCTTCTATGCAACTTTGGAAATATTATATGTCAATTATTAGAAGTTGACTAACATTCTCTAAATTATTTTAATTCTCTGATGTGGGTATAAACGCTACAAAAATCATCAATTTTCTTAAAACTGCATGTACTATTTCATTATTTATGATAAAAGTATTGTTAAGCCTTTTCACGGTAAGGGGGTCATCAATGCACCCCAAGGGAAAATATCGAGTATTATTCCATAATGTCTAATAAATCTTCTAATCATTAGAAAAAAAGATCATTATTCTTTGTATTTTAAGTAGAATACATTCTTTCAAAAACATATACAACTACAAAGGGGTGTGTCTAAGACACATTTTCAATATAGTTATCTATGAAAGTACACTTAATATAATTCATAATGTATAATTTGTATAATGCAAGAGGATATTTATAAGAAAATTTCTATGTATCCATTTTAGACCAACATGAGCATTGTAATCAACTTGAAAATCTATACTCTCCATAATATTTTTAATCAATGCAAAATTGATGTCAAATTCATCTAGAAAAATAACTTTGAAAAGTAGTTGTTGAAATATTCTATTACTAGCCATTGGACAATCTTGTTACTAGACGTTTAAGAGATCACGCTTATATTAATACTCAATTTAAAAATACATATGTTGTAACCTTTTGACATAGATTTGATTGTTATTTTCAATTTTGTGTGGTATTGGAATTTTAGTTATTTAGATTAATATAAATAAACTAAATAGCAAGGTTAGCTGGAGTAGCTCAGTTGGTTAGAGCGTGTGGCTGTTAACCACAAGGTCGGAGGTTCAACCCTTTCTTCTAGCGTTTTCTTTCATTATTCAAATATTTAAATTTGTCATGACGTCTTTCCATTGGACTTATAAAATAATCTATCTTAGTTATAGGAAGTTGATTAATATTAGAAAAATTATATTATTATCAATTTTCTTTTAAGAATTTTCAAGAAAGCCTATTGTAAGTATTTAAATAAATACCGAGTCTACCAATAGCTGCCACAACTACAAAGTGTTTGTCTAGGACTAGTTTTGAATAAAATTAGCTAGGCAGGGATATTAGAAATGATTCAGAAACTTCAACTTATTTTTGAAAGATGATATTTGTTAGACGTCTTGTTTGCGTAGCCACTTTGGACCACCATGGAGAGTTTCTTCAACTTGAACTTCAGTTAGGTCCAACACAATTTTTCATCAATATGAAAGTGATGTTAAATTTAATTTAAATATATCTTAAAGAAATAGTCGTTGAAATATCATTTTACTTGTCATTGGAAAGATCTTGTTGCTAGTTTCTGAAAAGATCATATTTTCGTCCATAATAGTAGGTTCAAAGATACATTTATAAACTTTTTAACATAAATTTTTATGTTATTTTCAAGTCTATGAGACATGGAAACTTGAGACATCTAAATTAAAATAAATAATTCATAGTATAATGGTAACTTAAAAATCATAGCTAGTTTGCATGTGTGGCATTTGATCACAGTAACCACAACGTCGGAGGTTCAATATGTCCTTTTAGTGTTTTCAATCATTTTTAAACTTTTTAATTTTATGCTTTGGTCCTTCTATGCAACTTTGGAAATATTATATGTCAATTATTAGAAGTTGACTAACATTCTCTAAATTATTTTAATTCTCTGATGTGGGTATAAAGGCTACAAAAATCATCAATTTTCTTAAAACTGCATGTACTATTTCATTACTTATGATAAAAGTATTGTTAAGCCTTTTCACGGTAAGGGGGTCATCAATGCACCCCAAGGGAAAATATCGAGTATTATTCCATAATGTCTAATAAATCTTCTAATCATTAGAAAAAAAGATCATTATTCTTTGTATTTTAAGTAGAATACATTCTTTCAAAAACATATACAACTACAAAGGGGTGTGTCTAAGACACATTTCCAATATAGTTATCTATGAAAGTACACTTAATATAATTTATAATGTATAATTTGTATAATGCGAGAGGATATTTATAAGAAAATTTGTATGTATCCATTTTAGACCAACATGAGCATTGTAATCAACTTGAAAGTCTATACTCTCCATAATATTTTTAATCAATGCAAAATTGAAGTCAAATTTATCTAGAAAAATAACTTTGAAAAGTTGTTGTTGAAATATTCTATTACTAGCCATTGGACAATCTTGTTACTAGACGTTTAAGAGATCACGCTTATATTAATACTCAATTTAAAAATACATATGTTGTAACCTTTTGACATAGATTTGATTGTTATTTTCAATTTTGTGTGGTATTGGAATTTTAGTTATTTAGATTATTATAAATAAAATAAATTGCAAGGTTAGCTGGAGTAGCTCAGTTGGTTAGAGTGTGTGGCTGTTAACCACAAGGTCGGAGGTTCAACCCTTTCTTCTAGCGTTTTCTTTCATTATTCAAATATTTAAATTTGTCATGACGTCTTTCCATTGGACTTATAAAATAATCTATCTTAGTTATAGGAAGTTGATTAATATTAGAAAAATTATATTATTATCAATTTTCTTTTAAGAATTTTCAAGAAAGCCTATTGTAAGTATTTAAATAAATACCGAGTCTACCAATAGCTGCCACAACTACAAAGTGTTTGTCTAGGACTAGTTTTGAATAAAATTATCTAGGCAGGGATATTAGAAATGATTCAGAAACTTCAACTTATTTTTGAAAGATGATATTTGTTAGACGTCTTGTTTGCGTAGCCACTTTGGACCACCATGGAGAGTTTCTTCAACTTGAACTTCAGTTAGGTCCAACACAATTTTTCATCAATATGAAAGTGATGTTAAATTTAATTTAAATATATCTTAAAGAAATAGTCGTTGAAATATCATTTTACTTGTCATTGGAAAGATCTTGTTGCTAGTTTCTGAAAAGATCATATTTTCGTCCATAATAGTAGGTTCAAAGATACATTTATAAACTTTTTAACATAAATTTTTATGTTATTTTCAAGTCTATGAGACATGGAAACTTGAGACATCTAAATTAAAATAAATAATTCATAGTATAATGGTAACTTAAAAATCATAGCTAGTTTGCATGTGTGGCATTTGATCACAGTAACCACAACGTCGGAGGTTCAATATGTCCTTTTAGTGTTTTCAATCATTTTTAAACTTTTTAATTTTATGCTTTGGTCCTTCTATGCAACTTTGGAAATATTATATGTCAATTATTAGAAGTTGACTAACATTCTCTAAATTATTTTAATTCTCTGATGTGGGTATAAAGGATACAAAAATCATCAATTTTCTTAAAACTGCATGTACTATTTCATTATTTATGATAAAAGTATTGTTAAGTGTTTACAGTAAGGGGGTCATCAATGCACCCCAAGGGAAAATATAGAGTATTATTTCATAATTTCTAATAAATCTTCTAATATTTAGAAAAAAAGATCATTATTCTTTGTATTTTAAGTAGAATACATTCTTTCAAAAACATATACAACTACAAAGGGGTGTGTCTAAGACACATTTTCAATATAGTTATCTATGAAAGTACACTTAATATAATTCATAATGTATAATTTGTATAATGCGAGAGGATATTTATAAGAAAATTTGTATGTATCCATTTTAGACCAACATGAGCATTGTAATCAACTTGAAAATCTATACTCTCCATAATATTTTTAATCAATGCAAAATTGATGTCAAATTTATATAGAAAAATAACTTTGAAAAGTAGTTGTTAAAATATTCTATTACTAGCCATTGGACAATCTTGTTACTAGACGTTTAAGAGATCACGCTTATATTAATACTCAATTTAAAAATACATATGTTGTAACCTTTTGACATAGATTTGATTGTTATTTTCAATTTTGTGTGGTATTGGAATTTTAGTTATTTAGATTAATATAAATAAACTAAATTGCAAGGTTAGCTGGAGTAGCTCAGTTGGTTAGAGCGTGTGGCTGTTAACCACAAGGTCTTTCCAATATTCAAATATTTAAATTTGTGATGACGTCTTTCCATTGGACTTATAAAATAATCTATCTTAGTTATAGGAAGTTTATTAATATTAGAAAAATCATATTATTATCAATTTTCTTTTAAGAATTTTCAAGAAAGCCCATTGTAAGTATTTAAATAAATACCGAGTCTACCAATAGCTTCCACAACTACAAAGTGTTTGTCTAGGACTAGTTTTGAATAAAATTATCTAGGTATGGATATTAGAAATGATTCAGAAACTTCAACTTATTTTTGAAAGACGATATTTGTTAGACGTCTTGTTTGCGTAGCCACTTTGGACCACCATGGAGAGTTTCTTCAACTTGAACTTCAGTTAGGTCCAACGCAATTTTTCATCAATATGAAAGTGATGTTAAATTTAATTTAAATATATCTTTAAAAAATAGTCGTTGAAATATCATTTTACTAGTCATTGGAAAGATCTTGTTGCTAGTTTCTGAAAAGATCATATTTTCGTCCACAATAGTAGGTTCAAAGATACATTTATAAACTTTTTAACATAAATTTTTATGTTATTTTCAAGTCTATGAGACATGGAAACTTGAGACATTTAAATTAAAATAAATAATTCATAGTTTAATGGTAACTTAAAAATCATAGCTGGTTTGCATGTGTGGCATTTGATCACAGTAACCACAAAGTCGGAGGTTCAATATGTCATTTTAGTGTTTTCAATCATTTTTAAACTTTTTAATTTTATGCTTTGGTCCTTCTATGCAACTTTGGAAATATTATATGTCAATTATTAGAAGTTGACTAACATTCTCTAAATTATTTTAATTCTCTGATGTGGGTATAAAGGCTACAAAAATCATCAATTTTCTTAAAACTGCATGTACTATTTCATTATTTATGATAAAAGTATTGTTAAGGCTTTCCACGGTAAAGGGGTCATCAATGCACCCCAAGGGAAAATATCGAGTATTATTCCATAATGTCTAATAAATCTTCTAATCATTAGAAAAAAAGATCATTATTCTTTGTATTTTAAGTAGAATACATTCTTTCAAAAACATATACAACTACAAAGGGGTGTGTCTAAGACACATTTTCAATATAGTTATCTATGAAAGTACACTTAATATAATTCATAATGTATAATTTGTATAATGCGAGAGGATATTTATAAGAAAATTTGTATGTATCCATTTTAGACCAACATGAGCATTGTAATCAACTTGAAAGTCTATACTCTCCATAATATTTTTAATCAATGCAAAATTGATGTCAAATTTATCTAGAAAAATAACTTTGAAAAGTAGTTGTTGAAATATTCTATTACTAGCCATTGGACAATCTTGTGACTAGACGTTTAAGAGATCACGCTTATATTAATACTCAATTTAAAAATACATATGTTGTAACCTTTTGACATAGATTTGATTATTATTTTCAATTTTGTGTGGTATTGGAATTTTAGTTATTTAGATTAATAAAAATAAACTAAATTGCAAGGTTAGCTGGAGTAGCTCAGTTGGTTAGAGCGTATGGCTGTTAACCACAAGGTCTTTCCAATATTCAAATATTTAAATTTGTGATGACGTCTTTCCATTGGACTTATAAAATAATCTATCTTAGTTATAGGAAGTTTATTAATATTAGAAAAATTATATTATTATCAATTTTCTTTTAAGAATTTTCAAGAAAGCCTATTGTAAGTATTTAAATAAATACCGAGTCTACCAATAGCTGCCACAACTACAAAGTGTTTGTCTAGGACTAGTTTTGAATAAAATTATCTAGGCATGGATATTAGAAATGATTCAGAAACTTCAACTTATTTTTGAAAGATGATATTTGTTAGACGTCTTGTTTGCGTAGCCACTTTGCACCACCATGGAGAGTTTCTTCAACTTGAACTTCAGTTAGGTCCAACGCAATTTTTCATTAATATGAAAGTGATGTTAAATTTAATTTAAATATATCTTTAAAAAATAGTCATTGAAATATCATTTTACTAGTCATTGGAAAGATCTTGTTGCTAGTTTCTGAAAAGATCATATTTTCCTCCATAATAATAGGTTCAAAGATACATTTATAAACTTTTTAACATAAATTTTTATGTTATTTTCAAGTCTATGAGACATGGAAACTTGAGACATTTAAATTAAAATAAATAATTCATAGTTTAATGGTAACTTAAAAATCATAGCTGGTTTGCATGTGTGGCATTTGATCACAGTAACCACAAAGTCGGAGGTTCAATATGTCATTTTAGTGTTTTCAATCATTTTTAAACTTTTTAATTTTATGCTTTGGTCCTTCTATGCAACTTTGGAAATATTATATGTAAATTATTAGAAGTTGACCAACATTGTCTAAATTATTTTAATTCTCTGATGTGGGTATAAAGGCTACAAAAATCATCAATTTTCTTAAAACTGCATGTACTATTTCATTATTTATGATAAAAGTATTGTTAAGCCTTTTCACGGTAAGGGGGTCTTCAATGCACCCCAAGGGAAAATATCGAGTATTATTCCATAATGTCTAATAAATCTTCTAATCATTAGGAAAAAAGATCATTATTCTTTGTATTTTAAGTAGAATACATTCTTTCAAAAACATATACAACTACAAAGGGGTGTGTCTAAGACACATTTTCAATATAGTTATCTATGAAAGTACACTTAATATAATTCATAATGTATAATTTGTATAATGCGAGAGGATATTTATAAGAAAATTTGTATGTATCCATTTTAGACCAACATGAGCATTGTAATCAACTTGAAAATCTATACTCTCCATAATATTTTTAATCAATGCAAAATTGATGTCAAATTTATATAGAAAAATAACTTTGAAAAGTAGTTGTTAAAATATTCTATTACTAGCCATTGGACAATCTTGTTACTAGACGTTTAAGAGATCACGCTTATATTAATACTCAATTTAAAAATACATATGTTGTAACCTTTTGACATAGATTTGATTGTTATTTTCAATTTTGTGTGGTATTGGAATTTTAGTTATTTAGATTAATATAAATAAACTAAATTGCAAGGTTAGCTGGAGTAGCTCAGTTGGTTAGAGCGTGTGGCTGTTAACCACAAGGTCTTTCCAATATTCAAATATTTAAATTTGTGATGACGTCTTTCCATTGGACTTATAAAATAATCTATCTTAGTTATAGGAAGTTTATTAATATTAGAAAAATCATATTATTATCAATTTTCTTTTAAGAATTTTCAAGAAAGCCCATTGTAAGTATTTAAATAAATACCGAGTCTACCAATAGCTTCCACAACTACAAAGTGTTTGTCTAGGACTAGTTTTGAATAAAATTATCTAGGTATGGATATTAGAAATGATTCAGAAACTTCAACTTATTTTTGAAAGACGATATTTGTTAGACGTCTTGTTTGCGTAGCCACTTTGGACCACCATGGAGAGTTTCTTCAACTTGAACTTCAGTTAGGTCCAACGCAATTTTTCATCAATATGAAAGTGATGTTAAATTTAATTTAAATATATCTTTAAAAAATAGTCGTTGAAATATCATTTTACTAGTCATTGGAAAGATCTTGTTGCTAGTTTCTGAAAAGATCATATTTTCGTCCACAATAGTAGGTTCAAAGATACATTTATAAACTTTTTAACATAAATTTTTATGTTATTTTCAAGTCTATGAGACATGGAAACTTGAGACATTTAAATTAAAATAAATAATTCATAGTTTAATGGTAACTTAAAAATCATAGCTGGTTTGCATGTGTGGCATTTGATCACAGTAACCACAAAGTCGGAGGTTCAATATGTCATTTTAGTGTTTTCAATCATTTTTAAACTTTTTAATTTTATGCTTTGGTCCTTCTATGCAACTTTGGAAATATTATATGTAAATTATTAGAAGTTGACCAACATTGTCTAAATTATTTTAATTCTCTGATGTGGGTATAAAGGCTACAAAAATCATCAATTTTCTTAAAACTGCATGTACTATTTCATTATTTATGATAAAAGTATTGTTAAGCCTTTTCACGGTAAGGGGGTCTTCAATGCACCCCAAGGGAAAATATCGAGTATTATTCCATAATGTCTAATAAATCTTCTAATCATTAGGAAAAAAGATCATTATTCTTTGTATTTTAAGTAGAATACATTCTTTCAAAAACATATACAACTACAAAGGGGTGTGTCTAAGACACATTTTCAATATAGTTATCTATGAAAGTACACTTAATATAATTCATAATGTATAATTTGTATAATGCGAGAGGATATTTATAAGAAAATTTGTATGTATCCATTTTAGACCAACATGAGCATTGTAATCAACTTGAAAATCTATACTCTCCATAATATTTTTAATCAATGCAAAATTGATGTCAAATTTATATAGAAAAATAACTTTGAAAAGTAGTTGTTAAAATATTCTATTACTAGCCATTGGACAATCTTGTTACTAGACGTTTAAGAGATCACGCTTATATTAATACTCAATTTAAAAATACATATGTTGTAACCTTTTGACATAGATTTGATTGTTATTTTCAATTTTGTGTGGTATTGGAATTTTAGTTATTTAGATTAATATAAATAAACTAAATTGCAAGGTTAGCTGGAGTAGCTCAGTTGGTTAGAGCGTGTGGCTGTTAACCACAAGGTCTTTCCAATATTCAAATATTTAAATTTGTGATGACGTCTTTCCATTGGACTTATAAAATAATCTATCTTAGTTATAGGAAGTTTATTAATATTAGAAAAATCATATTATTATCAATTTTCTTTTAAGAATTTTCAAGAAAGCCCATTGTAAGTATTTAAATAAATACCGAGTCTACCAATAGCTTCCACAACTACAAAGTGTTTGTCTAGGACTAGTTTTGAATAAAATTATCTAGGTATGGATATTAGAAATGATTCAGAAACTTCAACTTATTTTTGAAAGACGATATTTGTTAGACGTCTTGTTTGCGTAGCCACTTTGGACCACCATGGAGAGTTTCTTCAACTTGAACTTCAGTTAGGTCCAACGCAATTTTTCATCAATATGAAAGTGATGTTAAATTTAATTTAAATATATCTTTAAAAAATAGTCGTTGAAATATCATTTTACTAGTCATTGGAAAGATCTTGTTGCTAGTTTCTGAAAAGATCATATTTTCGTCCACAATAGTAGGTTCAAAGATACATTTATAAACTTTTTAACATAAATTTTTATGTTATTTTCAAGTCTATGAGACATGGAAACTTGAGACATTTAAATTAAAATAAATAATTCATAGTTTAATGGTAACTTAAAAATCATAGCTGGTTTGCATGTGTGGCATTTGATCACAGTAACCACAAAGTCGGAGGTTCAATATGTCATTTTAGTGTTTTCAATCATTTTTAAACTTTTTAATTTTATGCTTTGGTCCTTCTATGCAACTTTGGAAATATTATATGTCAATTATTAGAAGTTGACTAACATTCTCTAAATTATTTTAATTCTCTGATGTGGGTATAAAGGCTACAAAAATCATCAATTTTCTTAAAACTGCATGTACTATTTCATTATTTATGATAAAAGTATTGTTAAGGCTTTCCACGGTAAAGGGGTCATCAATGCACCCCAAGGGAAAATATCGAGTATTATTCCATAATGTCTAATAAATCTTCTAATCATTAGAAAAAAAGATCATTATTCTTTGTATTTTAAGTAGAATACATTCTTTCAAAAACATATACAACTACAAAGGGGTGTGTCTAAGACACATTTTCAATATAGTTATCTATGAAAGTACACTTAATATAATTCATAATGTATAATTTGTATAATGCGAGAGGATATTTATAAGAAAATTTGTATGTATCCATTTTAGACCAACATGAGCATTGTAATCAACTTGAAAGTCTATACTCTCCATAATATTTTTAATCAATGCAAAATTGATGTCAAATTTATCTAGAAAAATAACTTTGAAAAGTAGTTGTTGAAATATTCTATTACTAGCCATTGGACAATCTTGTGACTAGACGTTTAAGAGATCACGCTTATATTAATACTCAATTTAAAAATACATATGTTGTAACCTTTTGACATAGATTTGATTATTATTTTCAATTTTGTGTGGTATTGGAATTTTAGTTATTTAGATTAATAAAAATAAACTAAATTGCAAGGTTAGCTGGAGTAGCTCAGTTGGTTAGAGCGTATGGCTGTTAACCACAAGGTCTTTCCAATATTCAAATATTTAAATTTGTGATGACGTCTTTCCATTGGACTTATAAAATAATCTATCTTAGTTATAGGAAGTTTATTAATATTAGAAAAATTATATTATTATCAATTTTCTTTTAAGAATTTTCAAGAAAGCCTATTGTAAGTATTTAAATAAATACCGAGTCTACCAATAGCTGCCACAACTACAAAGTGTTTGTCTAGGACTAGTTTTGAATAAAATTATCTAGGCATGGATATTAGAAATGATTCAGAAACTTCAACTTATTTTTGAAAGATGATATTTGTTAGACGTCTTGTTTGCGTAGCCACTTTGCACCACCATGGAGAGTTTCTTCAACTTGAACTTCAGTTAGGTCCAACGCAATTTTTCATTAATATGAAAGTGATGTTAAATTTAATTTAAATATATCTTTAAAAAATAGTCATTGAAATATCATTTTACTAGTCATTGGAAAGATCTTGTTGCTAGTTTCTGAAAAGATCATATTTTCCTCCATAATAATAGGTTCAAAGATACATTTATAAACTTTTTAACATAAATTTTTATGTTATTTTCAAGTCTATGAGACATGGAAACTTGAGACATTTAAATTAAAATAAATAATTCATAGTTTAATGGTAACTTAAAAATCATAGCTGGTTTGCATGTGTGGCATTTGATCACAGTAACCACAAAGTCGGAGGTTCAATATGTCATTTTAGTGTTTTCAATCATTTTTAAACTTTTTAATTTTATGCTTTGGTCCTTCTATGCAACTTTGGAAATATTATATGTAAATTATTAGAAGTTGACCAACATTGTCTAAATTATTTTAATTCTCTGATGTGGGTATAAAGGCTACAAAAATCATCAATTTTCTTAAAACTGCATGTACTATTTCATTATTTATGATAAAAGTATTGTTAAGCCTTTTCACGGTAAGGGGGTCTTCAATGCACCCCAAGGGAAAATATCGAGTATTATTCCATAATGTCTAATAAATCTTCTAATCATTAGGAAAAAAGATCATTATTCTTTGTATTTTAAGTAGAATACATTCTTTCAAAAACATATACAACTACAAAGGGGTGTGTCTAAGACACATTTTCAATATAGTTATCTATGAAAGTACACTTAATATAATTCATAATGTATAATTTGTATAATGCGAGAGGATATTTATAAGAAAATTTGTATGTATCCATTTTAGACCAACATGAGCATTGTAATCAACTTGAAAGTCTATACTCTCCATAATATTTTTAATCAATGCAAAATTGATGTCAAATTTATCTAGAAAAATAACTTTGAAAAGTAGTTGTTGAAATATTCTATTACTAGCCATTGGACAATCTTGTTACTAGACGTTTAAGAGATCACACTTATATTAATACTCAATTTAAAAATACATATGTTGTAACCTTTTGATATAGATTTGATTGTTATTTTCAATTTTATGTGGTATTGGAATTTTAGTTATTTAGATTAATATAAATAAACTAAATTGCAAGGTTAGCTGGAGTAGCTCTGTTGGTTAGAGCGTGTGGCTGTTAACCACAAGGTCTTTCCAATATTCAAATATTTAAATTTGTGATGACGTCTTTCCATTGGACTTATAAAATAATCTATCTTAGTTATAGGAAGTTTATTAATATTAGAAAAATTATATTATTATCAATTTTCTTTTAAGAATTTTCAAGAAAGCCTATTGTAAGTATTTAAATAAATACCGAGTCTACCAATAGCTGCCACAACTACAAAGTGTTTGTCTAGGACTAGTTTTGAATAAAATTATCTAGGCATGGATATTAGAAATGATTCAGAAACTTCAACTTATTTTTGAAAGATGATATTTGTTAGACGTCTTGTTTGCGTAGCCACTTTGGACCACCATGGAGAGTTTCTTCAACTTGAACTTCAGTTAGGTCCAACGCAATTTTTCATCAATATGAAAGTGATGTTAAATTTAATTTAAATATATCTTTAAAAAATATTCGTTGAAATATCATTTTACTAGTCATTGGAAAGATCTTGTTGCTAGTTTCTGAAAAGATCATATTTTCGTCCATAATAGTAGGTTCAAAGATACATTTATAAACTTTTTAACATAAATTTTTATGTTACTTTCAAGTCTATGAGACATGGAAACTTGAGACATTTAAATTAAAATAAATAATTCATAGTATAATGGTAACTTAAAAATAATAGTTGGTTTGCGTGTGTGGCATTTGATCACAGTAACCACAAAGTCGGAGGTTCAATATGTCCTTTTAGTGTTTTCAATCATTTTTAAACTTTTTAATTTTATGCTTTGGTCCTTCTATGCAACTTTGGAAATATTATATGTCAATTATTAGAAGTTGACTAACATTCTCTAAATTATTTTAATTCTCTGATGTGGGTATAAAGGCTACAAAAATCATCAATTTTCTTAAAACTGCATGTACTATTTCATTATTTATGATAAAAGTATTGTTAAGCCTTTTCACGGTAAGGGGGTCATCAATGCACCCCAAGGGAAAATATCGAGTATTATTCCATAATGTCTAATAAATATTCTAATCATTAGAAAAAAAGATCATTATTCTTTGTATTTTAAGTAGAATACATTCTTTCAAAAACATATACAACTACAAAGGGGTGTGTCTAAGACACATTTTCAATATAGTTATCTATGAAAGTACACTTAATATAATTCATAATGTATAATTTGTATAATGCGAGAGGATGTTTATAAGAAAATTTGTATGTATCCATTTTAGACCAACATGAGAATTGTAATCAACTTGAAAGTCTATACTCTCCATAATATTTTTAGTCAATGCAAAATTGATGTCAAATTTATCTAGAAAAATAACTTTGAAAAGTAGTTGTTGAAATATTCTATTACTAGCCATTGGACAATCTTGTTACTAGACGTTTAAGAGATCACGCTTATATTAATACTCAATTTAAAAATACATACGTTGCAACCTTTTGACATAGATTTGATTGTTATTTTCAATTTTGTGTGGTATTGGAATTTTAGTTATTTAGATTAATATAAATAAACTAAATTGCAAGGTTAGCTGGAGTAGCTTAGTTGGTTAGAGCGTGTGGTTGTTAACCTCAAGGTTGGAGGTTCAAGCCCTCCTTTTAGCGTTTTCTTTCATTATTCAAATATTTAAATTTGTGATGACGTCTTTCCATTGGACTTATAAAATAATCTATCTTAGTTATAGGAAGTTGATTACAATTAGAAAAATTATATTATTATCAATTTTCTTTTAGGAATTTTCAAGAAAGCCTATTGTAAGTATTTAAATAAATACCGAGTCTACCAATAACTGCCACAACTACAAAGTGTTTGTCTAGGACTAGTTTTGAATAAAATTATCTAGGCAAGGATATTAGAAATGATTCAGAAACTTCAACTTATTTTTGAAAGATGATATTTGTTAGACGTCTTGTTTGCGTAGCCACTTTGGACCACCATGGAGAGTTTCTTCAACTTGAACTTCAGTTAGGTGATAACGCAATTTTATATAGTATATTTGATTTAATTTTCATAGGTAATGTTAGTATTTTTATCTAATTATTTCATTTTATTTCCATATTACGCCGGTATTTCTATTGTTTCAGGTATTTTATTTTAATTAGACAAATTGAGCAAAGTGAAGAAATTCAAGATTTATTGGATTAAAGGTGCAAGAAATGAAGAGAAGGGTGTGCAAAGCAGTGATGATGGAACAAAAAGGATCTATTATCTCCAAACGGGCCCAATAGAATTCAAACCCAAACAGCAAGAAAAAAAAAACCTAAAAGCGCATGCAAGAGTGAGACGCACGTCTCAACTCTCTTCCTACAATTGAGGCGCCCGCCTCGGACTTTCCCCTTAGTGGGAGGCGCCCGTCTCAGCATAGTCAAAGGAAGAAAAAGTCAATTGGGGCGCCCGTCTCAACGTGGGCAAGTAAGAAGAGAAATTCAAGGATACGTGGGACACAAAAATATCTGAAGAGGTGGTTAAGTACAAGGACTATAAGAAGACATTAGAAAGTGAAAATTGGGACCGTTTTTGCTTAGAATTTTTTCCAGTTTTCAGAATTTTACTTTCATTGCAATTTACTAGTTTCCAGTGTAATTCGATTCCTAGTAGTTATATTTCCAGCCAATTTTCTTTTCCTTTTCGAATACTTAGAATTTACTCCCGTTGAAGAACGAAGATTCTGTACGGATTGATTCAAGCTTCATAGATTGTTTCCAGCATTATTTAATTCAGGTTCTTTATTTATATCCTCTAATTAATTATTTGCATGAGAATATTTATTTAACCATGAATTTATTTATGATTATTAATTCCTTTAATGTATCCATGTCCGTTTCTCTGAATATGTCTGGCTAAATTATTTAAATATCGGTATGTAACGATTTAATTCGAATGGATCCGGAATAAATAGGCTTGATTATATTTCATAAAATAAACACTTTTTTCTGATTTAGTTATCTAGTTTATTTTGTTAAAAAGGTTTAGAAACCAACAGAGCGACAGTTTGAGGTTAATAAACCGACTAAGATTAGAAACCAACAGAGCGACAGTTTGAGGTTTAGAATCAGATAGTAGATGCTAGGTATTGTTTTTAAAGACTGCGACAGCGTTTTAAAACCAATTAAACTTTATTTATTTTCAAAAAGTAATTTTAAAATCAATGGGATAGCGAAAGCATACATCAGAGTTTAAAATTATAATTTACTTCAATAGAGCGAAAGTTTGAGAATAGATTTTTGAATAAATACTTTTTGCTGAAAAAGATATTATTATCACTTTTAGAAAATGAGCCTGTAGAAAGCCGGATTCTTTAGTGTTAACGACGTACATACCGATATTCGCATTATTATTATTTCAATTAGAATTAAGTTTTATTACCCAAAAATTCCCCAAATTGATTATTCGATAGCTATAGCTTTACACAGTAGTTCAGGTTACGTTAGTTCGATTTATAGTCCCTTAGGTTCGATATCTTTTAAAACTACGCGATAGGGCTGTATACTTGCAGTCTCCCGATTAATTTAGACGATAAAGTCGCGATCAAGTTTTTGGCGCCGTTGCCGGGGACTATTTAAGTTGATATCGTAATTTTATTACGAAGTATAGACTATAGCAACTATTTCTTTTCCCTCTGTGTATGCCAAATACTCGCTCTCAAGGCGCGCCTTTGCATATACCTATATACGATATCGAGCGTTACCTTAGATTAAGGAGACGAATTCAAGAGTATTTAGAACGCAACAACCTTCCTCCGATCAAACTTCCTGACGTTGAAGAACTCAAGAAGATGGCTGATCCTGATGCTCCTGCTCCTCGTCCTCTTAAGGACTACGCTGTTCCTTCTCAAGTAGAGCCTCACAATAGTATTGCTGCTCCTGCTATCGCTCGAAACGATTTCGAGCTAAAACCTTCACTTCTTTCCGCCGTTCAGCAGAACCAGTTTTCTGGAGCTCCTACTGACGACCTGAATCTTCATCTGTCAGTGTTTGTGCAGTACGCAGACACTGTAAAAGCGAATGGTGTTAACCCCTAGGCGATACGATTGCGCCTATTCCCTTTTTCTCTCAGAGACAGAGCTCGCGCATGGCTCCAATCTCTTCCTTCCAACTCAATCACCACATGGGATGAGTTGAAGAAAGTCTTCTTGGCTAGATATTTTCCTCCAAGCAAAACTGCCATGCTCAGAGCCAATATCAATGGTTTAAGACAAAAAGACAATGAATCACTCTTTGAAGCTTGGGAACGTTATAAGGACATGCTTAGACTCTGTCCTCATCATGGTTTAGAAGAATGGCTGATCATTCACACGTTCTACAATGGTCTCTTGTATAATACAAGATTGACTATAGACGCCGCAGCTGGTGGCGCACTGATGAATAAACCATATACTGAAGCAAGACAACTTATCGAAAGCATGGCTCAAAACCATTACCAATGGGGTACGGAGAGAGTTAGCGTAGAGAAATCTCAAACAAAAGGTGCCATGGTTGAAGTGAATAGTCTGGATGAAGTCAACGCTAAAGTGGAAGCTCTCACTCAAAAGCTCGAGAATCTTACCACCACTCCCGCAGCTACTGTTGCTGCAATTGCTCAAACTTGCGACTTATGTGGTATTCAATCACATCTTGCTCCAGAATGCCCACTTTTAACAGGAGTTCCAGTTGAACAAGCGAATTACGTACAGGGTAATCCTTACAGCAACACATATAACCCTGGCTGGAAGAATCATCCTAATTTTTCATACAAGAATAACAACGCTTTATACGCACCTGGACAAGCTCCTGCTACACCACCTGGTTATCCTAAGGCTATCCCAAATCATCCTAATAATGGTCCTAACACGTCTAATGCTCCTAGGAAGTCTAATTTGGAAGTCATGATAGAGCACTACATCGCTACTCAAAACCAAACCAATAATGCTCAATCCCAGACTAATAAGGAGGTTCAAAATCAGAATATACACATTAATGAGCAGATTAAGCAATTATCTAACAAGCTTGACGCTTTAGCTACGCATAATAAAATGTTAGAAACAAAAATCTCTCAGGTAGCTCAACAACAAGCGGCTTCTGCTGCTCCTGCTGGCTTATTTCCTGGACAGCCTCAACCTAATCCCAAAGGACATGCAAATGCTGTTATCTTAAGAAGCGGAACAGAGTATGATGGACCTGAAGATCCCAGAAATAATAGCCCAGCTATGCAACAAAACTATGACAAACAATCTGAAACTAAAGATAAAGAAGAAAAAGAAAATCAGAGAGATAATAATGAAGATACCACGCAAAAAGATGAAATTTATGTACCCCCACCACCTTATAAGCCTCGTATCCCATACCCTCAAAGGTTAGCTAAAACTAAGAATGTGGGTCAATTCAAGAAATTCGTGGATCTTCTTAAACAACTTAATGTCACAATTCCTTTTACCGAAGCTATAACTCAAATGCCATCCTACGCTAAATTCCTTAAAGAGATTCTATCCAATAAGAAAAAGCTAGAAGATAATGAAACTGTCATGCTTACTGCTGAATGTAGTGCAATTATTCAAGACACAATGCCTCCTAAACTCAAAGACCCTGGAAGTTTCTCTATTCCATGTGTAATTGGCAAATTTGTCATAGATAAAGCTTTATGTGATCTTGGAGCCAGTATAAGTGTGATGCCGTTATCTATATGCAAGAAACTTGAAATGGGAGAACTCAGACCAACCAAAATGTCCGTTCAATTAGCAGATAGGTCAATTAAATATCCTGCAGGAGTTCTCGAGAATGTTCCTGTACGCATTGGCCAATTCTATATACCAACCGATTTCATTATCATGGACATAAGGGAGGACGAAGTTACCCCAATCATTCTTGGAAGGCCTTTCTTAGCTACAGCCGGTGCAATTATAGATGTAAAAAGAGGAAAACTTACTTTTGAAGTAGGTGAAGAGAAAATCGAATTTATCCTCTCTCAATTCCTGAAAGCACCTGCAATTTAAGATACTTGTTACTTCATGGATATCATCGATGAATGTAGAAAAGAAGCTGAGCTTGAAAATGAAGACAATCTCGATGAAAATCTGATTAGTAATCTAAGTGAATGCTTAGTTATAGCACCAGATCCTACACAATGTTTAAGGAAACCATCCCTAGAACTCAAAACACTTCCTAAAAATCTAAGATATGAATTCCTAGATTCCGAGCTTGAACGACCAGTGATAGTCAACGCAGAACTTGGCGAAACCGAAACTGAAAAACTTTTACAAACTCTGAGAAAATATCCAACAGCCTTAGGATATAATATCACTGATCTTAAAGGAATAAGTCCCTCTATCTGTATGCATCGCATTATGCTAGAAGAAGATTGTAAAACTTCAAGAGAACACCAGAGGAGACTAAACCCGATTATGAGCGAGGTTGTGAAAAAGGAAGTTATGAAGTTGTTAGAAGCAGGAATCATATATCCTATATCCGATAGCAAATGGGTTAGTCCTGTGCATGTTGTACCTAAGAAAGGAGGTGTCACAGTAGTCGAAAATGAGAAAGGAGAAATCATAACTAAAAGAGTCGAATCTGGATGGAGGATGTGCATCGATTATCGCAAACTTAACAAAGCCACCAGAAAAGATCATTTCCCTTTACCATTTATTGATCAAATGTTAGAATGTTTAGCTAGACACTCTCATTTTTGTTTCTTGGACGGTTATTCAGGTTTCTTTCAGATACCTATTCATCCTAATGACCAAGAGAAAACAACTTTCACATGCCCTTTTGGAACCTTTGCTTATAGAAGAATGCCATTTGGTTTATGCAATGCTCCTGCAACTTTTCAAAGATGTATGATGGCAATATTTGCTGATTTTCTGGACAATATTATGGAAGTCTTCATGGACGATTTTTCCGTCTGTGGACAAAGCTTTGAAGAATGTTTAGAAAATTTAGAAAGGATATTAGAACGTTGTGTGAAGGTTAATCTAGTACTTAATTGGGAGAAATGCCATTTTATGGTACAAGAAGGAATTGTTTTAGGACACATTATATCCAAAAGAGGAATTGAAGTCGATTCTGCTAAAATCGAAGTTATTGAGAACCTTCAACCTCCGAAAACTGTTAGAGAAATCCGAAGCTTTTTAGGACACGCCGGTTTTTATCGACGATTCATTAAAGATTTCTCTAAGATAACTAAACCCCTAACTGAGCTATTAATGAAAGACGCTGAATTTATCTTCGACGAAAAATGTCTAGAAGCATTTCAAACACTTAAGAAAGCATTAATTTCTGCGCCTATAATGCAAACTCCAGATTGGAATGAACCTTTTGAAATAATGTGTGACGCGAGTGACTATGCCGTAGGAGCTGTTTTAGGACAGCGAAAGGATAAAAGACTCCACGTCATATATTATGCAAGCAGAACCCTGGACGAAGCGCAGATGAATTATGCTACAACCGAGAAAGAATTCTTAGCAGTGATCTTCGCATTAGACAAGTTTCGTTCCTACTTAGTAGGATCCAAAATAATCATATACACTGATCATGCTGCTATTAGATATCTTCTAACCAAAAAGGACGCTAAACCTAGACTCCTGAGATGGATATTGCTACTGCAAGAGTTCGATTTAGAAATCAAAGATAAGAAAGGAACCGAAAACGTGGTAGCAGATCATCTCTCTAGACTAGAAAATCTTAAACATGAACAAGTGCCGATCGATGATGAATTCCAGTATGATAAACTAATTGCCCACTTGGAAGACACAGAACCAGATAAACTCATGGAAACCACCTTAGCCGTCTCCTCAGTGCCTTGGTATGCCGATTTCGTAAACTACCTCGCTGCAGGCGTTTTACCACCTGAACTTACCTACCAACAGAAGAAGAAATTCTTCCATGATCTTAAACAGTATTATTGGGATGAACCTTTACTTTTCAAGAGAGGTCCCGATGGAATTTTCCGCCGATGTGTGCCAGAAGAAGAGATTGAAAACATTATAAAACACTGTCATTCTGCACCTTACGGCAGACATGCGAGTACATCCAAAACTTGTGCAAAGATTTTACAATCCGGCCTATATTGGCCTAATTTATGGAAAGACATACATGCCACCATCTTAAAATGCGATCGGTGCCAACGCACCGGTAATATATCTAGACGTGACGAAATGCCACAAAAAGGCATTTTAGAAGTCGAAATCTTTGATGTGTGGGGGATAGACTTTATGGGACCCTTTCCATCTTCATCTGGCAACAAGTATATACTCGTGGTTGTGGATTATGTCTCAAAATGGATCGAAGCTATAGCTTCTCCAACAAATGACACCCGAGTGGTAATTAAGCTGTTCAATAACATAATTTTTCCTAGGTTCGGTGTACCCAGACTCGTTATAAGTGATGGTGGATCTCATTTCATTTCCAAAATCTTTGAAAAATTATTAGGAAAATATGGAGTTCGGAATCGCATAGCTACACCTTACCATCCTCAAACTAGCGGACAAGTTGAAGTTTCAAATCGCGAGATAAAACAAATCCTTGAAAAAACTGTCGCTACGTCCAGAAAGGACTGGTCCTTTAAACTTCACGAAGCTTTATGGGCTTATAGAACTGCCTATAAAACTCCCATCGGTACCACCCCTTTCAAGCTTATTTATGGTAAGTCATGCCATCTCCCAGTTGAGTTAGAACACAAGGCCTATTGGGCCATTAAGAATCTAAACTTAAGTTACACTGCCGCTGGAGAAAAGCGTATCCTGGATATTAATGAATTGGAAGAACTTAGACAGGATGCGTACGAAAATGCTAGGATTTACAAAGAGCGCACAAAGAAATGGCACGATAAGCATATATCTAGGAAGAATTTTAACATCGGTGACTTAGTATTACTATTTAACTCACGATTAAAATTATTTCCTGGAAAATTACGATCTAGATGGTCCGGACCTTTCGAAATAACTCGAGTTTATCCAAATGGTGCGATAGAGATTAAGGGACCTTCGATTGAACCGTTTATAGTAAACGGGCAGCGTTTAAAACATTACCATCTAAATGAACTCGAGGGAACTTCTCAAACGATAAATCTAGACGAGCCACACGCTCGATTAAAAGCCTAGTTTTTAGTCCTATTTGTCGAGCTTACGACATAAAACAAAGCGCTTTGTGGGAGACAACCCACCTTTTTATTATTATTATTATTTTTTTTTTATTTTCCTTCTTCTTATTTTTCATTTCTTCTTTAGTCTATTTTTAACAAAAACAAAACAAACAAAAAAATCTCTATTTCTTTATCTATTCATTATATTTCTCCTCTTTGTCTTATTTCTTTCTATTCTATGTTTTTTTTTCTCTCTTTCTTCTTATCGGCATTTTGGCCAATGCTGATCTTCTTTATTTTTCTTCTCGCCAGGCTATATTCTTGCTTCTTATTTCTCTTCCCGCTATGTCTCGAGTTGACAATATGCCGGTTAGTTTCAGAGGGAGAAATCAATGCACCAAATATGGAGTTTTATCCGAGCGTGAGATGTTACCCACTATCTACCCTCATCACGGTGCTATGACCGCTCTTGGTATTCGTGATAGTGTGCTTTTTCTGCTGAATCAGATTGGGTGGGATAGTTCACGCTTTATGACTTGCTATGCCACTTATCGGAACCTTACTTTGGAGTTCCTCAGCTCTTTGATGTACTTTCCTACTCATGGTTTCGCTTTACGTCGTGGGCTTATTATCTTCAGACTTTTTGGCATCACTTTCAAATTTAACCATAAAGAATTGGGTGAGCTTCTTGGTCTTCCTAATGGCATAGGAGTTTATCATGAAACTCAGGAGGAGTGCCTTGGATTTAGAGAGCTTGACTATTTTTGGGGATCTATTTCTGGAATCCTTAACCCTGAGCCCGAGGACTTTGTATCAGAGAATATCCACAACCCGGCCTTCAGGTATTTCCATAAGATTCTGGCCCACACCATTTTTGGAAAACCCCAAAATGTCACTACTGTTTCTAAAGATGAGCTGTTTATCATGTATTGTGCTTCGCAAAACCGTCTGGTTAATGCGATCACTTATCTGATCCGTACCTTTGTGGATCTCATTGATACTGATCATGCACCCATTCGGATGGGAGGTCTCGTCACTATGATTGCAAATGTTGTTGGACCTCAACAATCCTTTAAGCATCTGAATGCTTTTACGGGTATTACTTGCATGACCATCGAGTTCTGTTTCAACACGGGTATAATAGGTGATCTTGGCCCGACTGAGTTTACCTTGTTGATTAATGGCAAAGTTATGCAGCTGTTTACCTTGCCTAACCCTGCTACGAGTGTGCATAACAAAGCCAACTGGCTTTTTGGTCTTGATCAGCAGCCTTCTCCGCCCCGCACTCCTGAGACTCCGTAAGATTATGAGGTTTTGGAAGATTCTGAGGAAGATCCCACTGCTCCTTCAGGTTATTATGATCTGGGCCCTCCTCAACACGACTCTACCGCTCACTCTGTTACTCCTGACACTGTTATGCATGAGGCTCCTACCACTGATTATGCCCCTGTCATCCACGCTCTCCAGGTGGAACATCAGGCTTTGAGGGAAGATTTGACTAGTTTGCGAGCAGACTTCTTTGGTTTTATGGATACTGTTTCTGCGCAATTTCAAGAAGTTTTCTCCTATTTTCATTCTTCCTCCGCTCCTAAGGCAGGACCATGTAGTGGCTAGAGTTTTTAAGTAGTTCGTTATATTTAGCTTAGTTTGATTTTGTTAGAAATTACATTATTTTCGTTATGTTTTTTTTTATTATGATTTACTTTCCAGACACATGATTCTGAAGATTGTAAGCAATTTTGGGTCATCATTTTAAAAAAGCCGTTCACGTTATTTTCCTATAATTATATTGCAGCTTAATATATTGTATGTTATAAATTTATTTTGTTATAGGAATATTAGTATTATTACATGCTTACTGTCATTCACGCGCCTGTTCCTGTTCCCCAATCAAGCTGAGACGCACGCCTCAGCCTAGCGCGCTGACAGGAGGCGCACGCCTCCAACTTCCCATGCAGCCTTGAGACGCACGCCTCACGCGTGGTCTCCTATGTCAGGCGGGCGCCTTAGCTTTTGTCTCGCGCGGTAAAAGCTGGTCTCCCTGCATTTACTTGTCTTGTCCGTTTCGTTTTCCCATTCACCCCATTAATTCAAATTCAACACTCTTTATTCCCATTCAAACTATATTCCTTCCATTTCCCACCATTAATCTCCATTCAAATTTTCCCCTCCATTTTCCAACACCCACTTATTATAATTTATCACTCTTAAATCTCCCTCCACTATAAATACCATTCATCATTCTTTCTATTTTCACAACATCTCTAACCATCTCCACCATTTCCTCTCCTACACCCATATTTTCTACCTTTTTTCTTCTTCTACCCATATCCATCTATGGCTCCACGAAACAACCAACGACAAGTTAAGCCCGACCGACCACCACCCGACCTATCCAATATCATTTTCCGCGACAACGACGACGGCCAACAACTACAAAAGTATACCAAATTCTATACCCGTTCTGTCGTCCCTACAAAATACATAAGTTCGGTGTGTTTGGAAACCTTAGGAATGACCGATATCATCATATTAATGCTCAATAACACTAGTTTAACCAGTCTATGCACAAACCCATGTCCAACTTATGAACCACTCGTGCTTGAATTTCTTAGTTCCTTCTCTTACACAACACCTGTCGACGATCCCTACACAACCGGAACCGCCAACTTCCGCATGTTCAACCAAGAGTACTCTCTTGATCAAGAAAGAGTCGCCGAACTCTTATCTTTCACTCGCGGTGAGCATGTTCATTACAAACCTTTCGACGATGACAACGATCTTTCTTGGGATCAAGTCGGCTTCTCCTTATGGAATGATCTAACCGGTCAAACAACGGAAAGTTGGCGCGACCTCTACGCTTCCCAAATACATAACCCGACATTAAGGTACTTTCACCACGTTCTTGCTAACACCATCTTTGGTCGGACCAATAATCACAAGGTCAACCAAAATGAGTTGTTCATCATTTTCTGTGCCCTTAATGGTCAGGCTGTCAACGTCGCTCCTTTCATGCTCAGTCACATCCACACATGCGCGAATGCGGCAGGTACTAATCCCTTTGTTTTTGGAGGCATCATCACCTCTTTAGCATTTGCTTTGGGCCTTTCCGCCGAGCTACTTTCTTTGTTACCATACATGATGCCAGCCACTCTTCTCGATGTCATCTATTGCCGAGATTCCCACATAATCTCTCCAAGACATGATGGCCGGTTTACATTGGTGATAAATCGTCGTCCAATCCCTGATATTGTGTTACCTTGTCCAAATCGTATCGACGTCCAAGTCCACGCAAATTGGCGTTATGCTCTCGATGCACCTGCCGCCCAACAACCAGATAATCTCGCTGCAAATTTCGCAGCCATGCAGGCTCATATGCTTCGTCAAGATCAGTTGTTCCATGCCATGCAACAAAACCAAGCTGAGACTTTACGTCTCGTACAAGAAGTACAACGTGATCAACATGAGATGCGACGCGAACAGCAACAATATGCTTTTCGCCATGATCGTAACCTCGAATCCTTACAAGCTCGCATATCAGACGCACTTCATCTTAATGATTCTAATCCTGACGTCGGACGAAGACCTCGTACTAGAGGACGAAGAACAAGAGCTCATGATTCTCAAAGCCATGAGTGATCGCCTTTCTCTTTTCATCTGCTTCTCCTTTGTTTTTATCGCATTGAGGACATTGCTCCTTTTAAGTATGGGGGAGTCAGATCATTTCCTTGCTCATTTCCATTGCTCTCTTTGTAGTATTTTTCCTTTTATTTCTTTTCTTATATTGCAAAATTTCAATTCAATAAAATACTTATTTATGCAAATTTTAATCTCTTATACAAAAATTTAAATTTGTGCTTACTCGAATTCCCCCTATTTCTTGAGCCATAACGAATAAAATATAACAATTTTAAACACGCATTTATAAAACATTACTCAATTAGTATTAAGGTTGCCTATTATAAACAAGAATTCGAGCAACTTAGCAAAATTTCTATCGTCTTAACACTTCAAAACCCCCGATGTGTTGGATCGATTTAAGTACTTATTATACCAAAACCTTTTAAACTTAGTTTTAGATTAGCCCCGAGTAGTTTATTAAGCAGTCGGCACCGCCATAAACACAAACTACGTGGAGAGCTGATGAATATAAGTGATTGATCAAATATTCTTAAGGAATTGCTTTTATCTGAAGATGCACTTATTAAGTTAGATGATCCTTACCAGATCATTTAATCCAACAGTTGCAGAAACTATAAATTTAAATGCATAATAATCCATTATAAATTGGTTCAGTGGTCCCTGGTGCTGAACTTGGTAGGGCGAATCACGATTCGATCCCCCGCAATTTTTAATTGGAAAAAGGGAGTACCATATGATTAAATTACCAGAACTCCTAGCTGGCTTACTAAGATCAAATTCACTAACCAGTTACTCCACTATGTGCGTGTAAGGTAAAGGGCTTAATGTGATTGCACTAGAATGAAAACGGGTGAAATAAAACATAGTAGTAGGTTAAGCTATAATGACATGACTTGAATTGGTCTGCTTAAATGGGATTATCCAGTGTTCCTACGGTAACTTTGGTGTTTAAGTTCGACTTAAATTCTCTAACAAATTTTTTTTCCAATTAGCAACCTAGTACGAAGTGATGTATGTTCTTATATCTGTGTTTAACTGCGCGTCAGTGATTTTCACCTTTTTACTTTTGCTTGAGGACAAGCAACGGTTTAAGTATAGGGGAGTTTGATAACGCAATTTTATATAGTATATTTGATTTAATTTTCATAGGTAATGTTAGTATTTTTATCTAATTATTTCATTTTATTTCCATATTACGCCGGTATTTCTATTGTTTCAGGTATTTTATTTTAATTAGACAAATTGAGCAAAGTGAAGAAATTCAAGATTTATTGGATTAAAGGTGCAAGAAATGAAGAGAAGGGTGTGCAAAGCAGTGATGATGGAACAAAAAGGATCTATTATCTCCAAACGGGCCCAATAGAATTCAAACCCACGCAGCAAGAAAAAAAAAACCTAAAAGCGCATGCAAGAGTGAGACGCACGTCTCAACTCTCTTCCTACAATTGAGGCGCCCACCTCGGACTTTCCCCTTAGTGGGAGGCGCCCGTCTCAGCATAGTCAAAGGAAGAAAAAGTCAATTGGGGCGCCCGTCTCAACGTGGGCAAGTAAGAAGAGAAATTCAAGGATACGTGGGACACAAAAATATCTGAAGAGGTGGTTACGTACAAGGACTATAAGAAGACATTAGAAAGTGAAAATTGGGACCGTTTTTTGCTTAGAATTTTTTCCAGTTTTCAGAATTTTACTTTCATTGCAATTTACTAGTTTCCAGTGTAATTCGATTCCTAGTAGTTATATTTCCAGCCAATTTTCTTTTCCTTTTCGAATACTTAGAATTTACTCCCGTTGAAGAACGAAGATTCTGTACGGATTGATTCAAGCTTCAAAGATTGTTTCCAGCATTATTTAATTCAGGTTCTTTATTTATATCCTCTAATTAATTATTTGCATGAGAATATTTATTTAACCATGAATTTATTTATAATTATTAATTCCTTTAATGTATCCATGTCCGTTTCTCTGAATATGTCTGGCTAAATTATTTAAATATCGGTATGTAACGAGTTAATTCGAATGGATCCGGAATAAACAGGCTTGATTATATTTCATAAAATAAACACTTTTTTCTGATTTAGTTATCTAGTTTATTTTGTTAAAAAGGTTTAGAAACCAACAGAGCGACAGTTTGAGGTTAATAAACCGACTAAGATTAGAAACCAACAGAGCGACAGTTTGAGGTTTAGAATCAGATAGTAGATGCTAGGTATTGTTTTTAAAGACTGCGACAGCGTTTTAAAACCAATTAAACTTTATTTATTTTCAAAAAGTAATTTTAAAATCAATGGGATAGCGAAAGCATACATCAGAGTTTAAAATTATAATTTACTTCAATAGAGCGAAAGTTTGAGAATAGATTTTTGAATAAATACTTTTTGCTGAAAAAGATATTATTATCACTTTTAGAAAATGAGCCTGTAGAAAGCCGGATTCTTTAGTGTTAACGACGTACATACCGATATTCGCATTATTATTATTTCAATTAGAATTAAGTTTTATTACCCAAAAATTCCCCAAATTAATTATTCGATAGCTATAGCTTTACACAGTAGTTCAGGTTACGTTAGTTCGATTTATAGTCCCTTAGGTTCGATATCTTTTAAAACTACGCGATAGGGCTGTATACTTGCAGTCTCCCGATTAATTTAGACGATAAAGTCGCGATCATTAGGTCCAACGCAATTTTTCATCAATATGAAAGTGATGTTAAATTTAATTTAAATATATCTTTAAAAAATAGTCGTTGAAATATCATTTTACTAGTCATTGGAAAGATCTTGTTGCTAGTTTCTGAAAAGATCATATTTTCGTCCATAATAGTAGGTTCAAAGATACATTTATAAACTTTTTAACATAAATTTGTATGTTATTTTCAAGTCTATGAGACATGGAAACTTGAGACATTTAAATTAAAATAAATAATTCATAGTATAATGGTAACTTAAAAATCATAGTTGGTTTGCATGTGTGGCATTTGATCACAGTAACCACAAAGTCGGAGGTTCAATATGTCCTTTTAGTGTTTTCAATCATTTTTAAACTTTTTAATTTTATGCTTTGGTCCTTCTATGCAACTTTGGAAATATTATATGTCAATTATTAGAAGTTGACTAACATTCTCTAAATTATTTTAATTCTCTGATGTGGGTATAAAGGCTACAAAAATCATCAATTTTCTTAAAACTGCATGTACTATTTCATTATTTATGATAAAAGTATTGTTAAGCCTTTTCACAGTAAGGGGGTCATCAATGCACCCCAAGGGAAAATATCGAGTATTATTCCATAATGTCTAATAAATCTTCTAATCATTAGAAAAAAAGATCATTATTCTTTGTATTTTAAGTAGAATACATTCTTTCAAAAACATATACAACTACAAAGGGGTGTGTCTAAGACACATTTTCAATATAGTTATCTATGAAAGTACACTTAATATAATTCATAATGTATAATTTGTATAATGCGAGAGGATGTTTATAAGAAAATTTGTATGTATCCATTTTAGACCAACATGAGAATTGTAATCAACTTGAAAGTCTATACTCTCCATAATATTTTTAGTCAATGCAAAATTGATGTCAAATTTATCTAGAAAAATAACTTTGAAAAGTAGTTGTTGAAATATTCTATTACTAGCCATTGGACAATCTTGTAACTAGACGTTTAAGAGATCACGCTTATATTAATACTCAATTTAAAAATACATACGTTGCAACCTTTTGACATAGATTTGATTGTTATTTTCAATTTTGTGTGGTATTGGAATTTTAGTTATTTAGATTAATATAAATAAACTAAATTGCAAGGTTAGATGGAGTCGCTCAGTTGGTTAGAGCGTGTGGCTGTTAACCACAAGGTCGGAGGTTCAACCCCTCCTTCTAGCGTTTTCTTTCATTATTCAAATATTTAAATTTGTGATGACGTCTTTCCATTGGACTTATAAAATAATCTATCTTAGTTATAGGAATTTGTCTAGGACTAGTTTTGAATAAAATTATCTAGGCAGGGATATTAGAAATGATTCAGAAACTTCAACTTATTTTTGAAAGATGATATTTGTTCGACGTCTTGTTTGCGTAGCCACTTTGGACCACCATGGAGAGTTTCTTCAACTTTAACTTCAGTTAGGTCCAACGCAATTTTTCATCAATATGAAAGTGATGTTAAATTTAATTTAAATATATATTTAAAAAATAGTCGTTGAAATATCATTTTACTAGTCATTGGAAAGATCTTGTTGCTAGTTTATGAAAAGATCATATTTTCGTCCATAATAGTAGGTTCAAAGATACATTTATAAACTTTTTAACATAAATTTTTATGTTATTTTCAAGTCTATGAGACATGGAAACTTGATACATTTAAATTAAAATAAATAATTCATAGTTTAATGGTAACTTAAAAATCATAGTTGGTTTGCATGTGTGGCATTTGATCACAGTAACCACAAAGTCGGAGGTTCAATATGTCCTTTTAGTGTTTTCAATCATTTTTAAACTTTTTAATTTTATGCTTTGGTCCTTCTATGCAACTTTGGAAATATTATATGTCAATTATTAGAAGTTGACTAACATTCTCTAAATTATTTTAATTCTCTGATGTGGGTATAAAGGCTACAAAAATCATCAATTTTCTTAAAACTGCATGTACTATTTCATTATTTATGATAAAAGTATTGTTAAGCCTTTTCACGGTAAGGGGGTCATCAATGCACCCCAAGGGAAAATATCGAGTATTATTCCATAATGTCTAATAAATCTTCTAATCATTAGAAAAAAAGATCATTATTCTTTGTATTTTAAGTAGAATACATTCTTTCAAAAACATATACAACTACAAAGGGGTGTGTCTAAGACACATTTTCAATATAGTTATCTATGAAAGTACACTTAATATAATTCATAATGTATAATTTGTATAATGCGAGAGGATATTTATAAGAAAATTTGTATGTATCCATTTTAGACCAACATGAGCATTGTAATCAACTTGAAAGTCTATACTCTCCATAATATTTTTAATTAATGCAAAATTGATGTCAACATTATCTAGAAAAATAACTTTGAAAAGTAGTTGTTGAAATATTATATTACTAGCCATTGGACAATCTTGTTACTAGACGTTTAAGAGATCACGCTTATATTAATACTCAATTTAAAAATACATACGTTGTAACCTTTTGACATAGATTTGATTGTTATTTTCAATTTTGTGTGGTATTGGAATTTTAGTTATTTAGATTAATATAAATAAACTAAATTTCAAGGTTAGCTAGAGTAGCTCAGTTGGTTAGAGCGTGTCGCTGTTAACCACAAGGTCGGAGGTTCAACCCCTCCTTCTATCGTTTTCTTTCATTATTCAAATATTTAACTTTGTGATGACGTCTTTCCATTGGACTTATAAAATAATCTATCTTAGTTATAGGAAGTTGATTACAATTAGAAAAATTATATTATTATCAATTTTCTTTTAAGAATTTTCAAGAAAGCCTATTGTAAGTATTTAAATAAATACCGAGTCTACCAATAGCTACCACAACTACAAAGTGTTTGTCTAGGACTAGTTTTGAATAAAATTATATAGGCAGGGATATTAGAAATGATTCAGAAACTTCAACTTATTTTTGAAAGATGATATTTGTTAGACGTCTTGTTTGCGTAGCCACTTTGGACCACCATGGAGAGTTTCTTCAACTTGAACTTCATTTAGGTCCAACGCAATTTTTCATCAATATGAAAGTGATGTTAAATTTAATTTAAATATATCTTAAGCAAATAGTCGTTGAAATATCATTTTACTAGTCATTGGAAAGATCTTGTTGCTAGTTTCTGAAAAGATCATATTTTCGTCCATAATAGTAGGTTCAAAGATACATTTATAAACTTTTTAACATAAATTTTTATGTTATTTTCAAGTCTATGAGACATGGAAACTTGAGACATTTAAATTAAAATAAATAATTCATAGTATAATGGTAACTTAAAAATCATAGCTGGTTTGCATGTGTGGCATTTGATCAAAGTAACCACAAAGTCGGAGGTTCAATATGTCCTTTTAGTGTTTTCAATCATTTTTAAACTTTTTAATTTTATGCTTTGGTCCTTCTATGCAACTTTGGAAATATTATATGTCAATTATTAGAAGTTGACTAACATTCTCTAAATTATTTAATTCTCTGATGTGGGTATAAAGGCTACAAAAATCATCAATTTTCTTAAAACTGCATGTACTATTTCATTATTTATGATAAAAGTATTGTTAAGCATTTTCACGGTAAGGGGGTCATCAATGCACCCCAAGGGAAAATATCGAGTATTATTCCATAATGTCTAATAAATCTTCTAATCATTAGAAAAAAAGATCATTATTCTTTGTATTTTAAGTAGAATACATTCTTTCAAAAACATATACAACTACAAAGGGGTGTGTCTAAGACACATTTTCAATATAGTTATCTATGAAAGTACACTTAATATAATTCATGATGTATGATTTGTATAATGAGAGAGGATGTTTATAAGAAAATTTGTATGTATCCATTTTAGACCAACATGAGCATTGTAATCAACTTGAAAGTCTATACTCTCCATAATATGTTTAATCAATGCAAAATTGATGTCAAATTTATCTAGAAAAATAACTTTGAAAAGTAGTTGTTGAAATATTCTATTACTAGCCATTGGACAATCTTGTTACTAAACGTTTAAGAGATCACACTTATATTAATACTCAATTTAAAAATACATATGTTGTAACCTTTTGACATAGATTTGATTGTTATTTTCAATTTTGTGTGGTATTGGAATTTTAGTTATTTAGATTAATATAAATAAACTAAATTGCAAGGTTAGCTGGAGTAGCTCAGTTGGTTAGAGCGTGTGGCTGTTAACCACAAGGTCGGAGGTTGAACCCCTCCTTTTAGCGTTTTCATTCATTATTCAAATATTTAAATTTGTGATGACGTCTTTCCATTGGACTTATAAAATAATCTATCTTAGTTATAGGAAGTTGATTACAATTAGAAAAATTATATTATTATCAATTTTCTTTTAAGAATTTTCAAGAATGCCTATTGTAAGTATTTAAATAAATACCGAGTCTACCAATAGCTGCCACAACTACAAAGTGTTTGTCTAGGACTACTTTTGAATAAAATTATATAGGCAGGGATATTAGAAATGATTCAGAAACTTCAACTTATTTTTGAAAGATGATATTTGTTAGACGTCTTGTTTGCGTAGCCACTTTGGACCACCATGGAGAGTTTCTTCAACTTGAACTTCATTTAGGTCCAACGCAATTTTTCATCAATATGAAAGTGATGTTAAATTTAATTTAAATATATCTTAAACAAATAGTCGTTGAAATATCATTTTACTAGTCATTGGAAAGATCTTGTTGCTAGTTTCTGAAAAGATCATATTTTCGTCCATAATAGTAGGTTCAAAGATACATTTATAAACTTTTTAACATAAATTTTTATGTTATTTTCAAGTCTATGAGACATGGAAACTTGAGACATTTAAATTAAAATAAATAATTCATAGTATAATGGTAACTTAAAAATCATAGCTGGTTTGCATGTGTGGCATTTGATCAAAGTAACCACAAAGTCGGAGGTTCAATATGTCCTTTTAGTGGTTTCAATCATTTTTAAACTTTTTAATTTTATGCTTTGGTCCTTCTATGCAACTTTGGAAATATTATATGTCAATTATTAGAAGTTGACTAACATTCTCTAAATTATTTTAATTCTCTGATGTGGGTATAATGGCTACAAAAATCATCAATTTTCTTAAAACTGCATGTACTATTTCATTATTTATGATAAAAGTATTGTTAAGCATTTTCACGGTAAGGGGGTCATCAATGCACCCCAAGGGAAAATATCGAGTATTATTCCATAATGTCTAATAAATCTTCTAATCATTAGAAAAAAAGATCATTATTCTTTGTATTTTAAGTAGAATACATTCTTTCAAAAACATATACAACTACAAAGGGGTGTGTCTAAGACACATTTTCAATATAGTTATCTATGAAAGTACACTTAATATAATTCATGATGTATGATTTGTATAATGCGAGAGGATGTTTATAAGAAAATTTGTATGTATCCATTTTAGACCAACATGAGCATTGTAATCAACTTGAAAGTCTATACTCTCCATAATATGTTTAATCAATGCAAAATTGATGTCAAATTTATCTAGAAAAATAACTTTGAAAAGTAGTTGTTGAAATATTCTATTACTAGCCATTGAACAATCTTGTTACTAGACGTTTAAGAGATCACACTTATATTAATACTCAATTTAAAAATACATATGTTGTAACCTTTTGACATAGATTTGATTGTTATTTTCAATTTTGTGTGGTATTGGAATTTTAGTTATTTAGATTAATATAAATAAACTAAATTGCAAGGTTAGCTGGAGTAGCTCAGTTGGTTAGAGCGTGTGGCTGTTAACCACAAGGTCGGAGGTTGAACCCCTCCTTCTAGCGTTTTCTTTCATTATTCAAATATTTAAATTTGTGATGACGTCTTTCCATTGGACTTATAAAATAATCTATCTTAGTTATAGGAAGTTGATTACAATTAGAAAAATTATATTATTATCAATTTTCTTTTAAGAATTTTCAAGAAAGCCTATTGTAAGTATTTAAATAAATACCGAGTCTACCAATAGCTGCCACAACTACAAAGTGTTTGTCTAGGACTACTTTTGAATAAAATTATATAGGCAGGGATATTAGAAATGATTCAGAAACTTCAACTTATTTTTGAAAGATGATATTTGTTAGACGTCTTGTTTGCGTAGCCACTTTGGACCACCATGGAGAGTTTCTTCAACTTGAACTTCATTTAGGTCCAACGCAATTTTTCATCAATATGAAAGTGATGTTAAATTTAATTTAAATATATCTTAAACAAATAGTCGTTGAAATATCATTTTACTAGTCATTGGAAAGATCTTGTTGCTAGTTTCTGAAAAGATCATATTTTCGTCCATAATAGTAGGTTCAAAGATACATTTATAAACTTTTTAACATAAATTTTTATGTTATTTTCAAGTCTATGAGACATGGAAACTTGAGACATTTAAATTAAAATAAATAATTCATAGTATAATGGTAACTTAAAAATCATAGCTGGTTTGCATGTGTGGCATTTGATCAAAGTAACCACAAAGTCGGAGGTTCAATATGTCCTTTTAGTGGTTTCAATCATTTTTAAACTTTTTAATTTTATGCTTTGGTCCTTCTATGCAACTTTGGAAATATTATATGTCAATTATTAGAAGTTGACTAACATTCTCTAAATTATTTTAATTCTCTGATGTGGGTATAAAGGCTACAAAAATCATGAATTTTCTTAAAACTGCATGTACTATTTCATTATTTATGATAAAAGTATTGTTAAGCATTTTCACGGTAAGGGGGTCATCAATGCACCCCAAGGGAAAATATCGAGTATTATTCCATAATGTCTAATAAATCTTCTAATCATTAGAAAAAAAGATCATTATTCTTTGTATTTTAAGTAGAATACATTCTTTCAAAAACATATACAACTACAAAGGGGTGTGTCTAAGACACATTTTCAATATAGTTATCTATGAAAGTACACTTAATATAATTCATGATGTATGATTTGTATAATGCGAGAGGATGTTTATAAGAAAATTTGTATGTATCCATTTTAGACCAACATGAGCATTGTAATCAACTTGAAAGTCTATACTCTCCATAATATGTTTAATCAATGCAAAATTGATGTCAAATTTATCTAGAAAAATAACTTTGAAAAGTAGTTGTTGAAATATTCTATTACTAGCCATTGAACAATCTTGTTACTAGACGTTTAAGAGATCACACTTATATTAATACTCAATTTAAAAATACATATGTTGTAACCTTTTGACATAGATTTGATTGTTATTTTCAATTTTGTGTGGTATTGGAATTTTAGTTATTTAGATTAATATAAATAAACTAAATTGCAAGGTTAGCTGGAGTAGCTCAGTTGGTTAGAGCGTGTGGCTGTTAACCACAAGGTCGGAGGTTGAACCCCTCCTTCTAGCGTTTTCTTTCATTATTCAAATATTTAAATTTGTGATGACGTCTTTCCATTGGACTTATAAAATAATCTATCTTAGTTATAGGAAGTTGATTACAATTAGAAAAATTATATTATTATCAATTTTCTTTTAAGAATTTTCAAGAAAGCCTATTGTAAGTATTTAAATAAATACCGAGTCTACCAATAGCTGCCACAACTACAAAGTGTTTGTCTAGGACTACTTTTGAATAAAATTATATAGGCAGGGATATTAGAAATGATTCAGAAACTTCAACTTATTTTTGAAAGATGATATTTGTTAGACGTCTTGTTTGCGTAGCCACTTTGGACCACCATGGAGAGTTTCTTCAACTTGAACTTCATTTAGGTCCAACGCAATTTTTCATCAATATGAAAGTGATGTTAAATTTAATTTAAATATATCTTAAACAAATAGTCGTTGAAATATCATTTTACTAGTCATTGGAAAGATCTTGTTGCTAGTTTCTGAAAAGATCATATTTTCGTCCATAATAGTAGGTTCAAAGATACATTTATAAACTTTTTAACATAAATTTTTATGTTATTTTCAAGTCTATGAGACATGGAAACTTGAGACATTTAAATTAAAATAAATAATTCATAGTATAATGGTAACTTAAAAATCATAGCTGGTTTGCATGTGTGGCATTTGATTAAAGTAACCACAAAGTCGGAGGTTCAATATGTCCTTTTAGTGTTTTCAATCATTTTTAAACATTATAATTTTATGCTTTGGTCCTTCAATGCAACTTTGGAAATATTATATGTCAATTATTAGAAGTTGACTAACATTCTCTAAATTATTTTAATTCTCTGATGTGGGTATAAAGGCTACAAAAATCATCAATTTTCTTAAAACTGCATGTACTATTTCATTATTTATGATAAAAGTATTGTTAAGCATTTTCACGGTAAGGGGGTCATCAATGCACCCCAAGGGAAAATATCGAGTATTATTCCATAATGTCTAATAAATCTTCTAATCATTAGAAAAAAAGATCATTATTCTTTGTATTTTAAGTAGAATACATTCTATCAAAAACATATACAACTACAAAGGGGTGTGTCTAAGACACATTTGCAATATAGTTATCTATGAAAGTACACTTAATATAATTCATAATGTATAATTTGTATAATGAGAGAGGATGTTTATAAGAAAATTTGTATGTATCCATTTTAGACCAACATGAGCATTGTAATCAACTTGAAAGTCTATACTCTCCATAATATTTTTAGTCAATGCAAAATTGATGTCAAATTTATCTAGAAAAATAACTTTGAAAAGTAGTTGTTGAAATATTCTATTACTAGCCATTGGACAATCTTGTTACTAGACGTTTAAGAGATCACGCTTATATTAATACTCAATTTAAAAATACTTATGTTGTAACCTTTTGACATAGATTTGATTGTTATTTTCTATTTTGTGTGGTATTTGAATTTTAGTTATTTAGATTAATATAAATAAACTAATTTGCAAGGTTAGCTGGAGTAGCTCAGTTGGTTAGAGCGTGTGGCTGTTAACCACAAGGTCGGAGGTTCAACCCCTCCTTCTAGTGTTTTCTTTCATTATTCAAATATTTAACTTTGTGATGACGTCTTTCCACTGGACTTATAAAATAATCTATCTTAGTTATAGGAAGTTGATTACAATTAGAAAAATTATATTATTATCAATTTTCTTTTAAGAATTTTCAGGAAAGCCTATTGTAAGTATTTAAATAAATACCGAGTCTACCAATAGCTGCCACAACTACAAAGTGTTTGTCTAGGACTAGTTTTGAATAAAATTATATAGGCAGGGATATTAGAAATGATTCAGAAACTTCAACTTATTTTTGAAAGATGATATTTGTTAGACGTCTTGTTTGCGTAGCCACTTTGGACCACCATGGAGAGTTTCTTCAACTTGAACTTCAGTTAGGTCCAACGCAATTTTTCATCAATATGAAAGTGATGTTAAATTTAATTTAAATATATCTTAAACAAATAGTCGTTGAAATATCATTTTACTAGTCATTGGAAAGATCTTGTTGCTAGTTTCTGAAAAGATCATATTTTCGTCCATAATAGTAGGTTCAAAGATACATTTATAAACTTTTTAACATAAATTTTTATGTTATTTTCAAGTCTATGAGACATGGAAACTTGAGACATTTAAATTAAAATAAATAATTCATAGTATAATGGTTACTTAAAAATCATAGCTGGTTTGCATGTGTGGCATTTGATCAAAGTAACCACAAAGTCGGAGGTTCAATATGTCCTTTTAGTGTTTTCAATCATTTTTAAACTTTTTAATTTTATGCTTTGGTCCTTCTATGCAACTTTGGAAATATTATATGTCAATTATTAGAAGTTGACTAACATTCTCTAAATTATTTTAATTCTCTGATGTGGGTATAAAGGCTACAAAAATCATGAATATTCTTAAAACTGCATGTACTATTTCATTATTTATGATAAAAGTATTGTTAAGCATTTTCACGGTAAGGGGGTCATCAATGCACCCCAAGGGAAAATATCGAGTATTATTCCATAATGTCTAATAAATCTTCTAATCATTAGAAAAAAAGATCATTATTCTTTGTATTTTAAGTAGAATACATTCTTTCAAAAACATATACAACTACAAAGGGGTGTGTCTAAGACACATTTTCAATATAGTTATCTATGAAAGTACACTTAATATAATTCATGATGTATGATTTGTATAATGCGAGAGGATGTTTATAAGAAAATTTGTATGTATCCATTTTAGACCAACATGAGCATTGTAATCAACTTGAAAGTCTATACTCTCCATAATATGTTTAATCAATGCAAAATTGATGTCAAATTTATCTAGAAAAATAACTTTGAAAAGTAGTTGTTGAAATATTCTATTACTAGCCATTGGACAATCTTGTTACTAGACGTTTAAGAGATCACACTTATATGAATACTCAATTTAAAAATACATATGTTGTAACCTTTTGACATAGATTTGATTGTTATTTTCAATTTTGTGTGGTATTGGAATTTTAGTTATTTAGATTAATATAAATAAACTAAATTGCAAGGTTAGCTGGAGTAGCTCAGTTGGTTAGAGCGTGTGGCTGTTAACCACAAGGTCGGAGGTTGAACCCCTCCTTCTAGCGTTTTCTTTCATTATTCAAATATTTAAATTTGTGATGACGTCTTTCCATTGGACTTATAAAATAATCTATCTTAGTTATAGGAAGTTGATTACAATTAGAAAAATTATATTATTATCAATTTTCTTTTAAGAATTTTCAAGAAAGCCTATTGTAAGTATTTAAATAAATACCGAGTCTACCAATAGCTGCCACAACTACAAAGTGTTTGTCTAGGACTACTTTTGAATAAAATTATATAGGCAGGGATATTAGAAATGATTCAGAAACTTCAACTTATTTTTGAAAGATGATATTTGTTAGACGTCTTGTTTGCGTAGCCACTTTGGACCACCATGGAGAGTTTCTTCAACTTGAACTTCATTTAGGTCCAACGCAATTTTTCATCAATATGAAAGTGATGTTAAATTTAATTTAAATATATCTTAAACAAATAGTCGTTGAAATATCATTTTACTAGTCATTGGAAAGATCTTGTTGCTAGTTTCTGAAAAGATCAAATTTTCGTCCATAATAGTAGGTTCAAAGATACATTTATAAACTTTTTAACATAAATTTTTATGTTATTTTCAAGTCTATGAGACATGGAAACTTGAGACATTTAAATTAAAATAAATAATTCATAGTATAATGGTAACTTAAAAATCATAGCTGGTTTGCATGTGTGGCATTTGATCAAAGTAACCACAAAGTCGGAGGTTCAATATGTCCTTTTAGATTTTTCAATCATTTTTAAACTTTTTAATTTTATGCTTTGGTCCTTCTATGCAACTTTGGAAATATTATATGTCAATTATTAGAAGTTGACTAACATTCTCTAAATTATTTTAATTCTCTGATGTGGGTATAAAGGCTACAAAAATCATCAATTTTCTTAAAACTGCATGTACTATTTCATTATTTATGATAAAAGTATTGTTAAGCATTTTCACGGTAAGGGGGTCATCAATGCACCCCAAGGGAAAATATCGAGTATTATTCCATAATGTCTAATAAATCTTCTAATCATTAGAAAAAAAGATCATTATTCTTTGTATTTTAAGTAGAATACATTCTTTCAAAAACATATACAACTACAAAGGGGTGTGTCTAAGACACATTTTCAATATAGTTATCTATGAAAGTACACTTAATATAATTCATGATGTATGATTTGTATAATGAGAGAGGATGTTTATAAGAAAATTTGTATGTATCCATTTTAGACCAACATGAGCATTGTAATCGACTTGAAAGTCTATACTCTCCATAATATGTTTAATCAATGCAAAATTGATGTCAAATTTATCTAGAAAAATAACTTTGAAAAGTAGTTGTTGAAATATTCTATTACTAGCCATTGGACAATCTTGTTACTAGACGTTTAAGAGATCACACTTATATTAATACTCAATTTAAAAATACATATGTTGTAACCTTTTGACATAGATTTGATTGTTATTTTCAATTTTGTGTGGTATTGGAATTTTAGTTATTTAGATTAATATAAATAAACTAAATTGCAAGGTTAGCTGGAGTAGCTCAGTTGGTTAGAGCGTTTGGCTGTTAACCACAAGGTCGGAGGTTGAACCCCTCCTTCTAGCGTTTTCTTTCATTATTCAAATATTTAAATTTGTGATGACGTCTTTCCATTGGACTTATAAAATAATCTATCTTAGTTATAGGAAGTTGATTACAATTAGAAAAATTATATTATTATCAATTTTCTTTTAAGAATTTTCAAGAAAGCCTATTGTAAGTATTTAAATAAATACCGAGTCTACCAATAGCTGCCACAACTACAAAGTGTTTGTCTAGGACTACTTTTGAATAAAATTATATAGGCAGGGATATTAGAAATGATTCAGAAACTTCAACTTATTTTTGAAAGATGATATTTGTTAGACGTCTTGTTTGCGTAGCCACTTTGGACCACCATGGAGAGTTTCTTCAACTTGAACTTCATTTAGGTCCAACGCAATTTTTCATCAATATGAAAGTGATGTTAAATTTAATTTAAATATATCTTAAACAAATAGTCGTTGAAATATCATTTTACTAGTCATTGGAAAGATCTTGTTGCTAGTTTCTGAAAAGATCATATTTTCGTCCATAATAGTAGGTTCAAAGATACATTTATAAACTTTTTAACATAAATTTTTATGTTATTTTCAAGTCTATGAGACATGGAAACTTGAGACATTTAAATTAAAATAAATAATTCATAGTATAATGGTAACTTAAAAATCATAGCTGGTTTGCATGTGTGGCATTTGATCAAAGTAACCACAAAGTCGGAGGTTCAATATGTCCTTTTAGTGTTTTCAATCATTTTTAAACTTTTTAATTTTATGCTTTGGTCCTTCTATGCAACTTTGGAAATATTATATGTCAATTATTAGAAGTTGACTAACATTCTCTAAATTATTTTAATTCTCTGATGTGGGTATAAAGGCTACAAAAATCATCAATTTTCTTAAAACTGCATGTACTATTTCATTATTTATGATAAAAGTATTGTTAAGCATTTTCACGGTAAGGGGGTCATCAATGCACCCCAAGGGAAAATATCGAGTATTATTCCATAATGTATAATAAATCTTCTAATCATTAGAAAAAAAGATCATTATTCTTTGTATTTTAAGTAGAATACATTCTTTCAAAAACATATACAACTACAAAGGGGTGTGTCTAAGACACATTTTCAATATAGTTATCTATGAAAGTACACTTAATATAATTCATGATGTATGATTTGTATAATGAGAGAGGATGTTTATAAGAAAATTTGTATGTATCCATTTTAGACCAACATGAGCATTGTAATCAACTTGAAAGTCTATACTCTCCATAATATGTTTAATCAATGCAAAATTGATGTCAAATTTATCTAGAAAAATAACTTTGAAAAGTAGTTGTTGAAATATTCTATTACTAGCCATTGGACAATCTTGTTACTAGACGTTTAAGAGATCACACTTATATTAATACTCAATTTAAAAATACATATGTTGTAACCTTTTGACATAGATTTGATTGTTATTTTCAATTTTGTGTGGTATTGGAATTTTAGTTATTTAGATTAATATAAATAAACTAAATTGCAAGGTTAGCTGGAGTAGCTCAGTTGGTTAGAGCGTGTGGCTGTTAACCACAAGGTCGGAGGTTGAACCCCTCCTTCTAGCGTTTTCATTCATTATTCAAATATTTAAATTTGTGATGACGTCTTTCCATTGGACTTATAAAATAATCTATCTTAGTTATAGGAAGTTGATTACAATTAGAAAAATTATATTATTATCAATTTTCTTTTAAGAATTTTCAAAAAAGCCTATTGTAAGTATTTAAATAAATACCGAGTCTACCAATAGCTGCCACAACTACAAAGTGTTTGTCTAGGACTACTTTTGAATAAAATTATATAGGCAGGGATATTAGAAATGATTCAGAAACTTCAACTTATTTTTGAAAGATGATATTTGTTAGACGTCTTGTTTGCGTAGCCACTTTGGACCACCATGGAGAGTTTCTTCAACTTGAACTTCATTTAGGTCCAACGCAATTTTTCATCAATATGAAAGTGATGTTAAATTTAATTTAAATATATCTTAAACAAATAGTCGTTGAAATATCATTTTACTAGTCATTGGAAAGATCTTGTTGCTAGTTTCTGAAAAGATCATATTTTCGTCCATAATAGTAGGTTCAAAGATACATTTATAAACTTTTTAACATAAATTTTTATGTTATTTTCAAGTCTATGAGACATGGAAACTTGAGACATTTAAATTAAAATAAATAATTCATAGTATAATGGTAACTTAAAAATCATAGCTGGTTTGCATGTGTGGCATTTGATCAAAGTAACCACAAAGTCGGAGGTTCAATATGTCCTTTTAGTGTTTTCAATCATTTTTAAACTTTTTAATTTTATGCTTTGGTCCTTCTATGCAACTTTGGAAATATTATATGTCAATTATTAGAAGTTGACTAACATTCTCTAAATTATTTTAATTCTCTGATGTGGGTATAAAGGCTACAAAAATCATCAATTTTCTTAAAACTGCATGTACTATTTCATTATTTATGATAAAAGTATTGTTAAGCATTTTCACGGTAAGGGGGTCATCAATGCACCCCAAGGGAAAATATCGAGTATTATTCCATAATGTATAATAAATCTTCTAATCATTAGAAAAAAAGATCATTATTCTTTGTATTTTAAGTAGAATACATTCTTTCAAAAACATATACAACTACAAAGGGGTGTGTCTAAGACACATTTTCAATATAGTTATCTATGAAAGTACACTTAATATAATTCATGATGTATGATTTGTATAATGAGAGAGGATGTTTATAAGAAAATTTGTATGTATCCATTTTAGACCAACATGAGCATTGTAATCAACTTGAAAGTCTATACTCTCCATAATATTTTTAGTCAATGCAAAATTGATGTCAAATTTATCTAGAAAAATAACTTTGAAAAGTAGTTGTTGAAATATTCTATTACTAGCCATTGGACAATCTTGTTACTAGACGTTTAAGAGATCACACTTATATTAATACTCAATTTAAAAATACATATGTTGTATGTAACACCCCAGTTTCAATTATTTGATTTATTTAAATTTGGGAAATTATTTTATTAGAATTAATAAAATAAAAAGGAATTATTTGTTTTGAAATATGGAGGAAAATAAAAGAAATAAGAAAATGCTGAGTTTTTAAGTTATTGGGCTTGGATGTTGTTAGTAAAGAGTGGGGGTGAAAAAGAAGTAAGGATATGTTTTGGAACTCAAGTTATTTTTCTCATTTTTCACGATAAACAGATTTGGGAGTTATTGGGGAAATAGAGCTCTGAAGGTGAGAAGAACGAAGAACATCGCTCAAGAACTCAAGCTGCTAATTGATAAGGTAAGGGGGGCTATTACTCGATTTACCTTTGTTTATGGGTTTATGTACGGTTGATTTGGGTAATCGTAGGGAAAAACCCAATTGTTAGATGTTATTAGGGATCGATACCCTTAAGATTGAACTTTGTTAAAGAGGGTTTAGGTTCTCAATTTTATGAAATCAATTAACGATTTTAGGTTCCTAATGGTGGATTGGAAGTATATCTGCATGATCGTGAATTTACCTTAGAAGTTGTAGGGATAACCCCAAGGTTAGCAGATTTCCCCAAAATGAACGACTAATCACTTCTAAGGTTACTATAATGATTGTTGGTAATTAGGAAATTGAGGTGTTGTTTTGAATTATACAAACTCGATGTCGTTAGGTACCGAAATGCGCGTTTAGCTGGCATTTTTCCGCGTTTGGCTGCTATTCTGAGCTGCTGCAGGTACAGGAAAATTCTGTACGCGCTCAGCAACACGGGCCGTGTTGCACAACACGGGTACCCGTGTTGTTCTTCTGTGTTGGTGAGATAATGTGTTTTCTGGACACATTACAACACGGGCCGTGTTGCACAACACGGGCACCCGTGTTGGTCCCCTGTAATGAGAAAGAAATGTGTTTTCTGGACACGTTACAACACGGGCCGTGTTGTTTAACACGGGCACCCGTGTTGATGCTACTGTGTTGATTTTCTGAACTTTGTTTTCAGTGCTTGATTGTGGATTTTATTGCCATGCTTTTAGATAATGTTATCAAGCATGAATTATGATATAACTTGATGTGATTGATGTTAAATAGTATGCTGAGTGATTACATGCTATCCATATCCTGTTATGATTGATGTTGTTGATGTTGCATGATATGTTGATTGATGTTCATAGTATGCTGAGTGTTACATACTTTACATATCATGTTGCATTTGTTAATTCCCATTGTGTGGAATTAACATGGTGGCCAATATACGTGTCCGCGATTTAATGGAACGTTGAGGTGGTAGCCGTGTCCGCGATATAATGGAACGGTGAGTTATCCGTGACCCGAGATTTAATGGGGCGGTAAAGTGGTACCACATGCATGGGTGTGTTGCATTACCTTGAATATAACATGAATGGATGATTTTTCCAATGTTGTATTTGATTGTTTGTAGGCACGTATGGTTGCTAAATTGTAGACGATATTTGATGTTAATTGCAAATATGAAAAATAATATATATGGGTATATGAATTGTAAAGATTTTTGTAAAATATGAAATATGCTAATTGTTGGGTGATGCTTATGGTTTCCTGAATTGGTTGTTATGAACGTATAATCAAATGTATAATTGAGATGCTCACCCTTACTGTTGAATATTTCAGATTGAGGAGCTTCGTTCAGGTGCTTGGCGAAGGCTCGTCGTTTCTAGTTTATTTTCGTTTTAGTATTGTCCGGGTCATGCTCTGATAGTTGTAACTCCGGGAACGTTTGTTTGTCGAGCTGTTTTAATCAGACTCGTTTAATCCCTTATGTTTTGTTATAATATGACGTTGACATTTTCCAGGTGTTAATCCCTGATGATTTTGAAAATATTATAACATTGATTTTATTAATTGAATTATTCCGCTGTGTAAACATGTATGAGTTACTACTACGTTATGCATGACAGGAATTTGTTTTATTAAAAGAGAATTGTAGCATCCTCGATTATACATGTACTCTGAAATTATGATTTTAATATTTGCGAAAATTTATTCGGGGTTTTAGAGGGTGTTACATTGTAACCTTTTGACATAGATTTGATTGTTATTTTAAATTTTGTGTGGTATTGGAATTTTAGTTATTTAGATTAATATAAATAAACTAAATTGCAAGGTTAGCTGGAGTAGCTCAGTTGGTTAGAGCGTGTGGCTGTTAACCACAAGGTCGGAGGTTGAACCCCTCCTTCTAGCGTTTTCTTTCATTATTCAAATTTTAAATTTGTGATGACGTCTTTCCATTGGACTTATAAAATAATATATCTTAGTTATAGGAAGTTGATTACAATTAGAAAAATTATATTATTATCAATTTTCTTTTAAGAATTTTCAAGAAAGCCTATTGTAAGTATTTAAATAAATACCGAGTCTACCAATAGCTACCACAACTACAAAGTGTTTGTCTAGGACTACTTTTGAATAAAATTATATAGGCAGGGATATTAGAAATGATTCAGAAACTTCAACTTATTTTTGAAAGATGATATTTGTTAGACGTCTTGTTTGCGTAGCCACTTTGGACCACCATGGAGAGTTTCTTCAACTTGAACTTCATTTAGGTCCAACGCAATTTTTCATCAATATGAAAGTGATGTTAAATTTAATTTAAATATATCTTAAACAAATAGTCGTTGAAATATCATTTTACTAGTCATTGGAAAGATCTTGTTGCTAGTTTCTGAAAAGATCATATTTTCGTCCATAATAGTAGGTTCAAAGATACATTTATAAACTTTTTAACATAGATTTTTATGTTATTTTCAAGTCTATGAGACATGGAAACTTGAGACATTTAAATTAAAATAAATAATTCATAGTATAATGGTAACTTAAAAATCATAGCTGGTTTGCATGTGTGGCATTTGATCAAAGTAACCACAAAGTCGGAGGTTCAATATGTCCTTTTAGTGTTTTCAATCATTTTTAAACTTTTTAATTTTATGCTTTGGTCCTTCTATGCAACTTTGGAAATATTATATGTCAATTATTAGAAGTTGACTAACATTCTCTAAATTATTTTAATTCTCTGATGTGGGTATAAAGGCTACAAAAATCATCAATTTTCTTAAAACTGCATGTACTATTTCATTATTTATGATAAAAGTATTGTTAAGCATTTTCACGGTAAGGGGGTCATCAATGCACCCCAAGGGAAAATATCGAGTATTATTCCATAATGTCTAATAAATCTTCTAATCATTAGAAAAAAAGATCATTATTCTTTGTATTTTAAGTAGAATACATTCTTTCAAAAACATATACAACTACAAAGGGGTGTGTCTAAGACACATTTTCAATATAGTTATCTATGAAAGTACACTTAATATAATTCATGATGTATGATTTGTATAATGAGAGAGGATGTTTATAAGAAAATTTGTATGTATCCATTTTAGACCAACATGAGCATTGTAATCAACTTGAAAGTCTATACTCTCCATAATATGTTTAATCAATGCAAAATTGATGTCAAATTTATCTAGAAAAATAACTTTGAAAAGTAGTTGTTGAAATATTCTATTACTAGCCATTGGACAATCTTGTTACTAGACGTTTAAGAGATCACACTTATATTAATACTCAATTTAAAAATACATATGTTGTAACCTTTTGACATAGATTTGATTGTTATTTTCAATTTTGTGTGGTATTGGAATTTTAGTTATTTAGATTAATATAAATAAACTAAATTGCAAGGTTAGCTGGAGTAGCTCAGTTGGTTAGAGCGTGTGGCTGTTAACCACAAGGTCGGAGGTTGAACCCCTCCTTCTAGCGTTTTCATTCATTATTCAAATATTTAAATTTGTGATGACGTCTTTCCATTGGACTTATAAAATAATCTATCTTAGTTATAGGAAGTTGATTACAATTAGAAAAATTATATTATTATCAATTTTCTTTTAAGAATTTTCAAAAAAGCCTATTGTAAGTATTTAAATAAATACCGAGTCTACCAATAGCTGCCACAACTACAAAGTGTTTGTCTAGGACTACTTTTGAATAAAATTATATAGGCAGGGATATTAGAAATGATTCAGAAACTTCAACTTATTTTTGAAAGATGATATTTGTTAGACGTCTTGTTTGCGTAGCCACTTTGGACCACCATGGAGAGTTTCTTCAACTTGAACTTCATTTAGGTCCAACGCAATTTTTCATCAATATGAAAGTGATGTTAAATTTAATTTAAATATATCTTAAACAAATAGTCGTTGAAATATCATTTTACTAGTCATTGGAAAGATCTTGTTGCTAGTTTCTGAAAAGATCATATTTTCGTCCATAATAGTAGGTTCAAAGATACATTTATAAACTTTTTAACATAAATTTTTATGTTATTTTCAAGTCTATGAGACATGGAAACTTGAGACATTTAAATTAAAATAAATAATTCATAGTATAATGGTAACTTAAAAATCATAGCTGGTTTGCATGTGTGGCATTTGATCACAGTAACCACAAAGTCGGAGGTTCAATATGTCCTTTTAGTGTTTTCAATCATTTTTAAACTTTTTAATTTTATGCTTTGGTCCTTCTATGCAACTTTGGAAATAATATATGTCAATTATTAGAAGTTGACTAACATTCTCTAAATTACTTTAATTCTCTGATGTGGGTATAAAGGCTACAAAAATCATCAATTTTCTTAAAGCTGCATGTACTATTTCATTATTTATGATAAAAGTATTGTTAATCCTTTTCACGGTAAGGGGGTCATCAATGCACCCAAGGGAAAATATCGAGTATTATTCCATAATGTCTAATAAATCTTCTAATCATTAGAAAAAAAGATCATTATTCTTTGTATTTTAAGTAGAATACATTCTATCAAAAACATATACAACTACAAAGGGGTGTGTCTAAGACACATTTTCAATATAGTTATCTTTGAAAGTACACTTAATATAATTCATAATGTATAATTTGTATAATGCGAGAGGATGTTTATAAGAAAATTTGTATGTATCCATTTTAGACCAAAATGAGAATTGTAATCAACTTGGAAGTCTATACTCTCCATAATATTTTTAGTCAATGCAAAATTGATGTCAAATTTATCTAGAAAAATAACTTTGAAAAGTAGTTGTTGAAATATTCTATTACTAGCCATTGGACAATCTTGTTACTAGACGTTTAAGAGATCACGCTTATATTAATACTCAATTTAAAAATACATACGTTGCAACCTTTTGACATAGATTTGATTGTTATTTTCAATTTTGTGTGGTATTGGAATTTTAGTTATTTAGATTAATATAAATAAAGTAAATTGCAAGGTTAGCTGGAGTAGCTCAGTTGGTTAGAGCGTGTGGCCCTTAACCACAAGGTCGGAGGTTCAATCCCTCCTTCTAGCGTTTTCTTTCATTATTCAAATATTTAAATTTGTGATGACGTCTTTCCATTAGACTTATAAAATAATCTATCTTAATTATAGGAAGTTGATTACAATTAGAAAAATTATATTATTATCAATTTTCTTTTAAGAATTTTCAAGAAAGCCTATTGTAAGTATTTAAATAAATACCGAGTCTACCAATAGCTGCCACAACTACAAAGTGTTTGTCTAGGACTAGTTTTGAATAAAATTATCTAGGCAGGGATATTAGAAATGATTCAGAAACTTCAACTTATTTTTGAAAGATGATATTTGTTAGACGTCTTGTTTGCGTAGCCACTTTGGACCACCATAGAGAGTTTCTTCAACTTGAACTTCAGTTAGGTCCAACGCAATTTTTCATCAATATGAAAGTGATGTTAAATTTAATTTAAATATATCTTTAAAAAAATAGTCGTTGAAATATCATTTTACTAGTCATTGGAAAGATCTTGTTGCTAGTTTCTGAAAAGATCATATTTTCGTCCATAATAGTAGGTTCAAAGATACATTTATAAACTTTTTAACATAAATTTTTATGTTATTTTCAAGTCTATGAGACATGGAAACTTGAGACATTTAAATTAAAATAAATAATTCATAGTATAATGGTAACTTAAAAATCATAGCTGGTTTGCATGTGTGGCATTTGATCACAGTAACCACAAAGTCGGAGGTTCAATATGTCCTTTTAGTGTTTTCAATCATTTTTAAACTTTTTAATTTTATGCTTTGGTCCTTCTATGCAACTTTGGAAATATTATATGTCAATTATTAGAAGTTGACTAACATTCTCTAAATTACTTTAATTCTCTGATGTGGGTATAAAGGCTACAAAAATCATCAATTTTCTTAAAACTGCATGTACTATTTCATTATTTATGATAAAAGTATTGTTAAGCCTTTTCACGGTAAGGGGGTCATCAATGCACCCAAGGGAAAATATCGAGTATTATTCCATAATGTCTAATAAATCTTCTAATCATTAGAAAAAAAGATCATTATTCTTTGTATTTTAAGTAGAATACATTCTATCAAAAACATATACAACTACAAAGGGGTGTGTCTAAGACACATTTTCAATATAGTTATCTATGAAAGTACACTTAATATAATTCATAATGTATAATTTGTATAATGCGAGAGGATGTTTATAAGAAAATTTGTATGTATCCATTTTAGACCAACATGAGAATTGTAATCAACTTGAAAGTCTATACTCTCCATAATATTTTTAGTCAATGCAAAATTGATGTCAAATTTATCTAGAAAAATAACTTTGAAAAGTAGTTGTTGAAATATTCTATTACTAGCCATTGGACAATCTTGTTATTAGACGTTTAAGAGATCACGCTTATATTAATACTCAATTTAAAAATACATACGTTGCAACCTTTTGACATAGATTTGATTGTTATTTTCAATTTTGTGTGGTATTGGAAATTTAGTTATTTAGATTAATATAAATAAAGTAAATTGCAAGGTTAGCTGGAGTAGCTCAGTTGGTTAGAGCTTGTGGCTGTTAACCACAAGGTCGGAGGTTCAACCCCTCCTTCTAGCGTTTTCTTCCATTATTCAAATATTTAACTTTGTGATGACGTCTTTCCATTGGACTTATAAAATAATCTATCTTAGTTATAGGAAGTTGATTACAATTAGAAAAATTATATTATTATCAATTTTCTTTTAAGAATTTTCAAGAAAGCCTATTGTAAGTATTTAAATAAATACCGAGTCTACCAATAGCTGCCACAACTACAAAGTGTTTGTCTAGGACTAGTTTTGAATAAAATTATCTAGGCAGGGATATTAGAAATGATTCAGAAACTTCAACTTATTTTTGAAAGATGATATTTGTTAGACGTCTTGTTTGCGTAGCCACTTTGGACCACCATGGAGAGTTTCTTCAACTTGAACTTCAGTTAGGTCCAACGCAATTTTTCATCAATATGAAAGTGATGTTAAATTTAATTTAAACATATCTTAAACAAATAGTCGTTGAAATATCATTTTACTAGTCATTGGAAAGATCTTGTTGCTAGTTTCTTAAAAGATCATATTTTCGTCCATAATAGTAGGTTCAAAGATACATTTATAGACTTTTTAACATAAATTTTTATGTTATTTTCAAGTCTATGAGACATGGAAACTTGAGACATTTAAATTAAAATAAATAATTCATAGTTTAATGGTAACTTAAAAATCATAGCTGGTTTGCATGTGTGGCATTTGATCATAGTAACCACAAAGTCGGAGGTTCAATATGTCCTTTTAATGTTTTCAATCATTTTTAAACTTTTTAATTTTATGCTTTGGTCCTTCTATGCAACTTTGGAAATATTATATGTCAATTATTAGAAGTTGACTAACATTCTCTAAATTATTTTAATTCTCTGATGTGGGTATAAAGGCTACAAAAATCATCAATTTTCTTAAAACTGCATGTACTATTTCATTATTTATGATAAAAGTATTGTTAAGCCTTTTCACGGTAAGGGGGTCATCAATGCACCCCAAGGGAAAATATCGAGTATTATTCCATAATGTCTAATAAATCTTCTAATCATTAGAAAAAAAGATCATTATTCTTTGTATTTTAAGTAGAATACATTCTTTCAAAAACATATACAACTACAAAGGGGTGTGTCTAAGACACATTTTCAATATAGTTATCTATGAAAGTACACTTAATATAATTCATGATGTATGATTTGTATAATGCGAGAGGATGTTTATAAGAAAATTTGTATGTATCCATTTTAGACCAACATGAGCATTGTAATCAACTTGAAAGTCTATACTCTCCATAATATGTTTAATCAATGCAAAATTGATGTCAAATTTATCTAGAAAAATAACTTTGAAAAGTAGTTGTTGAAATATTCTATTACTAGCCATTGGACAATCTTGTTACTAGACGTTTAAGAGATCACACTTATATTAATACTCAATTTAAAAATACATATGTTGTAACCTTTTGACATAGATTTGATTGTTATTTTCAATTTTGTGTGGTATTGGAATTTTAGTTATTTAGATTAATATAAATAAACTAAATTGCAAGGTTAGCTGGAGTAGCTCAGTTGGTTAGAGCGTGTGGCTGTTAACCACAAGGTCGGAGGTTGAACCCCTCCTTCTAGCGTTTTCTTTCATTATTCAAATATTTAAATTTTTGATGACGTCTTTCCATTGGACTTATAAAATAATCTATCTTAGTTATAGGAAGTTGATTACAATTAGAAAAATTATATTATTATCAATTTTCTTTTAAGAATTTTCAAGAAAGCCTATTGTAAGAATTTAAATAAATACCGAGTCTACCAATAGCTGCCACAACTACAAAGTGTTTGTCTAAGACTAGTTTTGAATTAAATTATCTAGGCAGGGATATTAGAAATGATTCAGAAACTTCAACTTATTTTTGAAAGATGATATGTGTTAGACGTCTTGTTTGCGTAGCCACTTTGGACCACCATGGAGAGTTTTTTCAACTTGAACTTCAGTTAGGTCCAACGCAATTTTTCATCAATATGAAAGTGATGTTAAATTTAATTTAAATATATCTTTAAAAAATAGTCGTTGAAATATCATTTTACTAGTCATTGGAAAGATCTTGTTGCTAGTTTCTGAAAATATCATATTTTCGTCCATAATAGTAGGTTCAAAGATACATTTATAAACTTTTTAACATAAATTTTTATGTTATTTTCAAGTATATGAGACATGGAAACTTGAGACATTTAAATTAAAATAAATAATTCATAGTATAATGGTAACTTAAAAATCATAGCTGGTTTGCATGTGTGATAGCTGGTTTGCATGTGTGGCATTTGATCACAGTAACCACAAAGTCGGAGGTTCAATATGTCCTTTTAGTGTTTTCAATCATTTTTAAACTTTTTAATTTTATGCTTTGGTCCTTCTATGCAACTTAGGAAATATTATATGTCAATTATTAGAAGTTGACTAACATTCTCTAAATTACTTTAATTCTCTGATCTGGGTATAAAGGCTACAAATATCATCAATTTTCTTAAAACTGCATGTACTATTTCATTATTTATGATAAAAGTATTGTTAGGCCTTTTCACGGTAAGGGGGTCATCAATGCACCCAAGGGAAAATATCGAGTATTATTCCATAATGTCTAATAAATCTTCTAATCATTAGAAAAAAAGATCATTATTCTTTGTATTTTAAGTAGAATACATTCTTTCAAAAACATATACAACTACAAAGGGGTGTGTCTAAGACACATTTTCAATATAGTTATCTATGAAAGTACCCTTAATATAATTCATAATGTATAATTTGTATAATGCGAGAGGATGTTTATAAGAAAATTTGTATGTATCCATTTTAGACCAACAAGAGCATTGTAATCAACTTGAAAGTCTATACTCTCCATAATATTTTTAATCAATGCAAAATTGATGTCAAATTTATCTAGAAAAATAACTTTGAAAAGTAGTTGTTGAAATATTCTATTACTAGCCATTGGACAATCTTGTTACTAGACGTTTAAGAGATCACGCTTATATTAATACTCAATTTAAAAATACATATGTTGTAACCTTTTGACATAGATTTGATTGTTATTTTCAATTTTGTGTGGTATTGGAATTTTAGTTATTTAGATTAATATAAATAAACTAAATTGCAAGGTTAGCTGGAGTAGCTCAGTTGGTTAGAACGTGTGGCTGTTAACCACAAGGTCGGAGGTTCAACCCCTCTTTCCATTGGACTTATAAAATAATCTATCTTAGTTATAGGAAGTTGATTACAATTAGAAAAATTATATTATTATCAATTTTCTTTTAAGAATTTTCAAGAAAAAAGTGTTTGTCTAGGACTAGTTTTGAATAAAATTATCTAGGCAGGGATATTAGAAATGATTCAGAAACTTCAACTTATTTTTGAAAGATGATATTTGTTAGACGTCTTGTTTGAGTAGCCACTTTGGACCACCATGGAGAGTTTCTTCAACTTGAACTTCAGTTAGGTCCAACGCAATTTTTCATCAATATGAAAGTGATGTTAAATTTAATTTAAATATATCTTTAAAAAATAGTCGTTAAAATATCATTTTACTAGTCATTGGAAAGATCTTGTTGCTAGTTTCTGAAAAGATCATATTTTCGTCCATAATAGTAGGTTCAAAGATACATTTATAGACTTTTTAACATAAATTTTTATGTTATTTTCAAGTCTATGAGACATGGAAACTTGAGACATTTAAATTAAAATAAATAATTCATAGTTTAATGGTAACTTAAAAATCATAGCTGGTTTGCATGTGTGGCATTTGATCACAGTAACAACAAAATCGGAGGTTCAATATGTCCTTTTAGTGTTTTCAATCATTTTTAAACTTTTTAATTTTATGCTTTGGTCCTTCTATGCAACTTTGGAAATATTATATGTCAATTATTAGAAGTTGACTAACATTCTCTAAATTATTTTAATTCTCTGATGTGGGTATAAAGGCTACAAAAATCATCAATTTTCTTAAAACTGCATGTACTATTTCATTATTTATGATAAAAGTATTGTTAAGCCTTTTCACGGTAAGGGGGTCATCAATGCACCCCAAGGGAAAATATCGAGTATTATTCCATAATGTCTAATAAATCTTCTAATCATTAGAAAAAAAGATCATTATTCTTTGTATTTTAAGTAGAATACATTCTTTCAAAAACATATACAACTACAAAGGGGTGTGTCTAAGACACATTTTCAATATAGTTATCTATGAAAGTACACTTAATATAATTCATAATGTATAATTTGTATAATGCGATAGGATATTTATAAGAAAATTTGTATGTATCCATTTTAGACCAACATGAGCATTGTAATCAACTTGAAAGTCTATACTCTCCATAATATTTTTAATCAATGCAAAATTGATGTCAAATATATCTAGAAAAATAACTTTGAAAAGTAGTTGTTGAAATATTCTATTACTAGCCATTGGACAATCTTGTTACTAGACGTTTAAGAGATCACGCTTATATTAATACTCAATTTAAAAATACATATGTTGTAACCTTTTGACATAGATTTGATTGTTATTTTCAATTTTGTGTGGTATTGGAAATTTAGTTATTTAGATTAATATAAATAAAGTAAATTGCAAGGTTAGCTGGAGTAGCTCAGTTGGTTAAAGCGTGTGGCCCTTAACCACAAGGTCGGAGGTTCAACCCCTCCTTCTAGCGTTTTCTTTCATTATTCAAATATGTAACTTTGTGATGACGTCTTTCCATTGGACTTATAAAATAATCTATCTTAGTTATAGGAAGTTGATTACAATTAGAAAAATTATATTATTATCAATTTTCTTTTAAGAATTTTCAAGAAAGCCTATTGTAAGTATTTAAATAAATACCGAGTCTACCAATAGCTGCCACAACTACAAAGTGTTTGTCTAGGACTAGTTTTGAATAAAATTATATAGGCAGGGATATTAGAAATGATTCAGAAACTTCAACTTATTTTTGAAAGATGATATTTGTTAGACGTCTTGTTTGCGTAGCCACTTTGGACCACCATGGAGAGTTTCTTCAACTTGAACTTCAGTTAGGTCCAACGCAATTTTTCATCAATATGAAAGTGATGTTAAATTTAATTTAAATATATCTTAAACAAATAGTCGTTGAAATATCATTTTACTAGTCATTGGAAAGATCTTGTTGCTAGTTTCTGAAAAGATCATATTTTCGTCCATAATAGTAGGTTCAAAGATACATTTATAAACTTTTAACATAAATTTTTATGTTATTTTCAAGTATATGAGACATGGAAACTTGAGACATTTAAATTAAAATAAATAATTCATAGTATAATGGTAACTTAAAAATCATAGCTGGTTTGCATGTGTGGCATTTGATCAAAGTAACCACAAAGTCGGAGGTTCAATATGTCCTTTTAGTGTTTTCAATCATTTTTAAACTTTTTAATTTTATGCTTTGGTCCTTCTATGCAACTTTGGAAATATTATATGTCAATTATTAGAAGTTGACTAACATTCTCTAAATTATTTTAATTCTCTGATGTGGGTATAAAGGCTACAAAAATCATCAATTTTCTTAAAACTGCGTGTACTATTTCATTATTTATGATAAAAGTATTGTTAAGCATTTTCACGGTAAGGGGGTCATCAATGCACCCCAAGGGAAAATATCGAGTATTATTCCATAATGTCTAATAAATCTTCTAATCATTAGAAAAAAAGATCATTATTCTTTGTATTTTAAGTAGAATACATTCTTTCAAAAACATATACAACTACAAAGGGGTGTGTCTAAGACACATTTTCAATATAGTTATCTATGAAAGTACACTTAATATAATTCATGATGTATGATTTGTATAATGCGAGAGGATGTTTATAAGAAAATTTGTATGTATCCATTTTAGACCAACATGAGCATTGTAATCAACTTGAAAGTCTATACTCTCCATAATATGTTTAATCAATGCAAAATTGATGTCAAATTTATCTAGAAAAATAACTTTGAAAAGTAGTTGTTGAAATATTCTTTTACTAGCCATTGGACAATCTTGTTACTAGACGTTTAAGAGATCACACTTATATTAATACTCAATTTAAAAATACATATGTTGTAACCTTTTGACATAGATTTGATTGTTATTTTCAATTTTGTGTGGTATTGGAATTTTAGTTATTTAGATTAATATAAATAAACTAAATTGCAAGGTTAGCTGGAGTAGCTCAGTTGGTTAGAGCGTGTGGCTGTTAACCACAAGGTCGGAGGTTGAACCCCTCCTTCTAGCGTTTTCTTTCATTATTCAAATATTTAAATTTGTGATGACGTCCTTCCATTGGACTTATAAAATAATCTATCTTAGTTATAGGAAGTTGATTACAATTAGAAAAATTATATTATTATCAATTTTCTTTTAAGAATTTTCAAGAAAGCCTATTGTAAGTATTTAAATAAATACCGAGTCTACCAATAGCTGCCACAACTACAAAGTGTTTGTCTAAGACTAGTTTTGAATTAAATTATCTAGGCAGGGATATTAGAAATGATTCAGAAACTTCAACTTATTTTTGAAAGATGATATTTGTTAGACGTCTTGTTTGCGTAGCCACTTTGGACCACCATGGAGAGTTTTTTCAACTTGAACTTCAGTTAGGTCCAACGCAATTTTTCATCAATATGAAAGTGATGTTAAATTTAATTTAAATATATCTTTAAAAAATAGTCGTTGAAATATCATTTTACTAGTCATTGGAAAGATCTTGTTGCTAGTTTCTGAAAAGATCATATTTTCGTCCATAATAGTAGGTTCAAAGATACATTTATAAACTTTTTAACATAAATTTTTATGTTATTTTCAAGTATATGAGACATGGAAACTTGAGACATTTAAATTAAAATAAATAATTCATAGTATAATGGTAACTTAAAAATCATAGCTGGTTTGCATGTGTGGCATTTGATCACAGTAACCACAAAGTCGGAGGTTCAATATGTCCTTTTAGTGTTTTCAATCATTTTTAAACTTTTTAATTATATGCTTTGGTCCTTCTATGCAACTTTGGAAATATTATATGTCAATTATTAGAAGTTGACTAACATTCTCTAAATTACTTTAATTCTCTGATGTGGGTATAAAGGCTACAAAAATCATCAATTTTCTTAAAACTGCATGTACTATTTCATTATTTATGATAAAAGTATTGTTAAGCCTTTTCACGGTAAGGGGGTCATCAATGCACCCAAGGGAAAATATCGAGTATTATTCCATAATGTCTAATAAATCTTCTAATCATTAGAAGAAAAGATCATTATTCTTTGTATTTTAAGTAGAACACATTCTTTCAAAAACATATACAACTACAAAGGGGTGTGTCTAAGACACATTTTCAATATAGTTATCTATGAAAGTACCCTTAATATAATTCATAATGTATAATTTGTATAATGCGAGAGGATGTTTATAAGAAAATTTGTATGTATCCATTTTAGACCAACATGAGCATTGTAATCAACTTGAAAGTCTATACTCTCCATAATATTTTTAATCAATGCAAAATTGATGTCAAATTTATCTAGAAAAATAACTTTGAAAAGTAGTTGTTGAAATATTCTATTACTAGCCATTGGACAATCTTGTTACTAGACGTTTAAGAGATCACGCTTATATTAATACTCAATTTAAAAATACATATGTTGTAACCTTTTGACATAGATTTGATTGTTATTTTCAATTTTGTGTGGTATTGGAATTTTAGTTATTTAGATTAATATAAATAAACTAAATTGCAAGGTTAGCTGGAGTAGCTCAGTTGGTTAGAACGTGTGGCTGTTAACCACAAGGTTGGAGGTTTAACCCCTCTTTCTTGCATTTTCTTTCATTATTCAAATATTTAAATTTGTGATGACGTCTTTCCATTGGACTTATAAAATAATCTATCTTAGTTATAGGAAGTTGATTACAATTAGAAAAATTATATTATTATCAATTTTCTTTTAAGAATTTTCAAGAAAAAAGTGTTTGTCTAGGACTAGTTTTGAATAAAATTATCTAGGCAGGGATATTAGAAATGATTCAGAAACTTCAACTTATTTTTGAAAGATGATATTTGTTAGACGTCTTGTTTGCGTAGCCACTTTGGACCACCATGGAGAGTTTCTTCAACTTGAACTTCAGTTAGGTCCAACGCAATTTTTCATCAATATGAAAGTGATGTTAAATTTAATTTAAATATATCTTTAAAAAATAGTCGTTGAAATATCATTTTACTAGTCATTGGAAAGATCTTGTTGCTAGTTTCTGAAAAGATCATATTTTCGTCCATAATAGTAGGTTCAAAGATACATTTATAAACTTTTTAACATAAATTTTTATGTTATTTTCAAGTATATGAGACATGGAAACTTGAGACATTTAAATTAAAATAAATAATTCATAGTATAATGGTAACTTAAAAATCATAGCTGGTTTGCATGTGTGGCATTTGATCACAGTAACCACAAAGTCGGAGGTTCAATATGTCCTTTTAGTGTTTTCAATCATTTTTAAACTTTTTAATTTTATGCTTTGGTCCTTCTATGCAACTTTGGAAATATTATATGTCAATTATTAGAAGTTGACTAACATTCTCTAAATTACTTTAATTCTCTGATGTGGGTATAAAGGCTACAAAAATCATCAATTTTCTTAAAACTGCATGTACTATTTCATTATTTATGATAAAAGTATTGTTAAGCCTTTTCACGGTAAGGGGGTCATCAATGCACCCAAGGGAAAATATCGAGTATTATTCCATAATGTCTAATAAATCTTCTAATCATTAGAAAAAAAGATCATTATTCTTTGTATTTTAAGTAGAATACATTCTTTCAAAAACATATACAACTACAAAGGGGTGTGTCTAAGACACATTTTCAATATAGTTATCTATGAAAGTACCCTTAATATAATTCATAATGTATAATTTTTATAATGCGAGAGGATGTTTATAAGAAAATTTGTATGTATCCATTTTAGACCAACATGAGCATTGTAATCAACTTGAAAGTCTATACTCTCCATAATATTTTTAATCAATGCAAAATTGATGTCAAATTTATCTAGAAAAATAACTTTGAAAAGTAGTTGTTGAAATATTCTATTACTAGCCATTGGACAATCTTGTTACTAGACGTTTAAGAGATCACGCTTATATTAATACTCAATTTAAAAATACATATGTTGTAACCTTTTGACATAGATTTGATTGTTATTTTCAATTTTGTGTGGTATTGGAATTTTAGTTATTTAGATTAATATAAATAAACTAAATTGCAAGGTTAGCTGGAGTAGCTCAGTTGGTTAGAACGTGTGGCTGTTAACCACAAGGTCGGAGGTTCAACCTCTCCTTCTAGCGTTTTCTTTCATTATTCAAATATTTAAATTTGTGATGACGTCTTTCCATTGGACTTATAAAATAATCTATCTTAGTTATAGGAAGTTGATTAATATTAGAAAAATTATATTATTATCAATTTTCTTTTAAGAATTTTCAAGAAATCCTATTGTAAGTATTTAAATAAATACCGAGTATATCTTAAAAAAATAGTCGTTGAAATATCATTTTACTAGTCATTGGAAAGATCTTGTTGCTAGTTTCTGAAAAGATCATATTTTCATCCATAATAGTAGGTTCAAAGATACATTTATAAACTTTTTAACATAAATTTTTATGTTATTTTCAAGTCTATGAGACATGGAAACTTGAGACATTTAAATTAAAATAAATAATTCATAGTATAATGGTAACTTAAAAATCATAGCTGGTTTGCATGTGTGGCATTTGATCACAGTAACCACAAAGTCGGAGGTTCAATATGTCCTTTTAGTGTTTTCAATCATTTTTAAACTTTTTAATTTTATGCTTTGGTCCTTCTATGCAACTTTGGAAATATTATATGTCAATTATTAGAAGTTGACTAACATTCTCTGAATTATTTTAATTCTCTGATGTGGGTATAAAGGCTACAAAAATCATCAATTTTCTTAAAACTGCATGTACTATTTCATTATTTATGATAAAAGTATTGTTAATCCTTTTCACGGTAAGGGGGTCATCAATGCACCCCAAGGGAAAATATCGAGTATTATTCCATAATCTCTAATAAATCTTCTAATCATTAGAAGAAAAGATCATTATTCTTTGTATTTTAAGTAGAATACATTCTTTCAAAAACATATACAACTACAAAGGGGTGTGTCTAAGACACATTTTCAATATAGTTATCTATGAAAGTACACTTAATATAATTCATAATGTATAATTTGTATAATGCGAGAGGATATTTATAAGAAAATTTGTATGTATCCATTTTAGACCAACATGAGCATTGTAATCAACTTGAAAGTCTATACTCTCCATAATATTTTTAATCAATGCAAAATTGATGTCAAATTTATCTAGAAAAATAACTTTGAAAAGTAGTTGTTGAAATATTCTATTACTAGCCATTGGACAATCTTGTTACTGGACGTTTAAGAGATCACGCTTATATTAATACTCAATTTAAAAATACATATGTTGTAACCTTTTGACATAGATTTGATTGTTATTTTCAATTTTGTGTGGTATTGGAATTTTAGTTATTTAGATTAATATAAATAAAGTAAATTGCAAGGTTAGCTAGCGTATCTCAGTTGGTTAGAGCGTGTGGCTGTTAAACACAAGGTCGGAAGTTCAACCCCTCCTTCTAGCGTTTTCTTTCATTATTCAAATATTTAAATTTGTGATGACGTCTTTCCATTGGACTTATAAAATAATCTATCTTAGTTATAGGAAGTTGATTACAATTAGAAAAATTATATTAGTATCAATTTTCTTTTAAGAATTTTCAAGAAAGCCTATTTATTGTAAGTATTTAAATAAATACCGAGTCTACCAATAGCTGCCACAACTATAAAGTGTTTGTCTAGGACTAGTTTTGAATAAAATTATCTAGGCAGGGATAATAGAAATGATTCAGAAATTTCAACTTATTTTTGAAAGATGATATTTGTTAGACGTCTTGTTTGCGTAGCCACTTTGGACCACCATGGAGAGTTTCTTCAACTTGAACTTCAGTTAGTTCCAACGTAATTTTTCATCAATATGAAAGTGATGTTAAATTTAATTTAAATATATCTTTAAAAAATAGTCGTTGAAATATCATTTTACTAGTCATTGGAAAGATCTTGTTGCTAGTTTCTGAAAAGATCATATTTTCGTCCATAATAGTAGGTTCAAAGATACATTTATAAACTTTTTAACATAAATTTTTATGTTATTTTCAAGTCTATGAGACATGAAAACTTGAGACATTTAAATTAAAATAAATAATTCATAGTATAATGGTAACTTAAAAATCATAGCTGGTTTGCATGTGTGACATTTGATCACAGTAACCACAAAGTCGGAGGTTCAATATGTCCTTTTAGTGTTTTCAATCATTTTTAAACTTTTTAATTTTATGCCTTGGTCCTTCTATGCAACTTTGGAAATATTATATGTCAATTATTAGAAGTTGACTAACATTCTCTAAATTATTTTAATTCTCTGATGTGGGTATAAAGGCTACAAAAATCATCAATTTTCTTGAAATTGCATGTACTATTTCATTATTTATGATAAAAGTATTGTTAAGCCTTTTCACGGTAAGGGGGTCATCAATGCACCCCAAGGGAAAATATTGATTATTATTCCATAATGTCTAATAAATCTTCTAATCATTAGAAAAAAAGATCATTATTCTTTGTATTTTAAGTAGAATACATTCTTTCAAAAACATATACAACTACAAAGGGGTGTGTCTAAGACACATTTTCAATATAGTTATCTATGAAAGTACACTTAATATAATTCATAATGTATAATTTGTATAATGCGAGAGGATATTTATAAGAAAATTTGTATGTATCCATTTTAGACCAACATGAGCATTGTAATCAACTTGAAAGTCAATACTCTCCATAATATTTTTAATCAATGCAAAATTGATGTCAAATTTATCTAGAAAAATAACTTTGAAAAGTAGTTGTTGAAATATTCTATTACTAGCCATTGGACAATCTTGTTACTAGACGTTTAAGAGATCACGCTTATATTAATACTCAATTTAAAAATACATATGTTGTAACCTTTTGACATAGATTTGATTGTTATTTTCAATTTTGTGTGGTATTGGAATTTTAGTTATTTAGATTAATATAAATAAACTAAATTGCAAGGTTAGCTGGAGTAGCTCAGTTGGTTAGAACGTGTGGACCTTAACCACAAGGTCGGAGGTTCAACCCCTCCTTCTAGTGTTTTCTTATATTATTCAAATATTTAAATTTGTGATGACGTCTTTCCATTGGACTTATAAAATAATCTATCTTAGTTATAGGAAGTTGATTACAATTAGAAAAATTATATTATTATCAATTTTCTTTTAAGAATTTTCAAGAAAGCCTATTGTAAGTATTAAAATAAATACCGAGTCTACCAATAGCTGCCACAACAACAAAGTGTTTGTCTAGGACTAGTTTTGAATAAAATTATCTAGGCAGGGATATTAGAAATGATTCAGAAACTTCAACTTATTTTTGAAAGATGATATTTGTTATACATCTTGTTTGCGTAGCCACTTTGGACCACCATGGAGAGTTTCTTCAACTTGAACTTCAGTTAGGTCCAATGCAATTTTTCATCAATATGAAAGTGATGTTAAATTTAATTTAAATATATCTTTAAAAAATAGTCGTTGAAATATCATTTTACTAGTCATTGGAAAGATCTTGTTGGTAGTTTCTGAAAAGATCATATTTTCGTCCATAGTAGTAGGTTCAAAGATACATTTATAAACTTTTTAACATAAATTTTTATGTTATTTTCAAGTCTATGAGACATGGAAACTATGAGACATTTAAATTAAAATAAATAATTCATAGTATAATGGTAACTTAAAAATCATAGCTGGTTTGCATGTGTGGCATTTGATCACAGTAACCACAAAGTCGGAGGTTCAATATGTCCTTTTAGTGTTTTCAATCATTTTTAAACTTTTTAATTTTATGCTCTGGTCCTTCTATGCAACTTTGGAAATATTATATGTCAATTATTAGAAGTTGACTAACATTCTCTAAATTATTTTAATTCTCTGATGTGGGTATAAAGGCTACAAAACTCATCAATTTTCTTAAAACTGCATGTACTATTTCATTATTTATGATAAAAGTATTGTTAAGCCTTTTTCACGGTAAGGGGGTCATCAATGCACCCCAAGGGAAAATATCGAGTATTATTCCATAATGTCTAATAAATCTTCTAATCATTAGAAAAAAAGATCATTATTCTTTGTATTTTAAGTAGAATACATTCTTTCAAAAACATATACAACTACAAAGGGGTGTGTCTAAGACACATTTTCAATATAGTTATCTATGAAAGTACACTTAATATAATTCATAATGTATAATTTGTATAATGCGAGAGGATATTTATAAGAAAATTTGTATGTATCCATTTTAGACCAACATGAGCATTGTAATCAACTTGAAAGTCAATACTCTCCATAATATTTTTAATCAATGCAAAATTGATGTCAAATTTATCTAGAAAAATAACTTTGAAAAGTAGTTGTTGAAATATTCTATTACTAGCCATTGGACAATCTTGTTACTAGACGTTTAAGAGATCACGCTTATATTAATACTCAATTTAAAAATACATATGTTGTAACCTTTTGACATAGATTTGATTGTTATTTTCAATTTTGTGTGGTATTGGAATTTTAGTTATTTAGATTAATATAAATAAACTAAATTGCAAGGTTAGCTGGAGTAGCTCAGTTGGTTAGAACGTGTGGACCTTAACCACAAGGTCGGAGGTTCAACCCCTCCTTCTAGTGTTTTCTTATATTATTCAAATATTTAAATTTGTGATGACGTCTTTCCATTGGACTTATAAAATAATCTATCTTAGTTATAGGAAGTTGATTACAATTAGAAAAATTATATTATTATCAATTTTCTTTTAAGAATTTTCAAGAAAGCCTATTGTAAGTATTTAAATAAATACCGAGTCTACCAATAGCTGCCACAACAACAAAGTGTTTGTCTAGGACTAGTTTTGAATAAAATTATCTAGGCAGGGATATTAGAAATGATTCAGAAACTTCAACTTATTTTTGAAAGATGATATTTGTTATACATCTTGTTTGCGTAGCCACTTTGGACCACCATGGAGAGTTTCTTCAACTTGAACTTCAGTTAGGTCCAATGCAATTTTTCATCAATATGAAAGTGATGTTAAATTTAATTTAAATATATCTTTAAAAAATAGTCGTTGAAATATCATTTTACTAGTCATTGGAAAGATCTTGTTGGTAGTTTCTGAAAAGATCATATTTTCGTCCATAGTAGTAGGTTCAAAGATACATTTATAAACTTTTTAACATAAATTTTTATGTTATTTTCAAGTCTATGAGACATGGAAACTATGAGACATTTAAATTAAAATAAATAATTCATAGTATAATGGTAACTTAAAAATCATAGCTGGTTTGCATGTGTGGCATTTGATCACAGTAACCACAAAGTCGGAGGTTCAATATGTCCTTTTAGTGTTTTCAATCATTTTTAAACTTTTTAATTTTATGCTCTGGTCCTTCTATGCAACTTTGGAAATATTATATGTCAATTATTAGAAGTTGACTAACATTCTCTAAATTATTTTAATTCTCTGATGTGGGTATAAAGGCTACAAAACTCATCAATTTTCTTAAAACTGCATGTACTATTTCATTATTTATGATAAAAGTATTGTTAAGCCTTTTTCACGGTAAGGGGGTCATCAATGCACCCCAAGGGAAAATATCGAGTATTATTCCATAATGTCTAATAAATCTTCTAATCATTAGAAAAAAAGATCATTATTCTTTGTATTTTAAGTAGAATACATTCTTTCAAAAACATATACAACTACAAAGGGGTGTGTCTAAGACACATTTTCAATATAGTTATCTATGAAAGTACACTTAATATAATTCATAAAGTATAATTTGTATAATGCGAGAGGATATTTATAAGAAAATTTGTATGTATCAATTTTAGACCAACATGAACATTGTAATCAACTTGAAAGTCTATACTCTCCATAATATTTTTAATCAATGCAAAATTGATGTCAAATTTATCTAGAAAAATAACTTTGAAAACTAGTTGTTGAAATATTCTATTACTAGCCATTGGACAATCTTGTTACTAGACGTTTAAGAGATCACGCTTATATTAATACTCAATTTAAAAATACATATGTTGTAACCTTTTGACATAGATTTGATTGTTATTTTCAATTTTGTGTGGTATTGGAATTTTAGTTATTTAGATTAATATAAATAAACTAAATTGCAAGGTTAGCTGGAGTAGCTCAGTTGGGTAGAGCGTGTGGTTGTTAACCATAAGGTCGGAGGTTTAACCCCTCCTTCTTGCGTTTTCTTTCATTATTCAAATATTTAAATTTGTGATGATGTCTTTCCATTGGACTTATAAAATAATCTATCTTAGTTATAGTAGTTGATTACAATTAGAAAAATTATATTATTATCAATTTTCTTTTAAGAATTTTAAAGAAAGCCTATTGTAAGTATTTAAATAAATACCGAGTCTACCAATAGCTGCCACAACTACAAAGTGTTTGTCTAGGACTAGTTTTGAATAAAATTATCTAGGCAGGGATATTAGAAATGATTCAGAAACTTCAACTTATTTTTGAAAGATGATATTTGTTATACATCTTGTTTGCGTAGCCACTTTGGACCACCATGGAGAGTTTCTTCAACTTGAACTTCAGTTAGGTCCAATGCAATTTTTCATCAATATGAAAGTGATGTTAAATTTAATTTAAATATATCTTTAAAAAATAGTCGTTGAAATATCATTTTACTAGTCATTGGAAAGATCTTGTTGGTAGTTTCTGAAAAGATCATATTTTCGTCCATAGTAGTAGGTTCAAAGATACATTTATAAACTTTTTAACATAAATTTTTATGTTATTTTCAAGTCTATGAGACATGGAAACTATGAGACATTTAAATTAAAATAAATAATTCATAGTATAATGGTAACTTAAAAATCATAGCTGGTTTGCATGTGTGGCATTTGATCACAGTAACCACAAAGTCGGAGGTTCAATATGTCCTTTTAGTGTTTTCAATCATTTTTAAACTTTTTAATTTTATGCTCTGGTCCTTCTATGCAACTTTGGAAATATTATATGTCAATTATTAGAAGTTGACTAACATTCTCTAAATTATTTTAATTCTCTGATGTGGGTATAAAGGCTACAAAACTCATCAATTTTCTTAAAACTGCATGTACTATTTCATTATTTATGATAAAAGTATTGTTAAGCCTTTTTCACGGTAAGGGGGTCATCAATGCACCCCAAGGGAAAATATCGAGTATTATTCCATAATGTCTAATAAATCTTCTAATCATTAGAAAAAAAGATCATTATTCTTTGTATTTTAAGTAGAATACATTCTTTCAAAAACATATACAACTACAAAGGGGTGTGTCTAAGACACATTTTCAATATAGTTATCTATGAAAGTACACTTAATATAATTCATAAAGTATAATTTGTATAATGCGAGAGGATATTTATAAGAAAATTTGTATGTATCAATTTTAGACCAACATGAACATTGTAATCAACTTGAAAGTCTATACTCTCCATAATATTTTTAATCAATGCAAAATTGATGTCAAATTTATCTAGAAAAATAACTTTGAAAACTAGTTGTTGAAATATTCTATTACTAGCCATTGGACAATCTTGTTACTAGACGTTTAAGAGATCACGCTTATATTAATACTCAATTTAAAAATACATATGTTGTAACCTTTTGACATAGATTTGATTGTTATTTTCAATTTTGTGTGGTATTGGAATTTTAGTTATTTAGATTAATATAAATAAACTAAATTGCAAGGTTAGCTGGAGTAGCTCAGTTGGGTAGAGCGTGTGGTTGTTAACCATAAGGTCGGAGGTTTAACCCCTCCTTCTTGCGTTTTCTTTCATTATTCAAATATTTAAATTTGTGATGATGTCTTTCCATTGGACTTATAAAATAATCTATCTTAGTTATAGTAGTTGATTACAATTAGAAAAATTATATTATTATCAATTTTCTTTTAAGAATTTTAAAGAAAGCCTATTGTAAGTATTTAAATAAATACCGAGTCTACCAATAGCTGCCACAACTACAAAGTGTTTGTCTAGGACTAGTTTTGAATAAAATTATCTAGGCAGGGATATTAGAAATGATTCAGAAACTTCAACTTATTTTTGAAAGATGATATTTGTTAGACGTCTTGTTTGCGTAGCCACTTTGGACCACCATGGAGAGTTTCTTCAACTTGAACTTCAATTAGGTCCAACGCAATTTTTCATCAATATGAAAGTGATGTTAAATTTAATTTAAATATATCTTTAAAAAATAGTCGTTGAAATATCATTTTACTAGTCATTGGAAAGATCTTGTTGCTAGTTTCTGAAAAGATCATATTTTCGTCCATAATAGTAGGTTCAAAGATACATTTATAAACTTTTTAACATAAATTTTTATGTTATTTTCAAGTCTATGAGACATGGAAACTTGAGACATTTAAATTAAAATAAATAATTCATAGTATAATGGTAACTTAAAAATCATAGCTGGTTTGCATGTGTGGCATTTGATCACAGTAACCACAAAGTCGGAGGTTCAATATGTCCTTTTAGTGTTTTCAATCATTTTTAAACTTTTTAATTTTATGCTTCGGTCCTTCTATGCAACTTTGGAAATATTATATGTCAATTATTAGAAGTTGACTAACATTCTCTAAATTATTTTAATTCTCTGATGTGGGTATAAAGGCTACAAAAATCATCAATTTTCTTAATACTGCATGTACTATTTCATTATTTATGATAAAAGTATTGTTAAGCCTTTTCACGGTAAGGGGGTCATCAATGCACCCCAAGGGAAAATATCGAGTATTATTCCATAATGTCTAATAAATCTTCTAATCATTAGAAAAAAAGATCATTATTCTTTGTATTTTAAGTAGAATACATTCTTTCAAAAACATATACAACTACAAAGGGGTGTGTCTAAGACACATTTTCAATATAGTTATCTATTAAAGTACACTTAATATAATTCATAATGTATAATTTGTATAGTGCGAGAGGATATTTCTAAGAAAATTTGTTTGTATCCATTTTAGACCAACATGAGCATTGTAATCAACTTGAAAGTCAATACTCTCCATAATATTTTTAATCAATGCAAAATTGATGTCAAATTTATCTAGAAAAATAACTTTGAAAAGTAGTTGTTGAAATATTCTATTACTAGCCATTGGACAATCTTGTTACTAGACGTTTAAGAGATCACGCTTATATTAATACTCAATTTAAAAATACATATGTTGTAACCTTTTGACATAGATTTGATTGTTATTTTCAATTTTGTGTGGTATTGGAATTTTAGTTATTTAGATTAATATAAATAAACTAAATTGCAAGGTTTGCTGGAGTAGCTCAGTTGGTTAGAGCGTGTGGCTGTTAACCACAAGGTTGGAGGTTCAACCCCTCCTTCTTGCGTTTTCTTTCATTATTCAAATATTTAAATTTGTGATGACGTCTTTCCATTGGACTTATAAAATAATCTATCTTAGTTATAGTAGTTGATTACAATTAGAAAAATTATATTATTATCAATTTTCTTTTAAGAATTTTCAAGAAAGCCTATTGTAAGTATTTAAATAAATACCGAGTCTACCAATAGCTGCCACAACTACAAAGTGTTTGTCTAGGACTAGTTTTGAATAAAATTATCTAGGCAGGGATATTAGAAATGATTCAGAAACTTCAACTTATTTTTGAAAGATGATATTTGTTAGACGTCTTGTTTGCGTAGCCACTTTGGACCACCATGGAGAGTTTCTTCAACTTGAACTTCAGTTAGGTCCAACGCAATTTTTCATCAATATGAAAGTGATGTTAAATTTAATTTAAATATATATTTAAAAAATAGTCGTTGAAATATCATTTTACTAGTCATTGGAAAGATCTTGTTGCTAGTTTCTGAAAAGATCATATTTTCGTCCATAATAGTAGGTTCAAAGATACATTTATAAACTTTTTAACATAAATTTTTATGTTATTTTCAAGTCTATGATACATGGAAACTTGAGACATTTAAATTAAAATAAATAATTCATAGTATAATGGTAACTTAAAAATCATAGCTGGTTTGCATGTGTGGCATTTGATCACAGTAACCACAAAGTCAGAGGTTCAATATCTCCTTTTAGTGTTTTCAATCATTTTTAAACTTTTTAATTTTATGCTTTGGTCCTTCTATGCAACTTTGGAAATATTATATGTCAATTATTAGAAGTTGACTAACATTCTCTAAATTATTTTAATTCTCTGATGTGGGTATAAAGGCTACAAAACTCATCAATTTTCTTAAAACTGCATGTACTATTTCATTATTTATGATAAAAGTATTGTTAAGCCTTTTCACGGTAAGGGGGTCATCAATGCACCCCAAGGGAAAATATCGAGTATTATTCCATAATGTCTAATAAATCTTTTAATCATTAGAAAAAAAGATCATTATTCTTTGTATTTTAAGTAGAATACATTCTTTCAAAAACATATACAACTACAAAGGGGTGTGTCTAAGACACATTTTCAATATAGTTATCTATGAAAGTACACTTAATATAATTCATAATGTATAATTTGTATAATGCGAGAGGATATTTATAAGAAAATTTATATGTATCCATTTTAGACCAACATGAGCATTGTAATCAACTTGAAAGTCTATACTCTCCATAATATTTTTAATCAATGCAAAATTGATGTCAAATTTATCTAGAAAAATAACTTTGAAAAGTAGTTGTTGAAATATTCTATTACTAGCCATTGGACAATCTTGTTACTAGACGTTTAAGAGATCACGCTTATATTAATACTCAATTTAAAAATACATATGTTGTAACCTTTTGACATAGATTTTATTGTTATTTTCAATTTTGTGTGGTATTGGAATTTTAGTTATTTAGATTAATATAAATAAACTAAATTGCAAGGTTAGTTGGAGTAGCTCAGTTGGTTAGAGTGTGTGGCTGTTAACCACAAGGTTGGAGGTTTAACCCCTCTTTCTTGCATTTTCTTTCATTATTCAAATATTTAAATTTGTGATGACGTCTTTCCATTGGACTTATAAAATAATCTATCTTACTTATAGGAAGTTGATTACAATTAGAAAAATTATATTATTATCAATTTTCTTTTAAGAATTTTCAAGAAAGCCTATTGTAAGTATTTAAATAAATACCGAGTCTACCAATAGCTGCCACAACTACAAAGTGTTTGTCTAGGACTAGTTTTGAATAAAATTATCTAGGCAGGGATATTAGAAATGATTCAGAAACTTCAACTTATTTTTGAAAGATGATATTTGTTAGACGTCTTGTTTGCGTAGCCACTTTGGACCACCATGGAGAGTTTCTTCAACTTGAACTTCAGTTAGGTCCAACGCAATTTTTCATCAATATGAAAGTGATGTTAAATTTAATTTAAATATATATTTAAAAAATAGTCGTTGAAATATCATTTTACTAGTCATTGGAAAGATCTTGTTGCTAGTTTCTGAAAAGATCATATTTTCGTCCATAATAGTAGGTTCAAAGATACATTTATAAACTTTTTAACATAAATTTTTATGTTATTTTCAAGTCTATGATACATGGAAACTTAAGACATTTAAATTAAAATAAATAATTCATAGTATAATGGTAACTTAAAAATCATAGCTGGTTTGCATGTGTGGCATTTGATCACAGTAACCACAAAGTCAGAGGTTCAATATGTCCTTTTAGTGTTTTCAATCATTTTTAAACTTTTTAATTTTATGCTTTGGTCCTTCTATGCAACTTTGGAAATATTATATGTCAATTATTAGAAGTTGACTAACATTCTCTAAATTATTTTAATTCTCTGATGTGGGTATAAAGGCTACAAAACTCATCAATTTTCTTAAAACTGCATGTACTATTTCATTATTTATGATAAAAGTATTGTTAATCCTTTTTCACGGTAAGGGGGTCATCAATGCACCCCAAGGGAAAATATCGAGTATTATTCCATAATGTCTAATAAATCTTCTAATCATTAGAAAAAAAGATCATTATTCTTTGTATTTTAAGTAGAATACATTCTTTCAAAAACATATACAACTACAAAGGGGTGTGTCTAAGACACATTTTCAATATAGTTATCTATGAAAGTACACTTAATATAATTCATAAAGTATAATTTGTATAATGCGAGAGGATATTTATAAGAAAATTTGTATGTATCAATTTTAGACCAACATGAACATTGTAATCAACTTGAAAGTCTATACTCTCCATAATATTTTTAATCAATGCAAAATTGATGTCAAATTTATCTAGAAAAATAACTTTGAAAACTAGTTGTTGAAATATTCTATTACTAGCCATTGGACAATCTTGTTACTAGACGTTTAAGAGATCACGCTTATATTAATACTCAATTTAAAAATACATATGTTGTAACCTTTTGACATAGATTTGATTGTTATTTTCAATTTTGTGTGGTATTGGAATTTTAGTTATTTAGATTAATATAAATAAACTAAATTGCAAGGTTAGCTGGAGTAGCTCAGTTGGGTAGAGCGTGTGGTTGTTAACCATAAGGTCGGAGGTTTAACCCCTCCTTCTTGCGTTTTCTTTCATTATTCAAATATTTAAATTTGTGATGATGTCTTTCCATTGGACTTATAAAATAATCTATCTTAGTTATAGTAGTTGATTATAATTAGAAAAATTATATTATTATCAATTTTCTTTTAAGAATTTTAAAGAAAGCCTATTGTAAGTATTTAAATAAATACCGAGTCTACCAATAGCTGCCACAACTACAAAGTGTTTGTCTAGGACTAGTTTTGAATAAAATTATCTAGGCAGGGATATTAGAAATGATTCAGAAACTTCAACTTATTTTTGAAAGATGATATTTGTTAGACGTCTTGTTTGCGTAGCCACTTTGGACCACCATGGAGAGTTTCTTCAACTTGAACTTCAATTAGGTCCAACGCAATTTTTCATCAATATGAAAGTGATGTTAAATTTAATTTAAATATATCTTTAAAAAATAGTCGTTGAAATATCATTTTACTAGTCATTGGAAAGATCTTGTTGCTAGTTTCTGAAAAGATCATATTTTCGTCCATAATAGTAGGTTCAAAGATACATTTATAAACTTTTTAACATAAATTTTTATGTTATTTTCAAGTCTATGAGACATGGAAACTTGAGACATTTAAATTAAAATAAATAATTCATAGTATAATGGTAACTTAAACATCATAGCTGGTTTGCATGTGTGGCATTTGATCACAGTAACCACAAAGTCGGAGGTTCAATATGTCCTTTTAGTGTTTTCAATCATTTTTAAACTTTTTAATTTTATGCTTCGGTCCTTCTATGCAACTTTGGAAATATTATATGTCAATTATTAGAAGTTGACTAACATTCTCTAAATTATTTTAATTCTCTGATGTGGGTATAAAGGCTACAAAAATCATCAATTTTCTTAATACTGCATGTACTATTTCATTATTTATGATAAAAGTATTGTTAAGCCTTTTCACGGTAAGGGGGTCATCAATGCACCCCAAGGGAAAATATCGAGTATTATTCCATAATGTCTAATAAATCTTCTAATCATTAGAAAAAAAGATCATTATTCTTTGTATTTTAAGTAGAATACATTCTTTCAAAAACATACACAACTACAAAGGGGTGTGTCTAAGACATATTTTCAATATAGTTATCTATTAAAGTACACTTAATATAATTCATAATGTATAATTTGTATAGTGCGAGAGGATATTTCTAAGAAAATTTGTTTGTATCCATTTTAGACCAACATGGGCATTGTAATCAACTTGAAAGTCAATACTCTCCATAATATTTTTAATCAATGCAAAATTGATGTCAAATTTATCTAGAAAAATAACTTTGAAAAGTAGTTGTTGAAATATTCTATTACTAGCCATTGGACAATCTTGTTACTAGACGTTTAAGAGATCACGCTTATATTAATACTCAATTTAAAAATACATATGTTGTAACCTTTTGACATAGATTTGATTGTTATTTTCAATTTTGTGTGGTATTGGAATTTTAGTTATTTAGATTAATATAAATAAACTAAATTGCAAGGTTTGCTGGAGTAGCTCAGTTGGTTAGAGCGTGTGGCTGTTAACCACAAGGTTGGAGGTTCAACCCCTCCTTCTTGCGTTTTCTTTCATTATTCAAATATTTAAATTTGTGATGACGTCTTTCCATTGGACTTATAAAATAATCTATCTTAGTTATAGTAGTTGATTACAATTAGAAAAATTATATTATTATCAATTTTCTTTTAAGAATTTTCAAGAAAGCCTATTGTAAGTATTTAAATAAATACCGAGTCTACCAATAGCTGCCACAACTACAAAGTGTTTGTCTAGGACTAGTTTTGAATAAAATTATCTAGGCAGGGATATTAGAAATGATTCAGAAACTTCAACTTATTTTTGAAAGATGATATTTGTTAGACGTCTTGTTTGCGTAGCCACTTTGGACCACCATGGAGAGTTTCTTCAACTTGAACTTCAGTTAGGTCCAACGCAATTTTTCATCAATATGAAAGTGATGTTAAATTTAATTTAAATATATATTTAAAAAATAGTCGTTGAAATATCATTTTACTAGTCATTGGAAAGATCTTGTTGCTAGTTTCTGAAAAGATCATATTTTCGTCCATAATAGTAGGTTCAAAGATACATTTATAAACTTTTTAACATAAATTTTTATGTTATTTTCAAGTCTATGATACATGGAAACTTGAGACATTTAAATTAAAATAAATAATTCATAGTATAATGGTAACTTAAAAATCATAGCTGGTTTGCATGTGTGGCATTTGATCACAGTAACCACAAAGTCAGAGGTTCAATATGTCCTTTTAGTGTTTTCAATCATTTTTAAACTTTTTAATTTTATGCTTTGGTCCTTCTATGCAACTTTGGAAATATTATATGTCAATTATTAGAAGTTGACTAACATTCTCTAAATTATTTTAATTCTCTGATGTGGGTATAAAGGCTACAAAACTCATCAATTTTCTTAAAACTGCATGTACTATTTCATTATTTATGATAAAAGTATTGTTAAGCCTTTTCACGGTAAGGGGGTCATCAATGCACCCCAAGGGAAAATATCGAGTATTATTCCATAATGTCTAATAAATCTTTTAATCATTAGAAAAAAAGATCATTATTCTTTGTATTTTAAGTAGAATACATTCTTTCAAAAACATATACAACTACAAAGGGGTGTGTCTAAGACACATTTTCAATATAGTTATCTATGAAAGTACACTTAATATAATTCATAATGTATAATTTGTATAATGCGAGAGGATATTTATAAGAAAATTTATATGTATCCATTTTAGACCAACATGAGCATTGTAATCAACTTGAAAGTCTATACTCTCCATAATATTTTTAATCAATGCAAAATTGATGTCAAATTTATCTAGAAAAATAACTTTGAAAAGTAGTTGTTGAAATATTCTATTACTAGCCATTGGACAATCTTGTTACTAGACGTTTAAGAGATCACGCTTATATTAATACTCAATTTAAAAATACATATGTTGTAACCTTTTGACATAGATTTTATTGTTATTTTCAATTTTGTGTGGTATTGGAATTTTAGTTATTTAGATTAATATAAATAAACTAAATTGCAAGGTTAGTTGGAGTAGCTCAGTTGGTTAGAGTGTGTGGCTGTTAACCACAAGGTTGGAGGTTTAACCCCTCTTTCTTGCATTTTCTTTCATTATTCAAATATTTAAATTTGTGATGACGTCTTTCCATTGGACTTATAAAATAATCTATCTTACTTATAGGAAGTTGATTACAATTAGAAAAATTATATTATTATCAATTTTCTTTTAAGAATTTTCAAGAAAGCCTATTGTAAGTATTTAAATAAATACCGAGTCTACCAATAGCTGCCACAACTACAAAGTGTTTGTCTAGGACTAGTTTTGAATAAAATTATCTAGGCAGGGATATTAGAAATGATTCAGAAACTTCAACTTATTTTTGAAAGATGATATTTGTTAGACGTCTTGTTTGCGTAGCCACTTTGGACCACCATGGAGAGTTTCTTCAACTTGAACTTCAGTTAGGTCCAACGCAATTTTTCATCAATATGAAAGTGATGTTAAATTTAATTTAAATATATCTTTAAAAAATAGTCGTTGAAATATCATTTTACTAGTCATTGGAAAGATCTTGTTGCTAGTTTCTTAAAACATCATATTTTCGTCCATAATAGTAGGTTCAAAGATACATTTATAAACTTTTTAACATAAATTTTTATGTTATTTTCAAGTCTATGAGACATGGAAACTTGAGACATTTAAATTAAAATAAATAATTCATAGTATAATGGTAACTTAAAAATCATAGCTGGTTTGCATGTGTGGCATTTGATCACAGTAACCACAAAGTCAGAGGTTCAATATATCCTTTTAGTGTTTTCAATCATTTTTAAACTTTTTAATTTTATGCTTTGGTCCTTCTATGCAACTTTGGAAATACTATATGTCAATTATTAGAAGTTGACTAACATTCTCTAAATTATTTTAATTCTCTGATGTGGGTTTAAAGGCTACAAAAATCATCAATTTTCTTAAAACTGGATGTACTATTTCAATATTTATGATAAAAGTATTGTTAAGCCTTTTCACGGTAAGGGGATCATCAATGCACCCCAAGGGAAAATATCGAGTATTATTCCATAATGTCTAATAAATCTTCTAATCATTAGAAAAAAAGATCATTATTCTTTGTATTTTAAGTAGAATACATTCTTTCAAAAACATATACAACTACAAAGGGGTGTGTCTAAGACACATTTTCAATATAGTTATCTATGAAAGTACACTTAATATAATTCATAATGTATAATTTGTATAATGCGAGAGGATATTTATAAGAAAATTTGTATGTATCCATTTTAGACCAACATGAGCGTTGTAATCAACTTGAAAGTCTATACTCTCCATAATATTTTTAATCAATGCAAAATTGATGTCAAATTTATCTAGAAAAATAACTTTGAAAAGTAGTTGTTGAAATATTCTATTACTAGCCATTGGACAATCTTGTTACTAGACGTTTAAGAGATCACACTTATATTAAAACTCAATTTAAAAATACATATGTTGTAACCTTTTGACATAGATTTGATTGTTATTTTCAATTTTGTGTGGTATTGGAATTTTAGTTATTTAGATTAATATAAATAAACTAAATTGCAAAGTTAGCTGGAATAGCTCAGTTGGTTAGAGCGTGTGGCTGTTAACCTTAAGGTCGGAGGTTCAACCCCTCCTTCTTTCATTTTCTTTCATTATTCAAATATTTAAATTCGTGATGACGTCTTTCCATTGGACTTATTGATTACAATTAGAAAAATTATATGGTTCAACCCCTCCTTCTTGCGTTTTCTTTCATTATTCAAATATTTAAAGTCTTTCCATTGGACTTATTGATTACAATTACAAAAATTATATTATTATCAATTTTCTTTTAAGAATTTTCAAGAAAGCCTATTGTAAATATTTAAATAAATACCGAGTCTACCAATAGCTGCCACAACTACAAAGTGTTTGTCTAGGACTAGTTTTGAATAAAATTATATAGGCATGGATATTAGAAATGATTCAGAAACTTCAACTTATTTTTGAAAGATGATATTTGTTAAACGTCTTGTTTGCGTAGCCACTTTGGACCACCATGGAGAGTTTCTTCAACTTGAACTTCAGTTAGGTCCAACGCAATTTTTCATCAATATGAAAGTGATTTTAAATTTAATTTAAATATATCTTTAAAAAATAGTCGTTGAAATATCATTTTACTAGTCATTGGAAAGATCTTGTTGCTAGTTTCTGAAAAGATCATATTTTCGTCCATTATAGTAGGTTCAAAGATACATTTATAAACTTTTTAACATAAATTTTTATGTTATTTTCAAGTCTATGAGACATGGAAACTTGAGACATTTAAATTAAAATAAATAATTCATAGTATAATGGTAACTTAAAAATCATAGCTGGTTTGCATGTGTGGCATTTGATCACAGTAACCACAAAGTCGGAGGTTCAATATGTCCTTTTAGTGTTTTCAATCGTTTTTAAACTTTTTAATTTTATGCTTTGGTCCTTCTATGCAACTTTGGAAATATTATATGTCAATTATTAGAAGTTGACTAACATTCTCTAAATTATTTTAATTCTCTGATGTGGGTATAAAGGCTACAAAAATCATCAATTTTCTTAAAACTGCATGTACTATTTCATTATTTATGATAAAAGTATTGTTATGCCTTTTCACGGTAAGGGGGTCATCAATGCACCCCAAGGGAAAATATCGAGTATTATTCCATAATGTCTAATAAATCTTCTAATCATTAGAAAAAAAGATCATTATTCTTTGTATTTTAAGTAGAATACATTCTTTCAAAAACATATACAACTACAAAGGGGTGTGTCTAAGACACATTTTCAATATAGTTATCTATGAAAGTACACTTAATATAATTCATAATGTATAATTTGTATAATGCGAGAGGATGTTTATAAGAAAATTTGTATGTATCCATTTTAGACCAACATGAGCATTGTAATCAACTTGAAAGTCTATACTCTCCATAATATTTTCAATCAATGCAAAATTGATGTCAAATTTATCTAGAAAAATAACTTTGAAAAGTAGTTGTTGAAATATTCTATTACTAGCCATTGGACAATCTTGTTACTAGACGTTTAAGAGATCACGCTTATATTAATACTCAATTTAAAAATACATATGTTGTACCCTTTTGACATAGATTTGATTTTTATTTTCAATTTTGTGTGGTATTGGAATTTTAGTTATTTAGATTAATATAAATAAACTAAATTCCAAGGTTACCTGGAGTAGCTCAGTTGGTTAGAGTGTGTGGCTGTTAACCACAAGGTCGGAGGTTCAACCCCTCCTTCTAGCGTTTTCTTTCATTATTCAAATATTTAAATTTGTGATGACGTCTTTCCATTGGACTTATAAAATAATCTATCTTAGTTATAGGAAGTTGATTACAATTAGAAAAATTATATTATTATCAATTTTCTTTTAAGAATTTTCAAGAAAGCCTATTGTAAGTATTTAAATAAATACCGAGTCTACCAATAGCTGCCACAACTACAAAGTGTTTGTCTAGGACTAGTTTTGAATAAAATTATCTAGGCAGGGATATTAGAAATGATTCAGAAACTTCAACTTATTTTTGAAAGATGATATTTGTTAGACGTCTTGTTTGCGTAGCCACTTTGGACCACCATAGAGAGTTTCTTCAACTTGAACTTCGGTTAGGTCCAACGCAAATTTTCATCAATATGAAAGTGATGTTAAATTTAATTTAAATATATCTTTAAAAAATAGTCGTTGAAATATCATTTTACTAGTCATTGGAAAGATCTTGTTGCTAGTTTCTGAAAAGATCATATTTTCGTCCATTATAGTAGGTTCAAAGTTACATTTATAAACTTTTTAACATAAATTTTTATGTTATTTTCAAGTCTATGAGACATGGAAACTTGAGACATTTAAATTAAAATAAATAATTCATAGTATAATGGTAACTTAAAAATCATAGCTGGTTTGCATGTGTGGCATTTGATCACAGTAACCACAAAGTCGGAGGTTCAATATGTCCTTTTAGTGTTTTCAATTGTTTTTAAACTTTTTAATTTTATGCTTTGGTCCTTCTATACAACTTTGGAAATATTATATGTCAATTATTAGAAGTTGACTAACATTCTCTAAATTATTTTAATTCTCTGATGTGGGTATAAAGGCTACAAAAATCATCAATTTTCTTAAAACTGCATGTACTATTTCATTATTTATGATAAAAGTATTGTTAAGCCTTTTCACGGTAAGGGGGTCATCAATGCACCCCAAGGGAAAATATCGAGTATTATAACATAATGTCTAATAAATCTTCTAATCATTAGAAACAAAGATCATTATTCTTTGTATTTTAAGTAGAATACATTCTTTCAAAAACATATACAACTACAAAGGGGTGTGTCTAAGACACATTTTCAATATAGTTATCTATGAAAGTACACTTAATATAATTCATAATGTATAATTTGTATAATGCGATAGGATGTTTATAAGATAATTTGTATATATCCATTTTAGACCAACATGAGCATTGTAATCAACTTGAAAGTCTATACTCTCCATAATATTTTCAATCAATGCAAAATTGATGTCAAATTTATCTAGAAAAATAACTTTGAAAAGTAGTTGTTGAAATATTCTATTACTAGCCATTGGACAATCTTGTTACTAGACGTTTAAGAGATCACGCTTATATTAATACTCAATTTAAAAATACATATGTTGTAACCTTTTGACATAGATTTGATTGTTATTTTCAATTTTGTGTGGTATTGGAATTTTAGTTATTTAGATTAATATAAATAAACTAAATTGCAAGGTTAGCTGGAGTAGCTCAGTTGGTTAAAGCGTGTGGCTGTTAACCACAAGGTTGGAGGTTCAACCCCTCCTTCTAGCGTTTTCTTTCATTATTTAAATTTGTGATGACGTCTTTCCATTGGACTTATAAAATAATCTATCTTAGTTATAGGAAGTTGATTACAATTAGAAAAATTATATTATTATCAATTTTCTTCTAAGAATTTTCAAGAAAGCCTATTGTAAGTATTTAAATAAATACCGAGTCTACCAATAGCTGCCACAACTACAAAGTGTTTGTCTAGGACTAGTTTTGAATAAAATTATCTAGGCAGGGATATTAGAAATGATTCAGAAACTTCAACTTATTTTTGAAAGATGATATTTTTTAGACGTCTTGTTTGCGTAGCCACTTTGGACCACCATGGAGAGTTTCTTCAACTTGAACTTCAGTTAGGTCCAACGCAAATTTTCATCAATATGAAAGTGATGTTAAATTTAATTTAAATATATCTTTAAAAAACAGTCGTTGAAATATCACTTTACTAGTCATTGGAAAGATCCTGTTGCTAGTTTCTGAAAAGATCATATTTTCGTCCATTATAGTAGGTTCAAAGTTACATTTATAAACTTTTTAACATAAATTTTTATGTTATTTTCAAGTCTATGAGACATGGAAACTTGAGACATTTAAATTAAAATAAATAATTCATAGTATAATGGTAACTTAAAAATCATAGCTGGTTTACATGTGTGGCATTTGATCACAGTAACCACAAAGTCGGAGGTTCAATATGTCCTTTTAGTGTTTTCAATTGTTTTTAAACTTTTTAATTTTATGCTTTGGTCCTTCTATACAACTTTGGAAATATTATATGTCAATTATTAGAAGTTGACTAACATTCTCTAAATTATTTTAATTCTCTGATGTGGGTATAAAGGCTACAAAAATCATCAATTTTCTTAAAACTGCATGTACTATTTCATTATTTATGATAAAAGTATTGTTAAGCCTTTTCACGGTAAGGGGGTCATCAATGCACCCCAAGGGAAAATATCGAGTATTATTCCATAATGTCTAATAAATCTTCTAATCATTAGAAACAAAGATCATTATTCTTTGTATTTTAAGTAGAATACATTCTTTCAAAAACATATACAACTACAAAGGGGTGTGTCTAAGACACATTTTCAATATAGTTATCTATGAAAGTACACTTAATATAATTCATAATGTATAATTTGTATAATGCGAGAGGATGTTTATAAGAAAATTTGTATGTATCCATTTTAGACCAACATGACCATTGTAATCAACTTGAAAGTCTATACTCTCCATAATATTTTTAATCAATGCAAAATTGATGTCAAATTTATCTAGAAAAATAACTTTGAAAAGTAGTTGTTGAAATATTCTATTACTAGCCATTGGACAATCTTGTTACTAGACGTTTAAGAGATCACGCTTATATTAATACTCAATTTAAAAATACATATGTTGTAACCTTTTGACATAGATTTGATTGTTATTTTCAATTTTGTGTGGTATTGGAATTTTAGTTATTTAGATTAATATAAATAAACTAAATTGCAAGGTTAGCTGGAGTAGCTCAGTTGGTTAGAGCGTGTGGCTGTTAACCACAAGATCGGAGGTTCAACCCCTCCTTCTAGCGTTTTCTTTCATTATTCAAATATTTAAATTTGTGATGACGTCTTTCCATTGGACTTATAAAATAATCTATCTTAGTTATAGGAAGTTGATTACAATTAGAAAAATTATATTATTATCAATTTTCTTCTAAGAATTTTCAAGAAAGCCTATTGTAAGTATTTAAATAAATACCGAGTCTACCAATAGCTGCCACAACTACAAAGTGTTTGTCTAGGACTAGTTTTGAATAAAATTATCTAGGTAGGGATATTAGAAATGATTCAGAAACTTCAACTTATTTTTGAAAGATGATATTTTTTAGACGTCTTGTTTGCGTAGCCACTTTGGACCACCATGGAGAGTTTCTTCAACTTGAACTTCAGTTAGGTCCAACGCAAATTTTCATCAATATGAAAGTGATGTTAAATTTAATTTAAATATATCTTTAAAAAACAGTCGTTGAAATATCACTTTACTAGTCATTGGAAAGATCCTGTTGCTAGTTTCTGAAAAGATCATATTTTCGTCCATTATAGTAGGTTCAAAGTTACATTTATAAACTTTTTAACATAAATTTTTATGTTATTTTCAAGTCTATGAGACATGGAAACTTGAGACATTTAAATTAAAATAAATAATTCATAGTATAATGGTAACTTAAAAATCATAGCTGGTTTACATGTGTGGCATTTGATCACAGTAACCACAAAGTCGGAGGTTCAATATGTCCTTTTAGTATTTTCAATCGTTTTTAAACTTTTTAATTTTATGCTTTGGTCCTTCTATGCAACTTTGGAAATATTATATGTCAATTATTAGAAGTTGACTAACATTCTCTAAATTATTTTAATTCTCTGATGTGGGTATAAAGGCTACAAAAATCATCAATTTTCTTAAAACTGAATGTACTATTTCACTATTTATGATAAAAGTATTGTTAAGCCTTTTCACGGTAAGGGGGTCATCAATGCACCCCAAGGGAAAATATCGAGTATTATTCCATAATGTCTAATAAATCTTCTAATCATTAGAAAAAAAGATAATTATTCTTTGTATTTTAAGTAGAATACATTCTTTCAAAAACATATACAACTACAAAGGGGTGTGTCTAAGACACATTTTCAATATAGTTATCTATGAAAGTACACTTAATATAATTCATAATGTATAATTTGTATAATGCGAGAGGATGTTTATAAGAAAATTTGTATGTATCCATTTTAGACCAACATGACCATTGTAATCAACTTGAAAGTCTATACTCTCCATAATATTTTTAATCAATGCAAAATTGATGTCAAATTTATCTAGAAAAATAACTTTGAAAAGTAGTTGTTGAAATATTCTATTACTAGCCATTGGACAATCTTGTTACTAGACGTTTAAGAGATCACGCTTATATTAATACTCAATTTAAAAATACATATGTTGTAACCTTTTGACATAGATTTGATTGTTATTTTCAATTTTGTGTGGTATTGGAATTTTAGTTATTTAGATTAATATAAATAAACTAAATTGCAAGGTTAGCTGGAGTAGCTCAGTTGGTTAGAGCGTGTGGCTGTTAACCACAAGATCGGAGGTTCAACCCCTCCTTCTAGCGTTTTCTTTCATTATTCAAATATTTAAATTTGTGATGACGTCTTTCCATTGGACTTATAAAATAATCTATCTTAGTTATAGGAAGTTGATTTCAATTAGAAAAATTATATTATTATCAATTTTCTTTTAAGAATTTTCAAGAAAGCCTATTGTAAGTATTTAAATAAGTACCGAGTCTACCAATAGCTGCCACAACTACAAAGTGTTTGTCTAGGACTAGTTTTGAATAAAATTATCTAGGCAGGGATATTAGAAATGATTCAGAAACTTCAACTTATTTTAGAAAGATGATATTTGTTAGACGTCTTGTTTGCGTAGCCACTTTGGACCACCATGGAGAGTTTCTTCAACTTGAACTTCAGTTAGGTCCAACGCAAATTTTCATCAATATGAAAGTGATGTTAAATTTAATTTAAATATATCTTTAAAAAACAGTCGTTGAAATATCATTTTACTAGTCATTGGAAAGATCTTGTTGCTAGTTTCTGAAAAGATCATATTTTCGTCCATAATAGTAGGTTCAAAGATACATTTATAAACTTTTTAACATAAATTTTTATGTTATTTTCAAGTCTATGAGACATGGAAACTTGAGACATTTAAATTAAAATAAATAATTCATAGTATAATGGTAACTTAAAAATCATAGCTGGTTTGCATGTATGGCATTTGATCACAGTAACCACAAAGTCGGAGGTTCAATATGTCCTTTTAGTATTTTCAATCGTTTTTAAACTTTTTAATTTTATGCTTTGGTCCTTCTATGCAACTTTGGAAATATTATATGTCAATTATTAGAAGTTGACTAACATTCTCTAAATTATTTTAATTCTCTGATGTGGGTATAAAGGCTACAAAAATCATCAATTTTCTTAAAACTGAATGTACTATTTCACTATTTATGATAAAAGTATTGTTAAGCCTTTTCACGGTAAGGGGGTCATCAATGCACCCCAAGGGAAAATATCGAGTATTATTCCATAATGTCTAATAAATCTTCTAATCATTAGAAAAAAAGATAATTATTCTTTGTATTTTAAGTAGAATACATTCTTTCAAAAACATATACAACTACAAAGGGGTGTGTCTAAGACACATTTTCAATATAGTTATCTATGAAAGTACACTTAATATAATTCATAATGTATAATTTGTATAATGCGAGAGGATGTTTATAAGAAAATTTGTATGTATCCATTTTAGACCAACATGACCATTGTAATCAACTTGAAAGTCTATACTCTCCATAATATTTTTAATCAATGCAAAATTGATGTCAAATTTATCTAGAAAAATAACTTTGAAAAGTAGTTGTTGAAATATTCTATTACTAGCCATTGGACAATCTTGTTACTAGACGTTTAAGAGATCACGCTTATATTAATACTCAATTTAAAAATACATATGTTGTAACCTTTTGACATAGATTTGATTGTTATTTTCAATTTTGTGTGGTATTGGAATTTTAGTTATTTAGATTAATATAAATAAACTAAATTGCAAGGTTAGCTGGAGTAGCTCAGTTGGTTAGAGCGTGTGGCTGTTAACCACAAGATCGGAGGTTCAACCCCTCCTTCTAGCGTTTTCTTTCATTATTCAAATATTTAAATTTGTGATGACGTCTTTCCATTGGACTTATAAAATAATCTATCTTAGTTATAGGAAGTTGATTTCAATTAGAAAAATTATATTATTATCAATTTTCTTTTAAGAATTTTCAAGAAAGCCTATTGTAAGTATTTAAATAAATACCGAGTCTACCAATAGCTGCCACAACTACAAAGTGTTTGTCTAGGACTAGTTTTGAATAAAATTATCTAGGCAGGGATATTAGAAATGATTCAGAAACTTCAACTTATTTTAGAAAGATGATATTTGTTAGACGTCTTGTTTGCGTAGCCACTTTGGACCACCATGGAGAGTTTCTTCAACTTGAACTTCAGTTAGGTCCAACGCAAATTTTCATCAATATGAAAGTGATGTTAAATTTAATTTAAATATATCTTTAAAAAACAGTCGTTGAAATATCATTTTACTAGTCATTGGAAAGATCTTGTTGCTAGTTTCTGAAAAGATCATATTTTCGTCCATAATAGTAGGTTCAAAGATACATTTATAAACTTTTTAACATAAATTTTTATGTTATTTTCAAGTCTATGAGACATGGAAACTTGAGACATTTAAATTAAAATAAATAATTCATAGTATAATGGTAACTTAAAAATCATAGCTGGTTTGCATGTGTGGCATTTGATCACAGTAACCACAAAGTCGTAGGTTCAATATGTCCTTTTAGTATTTTCAATCGTTTTTAAACTTTTTAATTTTATGCTTTGGTCCTTCTATGCAACTTTGGAAATATTATATGTCAATTATTAGAAGTTGACTAACATTCTCTAAATTATTTTAATTCTCTGATGTGGGTATAAAGGCTACAAAAATCATCAATTTTCTTAAAACTGAATGTACTATTTCACTATTTATGATAAAAGTATTGTTAAGCCTTTTCACGGTAAGGGGGTCATCAATGCACCCCAAGGGAAAATATCGAGTATTATTCCATAATGTCTAATAAATCTTCTAATCATTAGAAAAAAAGATAATTATTCTTTGTATTTTAAGTAGAATACATTCTTTCAAAAACATATACAACTACAAAGGGGTGTGTCTAAGACACATTTTCAATATAGTTATCTATGAAAGTACACTTAATATAATTCATAATGTATAATTTGTATAATGCGAGAGGATGTTTATAAGAAAATTTGTATGTATCCATTTTAGACCAACATGACCATTGTAATCAACTTGAAAGTCTATACTCTCCATAATATTTTTAATCAATGCAAAATTGATGTCAAATTTATCTAGAAAAATAACTTTGAAAAGTAGTTGTTGAAATATTCTATTACTAGCCATTGGACAATCTTGTTACTAGACACTTAAGAGATCACGCTTATATTAATACTCAATTTAAAAATACATATGTTGTAACCTTTTGACATAGATTTGATTGTTATTTTCAATTTTGTGTGGTATTGGAATTTTAGTTATTTAGATTAATATAAATAAACTAAATTGCAAGGTTAGCTGGAGTAGCTCAGTTGGTTAGAGCGTGTGGCTGTTAACCACAATATCGGAGGTTCAACCCCTCCTTCTAGCGTTTTCTTTCATTATTCAAATATTTAAATTTGTGATGACGTCTTTCCATTGGACTTATAAAATAATCTATGTTAGTTATAGGAAGTTGATTTCAATTAGAAAAATTATATTATTATCAATTTTCTTTTAAGAATTTTCAAGAAAGCCTATTGTAAGTATTTAAATAAATACCGAGTCTACCAATAGCTGCCACAACTACAAAGTGTTTGTCTAGGACTAGTTTTGAATAAAATTATCTAGGTAGGGATATTAGAAATGATTCAGAAACTTCAACTTATTTTTGAAAGATGATATTTGTTAGACGTCTTGTTTGCGTAGCCACTTTGGACCACCATGGAGAGTTTCTTCAACTTGAACTTCAGTTAGGTCCAACGCAAATTTTCATCAATATGAAAGTGATGTTAAATTTAATTTAAATATATCTTTAAAAAACAGTCGTTGAAATATCATTTTACTAGTCATTGGAAAGATCTTGTTGCTAGTTTCTGAAAAGATCATATTTTCGTCCATAATAGTAGGTTCAAAGATACATTTATAAACTTTTTAACATAAATTTTTATGTTATTTTCAAGTCTATGAGACATGGAAACTTGAGACATTTAAATTAAAATAAATAATTCATAGTATAATGGTAACTTAAAAATCATAGCTGGTTTGCATGTGTGGCATTTGATCACAGTTACCACAAAGTCGGAGGTTCAATATGTCCTTTTAGTATTTTCAATCGTTTTTAAACTTTTTAATTTTAGGCTTTGGTCCTTCTATGCAACTTTGGAAATATTATATGTCAATTATTAGAAGTTGACTAACATTCTCTAAATTATTTTAATTCTCTGATGTGGGTATAAAGGCTACAAAAATCATCAATTTTCTTAAAACTGAATGTACTATTTCACTATTTATGATAAAAGTATTGTTAAGCCTTTTCACGGTAAGGGGGTCATCAATGCACCCCAAGGGAAAATATCGAGTATTATTCCATAATGTCTAATAAATCTTCTAATCATTAGAAAAAAAGATAATTATTCTTTGTATTTTAAGTAGAATACATTCTTTCAAAAACATATACAACTACAAAGGGGTGTGTCTAAGACACATTTTCAATATAGTTATCTATGAAAGTACACTTAATATAATTCATAATGTATAATTTGTATAATGCGAGAGGATGTTTATAAGAAAATTTGTATGTATCCATTTTAGACCAACATGACCATTGTAATCAACTTGAAAGTCTATACTCTCCATAATATTTTTAATCAATGCAAAATTGATGTCAAATTTATCTAGAAAAATAACTTTGAAAAGTAGTTGTTGAAATATTCTATTACTAGCCATTGGACAATCTTGTTACTAGACGTTTAAGAGATCACGCTTATATTAATACTCAATTTAAAAATACATATGTTGTAACCTTTTGACATAGATTTGATTGTTATTTTCAATTTTGTGTGGTATTGGAATTTTAGTTATTTAGATTAATATAAATAAACTAAATTGCAAGGTTAGCTGGAGTATCTCAGTTGGTTAGAGCGTGTGGCTGTTAACCACAAGATCGGAGGTTCAACCCCTCCTTCTAGCGTTTTCTTTCATTATTCAAATATTTAAATTTGTGATGACGTCTTTCCATTGGACTTATAAAATAATCTATCTTAGTTATAGGAAGTTGATTTCAATTAGAAAAATTATATTATTATCAATTTTCTTTTAAGAATTTTCAAGAAAGCCTATTGTAAGTATTTAAATAAATACTGAGTCTACCAATAGCTGCCACAACTACAAAGTGTTTGTCTAGGACTAGTTTTGAATAAAATTATCTAGGCAGGGATATTAGAAATGATTCAGAAACTTCAACTTATTTTAGAAAGATGATATTTGTTAGACGTCTTGTTTGCGTAGCCACTTTGGACCACCATGGAGAGTTTCTTCAACTTGAACTTCAGTTAGGTCCAACGCAAATTTTCATCAATATGAAAGTGATGTTAAATTTAATTTAAATATATCTTTAAAAAACAGTCGTTGAAATATCATTTTACTATTCATTGGAAAGATCTTGTTGCTAGTTTCTGAAAAGATCATATTTTCGTCCATAATAGTAGGTTCAAAGATACATTTATAAACTTTTTAACATAAATTTTTATGTTATTTTCAAGTCTATGAGACATGGAAACTTGAGACATTTAAATTAAAATAAATAATTCATAGTATAATGGTAACTTAAAAATCATAGCTGGTTTGCATGTGTGGCATTTGATCACAGTAACCACAAAGTCGTAGGTTCAATATGTCCTTTTAGTATTTTCAATCGTTTTTAAACTTTTTAATTTTATGCTTTGGTCCTTCTATGCAACTTTGGAAATATTATATGTCAATTATTAGAAGTTGACTAACATTCTCTAAATTATTTTAATTCTCTGATGTGGGTATAAAGGCTACAAAAATCATCAATTTTCTTAAAACTGAATGTACTATTTCACTATTTATGATAAAAGTATTGTTAAGCCTTTTCACGGTGAGGGGGTCATCAATGCACCCCAAGGGAAAATATCGAGTATTATTCCATAATGTCTAATAAATCTTCTAATCATTAGAAAAAAAGATAATTATTCTTTGTATTTTAAGTAGAATACATTCTTTCAAAAACATATACAACTACAAAGGGGTGTGTCTAAGACACATTTTCAATATAGTTATCTATGAAAGTACACTTAATATAATTCATAATGTATAATTTGTATAATGCGAGAGGATGTTTATAAGAAAATTTGTATGTATCCATTTTAGACCAACATGACCATTGTAATCAACTTGAAAGTCTATACTCTCCATAATATTTTTAATCAATGCAAAATTGATGTCAAATTTATCTAGAAAAATAACTTTGAAAAGTAGTTGTTGAAATATTCTATTACTAGCCATTGGACAATCTTGTTACTAGACGTTTAAGAGATCACGCTTATATTAATACTCAATTTAAAAATACATATGTTGTAACCTTTTGACATAGATTTGATTGTTATTTTCAATTTTGTGTGGTATTGGAATTTTAGTTATTTAGATTAATATAAATAAACTAAATTGCAAGGTTAGCTGGAGTAGCTCAGTTGGTTAGAGCGTGTGGCTGTTAACCACAAGATCGGAGGTTCAACCCCTCCTTCTAGCGTTTTCTTTCATTATTCAAATATTTAAATTTGTGATGACGTCTTTCCATTGGACTTATAAAATAATCTATCTTAGTTATAGGAAGTTGATTTCAATTAGAAAAATTATATTATTATCAATTTTCTTTTAAGAATTTTCAAGAAAGCCTATTGTAAGTATTTAAATAAATACCGAGTCTACCAATAGCTGCCACAACTACAAAGTGTTTGTCTAGGACTAGTTTTGAATAAAATTATCTAGGTAGGGATATTAGAAATGATTCAGAAACTTCAACTTATTTTTGAAAGATGATATTTGTTAGACGTCTTGTTTGCGTAGCCACTTTGGACCACCATGGAGAGTTTCTTCAACTTGAACTTCAGTTAGGTCCAACGCAAATTTTCATCAATATGAAAGTGATGTTAAATTTAATTTAAATATATCTTTAAAAAACAGTCGTTGAAATATCATTTTACTAGTCATTGGAAAGATCTTGTTGCTAGTTTCTGAAAAGATCATATTTTCGTCCATAATAGTAGGTTCAAAGATACATTTATAAACTTTTTAACATAAATTTTTATGTTATTTTCAAGTCTATGAGACATGGAAACTTGAGACATTTAAATTAAAATAAATAATTCATAGTATAATGGTAACTTAAAAATCATAGCTGGTTTGCATGTGTGGCATTTGATCACAGTTACCACAAAGTCGGAGGTTCAATATGTCCTTTTAGTATTTTCAATCGTTTTTAAACTTTTTAATTTTAGGCTTTGGTCCTTCTATGCAACTTTGGAAATATTATATGTCAATTATTAGAAGTTGACTAACATTCTCTAAATTATTTTAATTCTCTGATGTGGGTATAAAGGCTACAAAAATCATCAATTTTCTTAAAACTGAATGTACTATTTCACTATTTATGATAAAAGTATTGTTAAGCCTTTTCACGGTGAGGGGGTCATCAATGCACCCCAAGGGAAAATATCGAGTATTATTCCATAATGTCTAATAAATCTTCTAATCATTAGAAAAAAAGATAATTATTCTTTGTATTTTAAGTAGAATACATTCTTTCAAAAACATATACAACTACAAAGGGGTGTGTCTAAGACACATTTTCAATATAGTTATCTATGAAAGTACACTTAATATAATTCATAATGTATAATTTGTATAATGCGAGAGGATGTTTATAAGAAAATTTGTATGTATCCATTTTAGACCAACATGACCATTGTAATCAACTTGAAAGTCTATACTCTCCATAATATTTTTAATCAATGCAAAATTGATGTCAAATTTATCTAGAAAAATAACTTTGAAAAGTAGTTGTTGAAATATTCTATTACTAGCCATTGGACAATCTTGTTACTAGACGTTTAAGAGATCACGCTTATATTAATACTCAATTTAAAAATACATATGTTGTAACCTTTTGACATAGATTTGATTGTTATTTTCAATTTTGTGTGGTATTGGAATTTTAGTTATTTAGATTAATATAAATAAACTAAATTGCAAGGTTAGCTGGAGTAGCTCAGTTGGTTAGAGCGTGTGGCTGTTAACCACAAGATCGGAGGTTCAACCCCTCCTTCTAGCGTTTTCTTTCATTATTCAAATATTTAAATTTGTGATGACGTCTTTCCATTGGACTTATAAAATAATCTATCTTAGTTATAGGAAGTTGATTTCAATTAGAAAAATTATATTATTATCAATTTTCTTTTAAGAATTTTCAAGAAAGCCTATTGTAAGTATTTAAATAAATACCGAGTCTACCAATAGCTGCCACAACTACAAAGTGTTTGTCTAGGACTAGTTTTGAATAAAATTATCTAGGTAGGGATATTAGAAATGATTCAGAAACTTCAACTTATTTTTGAAAGATGATATTTGTTAGACGTCTTGTTTGCGTAGCCACTTTGGACCACCATGGAGAGTTTCTTCAACTTGAACTTCAGTTAGGTCCAACGCAAATTTTCATCAATATGAAAGTGATGTTAAATTTAATTTAAATATATCTTTAAAAAACAGTCGTTGAAATATCATTTTACTAGTCATTGGAAAGATCTTGTTGCTAGTTTCTGAAAAGATCATATTTTCGTCCATAATAGTAGGTTCAAAGATACATTTATAAACTTTTTAACATAAATTTTTATGTTATTTTCAAGTCTATGAGACATGGAAACTTGAGACATTTAAATTAAAATAAATAATTCATAGTATAATGGTAACTTAAAAATCATAGCTGGTTTGCATGTGTGGCATTTGATCACAGTTACCACAAAGTCGGAGGTTCAATATGTCCTTTTAGTATTTTCAATCGTTTTTAAACTTTTTAATTTTAGGCTTTGGTCCTTCTATGCAACTTTGGAAATATTATATGTCAATTATTAGAAGTTGACTAACATTCTCTAAATTATTTTAATTCTCTGATGTGGGTATAAAGGCTACAAAAATCATCAATTTTCTTAAAACTGAATGTACTATTTCACTATTTATGATAAAAGTATTGTTAAGCCTTTTCACGGTGAGGGGGTCATCAATGCACCCCAAGGGAAAATATCGAGTATTATTCCATAATGTCTAATAAATCTTCTAATCATTAGAAAAAAAGATAATTATTCTTTGTATTTTAAGTAGAATACATTCTTTCAAAAACATATACAACTACAAAGGGGTGTGTCTAAGACACATTTTCAATATAGTTATCTATGAAAGTACACTTAATATAATTCATAATGTATAATTTGTATAATGCGAGAGGATGTTTATAAGAAAATTTGTATGTATCCATTTTAGACCAACATGACCATTGTAATCAACTTGAAAGTCTATACTCTCCATAATATTTTTAATCAATGCAAAATTGATGTCAAATTTATCTAGAAAAATAACTTTGAAAAGTAGTTGTTGAAATATTCTATTACTAGCCATTGGACAATCTTGTTACTAGACGTTTAAGAGATCACGCTTATATTAATACTCAATTTAAAAATACATATGTTGTAACCTTTTGACATAGATTTGATTGTTATTTTCAATTTTGTGTGGTATTGGAATTTTAGTTATTTAGATTAATATAAATAAACTAAATTGCAAGGTTAGCTGGAGTAGCTCAGTTGGTTAGAGCGTGTGGCTGTTAACCACAAGATCGGAGGTTCAACCCCTCCTTCTAGCGTTTTCTTTCATTATTCAAATATTTAAATTTGTGATGACGTCTTTCCATTGGACTTATAAAATAATCTATCTTAGTTATAGGAAGTTGATTTCAATTAGAAAAATTATATTATTATCAATTTTCTTTTAAGAATTTTCAAGAAAGCCTATTGTAAGTATTTAAATAAATACCGAGTCTACCAATAGCTGCCACAACTACAAAGTGTTTGTCTAGGACTAGTTTTGAATAAAATTATCTAGGTAGGGATATTAGAAATGATTCAGAAACTTCAACTTATTTTTGAAAGATGATATTTGTTAGACGTCTTGTTTGCGTTGCCACTTTGGACCACCATGGAGAGTTTCTTCAACTTGAACTTCAGTTAGGTCCAACGCAAATTTTCATCAATATGAAAGTGATGTTAAATTTAATTTAAATATATCTTTAAAAAATAGTCGTTGAAATATCATTTTACTAGTCATGGGAAAGATCTTGTTGCTAGTTTCTGAAAAGATCATATTTTCGTCCATAATAGTAGGTTCAAAGATACATTTATAAACTTTTTAACATAAATTTTTATGTTATTTTCAAGTCTATGAGACATGGAAACTTGAGACATTTAAATTAAAATAAATAATTCATAGTATAATGGTAACTTAAATATCATAGCTGGTTTGCATGTTTGGCATTTGATCACAGTAACCACAAAGTCGGAGGTTCAATATGTCCTTTTAGTGTTTTCAATCGTTTTTGAACTTTTTAATTTTATGCTTTGGTCCTTCTATGCAACTTTGGAAATATTATATGTCAATTATTAGAAGTTGACTAACATTCTCTAAATTATTTTAATTCTCTGATGTGGGTATAAAGGCTACAAAAATCATCAATTTTCTTAAAACTGCATGTACTATTTCATTATTTATGATAAAAGTATTGTTAAGCCTTTTCACGGTAAGGGGGTCATCAATGCACCCCAAGGGAAAATATCGAGTATTATTCCATAATGTCTAATAAATCTTCTAATCATTAGAAAAAAAGATCATTATTCTTTGTATTTTAAGTAGAATACATTCTTTCAAAAACATATACAACTACAATGGGGTGTGTCTAAGACACATTTTCAATATAGTTATCTATGAAAGTACACTTAATATAATTCATAATGTATAATTTGTATAATGCGAGAGGATATTTATAAGAAAATTTGTATGTATCCATTTTAGACCAACATGAGCATTGTAATCAACTTGAAAGTCTATACTCTCCATAATATTTATAATCAATGCAAAATTGATGTCAAATTTATCTAGAAAAATAACTTTGAAAAGTAGTTGTTGAAATATTCTATTACTAGCCATTGGACAATCTTGTTACTAGACGTTTAAGAGATCACGCTTATATTAATACTCAATTTAAAAATACATATGTTGTAACCTTTTGACTTAGATTTGATTGTTATTTTCAATTTTGTGTGGTATTGGAATTTTAGTTATTTAGATTAATATAAATAAACTAAATTGAAAGGTTAGCTGGAGTAGCTCAGTTGGTTAAAGCGTGTGGCTGTTAACCACAAGGTTCGGCGGTTCGACCCCTCCTTCTAGCGTTTTCTTTCATTATTCAAATATTTAAATTTGTGATGACGTCTTTCCATTGGATTTATAAAATAATCTATCTTAGTTATAGGAAGTTTATTACAATTAGTAAAATTATATTATTATCAATTTTCTTCTAAGAATTTTCAAGAAAGCCTATTGTAAGTATTTAAATAAATACCGAGTCTACCAATAGCTGCCACAACTACAAAGTGTTTGTCTAGGACTAGTTTTGAATAAAATTATCTAGGTAGGGATATTAGAAATGATTCAGAAACTTCAACTTATTTTTGAAAGATGATATTTGTTAGACGTCTTGTTTGCGTAGCCACTTTGGACCACCATGGAGAGTTTCTTCAACTTGAACTTCAGTTAGGTCCAACGCAAATTTTCATCAATATGAAAGTGATGTTAAAATTAATTTAAATATATCTTTAAAAAATAGTCGTTGAAATATCATTTTACTAGTAATTGGAAAGATCTTGTTGCTAGTTTCTGAAAAGATCATATTTTCGTCCATAATAGTAGGTTCAAAGATACATTTATAAACTTTTTAACATAAATTTTTATGTTATTTTCAAGTCTATGAGACATGGAAACTTGAGACATTTAAATTAAAATAAATAATTCATAGTATAATGGTAACTTAAATATCATAGCTGGTTTGCATGTTTGGCATTTGATCACAGTAACCACAAAGTCGGAGGTTCAATATGTCCTTTTAGTGTTTTCAATCGTTTTTGAACTTTTTAATTTTATGCTTTGGTCCTTCTATACAACTTTGGAAATATTATATGTCAATTATTAGAAGTTGACTAACATTCTCTAAATTATTTTAATTCTCTGATGTGGGTATAAAGGCTACAAAAATCATCAATTTTCTTAAAACTGCATGTACTATTTCATTATTTATGATAAAAGTATTGTTAAGCCTTTTCACGGTAAGGGGGTCATCAATGCACCCCAAGGGAAAATATCGAGTATTATTCCATAATGTCTAATAAATCTTCTAATCATTAGAAACAAAGATCATTATTCTTTGTATTTTAAGTAGAATACATTCTTTCAAAAACATATACAACTACAAAGGGGTGTGTCTAAGACACATTTTCAATATAGTTATCTATGAAAGTACACTTAATATAATTCATAATGTATAATTTGTATAATGCGAGAGGATGTTTATAAGAAAATTTGTATGTATCCATTTTAGACCAACATGAGCATTGTAATCAACTTGAAAGTCTATACTCTCCATAATATTTTCAATCAATGCAAAATTGATGTCAAATTTATCTAGAAAAATAACTTTGAAAAGTAGTTGTTGAAATATTCTATTACTAGCCATTGGACAATCTTGTTACTAGACGTTTAAGAGATCACGCTTATATTAATACTCAATTTAAAAATACATATGTTGTAACCTTTTGACTTAGATTTGATTGTTATTTTCAATTTTGTGTGGTATTGGAATTTTAGTTATTTAGATTAATATAAATAAACTAAATTGAAAGGTTAGCTGGAGTAGCTCAGTTGGTTAGAGCGTGTGGCTGTTAACCACAAGGTCGGAGGTTCGACCCCTCCTTCTAGCGTTTTCTTTCATTATTCAAATATTTAAATTTGTGATGACGTCTTTCCATTGGATTTATAAAATAATCTATCTTAGTTATAGGAAGTTTATTACAATTAGTAAAATTATATTATTATCAATTTTCTTCTAAGAATTTTCAAGAAAGCCTATTGTAAGTATTTAAATAAATACCGAGTCTACCAATAGCTGCCACAACTACAAAGTGTTTGTCTAGGACTAGTTTTGAATAAAATTATCTAGGCAGGGATATTAGAAATGATTCAGAAACTTCAACTTATTTTTGAAAGATGATATTTGTTAGACGTCTTGTTTGCGTAGCCACTTTGGACCACCATGGAGAGTTTCTTCAACTTGAACTTCAGTTAGGTCCAACGCAAATTTTCATCAATATGAAAGTGATGTTAAATTTAATTTAAATATATCTTTAAAAAACAGTCGTTGAAATATCACTTTACTAGTCATTGGAAAGATCTTGTTGCTAGTTTCTGAAAAGATCATATTTTCGTCCATAATAGTAGGTTCAAAGATACATTTATAAACTTTTTAACATAAATTTTTATGTTATTTTCAAGTCTATGAGACATGGAATCTTGAGACATTTAAATTAAAATAAATAATTCATAGTATAATGGTAACTTAAAAATCATAGCTGGTTTGCATGTGTGGCATTTGATCACAGTAACCACAAAGTCGGAGGTTCAATATGTCCTTTTAGTATTTTCAATCGTTTTTAAACTTTTTAATTTTATGCTTTGGTCCTTCTATACAACTTTGGAAATATTATATGTCAATTATTAGAAGTTGACTAACATTCTCTAAATTATTTTAATTCTCTGATGTGGGTATAAAGGCTACAAAAATCATCAATTTTCTTAAAACTGCATGTACTATTTCATTATTTATGATAAAAGTATTGTTAAGCCTTTTCACGGTAAGGGGGTCATCAATGCACCCCAAGGGAAAATATCGAGTATTATTCCATAATGTCTAATAAATCTTCTAATCATTAGAAACAAAGATCATTATTCTTTGTATTTTAAGTAGAATACATTCTTTCAAAAACATATACAACTACAAAGGGGTGTGTCTAAGACACATTTTCAATATAGTTATCTATGAAAGTACACTTAATATAATTCATAATGTATAATTTGTATAATGCGAGAGGATGTTTATAAGAAAATTTGTATGTATCCATTTTAGACCAACATGACCATTGTAATCAACTTGAAAGTCTATACTCTCCATAATATTTTCAATCAATGCAAAATTGATGTCAAATTTATCTAGAAAAATAACTTTGAAAAGTAGTTGTTGAAATATTCTATTACTAGCCATTGGACAATCTTGTTACTAGACGTTTAAGAGATCACGCTTATATTAATACTCAATTTAAAAATACATATGTTGTAACCTTTTGACATAGATTTGATTGTTATTTTCAATTTTGTGTGGTATTGGAATTTTAGTTATTTAGATTAATATAAATAAACTAAATTGCAAGGTTAGCTGGAGTAGCTCAGTTGGTTAGAGCGTGTGGCTGTTAACCACAAGGTCGGAGGTTCGACCCCTCCTTCTAGCGTTTTCTTTCATTATTCAAATATTTAAATTTGTGATGACGTCTTTCCATTGGACTTATAAAATAATCTATCTTAGTTATAGGAAGTTGATTTCAATTAGAAAAATTATATTATTATCAATTTTCTTTTAAGAATTTTCAAGAAAGCCTATTGTAAGTATTTAAATAAGTACCGAGTCTACCAATAGCTGCCACAACTACAAAGTGTTTGTCTAGGACTAGTTTTGAATAAAATTATCTAGGCAGGGATATTAGAAATGATTCAGAAACTTCAACTTATTTTAGAAAGATGATATTTGTTAGACGTCTTGTTTGCGTAGCCACTTTGGACCACCATGGAGAGTTTCTTCAACTTGAACTTCAGTTAGGTCCAACGCAAATTTTCATCAATATGAAAGTGATGTTAAATTTAATTTAAATATATCTTTAAAAAACAGTCGTTGAAATATCACTTTACTAGTCATTGGAAAGATCTTGTTGCTAGTTTCTGAAAAGATCATATTTTCGTCCATAATAGTAGGTTCAAAGATACATTTATAAACTTTTTAACATAAATTTTTATGTTATTTTCAAGTCTATGAGACATGGAATCTTGAGACATTTAAATTAAAATAAATAATTCATAGTATAATGGTAACTTAAAAATCATAGCTGGTTTGCATGTGTGGCATTTGATCACAGTAACCACAAAGTCGGAGGTTCAATATGTCCTTTTAGTATTTTCAATCGTTTTTAAACTTTTTAATTTTATGCTTTGGTCCTTCTATACAACTTTGGAAATATTATATGTCAATTATTAGAAGTTGACTAACATTCTCTAAATTATTTTAATTCTCTGATGTGGGTATAAAGGCTACAAAAATCATCAATTTTCTTAAAACTGAATGTACTATTTCACTATTTATGATAAAAGTATTGTTAAGCCTTTTCACGGTAAGGGGGTCATCAATGCACCCCAAGGGAAAATATCGAGTATTATTCCATAATGTCTAATAAATCTTCTAATCATTAGAAAAAAAGATAATTATTCTTTGTATTTTAAGTAGAATACATTCTTTCAAAAACATATACAACTACAAAGGGGTGTGTCTAAGACACATTTTCAATATAGTTATCTATGAAAGTACACTTAATATAATTCATAATGTATAATTTGTATAATGCGAGAGGATGTTTATAAGAAAATTTGTATGTATCCATTTTAGACCAACATGACCATTGTAATCAACTTGAAAGTCTATACTCTCCATAATATTTTTAATCAATGCAAAATTGATGTCAAATTTATCTAGAAAAATAACTTTGAAAAGTAGTTGTTGAAATATTCTATTACTAGCCATTGGACAATCTTGTTACTAGACGTTTAAGAGATCACGCTTATATTAATACTCAATTTAAAAATACATATGTTGTAACCTTTTGACATAGATTTGATTGTTATTTTCAATTTTGTGTGGTATTGGAATTTTAGTTATTTAGATTAATATAAATAAACTAAATTGCAAGGTTAGCTGGAGTAGCTCAGTTGGTTAGAGCGTGTGGCTGTTAACCACAAGATCGGAGGTTCAACCCCTCCTTCTAGCGTTTTCTTTCATTATTCAAATATTTAAATTTGTGATGACGTCTTTCCATTGGACTTATAAAATAATCTATCTTAGTTATAGGAAGTTGATTTCAATTAGAAAAATTATATTATTATCAATTTTCTTTTAAGAATTTTCAAGAAAGCCTATTGTAAGTATTTAAATAAGTACCGAGTCTACCAATAGCTGCCACAACTACAAAGTGTTTGTCTAGGACTAGTTTTGAATAAAATTATCTAGGCAGGGATATTAGAAATGATTCAGAAACTTCAACTTATTTTAGAAAGATGATATTTGTTAGACGTCTTGTTTGCGTAGCCACTTTGGACCACCATGGAGAGTTTCTTCAACTTGAACTTCAGTTAGGTCCAACGCAAATTTTCATCAATATGAAAGTGATGTTAAATTTAATTTAAATATATCTTTAAAAAACAGTCGTTGAAATATCATTTTACTAGTCATTGGAAAGATCTTGTTGCTAGTTTCTGAAAAGATCATATTTTCGTCCATAATAGTAGGTTCAAAGATACATTTATAAACTTTTTAACATAAATTTTTATGTTATTTTCAAGTCTATGAGACATGGAAACTTGAGACATTTAAATTAAAATAAATAATTCATAGTATAATGGTAACTTAAAAATCATAGCTGGTTTGCATGTGTGGCATTTGATCACAGTAACCACAAAGTCGGAGGTTCAATATGTCCTTTTAGTATTTTCAATCGTTTTTAAACTTTTTAATTTTATGCTTTGGTCCTTCTATGCAACTTTGGAAATATTATATGTCAATTATTAGAAGTTGACTAACATTCTCTAAATTATTTTAATTCTCTGATGTGGGTATAAAGGCTACAAAAATGATCAATTTTCTTAAAACTGAATGTACTATTTCACTATTTATGATAAAAGTATTGTTAAGCCTTTTCACGGTAAGGGGGTCATCAATGCACCCCAAGGGAAAATATCGAGTATTATTCCATAATGTCTAATAAATCTTCTAATCATTAGAAAAAAAGATAATTATTCTTTGTATTTTAAGTAGAATACATTCTTTCAAAAACATATACAACTACAAAGGGGTGTGTCTAAGACACATTTTCAATATAGTTATCTATGAAAGTACACTTAATATAATTCATAATGTATAATTTGTATAATGCGAGAGGATGTTTATAAGAAAATTTGTATGTATCCATTTTAGACCAACATGACCATTGTAATCAACTTGAAAGTCTATACTCTCCATAATATTTTTAATCAATGCAAAATTGATGTCAAATTTATCTAGAAAAATAACTTTGAAAAGTAGTTGTTGAAATATTCTATTACTAGCCATTGGACAATCTTGTTACTAGACGTTTAAGAGATCACGCTTATATTAATACTCAATTTAAAAATACATATGTTGTAACCTTTTGACATAGATTTGATTGTTATTTTCAATTTTGTATGGTATTGGAATTTTAGTTATTTAGATTAATATAAATAAACTAAATTGCAAGGTTAGCTGGAGTAGCTCAGTTGGTTAGAGCGTGTGGCTGTTAACCACAAGATCGGAGGTTCAACCCCTCCTTCTAGCGTTTTCTTTCATTATTCAAATATTTAAATTTGTGATGACGTCTTTCCATTGGACTTATAAAATAATCTATCTTAGTTATAGGAAGTTGATTTCAATTAGAAAAATTATATTATTATCAATTTTCTTTTAAGAATTTTCAAGAAAGCCTATTGTAAGTATTTAAATAAATACCGAGTCTACCAATAGCTGCCACAACTACAAAGTGTTTGTCTAGGACTAGTTTTGAATAAAATTATCTAGGCAGGGATATTAGAAATGATTCAGAAACTTCAACTTATTTTAGAAAGATGATATTTGTTAGACGTCTTGTTTGCGTAGCCACTTTGGACCACCATGGAGAGTTTCTTCAACTTGAACTTCAGTTAGGTCCAACGCAAATTTTCATCAATATGAAAGTGATGTTAAATTTAATTTAAATATATCTTTAAAAAACAGTCGTTGAAATATCATTTTACTAGTCATTGGAAAGATCTTGTTGCTAGTTTCTGAAAAGATCATATTTTCGTCCATAATAGTAGGTTCAAAGATACATTTATAAACTTTTTAACATAAATTTTTATGTGATTTTCAAGTCTATGAGACATGGAAACTTGAGACATTTAAATTAAAATAAATAATTCATAGTATAATGGTAACTTAAAAATCATAGCTGGTTTGCATGTGTGGCATTTGATCACAGTAACCACAAAGTCGGAGGTTCAATATGTCCTTTTAGTATTTTCAATCGTTTTTAAACTTTTTAATTTTATGCTTTGGTCCTTCTATGCAACTTTGGAAATATTATATGTCAATTATTAGAAGTTGACTAACATTCTCTAAATTATTTTAATTCTCTGATGTGGGTATAAAGGCTACAAAAATCATCAATTTTCTTAAAACTGAATGTACTATTTCACTATTTATGATAAAAGTATTGTTAAGCCTTTTCACGGTAAGGGGGTCATCAATGCACCCCAAGGGAAAATATCGAGTATTATTCCATAATGTCTAATAAATCTTCTAATCATTAGAAAAAAAGATAATTATTCTTTGTATTTTAAGTAGAATACATTCTTTCAAAAACATATACAACTACAAAGGGGTGTGTCTAAGACACATTTTCAATATAGTTATCTATGAAAGTACACTTAATATAATTCATAATGTATAATTTGTATAATGCGAGAGGATGTTTATAAGAAAATTTGTATGTATCCATTTTAGACCAACATGACCATTGTAATCAACTTGAAAGTCTATACTCTCCATAATATTTTTAATCAATGCAAAATTGATGTCAAATTTATCTAGAAAAATAACTTTGAAAAGTAGTTGTTGAAATATTCTATTACTAGCCATTGGACAATCTTGTTACTAGACGTTTAAGAGATCACGCTTATATTAATACTCAATTTAAAAATACATATGTTGTAACCTTTTGACATAGATTTGATTGTTATTTTCAATTTTGTGTGGTATTGGAATTTTAGTTATTTAGATTAATATAAATAAACTAAATTGCAAGGTTAGCTGGAGTAGCTCAGTTGGTTAGAGCGTGTGGCTGTTAACCACAAGATCGGAGGTTCAACCCCTCCTTCTAGCGTTTTCTTTCATTATTCAAATATTTAAATTTGTGATGACGTCTTTCCATTGGACTTATAAAATAATCTATCTTAGTTATAGGAAGTTGATTTCAATTAGAAAAATTATATTATTATCAATTTTCTTTTAAGAATTTTCAAGAAAGCCTATTGTAAGTATTTAAATAAATACCGAGTCTACCAATAGCTGCCACAACTACAAAGTGTTTGTCTAGGACTAGTTTTGAATAAAATTATCTAGGCAGGGATATTAGAAATGATTCAGAAACTTCAACTTATTTTAGAAAGATGATATTTGTTAGACGTCTTGTTTGCGTAGCCACTTTGGACCACCATGGAGAGTTTCTTCAACTTGAACTTCAGTTAGGTCCAACGCAAATTTTCATCAATATGAAAGTGATGTTAAATTTAATTTAAATATATCTTTAAAAAACAGTCGTTGAAATATCATTTTACTAGTCATTGGAAAGATCTTGTTGCTAGTTTCTGAAAAGATCATATTTTCGTCCATAATAGTAGGTTCAAAGATACATTTATAAACTTTTTAACATAAATTTTTATGTTATTTTCAAGTCTATGAGACATGGAAACTTGAGACATTTAAATTAAAATAAATAATTCATAGTATAATGGTAACTTAAAAATCATAGCTGGTTTGCATGTGTGGCATTTGATCACAGTAACCACAAAGTCGGAGGTTCAATATGTCCTTTTAGTATTTTCAATCGTTTTTAAACTTTTTAATTTTATGCTTTGGTCCTTCTATGCAACTTTGGAAATATTATATGTCAATTATTAGAAGTTGACTAACATTCTCTAAATTATTTTAATTCTCTGATGTGGGTATAAAGGCTACAAAAATCATCAATTTTCTTAAAACTGAATGTACTATTTCACTATTTATGATAAAAGTATTGTTAAGCCTTTTCACGGTAAGGGGGTCATCAATGCACCCCAAGGGAAAATATCGAGTATTATTCCATAATGTCTAATAAATCTTCTAATCATTAGAAAAAAAGATAATTATTCTTTGTATTTTAAGTAGAATACATTCTTTCAAAAACATATACAACTACAAAGGGGTGTGTCTAAGACACATTTTCAATATAGTTATCTATGAAAGTACACTTAATATAATTCATAATGTATAATTTGTATAATGCGAGAGGATGTTTATAAGAAAATTTGTATGTATCCATTTTAGACCAACATGACCATTGTAATCAACTTGAAAGTCTATACTCTCCATAATATTTTTAATCAATGCAAAATTGATGTCAAATTTATCTAGAAAAATAACTTTGAAAAGTAGTTGTTGAAATATTCTATTACTAGCCATTGGACAATCTTGTTACTAGACACTTAAGAGATCACGCTTATATTAATACTCAATTTAAAAATACATATGTTGTAACCTTTTGACATAGATTTGATTGTTATTTTCAATTTTGTGTGGTATTGGAATTTTAGTTATTTAGATTAATATAAATAAACTAAATTGCAAGGTTAGCTGGAGTAGCTCAGTTGGTTAGAGCGTGTGGCTGTTAACCACAAGATCGGAGGTTCAACCCCTCCTTCTAGCGTTTTCTTTCATTATTCAAATATTTAAATTTGTGATGACGTCTTTCCATTGGACTTATAAAATAATCTATGTTAGTTATAGGAAGTTGATTTCAATTAGAAAAATTATATTATTATCAATTTTCTTTTAAGAATTTTCAAGAAAGCCTATTGTAAGTATTTAAATAAATACCGAGTCTACCAATAGCTGCCACAACTACAAAGTGTTTGTCTAGGACTAGTTTTGAATAAAATTATCTAGGTAGGGATATTAGAAATGATTCAGAAACTTCAACTTATTTTTGAAAGATGATATTTGTTAGACGTCTTGTTTGCGTAGCCACTTTGGACCACCATGGAGAGTTTCTTCAACTTGAACTTCAGTTAGGTCCAACGCAAATTTTCATCAATATGAAAGTGATGTTAAATTTAATTTAAATATATCTTTAAAAAACAGTCGTTGAAATATCATTTTACTAGTCATTGGAAAGATCTTGTTGCTAGTTTCTGAAAAGATCATATTTTCGTCCATAATAGTAGGTTCAAAGATACATTTATAAACTTTTTAACATAAATTTTTATGTTATTTTCAAGTCTATGAGACATGGAAACTTGAGACATTTAAATTAAAATAAATAATTCATAGTATAATGGTAACTTAAAAATCATAGCTGGTTTGCATGTGTGGCATTTGATCACAGTTACCACAAAGTCGGAGGTTCAATATGTCCTTTTAGTATTTTCAATCGTTTTTAAACTTTTTAATTTTATGCTTTGGTCCTTCTATGCAACTTTGGAAATATTATATGTCAATTATTAGAAGTTGACTAACATTCTCTAAATTATTTTAATTCTCTGATGTGGGTATAAAGGCTACAAAAATCATCAATTTTCTTAAAACTGAATGTACTATTTCACTATTTATGATAAAAGTATTGTTAAGCCTTTTCACGGTAAGGGGGTCATCAATGCACCCCAAGGGAAAATATCGAGTATTATTCCATAATGTCTAATAAATCTTCTAATCATTAGAAAAAAAGATAATTATTCTTTGTATTTTAAGTAGAATACATTCTTTCAAAAACATATACAACTACAAAGGGGTGTGTCTAAGACACATTTTCAATATAGTTATCTATGAAAGTACACTTAATATAATTCATAATGTATAATTTGTATAATGCGAGAGGATGTTTATAAGAAAATTTGTATGTATCCATTTTAGACCAACATGACCATTGTAATCAACTTGAAAGTCTATACTCTCCATAATATTTTTAATCAATGCAAAATTGATGTCAAATTTATCTAGAAAAATAACTTTGAAAAGTAGTTGTTGAAATATTCTATTACTAGCCATTGGACAATCTTGTTACTAGACGTTTAAGAGATCACGCTTATATTAATACTCAATTTAAAAATACATATGTTGTAACCTTTTGACATAGATTTGATTGTTATTTTCAATTTTGTGTGGTATTGGAATTTTAGTTATTTAGATTAATATAAATAAACTAAATTGCAAGGTTAGCTGGAGTAGCTCAGTTGGTTAGAGCGTGTGGCTGTTAACCACAAGATCGGAGGTTCAACCCCTCCTTCTAGCGTTTTCTTTCATTATTCAAATATTTAAATTTGTGATGACGTCTTTCCATTGGACTTATAAAATAATCTATCTTAGTTATAGGAAGTTGATTTCAATTAGAAAAATTATATTATTATCAATTTTCTTTTAAGAATTTTCAAGAAAGCCTATTGTAAGTATTTAAATAAATACCGAGTCTACCAATAGCTGCCACAACTACAAAGTGTTTGTCTAGGACTAGTTTTGAATAAAATTATCTAGGTAGGGATATTAGAAATGATTCAGAAACTTCAACTTATTTTTGAAAGATGATATTTGTTAGACGTCTTGTTTGCGTAGCCACTTTGGACCACCATGGAGAGTTTCTTCAACTTGAACTTCAGTTAGGTCCAACGCAAATTTTCATCAATATGAAAGTGATGTTAAATTTAATTTAAATATATCTTTAAAAAACAGTCGTTGAAATATCATTTTACTAGTCATTGGAAAGATCTTGTTGCTAGTTTCTGAAAAGATCATATTTTCGTCCATAATAGTAGGTTCAAAGATACATTTATAAACTTTTTAACATAAATTTTTATGTTATTTTCAAGTCTATGAGACATGGAAACTTGAGACATTTAAATTAAAATAAATAATTCATAGTATAATGGTAACTTAAAAATCATAGCTGGTTTGCATGTGTGGCATTTGATCACAGTTACCACAAAGTCGGAGGTTCAATATGTCCTTTTAGTATTTTCAATCGTTTTTAAACTTTTTAATTTTATGCTTTGGTCCTTCTATGCAACTTTGGAAATATTATATGTCAATTGTTAGAAGTTGACTAACATTCTCTAAATTATTTTAATTCTCTGATGTGGGTATAAAGGCTACAAAAATCATCAATTTTCTTAAAACTGAATGTACTATTTCACTATTTATGATAAAAGTATTGTTAAGCCTTTTCACGGTAAGGGGGTCATCAATGCACCCCAAGGGAAAATATCGAGTATTATTCCATAATGTCTAATAAATCTTCTAATCATTAGAAAAAAAGATAATTATTCTTTGTATTTTAAGTAGAATACATTCTTTCAAAAACATATACAACTACAAAGGGGTGTGTCTAAGACACATTTTCAATATAGTTATCTATGAAAGTACACTTAATATAATTCATAATGTATAATTTGTATAATGCGAGAGGATGTTTATAAGAAAATTTGTATGTATCCATTTTAGACCAACATGACCATTGTAATCAACTTGAAAGTCTATACTCTCCATAATATTTTTAATCAATGCAAAATTGATGTCAAATTTATCTAGAAAAATAACTTTGAAAAGTAGTTGTTGAAATATTCTATTACTAGCCATTGGACAATCTTGTTACTAGACGTTTAAGAGATCACGCTTATATTAATACTCAATTTAAAAATACATATGTTGTAACCTTTTGACATAGATTTGATTGTTATTTTCAATTTTGTGTGGTATTGGAATTTTAGTTATTTAGATTAATATAAATAAACTAAATTGCAAGGTTAGCTGGAGTAGCTCAGTTGGTTAGAGCGTGTGGCTGTTAACCACAAGATCGGAGGTTCAACCCCTCCTTCTAGCGTTTTCTTTCATTATTCAAATATTTAAATTTGTGATGACGTCTTTCCATTGGACTTATAAAATAATCTATCTTAGTTATAGGAAGTTGATTTCAATTAGAAAAATTATATTATTATCAATTTTCTTTTAAGAATTTTCAAGAAAGCCTATTGTAAGTATTTAAATAAATACCGAGTCTACCAATAGCTGCCACAACTACAAAGTGTTTGTCTAGGACTAGTTTTGAATAAAATTATCTAGGTAGGGATATTAGAAATGATTCAGAAACTTCAACTTATTTTTGAAAGATGATATTTGTTAGACGTCTTGTTTGCGTTGCCACTTTGGACCACCATGGAGAGTTTCTTCAACTTGAACTTCAGTTAGGTCCAACGCAAATTTTCATCAATATGAAAGTGATGTTAAATTTAATTTAAATATATCTTTAAAAAATAGTCGTTGAAATATCATTTTACTAGTCATTGGAAAGATCTTGTTGCTAGTTTCTGAAAAGATCATATTTTCGTCCATAATAGTAGGTTCAAAGATACATTTATAAACTTTTTAACATAAATTTTTATGTTATTTTCAAGTCTATGAGACATGGAAACTTGAGACATTTAAATTAAAATAAATAATTCATAGTATAATGGTAACTTAAATATCATAGCTGGTTTGCATGTTTGGCATTTGATCACAGTAACCACAAAGTCGGAGGTTCAATATGTCCTTTTAGTGTTTTCAATCGTTTTTGAACTTTTTAATTTTATGCTTTGGTCCTTCTATGCAACTTTGGAAATATTATATGTCAATTATTAGAAGTTGACTAACATTCTCTAAATTATTTTAATTCTCTGATGTGGGTATAAAGGCTACAAAAATCATCAATTTTCTTAAAACTGCATGTACTATTTCATTATTTATGATAAAAGTATTGTTAAGCCTTTTCACGGTAAGGGGGTCATCAATGCACCCCAAGGGAAAATATCGAGTATTATTCCATAATGTCTAATAAATCTTCTAATCATTAGAAAAAAAGATCATTATTCTTTGTATTTTAAGTAGAATACATTCTTTCAAAAACATATACAACTACAATGGGGTGTGTCTAAGACACATTTTCAATATAGTTATCTATGAAAGTACACTTAATATAATTCATAATGTATAATTTGTATAATGCGAGAGGATGTTTATAAGAAAATTTGTATGTATCCATTTTAGACCAACATGACCATTGTAATCAACTTGAAAGTCTATACTCTCCATAATATTTTTAATCAATGCAAAATTGATGTCAAATTTATCTAGAAAAATAACTTTGAAAAGTAGTTGTTGAAATATTCTATTACTAGCCATTGGACAATCTTGTTACTAGACGTTTAAGAGATCACGCTTATATTAATACTCAATTTAAAAATACATATGTTGTAACCTTTTGACATAGATTTGATTGTTATTTTCAATTTTGTGTGGTATTGGAATTTTAGTTATTTAGATTAATATAAATAAACTTAATTGCAAGGTTAGCTGGAGTAGCTCAGTTGGTTAGAGCGTGTGGCTGTTAACCACAAGATCGGAGGTTCAACCCCTCCTTCTAGCGTTTTCTTTCATTATTCAAATATTTAAATTTGTGATGACGTCTTTCCATTGGACTTATAAAATAATCTATCTTAGTTATAGGAAGTTGATTTCAATTAGAAAAATTATATTATTATCAATTTTCTTTTAAGAATTTTCAAGAAAGCCTATTGTAAGTATTTAAATAAATACCGAGTCTACCAATAGCTGCCACAACTACAAAGTGTTTGTCTAGGACTAGTTTTGAATAAAATTATCTAGGTAGGGATATTAGAAATGATTCAGAAACTTCAACTTATTTTTGAAAGATGATATTTGTTAGACGTCTTGTTTGCGTAGCCACTTTGGACCACCATGGAGAGTTTCTTCAACTTGAACTTCAGTTAGGTCCAACGCAAATTTTCATCAATATGAAAGTGATGTTAAATTTAATTTAAATATATCTTTAAAAAATAGTCGTTGAAATATCATTTTACTAGTCATTGGAAAGATCTTGTTGCTAGTTTCTGAAAAGATCATATTTTCGTCCATAATAGTAGGTTCAAAGATACATTTATAAACTTTTTAACATAAATTTTTATGTTATTTTCAAGTCTATGAGACATGGAAACTTGAGACATTTAAATTAAAATAAATAATTCATAGTATAATGGTAACTTAAATATCATAGCTGGTTTGCATGTTTGGCATTTGATCACAGTAACCACAAAGTCGGAGGTTCAATATGTCCTTTTAGTGTTTTCAATCGTTTTTGAACTTTTTAATTTTATGCTTTGGTCCTTCTATGCAACTTTGGAAATATTATATGTCAATTATTAGAAGTTGACTAACATTCTCTAAATTATTTTAATTCTCTGATGTGGGTATAAAGGCTACAAAAATCATCAATTTTCTTAAAACTGCATGTACTATTTCATTATTTATGATAAAAGTATTGTTAAGCCTTTTCACGGTAAGGGGGTCATCAATGCACCCCAAGGGAAAATATCGAGTATTATTCCATAATGTCTAATAAATCTTCTAATCATTAGAAAAAAAGATCATTATTCTTTGTATTTTAAGTAGAATACATTCTTTCAAAAACATATACAACTACAATGGGGTGTGTCTAAGACACATTTTCAATATAGTTATCTATGAAAGTACACTTAATATAATTCATAATGTATAATTTGTATAATGCGAGAGGATATTTATAAGAAAATTTGTATGTATCCATTTTAGACCAACATGAGCATTGTAATCAACTTGAAAGTCTATACTCTCCATAATATTTATAATCAATGCAAAATTGATGTCAAATTTATCTAGAAAAATAACTTTGAAAAGTAGTTGTTGAAATATTCTATTACTAGCCATTGGACAATCTTGTTACTAGACGTTTAAGAGATCACGCTTATATTAATACTCAATTTAAAAATACATATGTTGTAACCTTTTGACATAGATTTGATTGTTATTTTCAATTTTGTGTGGTATTGGAATTTTAGTTATTTAGATTAATATAAATAAACTAAATTGCAAGGTTAGCTGGAGTAGCTCAGTTGGTTAGAGCGTGTGGCTGTTAACCACAAGATCGGAGGTTCAACCCCTCCTTCTAGCGTTTTCTTTCATTATTCAAATATTTAAATTTGTGATGACGTCTTTCCATTGGACTTATAAAATAATCTATCTTAGTTATAGGAAGTTGATTTCAATTAGAAAAATTATATTATTATCAATTTTCTTTTAAGAATTTTCAAGAAAGCCTATTGTAAGTATTTAAATAAATACCGAGTCTACCAATAGCTGCCACAACTACAAAGTGTTTGTCTAGGACTAGTTTTGAATAAAATTATCTAGGTAGGGATATTAGAAATGATTCAGAAACTTCAACTTATTTTTGAAAGATGATATTTGTTAGACGTCTTGTTTGCGTAGCCACTTTGGACCACCATGGAGAGTTTCTTCAACTTGAACTTCAGTTAGGTCCAACGCAAATTTTCATCAATATGAAAGTGATGTTAAATTTAATTTAAATATATCTTTAAAAAATAGTCGTTGAAATATCATTTTACTAGTCATTGGAAAGATCTTGTTGCTAGTTTATGAAAAGATCATATTTTCGTCCATAATAGTAGGTTCAAAGATACATTTATAAACTTTTTAACATAAATTTTTATGTTATTTTCAAGTCTATGAGACATGGAAACTTGAGACATTTAAATTAAAATAAATAATTCATAGTATAATGGTAACTTAAAAATCATAGCTGGTTTACATGTGTGGAATTTGATCACAGTAACCACAAAGTCGGAGGTTCGATATGTTCTTTTAGTGTTTTCAATCGTTTTTAAACTTTTTAATATTATGCTTTGGTCCTTCTATACAACTTTGGAAATATTATATGTCAATTATTAGAAGTTGACTAACATTCTCTAAATTATTTTAATTCTCTGATGTGGGTATAAAGGCTACAAAAATCATCAATTTTCTTAAAACTGCATGTACTATTTCATTATTTATGATAAAAGTATTGTTAAGCCTTTTCACGGTAAGGGGGTCATCAATGCACCCCAAGGGAAAATATCGAGTATTATTCCATAATGTCTAATAAATCTTTTAATCATTAGAAAAAAAGATCATTATTCTTTGTATTTTAAGTAGAATACATTCTTTCAAAAACATATACAACTACAATGGGGTGTGTCTAAGACACATTTTTAATATAGTTATCTATGAAAGTACACTTAATATAATTCATAATGTATAATTTGTATAATGCGAGAGGATATTTATAAGAAAATTTGTATGTATCCATTTTAGACCAACATGAGCATTGCAATCAACTTGAAAGTCTATACTCTCCATAATATTTATAATCAATGCAAAATTGATGTCAAATTTATCTAGAAAAATAACTTTGAAAAGTAGTTGTTGAAATATTCTATTACTAGCCATTGGACAATCTTGTTACTAGACGTTTAAGAGATCACGCTTATATTAATACTCAATTTAAAAATACATATGTTGTAACCTTTTGACATAGATTTGATTGTTATTTTCAATTTTGTGTGGTATTGGAATTTTAGTTATTTAGATTAATATAAATAAACTAAATTGCAAGGTTAGCTGGAGTAGCTCAGTTGGTTAGAGCGTGTGGCTGTTAACCACAAGATCGGAGGTTCAACCCCTCCTTCTAGCGTTTTCTTTCATTATTCAAATATTTAAATTTGTGATGACGTCTTTCCATTGGACTTATAAAATAATCTATCTTAGTTATAGGAAGTTGATTTCAATTAGAAAAATTATATTATTATCAATTTTCTTTTAAGAATTTTCAAGAAAGCCTATTGTAAGTATTTAAATAAATACCGAGTCTACCAATAGCTGCCACAACTACAAAGTGTTTGTCTAGGACTAGTTTTGAATAAAATTATCTAGGTAGGGATATTAGAAATGATTCAGAAACTTCAACTTATTTTTGAAAGATGATATTTGTTAGACGTCTTGTTTGCGTAGCCACTTTGGACCACCATGGAGAGTTTCTTCAACTTGAACTTCAGTTAGGTCCAACGCAAATTTTCATCAATATGAAAGTGATGTTAAATTTAATTTAAATATATCTTTAAAAAATAGTCGTTGAAATATCATTTTACTAGTCATTGGAAAGATCTTGTTGCTAGTTTCTGAAAAGATCATATTTTCGTCCATAATAGTAGGTTCAAAGATACATTTATAAACTTTTTAACATAAATTTTTATGTTATTTTCAAGTCTATGAGACATGGAAACTTGAGACATTTAAATTAAAATAAATAATTCATAGTATAATGGTAACTTAAATATCATAGCTGGTTTGCATGTTTGGCATTTGATCACAGTAACCACAAAGTCGGAGGTTCAATATGTCCTGTTAGTGTTTTCAATCGTTTTTGAACTTTTTAATTTTATGCTTTGGTCCTTCTATGCAACTTTGGAAATATTATATGTCAATTATTAGAAGTTGACTAACATTCTCTAAATTATTTTAATTCTCTGATGTGGGTATAAAGGCTACAAAAATCATCAATTTTCTTAAAACTGCATGTACTATTTCATTATTTATGATAAAAGTATTGTTAAGCCTTTTCACGGTAAGGGGGTCATCAATGCACCCCAAGGGAAAATATCGAGTATTATTCCATAATGTCTAATAAATCTTCTAATCATTAGAAAAAAAGATCATTATTCTTTGTATTTTAAGTAGAATACATTCTTTCAAAAACATATACAACTACAATGGGGTGTGTCTAAGACACATTTTCAATATAGTTATCTATGAAAGTACACTTAATATAATTCATAATGTATAATTTGTATAATGCGAGAGGATATTTATAAGAAAATTTGTATGTATCCATTTTAGACCAACATGAGCATTGTAATCAACTTGAAAGTCTATACTCTCCATAATATTTATAATCAATGCAAAATTGATGTCAAATTTATCTAGAAAAATAACTTTGAAAAGTAGTTGTTGAAATATTCTATTACTAGCCATTGGACAATCTTGTTACTAGACGTTTAAGAGATCACGCTTATATTAATACTCAATTTAAAAATACATATGTTGTAACCTTTTGACATAGATTTGATTGTTATTTTCAATTTTGTGTGGTATTGGAATTTTAGTTATTTAGATTAATATAAATAAACTAAATTGCAAGGTTAGCTGGAGTAGCTCAGTTGGTTAGAGCGTGTGGCTGTTAACCACAAGATCGGAGGTTCAACCCCTCCTTCTAGCGTTTTCTTTCATTATTCAAATATTTAAATTTGTGATGACGTCTTTCCATTGGACTTATAAAATAATCTATCTTAGTTATAGGAAGTTGATTTCAATTAGAAAAATTATATTATTATCAATTTTCTTTTAAGAATTTTCAAGAAAGCCTATTGTAAGTATTTAAATAAATACCGAGTCTACCAATAGCTGCCACAACTACAAAGTGTTTGTCTAGGACTAGTTTTGAATAAAATTATCTAGGTAGGGATATTAGAAATGATTCAGAAACTTCAACTTATTTTTGAAAGATGATATTTGTTAGACGTCTTGTTTGCGTAGCCACTTTGGACCACCATGGAGAGTTTCTTCAACTTGAACTTCAGTTAGGTCCAACGCAAATTTTCATCAATATGAAAGTGATGTTAAATTTAATTTAAATATATCTTTAAAAAATAGTCGTTGAAATATCATTTTACTAGTCATTGGAAAGATCTTGTTGCTAGTTTCTGAAAAGATCATATTTTCGTCCATAATAGTAGGTTCAAAGATACATTTATAAACTTTTTAACATAAATTTTTATGTTATTTTCAAGTCTATGAGACATGGAAACTTGAGACATTTAAATTAAAATAAATAATTCATAGTATAATGGTAACTTAAATATCATAGCTGGTTTGCATGTTTGGCATTTGATCACAGTAACCACAAAGTCGGAGGTTCAATATGTCCTGTTAGTGTTTTCAATCGTTTTTGAACTTTTTAATTTTATGCTTTGGTCCTTCTATGCAACTTTGGAAATATTATATGTCAATTATTAGAAGTTGACTAACATTCTCTAAATTATTTTAATTCTCTGATGTGGGTATAAAGGCTACAAAAATCATCAATTTTCTTAAAACTGCATGTACTATTTCATTATTTATGATAAAAGTATTGTTAAGCCTTTTCACGGTAAGGGGGTCATCAATGCACCCCAAGGGAAAATATCGAGTATTATTCCATAATGTCTAATAAATCTTCTAATCATTAGAAAAAAAGATCATTATTCTTTGTATTTTAAGTAGAATACATTCTTTCAAAAACATATACAACTACAATGGGGTGTGTCTAAGACACATTTTCAATATAGTTATCTATGAAAGTACACTTAATATAATTCATAATGTATAATTTGTATAATGCGAGAGGATATTTATAAGAAAATTTGTATGTATCCATTTTAGACCAACATGAGCATTGTAATCAACTTGAAAGTCTATACTCTCCATAATATTTATAATCAATGCAAAATTGATGTCAAATTTATCTAGAAAAATAACTTTGAAAAGTAGTTGTTGAAATATTCTATTACTAGCCATTGGACAATCTTGTTACTAGACGTTTAAGAGATCACGCTTATATTAATACTCAATTTAAAAATACATATGTTGTAACCTTTTGACATAGATTTGATTGTTATTTTCAATTTTGTGTGGTATTGGAATTTTAGTTATTTAGATTAATATAAATAAACTAAATTGCAAGGTTAGCTGGAGTAGCTCAGTTGGTTAGAGCGTGTGGCTGTTAACCACAAGATCGGAGGTTCAACCCCTCCTTCTAGCGTTTTCTTTCATTATTCAAATATTTAAATTTGTGATGACGTCTTTCCATTGGATTTATAAAATAATCTATCTTAGTTATAGGAAGTTGATTACAATTAGTAAAATTATATTATTATCAATTTTCTTTTAAGAATTTTCAAGAAAGCCTATTGTAAGTATTTAAATAAATACCGAGTCTACCAATAGCTACCACAACTACAAAGTGTTTGTCTAGGACTAGTTTTGAATAAAATTATCTAGGCAGGGATATTAGAAATGATTCAGAAACTTCAACTTATTTTTGAAAGATGATATTTGTTAGACGTCTTGTTTGCGTAGCCACTTTGGACCACCATGGAGAGTTTCTTCAACTTGAACTTCAGTTAGGTCCAACGCAAATTTTCATCAATATGAAAGTGATGTTAAATTTAATTTAAATATATCTTTAAAAAACAGTCGTTGAAATATCATTTTACTAGTCATTGGAAAGATCTTGTTGCTAGTTTCTGAAAAGATCATATTTTCGTCCATAATAGTAGGTTCAAAGATACATTTATAAACTTTTTAGCATAAATTTTTATGTTATTTTCAAGTCTATGAGACATGGAAACTTGAGACATTTAAATTAAAATAAATAATTCATAGTATAATGGTAACTTAAAAATCATAACTAGTTTGCATGTGTGGCATTTGATCACAGTAACCACAAAGTCGGAGGTTCAATATGTCCTTTTAGTATTTTCAATCGTTTTTAAACTTTTTAATTTTATGCTTTGGTCCTTCTATGCAACTTTGGAAATATTATATGTCAATTATTAGAAGTTGACTAACATTCTCTAAATTATTTTAATTCTCTGATGTGGGTATAAAGGCTACAAAAATCATCAATTTTCTTAAAACTGAATGTACTATTTCATTATTTATGATAAAAGTATTGTTAAGCCTTTTCACGGTAAGGGGGTCATCAATGCACCCCAAGGGAAAATATCGAGTATTATTCCATAATGTCTAATAAATCTTCTAATCATTAGAAAAAAAGATCATTATTCTTTGTATTTTAAGTAGAATACATTCTTTCAAAAACATATACAACTACAATGGGGTGTGTCTAAGACACATTTTTAATATAGTTATCTATGAAAGTACACTTAATATAATTCATAATGTATAATTTGTATAATGCGAGAGGATATTTATAAGAAAATTTGTATGTATCCATTTTAGACCAACATGAGCATTGTAATCAACTTGAAAGTCTATACTCTCCATAATATTTATAATCCATGCAAAATTGATGTCAAATTTATCTAGAAAAATAACTTTGAAAAGTAGTTGTTGAAATATTCTATTACTAGCCATTGGACAATCTTATTACTAGACGTTTAAGAGATCACGCTTATATTAATACTCAATTTAAAAATACATATGTTGTAACCTTTTGACATAGATTTGATTGTTATTTTCAATTTTGTGGTGTATTGGAATTTTAGTTATTTAGATTAATATAAATAAACTAAATTGCAAGGTTAGCTGGAGTAGCTCAGTTGGTTAGAGCGTGTGGCTGTTAACCACAAGATCGGAGGTTCAACCCCTCCTTCTAGCGTTTTCTTTCATTATTCAAATATTTAAATTTGTGATGACGTCTTTCCATTGGATTTATAAAATAATCTATCTTAGTTATAGGAAGTTGATTACAATTAGTAAAATTATATTATTATCAATTTTCTTTTAAGAATTTTCAAGAAAGCCTATTGTAAGTATTTAAATAAATACCGAGTCTACCAATAGCTGCCACAACTACAAAGTGTTTGTCTAGGACTAGTTTTGAATAAAATTATCTAGGCAGGGATATTAGAAATGATTCAGAAACTTCAACTTATTTTTGAAAGATGATATTTGTTAGACGTCTTGTTTGCGTAGCCCCTTTGGACCACCATGGAGAGTTTCTTCAACTTGAACTTCAGTTAGGTCCAACGCAAATTTTCATCAATATGAATGTGATGTTAAATTTAATTTAAATATATCTTTAAAAAACAGTCGTTGAAATATCATTTTACTAGTCATTGGAAAGATCTTGTTGCTAGTTTCTGAAAAGATCATATTTTCGTCCATAATAGTAGGTTCAAAGATACATTTATAAACTTTTTAACATAAATTTTTATGTTATTTTCAAGTCTATGAGACATGGAAACTTGAGACATTTAAATTAAAATAAATAATTCATAGTATAATGGTAACTTAAAAATCATAGCTGGTTTGCATGTGTGGCATTTGATCACAGTAACCACAAAGTCGGAGGTTCAATATGTCCTTTTAGTATTTTCAATCGTTTTTAAACTTTTTAATTTTATGCTTTGGTCCTTCTATGCAACTTTGGAAATATTATATGTCAATTATTAGAAGTTGACTAACATTCTCTAAATTATTTTAATTCTCTGATGTGGGTATAAAGGCTACAAAAATCATCAATTTTCTTAAAACTGAATGTACTATTTCACTATTTATGATAAAAGTATTGTTAAGCCTTTTCACGGTAAGGGGGTCATCAATGCACCCCAAGGGAAAATATCGAGTATTATTCCATAATGTCTAATAAATCTTCTAATCATTAGAAAAAAAGATAATTATTCTTTGTATTTTAAGTAGAATACATTCTTTCAAAAACATATACAACTACAAAGGGGTGTGTCTAAGACACATTTTCAATATAGTTATCTATGAAAGTACACTTAATATAATTCATAATGTATAATTTGTATAATGCGAGAGGATGTTTATAAGAAAATTTGTATGTATCCATTTTAGACCAACATGACCATTGTAATCAACTTGAAAGTCTATACTCTCCATAATATTTTTAATCAATGCAAAATTGATGTCAAATTTATCTAGAAAAATAACTTTGAAAAGTAGTTGTTGAAATATTCTATTACTAGCCATTGGACAATCTTGTTACTAGACGTTTAAGAGATCACGCTTATATTAATACTCAATTTAAAAATACATATGTTGTAACCTTTTGACATAGATTTGATTGTTATTTTCAATTTTGTGTGGTATTGGAATTTTAGTTATTTAGATTAATATAAATAAACTAAATTGCAAGGTTAGCTGGAGTAGCTTAGTTGGTTAGAGCGTGTGGCTGTTAACCACAAGATCGGAGGTTCAACCCCTCCTTCTAGCGTTTTCTTTCATTATTCAAATATTTAAATTTGTGATGACGTCTTTCCATTGGACTTATAAAATAATCTATCTTAGTTATAGGAAGTTGATTTCAATTAGAAAAATTATATTATTATCAATTTTCTTTTAAGAATTTTCAAGAAAGCCTATTGTAAGTATTTAAATAAATACCGAGTCTACCAATAGCTGCCACAACTACAAAGTGTTTGTCTAGGACTAGTTTTGAATAAAATTATCTAGGTAGGGATATTAGAAATGATTCAGAAACTTCAACTTATTTTTGAAAGATGATATTTGTTAGACGTCTTGTTTGCGTAGCCACTTTGGACCACCATGGAGAGTTTCTTCAACTTGAACTTCAGTTAGGTCCAACGCAAATTTTCATCAATATGAAAGTGATGTTAAATTTAATTTAAATATATCTTTAAAAAATAGTCGTTGAAATATCATTTTACTAGTCATTGGAAAGATCTTGTTGCTAGTTTCTGAAAAGATCATATTTTCGTCCATAATAGTAGGTTCAAAGATACATTTATAAACTTTTTAACATAAATTTTTATGTTATTTTCAAGTCTATGAGACATGGAAACTTGAGACATTTAAATTAAAATAAATAATTCATAGTATAATGGTAACTTAAATATCATAGCTGGTTTGCATGTTTGGCATTTGATCACAGTAACCACAAAGTCGGAGGTTCAATATGTCCTGTTAGTGTTTTCAATCGTTTTTGAACTTTTTAATTTTATGCTTTGGTCCTTCTATGCAACATTGGAAATATTATATGTCAATTATTAGAAGTTGACTAACATTCTCTAAATTATTTTAATTCTCTGATGTGGGTATAAAGGCTACAAAAATCATCAATTTTCTTAAAACTGCATGTACTATTTCATTATTTATGATAAAAGTATTGTTAAGCTTTTTCACGGTAAGGGGGTCATCAATGCACCCCAAGGGAAAATATCGAGTATTATTCCATAATGTCTAATAAATCTTCTAATCATTAGAAAAAAAGATCATTATTCTTTGTATTTTAAGTAGAATACATTCTTTCAAAAACATATACAACTACAATGGGGTGTGTCTAAGACACATTTTCAATATAGTTATCTATGAAAGTACACTTAATATAATTCATAATGTATAATTTGTATAATGCGAGAGGATATTTATAAGAAAATTTGTATGTATCCATTTTAGACCAACATGAGCATTGTAATCAACTTGAAAGTCTATACTCTCCATAATATTTATAATCAATGCAAAATTGATGTCAAATTTATCTAGAAAAATAACTTTGAAAAGTAGTTGTTGAAATATTCTATTACTAGCCATTGGACAATCTTGTTACTAGACGTTTAAGAGATCACGCTTATATTAATACTCAATTTAAAAATACATATGTTGTAACCTTTTGACATAGATTTGATTGTTATTTTCAATTTTGTGTGGTATTGGAATTTTAGTTATTTAGATTAATATAAATAAACTAAATTGCAAGGTTAGCTGGAGTAGCTCAGTTGGTTAGAGCGTGTGGCTGTTAACCACAAGATCGGAGGTTCAACCCCTCCTTCTAGCGTTTTCTTTCATTACTCAAATATTTAAATTTGTGATGACGTCTTTCCATTGGATTTATAAAATAATCTATCTTAGTTATAGGAAGTTGATTACAATTAGTAAAATTATATTATTATCAATTTTCTTTTAAGAATTTTCAAGAAAGCCTATTGTAAGTATTTAAATAAATACCGAGTCTACCAATAGCTGCCACAACTACAAAGTGTTTGTCTAGGACTAGTTTTGAATAAAATTATCTAGGCAGGGATATTAGAAATGATTCAGAAACTTCAACTTATTTTTGAAAGATGATATTTGTTAGACGTCTTGTTTGCGTAGCCACTTTGGACCACCATGGAGAGTTTCTTCAACTTGAACTTCAGTTAGGTCCAACGCAAATTTTCATCAATATGAAAGTGATGTTAAATTTAATTTAAATATATCTTTAAAAAACAGTCGTTGAAATATCATTTTACTAGTCATTGGAAAGATCTTGTTGCTAGTTTCTGAAAAGATCATATTTTCGTCCATAATAGTAGGTTCAAAGATACATTTATAAACTTTTTAACATAAATTTTTATGTTATTTTCAAGTCTATGAGACATGGAAACTTGAGACATTTAAATTAAAATAAATAATTCATAGTATAATGGTAACTTAAAAATCATAACTGGTTTGCATGTGTGGCATTTGATCACAGTAACCACAAAGTCGGAGGTTCAATATGTCCTTTTAGTATTTTCAATCGTTTTTAAACTTTTTAATTTTATGCTTTGGTCCTTCTATGCAACTTTGGAAATATTATATGTCAATTATTAGAAGTTGACTAACATTCTCTAAATTATTTTAATTCTCTGATGTGGGTATAAAGGCTACAAAAATCATCAATTTTCTTAAAACTGAATGTACTATTTCACTATTTATGATAAAAGTATTGTTAAGCCTTTTCACGGTAAGGGGGTCATCAATGCACCCCAAGGGAAAATATCGAGTATTATTCCATAATGTCTAATAAATCTTCTAATCATTAGAAAAAAAGATAATTATTCTTTGTATTTTAAGTAGAATACATTCTTTCAAAAACATATACAACTACAAAGGGGTGTGTCTAAGACACATTTTCAATATAGTTATCTATGAAAGTACACTTAATATAATTTATAATGTATAATTTGTATAATGCGAGAGGATGTTTATAAGAAAATTTGTATGTATCCATTTTAGACCAACATGACCATTGTAATCAACTTGAAAGTCTATACTCTCCATAATATTTTTAATCAATGCAAAATTGATGTCAAATTTATCTAGAAAAACAACTTTGAAAAGTAGTTGTTGAAATATTCTATTACTAGCCATTGGACAATCTTGTTACTAGACGTTTAAAAGATCACACTTATATTAATACTCAATTTAAAAATACATATGTTGTAACCTTTTGACATAGATTTGATTGTTATTTTCAATTTTGTGTGGTATTGGAATTTTAGTTATTTAGATTAATATAAATAAACTTAATTGCAAGGTTAGCTGGAGTAGCTCAGTTGGTTAGAGCGTGTGGCTGTTAACCACAAGGTCGGAGGTTCAACCCCTCCTTCTAGCGTTTTCTTTCATTATTTAAATATTTAAATTTGTGATGACGTCTTTCCATTGGACTTATAAAATAATCTATATTAATTATAGGAAGTTGATTACAATTAGAAAAATTATATTATTATCAATTTTCTTTTAAGAATTTTCAAGAAAGCCTATTGTAAGTATTTAAATAAATACGGAGTCTACCAATAGCTGCCACAACTACAAAGTGTTTGTCTAGGACTAGTTTTGAATAAAATTATCTAGGTAGGGATATTAGAAATGATTCAGAAACTTCAACTTATTTTTGAAAGATGATATTTGTTAGACGTCTTGTTTGCGTAGCCACTTTGGACCACCATGGAGAGTTTCTTCAACTTGAACTTCAGTTAGGTCCAACGCAAATTTTCATCAATATGAAAGTGATGTTAAATTTAATTTAAATATATCTTTAAAAAACAGTCGTTGAAATATCATTTTACTAGTCATTGGAAAGATCTTGTTGCTAGTTTCTGAAAAGATCATATTTTCGTCCATAATAGTAGGTTCAAAGATACATTTATAAACTTTTTAACATAAATTTTTATGTTATTTTCAAGTCTATGAGACATGGAAACTTGAGACATTTAAATTAAAATAAATAATTCATAGTATAATGGTAACTTAAAAATCATAGCTGGTTTGCATGTGTGGCATTTGATCACAGTAACCACAAAGTCGGAGGTTCAATATGTCCTTTTAGTATTTTCAATCGTTTTTAAACTTTTTAATTTTATGCTTTTGTCCTTCTATGCAACTTTGGAAATATTATATGTCAATTATTAGAAGTTGACTAACATTCTCTAAATTATTTTAATTCTCTGATGTGGGTATAAAGGCTACAAAAATCATCAATTTTCTTAAAACTGAATGTACTATTTCACTATTTATGATAAAAGTATTGTTAAGCCTTTTCACGGTAAGGGGGTCATCAATGCACCCCAAGGGAAAATATCGAGTATTATTCCATAATGTCTAATAAATCTTCTAATCATTAGAAAAAAAGATAATTATTCTTTGTATTTTAAGTAGAATACATTCTTTCAAAAACATATACAACTACAAAGGGGTGTGTCTAAGACACATTTTCAATATAGTTATCTATGAAAGTACACTTAATATAATTCATAATGTATAATTTGTATAATGCGAGAGGATGTTTATAAGAAAATTTGTATGTATCCATTTTAGACCAACATGACCATTGTAATCAACTTGAAAGTCTATACTCTCCATAATATTTTTAATCAATGCAAAATTGATGTCAAATTTATCTAGAAAAATAACTTTGAAAAGTAGTTGTTGAAATATTCTATTACTAGCCATTGGACAATCTTGTTACTAGACGTTTAAGAGATCACGCTTATATTAATACTCAATTTAAAAATACATATGTTGTAACCTTTTGACATAGATTTGATTGTTATTTTCAATTTTGTGTGGTATTGGAATTTTAGTTATTTAGATTAATATAAATAAACTAAATTGCAAGGTTAGCTGGAGTAGCTCAGTTGGTTAGAGCGTGTGGCTGTTAACCACAAGATCGGAGGTTCAACCCCTCCTTCTAGCGTTTTCTTTCATTATTCAAATATTTAAATTTGTGATGACGTCTTTCCATTGGACTTATAAAATAATCTATCTTAGTTATAGGAAGTTGATTTCAATTAGAAAAATTATATTATTATCAATTTTCTTTTAAGAATTTTCAAGAAAGCCTATTGTAAGTATTTAAATAAATACCGAGTCTACCAATAGCTGCCACAACTACAAAGTGTTTGTCTAGGACTAGTTTTAAATAAAATTATCTAGGTAGGGATATTAGAAATGATTCAGAAACTTCAACTTATTTTTGAAAGATGATATTTGTTAGACGTCTTGTTTGCGTAGCCACTTTGGACCACCATGGAGAGTTTCTTCAACTTGAACTTCAGTTAGGTCCAACGCAAATTTTCATCAATATGAAAGTGATGTTAAATTTAATTTAAATATATCTTTAAAAAATAGTCGTTGAAATATCATTTTACTAGTCATTGGAAAGATCTTGTTGCTAGTTTCTGAAAAGATCATATTTTCGTCCATAATAGTAGGTTCAAAGATACATTTATAAACTTTTTAACATAAATTTTTATGTTATTTTCAAGTCTATGAGACATGGAAACTTGAGACATTTAAATTAAAATAAATAATTCATAGTATAATGGTAACTTAAATATCATAGCTGGTTTGCATGTTTGGCATTTGATCACAGTAACCACAAAGTCGGAGGTTCAATATGTCCTGTTAGTGTTTTCAATCGTTTTTGAACTTTTTAATTTTATGCTTTGGTCCTTCTATGCAACTTTGGAAATATTATATGTCAATTATTAGAAGTTGACTAACATTCTCTAAATTATTTTAATTCTCTGATGTGGGTATAAAGGCTACAAAAATCATCAATTTTCTTAAAACTGCATGTACTATTTCATTATTTATGATAAAAGTATTGTTAAGCCTTTTCACGGTAAGGGGGTCATCAATGCACCCCAAGGGAAAATATCGAGTATTATTCCATAATGTCTAATAAATCTTCTAATCATTAGAAAAAAAGATCATTATTCTTTGTATTTTAAGTAGAATACATTCTTTCAAAAACATATACAACTACAATGGGGTGTGTCTAAGACACATTTTCAATATAGTTATCTATGAAAGTACACTTAATATAATTCATAATGTATAATTTGGATAATGCGAGAGGATATTTATAAGAAAATTTGTATGTATCCATTTTAGACCAACATGAGCATTGTAATCAACTTGAAAGTCTATACTCTCCATAATATTTATAATCAATGCAAAATTGATGTCAAATTTATCTAGAAAAATAACTTTGAAAAGTAGTTGTTGAAATATTCTATTACTAGCCATTGGACAATCTTGTTACTAGACGTTTAAGAGATCACGCTTATATTAATACTCAATTTAAAAATACATATGTTGTAACCTTTTGACATAGATTTGATTGTTATTTTCAATTTTGTGTGGTATTGGAATTTTAGTTATTTAGATTAATATAAATAAACTAAATTGCAAGGTTAGCAGGAGTGGCTCAGTTGGTTAGAGCGTGTGGCTGTTAACCAAAAGATCGGAGGTTCAACCCCTCCTTCTAGCGTTTTCTTTCATTATTCAAATATTTAAATTTGTGATGACGTCTTTCCATTGGATTTATAAAATAATCTATCTTAGTTATAGGAAGTTGATTACAATTAGTAAAATTATATTATTATCAATTTTCTTTTAAGAATTTTCAAGAAAGCCTATTGTAAGTATTTAAATAAATACCGAGTCTACCAATAGCTGCCACAACTACAAAGTGTTTGTCTAGGACTAGTTTTGAATAAAATTATCTAGGCAGGGATATTAGAAATGATTCAGAAACTTCAACTTATTTTTGAAAGATGATATTTGTTAGACGTCTTGTTTGCGTAGCCACTTTGGACCACCATGGAGAGTTTCTTCAACTTGAACTTCAGTTAGGTCCAACGCAAATTTTCATCAATATGAAAGTGATGTTAAATTTAATTTAAATATATCTTTAAAAAACAGTCGTTGAAATATCATTTTACTAGTCATTGGAAAGATCTTGTTGATAGTTTCTGAAAAGATCATATTTTCGTCCATAATAGTAGGTTCAAAGATACATTTATAAACTTTTTAACATAAATTTTTATGTTATTTTCAAGTCTATGAGACATGGAAACTTGAGACATTTAAATTAAAATAAATAATTCATAGTATAATGGTAACTTAAAAATCATAGCTGGTTTGCATGTGTGGCATTTGATCACAGTAACCACAAAGTCAGAGGTTCAATATGTCCTTTTAGTATTTTCAATCGTTTTTAAACTTTTTAATTTTATGCTTTGGTCCTTCTATGCAACTTTGGAAATATTATATGTCAATTATTAGAAGTTGACTAACATTCTCTAAATTATTTTAATTCTCTGATGTGGGTATAAAGGCTACAAAAATCATCAATTTTCTTAAAACTGAATGTACTATTTCACTATTTATGATAAAAGTATTGTTAAGCCTTTTCACGGTAAGGGGGTCATCAATGCACCCCAAGGGAAAATATCGAGTATTATTCCATAATGTCTAATAAATCTTCTAATCATTAGAAAAAAAGATAATTATTCTTTGTATTTTAAGTAGAATACATTCTTTCAAAAACATATACAACTACAAAGGGGTGTGTCTAAGACACATTTTCAATATAGTTATCTATGAAAGTACACTTAATAAAATTCATAATGTATAATTTGTATAATGCGAGAGGATATTTATAAGAAAATTTGTATGTATCCATTTTAGACCAACATGAGCATTGTAATCAACTTGAAAGTCTATACTCTCCATAATATTTTTAATCAATGCAAAATTGATGTCAAATTTATCTAGAAAAATAACTTTGAAAAGTAGTTGTTGAAATATTCTATTACTAGCCATTGGACAATCTTGTTACTAGACGTTTAAGAGATCACGCTTATATTAATACTCAATTTAAAAATACATATGTTGTAACCTTTTGACATAGATTTGATTGTTATTTTCAATTTTGTGTGGTATTGGAATTTTAGTTATTTAGATTAATATAAATAAACTAAATTGCAAGGTTAGCAGGAGTGGCTCAGTTGGTTAGAGCGTGTGGCTGTTAACCAAAAGATCGGAGGTTCAACCCCTCCTTCTAGCGTTTTCTTTCATTATTCAAATATTTAAATTTGTGATGACGTCTTTCCATTGGACTTATAAAATAATCTATATTAATTATAGGAAGTTGATTACAATTAGAAAAATTATATTATTATCAATTTTCTTTTAAGAATTTTCAAGAAAGCCTATTGTAAGTATTTAAATAAATACCGAGTCTACCAATAGCTGCCACAACTACAAAGTGTTTGTCTAGGACTAGTTTTAAATAAAATTATCTAGGTAGGGATATTAGAAATGATTCAGAAACTTCAACTTATTTTTGAAAGATGATATTTGTTAGACGTCTTGTTTGCGTAGCCACTTTGGACCACCATGGAGAGTTTCTTCAACTTGAACTTCAGTTAGGTCCAACGCAAATTTTCATCAATATGAAAGTGATGTTAAATTTAATTTAAATATATCTTTAAAAAATAGTCGTTGAAATATCATTTTACTAGTCATTGGAAAGATCTTGTTGCTAGTTTCTGAAAAGATCATATTTTCGTCCATAATAGTAGGTTCAAAGATACATTTATAAACTTTTTAACATAAATTTTTATGTTATTTTCAAGTCTATGAGACATGGAAACTTGAGACATTTAAATTAAAATAAATAATTCATAGTATAATGGTAACTTAAAAATCATAGTTGGTTTGCATGTGTGGCATTTGATCACAGTAACCACAAAGTCGGAGGTTCAATATGTCCTTTTAGTGTTGTCAATCGTTTTTAAACTTTTTAATTTTATGCTTTGGTCCTTCTATGCAACTTTGGAAATATTATATGTCAATTATTAGAAGTTGACTAACATTCTCTAAATTATTTTAATTCTCTGATGTGGGTATAAAGGCTACAAAAATCATCAATTTTCTTAAAACTGAATGTACTATTTCACTATTTATGATAAAAGTATTGTTAAGCCTTTTCACGGTAAGGGGGTCATCAATGCACCCCAAGGGAAAATATCGAGTATTATTCCATAATGTCTAATAAATCTTCTAATCATTAGAAAAAAAGATAATTATTCTTTGTATTTTAAGTAGAATACATTCTTTCAAAAACATATACAACTACAAAGGGGTGTGTCTAAGACACATTTTCAATATAGTTATCTATGAAAGTACACTTAATATAATTCATAATGTATAATTTGTATAATGCGAGAGGATGTTTATAAGAAAATTTGTATGTATCCATTTTAGACCAACATGACCATTGTAATCAACTTGAAAGTCTATACTCTCCATAATATTTTTAATCAATGCAAAATTGATGTCAAATTTATCTAGAAAAATAACTTTGAAAAGTAGTTGTTGAAATATTCTATTACTAGCCATTGGACAATCTTGTTACTAGACGTTTAAGAGATCACGCTTATATTAATACTCAATTTAAAAATACATATGTTGTAACCTTTTGACATAGATTTGATTGTTATTTTCAATTTTGTGTGGTATTGGAATTTTAGTTATTTAGTTTAATATAAATAAACTAAATTGCAAGGTTAGCTGGAGTAGCTCAGTTGGTTAGAGCGTGTGGCTGTTAACCACAAGATCGGAGGTTCAACCCCTCCTTCTAGCGTTTTCTTTCATTATTCAAATATTTAAATTTGTGATGACGTCTTTCCATTGGATTTATAAAATAATCTATCTTAGTTATAGGAAGTTGATTACAATTAGTAAAATTATATTATTATCAATTTTCTTTTAAGAATTTTCAAGAAAGCCTATTGTAAGTATTTAAATAAATACCGAGTCTACCAATAGCTGCCACAACTACAAAGTGTTTGTCTAGGACTAGTTTTGAATAAAATTATCTAGGCAGGGATATTAGAAATGATTCAGAAACTTCAACTTATTTTTGAAAGATGATATTTGTTAGACGTCTTGTTTGCGTAGCCACTTTGGACCACCATGGAGAGTTTCTTCAACTTGAACTTCAGTTAGGTCCAACGTAAATTTTCATCAATATGAAAGTGATGTTAAATTTAATTTAAATATATCTTTAAAAAACAGTCGTTGAAATATCATTTTACTAGTCATTGGAAAGATCTTGTTGATAGTTTCTGAAAAGATCATATTTTCGTCCATAATAGTAGGTTCAAAGATACATTTATAAACTTTTTAACATAAATTTTTATGTTATTTTCAAGTCTATGAGACATGGAAACTTGAGACATTTAAATTAAAATAAATAATTCATAGTATAATGGTAACTTAAAAATCATAGCTGGTTTGCATGTGTGGCATTTGATCACAGTAACCACAAAGTCGGAGGTTCAATATGTCCTTTTAGTATTTTCAATCGTTTTTAAACTTTTTAATTTTATGCTTTGGTCCTTCTATGCAACTTTGGAAATATTATATGTCAATTATTAGAAGTTGACTAACATTCTCTAAATTATTTTAATTCTCTGATGTGGCTATAAAGGCTACAAAAATCATCAATTTTCTTAAAACTGAATGTACTATTTCACTATTTATGATAAAAGTATTGTTAAGCCTTTTCACGGTAAGGGGGTCATCAATGCACCCCAAGGGAAAATATCGAGTATTATTCCATAATGTCTAATAAATCTTCTAATCATTAGAAAAAAAGATAATTATTATTTGTATTTTAAGTAGAATACATTCTTTCAAAAACATATACAACTACAAAGGGGTGTGTCTAAGACACATTTTCAATATAGTTATCTATGAAAGTACACTTAATAAAATTCATAATGTATAATTTGTATAATGCGAGAGGATATTTATAAGAAAATTTGTATGTATCCATTTTAGACCAACATGAGCATTGTAATCAACTTGAAAGTCTATACTCTCCATAATATTTTTAATCAATGCAAAATTGATGTCAAATTTATCTAGAAAAATAACTTTGAAAAGTAGTTGTTGAAATATTCTATTACTAGCCATTGGACAATCTTGTTACTAGACGTTTAAGAGATCACGCTTATATTAATACTCAATTTAAAAATACATATGTTGTAACCTTTTGACATAGATTTGATTGTTATTTTCAATTTTGTGTGGTATTGGAATTTTAGTTATTTAGATTAATATAAATAAACTTAATTGCAAGGTTAGCTCGAGTAGCTCAGTTGGTTAGAGCATGTGGCTGTTAACCACAAGGTCGGAGGTTCAACCCCTCCTTCTAGCGTTTTCTTTCATTATTCAAATATTTAAATTTGTGATGACGTCTTTCCATTGGACTTATAAAATAATCTATATTAATTATAGGAAGTTGATTACAATTAGAAAAATTATATTATTATCAATTTTCTTTTAAGAATTTTCAAGAAAGCCTATTGTAAGTATTTAAATAAATACCGAGTCTACCAATAGCTGCCACAACTACAAAGTGTTTGTCTAGGACTAGTTTTAAATAAAATTATCTAGGTAGGGATATTAGAAATGATTCAGAAACTTCAACTTATTTTTGAAAGATGATATTTGTTAGACGTCTTGTTTGCGTAGCCACTTTGGACCACCATGGAGAGTTTCTTCAACTTGAACTTCAGTTAGGTCCAACGCAAATTTTCATCAATATGAAAGTGATGTTAAATTTAATTTAAATATATCTTTAAAAAATAGTCGTTGAAATATCATTTTACTAGTCATTGGAAAGATCTTGTTGCTAGTTTCTGAAAAGATCATATTTTCGTCCATAATAGTAGGTTCAAAGATACATTTATAAACTTTTTAACATAAATTTTTATGTTATTTTCAAGTCTATGAGACATGGAAACTTGAGACATTTAAATTAAAATAAATAATTCATAGTATAATGGTAACTTAAAAATCATAGTTGGTTTGCATGTGTGGCATTTGATCACAGTAACCACAAAGTCGGAGGTTCAATATGTCCTTTTAGTGTTGTCAATCGTTTTTAAAATTTTTAATTTTATGCTTTGGTCCTTCTATGCAACTTTGGAAATATTATATGTCAATTATTAGAAGTTGACTAACATTCTCTAAATTATTTTAATTCTCTGATGTGGGTATAAAGGCTACAAAAATCATCAATTTTCTTAAAACTGAATGTACTATTTCACTATTTATGATAAAAGTATTGTTAAGCCTTTTCACGGTAAGGGGGTCATCAATGCACCCCAAGGGAAAATATCGAGTATTATTCCATAATGTCTAATAAATCTTCTAATCATTAGAAAAAAAGATAATTATTCTTTGTATTTTAAGTAGAATACATTCTTTCAAAAACATATACAACTACAAAGGGGTGTGTCTAAGACACATTTTCAATATAGTTATCTATGAAAGTACACTTAATATAATTCATAATGTATAATTTGTATAATGCGAGAGGATGTTTATAAGAAAATTTGTATGTATCCATTTTAGACCAACATGACCATTGTAATCAACTTGAAAGTCTATACTCTCCATAATATTTTTAATCAATGCAAAATTGATGTCAAATTTATCTAGAAAAATAACTTTGAAAAGTAGTTGTTGAAATATTCTATTACTAGCCATTGGACAATCTTGTTACTAGACGTTTAAGAGATCACGCTTATATTAATACTCAATTTAAAAATACATATGTTGTAACCTTTTGACATAGATTTGATTGTTATTTTCAATTTTGTGTGGTATTGGAATTTTAGTTATTTAGTTTAATATAAATAAACTAAATTGCAAGGTTAGCTGGAGTAGCTCAGTTGGTTAGAGCGTGTGGCTGTTAACCACAAGATCGGAGGTTCAACCCCTCCTTCTAGCGTTTTCTTTCATTATTCAAATATTTAAATTTGTGATGACGTCTTTCCATTGGACATATAAAATAATCTATCTTAGTTATAGGAAGTTGATTTCAATTAGAAAAATTATATTATTATCAATTTTCTTTTAAGAATTTTCAAGAAAGCCTATTGTAAGTATTTAAATAAATACCGAGTCTACCAATAGCTGCCACAACTACAAAGTGTTTGTCTAGGACTAGTTTTGAATAAAATTATCTAGGTAGGGATATTATAAATGATTCAGAAACTTCAACTTATTTTTGAAAGATGATATTTGTTAGACGTCTTGTTTGCGTAGCCACTTTGGACCACCATGGAGAGTTTCTTCAACTTGAACTTCAGTTAGGTCCAACGCAAATTTTCATCAATATGAAAGTGATGTTAAATTTAATTTAAATATATCTTTAAAAAATAGTCGTTGAAATATCATTTTACTAGTCATTGGAAAGATCTTGTTGCTAGTTTCTGAAAAGATCATATTTCCGTCCATAATAGTAGGTTCAAAGATACATTTATAAACTTTTTAACATAAATTTTTATGTTATTTTCAAGTCTATGAGACATGGAAACTTGAGACATTTAAATTAAAATAAATAATTCATAGTATAATGGTAACTTAAAAATCATAGCTGGTTTGCATGTGTGGCATTTGATCACAGTAACCACAAAGTCGGAGGTTCAATATGTCCTTTTAGTGTTTTCAATCGTTTTTAAACTTTTTAATTTTATGCTTTGGTCCTTCTATGCAACTTTGGAAATATTATATGTCAATTATTAGAAGTTGACTAACATTCTCTAAATTATTTTAATTCTCTGATGTGGGTATAAAGGCTACAAAAATCATCAATTTTCTTAAAACTGCATGTACTATTTCATTATTTATGATAAAAGTATTGTTAAGCCTTTTCACGGCAAGGGGGTCATCAATGCACCCCAAGGGAAAATATCGAGTATTATTCCATAATGTCTAATAAATCTTCTAATCATTAGAAAAAAAGATAATTATTCTTTGTATTTTAAGTAGAATACATTCTTTCAAAAACATATACAACTACAAAGGGGTGTGTCTAAGACACATTTTCAATATAGTTATCTATGAAAGTACACTTAATATAACTCATAATGTATAATTTGTATAATGCGAGAGGATGTTTATAAGAAAATTTGTATGTATCCATTTTAGACCAACATGAGCATTGTAATCAACTTGAAAGTCTATACTCTCCATAATATTTTCAATCAATGCAAAATTGATGTCAAATTTATCTAGAAAAATAACTTTGAAAAGTAGTTGTTGAAATATTCTAGTACTAGCCATTGGACAATCTTGTTACTAGACGTTTAAGAGATCACGCTTATATTAATACTCAATTTAAAAATACATATGCTGTAACCTTTTGACATAGATTTGATTGTTATTTTCAATTTTGTGTGGTATTGGAATTTTAGTTATTTAGATTAATATAAATAAACTAAATTGCAAGGTTAGCTGGAAAAGCTCAGTTGGTTAGAGCGTGTGAATGTAAGTATTTAAATAAATACCGAGTCTACCAATAGTTGCCACAACTACAAAGTGTTTGTCTAGGACTAGTTTTGAATAAAATTATCTAGGCAGGGATATTAGAAATGATTCAGAAACTTTAACTTATTTTTGAAAGATGATATTTGTTAGACGTCTTGTTTGCGTAGCCACTTTGGACCACCATGGAGAGTTTCTTCAACTTGAACTTCAGTTAGGTCCAACGCAAATTTTCATCAATATGAAAGTGATGTTAAATTTAATTTAAATATATCTTTAAAAACTAGTCGTTGAAATATCATTTTACTAGTCATTGGAAAGATCTTGTTGCTAATTTCTGAAAAGATCATATTTTCGTCCATAATAGTAGGTTCAAAGATACATTTATAAACTTTTTAACATAAATTTTTATGTTATTTTCAAGTCTATGAGACATGGAAACTTGAGACATTTAAATTAAAATAAATAATTCATAGTATAATGGTAACTTAAAAATCATATCTGGTTTGCATGTGTGGCATTTGATCACAGTAACCACAAAGTCGGAGGTTCAATATGTCCTTTTAGTGTTTTCAATCGTTTTTAAACTTTTTAATTTTATGCTTTGGTCCTTCTATGCAACTTTGGAAATATTATATGTCAATTATTAGAAGTTGACTAACATTCTCTAAATTATTTTAATTCTCTGATGTGGGTATAAAGGCTACAAAAATCATCAATTTTCTTAAAACTGCATGTACTATTTCACTATTTATGATAAAAGTATTGTTAAGCCTTTTCACGGTAAGGGGGTCATCAATGCACCCCAAGGGAAAATATCGAGTATTATTCCATAATGTCTAATAAATCTTCTAATCATTAGAAAAAAAGATAATTATTCTTTGTATTTTAAGTAGAATACATTCTTTCAAAAACATATACAACTACAAAGGGGTGTGTCTAAGACACATTTTCAATATAGTTATCTATGAAAGTACACTTAATATAATTCATAATGTATAATTTGTATAATGCGAGAGGATGTTTATAAGAAAATTTGTATGTATCCATTTTAGACCAACATGAGCATTGTAATCAACTTGAAAGTCTATACTCTCCATAATATTTTTAATCAATGCAAAATTGATGTCAAATTTATCTAGAAAAATAACTTTGAAAAGTAGTTGTTGAAATATTCTATTACTAGCCATTGGACAATCTTGTTACTAGACGTTTAAGAGATCACGCTTATATTAATACTCAATTTAAAAATACATATGCTGTAACCTTTTGACATAGATTTGATTGTTATTTTCAATTTTGTGTGGTATTGGAATTTTAGTTATTTAGATTAATATAAATAAACTAAATTGCAAGGTTAGCTGGAGTAGCTCAGTTGGTTAGAGCGTGTGGCTGTAAGTATTTAAATAAATACTGAGTCTACCAATAGCTGCCACAACTACAAAGTGTTTGTCTAGGACTAGTTTTGAATAAAATTATCTAGGCAGAGATATTAGAAATGATTCAGAAACTTTAACTTATTTTTGAAAGATGATATTTGTTAGACGTCTTGTTTGGGTAGCCACTTTGGACCACCATGGAGAGTTTCTTCAACTTGAACTTCAGTTAGGTCCAACGCAAATTTTCATCAATATGAAAGTGATGTTAAATTTAATTTAAATATATCTTTAAAAAATAGATGTTGAAATATCATTTTACTAGTCATTGGAAAGATCTTGTTGCTAGTTTCTGAAAAGATCATATTTTCGTCCATAATAGTAGGTTCAAAGATACATTTATAAACTTTTTAACATAAATTTTTATGTTATTTTCAAGTCTATGAGACATGGAAACTTGAGACATTTAAATTAAAATAAATAATTCATAGTATAATGGTAACTTAAAAATCATAGCTGGTTTGCATGTGTGGCATTTGATCACAGTAACCACAAAGTCGGAGGTTCAATATGTCCTTTTAGTGTTTTCAATCGTTTTTAAACTTTTTAATTTTATGCTTTGGTCCTTCTATGCAACTTTGGAAATATTATATGTCAATTATTAGAAGTTGACTAACATTCTCTAAATTATTTTAATTCTCTGATGTGGGTATAAAGGCTACAAAAATCATCAATTTTCTTAAAACTGCATGTACTATTTCATTATTTATGATAAAAGTATTGTTAAGCCTTTTCACGGTAAGGGGGTCATCAATGCACCCCAAGGGAAAATATCGAGTATTATTCCATAATGTCTAATAAATCTTCTAATCATTAGAAAAAAAGATCATTATTCTTTGTATTTTAAGTAGAATACATTCTTTCAAAAACATATACAACTACAAAGGGGTGTGTCTAAGACACATTTTCAATATAGTTATCTATGAAAGTACACTTAATATAATTCATAATGTATAACTTGTATAATGCGAGAGGATGTTTATAAGAAAATTTGTATGTATCCATTTTAGACCAACATGAGCATTGTAATCAACTTGAAAGTCTATACTCTCCATAATATTTATAATCAATGCAAAATTGATGTCAAATTTATCTCGAAAAATAACTTTGAAAAGTAGTTGTTGAAATATTCTATTACTAGCCATTGGACAATCTTGTTACGAGACGTTTAAGAGATCACGCTTATATTAATACTCAATTTAAAAATACATATGTTGTAACCTTTTGACATAGATTTGATTGTTATTTTCAATTTTGTGTGGTATTGGAATTTTAGTTATTTAGATTAATATAAATAAACTAAATGTCAAGGTTAGCTGGAGTAGCTCAGTTGGTTAGAGCGTGTGGCTGTTAACCACAAGGTCGGAGGTTCAACCCCTCCTTCTAGCGTTTTCTTTCATTATTCAAATATTTAAATTTGTGATGACGTCTTTCCATTGGACTTATAAAATAATCTATCTTAGTTATAGGAAGTTGATTACAATTAGAAAAATTATATTATTATCAATTTTCTTTTAAGAATTTTCAAGAAAGCCTATTGTAAGTATTTAAATAAATACCGAGTCTACCAATAGCTGCCATAACTACAAAGTGTTTGTCTAGGACTAGTTTTGAATAAAATTATCTAGGCAGGGATATTAGAAATGATTCAGAAACTTCAACTTATTTTTGAAAGATGATATTTGTTAGACGTCTTGTTTGCGTAGCCACTTTGGACCACCATGGAGAGTTTCTTCAACTTGAACTTCAGTTAGGTCCAACGCAATTTTTCATCAATATGAAAGTGATGTTAAATTTAATTTAAATATATCTTAAAAAAATAGTCGTTGAAATATCATTTTACTAGTCATTGGAAATATCTTGTTGCTAGTTTCTGAAAAGATCATATGTTCGTCCATAATAGTAGGTTCAAAGATACATTTATAAACTTTTTAACATAAATTTTTATGTTATTTTCAAGTCTATGAGACATGGAAACTTGAGACATTTAAATTAAAATAAATAATTCATAGTATAATGGTAACTTAAAAATCATAGCTGGTTTGCATGTGTGGCATTTGATCACAGTAACCACAAAGTCGGAGGTTCAATATGTCCTTTTAGTGTTTTCAATCATTTTTAAACTTTTTAATTTTATGCTTTGATCCTTCTATGCAACTTTGGAAATATTATATGTCAATTATTAGAAGTTGACTAACATTCTCTAAATTATTTTAATTCTCTGATGTGGGTATAAAGGCTACAAAAATCATCAATTTTCTTAAAACTGCATGTACTATTTCATTATTTATGATAAAAGTATTGTTAAGCCTTTTCACGGTAAGGGGGTCATCAATGCACCCCAAGGGAAAATATAGAGTATTATTACATAATGTCTAATAAATCTTCTAATCATTAGAAAAAAAGATCATTATTCTTTGTATTTTAAGTAGAATACATTCTTTCAAAAACATATACAACTACAAAGGGGTGTGTCTAAGACACATTTTCAATATAGTTATCTATGAAAGTACACTTAATATAATTCATAATGTATAATTTGTATAATGCGAGAGGATGTTTATAAGAAAATTTGTATGTATCCATTTTAGACCAACATGAGCATTGTAATCAACTTGAAAGTCTATACTCTCCATAATATTTTCAATCAATGCAAAATTGATGTCAAATTTATCTCGAAAAATAACTTTGAAAAGTAGTTGTTGAAATATTCTATTACTAGCCATTGGACAATCTTGTTACTAGACGTTTAAGAGATCACGCTTATATTAATACTCAATTTAAAAATACATATGTTGTAACCTTTTGACATAGATTTGATTGTTATTTTCAATTTTGTGTGGTAATGGAATTTTAGTTATTTAGATTAATATAAATAAACTAAATTGCAAGGTTAGCTGGAGAAGCTCAGTTGGTTAGAGCGTGTGGCTGTAAGTATTTAAATAAATACCGAGTCTACCAATAGCTGCCACAACTACAAAGTGTTTGTCTAGGACTAGTTTTGAATAAAATTATCTAGGCAGGGATATTAGAAATGATTCAGAAACTTTAACTTATTTTTGAAAGATGATATTTGTTAGACGTCTTGTTTGCGTAGCCACTTTGGACCACCATGGAGAGTTTCTTCCACTTGAACTTCAGTTAGGTCCAACGCAATTTTTCATCAATATGAAAGTGATGTTAAATTTAATTTAAATATATCTTTAAAAAATAGTCGTTGAAATATCATTTTACAAGTCATTGGAAAGATCTTGTTGCTAGTTTCTGAAAAGATCATATTTTCGTCCATAATAGTAGGTTCAAAGATACATTTATAAACTTTTTAACATAAATTTTTATGTTATTTTCAAGTCTATGAGACATGGAAACTTGAGACATTTAAATTAAAATAAATAATTCATAGTATAATGGTAACTTAAAAATCATAGCTGGTTTGCATGTGTGGCATTTGATCACAATAACCACAAAGTCGGAGGTTCAATATGTCCTTTTAGTGTTTTCAATCATTTTTAAACTTTTTAATTTTATGCTTTGGTCCTTCTATGCAACTTTGGAAATAGTATATGTCAATTATTAGAAGTTGACTAACATTCTCTAAATTATTTTAATTCTCTGATGTGGGTATAAAGGCTACAAAAATCATCAATTTTCTTAAAACTGCATGTACTATTTCATTATTTTTGATAAAAGTATTGTTAAGCCTTTTCACGGTAAGGGGGTCATCAATGCACCCCAAGGGAAAATATCGAGTATTATTCCATAATGTCTAATAAATCTTCTAATCATTAGAAAAAAAGATCATTATTCTTTGTATTTTAAGTAGAATACATTCTTTCAAAAACATATACAACTACAAAGGGGTGTGTCTAAGACACATTTTCAATATAGTTATCTAGGAAAGTACACTTAATATAATTCATAATGTATAATTTGTATAATGCGAGAGGATATTTATAAGAAAATTTGTATGTATCCATTTTAGACCAACATGAGCATTGTAATCAACTTGAAAGTCTATACTCTCCATAATATTTATAATCAATGCAAAATTGATGTCAAATTTATCTAGAAAAATAACTTTGAAAAGTAGTTTTTGAAATATTCTATTACTAGCCATTGGACAATCTTGTTACTAGACGTTTAAGAGATCACGCTTATATTAATACTCAATTTAAAAATACATATGTTGTAACCTTTTGACATAGATTTGATTGTTATTTTCAATTTTGTGTGGTATTGGAATTTTAGTTATTTAGATTAATATAAATAAACATAATTGCAAGGTTAGCTGGAGTAGCTCAGTTGGTTAGAGCGTGTGGCTATTAACCACAAGGTCGAAGGTTCAACCCCTCCTTCTAGCGTTTTCTTTCATTATTCAAATATTTAAATTTGTGATGACGTCTTTCCATTGGACTTATAAAATAATCTATCTTAGTTATAGGAAGTTGATTACAATTAGAAAAATTATATTATTATCAATTTTCTTTTAAGAATTTTCAAGAAAGCCTATTGTTATCGAGTCTACCAATAGCTGCCACAACTACAAAGTGTTTGTCTAGGACTAGTTTTGAATAAAATTATCTAGGCAGGGATATTAGAAATGATTCAGAAACTTCAACTTATTTTTGAAAGATGATATTTGTTAGACGTCTTGTTTGCGTAGCCACTTTGGACCACCATGGAGAGTTTCTTCAACTTGAACTTCAGTTAGGTCCAACGCAATTTTTCATCAATATGAAAGTGATGTTAAATTTAATTTAAATATATCTTAAAAAAATAGTCGTTGAAATATCATTTTACTAGTCATTGGAAATATCTTGTTGCTAGTTTCTGAAAAGATCATATGTTCGTCCATAATAGTAGGTTTAAAGATACATTTATAAACTTTTTAACATGAATTTTTATGTTATTTTCAAGTCTATGAGACATGGAAACTTGAGACATTTAAATTAAAATAAATTATTCATGGTATAATGGTAACTTAAAAATCATAGCTGGTTTGCATGTGTGGCATTTGATCACAGTAACCACAAAGTCGGAGGTTCAATATGTCCTTTTAGTGTTTTCAATCATTTTTAAACTTTTTAATTTTATGCTTTGATCCTTCTATGCAACTTTGGAAATATTATATGTCAATTATTAGAAGTTGACTAACATTCTCTAAATTATTTTAATTCTCTGATGTGGGTATAAAGGCTACAAAAATCATCAATTTTCTTAAAACTGCATGTACTATTTCATTATTTATGATAAAAGTATTGTTAAGCCTTTTCACGGTAAGGGGGTCATCAATGCACCCCAAGGGAAAATATCGAGTATTATTCCATAATGTCTAATAAATCTTCTAATCATTAGAAAAAAAGATCATTATTCTTTGTATTTTAAGTAGAATACATTCTTTCAAAAACATATACAACTACAAAGGGGTGTGTCTAAGACACATTTTCAATATAGTTATCTATGAAAGTACACTTAATATAATTCATAATGTATAATTTGTATAATGCGAGAGGATATTTATAAGAAAATTTGTATGTATCCATTTTAGACCAACATGAGCATTGTAATCAACTTGAAAGTCTATACTCTCCATAATATTTATAATCAATGCAAAATTGATGTCAAATTTATCTAGAAAAATAACTTTGAAAAGTAGTTGTTGAAATATTCTATTACTAGCCATTGGACAATCTTGTTACGAGACGTTTAAGAGATCACGCTTATATTAATACTCAATTTAAAAATACATATGTTGTAACCTTTTGACATAGATTTGATTGTTATTTTCAATTTTGTGTGGTATTGGAATTTTAGTTATTTAGATTAATATAAATAAACCAAATTGCAAGGTTAGCTGGAGTAGCTTAGTTGGTTAGAGCGTGTGGCTGTTAACCACAAGGTCGGAGGTTCAACCCCTCCTTCTAGCGTTTTCTTTCATTATTCAAATATTTAAATTTGTGATGACGTCTTTCCATTGGACTTATAAAATAATCTATCTTAGTTATAGGAAGTTGATTACAATTAGAAAAATTATATTATTATCAATTTTCTTTTAAGAATTTTCAAGAAAGCCTATTGTAAGTATTTAAATAAATACCGAGTCTACCAATAGCTGCCACAACTACAAAGTGTTTGTCTAGGACTAGTTTTGAATAAAATTATCTAGGCAGGGATATTAGAAATGATTCAGAAACTTCAACTTATTTTTGAAAGATGATATTTGTTAGACGTCTTGTTTGCGTAGCCACTTTGGACCACCATGGAGAGTTTCTTCAACTTGAACTTCAGTTAGGTCCAACGCAAATTTTCATCAATATGAAAGTGATGTTAAATTTAATTTACATATATCTTTAAAAAATAGTCGTTGAAATATCATTTTACTAGTCATTGGAAAGATCTTGTTGCTAGTTTCTTAAAAGATCATATGTTCGTCCATAATAGTAGGTTCAAAGATACATTTATAAACTTTTTAACATAAATTTTTATGTTATTTTCAAGTCTATGAGACATGGAAACTTGAGACATTTAAATTAAAATAAATAATTCATAGTATAATGGTAACTTAAAAATCATAGCTGGTTTGCATGTGTGGCATTTGATCACAGTAACCACAAAGTCGGAGGTTCAATATGTCCTTTTAGTGTTTTCAATCATTTTTAAACTTTTTAATGTTATGCTTTGGTCCTTCTATGCAACTTTGGAAATATTATATGTCAATTATTAGAAGTTGACTAACATTCTCTAAATTATTTTAATTCTCTGATGTGGGTATAAAGGCTACAAAAATCATCAATTTTCTTAAAACTGCATGTACTATTTCATTATTTATGATAAAAGTATTGTTAAGCCTTTTCACGGTAAGGGGGTCATCAATGCACCCCAAGGGAAAATATCGAGTATTATTCCATAATGTCTATTAAATCTTCTAATCATTAGAAAAAAAGATCATTATTCTTTGTATTTTAAGTAGAATACATTCTTTCAAAAACATATACAACTACAAAGGGGTGTGTCTAAGACACATTTTCAATATAGTTATCTATGAAAGTACACTTAATATAATTCATAATGTATAATTTGTATAATGCGAGAGGATATTTATAAGAAAATTTGTATGTATCCATTTTAGACCAACATGAGCATTGTAATCAACTTGAAAGTCTATACTCTCCATAATATTTATAATCAATGCAAAATTGATGTCAAATTTATCTAGAAAAATAACTTTGAAAAGTAGTTGTTGAAATATTCTATTACTAGCCATTGGACAATCTTGTTACGAGACGTTTAAGAGATCACGCTTATATTAATACTCAATTTAAAAATACATATGTTGTAACCTTTTGACATAGATTTGATTGTTATTTTCAATTTTGTTTGGTATTGGAATTTTAGTTATTTAGATTAATATAAATAAACTAAATTGCAAGGTTAGCTGGAGTAGCTCAGTTGGTTAGAGTGTGTGGCTGTTAACCACAAGGTCGGAGGTTAAACCCCTCCTTCTAGCGTTTTCTTTCATTATTCAAATATTTAAATTTGTGATGACGTCTTTCCATTGGACTTATAAAATAATCTATCTTAGTTATAGGAAGTTGATTACAATTAGAAAAATTATATTATTATCAATTTTCTTTTAAGAATTTTCAAGAAAGCCTATTGTAAGTATTTAAATAAATACCGAGTCTACCAATAGCTGCCACAATTACAAAGTGTTTGTCTAGGACTAGTTTTGAATAAAATTATCTAGGCAGGGATATTAGAAATGATTCAGAAACTTCAACTTATTTTTGAAAGATGATATTTGTTAGACGTCTTGTTTGCGTAGCCACTTTGGACCACCATGGAGAGTTTCTTCAACTTGAACTTCAGTTAGGTCCAACGCAAATTTTCATCAATATGAAAGTGATGTTAAATTTAATTTAAATATATCTTTAAAAAATAGTCGTTGAAATATCATTTTACTAGTCATTGGAAAGATCGTGTTGCTAGTTTCTTAAAAGATCATATGTTCGTCCATAATAGTAGGTTCAAAGATACATTTATAAACTTTTTAACATAAATTTTTATGTTATTTTCAAGTCTATGAGACATGGAAACTTGAGACATTTAAATTAAAATAAATAATTCATAGTATAATGGTAACTTAAAAATCATAGCTGGTTTGCATGTGTGGCATTTGATCACAGTAACCACAAAGTCGGAGGTTCAATATGTCCCTTTAGTGTTTTCAATCATTTTTAAACTTTTTAATTTTATGCTTTGGTCCTTCTATGCAACTTTGGAAATATTATATGTCAATTATTAGAAGTTGACTAACATTCTCTAAATTATTTTAATTCTCTGATGTGGGTATAAAGGCTACAAAAATCATCAATTTTCTTAAAACTGCATGTACTATTTCATTATTTATGATAAAAGTATTGTTAAGCCTTTTCACGGTAAGGGGGTCATCAATGCACCCCAAGGGAAAATATCGAGTATTATTCCATAATGTCTAATAAATCTTCTAATCATTAGAAAAAAAGATCATTATTCTTTGTATTTTAAGTAGAATACATTCTTTCAAAAACATATACAACTACAAAGGGGTGTGTCTAAGACACATTTTCAATATAGTTATCTATGAAAGTACACTTAATATAATTCATAATGTATAATTTGTATAATGCGAGAGGATATATATAAGAAAATTTGTATGTATCCATTTTAGACCAACATGAGCATTGTAATCAACTTGAAAGTCTATACTCTCCATAATATTTTTAATCAATGCAAAATTGATGCAAAATTTATCTAGAAAAATAACTTTGAAAAGTAGTTGTTGAAATATTCTATTACTAGCCATTGGACAATCTTGTTACTAGACGTTTAAGAGATCACGCTTATATTAATACTCAATTTAAAAATACATATGTTGTAACCTTTTGACATAGATTTGATTGTTATTTTCAATTTTGTGTGGTATTGGAATTTTAGTTATTTAGATTAATATAAATAAACTAAATTGCAAGGTTAGCTGGAGTAGCTCAGTTGGTTAGAGCGTGTGGCTGTTAACCACAAGGTCGGAGGTTCAACCCCTACTTCTAGCGTTTTCTTTCATTATTCAAATATTTAAATTTGTGATGACGTCTTTCCATTGGACTTATAAAATAATCTATCTTAGTTATAGGAAGTTGATTACAATTAGAAAAATTATATTATTATCAATTTTCTTTTAAGAATTTTCAAGAAAGCCTATTGTAAGTATTTAAATAAATACCGAGTCTACCAATAGCTGCCACAACTACAAAGTGTTTGTCTAGGACTAGTTTTGAATAAAATTATCTAGGCAGGGATATTAGAAATGATTCAGAAACTTCAACTTATTTTTGAAAGATGATATTTGTTAGACGTCTTGTTTGCGTAGCCACTTTGGACCACCATGGAGAGTTTCTTCAACTTGAACTTCAGTTAGGTCCAACGCAAATTTTCATCAATATGAAAGTGATGTTAAATTTAATTTAAATATATCTTTAAAAAATAGTCGTTGAAATATCATTTTACTAGTCATTGGAAAGATCTTGTTGCTAGTTTCTTAAAAGATCATATGTTCGTCCATAATAGTAGGTTCAAAGATACATTTATAAACTTTTTAACATAAATTTTTATGTTATTTTCAAGTCTATGAGACATGGAAACTTGAGACATTTAAATTAAAATAAATAATTCATAGTATAATGGTAACTTAAAAATCATAGCTGGTTTGCATGTGTGGCATTTGATCACAGTAACCACAAAGTCGGAGGTTCAATATGTCCCTTTAGTGTTTTCAATCATTTTTAAACTTTTTAATTTTATGCTTTGGTCCTTCTATGCAACTTTGGAAATATTATATGTCAATTATTAGAAGTTGACTAACATTCTCTAAATTATTTTAATTCTCTGATGTGGGTATAAAGGCTACAAAAATCATCAATTTTCTTAAAACTGCATGTACTATTTCATTATTTATGATAAAAGTATTGTTAAGCCTTTTCACGGTAAGGGGGTCATCAATGCACCCCAAGGGAAAATATCGAGTATTATTCCATAATGTCTAATAAATCTTCTAATCATTAGAAAAAAAGATCATTATTCTTTGTATTTTAAGTAGAATACATTCTTTCAAAAACATATACAACAACAAAGGGGTGTGTCTAAGACACATTTTCAATATAGTTATCTATGAAAGTACACTTAATATAATTCATAATGTATAATTTGTATAATGCGAGAGGATATATATAAGAAAATTTGTATGTATCCATTTTAGACCAACATGAGCATTGTAATCAACTTGAAAGTCTATACTCTCCATAATATTTTTAATCAATGCAAAATTGATGCAAAATTTATCTAGAAAAATAACTTTGAAAAGTAGTTGTTGAAATATTCTATTACTAGCCATTGGACAATCTTGTTACTAGACGTTTAAGAGATCACGCTTATATTAATACTCAATTTAAAAATACATATGTTGTAACCTTTTGACATAGATTTGATTGTTATTTTCAATTTTGTGTGTTATTGGAATTTTAGTTATTTAGATTAATATAAATAAACTAAATTGCAAGGTTAGCTGGAGTAGCTCAGTTGGTTAGAGCGTGTGGCTGTTAACCACAAGGTCGGAGGTTCAACCCCTACTTCTAGCGTTTTCTTTCATTATTCAAATATTTAAATTTGTGATGACGTCTTTCCATTGGACTTATAAAATAATCTATCTTAGTTATAGGAAGTTGATTACAATTAGAAAAATTATATTATTATCAATTTTCTTTTAAGAATTTTCAAGAAAGCCTATTGTAAGTATTTAAATAAATACCGAGTCTACCAATAGCTGCCACAACTACAAAGTGTTTGTCTAGGACTAGTTTTGAATAAAATTATCTAGGCAGGGATATTAGAAATGATTCAGAAACTTCAACTTATTTTTGAAAGATGATATTTGTTAGACGTCTTGTTTGCGTAGCCACTTTGGACGACCATGGAGAGTTTCTTCAACTTGAACTTCAGTTAGGTCCAACGCAAATTTTCATCAATATGAAAGTGATGTTAAATTTAATTTAAATATATCTTTAAAAAATAGTCGTTGAAATATCATTTTACTAGTCATTGGAAAGATCTTGTTGCTAGTTTCTTAAAAGATCATATGTTCGTCCATAATAGTAGGTTCAAAGATACATTTATAAACTTTTTAACATAAATTTTTATGTTATTTTCAAGTCTATGAGACATGGAAACTTGAGACATTTAAATTAAAATAAATAATTCATAGTATAATGGTAACTTAAAAATCATAGCTGGTTTGCATGTGTGGCATTTGATCACAGTAACCACAAAGTCGGAGGTTCAATATGTCCCTTTAGTGTTTTCAATCATTTTTAAACTTTTTAATTTTATGCTTTGGTCCTTCTATGCAACTTTGGAAATATTATATGTCAATTATTAGAAGTTGACTAACATTCTCTAAATTATTTTAATTCTCTGATGTGGGTATAAAGGCTACAAAAATCATCAATTTTCTTAAAACTGCATGTACTATTTCATTATTTATGATAAAAGTATTGTTAAGCCTTTTCACGGTAAGGGGGTCATCAATGCACCCCAAGGGAAAATATCGAGTATTATTCCATAATGTCTAATAAATCTTCTAATCATTAGAAAAAAAGATCATTATTCTTTGTATTTTAAGTAGAATACATTCTTTCAAAAACATATACAACTACAAAGGGGTGTGTCTAAGACACATTTTCAATATAGTTATCTATTAAAGTACACTTAATATAATTCATAATGTATAATTTGTATAATGCGAGAGGATATATATAAGAAAATTTGTATGTATCCATTTTAGACCAACATGAGCGTTGTAATCAACTTGAAAGTCTATACTCTCCATAATATTTTTAATCAATGCAAAATTGATGCAAAATTTATCTAGAAAAATAACTTTGAAAAGTAGTTGTTGAAATATTCTATTACTAGCCATTGGACAATCTTGTTACTAGACGTTTAAGAGATCACGCTTATATTAATACTCAATTTAAAAATACATATGTTGTAACCTTTTGACATAGATTTGATTGTTATTTTCAATTTTGTGTGGTATTGGAATTTTAGTTATTTAGATTAATATAAATAAACTAAATTGCAAGGTTAGCTGGAGTAGCTCAGTTGGTTAGAGCGTGTGGCTGTTAACCACAAGGTCGGAGGTTCAACCCCTACTTCTAGCGTTTTCTTTCATTATTCAAATATTTAAATTTGTGATGACGTCTTTCCATTGGACTTATAAAATAATCTATCTTAGTTATAAGAAGTTGATTACAATTAGAAAAATTATATTATTATCAATTTTCTTTTAAGAATTTTCAAGAAAGCCTATTGTAAGTATTTAAATAAATACCGAGTCTACCAATAGCTGCCACAACTACAAAGTGTTTGTCTAGGACTAGTTTTGAATAAAATTATCTAGGCAGGGATATTAGAAATGATTCAGAAACTTCAACTTATTTTTGAAAGATGATATTTGTTAGACGTCTTGTTTGCGTAGCCACTTTGGACCACCATGGAGAGTTTCTTCAACTTGAACTTCAGTTAGGTCCAACGCAAATTTTCATCAATATGAAAGTGATGTTAAATTTAATTTAAATATATCTTTAAAAAATAGTCGTTGAAATATCATTTTACTAGTCATTGGAAAGATCTTGTTGCTAGTTTCTTAAAAGATCATATGTTCGTCCATAATAGTAGGTTCAAAGATACATTTATAAACTTTTTAACATAAATTTTTATGTTATTTTCAAGTCTATGAGACATGGAAACTTGAGACATTTAAATTAAAATAAATAATTCATAGTATAATGGTAACTTAAAAATCATAGCTGGTTTGCATGTGTGGCATTTGATCACAGTAACCACAAAGTCGGAGGTTCAATATGTCCCTTTAGTGTTTTCAATCATTTTTAAACTTTTTAATTTTATGCTTTGGTCCTTCTATGCAACTTTGGAAATATTATATGTCAATTATTAGAAGTTGACTAACATTCTCTAAATTATTTTAATTCTCTGATGTGGGTATAAAGGCTACAAAAATCATCAATTTTCTTAAAACTGCATGTACTATTTCATTATTTATGATAAAAGTATTGTTAAGCCTTTTCACGGTAAGGGGGTCATCAATGCACCCCAAGGGAAAATATCGAGTATTATTCCATAATGTCTAATAAATCTTCTAATCATTAGAAAAAAAGATCATTATTCTTTGTATTTTAAGTAGAATACATTCTTTCAAAAACATATACAACTACAAAGGGGTGTGTCTAAGACACATTTTCAATATAGTTATCTATTAAAGTACACTTAATATAATTCATAATGTATAATTTGTATAATGCGAGAGGATATATATAAGAAAATTTGTATGTATCCATTTTAGACCAACATGAGCATTGTAATCAACTTGAAAGTCTATACTCTCCATAATATTTTTAATCAATGCAAAATTGATGCAAAATTTATCTAGAAAAATAACTTTGAAAAGTAGTTGTTGAAATATTCTATTACTAGCCATTGGACAATCTTGTTACTAGACGTTTAAGAGATCACGCTTATATTAATACTCAATTTAAAAATACATATGTTGTAACTGTGATCGGTGGATCTGGAACTGACTGTTTAATGCTGGTTCGCGAAATGTCGCAGAAGCAAGAGTCACCACCGTCTTTTATTTTCTCCAAATGGAAAGGACAAAAGCACAGAAAAATTCCTTAAAGAGATTGCTCTCGGTTCGGGAGGTAGGTTATAGAAAGGGAAGGTGTTAGCACCCTTTCTATCCATGGTTATCCATGGGCTCTTAGATACTTGCTCATTGTGTTTTCAAAATGGTTTGTTTGCTTTTCAATTGTGGGTTTTAAAAAGTTTCTTTGAAAATTCCAGTTCGACTCTTGTATCGGTCCTCAAGAGTGTTTGAAAAATTGCTTTCGAAAGCTTTTGAAAATGTGTCGGTGTGAAAAGTATTTTTGAATTTTGTTTTGAAATTTAGAGCAAGTATCTACGAGAACCTACCTACCCTAAGGAATTCGTCTGTGTAAATGTCCTTTAAAGTAGTGCCATCCCACCATTGAGAGGTAGGTAGCACCACCGTTGGAGGTGTTCGGGTCAATTCGAGGTTCGGGACATGGTGATCACCGGAGCAATAGGAAGACACCTTAGAAGCTACCCTCATGCCAGGTTCCCGGATCATGAGGACTTACTAAGACATCCTCTACTCGACGATCACCTTTCGAGGCAAGGCAACGGTGAGGCGTACCCTAGGGGTGGTGTGTGCGATTCGTGTCATGTTCAGTTATTTTGTCTTATTCATGTCAAAGTGATCTATGCGTTTGTTTTTATTTTTATCATTCATTCTTGCATGCATTTATTTAGCAGTTAAAAAGTGCGGAAAGATAAAATTCCTAAACTATTACAAAGGCGCGGGTCCACATCGCCAAATTAAACCAGGACCCGATTTGACATAAAATAAAGAAATAAAATGCGGGAAATATAAAATGTCCGAGTTACATGGCTTGAGCAATTACATAATATTTGAAAGAAAATAAATGTGCGAAAGAAATAAAAATAGAACGTTCGAGGGCGTTGGACCCTTTATAGAAATTAAATGAAATTAAAAATTAATTAATTATTTATTGAAATAAAAGAAGTGTTTTTTAGGTTTTTTGTATTTATGAAATAAGAAAATTAAAATTAAAATTAAAAGAAATCCTAATTCTAAGTTATTTTTAATTATTTGAGAGAAATATTAAAGTTTAACTTAATTTACTAAAGAATTTATGTACATGTTTATTTACAAAATAAATTAGTAATTAATAATAATAATAATGATGAGAAAATTATTTATTAAAAAAAATGATGAAAAAGTTAAAAACCCTAATTTCTACATATTTAATTTATTAAGAAAAATATTAAAGTTTTGAAACCTAAATTAATCTAGTTAATGGTTTAAAGTTTATTTACAAAAATAATAATAGTAAAATTAATATTAATAAAATAAACATTTTTTTTGATTTTTCTGTATTTTATATTTATTATGAAAATTATTTTATGGAATTAAAAGAAAACAATTAAAAACAATTAAAAGAATAAAAAGGAAAAACAAATAAAAATTAAAAATTGAGCAAACCATAGGGGGTGTCTGGCCCAAGGGGAGGTTTTTTGAAGTATTGACTGCTGAGTACCGTGGTCTGCATTCTTTGGCCATTGGATTGAGTTTCATGCATAAGTTGTTCTACTTTGGCCATTTGGCTTTTGGCTTTTGGCTTTTGGCCATTTGTGTTCTGGCTTCAACGTTCCCTTAATCTCTGGCTTAATGTCTGTCTCGCCATGTATTAGTGTCATGCATAAGTTTTTCTAGTCTGGCCATTTGGCTTTTGGCTTTTGGCCATTTGGCTTTTGGCCTCAACGTTCCTTAATGAACCTGCCTGGGATCCTGTCTAAATCTGCAGTGTTGAATCTCACAAACACATCAAATAAAATCATAAAATGCAAATAAAGCCAATATATGAAGAAATTTAATGTTTAGGCACAATATGGCATGTATGAATGATTATACCCTTTTGATCATGGAGATCAAATCAATCTTACCCTTACTGGAAGATTAGTGACCTGAATGCTTTTATGCCTTACTGGAAGATTAGGATCATGGAGATCAAGCCAACCTTATCATTACTGAAGAAGTAGTGAGGTATTGGTTTATAACTGTGATGACTTTGTTTGTAGTGAGAGAGGGATTTGTAATAAGGATTTCAAGGTTTTAGGGTTCTGAAAGAGTTTGATATTCTAACAGTATTGTGGCAAGGTTTTTTCTCTCTTTTTCTCTTCTCCTCTTTTTTTTCTCTTTTTTTTTTCCGGTTTGTGTGACAAGAAGGTGATTATATAGTGGAAATTAGGGTAAAGAAAATGGGCTTTGAATGTGCAATTTGGCCTCCAATATTCACTTGAATTCGTCACTTTCCAGGCTAAATCGCAGGGACTTAAGTGCATTTTTTGAAGTTGAAATGTGAAAACAAAATGTAGCCGACATCGAGAACTAACTCTTGTCCGAAAATCGACTCAATCGGATAAACGGTGAATTAGTTATGAATTTTTGAAGTTTCAGCTCAGACAAACTTATTTTGGGCTCCAGTGTCGACTCTGACACGTTCTTCAATAAAAAACTGGTATTGATCGGTGTATAATTTGGTCTCGACTTTTGAAGCAAAGTTGTAGACCTATGAATCAGGGACCTTGTTTAAAAATATGAGTCCAATCCGATAAAAATTGACCGAGTTATGAATTTTCGAAGTTTCGGCCCAGATGAAATAGTATTCAGCATTCAGGATTTTCAGCGTGTCACGCACTCTGAGCAAAAAACGAAGGCCTTTTGAATACCGTTTGAACTCAATATCTTCTGTGAAAATGTAGCCAACTCAATTTGTGAAATTTTGGCGCCGGAACCAGCTCGATACAATGAAAATCGACCATGTTATGATTTTCTGAACATGACGCAAATAAACTTCTGTCACAAATTTTCTGTACGAAAATACTTGATAAATCCACATTTTTGAAGACCTTCTGATCGAAATTGGCTTCCAGCCGTGAGAGATGAAAACGTAGATAATCTCAAGACGGAATTTTGGCCACCGGAACAGGTTCAAAACGAGTCACGATCTTCAAGTTATGAATTTTTTAGCGCGTAAAAACTGCACTTTCAGCACACTTTTTCACCATATTTCTTCGAGAAAACTCACACATTCGGATACCTTCTTTAAAGAATTGACTCTTGAGCCGAATCTGAATTTGAGAATACGTTATCAGAGATATCTTGGCGAAAGAATACCTGAATATGACGCGCCAGGTTGGACTTGTGAATTTTTCTTGAAGAATATGGGAGGGCAAATTTTGGGGTACAACAGTTGCCCCTGTTCAATCTTCTTAGACCTGAGGATGCAGATTGGCTGACGTGCCTTTCGTAATCCGAGGGTAAAAGATGATTGGACACTAGAGTGCCCAGAAATTTGCGTTCACATAGTAGCAGTGCGATGATGGAATGGGCTTATAGATGCCATTTGGAGATTGATGGATAGGATGATGGGCTTATAGATGCCATCTGGATGTTGATTGCGTAAGAGATTCCTTTGCGAGTACCTGCATACCTGCAAAAGAACAAATGAGTACCTGACACGTTGCAGGAGCTGATTTTCAGACGCTTGGTATAGATGTGTCCTGACTGGTTACAGGAGCTGGATCTGGAGCTTCAAACGGCGATGAATGAACCAGGTATGGTTACTGCTTTAGCATGAATGGTAAGAGAACCTTGGGTGATTTTAACTTCAACAACGCTCGTTGAGAAAAATCTTGGCGGGAATTACCATCTTTGCAATATCAGGAAGAGAACCATAGAAAATTATAATCTGAAAGGGAGTCACCTCACACTCATCGTCGGAGAAGGGAATCATAGGAAAAGGAATTGTCACCTCACACTCATCGTCGGAGAGGGAAACATCTGAAAAGGGCTTACCACCTCACACACCGTTGGAGAGGGGACCATAGGAGACTATCACCTCACACTCATTGTCGGAGAGGGAAACATCTGAACAGGACTTACCACCTCACACACCGTTGGAGAGGGGACCATAAGAGACTATCACCTCACACTCATCGTCGGAGAGGGAAACATCTAAAAAGGACTTCTATTGAGTTTTTATTAGAAAAATCTGTTGGGAGTCTATTTAGCTGGACTAGAGAAGGTTTTTTTGATAAGGATGTGATGAAGGAATCTGAGACGATTGCTACCTCAGCAGGATGATGAAGGAATCTGGGACGATTACTACCTCAGCAGGATGATGAAGGAATCTGGGACGATTACTACCTCAACGGGATGATGAAGGAATCTGGGACGATTACTACCTCAGCAGGATGATGAAGGAATCTGGGACGATTACTACCTCAGCAGGATGATGAAGGAATCTGGGACGATTACTACCTCAGCAGGATGATGAAGGAATCTGGGACGATTACTACCTCAACGGGATGATGAAGGAATCTGGGATGATTACTACCTCAGCAGGATGATGAAGGAATCTGGGACGATTACTACCTCAGCAGGATGATGAAGGAATCTGGGACGATTACTACCTCAACGGGATGATGAAGGAATCTGGGACGATTACTACCTCAGCAGGATGATGAAGGAATCTGGGACGATTACTACCTCAGCAGGATGATGAAGGAATCTGGGACGATTACTACCTCAACGGGATGATGAAGGAATCTGGGACGATTACTACCTCAGCAGGATGATGAAGGAATCTGGGACGATTACTACCTCAACGGGATGATGAAGGAATCTGGGACGATTACTACCTCAACAGGATGATGAAGGAATCTGGGACGATTACTACCTCAACGGGATGATGAAGGAATCTGGGACGATTACTACCTCAGCGGGATGATGAAGGAATCTGGGACGATTACTACCTCAGCAGGATGATGAAGGAATCTGGGACGATTACTACCTCAACGGGATGATGAAGGAATCTGGGACGATTACTACCTCAACGGGTAAAGACTTTTATCTGTTGATCGTTCTTTCCTGAAAAAGTAACGAATTAGTTGTATGCAATGTCATAATGCATGAATTGCCTGGTTTTAAGATGTTCTCAAAAACAAACGAAATTGGGGTGATATGATGCGTCTATGCATGCCATAATGATGTATGTGACATTTTATGAATGTGTTTTTCGTCTAGGAAAGTAAATCCTTGACGGGTGCCGGGAAGTCGTATCCTGGGCTGATGTTGAAGAATAAGCTTTTACTTCCGCTGGGGATGATAACTGCAAGAATACCGGTAGGAGAAGATGACTCCGTTGTGGAATAAACTTGGAAAATGGAAGATTCTGCGGGGAGAAAAGATACTCTGCGACCATGCTGGGAAGCAACACTCTGTGGGGAGAGAGATGTTTTGCTGAATTGTTGATAGTAACTTGCTGAGGATATCTTTGTTGTTGGAAGTATTGATGGACTTCGCTGGGGTAAGAAGACGGTGTCGACGACGATCTTTCCATGGCTTTTGGCTGAGGATAACCCAGTTATATCCTGTTGAGGAAATAACTCTTTAAATCAAGCCGGACGACGTGTTCGTGTTCTGCGAGGGGACAAGCTTCCAAAATTTACTGGGGATATGCTTATGGCTTGGGGATATGAATCCCAACTTTCCTGGGGAAGTATTGAACTGTATCGGTCATGTTCTTCAACGGAACCTACCCTGATACCTTGGAGGATAGAACAATCAGATTGCTTAGACCATTCTTTATTGCCCCTGTTTCTATGAGGGAGGCATTTGTGGGGTGCTGATAGTCGTTGATGGACAAACCTTCTTCTGGTAGGCAGATGGCGGGACATAGTCGTACGCTTTAATCCCTAACTTTTGCCTGGACTGCCCTTTCGGGTTTTCAGTCCACCGGGATACCCATTTTTGCCCAAGCCGCCTTTTCAGGTTTTCGACTTGCCGGGTGTACAGTTTTTTTTCATTTCATCCCTTCATTTTGCCCGAACCCTTTTTGTTCGCCGGGAAGCCCTTATTTTTGCCTAGGTATGTCAACCTAGCGGGTCTTTGATTTTGCGTAGCATCTTTCCGACTATGTCTGTTCTCAGAAAGTAGGGAGTTGCCCCTGTTAGAAGTGTTTTGTCGTGCCACCAGAAGATTTTTGATTGTGTAAGTTTTGTTGCTGGAATGCCCCCAAGTGACTCAGGCGGAGATTTGCCCCAGGCTATTTGGCCTTTGAGAGATTCTCCGAATCTTGACTGAACTGCCCCAGATGACGGACCATGATCATACCATGCCCCTTGATTGGAAGTGCTTCTGTTCATTAGGCATTCATCGTGCGAATTTCCCTGATGTTCAAACGAAAAGTCATATGCAAACAAAGTTATGTTAAAAATGCAAAGCTTATGTCTGTCTTGAAGATTTTGAAAATGCATTCTTTTTTTCATAAAACAGGTGATTGTTTGTAAAACGTGATGTCAACTCCGTATTTTACCGTAGGCCTTCAGGAGTCAGGATACCTTTCGTAACAGTATGCTTTCGAACTAACCCATGCTTCAGCTAGGACTTTTGAGGGTTATAACGTGGCCTGGTTCACGGTTTAAGAAACAAAGGATAAAGGCTCAAATTATTTGTACCCACCCGCTCTTCGTGATGTTCTTCAATCCTAAACTCAGTTGATCATACGTTAGACCTTGTTTGAGTCTTTGCTCTGATTTTCCGGTGATGATTCGGATGTTGATAACTTATTTTGAATAGGCAGTCATTCCTTTTTTGTTGAGGGTTTGTAAGACCTCTTTCTTGTCTAATTTTTGTGTTATCCCTTTCTTTTTTTGCCTGAACTGTTTCCTTTTTTGGAATTACAGTCAGCGGGATGCCCCAGTTTCGTAAGTCCCTTTTATAGGTTTTGACTTTTTGGGCTTTTCATTTATGATTTTGTTTTTGATAATGACTGCCTGTCCTTATGATTGTTCGGAACCATCACTGTCTCTCTTTATTTCGTAAGGATCTCTTTGGTGCCATTCGTTATGCACTTGGATCAACTGAGAAGACTACCCTGCCCCGGGTTATGATAAAGGGTTTTAATTTTCGAAAATAAAAACTCCTACTTCTTTGGCTCAGATGGGTTGACGAGGGATTATCATCCTTATAACTCCAGTGTTTAGGAATTGAAACAATGCCTGTACCTCATAAGCGGGGTCTGTTCAAAAGCATACTGTAAAGATTGTGGTATCGTTTTCGTCATCCTCCCTCAAGAGGCTTTAGAATTTTAGATCAAGAGTTGACATCAGAAAAAATATGAAAACAGTTCGCATATAGTGAATGTGAATATATTGATTCAAAATAGACATAAGCGATGCATTAATGTGATAACAATGTTTAACATGAATAAATGTTTGAACAATCAAAAAAATACAACTTGAACATTTGAATGAACAAAAGACATTCTCGATGATTTGGTGTAGGATCAGTGTTCAAACTCGACCTCCTTGGCGTCAATCAAATCCTGGATCTTGTTCTTCAAGGTCCAACAGTCGTCGGTGTCATGTCCAGGACTGTCAGAATGGTAGGCACATCTGACACCCGGGTTGTACTTGGGAGAGGAAGTGTCAGGATTTTGAGGAGGATCCTTTAGTGTGATCAGTTTTGCCTTCAGCAATTGTTGTAATGCCTGAGACAAAGACACGTTGATGTCAGTATACTTCCTATCTTGATGCTTTATCCTACGCCTATTGCTCTTTCTTGGTTGAACGGGCGTGGGATCAGAGATCTGGATTGCCCCTACATCATGACGGCCCTTTTTACCATGTATAGCATTCGACTCTTTCTTTCCACTGTGGGGCTTTTTCTGAGTATCAGCAGGTGCGGTTTCTTGAATCTTCCCCGACCTGATACCAGCTTCGATTCTCTCCCCAGTCAAGATAAGATCTATGAACCCAGCAGAAGAATTCCCAATCAGATGGTTGTAGAATGGACCAAACAAAGTCCCCAAGAACATGTCAACAAGCTCGCGATCAGTCAAAGGTGGCTGCACCCTTCCAGCAAGGTCTCTCCATCTTTGTGCGTACTCCTTGAAACCTTCACTTGACCCTAATGACATACCCTGGAGTTGGGTACGTGTGGGAGCAAGGTCGGCATTGTACTGGTAATGCTTGTAAAATGCAGTGGCTAAGTCTTCCCAGGTACGGATGTTGGCTCCATTCAGTTGATAGAACCACTCGAGCTGAGTCCCCAAAAGACTCTCTTGGAAGAAATGGATCCATAAGTTTTTGTCAGCTGTATAGGGCTGGATCCTCCTTGTATAAGCCCTGAGATGCAACTTAGGACAGGATGCCCCATCGTATTTAGCAAAGGCAGGTACCTTGAATTTGCGCGGGATCACTACCCCAGAAGACAGACCTAGATCCTCGAAGTCCAGGCCAGGCACCTTTTGTATCTCCATAGCACTGAGCCGGTCTTCCAACTGTTTGTACCTGTCCTCAGCCGGAGGGTACTGTTCATCGTTGAAATCTGTCTCATTGTCGGAGACCACTGGGCTGGGAATCCTTTCTTCTTGATGACTATTTTTCCCCACAGATGGGGTTGTCCTCTCAGTTTCAACTTGCGGTGTATTCCCAGATCTGCGTCTAGGGCTGAACAGAACAGTCCTCTTCTTTTTCTTGTCCTTCTTCAAAAGGAGAGCCTTCAGGTCTTGTTGCCCCTGGGTCAGATTCATAATCAGCTCTTGGAACTGGGCGTTCTGAGCCTGAAGGTCCTTGATAGTCTGCTCGGCTGATGGTTCAGGATTCATGACGAGCGGCTGAAATAAACAGCGGAGAAGGGTAAGCAACCTATCAAGGGATACCTGCAATGCAATGAGATGTATGATATGCATGTAATGTTTTCAAGGACCTCGCGGGGTAAACAGAGAAACTTTGTTAGCATTTGGGAACCGGTAGCCTGATTGTAAGAACTTCATTTTTGTTGAGAGTCCTTCTTCACGGGTCAAAGGCTCACCATATCCAGTGGGTCATAGCCCCTGACACCCTTGGCTAGAGGAAAATAAATCCTCTTTGCCCCTTGCTGGGATAGTTGTTCATCATGACCTGCATCACAAGCCCTTGAGATCCTTGAAATGGGTTAGGGTGTATGCAATGGTATGCAATGGTATGATGTCATGCTATGCATGGGGTGATGTAGGCAAACCCTGTTATGAGTCCCAATTAAGGACCATAAACAAACCCTGCAAGAAATTCCGTGTACTTTGTTATGAGTCCCTATTAAGGACTATAAACAAAACCTGCAAGAAATTTGGTAAACCCTGTCATGAGTCCTAGTTAAGGACTATAAACAAAACCTGCAAGAAATTTGGCAAACCTTGTTATGAGTCCTAGTTAAGGACTATAAACAAAACCTGCAAGAAATTTGGCAAACCTTGTTATGAGTCCTAGTTAAGGACTATAAACAAAACCTGCAAGAAGTTCACGTGTCAGCTAACAAGCATGCAAGTAGGCAAGTACAAAGGCACACAAGTCACACAAAAGAGCCCTTAGAGTTCAGGCCAGCATGGGGTCTGGGTATTACCCTCTTGAAGTTGGTGGGCTCAACCTGTCCTATCAGAAGTAACCGGGTTCTAAGGGTCCCAATATCACTGGATTGCTTTCATTGTTCATCGTTTCGATTTAGCCACTGAACTAGCGACCGAAATATTCCAGGAAAGCAACCCTCAATTGAGTGTAGTATCGAGTATCAACCAACCTCGGACTGCACCAAAGTCAGTTATCTCACTACCCTAAAGAGGCCAAGATAGTTCAATTAAGGTTCCTAAGGTCTGTTGATGCTTCACGACACCACGCGGAGGCCCCGTACTCTCCTTGACTGAACTCAAGGGTTACCGGTACACACCAAAGTGCCACATCAACGTAGCAGACTGTTTCAACCATGTCGGTATACCCCGCACAGTTCCCTCACAGCCTTGTTGCTACTTTCTAAGAAGGTATCCCCCAGATCCGGGTTTAGGATCTATAGAACTCCCAAGCAACCCACAATAATAAAGCAAGCAAAGAAGACAATTGAAAACATAGTTATGACCTAGCCCTAAGGTACACCCCACTTTAAGATTATCCCCAGCAGAGTCGCCAGTTCTGTGATCGGTGGATCTGGAACTGACTGTTTAATGCTGGTTCGCGAAATGTCGCAGAAGCAAGAGTCACCACCGTCTTTTATTTTCTCCAAATGGAAAGGACAAAAGCACAGAAAAATTCCTTAAAGAGATTGCTCTCGGTTCGGGAGGTAGGTTATAGAAAGGGAAGGTGTTAGCACCCTTTCTATCCATGGTTATCCATGGGCTCTTAGATACTTGCTCATTGTGTTTTCAAAATGGTTTGTTTGCTTTTCAATTGTGGGTTTTAAAAAGTTTCTTTGAAAATTCCAGTTCGACTCTTGTATCGGTCCTCAAGAGTGTTTGAAAAATTGCTTTCGAAAGCTTTTGAAAATGTGTCGGTGTGAAAAGTATTTTTGAATTTTGTTTTGAAATTTAGAGCAAGTATCTACGAGAACCTACCTACCCTAAGGAATTCGTCTGTGTAAATGTCCTTTAAAGTAGTGCCATCCCACCATTGAGAGGTAGGTAGCACCACCGTTGGAGGTGTTCGGGTCAATTCGAGGTTCGGGACATGGTGATCACCGGAGCAATAGGAAGACACCTTAGAAGCTACCCTCATGCCAGGTTCCCGGATCATGAGGACTTACTAAGACATCCTCTACTCGACGATCACCTTTCGAGGCAAGGCAACGGTGAGGCGTACCCTAGGGGTGGTGTGTGCGATTCGTGTCATGTTCAGTTATTTTGTCTTATTCATGTCAAAGTGATCTATGCGTTTGTTTTTATTTTTATCATTCATTCTTGCATGCATTTATTTAGCAGTTAAAAAGTGCGGAAAGATAAAATTCCTAAACTATTACAAAGGCGCGGGTCCACATCGCCAAATTAAACCAGGACCCGATTTGACATAAAATAAAGAAATAAAATGCGGGAAATATAAAATGTCCGAGTTACATGGCTTGAGCAATTACATAATATTTGAAAGAAAATAAATGTGCGAAAGAAATAAAAATAGAACGTTCGAGGGCGTTGGACCCTTTATAGAAATTAAATGAAATTAAAAATTAATTAATTATTTATTGAAATAAAAGAAGTGTTTTTTAGGTTTTTTGTATTTATGAAATAAGAAAATTAAAATTAAAATTAAAAGAAATCCTAATTCTAAGTTATTTTTAATTATTTGAGAGAAATATTAAAGTTTAACTTAATTTACTAAAGAATTTATGTACATGTTTATTTACAAAATAAATTAGTAATTAATAATAATAATAATGATGAGAAAATTATTTATTAAAAAAAATGATGAAAAAGTTAAAAACCCTAATTTCTACATATTTAATTTATTAAGAAAAATATTAAAGTTTTGAAACCTAAATTAATCTAGTTAATGGTTTAAAGTTTATTTACAAAAATAATAATAGTAAAATTAATATTAATAAAATAAACATTTTTTTTGATTTTTCTGTATTTTATATTTATTATGAAAATTATTTTATGGAATTAAAAGAAAACAATTAAAAACAATTAAAAGAATAAAAAGGAAAAACAAATAAAAATTAAAAATTGAGCAAACCATAGGGGGTGTCTGGCCCAAGGGGAGGTTTTTTGAAGTATTGACTGCTGAGTACCGTGGTCTGCATTCTTTGGCCATTGGATTGAGTTTCATGCATAAGTTGTTCTACTTTGGCCATTTGGCTTTTGGCTTTTGGCCATTTGTGTTCTGGCTTCAACGTTCCCTTAATCTCTGGCTTAATGTCTGTCTCGCCATGTATTAGTGTCATGCATAAGTTTTTCTAGTCTGGCCATTTGGCTTTTGGCTTTTGGCCATTTGGCTTTTGGCCTCAACGTTCCTTAATGAACCTGCCTGGGATCCTGTCTAAATCTGCAGTGTTGAATCTCACAAACACATCAAATAAAATCATAAAATGCAAATAAAGCCAATATATGAAGAAATTTAATGTTTAGGCACAATATGGCATGTATGAATGATTATACCCTTTTGATCATGGAGATCAAATCAATCTTACCCTTACTGGAAGATTAGTGACCTGAATGCTTTTATGCCTTACTGGAAGATTAGGATCATGGAGATCAAGCCAACCTTATCATTACTGAAGAAGTAGTGAGGTATTGGTTTATAACTGTGATGACTTTGTTTGTAGTGAGAGAGGGATTTGTAATAAGGATTTCAAGGTTTTAGGGTTCTGAAAGAGTTTGATATTCTAACAGTATTGTGGCAAGGTTTTTTCTCTCTTTTTCTCTTCTCCTCTTTTTTTTCTCTTTTTTTTTTCCGGTTTGTGTGACAAGAAGGTGATTATATAGTGAAAATTAGGGTAAAGAAAATGGGCTTTGAATGTGCAATTTGGCCTCCAATATTCACTTGAATTCGTCACTTTCCAGGCTAAATCGCAGGGACTTAAGTGCATTTTTTGAAGTTGAAATGTGAAAACAAAATGTAGCCGACATCGAGAACTAACTCTTGTCCGAAAATCGACTCAATCGGATAAACGGTGAATTAGTTATGAATTTTTGAAGTTTCAGCTCAGACAAACTTATTTTGGGCTCCAGTGTCGACTCTGACACGTTCTTCAATAAAAATCTGGTATTGATCGGTGTATAATTTGGTCTCGACTTTTGAAGCAAAGTTGTAGACCTATGAATCAGGGACCTTGTTTAAAAATATGAGTCCAATCCGATAAAAATTGACCGAGTTATGAATTTTCGAAGTTTCGGCCCAGATGAAATAGTATTCAGCATTCAGGATTTTCAGCGTGTCACGCACTCTGAGCAAAAAACGAAGGCCTTTTGAATACCGTTTGAACTCAATATCTTCTGTGAAAATGTAGCCAACTCAATTTGTGAAATTTTGGCGCCGGAACCAGCTCGATACAATGAAAATCGACCATGTTATGATTTTCTGAACATGACGCAAATAAACTTCTGTCACAAATTTTCTGTACGAAAATACTTGATAAATCCACATTTTTGAAGACCTTCTGATCGAAATTGGCTTCCAGCCGTGAGAGATGAAAACGTAGATAATCTCAAGACGGAATTTTGGCCACCGGAACAGGTTCAAAACGAGTCACGATCTTCAAGTTATGAATTTTTTAGCGCGTAAAAACTGCACTTTCAGCACACTTTTTCACCATATTTCTTCGAGAAAACTCACACATTCGGATACCTTCTTTAAAGAATTGACTCTTGAGCCGAATCTGAATTTGAGAATACGTTATCAGAGATATCTTGGCGAAAGAATACCTGAATATGACGCGCCAGGTTGGACTTGTGAATTTTTCTTGAAGAATATGGGAGGGCAAATTTTGGGGTACAACAGTAACCTTTTGACATAGATTTGATTGTTATTTTCAATTTTGTGTGGTATTGGAATTTTAGTTATTTAGATTAATATAAATAAACTAAATTGCAAGGTTAGCAGGAGTAGCTCAGTTGGTTAGAGCGTGTGGCTGTTAACCACAAGGTCGGAGGTTCAACCCCTACTTCTAGCGTTTTCTTTCATTATTCAAATATTTAAATTTGTGATGACGTCTTTCCATTGGACTTATAAAATAATCTATCTTAGTTATAGGAAGTTGATTACAATTAGAAAAATTATATTATTATCAATTTTCTTTTAAGAATTTTCAAGAAAGCCTATTGTAAGTATTTAAATAAATACCGAGTCTACCAATAGCTGCCACAACTACAAAGTGTTTGTCTAGGACTAGTTTTGAATAAAATTATCTAGGCAGGGATATTAGAAATGATTCAGAAACTTCAACTTATTTTTGAAAGATGATATTTGTTAGACGTCTTGTTTGCGTAGCCACTTTGGACCACCATGGAGAGTTTCTTCAACTTGAACTTCAGTTAGGTCCAACGCAAATTTTCATCAATATGAAAGTGATGTTAAATTTAATTTAAATATATCTTTAAAAAATAGTCGTTGAAATATCATTTTACTAGTCATTGGAAAGATCTTGTTGCTAGTTTCTTAAAAGATCATATGTTCGTCCATAATAGTAGGTTCAAAGATACATTTATAAACTTTTTAACATAAATTTTTATGTTATTTTCAAGTCTATGAGACATGGAAACTTGAGACATTTAAATTAAAATAAATAATTCATAGTATAATGGTAACTTAAAAATCATAGCTGGTTTGCATGTGTGGCATTTGATCACAGTAACCACAAAGTCGGAGGTTCAATATGTCCTTTTAGTGTTTTCAATCATTTTTAAACTTTTTAATTTTATGCTTTGGTCCTTCTATGCAACTTTGGAAATATTATATGTCAATTATTAGAAGTTGACTAACATTCTCTAAATTATTTTAATTCTCTGATGTGGGTATAAAGGCTACAAAAATCATCAATTTTCTTAAAACTGCATGTACTATTTCATTATTTATGATAAAAGTATTGTTAAGCCTTTTCACGGTAAGGGGGTCATCAATGCACCCCAAGGGAAAATATCGAGTATTATTCCATAATGTCTAATAAATCTTCTAATCATTAGAAAAAAAGATCATTATTCTTTGTATTTTAAGTAGAATACATTCTTTCAAAAACATATACAACTACAAAGGGGTGTGTCTAAGACACATTTTCAATATAGTTATCTATGAAAGTACACTTAATATAATTCATAATGTATAATTTGTATAATGCGAGAGGATATATATAAGAAAATTTGTATGTATCCATTTTAGACCAACATGAGCATTGTAATCAACTTGAAAGTCTATACTCTCCATAATATTTTTAATCAATGCAAAATTGATGCAAAATTTATCTAGAAAAATAACTTTGAAAAGTAGTTGTTGAAATATTCTATTACTAGCCATTGGACAATCTTGTTACTAGACGTTTAAGAGATCACGCTTATATTAATACTCAATTTAAAAATACATATGTTGTAACCTTTTGACATAGATTTGATTGTTATTTTCAATTTTGTGTGGTATTGGAATTTTAGTTATTTAGATTAATATAAATAAACTAAATTGCAAGGTTAGCTGGAGTAGCTCAGTTGGTTAGAGCGTGTGGCTGTTAACCACAAGATCGGAGGTTCAACCCCTCCTTCTAGCGTTTTCTTTCATTATTCAAATATTTAAATTTGTGATGACGTCTTTCCATTGGACTTATAAAATAATCTATCTTAGTTATAGGAAGTTGATTACAATTAGAAAAATTATATTATTATCAATTTTCTTTTAAGAATTTTCAAGAAAGCCTATTGTAAGTATTTAAATAAATACCGAGTCTACCAATAGCTGCCACAACTACAAAGTGTTTGTCTAGGACTAGTTTTGAATAAAATTATCTAGGCAGGGATATTAGAAATGATTCAGAAACTTCAACTTATTTTTGAAAGATGATATTTGTTAGACGTCTTGTTTGCGTAGCCACTTTGGACCACCATGGAGAGTTTCTTCAACTTGAACTTCAGTTAGGTCCAACGCAAATTTTCATCAATATGAAAGTGATGGTAAATTTAATTTAAATATATCTTTAAAAAATAGTCGTTGAAATATCATTTTACTAGTCATTGGAAAGATCTTGTTGCTAGTTTCTGAAAAGATCATATGTTCGTCCATAATAGTAGGTTCAAAGATACATTTATAAAGTTTTTAACATAAATTTTTATGTTATTTTCAAGTCTATGAGACATGGAAACTTGAGACATTTAAATTAAAATAAATAATTCATAGTATAATGGTAACTTAAAAATCATAGCTGGTTTGCATGTGTGGCATTTGATCACAGTAACCACAAAGTCGGAGGTTCAATATGTCCTTTTAGTGTTTTCAATCATTTTTAAACTTTTTAATTTTATGCTTTGGTCCTTCTATGAAACTTTGGAAATATTATATGTCAATTATTAGAAGTTGACTAACATTCTCTAAATTATTTTAATTCTCTGATGTGGGTATAAAGGCTACAAAAATCATCAATTTTCTTAAAACTGCATGTACTATTTCATTATTTATGATAAAAGTATTGTTAAGCCTTTTCACGGTAAGGGGGTCATCAATGCACCCCAAGGGAAAATATCGAGTATTATTCCATAATGTCTAATAAATCTTCTAATCATTAGAAAAAAAGATCATTATTCTTTGTATTTTAAGTAGAATACATTCTTTCAAAAACATATACAACTACAAAGGGGTGTGTCTAAGACACATTTTCAATATAGTTATCTATGAAAGTACACTTAATATAATTCATAATGTATAATTTGTATAATGCGAGAGGATATATATAAGAAAATTTGTATGTATCCATTTTAGACCAACATGAGCATTGTAATCAACTTGAAAGTCTATACTCTCCATAATATTTTTAATCAATGCAAAATTGATGTAAAATTTATCTAGAAAAATAACTTTGAAAAGTAGTTGTTGAAATATTCTATTACTAGCCATTGGACAATCTTGTTACTAGACGTTTAAGAGATCACGCTTATATTAATACTCAATTTAAAAATACATATGTTGTAACCTTTTGACATAGATTTGATTGTTATTTTAAATTTTGTGTGGTATTGGAATTTTAGTTATTTAGATTAATATAAATAAACTAAATTGCAAGGTTAGCTGGAGTAGCTCAGTTGGTTAGAGCGTGTGGCTGTTAACCACAAGGTCGGAGGTTCAACCCCTCCTTCTGGCGTTTTCTTTCATTATTCAAATATTTGAATTTGTGATGATGTCTTTCCATTGGACTTATAAAATAATCTATCTTAGTTATAGGAAGTTGATTACAATTAGAAAAATTATATTATTATCAATTTTCTTTTAAGAATTTTCAAGAAAGCCTATTGTAAGTATTTAAATAAATACCGAGTCTACCAATAGCTGCCACAACTACAAAGTGTTTGTCTAGGACTAGTTTTGAATAAAATTATCTAGGCAGGGATATTAGAAATGATTCAGAAACTTCAACTTATTTTTGAAAGATGATATTTGTTAAACATCTTGTTTGCGTAGCCACTTTGGACCATCATGGAGAGTTTCTTCAACTTGAACTTCAGTTAGGTCCAACGCAAATTTTCATCAATATGAAAGTGATGTTAAATTTAATTTAAATATATCTTTAAAAAATAGTCGTTGAAATATCATTTTACTAGTCATTGGAAAGATCTTGTTGCTAGTTTCTGAAAAGATCATATGTTCGTCCATAATAGTAGGTTCAAAGATACATTTATAAACTTTTTAACATAAATTTTTATGTTATTTTCAAGTCTATGAGACATGGAAACTTGAGACATTTAAATTAAAATAAATAATTCATAGTATAATGGTAACTTAAAAATCATAGCTGGTTTGCATGTGTGGCATTTGATCACAGTAACCACAAAGTCGGAGGTTCAATATGTCCTTTTAGTGTTTTCAATCATTTTTAAACTTTTTAATTTTATGCTTTGGTCCTTCTATGCAACTTTGGAAATATTATATGTCAATTATTAGAAGTTGACTAACATTCTCTAAATTATTTTAATTCTCTGATGTGGGTATAAAGGCTACAAAAATCATCAATTTTCTTAAAACTTCATGTACTATTTCATTATTTATGATAAAAGTATTGTTAAGCCTTTTCACGGTAAGGGGGTCATCAATGCACCCCAAGGGAAAATATCGAGTATTATTCCATAATGTCTAATAAATCTTCTAATCATTAGAAAAAAAGATCATTATTCTTTGTATTTTAAGTAGAATACATTCTTTCAAAAACATATACAACTACAAAGGGGTGTGTCTAAGACACATTTTCAATATAGTTATCTATGAAAGTACACTTAATATAATTCATAATGTATAATTTGTATAATGCGAGAGGATATATATAAGAAAATTTGTATGTATCCATTTTAGACCAACATGAGCATTGTAATCAACTTGAAAGTCTATACTCTCCATAATATTTTTAATCAATGCAAAATTGATGTAAAATTTATCTAGAAAAATAACTTTGAAAAGTAGTTGTTGAAATATTCTATTACTAGCCATTGGACAATCTTGTTACTAGACGTTTAAGAGATCACGCTTATATTAATACTCAATTTAAAAATACATATGTTGTAACCTTTTGACATAGATTTGATTGTTATTTTAAATTTTGTGTGGTATTGGAATTTTAGTTATTTAGATTAATATAAATAAACTAAATTGCAAGGTTAGCTGGAGTAGCTCAGTTGGTTAGAGCGTGTGGCTGTTAACCACAAGGTCGGAGGTTCAACCCCTCCTTCTAGCGTTTTCTTTCATTATTCAAATATTTGAATTTGTGATGATGTCTTTCCATTGGACTTATAAAATAATCTATCTTAGTTATAGGAAGTTGATTACAATTAGAAAAATTATATTATTATCAATTTTCTTTTAAGAATTTTCAAGAAAGCCTATTGTAAGTATTTAAATAAATACCGAGTCTACCAATAGCTGCCACAACTACAAAGTGTTTGTCTAGGACTAGTTTTGAATAAAATTATCTAGGCAGGGATATTAGAAATGATTCAGAAACTTCAACTTATTTTTGAAAGATGATATTTGTTAGACGTCTTGTTTGCGTAGCCACTTTGGACCACCATGGAGAGTTTCTTCAACTTGAACTTCAGTTAGGTCCAACGCAAATTTTCATCAATATGAAAGTGATGTTAAATTTAATTTAAATATATCTTTAAAAAATAGTCGTTGAAATATCATTTTACTAGTCATTGGAAAGATCTTGTTGCTAGTTTCTGAAAAGATCATATGTTCGTCCATAATAGTAGGTTCAAAGATACATTTATAAACTTTTTAACATAAATTTTTATGTTATTTTCAAGTCTATGAGACATGGAAACTTGAGACATTTAAATTAAAATAAATAATTCATAGTATAATGGTAACTTAAAAATCATAGCTGGTTTGCATGTGTGGCATTTGATCACAGTAACCACAAAGTCGGAGGTTCAATATGTCCTTTTAGTGTTTTCAATCATTTTTAAACTTTTTAATTTTATGCTTTGGTCCTTCTATGCAACTTTGGAAATATTATATGTCAATTATTAGAAGTTGACTAACATTCTCTAAATTATTTTAATTCTCTGATGTGGGTATAAAGGCTACAAAAATCATCAATTTTCTTAAAACTGCATGTACTATTTCATTATTTATGATAAAAGTATTGTTAAGCCTTTTCACGGTAAGGGGGTCATCAATGCACCCCAAGGGAAAATATCGAGTATTATTCCATAATGTCTAATAAATCTTCTAATCATTAGAAAAAAAGATCATTATTCTTTGTATTTTAAGTAGAATACATTCTTTCAAAAACATATACAACTACAAAGGGGTGTGTCTAAGACACATTTTCAATATAGTTATCTATGAAAGTACACTTAATATAATTCATAATGTATAATTTGTATAATGCGAGAGGATATATATAAGAAAATTTGTATGTATCCATTTTAGACCAACATGAGCATTGTAATCAACTTGAAAGTCTATACTCTCCATAATATTTTTAATCAATGCAAAATTGATGTAAAATTTATCTAGAAAAATAACTTTGAAAAGTAGTTGTTGAAATATTCTATTACTAGCCATTGGACAATCTTGTTACTAGACGTTTAAGAGATCACGCTTATATTAATACTCAATTTAAAAATACATATGTTGTAACCTTTTGACATAGATTTGATTGTTATTTTCAATTTTGTGTGGTATTGGAATTTTAGTTATTTGGATTAATATAAATAAACTAAATTGCAAGGTTAGCTGGAGTAGCTCAGTTGGTTAGAGCGTGTGGCTGTTAACCACAAGGTCGGAGGTTCAACCCCTCCTTCTAGCGTTTTCTTTCATTATTCAAATATTTGAATTTGTGATGATGTTTTCCATTGGACTTATAAAATAATCTATCTTAGTTATAGGAAGTTGATTATAATTAGAAAAATTATATTATTATCAATTTTCTTTTAAGAATTTTCAAGAAAGCCTATTGTAAGTATTTAAATAAATACCGAGTCTACCAATAGCTGCCACAACTACAAAGTGTTTGTCTAGGACTAGTTTTGAATAAAATTATCTAGGCAGGGATATTAGAAATGATTCAGAAACTTCAACTTATTTTTGAAAGATGATATTTGTTAGACGTCTTGTTTGCGTAGCCACTTTGGACCACCATGGAGAGTTTCTTCAACTTGAACTTCAGTTAGGTCCAACGCAAATTTTCATCAATATGAAAGTGATGTTAAATTTAATTTAAATATATCTTTAAAAAATAGTCGTTGAAATATCATTTTACTAGTCATTGGAAAGATCTTGTTGCTAGTTTCTGAAAAGATCATATGTTCGTCCATAATAGTAGGTTCAAAGATACATTTATAAACTTTTTAACATAAATTTTTATGTTATTTTCAAGTCTATGAGACATGGAAACTTGAGACATTTAAATTAAAATAAATAATTCATAGTATAATGGTAACTTAAAAATCATAGCTGGTTTGCATGTGTGGCATTTGATCACAGTAACCACAAAGTCGGAGGTTCAATATGTCCTTTTAGTGTTTTCAATCATTTTTAAACTTTTTAATTTTATGCTTTGGTCCTTCTATGCAACTTTGGAAATATTATATGTCAATTATTAGAAGTTGACTAACATTCTCTAAATTATTTTAATTCTCTGATGTGGGTATAAAGGCTACAAAAATCATCAATTTTCTTAAAACTGCATGTACTATTTCATTATTTATGATAAAAGTATTGTTAAGCCTTTTCACGGTAAGGGGGTCATCAATGCACCCCAAGGGAAAATATCGAGTATTATTCCATAATGTCTAATAAATCTTCTAATCATAAGAAAAAAAGATCATTATTCTTTGTATTTTAAGTAGAATACATTCTTTCAAAAACATATACAACTACAAAGGGGTGTGTCTAAGACACATTTTCAATATAGTTATCTATGAAAGTACACTTAATATAATTCATAATGTATAATTTGTATAATGCGAGAGGATATATATATAAGAAAATTTGTATGTATCCATTTTAGACCAACATGAGCATTGTAATCAACTTGAAAGTCTATACTCTCCATAATATTTTTAATCAATGCAAAATTGATGTAAAATTTATCTAGAAAAATAACTTTGAAAAGTAGTTGTTGAAATATTCTATTACTAGCCATTGGACAATCTTGTTACTAGACGTTTAAGAGATCACGCTTATATTAATACTCAATTTAAAAATACATATGTTGTAACCTTTTGACATAGATTTGATTGTTATTTTCAATTTTGTGTGGTATTGGAATTTTAGTTATTTAGATTAATATAAATAAACTAAATTGCAAGGTTAGCTGGAGTAGCTCAGTTGGTTAGAGCGTGTGGCTGTTAACCACAAGGTCGGAGGTTCAACCCCTCCTTCTAGCGTTTTCTTTCATTATTCAAATATTTAAATTTGTGATGATGTTTTCCATTGGACTTATAAAATAATCTATCTTAGTTATAGGAAGTTGATTACAATTAGAAAAATTATATTATTATCAATTTTCTTTTAAGAATTTTCAAGAAAGCCTATTGTAAGTATTTAAATAAATACCGAGTCTACCAATAGCTGCCACAACTACAAAGTGTTTGTCTAGGACTAGTTTTGAATAAAATTATCTAGGCAGGGATATTAGAAATGATTCAGAAACTTCAACTTATTTTTGAAAGATGATATTTGTTAGACGTCTTGTTTGCGTAGCCACTTTGGACCACCATGGAGAGTTTCTTCAACTTGAACTTCAGTTAGGTCCAACGCAAATTTTCATCAATATGAAAGTGATGTTAAATTTAATTTAAATATATCTTTAAAAAATAGTCGTTGAAATATCATTTTACTAGTCATTGGAAAGATCTTGTTGCTAGTTTCTGAAAAGATCATATGTTCGTCCATAATAGTAGGTTCAAAGATACATTTATAAACTTTTTAACATAAATTTTTATGTTATTTTCAAGTCTATGAGACATGGAAACTTGAGACATTTAAATTAAAATAAATAATTCATAGTATAATGGTAACTTAAAAATCATAGCTGGTTTGCATGTGTGGCATTTGATCACAGTAACCACAAAGTCGGAGGTTCAATATGTCCTTTTAGTGTTTTCAATCATTTTTAAACTTTTTAATTTTATGCTTTGGTCCTTCTATGCAACTTTGGAAATATTATATGTCAATTATTAGAAGTTGACTAACATTCTCTAAATTATTTTAATTCTCTGATGTGGGTATAAAGGCTACAAAAATCATCAATTTTCTTAAAACTGCATGTACTATTTCATTATTTATGATAAAAGTATTGTTAAGCCTTTTCACGGTAAGGGGGTCATCAATGCACCCCAAGGGAAAATATCGAGTATTATTCCATAATGTCTAATAAATCTTCTAATCATTAGAAAAAAAGATCATTATTCTTTGTATTTTAAGTAGAATACATTCTTTCAAAAACATATACAACTACAAAGGGGTGTGTCTAAGACACATTTTCAATATAGTTATCTATGAAAGTACACTTAATATAATTCATAATGTATAATTTGTATAATGCGAAAGGATATATATAAGAAAATTTGTATGTATCCATTTTAGACCAACATGAGCATTGTAATCAACTTGAAAGTCTACACTCTCCATAATATTTTTAATCAATGCAAAATTGATGTCAAATTTATCTAGAAAAATAACTTTGAAAAGTAGTTGTTGAAATATTCTATTACTAGCCATTGGACAATCTTGTTACTAGACGTTTAAGAGATCACGCTTATATTAATACTCAATTTAAAAATACATATGTTGTAACCTTTTGACATAGATTTGATTTTTATTTTAAATTTTGTGTGGTATTGGAATTTTAGTTATTTAGATTAATATAAATAAACTAAATTGCAATGTTAGCTGGAGTAGCTCAGTTTGTTAGAGCGTGTGGCTGTTAACCACAAGGTCGGAGGTTCAACCCCTCCTTCTAGCGTTTTCTTTCATTATTCAAATATTTAAATTTGTGATGACGTCTTTCCATTGGACTTATAAAATAATCTATCTTAGTTATAGGAAGTTGATTACAATTAGAAAAATTATATTATTATCAAATTTCTTTTATGAATTTTCAAGAAAGCCTATTGTAAGTATTTAAATAAATACCGAGTCTACCAATAGCTGCCACAACTACAAAGTGTTTGTCTAGGACTAGTTTTGAATAAAATTATCTAGGCAGGGATATTAGAAATGATTCAGAAACTTCAACTTATTTTTGAAAGATGATATTTGTTAGACGTCTTGTTTGCGTAGCCACTTTGGACCACCATGGAGAGTTTCTTCAACTTGAACTTCAGTTAGGTCCAACGCAAATTTTCATCAATATGAAAGTGATGTTAAATTTAATTTACATATATCTTTAAAAAATAGTCGTTGAAATATCATTTTACTAGTCATTGGAAAGATCTTGTTGCTAGTTTCTTAAAAGATCATATGTTCGTCCATAATAGTAGGTTCAAAGATACATTTATAAACTTTTTAACATAAATTTTTATGTTATTTTCAAGTCTATGAGACATGGAAACTTGAGACATTTAAATTAAAATAAATAATTCATAGTATAATGGTAACTTAAAAATCATAGCTGGTTTGCATGTGTGGCATTTGATCACAGTAACCACAAAGTCGGAGGTTCAATATGTCCTTTTAGTGTTTTCAATCATTTTTAAACTTTTTAGTTTTATGCTTTGGTCCTTCTATGCAACTTTGGAAATATTATATGTCAATTATTAGAAGTTGACTAACATTCTCTAAATTATTTTAATTCTCTGATGTGGGTATAAAGGCTACAAAAATCATCAATTTTCTTAAAACTGCATGTACTATTTCATTATTTATGATAAAAGTATTGTTAAGCCTTTTCACGGTAAGGGGGTCATCAATGCACCCCAAGGGAAAATATCGAGTATTATTCCATAATGTCTAATAAATCTTCTAATCATTAGAAAAAAAGATCATTATTCTTTGTATTTTAAGTAGAATACATTCTTTCAAAAACATATACAACTACAAAGGGGTGTGTCTAAGACACATTTTCAATATAGTTATCTATGAAAGTACACTTAATATAATTCATAATGTATAATTTGTATAATGCGAGAGGATATATATAAGAAAATTTGTATGTATCCATTTTAGACCAACATGAGCATTGTAATCAACTTGAAAGTCTATACTCTCCATAATATTTTTAATCAATGCAAAATTGATGTAAAATTTATCTAGAAAAATAACTTTGAAAAGTAGTTGTTGAAATATTCTATTACTAGCCATTGGACAATCTTGTTACTAGACGTTTAAGAGATCACGCTTATATTAATACTCAATTTATAAATACATATGTTGTAACCTTTTGACATAGATTTGATTGTTATTTTCAATTTTGTGTGGTATTGGAATTTTAGTTATTTAGATTAATATAAATAAACTAAATTGCAAGGTTAGCTGGAGTAGCTCAGTTGGTTAGAGCGTGTGGCTGTTAACCTCCCCTCCTTCTAGCGTTTTCTTTCATTATTCAAATATTTAAATTTGTGATGACGTCTTTCCATTGGACTTATAAAATAATCTATCTTAGTTATAGGAAGTTGATTACAATTAGAAAAATTATATTATTATCAATTTTCTTTTAAGAATTTTCAAGAAAGCCTATTATAAGTATTTAAATAAATACCGAGTCTACCAATAGCTGCCACAACTACAAAGTGTTTGTCTAGGACTAGTTTTGAATAAAATTATCTAGGCAGGGATATTAGAAATGATTCAGAAACTTCAACTTATTTTTGAAAGATGATATTTGTTAGACGTCTTGTTTGCGTAGCCACTTTGGACCACCATGGAGAGTTTCTTCAACTTGAACTTCAGTTAGGTCCAACGCAAATTTTCATCAATATGAAAGTGATGGTAAATTTAATTTAAATATATCTTTAAAAAATAGTCGTTGAAATATCATTTTACTAGTCATTGGAAAGATCTTGTTGCTAGTTTCTGAAAAGATCATATGTTCGTCCATAATAGTAGGTTCAAAGATACATTTATAAACTTTTTAACATAAATTTTTATGTTATTTTCAAGTCTATGAGACATGGAAACTTGAGACATTTAAATTAAAATAAATAATTCATAGTATAATGGTAACTTAAAAATCATAGCTGGTTTGCATGTGTGGCATTTGATCACAGTAACCACAAAGTCGGAGGTTCAATATGTCCTTTTAGTGTTTTCAATCATTTTTAAACTTTTTAATTTTATGCTTTGGTCCTTCTATGCAACTTTGGAAATATTATATGTCAATTATTAGAAGTTGACTAACATTCTCTAAATTATTTTAATTCTCTGATGTGGGTATAAAGGCTACAAAAATCATCAATTTTCTTAAAACTGCATGTACTATTTCATTATTTATGATAAAAGTATTGTTAAGCCTTTTCACGGTAAGGGGGTCATCAATGCACCCCAAGGGAAAATATCGAGTATTATTCCATAATGTCTATTAAATCTTCTAATCATTAGAAAAAAAGATCATTATTCTTTGTATTTTAAGTAGAATACATTCTTTCAAAAACATATACAACTACAAAGGGGTGTGTCTAAGACACATTTTCAATATAGTTATCTATGAAAGTACACTTAATATAATTCATAATGTATAATTTGTATAATGCGAGAGGATATTTATAAGAAAATTTGTATGTATCCACTTTAGACCAACATGAGCATTGTAATCAACTTGAAAGTCTATACTCTCCATAATATTTATAATCAATGCAAAATTGATGTCAAATTTATCTAGAAAAATAACTTTGAAAAGTAGTTGTTGAAATATTCTATTACTAGCCATTGGACAATCTTGTTACGAGACGTTTAAGAGATCACGCTTATATTAATACTCAATTTAAAAATACATATGTTGTAACCTTTTGACATAGATTTGATTGTTATTTTCAATTTTGTGTGGTATTGGAATTTTAGTTATTTAGATTAATATAAATAAACTAAATTGCAAGGTTAGCTGGAGTAGCTCAGTTGGTTAGAGCGTGTGGCTGTTAACCACAAGGTCGGAGGTTCAACCCCTCCTTCTAGCGTTTTCTTTCATTATTCAAATATTTAAATTTGTGATGACGTCTTTCCATTGGACTTATAAAATAATCTATCTTAGTTATAGGAAGTTGATTACAATTAGAAAAATTATATTATTATCAATTTTCTTTTAAGAATTTTCAAGAAAGCCTATTGTAAGTATTTAAATAAATACCGAGTCTACCAATAGCTGCCACAACTACAAAGTGTTTGTCTAGGACTAGTTTTGAATAAAATTATCTAGGCAGGGATATTAGAAATGATTCAGAAACTTCAACTTATTTTTGAAAGATGATATTTGTTAGACGTCTTGTTTGCGTAGCCACTTTGGACCACCATGGAGAGTTTCTTCAACTTGAACTTCAGTTAGGTCCAACGCAAATTTTCATCAATATGAAAGTGATTTTAAATTTAATTTAAATATATCTTTAAAAAATAGTCGTTGAAATATCATTTTACTAGTCATTGGAAAGATCTTGTTGCTAGTTTCTGAAAAGATCATATGTTCGTCCATAATAGTAGGTTCAAAGATACATTTATAAACTTTTTAACATAAATTTTTATGTTATTTTCAAGTCTATGAGACATGGAAACTTGAGACATTTAAATTAAAATAAATAATTCATAGTATAATGGTAACTTAAAAATCATAACTGGTTTGCATGTGTGGCATTTGATCACAGTAACCACAAAGTCGGAGGTTCAATATGTCCTTTTAGTGTTTTCAATCATTTTTAAACTTTTTAATTTTATGCTTTGGTCCTTCTATGCAACTTTGGAAATATTATATGTCAATTATTAGAAGTTGACTAACATTCTCTAAATTATTTTAATTCTCTGATGTGGGTATAAAGGCTACAAAAATCATCAATTTTCTTAAAACTGCATGTACTATTTCATTATTTATGATAAAAGTATTGTTAAGCCTTTTCACGGTAAGGGGGTCATCAATGCACCCCAAGGGAAAATATCGAGTATTATTCCATAATGTCTATTAAATCTTCTAATCATTAGAAAAAAAGATCATTATTCTTTGTATTTTAAGTAGAATACATTCTTTCAAAAACATATACAACTACAAAGGGGTGTGTCTAAGACACATTTTCAATATAGTTATCTATGAAAGTACACTTAATATAATTCATAATGTATAATTTGTATAATGCGAGAGGATATTTATAAGAAAATTTGTATGTATCCATTTTAGACCAACATGAGCATTGTAATCAACTTGAAAGTCTATACTCTCCATAATATTTATAATCAATGCAAAATTGATGTCAAATTTATCTAGAAAAATAACTTTGAAAAGTAGTTGTTGAAATATTCTATTACTAGCCATTGGACAATCTTGTTACGAGACGTTTAAGAGATCACGCTTATATTAATACTCAATTTAAAAATACATATGTTGTAACCTTTTGACATAGATTTGATTGTTATTTTCAATTTTGTGTGGTATTGGAATTTTAGTTATTTAGATTAATATAAATAAACTAAATTGCAAGGTTAGCTGGAGTAGCTCAGTTGGTTAGAGCGTGTGGCTGTTAACCACAAGGTCGGAGGTTCAACCCCTCCTTCTAGCGTTTTCTTTCATTATTCAAATATTTAAATTTGTGATGACATCTTTCCATTGGACTTATAAAATAATCTATCTTAGTTATAGGAAGTTGATTACAATTAGAAAAATTATATTATTATCAATTTTCTTTTAAGAATTTTCAAGAAAGCCTATTGTAAGTATTTAAATAAATACCGAGTCTACCAATAGCTGCCACAACTACAAAGTGTTTGTCTAGGACTAGTTTTGAATAAAATTATCTAGGCAGGGATATTAGAAATGATTCAGAAACTTCAACTTATTTTTGAAAGATGATATTTGTTAGACGTCTTGTTTGCGTAGCCACTTTGGACCACCATGGAGAGTTTCTTCAACTTGAACTTCAGTTAGGTCCAACGCAAATTTTCATCAATATGAAAGTGATGTTAAATTTAATTTAAATATATCTTTAAAAAATAGTCGTTGAAATATCATTTTACTAGTCATTGGAAAGATCTTGTTGCTAGTTTCTGAAAAGATCATATGTTCGTCCATAATAGTAGGTGCAAAGATACATTTATAAACTTTTTAACATAAATTTTTATGTTATTTTCAAGTCTATGAGACATGGAAACTTGAGACATTTAAATTAAAATAAATAATTCATAGTATAATGGTAACTTAAAAATCATAGCTGGTTTGCATGTGTGGCATTTGATCACAGTAACCACAAAGTCGGAGGTTCAATATGTCCTTTTAGTGTTTTCAATCATTTTTAAACTTTTTAATTTTATGCTTTGGTCCTTCTATGCAACTTTGGAAATATTATATGTCAATTATTAGAAGTTGACTAACATTCTCTAAATTATTTTAATTCTCTGATGTGGGTATAAAGGCTACAAAAATCATCAATTTTCTTAAAACTGCATGTACTATTTCATTATTTATGATAAAAGTATTGTTAAGCCTTTTCACGGTAAGGGGGTCATCAATGCACCCCAAGGGAAAATATCGAGTATTATTCCATAATGTCTAATAAATCTTCTAATCATAAGAAAAAAAGATCATTATTCTTTGTATTTTAAGTAGAATACATTCTTTCAAAAACATATACAACTACAAAGGGGTGTGTCTAAGACACATTTTCAATATAGTTATCTATGAAAGTACACTTAATATAATTCATAATGTATAATTTGTATAATGCGAGAGGATATTTATAAGAAAATTTGTATGTATCCATTTTAGACCAACATGAGCATTGTAATCAACTTGAAAGTCTATACTCTCCATAATATTTTTAATCAATGCAAAATTGATGTCAAATTTATCTAGAAAAATAACTTTGAAAAGTAGTTGTTGAAATATTCTATTACTAGCCATTGGACAATCTTGTTACTAGACGTTTAAGAGATTACGCTTATATTAATACTCAATTTAAAAATACATATGTTGTAATCTTTTGACATAGATTTGATTGTTATTTTCAATTTTGTGTGGTATTGGAATTTTAGTTATTTAGATTAATATAAATAAACTAACTTGCAAGGTTAGCTGGAGTAGCTCAGTTGGCTAGAGCGTGTGGCTGTTAACCACAAGGTCGGAGGTTCAACCCCTCCTTCTAGTGTTTTCTTTCATTATTCAAATATTTAAATTTGTGATGACGTCTTTCCATTGGACTTATAAAATAATCTATCTTAGTTATAGGAAGTTGATTACAATAAGAAAAATTAAATTATTATCAATTTTCTTCTAAGAATTTTCAAGCTGCCACAACTACAAAGTGTTTGTCTAGGACTAGTTTTGAATAAAATTATCTAGGCAGGGATATTAGAAATGATTCAGAAACTTCAACTTATTTTTGAAAGATGATATTTGTTAGACGTCTTGTTTGCGTAGCCACTTTGGACCACCATGGAGAGTTTCTTCAACTTGAACTTCAGTTAGGTCCAACGCAATTTTTCATCAATATGAAAGTGATGTAAAATTTAATTTAAATATATCTTAAAAAAATAGTCGTTGAAATATCATTTTACTAGTCATTGGAAAGATCTTGTTGCTAGTTTCTGAAAAGATCATATTTTCGTCAATAGTAGTAGGTTCAAAGATACATTTATAAACTTTTGAACATAAATGTTTATGTTATTTTCAAGTCTATGAGACATGGAAACTTGAGACATTTAAATTAAAATAAATAACTCATAGTATAATGGTAACTTAAAAATCATAGCTGGTTTGCGTGTGTGGCATTTGATCACAGTAACCACAAAGTCGGAGGTTCAATATGTCCTTTTAGTGTTTTCAATCATTTTTAAACTTTTTAATTTTATCCTTTGGTCCTTCTATGCAACTTTGGAAATATTATATGTCAATTATTAGAAGTTGACTAACATTCTCTAAATTATTTTAATTCTCTGATGTGGATATAAAGGCTACAAAAATCATCAATTTTCTTAAAACTGCATGTACTATTTCATTATTTATGATAAAAGTATTGTTAAGCCTTTTCACGGTAAGGGGGTCATCAATGCACCCCAAGGGAAAATATCGAGTATTATTCCATAATGTCTAATAAGTCTTCTAATCATTAGAAAAAAAGATCATTATTCTTTGTATTTTAAGTAGAATACATTCTTTCAAAAACATATACAACTACAAAGGGGTGTGTCTAAGACACATTTTCAATATAGTTATCTATGAAAGTACACTTAATATAATTCATAATGTATAATTTGTATAATGCGAGAGGATATTTATAAGAAAATTTGTATGTATCCTTTTTAAACCAACATGAGCATTGTAATCAACTTGAAAGTCTATACTCTCCATAATATTTTTAATCAATGCAAAATTGATGTCAAATTTATCTAGAAAAATAACTTTGAAAAGTAGTTGTTGAAATATTCTATTACTAGCCATTGGACAATCTTGTTACTAGACGTTTAAGAGATTACGCTTATATTAATACTCAATTTAAAAATACATATGTTGTAATCTTTTGACATAGATTTGATTGTTATTTTCAATTTTGTGTGGTATTGGAATTTTAGTTATTTAGATTAATATAAATAAACTAACTTGCAAGGTTAGCTGGAGTAGCTCAGTTGGCTAGAGCGTGTGGCTGTTAACCACAAGGTCGGAGGTTCAACCCCTCCTTCTAGTGTTTTCTTTCATTATTCAAATATTTAAATTTGTGATAACGTCTTTCCATTGGACTTATAAAATAATCTATCTTAGTTATAGGAAGTTGATTACAATAAGAAAAATTATATTATTATCAATTTTCTTCTAAGAATTTTCAAGCTGCTACAACTACAAAGTGTTTGTCTAGGACTAGTTTTGAATAAAATTATCTAGGCAGGGATATTAGAAATGATTCAGAAACTTTAACTTATTTTTGAAAGATGATATTTGTTAGACGTCTTGTTTGCGTAGCCACTTTGGACCACCATGGAGAGTTTCTTCAACTTGAACTTCAGTTAGGTCCAACGCAATTTTTCATCAATATGAAAGTGATGTAAAATTTAATTTAAATATATCTTAAAAAAATAGTCGTTGAAATATCATTTTACTAGTCATTGGAAAGATCTTGTTGCTAGTTTCTGAAAAGATCATATTTTCGTCCATAGTATTAGGTTCAAAGATACATTTATAAACTTTTTAACATAAATTTTTATGTTATTTTCAAGTCTATGAGATATGGAAACTTGAGAAATTTAAATTAAAATAAATAATTCATAGTATAATGGTAACTTAAAAATCATAGCTGGTTTGCATGTGTGGCATTTGATCACAGTAACCACAAAGTCGGAGGTTCAATATGTCCTTTTAGTGTTTTCAATCATTTTTAAACTTTTTAATTTTATTCTTTGGTCCTTCTATGCAACTTTGGAAATATTATATGTCAATTATTAGAAGTTGACTAACATTCTCTAAATTATTTTAATTCTCTGATGTGAGTATAAAGGTTACAAAAATCATCAAATTTCTTAAAACTGCATGTACTATTTCATTATTTATGATAAAAGTATTGTTAAGTCTTTTCACGGTAAGGGGGTCATCAATGCACCCCAAGGAAAAATATCGAGTATTATTCCATAATGTCTAATAAATGTTCTAATCATTAGAAAAAAAGATCATTATTCTTTGTATTTTAAGTAGAATACATTCTTTCAAAAACATATACAACTACAAAGGGGTGTGTCTAAGACACATTTTCAATATAGTTATCTATGAAAGTACACTTAATATAATTCATAATGTATAATTTGTATAATGCGAGAGGATATTTATAAGAAAATTTGTATGTATCCATTTTAAACCAACATGAGCATTGTAATCAACTTGAAAGTCTATACTCTCCATAATATTTTTAATCAATGCAAAATTGATGTCAAATTTATCTAGAAAAATAACTTTGAAAAGTAGTTGTTGAAATATTATATTACTAGCCATTGGACAATCTTGTTACTAGACGTTTAAGAAATTACGCTTATATTAATACTCAATTTAAAAATACATATGTTGTAATCTTTTGACATAGATTTGATTGTTATTTTCAATTTTGTGTGGTATTGGAATTTTAGTTATTTAGATTAATATAAATAAACTAACTTGCAAGGTTAGCTGGAGTAGCTCAGTTGGCTAGAGCGTGTGGCTGTTAACCACAAGGTCGGAGGTTCAACCCCTCCTTCTAGTGTTTTCTTTCATTATTGAAATATTTAAATTTGTGATGACGTCTTTCCATTGGACTTATAAAATAATCTATCTTAGTTATAGGAAGTTGATTACAATAAGAAAAATTATATTATTATCAATTTTCTTCTAAGAATTTTCAAGCTGCCACAACTACAAAGTGTTTGTCTAGGACTAGTTTTGAATAAAATTATCTAGGAAGGGATATTAGAAATGATTCAGAAACTTCAACTTATTTTTGAAAGATGATATTTGTTAGACGTCTTGTTTGCGTAGCCACTTTGGACCACCATGGAGAGTTTCTTCAACTTGAACTTCAGTTAGGTCCAACGCAATTTTTCATCAATATGAAAGTGATGTTAAATTTAATTTAAATATATCTTAAAAAAATAGTCGTTGAAATATCATTTTACTAGTCATTGGAAAGATCTTGTTGCTAGTTTCTGAAAAGATCATATTTTCGTCCATAGTATTAGGTTCAAAGATACATTTATAAACTTTTTAACATAAATTTTTATGTTATTTTCAAGTCTATGAGATATGGAAACTTGAGAAATTTAAATTAAAATAAATAATTCATAGTATAATGGTAACTTAAAAATCATAGCTGGTTTGCATGTGTGGCATTTGATCACAGTAACCACAAAGTCGGAGGTTCAATATGTCCTTTTAGTGTTTTCAATCATTTTTAAACTTTTTAATTTTATGCTTTGGTCCTTCTATGCAACTTTGGAAATATTATATGTCAATTATTAGAAGTTGACTAACATTCTCTAAATTATTTTAATTCTCTGATGTGGGTATAAAGGTTACAAAAATCATCAATTTTCTTAAAACTGCATGTACTATTTCATTATTTATGATAAAAGTATTGTTAAGCCTTTTCACGGTAAGGGGGTCATCAATGCACCCCAAGGGAAAATATCGAGTATTACTCCATAATGTCTAATAAATGTTCTAATCATTAGAAAAAAAGATCATTATTCTTTGTATTTTAAGTAGAATACATTCTTTCAAAAACATATACAACTACAAAGGGGTGTGTCTAAGACACATTTTCAATATAGTTATCTATGAAAGTACACTTAATATAATTCATAATGTATAATTTGTATAATGCGAGAGGATATTTATAAGAAAATTTGTATGTATCCATTTAAGACCAACATGAGCATTGTAATCAACTTGAAAGTCTATACTCTCCATAATATTTTTAATCAATGAAAAATTGATGTCAAATTTATCTAGAAAAATAACTTTGAAAAGTAGTTGTTGAAATATTCTATTACTAGCCATTGGACAATCTTGTTACTAGACGTTTAAGAGATCACGCTTATATTAATACTCAATTTAAAAATACATATGTTGTAACCTTTTGACATAGATTTGATTGTTATTTTCAATTTTGTGTGGTATTGGAATTTTAGTTATTTAGATTAATATAAATAAACTAAATTGCAAGGTTAGCTGGAGTTGCTCAGTTGGTTAGAACGTGTGGCTGTTAACCACAAGGTCGGAGGTTCAACCCCTCCTTCTAGTGTTTTCTTTCATTATTCAAATATTTAAATTTGTGATGACGTCTTTCCATTGGACTTATAAAATAATCTATCTTAGTTATAGGAAGTTGATTACAATTAGAAAAATTATATTATTATCAATTTTCTTTTAAGAATTTTCAAGAAAGCCTATTTATTGTAAGTATTTAAATAAATACCGAGTCTACCAATAGCTGCCACAACTACAAAGTGTTTGTCTAGGACTAGTTTTGAATAAAATTATCTAGGCAGGGATATTAGAAATGATTCAGAAACTTCAACTTATTTTTGAAAGATGATATTTGTTAGATGTCTTGTTTGCGTAGCCACTTTGGACCACCATGGAGAGTTTCTTCAACTTGAACTTCAGTTAGGTCCAACGCAATTTTTCATCATTATGAAAGTGATGTTAAATTTAATTTAAATATATCTTAAAAAAATAGTCGTTGAAATATCATTTTGCTAGTCATTGGAAAGATCTTGTTGCTAGTTTCTGAAAAGATCATATTTTCGTCCATAGTAGTAGGTTCAAAGATACATTTATAAACTTTTTAACATAAATTTTTATGGTATTTTCAAGTCTATGAGACATGGAAACTTGAGAAATTTAAATTAAAATAAATAATTCATAGTATAATGGTAACTTAAAAATCATAGTTGGTTTGCATGTGTGGCATTTGATCACAGTAACCACAAAGTCGGATGTTCAATATGTCATTTTAGTGTTTTCAATCATTTTTAAACTTTTTAATTTTATGCTTTGGTCCTTCTATGCAACTTTGGAAATATTATATGTCAATTATTAGAAGTTGACTAACATTCTCTAAATTATTTTAATTCTCTGATGTGGGTATAAAGGCTACAAAAATCATCAATTTTCTTAAAACTGCGTGTACTATTTCATTATTTATGATAAAAGTATTGTTAAGCCTTTTCACGGTAAGGGGGTCATCAATGCACCCCAAGGGAAAATATCGAGTATTATTCCATAATGTCTAATAAATCTTCTAATCATTAGAAAAAAAGATCATTATTCTTTGTATTTTAAGTAGAATACATTTTTTCAAAAACATATACAACTACAAAGGGGTGTGTCTAAGATACATTTTCAATATAGTTATCTATGAAAGTACACTTAATATAATTCATAATGTATAATTTGTATAATGCGAGAGGATATTTATAAGAAAATTTGTATGTATCCATTTAAGACCAACATGAGCATTGTAATCAACTTGAAAGTCTATACTCTCCATAATATTTTTAATCAATGCAAAATTGATGTCAAATTTATCTAGAAAAATAACTTTGAAAAGTAGTTGTTGAAATATTCTATTACTAGCCATTGGACAATCTTGTTACTAGACGTTTAAGAGATCACGCTTATATTAATACTCGATTTAAAAATACATATGTTGTAACCTTTTGACATAGATTTGATTGTTATTTTCAATTTTGTGTGGTATTGGAATTTTAGTTATTTAGATTAATATAAATAAACTAAATTGCAAGGTTAGCTGGAGTTGCTCAGTTGGTTAGAACGTGTGGCTGTTAACCACAAGGTCGGAGGTTCAACCCCTCCTTCTAGTGTTTTCTTTCATTATTCAAATATTTAAATTTGTGATGACGTCTTTCCATTGGACTTATAAAATAATCTATCTTAGTTATAGGAAGTTGATTACAATTAGAAAAATTATATTATTATCAATTTTCTTTTAAGAATTTTCAAGAAAGCCTATTTATTGTAAGTATTTAAATAAATACCGAGTCTACCAATAGCTGCCACAACTACAAAGTGTTTGTCTAGGACTAGTTTTGAATAAAATTATCTAGGCAGGGATATTAGAAATGATTCAGAAACTTCAACTTATTTTTGAAAGATGATATTTGTTAGACGTCTTGTTTGCGTAGCCACTTTGGACCACCATGGAGAGTTTCTTCAACTTGAACTTCAGTTAGGTCCAACGCAATTTTTCATCATTATGAAAGTGATGTTAAATTTAATTTAAATATATCTTAAAAAAATAGTCGTTGAAATATCATTTTGCTAGTCATTGGAAAGATCTTGTTGCTAGTTTCTGAAAAGATCATATTTTCGTCCATAGTAGTAGGTTCAAAGATACATTTATAAACTTTTTAACATAAATTTTTATGTTATTTTCAAGTCTATGAGACATGGAAACTTGAGACATTTAAATTAAAATAAATAATTCATAGTATAATGGTAACTTAAATCATAGTTGGTTTGCATGTGTGGCATTTGATCACAGTAACCACAAAGTCGGATGTTCAATATGTCATTTTAGTGTTTTCAATCATTTTTAAACTTTTTAATTTTATGCTTTGGTCCTTCTATGCAACTTTGGAAATATTATATGTCAATTATTAGAAGTTGACTAACATTCTCTAAATTATTTTAATTCTCTGATGTGGGTATAAAGGCTACAAAAATCATCAATTTTCTTAAAACTGCGTGTACTATTTCATTATTTATGATAAAAGTATTGTTAAGCCTTTTCACGGTAAGGGGGTCATCAATGCACCCCAAGGGAAAATATCGAGTATTATTCCATAATGTCTAATAAATCTTCTAATCATTAGAAAAAAAGATCATTATTCTTTGTATTTTAAGTAGAATACATTCTTTCAAAAACATATACAACTACAAAGGGGTGTGTCTAAGACACATTTTCAATATAGTTATCTATGAAAGTACACTTAATATAATTCATAATGTATAATTTGTATAATGCGAGAGGATATTTATAAGAAAATTTGTATGTATCCATTTAAGACCAACATGAGCATTGTAATCAACTTGAAAGTCTATACTCTCCATAATATTTTTAATCAATGCAAAATTGATGTCAAATTTATCTAGAAAAATAACTTTGAAAAGTAGTTGTTGAAATATTCTATTACTAGCCATTGGACAATCTTGTTACTAGACGTTTAAGAGATCACGCTTATATTAATACTCAATTTAAAAATACATATGTTGTAACCTTTTGACATAGATTTGATTGTTATTTTCAATTTTGTGTGGTATTGGAATTTTAGTTATTTAGATTAATATAAATAAACTAAATTGCAAGGTTAGCTGGAGTTGCTCAGTTGGTTAGAACGTGTGGCTGTTAACCACAAGGTCGGAGGTTCAACCCCTCCTTCTAGTGTTTTCTTTCATTATTCAAATATTTAAATTTGTGATGACGTCTTTCCATTGGACTTATAAAATAATCTATCTTAGTTATAGGAAGTTGATTACAATTAGAAAAATTATATTATTATCAATTTTCTTTTAAGAATTTTCAAGAAAGCCTATTTATTGTAAGTATTTAAATAAATACCGAGTCTACCAATAGCTGCCACAACTACAAAGTGTTTGTCTAGGACTAGTTTTGAATAAAATTATCTAGGCAGGGATATTAGAAATGATTCAGAAACTTCAACTTATTTTTGAAAGATGATATTTGTTAGACGTCTTGTTTGCGTAGCCACTTTGGACCACCATGGAGAGTTTCTTCAACTTGAACTTCAGTTAGGTCCAACGCAATTTTTCATCATTATGAAAGTGATGTTAAATTTAATTTAAATATATCTTAAAAAAATAGTCGTTGAAATATCATTTTGCTAGTCATTGGAAAGATCTTGTTGCTAGTTTCTGAAAAGATCATATTTTCGTCCATAATAGTAGGTTCAAAGATACATTAATAAACTTTTTAACATAAATTTTTATGTTATTTTTAAGTCTATGAGACATGGAAACTTGAGATATTTAAATTAAAATAAATAATTCATAGTATAATGGTAACTTAAAAATCATAGCTGGTTTGCATGTGTGGCATTTGATCACAGTAACCACAAAGTCGGAGGTTCAATATGTCCTTTTAGTGTTTTCAATCATTTTTAAACTTTTTAATTTTATGCTTTGGTCCTTCTATGCAACTTTGGAAATATTATATGTCAATTATTAGAAGTTGACTAACATTCTCTAAATTATTTTAATTCTCTGATGTGGGTATAAAGGTTACAAAAATCATCAATTTTCTTAAAACTGCATGTACTATTTCATTATTTATGATAAAAGTATTGTTAAGCCTTTTCACGGTAAGGGGGTCATCAATGCACCCCAAGGGAAAATATCGAGTATTATTCCATAATGTCTAATAAATGTTCTAATCATTAGAAAAAAAGATCATTATTCTTTGTATTTTAAGTAGAATACATTCTTTCAAAAACATATACAACTACAAAGGGGTGTGTCTAAGACACATTTTCAATATAGTTATCTATGAAAGTACACTTAATATAATTCATAATGTATAATTTGTATAATGCGAGAGGATATTTATAAGAAAATTTGTATGTATCCATTTAAGACCAACATGAGCATTGTAATCAACTTGAAAGTCTATACTCTCCATAATATTTTTAATCAATGAAAAATTGATGTCAAATTTATCTAGAAAAATAACTTTGAAAAGTAGTTGTTGAAATATTCTATTACTAGCCATTGGACAATCTTGTTACTAGACGTTTAAGAGATCACGCTTATATTAATACTCAATTTAAAAATACATATGTTGTAACCTTTTGACATAGATTTGATTGTTATTTTCAATTTTGTGTGGTATTGGAATTTTAGTTATTTAGATTAATATAAATAAACTAAATTGCAAGGTTAGCTGGAGTTGCTCAGTTGGTTAGAACGTGTGGCTGTTAACCACAAGGTCGGAGGTTCAACCCCTCCTTCTAGTGTTTTCTTTCATTATTCAAATATTTAAATTTGTGATGACGTCTTTCCATTGGACTTATAAAATAATCTATCTTAGTTATAGGAAGTTGATTACAATTAGAAAAATTATATTATTATCAATTTTCTTTTAAGAATTTTCAAGAAAGCCTATTTATTGTAAGTATTTAAATAAATACCGAGTCTACCAATAGCTGCCACAACTACAAAGTGTTTGTCTAGGACTAGTTTTGAATAAAATTATCTAGGCAGGGATATTAGAAATGATTCAGAAACTTCAAATTATTTTTGAAAGATGATATTTGTTAGACGTCTTGTTTGCGTAGCCACTTTGGACCACCATGGAGAGTTTCTTCAACTTGAACTTCAGTTAGGTCCAACGCAATTTTTCATCATTATGAAAGTGATGTTAAATTTAATTTAAATATATCTTAAAAAAATAGTCGTTGAAATATCATTTTGCTAGTCATTGGAAAGATCTTGTTGCTAGTTTCTGAAAAGATCATATTTTCGTCCATAGTAGTAGGTTCAAAGATACATTTATAAACTTTTTAACATAAATTTTTATGTTATTTTCAAGTCTATGAGACATGGAAACTTGAGACATTTAAATTAAAATAAATAATTCATAGTATAATGGTAACTTAAAAATCATAGTTGGTTTGCATGTGTGGCATTTGATCACAGTAACCACAAAGTCGGATGTTCAATATGTCATTTTAGTGTTTTCAATCATTTTTAAACTTTTTAATTTTATGCTTTGGTCCTTCTATGCAACTTTGGAAATATTATATGTCAATTATTAGAAGTTGACTAACATTCTCTAAATTATTTTAATTCTCTGATGTGGGTATAAAGGCTACAAAAATCATCAATTTTCTTAAAACTGCGTGTACTATTTCATTATTTATGATAAAAGTATTGTTAAGCCTTTTCACGGTAAGGGGGTCATCAATGCACCCCAAGGGAAAATATCGAGTATTATTCCATAATGTCTAATAAATCTTCTAATCATTAGAAAAAAAGATCATTATTCTTTGTATTTTAAGTAGAATACATTCTTTCAAAAACATATACAACTACAAAGGGGTGTGTCTAAGACACATTTTCAATATAGTTATCTATGAAAGTACACTTAATATAATTCATAATGTATAATTTGTATAATGCGAGAGGATATTTATAAGATAATTTGTATGTATCCATTTAAGACCAACATGAGCATTGTAATCAACTTGAAAGTCTATACTCTCCATAATATTTTTAATCAATGCAAAATTGATGTCAAATTTATCTAGAAAAATAACTTTGAAAAGTAGTTGTTGAAATATTCTATTACTAGCCATTGGACAATCTTGTTACTAGACGTTTAAGAGATCACGCTTATATTAATACTCAATTTAAAAATACATATGTTGTAACCTTTTGACATAGATTTGATTGTTATTTTCAATTTTGTGTGGTATTGGAATTTTAGTTATTTAGATTAATATAAATAAACTAAATTGCAAGGTTAGCTGGAGTTGCTCAGTTGGTTAGAACGTGTGGCTGTTAACCACAAGGTCGGAGGTTCAACCCCTCCTTCTAGTGTTTTCTTTCATTATTCAAATATTTAAATTTGTGATGACGTATTTCCATTGGACTTATAAAATAATCTATCTTAGTTATAGGAAGTTGATTACAATTAGAAAAATTATATTATTATCAATTTTCTTTTAAGAATTTTCAAGAAAGCCTATTTATTGTAAGTATTTAAATAAATACCGAGTCTACCAATAGCTGCCACAACTACAAAGTGTTTGTCTAGGACTAGTTTTGAATAAAATTATCTAGGCAGGGATATTAGAAATGATTCAGAAACTTCAACTTATTTTTGAAAGATGATATTTGTTAGACGTCTTGTTTGCGTAGCCACTTTGGACCACCATGGAGAGTTTCTTCAACTTGAACTTCAGTTAGGTCCAACGCAATTTTTCATCATTATGAAAGTGATGTTAAATTTAATTTAAATATATCTTAAAAAAATAGTCGTTGAAATATCATTTTGCTAGTCATTGGAAAGATCTTGTTGCTAGTTTCTGAAAAGATCATATTTTCGTCCATAATAGTAGGTTCAAAGATACATTAATAAACTTTTTAACATAAATTTTTATGTTATTTTTAAGTCTATGAGACATGGAAACTTGAGATATTTAAATTAAAATAAATAATTCATAGTATAATGGTAACTTAAAAATCATAGCTGGTTTGCATGTGTGGCATTTGATCACAGTAACCACAAAGTCGGAGGTTCAATATGTCCTTTTAGTGTTTTCAATCATTTTTAAACTTTTTAATTTTATGCTTTGGTCCTTCTATGCAACTTTGGAAATATTATATGTCAATTATTAGAAGTTGACTAACATTCTCTAAATTATTTTAATTCTCTGATGTGGGTATAAAGGTTACAAAAATCATCAATTTTCTTAAAACTGCATGTACTATTTCATTATTTATGATAAAAGTATTGTTAAGCCTTTTCACGGTAAGGGGGTCATCAATGCACCCCAAGGGAAAATATCGAGTATTATTCCATAATGTCTAATAAATGTTCTAATCATTAGAAAAAAAGATCATTATTCTTTGTATTTTAAGTAGAATACATTCTTTCAAAAACATATACAACTACAAAGGGGTGTGTCTAAGACACATTTTCAATATAGTTATCTATGAAAGTACACTTAATATAATTCATAATGTATAATTTGTATAATGCGAGAGGATATTTATAAGAAAATTTGTATGTATCCATTTAAGACCAACATGAGCATTGTAATCAACTTGAAAGTCTATACTCTCCATAATATTTTTAATCAATGAAAAATTGATGTCAAATTTATCTAGAAAAATAACTTTGAAAAGTAGTTGTTGAAATATTCTATTACTAGCCATTGGACAATCTTGTTACTAGACGTTTAAGAGATCACGCTTATATTAATACTCAATTTAAAAATACATATGTTGTAACCTTTTGACATAGATTTGATTGTTATTTTCAATTTTGTGTGGTATTGGAATTTTAGTTATTTAGATTAATATAAATAAACTAAATTGCAAGGTTAGCTTGAGTAGCTCAGTTGGTTAGAACGTGTGGCTGTTAACCATAAGGTCGGAGGTTAAACCCCTCCTTCTAGTGTTTTCTTTCATTATTCAAATAATTAAATTTGTGATGACGTTTTTCCATTGGACTTATAAAATAATCTATCTTAGTTATAGGAAGTTGATTACAATTAGAAAAATTATATTATTATCAATTTTCTTTTAAGAATTTTCAAGAAAGCCTATTGTAAGTATTTAAATAAATACCGAGTCTACCAATAGCTGCCACAACTACAAAGTGTTTGTCTAGGACTAGTTTTGAATAAAATTATCTAGGCAGGGATATTAGAAATGATTCAGAAACTTCAACTTATTTTTTAAAGATGATATTTGTTAGACGTCTTGTTTGCGTAGCCACTTTGGACCACCATGGAGAGTTTCTTCAACTTGAACTTCAGTTAGGTCCAACGCAATTTTTCATCAATATGAAAGTGATGTTAAATTTAATTTAAATATATCTTAAAAAAATAGTCGTTGAAATATCATTTTACTAGTCATTGGAAAGATCTTGTTGCTAGTTTCTGAAAAGATCATATTTTCGTCCATAATAGTAGGTTCAAAGATACATTTATAAACTTTTTAACATAAATTTTTATGTTATTTTCAAGTCTATGAGACTTGGAAACTTGAGACATTTAAATTAAAATAAATAATTCATAGTATAATGGTAACTTAAAAATCATAGTTGGTTTGCATGTGTGGCATTTGATCACAGTAACCACAAAGTCGGAGGTTCAATATGTCCTTTTAGTGTTTTCAATCATTTTTAAACTTTTTAATTTTATGCTTTGGTCCTTCTATGCAAAGTTTGAAATATTATATGTCAATTATTAGAAGTTGACTAACATTCTCTAAATTATTTTAATTCTCTGGTGTGGGTATAAAGGCTACAAAAATCATCAATTTTCTTAAAACTGCATGTACTATTTCATTATTTATGATAAAAGTATTGTTAAGCCTTTTCACGGTAAGGGGGTCATCAATGCACCCCAAGGGAAAATATCGAGTATTATTCCATAATGTCTAATAAATCTTCTAATCATTAGAAAAAAAGATCATTATTCTTTGTATTTTAAGTAGAATATATTCTTTCAAAAACATATACAACTACAAAGGGGTGTGTCTAAGACACATTTTCAATATAGTTATCTATGAAAGTACACTTAATATAATTCATAATGTATAACTTGTATAATGCGAGAGGATATTTATAAGAAAATTTGTATGTATCCATTTTAGACCAACATGAGCATTGTAATCTATCTTAGTTATAGGAAGTTGATTAATATTAGAAAAATTATATTATTATCAATTTTCTTTTAAGAATTTTCAAGAAAGCCTATTGTAAGTATTTAAATAAATACCGAGTCTACCAATAGCTGTCACAACTACAAAGTGTTTGTCTAGGACTAGTTTTGAATAAAATTATCTAGGCAGGGATATTAGAAATGATTCAGAAACTTCAACTTATTTTTGAAAGATGATATTTGTTAGACGTCTTGTTTGCGTAGCCACTTTGGACCACCATGGAGAGTTTCTTTAACTTGAACTTCAGTTAGGTCCAACGCAATTTTCCATCAATATGAAAGTGATGTTAAATTTAATTTAAATATATCTTAAAGAAATAGTCGTTGAAATATCATTTTACTAGTCATTAGAAAGATCTTGTTGCTAGTTTCTGAAAAGATCATATTTTCGTCCATAATAGTAGGTTCAAAGATACATTTATAAACTTTTTAACATAAATTTTGATGTTATTTTCAAGTCTATGAGACATGGAAACTTGAGACATTTAAATTAAAATAAATAATTCATAGTATAATGGTAACTTAAAAATCATAGCTGGTTTGCATGTGTGGCATTTGATCACAGTAACCACAAAGTCGGACGTTCAATATGTCCTTTTAGTGTTTTCAATCATTTTTAAACTTTTTAATTTTATGCTTTGGTCCTTCTATGCAACTTTGGAAATATTATATGTCAATTATTAGAAGTTGACTAACATTCTCTAAATTATTTTAATTCTCTGATGTGGGTATAAAGGCTACAAAAATCATCAATTTTCTTAAAACTGCATGTACTATTTCATTATTTATGATAAAAGTATTGTTAAGCCTTTTCACGGTAAGGGGGTCATCAATGCACCCCAAGGGAAAATATCGAGTATTATTCCATAATGTCTAATAAATCTTCTAATCATTAGAAAAAAAGATCATTATTCTTTGTATTTTAAGTAGAATACATTCTTTCAAAAACATATACAACTACAAAGGGGTGTGTCTAAGACACATTTTCAATATAGTTATCTATGAAAGTACACTTAATATAATTCATAATGTATAATTTGTATAATGCGAGAGGATATTTATAAGATAATTTGTATGTATCCATTTAAGACCAACATGAGCATTGTAATCAACTTGAAAGTCTATACTCTCCATAATATTTTTAATCAATGCAAAATTGATGTCAAATTTATCTAGAAAAATAACTTTGAAAAGTAGTTGTTGAAATATTCTATTACTAGCCATTGGACAATCTTGTTACTAGACGTTTAAGAGATCACGCTTATATTAATACTCAATTTAAAAATACATATGTTGTAGCCTTTTGACATAGATTTGATTGTTATTTTCAATTTTGTGTGGTATTGGAATTTTAGTTATTTAGATTAATATAAATAAACTAAATTGCAAGGTTAGCTGGAGTTGCTCAGTTGGTTAGAACGTGTGGCTGTTAACCACAAGGTCGGAGGTTCAACCCCTCCTTCTAGTGTTTTCTTTCATTATTCAAATATTTAAATTTGTGATGACGTCTTTCCATTGGACTTATAAAATAATCTATCTTAGTTATAGGAAGTTGATTACAATTAGAAAAATTATATTATTATCAATTTTCTTTTAAGAATTTTCAAGAAAGCCTATTTATTGTAAGTATTTAAATAAATACCGAGTCTACCAATAGCTGCCACAACTACAAAGTGTTTGTCTAGGACTAGTTTTGAATAAAATTATCTAGGCAGGGATATTAGAAATGATTCAGAAACTTCAACTTATTTTTGAAAGATGATATTTGTTAGACGTCTTGTTTGCGTAGCCACTTTGGACCACCATGGAGAGTTTCTTCAACTTGAACTTCAGTTAGGTCCAACGCAATTTTTCATCATTATGAAAGTGATGTTAAATTTAATTTAAATATATCTTAAAAAAATAGTCGTTGAAATATCATTTTGCTAGTCATTGGAAAGATCTTGTTGCTAGTTTCTGAAAAGATCATATTTTCGTCCATAGTAGTAGGTTCAAAGATACATTTATAAACTTTTTAACATAAATTTTTATGTTATTTTCAAGTCTATGAGACATGGAAACTTGAGACATTTAAATTAAAATAAATAATTCATAGTATAATGGTAACTTAAAAATCATAGTTGGTTTGCATGTGTGGCATTTGATCACAGTAACCACAAAGTCGGATGTTCAATATGTCATTTTAGTGTTTTCAATCATTTTTAAACTTTTTAATTTTATGCTTTGGTCCTTCTATGCAACTTTGGAAATATTATATGTCAATTATTAGAAGTTGACTAACATTCTCTAAATTATTTTAATTCTCTGATGTGGGTATAAAGGCTACAAAAATCATCAATTTTCTTAAAACTGCGTGTACTATTTCATTATTTATGATAAAAGTATTGTTAAGCCTTTTCACAGTAAGGGGGTCATCAATGCACCCCAAGGGAAAATATCGAGTATTATTCCATAATGTCTAATAAATCTTCTAATCATTAGAAAAAAAGATCATTATTCTTTGTATTTTAAGTAGAATACATTCTTTCAAAAACATATACAACTACAAAGGGGTGTGTCTAAGACACATTTTCAATATAGTTATCTATGAAAGTACACTTAATATAATTCATAATGTATAATTTGTATAATGCGAGAGGATATTTATTAGAAAATTTGTATGTATCCATTTTAGACCAACATGAGCATTGTAATCAACTTGAAAGTCTATACTCTCCATAATATTTTTAATCAATGCAAAATTGATGTCAAATTTATCTAGAAAAATAACTTTGAAAAGTAGTTGTTGAAATATTCTATTACTAGCCATTCGACAATCTTGTTACTAGACGTTTAAGAGATCACGCTTATATTAATACTCAATTTAAAAATACATATGTTGTAACCTTTTGACATAGATTTGATTGTTATTTTCAATTTTGTGTGGTATTGGAATTTTAGTTATTTAGATTAATATAAATAAACTAAATTGCAAGGTTAGCTTGAGTAGCTCAGTTGGTTAGAACGTGTGGCTGTTAACCACAAGGTCGGAGGTTCAACCCCTCCTTCTAGTGTTTTCTTTCATTATTCAAATATTTAAATTTGTGATGACGTCTTTCCATTGGACTTATAAAATAATCTATCTTAGTTATAGGAAGTTGATTACAATTAGAAAAATTATATTATTATCAATTTTCTTTTAAGAATTTTCAAGAAAGCCTATTTATTGTAAGTATTTAAATAAATACCGAGTCTACCAATAGCTGCCACAACTACAAAGTGTTTGTCTAGGACTAGTTTTGAATAAAATTATCTAGGCAGGGATATTAGAAATGATTCAGAAACTTCAAATTATTTTTGAAAGATGATATTTGTTAGACGTCTTGTTTGCGTAGCCACTTTGGACCACCATGGAGAGTTTCTTCAACTTGAACTTCAGTTAGGTCCAACGCAATTTTTCATCATTATGAAAGTGATGTTAAATTTAATTTAAATATATCTTAAAAAAATAGTCGTTGAAATATCATTTTGCTAGTCATTGGAAAGATCTTGTTGCTAGTTTCTGAAAAGATCATATTTTCGTCCATAGTAGTAGGTTCAAAGATACATTTATAAACTTTTTAACATAAATTTTTATGTTATTTTCAAGTCTATGAGACATGGAAACTTGAGACATTTAAATTAAAATAAATAATTCATAGTATAATGGTAACTTAAAAATCATAGTTGGTTTGCATGTGTGGCATTTGATCACAGTAACCACAAAGTCGGATGTTCAATATGTCATTTTAGTGTTTTCAATCATTTTTAAACTTTTTAATTTTATGCTTTGGTCCTTCTATGCAACTTTGGAAATATTATATGTCAATTATTAGAAGTTGACTAACATTCTCTAAATTATTTTAATTCTCTGATGTGGGTATAAAGGCTACAAAAATCATCAATTTTCTTAAAACTGCGTGTACTATTTCATTATTTATGATAAAAGTATTGTTAAGCCTTTTCACGGTAAGGGGGTCATCAATGCACCCCAAGGGAAAATATCGAGTATTATTCCATAATGTCTAATAAATCTTCTAATCATTAGAAAAAAAGATCATTATTCTTTGTATTTTAAGTAGAATACATTCTTTCAAAAACATATACAACTACAAAGGGGTGTGTCTAAGACACATTTTCAATATAGTTATCTATGAAAGTACACTTAATATAATTCATAATGTATAATTTGTATAATGCGAGAGGATATTTATAAGATAATTTGTATGTATCCATTTAAGACCAACATGAGCATTGTAATCAACTTGAAAGTCTATACTCTCCATAATATTTTTAATCAATGCAAAATTGATGTCAAATTTATCTAGAAAAATAACTTTGAAAAGTAGTTGTTGAAATATTCTATTACTAGCCATTGGACAATCTTGTTACTAGACGTTTAAGAGATCACGCTTATATTAATACTCAATTTAAAAATACATATGTTGTAACCTTTTGACATAGATTTGATTGTTATTTTCAATTTTGTGTGGTATTGGAATTTTAGTTATTTAGATTAATATAAATAAACTAAATTGCAAGGTTAGCTGGAGTTGCTCAGTTGGTTAGAACGTGTGGCTGTTAACCACAAGGTCGGAGGTTCAACCCCTCCTTCTAGTGTTTTCTTTCATTATTCAAATATTTAAATTTGTGATGACGTATTTCCATTGGACTTATAAAATAATCTATCTTAGTTATAGGAAGTTGATTACAATTAGAAAAATTATATTATTATCAATTTTCTTTTAAGAATTTTCAAGAAAGCCTATTTATTGTAAGTATTTAAATAAATACCGAGTCTACCAATAGCTGCCACAACTACAAAGTGTTTGTCTAGGACTAGTTTTGAATAAAATTATCTAGGCAGGGATATTAGAAATGATTCAGAAACTTCAACTTATTTTTGAAAGATGATATTTGTTAGACGTCTTGTTTGCGTAGCCACTTTGGACCACCATGGAGAGTTTCTTCAACTTGAACTTCAGTTAGGTCCAACGCAATTTTTCATCATTATGAAAGTGATGTTAAATTTAATTTAAATATATCTTAAAAAAATAGTCGTTGAAATATCATTTTGCTAGTCATTGGAAAGATCTTGTTGCTAGTTTCTGAAAAGATCATATTTTCGTCCATAATAGTAGGTTCAAAGATACATTAATAAACTTTTTAACATAAATTTTTATGTTATTTTTAAGTCTATGAGACATGGAAACTTGAGATATTTAAATTAAAATAAATAATTCATAGTATAATGGTAACTTAAAAATCATAGCTGGTTTGCATGTGTGGCATTTGATCACAGTAACCACAAAGTCGGAGGTTCAATATGTCCTTTTAGTGTTTTCAATCATTTTTAAACTTTTTAATTTTATGCTTTGGTCCTTCTATGCAACTTTGGAAATATTATATGTCAATTATTAGAAGTTGACTAACATTCTCTAAATTATTTTAATTCTCTGATGTGGGTATAAAGGTTACAAAAATCATCAATTTTCTTAAAACTGCATGTACTATTTCATTATTTATGATAAAAGTATTGTTAAGCCTTTTCACGGTAAGGGGGTCATCAATGCACCCCAAGGGAAAATATCGAGTATTATTCCATAATGTCTAATAAATGTTCTAATCATTAGAAAAAAAGATCATTATTCTTTGTATTTTAAGTAGAATACATTCTTTCAAAAACATATACAACTACAAAGGGGTGTGTCTAAGACACATTTTCAATATAGTTATCTATGAAAGTACACTTAATATAATTCATAATGTATAATTTGTATAATGCGAGAGGATATTTATAAGAAAATTTGTATGTATCCATTTAAGACCAACATGAGCATTGTAATCAACTTGAAAGTCTATACTCTCCATAATATTTTTAATCAATGAAAAATTGATGTCAAATTTATCTAGAAAAATAACTTTGAAAAGTAGTTGTTGAAATATTCTATTACTAGCCATTGGACAATCTTGTTACTAGACGTTTAAGAGATCACGCTTATATTAATACTCAATTTAAAAATACATATGTTGTAACCTTTTGACATAGATTTGATTGTTATTTTCAATTTTGTGTGGTATTGGAATTTTAGTTATTTAGATTAATATAAATAAACTAAATTGCAAGGTTAGCTTGAGTAGCTCAGTTGGTTAGAACGTGTGGCTGTTAACCATAAGGTCGGAGGTTAAACCCCTCCTTCTAGTGTTTTCTTTCATTATTCAAATAATTAAATTTGTGATGACGTTTTTCCATTGGACTTATAAAATAATCTATCTTAGTTATAGGAAGTTGATTACAATTAGAAAAATTATATTATTATCAATTTTCTTTTAAGAATTTTCAAGAAAGCCTATTGTAAGTATTTAAATAAATACCGAGTCTACCAATAGCTGCCACAACTACAAAGTGTTTGTCTAGGACTAGTTTTGAATAAAATTATCTAGGCAGGGATATTAGAAATGATTCAGAAACTTCAACTTATTTTTTAAAGATGATATTTGTTAGACGTCTTGTTTGCGTAGCCACTTTGGACCACCATGGAGAGTTTCTTCAACTTGAACTTCAGTTAGGTCCAACGCAATTTTTCATCAATATGAAAGTGATGTTAAATTTAATTTAAATATATCTTAAAAAAATAGTCGTTGAAATATCATTTTACTAGTCATTGGAAAGATCTTGTTGCTAGTTTCTGAAAAGATCATATTTTCGTCCATAATAGTAGGTTCAAAGATACATTTATAAACTTTTTAACATAAATTTTTATGTTATTTTCAAGTCTATGAGACTTGGAAACTTGAGACATTTAAATTAAAATAAATAATTCATAGTATAATGGTAACTTAAAAATCATAGTTGGTTTGCATGTGTGGCATTTGATCACAGTAACCACAAAGTCGGAGGTTCAATATGTCCTTTTAGTGTTTTCAATCATTTTTAAACTTTTTAATTTTATGCTTTGGTCCTTCTATGCAAAGTTTGAAATATTATATGTCAATTATTAGAAGTTGACTAACATTCTCTAAATTATTTTAATTCTCTGGTGTGGGTATAAAGGCTACAAAAATCATCAATTTTCTTAAAACTGCATGTACTATTTCATTATTTATGATAAAAGTATTGTTAAGCCTTTTCACGGTAAGGGGGTCATCAATGCACCCCAAGGGAAAATATCGAGTATTATTCCATAATGTCTAATAAATCTTCTAATCATTAGAAAAAAAGATCATTATTCTTTGTATTTTAAGTAGAATATATTCTTTCAAAAACATATACAACTACAAAGGGGTGTGTCTAAGACACATTTTCAATATAGTTATCTATGAAAGTACACTTAATATAATTCATAATGTATAACTTGTATAATGCGAGAGGATATTTATAAGAAAATTTGTATGTATCCATTTTAGACCAACATGAGCATTGTAATCTATCTTAGTTATAGGAAGTTGATTAATATTAGAAAAATTATATTATTATCAATTTTCTTTTAAGAATTTTCAAGAAAGCCTATTGTAAGTATTTAAATAAATACCGAGTCTACCAATAGCTGTCACAACTACAAAGTGTTTGTCTAGGACTAGTTTTGAATAAAATTATCTAGGCAGGGATATTAGAAATGATTCAGAAACTTCAACTTATTTTTGAAAGATGATATTTGTTAGACGTCTTGTTTGCGTAGCCACTTTGGACCACCATGGAGAGTTTCTTTAACTTGAACTTCAGTTAGGTCCAACGCAATTTTCCATCAATATGAAAGTGATGTTAAATTTAATTTAAATATATCTTAAAGAAATAGTCGTTGAAATATCATTTTACTAGTCATTAGAAAGATCTTGTTGCTAGTTTCTGAAAAGATCATATTTTCGTCCATAATAGTAGGTTCAAAGATACATTTATAAACTTTTTAACATAAATTTTGATGTTATTTTCAAGTCTATGAGACATGGAAACTTGAGACATTTAAATTAAAATAAATAATTCATAGTATAATGGTAACTTAAAAATCATAGCTGGTTTGCATGTGTGGCATTTGATCACAGTAACCACAAAGTCGGACGTTCAATATGTCCTTTTAGTGTTTTCAATCATTTTTAAACTTTTTAATTTTATGCTTTGGTCCTTCTATGCAACTTTGGAAATATTATATGTCAATTATTAGAAGTTGACTAACATTCTCTAAATTATTTTAATTCTCTGATGTGGGTATAAAGGCTACAAAAATCATCAATTTTCTTAAAACTGCATGTACTATTTCATTATTTATGATAAAAGTATTGTTAAGCCTTTTCACGGTAAGGGGGTCATCAATGCACCCCAAGGGAAAATATCGAGTATTATTCCATAATGTCTAATAAATCTTCTAATCATTAGAAAAAAAGATCATTATTCTTTGTATTTTAAGTAGAATACATTCTTTCAAAAACATATACAACTACAAAGGGGTGTGTCTAAGACACATTTTCAATATAGTTATCTATGAAAGTACACTTAATATAATTCATAATGTATAATTTGTATAATGCGAGAGGATATTTATAAGATAATTTGTATGTATCCATTTAAGACCAACATGAGCATTGTAATCAACTTGAAAGTCTATACTCTCCATAATATTTTTAATCAATGCAAAATTGATGTCAAATTTATCTAGAAAAATAACTTTGAAAAGTAGTTGTTGAAATATTCTATTACTAGCCATTGGACAATCTTGTTACTAGACGTTTAAGAGATCACGCTTATATTAATACTCAATTTAAAAATACATATGTTGTAGCCTTTTGACATAGATTTGATTGTTATTTTCAATTTTGTGTGGTATTGGAATTTTAGTTATTTAGATTAATATAAATAAACTAAATTGCAAGGTTAGCTGGAGTTGCTCAGTTGGTTAGAACGTGTGGCTGTTAACCACAAGGTCGGAGGTTCAACCCCTCCTTCTAGTGTTTTCTTTCATTATTCAAATATTTAAATTTGTGATGACGTCTTTCCATTGGACTTATAAAATAATCTATCTTAGTTATAGGAAGTTGATTACAATTAGAAAAATTATATTATTATCAATTTTCTTTTAAGAATTTTCAAGAAAGCCTATTTATTGTAAGTATTTAAATAAATACCGAGTCTACCAATAGCTGCCACAACTACAAAGTGTTTGTCTAGGACTAGTTTTGAATAAAATTATCTAGGCAGGGATATTAGAAATGATTCAGAAACTTCAACTTATTTTTGAAAGATGATATTTGTTAGACGTCTTGTTTGCGTAGCCACTTTGGACCACCATGGAGAGTTTCTTCAACTTGAACTTCAGTTAGGTCCAACGCAATTTTTCATCATTATGAAAGTGATGTTAAATTTAATTTAAATATATCTTAAAAAAATAGTCGTTGAAATATCATTTTGCTAGTCATTGGAAAGATCTTGTTGCTAGTTTCTGAAAAGATCATATTTTCGTCCATAGTAGTAGGTTCAAAGATACATTTATAAACTTTTTAACATAAATTTTTATGTTATTTTCAAGTCTATGAGACATGGAAACTTGAGACATTTAAATTAAAATAAATAATTCATAGTATAATGGTAACTTAAAAATCATAGTTGGTTTGCATGTGTGGCATTTGATCACAGTAACCACAAAGTCGGATGTTCAATATGTCATTTTAGTGTTTTCAATCATTTTTAAACTTTTTAATTTTATGCTTTGGTCCTTCTATGCAACTTTGGAAATATTATATGTCAATTATTAGAAGTTGACTAACATTCTCTAAATTATTTTAATTCTCTGATGTGGGTATAAAGGCTACAAAAATCATCAATTTTCTTAAAACTGCGTGTACTATTTCATTATTTATGATAAAAGTATTGTTAAGCCTTTTCACAGTAAGGGGGTCATCAATGCACCCCAAGGGAAAATATCGAGTATTATTCCATAATGTCTAATAAATCTTCTAATCATTAGAAAAAAAGATCATTATTCTTTGTATTTTAAGTAGAATACATTCTTTCAAAAACATATACAACTACAAAGGGGTGTGTCTAAGACACATTTTCAATATAGTTATCTATGAAAGTACACTTAATATAATTCATAATGTATAATTTGTATAATGCGAGAGGATATTTATTAGAAAATTTGTATGTATCCATTTTAGACCAACATGAGCATTGTAATCAACTTGAAAGTCTATACTCTCCATAATATTTTTAATCAATGCAAAATTGATGTCAAATTTATCTAGAAAAATAACTTTGAAAAGTAGTTGTTGAAATATTCTATTACTAGCCATTCGACAATCTTGTTACTAGACGTTTAAGAGATCACGCTTATATTAATACTCAATTTAAAAATACATATGTTGTAACCTTTTGACATAGATTTGATTGTTATTTTCAATTTTGTGTGGTATTGGAATTTTAGTTATTTAGATTAATATAAATAAACTAAATTGCAAGGTTAGCTTGAGTAGCTCAGTTGGTTAGAACGTGTGGCTGTTAACCATAAGGTCGGAGGTTAAACCCCTCCTTCTAGTGTTTTCTTTCATTATTCAAATAATTAAATTTGTGATGACGTTTTTCCATTGGACTTATAAAATAATCTATCTTAGTTATAGGAAGTTGATTACAATTAGAAAAATTATATTATTATCAATTTTCTTTTAAGAATTTTCAAGAAAGCCTATTGTAAGTATTTAAATAAATACCGAGTCTACCAATAGCTGCCACAACTACAAAGTGTTTGTCTAGGACTAGTTTTGAATAAAATTATCTAGGCAGGGATATTAGAAATGATTCAGAAACTTCAACTTATTTTTTAAAGATGATATTTGTTAGACGTCTTGTTTGCGTAGCCACTTTGGACCACCATGGAGAGTTTCTTCAACTTGAACTTCAGTTAGGTCCAACGCAATTTTTCATCAATATGAAAGTGATGTTAAATTTAATTTAAATATATCTTAAAAAAATAGTCGTTGAAATATCATTTTACTAGTCATTGGAAAGATCTTGTTGCTAGTTTCTGAAAAGATCATATTTTCGTCCATAATAGTAGGTTCAAAGATACATTTATAAACTTTTTAACATAAATTTTTATGTTATTTTCAAGTCTATGAGACTTGGAAACTTGAGACATTTAAATTAAAATAAATAATTCATAGTATAATGGTAACTTAAAAATCATAGTTGGTTTGCATGTGTGGCATTTGATCACAGTAACCACAAAGTCGGAGGTTCAATATGTCCTTTTAGTGTTTTCAATCATTTTTAAACTTTTTAATTTTATGCTTTGGTCCTTCTATGCAAAGTTTGAAATATTATATGTCAATTATTAGAAGTTGACTAACATTCTCTAAATTATTTTAATTCTCTGGTGTGGGTATAAAGGCTACAAAAATCATCAATTTTCTTAAAACTGCATGTACTATTTCATTATTTATGATAAAAGTATTGTTAAGCCTTTTCACGGTAAGGGGGTCATCAATGCACCCCAAGGGAAAATATCGAGTATTATTCCATAATGTCTAATAAATCTTCTAATCATTAGAAAAAAAGATCATTATTCTTTGTATTTTAAGTAGAATATATTCTTTCAAAAACATATACAACTACAAAGGGGTGTGTCTAAGACACATTTTCAATATAGTTATCTATGAAAGTACACTTAATATAATTCATAATGTATAACTTGTATAATGCGAGAGGATATTTATAAGAAAATTTGTATGTATCCATTTTAGACCAACATGAGCATTGTAATCTATCTTAGTTATAGGAAGTTGATTAATATTAGAAAAATTATATTATTATCAATTTTCTTTTAAGAATTTTCAAGAAAGCCTATTGTAAGTATTTAAATAAATACCGAGTCTACCAATAGCTGTCACAACTACAAAGTGTTTGTCTAGGACTAGTTTTGAATAAAATTATCTAGGCAGGGATATTAGAAATGATTCAGAAACTTCAACTTATTTTTGAAAGATGATATTTGTTAGACGTCTTGTTTGCGTAGCCACTTTGGACCACCATGGAGAGTTTCTTTAACTTGAACTTCAGTTAGGTCCAACGCAATTTTCCATCAATATGAAAGTGATGTTAAATTTAATTTAAATATATCTTAAAGAAATAGTCGTTGAAATATCATTTTACTAGTCATTAGAAAGATCTTGTTGCTAGTTTCTGAAAAGATCATATTTTCGTCCATAATAGTAGGTTCAAAGATACATTTATAAACTTTTTAACATAAATTTTGATGTTATTTTCAAGTCTATGAGACATGGAAACTTGAGACATTTAAATTAAAATAAATAATTCATAGTATAATGGTAACTTAAAAATCATAGCTGGTTTGCATGTGTGGCATTTGATCACAGTAACCACAAAGTCGGACGTTCAATATGTCCTTTTAGTGTTTTCAATCATTTTTAAACTTTTTAATTTTATGCTTTGGTCCTTCTATGCAACTTTGGAAATATTATATGTCAATTATTAGAAGTTGACTAACATTCTCTAAATTATTTTAATTCTCTGATGTGGGTATAAAGGCTACAAAAATCATCAATTTTCTTAAAACTGCATGTACTATTTCATTATTTATGATAAAAGTATTGTTAAGCCTTTTCACGGTAAGGGGGTCATCAATGCACCCCAAGGGAAAATATCGAGTATTATTCCATAATGTCTAATAAATCTTCTAATCATTATAAAAAAAGATCATTATTCTTTGTATTTTAAGTAGAATACATTCTTTCAAAAACATATACAACTACAAAGGGGTGTGTCTAAGACACATTTTCAATATAGTTATCTATGAAAGTACACTTAATATAATTCATAATGTATAATTTGTATAATGCGAGAGGATATTTATAAGAAAATTTGTATGTATCCATTTTAGACCAACATGAGCATTGTAATCAACTTGAAAGTCTATACTCTCCATAATATATTTAATCAATGCAAAATTGATGTCAAATTTATCTAGAAAAATAACTTTGAAAAGTAGTTGTTGAAATATTCTATTACTAGCCATTGGACAATCTTGTTACTAGACGTTTAAGAGATCACGCTTATATTAATACTCAATTTAAAAATGCATATGTTGTAACCTTTTGACATAGATTTGATTGTTATTTTCAATTTTGTGTGGTATTGGAATTTTAGTTATTTAGATTAATATAAATAAACTAAATTGCAAGATTAGCTGGAGTAGCTCAGTTGGTTAGAGCGTGTGGCTGTTAACCACAAGGTCGGAGGTTCAACCCCTCCTTTTAGCGTTTTCTTTCATTATTCAAATATTTAAATTTGTGATGACGTCTTTCCATTGGACTTATAAAATAATCTATCTTAGTTATAGGAAGTTGATTACAATTATAAAAATTATATTATTATCAATTTTCTTTTAAGAATTTTCAAGAAAGCCTATTGTAAGTATTTAAATAAATACCGAGTCTTCCAATAGCTGCCACAACTACAAATTGTTTGTCTAGGACTAGTTTTGAATAAAATTATCTAGGCAGGGATATTAGAAATGATTCAGAAACTTCAACTTATTTTTGAAAGATGATATTTGTTAGACGTCTTGTTTGCTTAGCCACTTTGGACCACCATGGAGTGTTTCTTCAACTTGAACTTCAGTTAGGTCCAACGCAATTTTTCATCAATATGAAAGTGATGTTAAATTTAATTTAAATATATCTTTAAAAAATAGTCGTTGAAATATCATTTTACTAGTCATTGGAAAGATCTTGTTGCTAGTTTCTGAAAAGATCATATTTTCGTCCATAATAGTAGGTTCAAAGATACATTTATAAACTTTTTAACATAAATTTTTATGTTATTTTCAAGTCTATGAGACATGGAAACTTGAGACATTTAAATTAAAATAAATAATTCATAGTATAATGGTAACTTAAAAATCATAGTTGGTTTGCATGTGTGGCATTTGATCACAGTAACCACAAAGTCGGAGGTTCAATATGTCCTTTTAGTGTTTTCAATCATTTTTAAACTTTTTAATTTTATGCTTTGGTCCTTCTATGCAACTTTGGAAATATTATATGTCAATTATTAGAAGTTGACTAACATTCTCTAAATTATTTTAATTCTCTGATGTGGGTATAAAGGCTACAAAAATCATCAATTTTCTTAAAACTGCATGTACTATTTCATTATTTATGATAAAAGTATTGTTAAGCCTTTTCACGGTAAGGGGGTCATCAATGCACCCCAATGGAAAATATCGAGTATTATTCCATAATGTCTAATAAATCTTCTAATCATTAGAAAAAAAGATCATTATTCTTTGTATTTTAAGTAGAATACATTCTTTCAAAAACATATACAACTACAAAGGGGTGTGTCTAAGACACATTTTCAATATAGTTATCTATGAAAGTACACTTAATATAATTCATAATGTATAATTTGTATAATACGAGAGGATATTTATAAGAAAATTTGTATGTATCCATTTTAGACCAACATGAGCATTGTAATCAACTTCAAAGTCTATACTCTCCATAATATTTTTAATCAATGCAAAATTGATGTCAAATTTATCTAGAAAAATAACTTTGAAAAGTAGTTGTTGAAATATTCTATTACTAGCCCTTCGACAATCTTGTTACTAGGCGTTTAAGAGATCACACTTATATTAATACTCAAATTAAAAATACATATGTTGTAACCTTTTGACATAGATTTGATTGTTATTTTCAATTTTGTGTGGTATTGGAATTTTAGTTATTTAGATTAATATAAATAAACTAAATTGCAAGGTTAGCTGGAGTAGCTCAGTTGGTTAGAGTATGTGGCTGTTAACCACAAGGTCGGAGGTTCATCCCCTCCTTCTAGCGTTTTCTTTCATTATTCAAATATTTAAATTTGTGATGACGTCTCTCCATTGGACTTATAAAATAATCTATCTTAGTTATAGGAAGTTGATTACAATTAGAAAAATTATATTATTATCAATTTTCTTTTAAGAATTTTCAAGAAACCCTATTATAAGTATTTAAATAAATACCGAGTCTACCAATAGCTTCCACAACTACAAAGTGTTTGTCTAGGACTAGTTTTGAATAAAATTATCTAGGCAGGGATATTAGAAATGATTCAGAAACTTCAACTTATTTTTGAAAGATGATATTTGTTAGACGTCTTGTTTGTGTAGCCACTTTAGAAAGTGATGTTAAATTTAATTTAAATATATATTAAAAAAATAGTCAGTGAAATATCATTTTACTAGTCATTGGAAAGATCTTGTTGCTAGTTTCTGAAAAGATCATATTTTCGTCCATAGTAGTAGGTTCAAAGATACATTTATAAACTTTTTAACATAAATTTTTATGTTATTTTCAAGTCTATGAGACATGTAAACTTGAGACATTTAAATTAAAATAAATAATTCATAGTATAATGGTAACTTAAAAATCATAGTTGGTTTGCATGTGTGGCATTTGATCACAATAACCACAAAGTCGGAGGTTCAATATGTCCTTTTAGTGTTTTCAATCATTTTTAAACTTTTTAATTTTATGCTTTGGTCCTTCTATGCAACTTTGGAAATATTATATGTCAATTATTAGAAGTTGACTAACATTCTCTAAATTATTTTAATTCTCTGATGTGGATATAAAGGCTACAAAAATCATCAATTTTCTTAAAACTGCATGTACTATTTCATTATTTATGATAAAAGTATTGCTAAGCCTTTTCACGGTAAGGGGGTCATCAATGCACCCCAAGGGAAAATATCGAGTATTATTCCATAATGTCTAATAAATCTTCTAATCATTAGAAAAAAAGATCATTATTCTTTGTATTTTAAGTAGAATACATTCTTTCAAAAACATATACAACTACAAAGGGGTGTGTCTAAGACACATTTTCAATATAGTTATCTATGAAAGTACACTTAATATAATTCATAATGTATAATTTGTATAATGCGAGAGGATATTTATAAGAAAATTTGTATGTATCCATTTTAAACCAACATGAGCATTGTAATCAACTTGAAAATCTATACTCTCCATAATATTTTTAATCAATGCAAAATTGATGTCAAATTTATCTAGAAAAATAACTTTGAAAAGTAGTTGTTGAAATATTCTATTACTAGCCATTGGACAATCTTGTTACTAGACGTTTAAGAGATTACGCTTATATTAATACTCAATTTAAAAATACATATGTTGTAATCTTTTGACATAGATTTGATTGTTATTTTCAATTTTGTGTTGTATTGGAATTTTAGTTGTTTAGAATAATATAAATAAACTAACTTGCAAGGTTAGCTGGAGTAGCTCAGTTGGTTAGAGTGTGTGGTTGTTAACCACAAGGTCGGAGGTTCAACCCCTCCTTCTAGTGTTTTCTTTCATTATTCAAATATTTAAATTTGTGATGACGTCTTTCCATTGGACTTATAAAATAATCTATCTTAGTTATAGGAAGTTGATTACAATTAGAAAAATTATATTATTATCAATTTTCTTTTAAGAATTTTCAAGAAAGCCTATTTATTGTAAGTATTTAAATAAATACTGAGTCTACCAATAGCTGCCACAACTACAAAGTGTTTGTCTAGGACTAGTTTTGAATAAAATTATCTAGGCAGGGATATTAGAAATGATTCAGAAACTTCAACTTATTTTTGAAAGATGATATTTGTTAGACGTCTTGTTTGCGTGGCCACTTTGGACCACCATGGAGAGTTTCTTCAACTTGAACTTCAGTTAGGTCCAACGCATATTTTCATCAATATGAAAGTGATGTTAAATTTAATTTAAATATATCTTAAAAAAATAGTCGTTGAAATATCATTTTACTAGTCATTGGAAAGATCTTGTTGGTAGTTTCTGAAAAGATCATATTTTCGTCCATAGTAGTAGGTTCAAAGATACATTTATAAACTTTTTAACATAAATTTTTATGTTATTTTCAAGTCTATGAGACATGTAAACTTGAGACATTTAAATTAAAATAAATAATTCATAGTATAATGGTAACTTAAAAATCATAGCTGGTTTGCATGTGTGGCATTTAATCACAGTAACAACAAAGTCGGAGGTTCAATATGTCCTTTTAGTGTTTTCAATCATTTTTAAACTTTTTAATTTTATGCTTTGGTCCTTCTATGCAACTTTGGAAATATTATATGTCAATTATTAGAAGTTGACTAACATTCTCTAAATTATTTTAATTCTCTGATGTGGGTATAAAGGCTACAAAAATCATCAATTTTCTTAAAACTGCATGTACTATTTCATTATTTATGATAAAAGTATTGTTAAGCCTTTTCACGGTAAGGGGGTCATCAATGCACCCCAAGGGAAAATATCGAGTATTATTCCATAATGTCTAATAAATCTTCTAATCATTAGAAAAAAATATCATTATTCTTTGTATTTTAAGTAGAATACATTCTTTCAAAAACATATACAACTACAAAGGGGTGTGTCTAAGACACATTTTCAATATAGTTATCTATGAAAGTACACTTAATATAATTCATAATGTATAATTTGTATAATGCGAGAGGATATTTATAAGAAAATTTGTATGTATCCATTTTAGACCAACATGAGCATTGTAATCAACTTGAAAGTCTATACTCTCCATAATATTTTTAATCAATGCAAAATTGATGTCAAATTTATCTAGAAAAATAACTTTGAAAAGTAGTTGTTGAAATATTCTATTACTAGCCCTTCGACAATCTTGTTACTAGACGTTTAAGAGATCACACTTATATTAATACTCAATTTAAAAATACATATATTGTAACCTTTTGACATAGATTTGATTGTTATTTTCAATTTTGTGTGGTATTGGAATTTTAGTTATTTAGATTAATATAAATAAACTAAATTGCAAGGTTAGATGGAGTAGCTCAGTTGGTTAGAGTGTGTGGCTGTTAACCACAAGGTCGGAGGTTCATCCCCTCCTTCTAGCGTTTTCTTTCATTATTCAAATATTTAAATTTGTGATGACGTCTCTCCATTGGACTTATAAAATAATCTATCTTAGTTATAGGAAGTTGATTACAATTAGAAAAATTATATTATTATCAATTTTCTTTTAAGAATTTTCAAGAAAGCCTATTATAAGTATTTAAATAAATACCGAGTCTACCAATAGCTGCCACAACTACAAAGTGTTTGTCTAGGACTAGTTTTGAATAAAATTATCTAGGCAGGGATATTAGAAATGATTCAGAAACTTCAACTTATTTTTGAAAGATGATATTTGTTAGACGTCTTGTTTGTGTAGCCACTTTATAAAGTGATGTTAAATTTAATTTAAATATATCTTAAAGAAATAGTCGTTGAAATATCATTTTACTAGTCATTGGAAAGATCTTGTTGCTAGTTTCTGAAAAGATCATATTTTTGTCAATAGTAGTAGGTTCAAAGATACATTTATAAACTTTTGAACATAAATGTTTATGTTATTTTCAAGTCTATGAGACATGGAAACTTGGGACATTTAAATTAAAATAAATAACTCATAGTATAATGGTAACTTAAAAATCATAGCTGGTTTGCGTGTGTGGCATTTGATCACAGTAACCACAAAGTCGGAGGTTCAATATGTCCTTTTATTGTTTTCAATCATTTTTAAACTTTTTAATTTTATGCTTTGGTCCTTCTATGCAACTTTGGAAATATTATATGTCAATTATTAGAAGTTGACTAACATTCTCTAAATTATTTTAATTCTCTGATGTGGATATAAAGGCTACAAAAATCATCAATTTTCTTAAAACTGCATGTACTATTTCATTATTTATGATAAAAGTATTGTTAAGCCTTTTCACGGTAAGGGGGTCATCAATGCACCCCAAGGGAAAATATCGAGTATTATTCCATAATGTCTAATAAATCTTCTAATCATTAGAAAAAAAGATCATTATTCTTTGTATTTTAAGTAGAATACATTCTTTCAAAAACATATACAACTACAAAGGGGTGTGTCTAAGACACATTTTCAATATAGTTATCTATGAAAGTACACTTAATATAATTCATAATGTATAATTTGTATAATGCGAGAGGATATTTATAAGAAAATTTGTATGTATCCATTTTAAACCAACATGAGCATTGTAATCAACTTGAAAGTCTATACTCTCCATAATATTTTTAATCAATGCAAAATTGATGTCAAATTTATCTAGAAAAATAACTTTGAAAAGTAGTTGTTGAAATATTCTATTACTAGCCATTGGACAATCTTGTTACTAGACGTTTAAGAGATTACGCTTATATTAATACTCAATTTAAAAATACATATGTTGTAATCTTTTGACATAGATTTGATTGTTATTTTCAATTTTGTGTGGTATTGGAATTTTAGTTATTTAGATTAATATAAATAAACTAACTTGCAAGGTTAGCTGGAGTAGCTCAGTTGGCTAGAGCGTGTGGCTGTTAACCACAAGGTCGGAGGTTCAACCCCTCCTTCTAGTGTTTTCTTTCATTATTCAAATATTTAAATTTGTGATGACGTCTTTCCATTGGACTTATAAAATAATCTATCTTAGTTATAGGAAGTTGATTACAATAAGAAAAATTATATTATTATCAATTTTCTTCTAAGAATTTTCAAGCTGCCACAACTACAAAGTGTTTGTCTAGGACTAGTTTTGAATAAAATTATCTAGGCAGGGATATTAGAAATGATTCAGAAACTTCAACTTATTTTTGAAAGATGATATTTGTTAGACGTCTTGTTTGCGTAGCCACTTTGGACCACCATGGAGAGTTTCTTCAACTTGAACTTCAGTTAGGTCCAACGCAATTTTTCATCAATATGAAAGTGATGTAAAATTTAATTTAAATATATCTTAAAAAAATAGTCGTTGAAATATCATTTTACTAGTCATTGGAAAGATCTTGTTGCTAGTTTCTGAAAAGATCATATTTTCGTCAATAGTAGTAGGTTCAAAGATACATTTATAAACTTTTGAACATAAATGTTTATGTTATTTTCAAGTCTATGAGACATGGAAACTTGAGACATTTAAATTAAAATAAATAACTCATAGTATAATGGTAACTTAAAAATCATAGCTGGTTTGCGTGTGTGGCATTTGATCACAGTAACCACAAAGTCGGAGGTTCAATATGTCCTTTTAGTGTTTTCAATCATTTTTAAACTTTTTAATTTTATCCTTTGGTCCTTCTATGCAACTTTGGAAATATTATATGTCAATTATTAGAAGTTGACTAACATTCTCTAAATTATTTTAATTCTCTGATGTGGATATAAAGGCTACAAAAATCATCAATTTTCTTAAAACTGCATGTACTATTTCATTATTTATGATAAAAGGATTGTTAAGCCTTTTCACGATAAGGGGGTCATCAATGCACCCCAAGGGAAAATATCGAGTATTATTCCATAATGTCTAATAAATCTTCTAATCATTAGAAAAAAAGATCATTATTCTTTGTATTTTAAGTAGAATACATTCTTTCAAAAACATATACAACTACAAAGGGGTGTGTCTAAGACACATTTTCAATATAGTTATCTATGAAAGTACACTTAATATAATTCATAATGTATAATTTGTATAATGCGAGAGGATATTTATAAGAAAATTTGTATGTATCCATTTTAAACCAACATGAGCATTGTAATCAACTTGAAAGTCTATACTCTCCATAATATTTTTAATCAATGCAAAATTGATGTCAAATTTATCTAGAAAAATAACTTTGAAAAGTAGTTGTTGAAATATTCTATTACTAGCCATTGGACAATCTTGTTACTAGACGTTTAAGAGATTACGCTTATATTAATACTCAATTTAAAAATACATATGTTGTAATCTTTTGACATAGATTTGATTTTTATTTTCAATTTTGTGTGGTATTGGAATTTTAGTTATTTAGATTAATATAAATAAACTAACTTGCAAGGTTAGCTGGAGTAGCTCAGTTGGCTAGAGCGTGTGGCTGTTAACCACAAGGTCGGAGGTTCAACCCCTCCTTCTAGTGTTTTCTTTCATTATTCAAATATTTAAATTTGTGATAACGTCTTTCCATTGGACTTATAAAATAATCTATCTTAGTTATAGGAAGTTGATTACAATAAGAAAAATTATATTATTATCAATTTTCTTCTAAGAATTTTCAAGCTGCCACAACTACAAAGTGTTTGTCTAGGACTAGTTTTGAATAAAATTATCTAGGCAGGGATATTAGAAATGATTTAAAAACTTCAACTTATTTTTGAAAGATGATATTTGTTAGACGTCTTGTTTGCGTAGCCACTTTGGACCACCATGGAGAGTTTCTTCAACTTGAACTTCAGTTAGGTCCAACGCAATTTTTCATCAATATGAAAGTGATGTAAAATTTAATTTAAATATATCTTAAAAAAATAGTCGTTGAAATATCATTTTACTAGTCATTGGAAAGATCTTGTTGCTAGTTTCTGAAAAGATCATATTTTCGTCCATAGTATTAGGTTCAAAGATACATTTATAAACTTTTTAACATAAATTTTTATGTTATTTTCAAGTCTATGAGATATGGAAACTTGAGAAATTTAAATTAAAATAAATAATTCATAGTATAATGGTAACTTAAAAATCATAGTTGGTTTGCATGTGTGGCATTTGATCACAGTAACCACAAATTCGGAGGTTCAATATGTCCTTTTAGTGTTTTCAATCATTTTTAAACTTTTTAATTTTATGCTTTGGTCCTTCTATGCAACTTTGGAAATATTATATGTCAATTATTAGAAGTTGACTAACATTCTCTAAATTATTTTAATTCTCTGATGTGGGTATAAAGGTTACAAAAATCATCAAATTTCTTAAAACTGCATGTACTATTTCATTATTTATGATAAAAGTATTGTTAAGCCTTTTCACGGTAAGGGGGTCATCAATGCACCCCAAGGGAAAATATCGAGTATTATTCCATAATGTCTAATAAATGTTCTAATCATTAGAAAAAAAGATCATTATTCTTTGTATTTTAAGTAGAATACATTCTTTCAAAAACATATACAACTACAAAGGGGTGTGTCTAAGACACATTTTCAATATAGTTATCTATGAAAGTACACTTAATATAATTCATAATGTATAATTTGTATAATGCGAGAGGATATTTATAAGAAAATTTGTATGTATCCTTTTTAAACCAACATGAGCATTGTAATCAACTTGAAAGTCTATACTCTCCATAATATTTTTAATCAATGCAAAATTGATGTCAAATTTATCTAGAAAAATAACTTTGAAAAGTAGTTGTTGAAATATTCTATTACTAGCCATTGGACAATCTTGTTACTAGACGTTTAAGAAATTACGCTTATATTAATACTCAATTTAAAAATACATATGTTGTAATCTTTTGACATAGATTTGATTGTTATTTTCAATTTTGTGTGGTATTGGAATTTTAGTTATTTAGATTAATATAAATAAACTAACTTGCAAGGTTAGCTGGAGTAGCTCAGTTGGCTAGAGCGTGTGGCTGTTAACCACAAGGTCGGAGGTTCAACCCCTCCTTCTAGTGTTTTCTTTCATTATTGAAATATTTAAATTTGTGATGACGTCTTTCCATTGGACTTATAAAATAATCTATCTTAGTTATAGGAAGTTGATTACAATAAGAAAAATTATATTATTATCAATTTTCTTCTAAGAATTTTCAAGCTGCCACAACTACAAAGTGTTTGTCTAGGACTAGTTTTGAATAAAATTATCTAGGCAGGGATATTAGAAATGATTCAGAAACTTCAACTTATTTTTGAAAGATGATATTTGTTAGACGTCTTGTTTGCGTAGCCACTTTGGACCACCATGGAGAGTTTCTTCAACTTGAACTTCAGTTAGGTCCAACGCAATTTTTCATCAATATGAAAGTGATGTTAAATTTAATTTAAATATATCTTAAAAAAATAGTCGTTGAAATATCATTTTGCTAGTCATTGGAAAGATCTTGTTGCTAGTTTCTGAAAAGATCATATTTTCGTCCATAGTATTAGGTTCAAAGATACATTTATAAACTTTTTAACATAAATTTTTATGTTATTTTCAAGTCTATGAGATATGGAAACTTGAGAAATTTAAATTAAAATAAATAATTCATAGTATAATGGTAACTTAAAAATCATAGCTGGTTTGCATGTGTGGCATTTGATCACAGTAACCACAAAGTCGGAGGTTCAATATGTCCTTTTAGTGTTTTCAATCATTTTTAAACTTTTTAATTTTATGCTTTGGTCCTTCTATGCAACTTTGGAAATATTATATGTCAATTATTAGAAGTTGACTAACATTCTCTAAATTATTTTAATTCTCTGATGTGGGTATAAAGGTTACAAAAATCATCAATTTTCTTAAAACTGCATGTACTATTTCATTATTTATGATAAAAGTATTGTTAAGCCTTTTCACGGTAAGGGGGTCATCAATGCAACCCAAGGGAAAATATCGAGTATTATTCCATAATGTCTAATAAATGTTCTAATCATTAGAAAAAAAGATCATTATTCTTTGTATTTTAAGTAGAATACATTCTTTCAAAAACATATACAACTACAAAGGGGTGTGTCTAAGACACATTTTCAATATAGTTATCTATGAAAGTACACTTAATATAATTCATAATGTATAATTTGTATAATGCGAGAGGATATTTATAAGAAAATTTGTATGTATCCATTTAAGACCAACATGAGCATTGTAATCAACTTGAAAGTCTATACTCTCCATAATATTTTTAATCAATGAAAAATTGATGTCAAATTTATCTAGAAAAATAACTTTGAAAAGTAGTTGTTGAAATATTCTATTACTAGCCATTGGACAATCTTGTTACTAGACGTTTAAGAGATCACGCTTATATTAATACTCAATTTAAAAATACATATGTTGTAACCTTTTGACATAGATTTGATTGTTATTTTCAATTTTGTGTGGTATTGGAATTTTAGTTATTTAGATTAATATAAATAAACTAAATTGCAAGGTTAGCTGGAGTTGCTCAGTTGGTTAGAACGTGTGGCTGTTAACCACAAGGTCGGAGGTTCAACCCCTCCTTCTAGTGTTTTCTTTCATTATTCAAATATTTAAATTTGTGATGACGTCTTTCCATTGGACTTATAAAATAATCTATCTTAGTTATAGGAAGTTGATTACAATTAGAAAAATTATATTATTATCAATTTTCTTTTAAGAATTTTCAAGAAAGCCTATTTATTGTAAGTATTTAAATAAATACCGAGTCTACCAATAGCTGCCACAACTACAAAGTGTTTGTCTAGGACTAGTTTTGAATAAAATTATCTAGGCAGGGATATTAGAAATGATTCAGAAACTTCAACTTATTTTTGAAAGATGATATTTGTTAGATGTCTTGTTTGCGTAGCCACTTTGGACCACCATGGAGAGTTTCTTCAACTTGAACTTCAGTTAGGTCCAACGCAATTTTTCATCATTATGAAAGTGATGTTAAATTTAATTTAAATATATCTTAAAAAAATAGTCGTTGAAATATCATTTTGCTAGTCATTGGAAAGATCTTGTTGCTAGTTTCTGAAAAGATCATATTTTCGTCCATAGTAGTAGGTTCAAAGATACATTTATAAACTTTTTAACATAAATTTTTATGGTATTTTCAAGTCTATGAGACATGGAAACTTGAGAAATTTAAATTAAAATAAATAATTCATAGTATAATGGTAACTTAAAAATCATAGTTGGTTTGCATGTGTGGCATTTGATCACAGTAACCACAAAGTCGGATGTTCAATATGTCATTTTAGTGTTTTCAATCATTTTTAAACTTTTTAATTTTATGCTTTGGTCCTTCTATGCAACTTTGGAAATATTATATGTCAATTATTAGAAGTTGACTAACATTCTCTAAATTATTTTAATTCTCTGATGTGGGTATAAAGGCTACAAAAATCATCAATTTTCTTAAAACTGCGTGTACTATTTCATTATTTATGATAAAAGTATTGTTAAGCCTTTTCACGGTAAGGGGGTCATCAATGCACCCCAAGGGAAAATATCGAGTATTATTCCATAATGTCTAATAAATCTTCTAATCATTAGAAAAAAAGATCATTATTCTTTGTATTTTAAGTAGAATACATTTTTTCAAAAACATATACAACTACAAAGGGGTGTGTCTAAGACACATTTTCAATATAGTTATCTATGAAAGTACACTTAATATAATTCATAATGTATAATTTGTATAATGCGAGAGGATATTTATAAGAAAATTTGTATGTATCCATTTAAGACCAACATGAGCATTGTAATCAACTTGAAAGTCTATACTCTCCATAATATTTTTAATCAATGCAAAATTGATGTCAAATTTATCTAGAAAAATAACTTTGAAAAGTAGTTGTTGAAATATTCTATTACTAGCCATTGGACAATCTTGTTACTAGACGTTTAAGAGATCACGCTTATATTAATACTCGATTTAAAAATACATATGTTGTAACCTTTTGACATAGATTTGATTGTTATTTTCAATTTTGTGTGGTATTGGAATTTTAGTTATTTAGATTAATATAAATAAACTAAATTGCAAGGTTAGCTGGAGTTGCTCAGTTGGTTAGAACGTGTGGCTGTTAACCACAAGGTCGGAGGTTCAACCCCTCCTTCTAGTGTTTTCTTTCATTATTCAAATATTTAAATTTGTGATGACGTCTTTCCATTGGACTTATAAAATAATCTATCTTAGTTATAGGAAGTTGATTACAATTAGAAAAATTATATTATTATCAATTTTCTTTTAAGAATTTTCAAGAAAGCCTATTTATTGTAAGTATTTAAATAAATACCGAGTCTACCAATAGCTGCCACAACTACAAAGTGTTTGTCTAGGACTAGTTTTGAATAAAATTATCTAGGCAGGGATATTAGAAATGATTCAGAAACTTCAACTTATTTTTGAAAGATGATATTTGTTAGACGTCTTGTTTGCGTAGCCACTTTGGACCACCATGGAGAGTTTCTTCAACTTGAACTTCAGTTAGGTCCAACGCAATTTTTCATCATTATGAAAGTGATGTTAAATTTAATTTAAATATATCTTAAAAAAATAGTCGTTGAAATATCATTTTGCTAGTCATTGGAAAGATCTTGTTGCTAGTTTCTGAAAAGATCATATTTTCGTCCATAGTAGTAGGTTCAAAGATACATTTATAAACTTTTTAACATAAATTTTTATGTTATTTTCAAGTCTATGAGACATGGAAACTTGAGACATTTAAATTAAAATAAATAATTCATAGTATAATGGTAACTTAAATCATAGTTGGTTTGCATGTGTGGCATTTGATCACAGTAACCACAAAGTCGGATGTTCAATATGTCATTTTAGTGTTTTCAATCATTTTTAAACTTTTTAATTTTATGCTTTGGTCCTTCTATGCAACTTTGGAAATATTATATGTCAATTATTAGAAGTTGACTAACATTCTCTAAATTATTTTAATTCTCTGATGTGGGTATAAAGGCTACAAAAATCATCAATTTTCTTAAAACTGCGTGTACTATTTCATTATTTATGATAAAAGTATTGTTAAGCCTTTTCACGGTAAGGGGGTCATCAATGCACCCCAAGGGAAAATATCGAGTATTATTCCATAATGTCTAATAAATCTTCTAATCATTAGAAAAAAAGATCATTATTCTTTGTATTTTAAGTAGAATACATTCTTTCAAAAACATATACAACTACAAAGGGGTGTGTCTAAGACACATTTTCAATATAGTTATCTATGAAAGTACACTTAATATAATTCATAATGTATAATTTGTATAATGCGAGAGGATATTTATAAGAAAATTTGTATGTATCCATTTAAGACCAACATGAGCATTGTAATCAACTTGAAAGTCTATACTCTCCATAATATTTTTAATCAATGCAAAATTGATGTCAAATTTATCTAGAAAAATAACTTTGAAAAGTAGTTGTTGAAATATTCTATTACTAGCCATTGGACAATCTTGTTACTAGACGTTTAAGAGATCACGCTTATATTAATACTCAATTTAAAAATACATATGTTGTAACCTTTTGACATAGATTTGATTGTTATTTTCAATTTTGTGTGGTATTGGAATTTTAGTTATTTAGATTAATATAAATAAACTAAATTGCAAGGTTAGCTGGAGTTGCTCAGTTGGTTAGAACGTGTGGCTGTTAACCACAAGGTCGGAGGTTCAACCCCTCCTTCTAGTGTTTTCTTTCATTATTCAAATATTTAAATTTGTGATGACGTCTTTCCATTGGACTTATAAAATAATCTATCTTAGTTATAGGAAGTTGATTACAATTAGAAAAATTATATTATTATCAATTTTCTTTTAAGAATTTTCAAGAAAGCCTATTTATTGTAAGTATTTAAATAAATACCGAGTCTACCAATAGCTGCCACAACTACAAAGTGTTTGTCTAGGACTAGTTTTGAATAAAATTATCTAGGCAGGGATATTAGAAATGATTCAGAAACTTCAACTTATTTTTGAAAGATGATATTTGTTAGACGTCTTGTTTGCGTAGCCACTTTGGACCACCATGGAGAGTTTCTTCAACTTGAACTTCAGTTAGGTCCAACGCAATTTTTCATCATTATGAAAGTGATGTTAAATTTAATTTAAATATATCTTAAAAAAATAGTCGTTGAAATATCATTTTGCTAGTCATTGGAAAGATCTTGTTGCTAGTTTCTGAAAAGATCATATTTTCGTCCATAATAGTAGGTTCAAAGATACATTAATAAACTTTTTAACATAAATTTTTATGTTATTTTTAAGTCTATGAGACATGGAAACTTGAGATATTTAAATTAAAATAAATAATTCATAGTATAATGGTAACTTAAAAATCATAGCTGGTTTGCATGTGTGGCATTTGATCACAGTAACCACAAAGTCGGAGGTTCAATATGTCCTTTTAGTGTTTTCAATCATTTTTAAACTTTTTAATTTTATGCTTTGGTCCTTCTATGCAACTTTGGAAATATTATATGTCAATTATTAGAAGTTGACTAACATTCTCTAAATTATTTTAATTCTCTGATGTGGGTATAAAGGTTACAAAAATCATCAATTTTCTTAAAACTGCATGTACTATTTCATTATTTATGATAAAAGTATTGTTAAGCCTTTTCACGGTAAGGGGGTCATCAATGCACCCCAAGGGAAAATATCGAGTATTATTCCATAATGTCTAATAAATGTTCTAATCATTAGAAAAAAAGATCATTATTCTTTGTATTTTAAGTAGAATACATTCTTTCAAAAACATATACAACTACAAAGGGGTGTGTCTAAGACACATTTTCAATATAGTTATCTATGAAAGTACACTTAATATAATTCATAATGTATAATTTGTATAATGCGAGAGGATATTTATAAGAAAATTTGTATGTATCCATTTAAGACCAACATGAGCATTGTAATCAACTTGAAAGTCTATACTCTCCATAATATTTTTAATCAATGAAAAATTGATGTCAAATTTATCTAGAAAAATAACTTTGAAAAGTAGTTGTTGAAATATTCTATTACTAGCCATTGGACAATCTTGTTACTAGACGTTTAAGAGATCACGCTTATATTAATACTCAATTTAAAAATACATATGTTGTAACCTTTTGACATAGATTTGATTGTTATTTTCAATTTTGTGTGGTATTGGAATTTTAGTTATTTAGATTAATATAAATAAACTAAATTGCAAGGTTAGCTGGAGTTGCTCAGTTGGTTAGAACGTGTGGCTGTTAACCACAAGGTCGGAGGTTCAACCCCTCCTTCTAGTGTTTTCTTTCATTATTCAAATATTTAAATTTGTGATGACGTCTTTCCATTGGACTTATAAAATAATCTATCTTAGTTATAGGAAGTTGATTACAATTAGAAAAATTATATTATTATCAATTTTCTTTTAAGAATTTTCAAGAAAGCCTATTTATTGTAAGTATTTAAATAAATACTGAGTCTACCAATAGCTGCCACAACTACAAAGTGTTTGTCTAGGACTAGTTTTGAATAAAATTATCTAGGCAGGGATATTAGAAATGATTCAGAAACTTCAACTTATTTTTGAAAGATGATATTTGTTAGACGTCTTGTTTGCGTAGCCACTTTGGACCACCATGGAGAGTTTCTTCAACTTGAACTTCAGTTAGGTCCAACGCAATTTTTCATCATTATGAAAGTGATGTTAAATTTAATTTAAATATATCTTAAAAAAATAGTCGTTGAAATATCATTTTGCTAGTCATTGGAAAGATCTTGTTGCTAGTTTCTGAAAAGATCATATTTTCGTCCATAGTAGTAGGTTCAAAGATACATTTATAAACTTTTTAACATAAATTTTTATGTTATTTTCAAGTCTATGAGACATGGAAACTTGAGACATTTAAATTAAAATAAATAATTCATAGTATAATGGTAACTTAAAAATCATAGTTGGTTTGCATGTGTGGCATTTGATCACAGTAACCACAAAGTCGGATGTTCAATATGTCATTTTAGTGTTTTCAATCATTTTTAAACTTTTTAATTTTATGCTTTGGTCCTTCTATGCAACTTTGGAAATATTATATGTCAATTATTAGAAGTTGACTAACATTCTCTAAATTATTTTAATTCTCTGATGTGGGTATAAAGGCTACAAAAATCATCAATTTTCTTAAAACTGCGTGTACTATTTCATTATTTATGATAAAAGTATTGTTAAGCCTTTTCACGGTAAGGGGGTCATCAATGCACCCCAAGGGAAAATATCGAGTATTATTCCATAATGTCTAATAAATCTTCTAATCATTAGAAAAAAAGATCATTATTCTTTGTATTTTAAGTAGAATACATTCTTTCAAAAACATATACAACTACAAAGGGGTGTGTCTAAGACACATTTTCAATATAGTTATCTATGAAAGTACACTTAATATAATTCATAATGTATAATTTGTATAATGCGAGAGGATATTTATAAGATAATTTGTATGTATCCATTTAAGACCAACATGAGCATTGTAATCAACTTGAAAGTCTATACTCTCCATAATATTTTTAATCAATGCAAAATTGATGTCAAATTTATCTAGAAAAATAACTTTGAAAAGTAGTTGTTGAAATATTCTATTACTAGCCATTGGACAATCTTGTTACTAGACGTTTAAGAGATCACGCTTATATTAATACTCAATTTAAAAATACATATGTTGTAACCTTTTGACATAGATTTGATTGTTATTTTCAATTTTGTGTGGTATTGGAATTTTAGTTATTTAGATTAATATAAATAAACTAAATTGCAAGGTTAGCTGGAGTTGCTCAGTTGGTTAGAACGTGTGGCTGTTAACCACAAGGTCGGAGGTTCAACCCCTCCTTCTAGTGTTTTCTTTCATTATTCAAATATTTAAATTTGTGATGACGTCTTTCCATTGGACTTATAAAATAATCTATCTTAGTTATAGGAAGTTGATTACAATTAGAAAAATTATATTATTATCAATTTTCTTTTAAGAATTTTCAAGAAAGCCTATTTATTGTAAGTATTTAAATAAATACCGAGTCTACCAATAGCTGCCACAACTACAAAGTGTTTGTCTAGGACTAGTTTTGAATAAAATTATCTAGGCAGGGATATTAGAAATGATTCAGAAACTTCAACTTATTTTTGAAAGATGATATTTGTTAGACGTCTTGTTTGCGTAGCCACTTTGGACCACCATGGAGAGTTTCTTCAACTTGAACTTCAGTTAGGTCCAACGCAATTTTTCATCATTATGAAAGTGATGTTAAATTTAATTTAAATATATCTTAAAAAAATAGTCGTTGAAATATCATTTTGCTAGTCATTGGAAAGATCTTGTTGCTAGTTTCTGAAAAGATCATATTTTCGTCCATAGTAGTAGGTTCAAAGATACATTTATAAACTTTTTAACATAAATTTTTATGTTATTTTCAAGTCTATGAGACATGGAAACTTGAGACATTTAAATTAAAATAAATAATTCATAGTATAATGGTAACTTAAAAATCATAGTTGGTTTGCATGTGTGGCATTTGATCACAGTAACCACAAAGTCGGATGTTCAATATGTCATTTTAGTGTTTTCAATCATTTTTAAACTTTTTAATTTTATGCTTTGGTCCTTCTATGCAACTTTGGAAATATTATATGTCAATTATTAGAAGTTGACTAACATTCTCTAAATTATTTTAATTCTCTGATGTGGGTATAAAGGCTACAAAAATCATCAATTTTCTTAAAACTGCGTGTACTATTTCATTATTTATGATAAAAGTATTGTTAAGCCTTTTCACGGTAAGGGGGTCATCAATGCACCCCAAGGGAAAATATCGAGTATTATTCCATAATGTCTAATAAATCTTCTAATCATTAGAAAAAAAGATCATTATTCTTTGTATTTTAAGTAGAATACATTCTTTCAAAAACATATACAACTACAAAGGGGTGTGTCTAAGACACATTTTCAATATAGTTATCTATGAAAGTACACTTAATATAATTCATAATGTATAATTTGTATAATGCGAGAGGATATTTATTAGAAAATTTGTATGTATCCATTTTAGACCAACATGAGCATTGTAATCAACTTGAAAGTCTATACTCTCCATAATATTTTTAATCAATGCAAAATTGATGTCAAATTTATCTAGAAAAATAACTTTGAAAAGTAGTTGTTGAAATATTCTATTACTAGCCATTCGACAATCTTGTTACTAGACGTTTAAGAGATCACGCTTATATTAATACTCAATTTAAAAATACATATGTTGTAACCTTTTGACATAGATTTGATTGTTATTTTCAATTTTGTGTGGTATTGGAATTTTAGTTATTTAGATTAATATAAATAAACTAAATTGCAAGGTTAGCTTGAGTAGCTCAGTTGGTTAGAACGTGTGGCTGTTAACCATAAGGTCGGAGGTTAAACCCCTCCTTCTAGTGTTTTCTTTCATTATTCAAATAATTAAATTTGTGATGACGTTTTTCCATTGGACTTATAAAATAATCTATCTTAGTTATAGGAAGTTGATTACAATTAGAAAAATTATATTATTATCAATTTTCTTTTAAGAATTTTCAAGAAAGCCTATTGTAAGTATTTAAATAAATACCGAGTCTACCAATAGCTGCCACAACTACAAAGTGTTTGTCTAGGACTAGTTTTGAATAAAATTATCTAGGCAGGGATATTAGAAATGATTCAGAAACTTCAACTTATTTTTTAAAGATGATATTTGTTAGACGTCTTGTTTGCGTAGCCACTTTGGACCACCATGGAGAGTTTCTTCAACTTGAACTTCAGTTAGGTCCAACGCAATTTTTCATCAATATGAAAGTGATGTTAAATTTAATTTAAATATATCTTAAAAAAATAGTCGTTGAAATATCATTTTACTAGTCATTGGAAAGATCTTGTTGCTAGTTTCTGAAAAGATCATATTTTCGTCCATAATAGTAGGTTCAAAGATACATTTATAAACTTTTTAACATAAATTTTTATGTTATTTTCAAGTCTATGAGACTTGGAAACTTGAGACATTTAAATTAAAATAAATAATTCATAGTATAATGGTAACTTAAAAATCATAGTTGGTTTGCATGTGTGGCATTTGATCACAGTAACCACAAAGTCGGAGGTTCAATATGTCCTTTTAGTGTTTTCAATCATTTTTAAACTTTTTAATTTTATGCTTTGGTCCTTCTATGCAAAGTTTGAAATATTATATGTCAATTATTAGAAGTTGACTAACATTCTCTAAATTATTTTAATTCTCTGGTGTGGGTATAAAGGCTACAAAAATCATCAATTTTCTTAAAACTGCATGTACTATTTCATTATTTATGATAAAAGTATTGTTAAGCCTTTTCACGGTAAGGGGGTCATCAATGCACCCCAAGGGAAAATATCGAGTATTATTCCATAATGTCTAATAAATCTTCTAATCATTAGAAAAAAAGATCATTATTCTTTGTATTTTAAGTAGAATATATTCTTTCAAAAACATATACAACTACAAAGGGGTGTGTCTAAGACACATTTTCAATATAGTTATCTATGAAAGTACACTTAATATAATTCATAATGTATAACTTGTATAATGCGAGAGGATATTTATAAGAAAATTTGTATGTATCCATTTTAGACCAACATGAGCATTGTAATCTATCTTAGTTATAGGAAGTTGATTAATATTAGAAAAATTATATTATTATCAATTTTCTTTTAAGAATTTTCAAGAAAGCCTATTGTAAGTATTTAAATAAATACCGAGTCTACCAATAGCTGTCACAACTACAAAGTGTTTGTCTAGGACTAGTTTTGAATAAAATTATCTAGGCAGGGATATTAGAAATGATTCAGAAACTTCAACTTATTTTTGAAAGATGATATTTGTTAGACGTCTTGTTTGCGTAGCCACTTTGGACCACCATGGAGAGTTTCTTTAACTTGAACTTCAGTTAGGTCCAACGCAATTTTCCATCAATATGAAAGTGATGTTAAATTTAATTTAAATATATCTTAAAGAAATAGTCGTTGAAATATCATTTTACTAGTCATTAGAAAGATCTTGTTGCTAGTTTCTGAAAAGATCATATTTTCGTCCATAATAGTAGGTTCAAAGATACATTTATAAACTTTTTAACATAAATTTTGATGTTATTTTCAAGTCTATGAGACATGGAAACTTGAGACATTTAAATTAAAATAAATAATTCATAGTATAATGGTAACTTAAAAATCATAGCTGGTTTGCATGTGTGGCATTTGATCACAGTAACCACAAAGTCGGACGTTCAATATGTCCTTTTAGTGTTTTCAATCATTTTTAAACTTTTTAATTTTATGCTTTGGTCCTTCTATGCAACTTTGGAAATATTATATGTCAATTATTAGAAGTTGACTAACATTCTCTAAATTATTTTAATTCTCTGATGTGGGTATAAAGGCTACAAAAATCATCAATTTTCTTAAAACTGCATGTACTATTTCATTATTTATGATAAAAGTATTGTTAAGCCTTTTCACGGTAAGGGGGTCATCAATGCACCCCAAGGGAAAATATCGAGTATTATTCCATAATGTCTAATAAATCTTCTAATCATTAGAAAAAAAGATCATTATTCTTTGTATTTTAAGTAGAATACATTCTTTCAAAAACATATACAACTACAAAGGGGTGTGTCTAAGACACATTTTCAATATAGTTATCTATGAAAGTACACTTAATATAATTCATAATGTATAATTTGTATAATGCGAGAGGATATTTATAAGATAATTTGTATGTATCCATTTAAGACCAACATGAGCATTGTAATCAACTTGAAAGTCTATACTCTCCATAATATTTTTAATCAATGCAAAATTGATGTCAAATTTATCTAGAAAAATAACTTTGAAAAGTAGTTGTTGAAATATTCTATTACTAGCCATTGGACAATCTTGTTACTAGACGTTTAAGAGATCACGCTTATATTAATACTCAATTTAAAAATACATATGTTGTAGCCTTTTGACATAGATTTGATTGTTATTTTCAATTTTGTGTGGTATTGGAATTTTAGTTATTTAGATTAATATAAATAAACTAAATTGCAAGGTTAGCTGGAGTTGCTCAGTTGGTTAGAACGTGTGGCTGTTAACCACAAGGTCGGAGGTTCAACCCCTCCTTCTAGTGTTTTCTTTCATTATTCAAATATTTAAATTTGTGATGACGTCTTTCCATTGGACTTATAAAATAATCTATCTTAGTTATAGGAAGTTGATTACAATTAGAAAAATTATATTATTATCAATTTTCTTTTAAGAATTTTCAAGAAAGCCTATTTATTGTAAGTATTTAAATAAATACCGAGTCTACCAATAGCTGCCACAACTACAAAGTGTTTGTCTAGGACTAGTTTTGAATAAAATTATCTAGGCAGGGATATTAGAAATGATTCAGAAACTTCAACTTATTTTTGAAAGATGATATTTGTTAGACGTCTTGTTTGCGTAGCCACTTTGGACCACCATGGAGAGTTTCTTCAACTTGAACTTCAGTTAGGTCCAACGCAATTTTTCATCATTATGAAAGTGATGTTAAATTTAATTTAAATATATCTTAAAAAAATAGTCGTTGAAATATCATTTTGCTAGTCATTGGAAAGATCTTGTTGCTAGTTTCTGAAAAGATCATATTTTCGTCCATAGTAGTAGGTTCAAAGATACATTTATAAACTTTTTAACATAAATTTTTATGTTATTTTCAAGTCTATGAGACATGGAAACTTGAGACATTTAAATTAAAATAAATAATTCATAGTATAATGGTAACTTAAAAATCATAGTTGGTTTGCATGTGTGGCATTTGATCACAGTAACCACAAAGTCGGATGTTCAATATGTCATTTTAGTGTTTTCAATCATTTTTAAACTTTTTAATTTTATGCTTTGGTCCTTCTATGCAACTTTGGAAATATTATATGTCAATTATTAGAAGTTGACTAACATTCTCTAAATTATTTTAATTCTCTGATGTGGGTATAAAGGCTACAAAAATCATCAATTTTCTTAAAACTGCGTGTACTATTTCATTATTTATGATAAAAGTATTGTTAAGCCTTTTCACGGTAAGGGGGTCATCAATGCACCCCAAGGGAAAATATCGAGTATTATTCCATAATGTCTAATAAATCTTCTAATCATTAGAAAAAAAGATCATTATTCTTTGTATTTTAAGTAGAATACATTCTTTCAAAAACATATACAACTACAAAGGGGTGTGTCTAAGACACATTTTCAATATAGTTATCTATGAAAGTACACTTAATATAATTCATAATGTATAATTTGTATAATGCGAGAGGATATTTATTAGAAAATTTGTATGTATCCATTTTAGACCAACATGAGCATTGTAATCAACTTGAAAGTCTATACTCTCCATAATATTTTTAATCAATGCAAAATTGATGTCAAATTTATCTAGAAAAATAACTTTGAAAAGTAGTTGTTGAAATATTCTATTACTAGCCATTCGACAATCTTGTTACTAGACGTTTAAGAGATCACGCTTATATTAATACTCAATTTAAAAATACATATGTTGTAACCTTTTGACATAGATTTGATTGTTATTTTCAATTTTGTGTGGTATTGGAATTTTAGTTATTTAGATTAATATAAATAAACTAAATTGCAAGGTTAGCTTGAGTAGCTCAGTTGGTTAGAACGTGTGGCTGTTAACCATAAGGTCGGAGGTTAAACCCCTCCTTCTAGTGTTTTCTTTCATTATTCAAATAATTAAATTTGTGATGACGTTTTTCCATTGGACTTATAAAATAATCTATCTTAGTTATAGGAAGTTGATTACAATTAGAAAAATTATATTATTATCAATTTTCTTTTAAGAATTTTCAAGAAAGCCTATTGTAAGTATTTAAATAAATACCGAGTCTACCAATAGCTGCCACAACTACAAAGTGTTTGTCTAGGACTAGTTTTGAATAAAATTATCTAGGCAGGGATATTAGAAATGATTCAGAAACTTCAACTTATTTTTTAAAGATGATATTTGTTAGACGTCTTGTTTGCGTAGCCACTTTGGACCACCATGGAGAGTTTCTTCAACTTGAACTTCAGTTAGGTCCAACGCAATTTTTCATCAATATGAAAGTGATGTTAAATTTAATTTAAATATATCTTAAAAAAATAGTCGTTGAAATATCATTTTACTAGTCATTGGAAAGATCTTGTTGCTAGTTTCTGAAAAGATCATATTTTCGTCCATAATAGTAGGTTCAAAGATACATTTATAAACTTTTTAACATAAATTTTTATGTTATTTTCAAGTCTATGAGACTTGGAAACTTGAGACATTTAAATTAAAATAAATAATTCATAGTATAATGGTAACTTAAAAATCATAGTTGGTTTGCATGTGTGGCATTTGATCACAGTAACCACAAAGTCGGAGGTTCAATATGTCCTTTTAGTGTTTTCAATCATTTTTAAACTTTTTAATTTTATGCTTTGGTCCTTCTATGCAAAGTTTGAAATATTATATGTCAATTATTAGAAGTTGACTAACATTCTCTAAATTATTTTAATTCTCTGGTGTGGGTATAAAGGCTACAAAAATCATCAATTTTCTTAAAACTGCATGTACTATTTCATTATTTATGATAAAAGTATTGTTAAGCCTTTTCACGGTAAGGGGGTCATCAATGCACCCCAAGGGAAAATATCGAGTATTATTCCATAATGTCTAATAAATCTTCTAATCATTAGAAAAAAAGATCATTATTCTTTGTATTTTAAGTAGAATATATTCTTTCAAAAACATATACAACTACAAAGGGGTGTGTCTAAGACACATTTTCAATATAGTTATCTATGAAAGTACACTTAATATAATTCATAATGTATAACTTGTATAATGCGAGAGGATATTTATAAGAAAATTTGTATGTATCCATTTTAGACCAACATGAGCATTGTAATCTATCTTAGTTATAGGAAGTTGATTAATATTAGAAAAATTATATTATTATCAATTTTCTTTTAAGAATTTTCAAGAAAGCCTATTGTAAGTATTTAAATAAATACCGAGTCTACCAATAGCTGTCACAACTACAAAGTGTTTGTCTAGGACTAGTTTTGAATAAAATTATCTAGGCAGGGATATTAGAAATGATTCAGAAACTTCAACTTATTTTTGAAAGATGATATTTGTTAGACGTCTTGTTTGCGTAGCCACTTTGGACCACCATGGAGAGTTTCTTTAACTTGAACTTCAGTTAGGTCCAACGCAATTTTCCATCAATATGAAAGTGATGTTAAATTTAATTTAAATATATCTTAAAGAAATAGTCGTTGAAATATCATTTTACTAGTCATTAGAAAGATCTTGTTGCTAGTTTCTGAAAAGATCATATTTTCGTCCATAATAGTAGGTTCAAAGATACATTTATAAACTTTTTAACATAAATTTTGATGTTATTTTCAAGTCTATGAGACATGGAAACTTGAGACATTTAAATTAAAATAAATAATTCATAGTATAATGGTAACTTAAAAATCATAGCTGGTTTGCATGTGTGGCATTTGATCACAGTAACCACAAAGTCGGACGTTCAATATGTCCTTTTAGTGTTTTCAATCATTTTTAAACTTTTTAATTTTATGCTTTGGTCCTTCTATGCAACTTTGGAAATATTATATGTCAATTATTAGAAGTTGACTAACATTCTCTAAATTATTTTAATTCTCTGATGTGGGTATAAAGGCTACAAAAATCATCAATTTTCTTAAAACTGCATGTACTATTTCATTATTTATGATAAAAGTATTGTTAAGCCTTTTCACGGTAAGGGGGTCATCAATGCACCCCAAGGGAAAATATCGAGTATTATTCCATAATGTCTAATAAATCTTCTAATCATTATAAAAAAAGATCATTATTCTTTGTATTTTAAGTAGAATACATTCTTTCAAAAACATATACAACTACAAAGGGGTGTGTCTAAGACACATTTTCAATATAGTTATCTATGAAAGTACACTTAATATAATTCATAATGTATAATTTGTATAATGCGAGAGGATATTTATAAGAAAATTTGTATGTATCCATTTTAGACCAACATGAGCATTGTAATCAACTTGAAAGTCTATACTCTCCATAATATATTTAATCAATGCAAAATTGATGTCAAATTTATCTAGAAAAATAACTTTGAAAAGTAGTTGTTGAAATATTCTATTACTAGCCATTGGACAATCTTGTTACTAGACGTTTAAGAGATCACGCTTATATTAATACTCAATTTAAAAATGCATATGTTGTAACCTTTTGACATAGATTTGATTGTTATTTTCAATTTTGTGTGGTATTGGAATTTTAGTTATTTAGATTAATATAAATAAACTAAATTGCAAGATTAGCTGGAGTAGCTCAGTTGGTTAGAGCGTGTGGCTGTTAACCACAAGGTCGGAGGTTCAACCCCTCCTTTTAGCGTTTTCTTTCATTATTCAAATATTTAAATTTGTGATGACGTCTTTCCATTGGACTTATAAAATAATCTATCTTAGTTATAGGAAGTTGATTACAATTATAAAAATTATATTATTATCAATTTTCTTTTAAGAATTTTCAAGAAAGCCTATTGTAAGTATTTAAATAAATACCGAGTCTTCCAATAGCTGCCACAACTACAAATTGTTTGTCTAGGACTAGTTTTGAATAAAATTATCTAGGCAGGGATATTAGAAATGATTCAGAAACTTCAACTTATTTTTGAAAGATGATATTTGTTAGACGTCTTGTTTGCTTAGCCACTTTGGACCACCATGGAGTGTTTCTTCAACTTGAACTTCAGTTAGGTCCAACGCAATTTTTCATCAATATGAAAGTGATGTTAAATTTAATTTAAATATATCTTTAAAAAATAGTCGTTGAAATATCATTTTACTAGTCATTGGAAAGATCTTGTTGCTAGTTTCTGAAAAGATCATATTTTCGTCCATAATAGTAGGTTCAAAGATACATTTATAAACTTTTTAACATAAATTTTTATGTTATTTTCAAGTCTATGAGACATGGAAACTTGAGACATTTAAATTAAAATAAATAATTCATAGTATAATGGTAACTTAAAAATCATAGTTGGTTTGCATGTGTGGCATTTGATCACAGTAACCACAAAGTCGGAGGTTCAATATGTCCTTTTAGTGTTTTCAATCATTTTTAAACTTTTTAATTTTATGCTTTGGTCCTTCTATGCAACTTTGGAAATATTATATGTCAATTATTAGAAGTTGACTAACATTCTCTAAATTATTTTAATTCTCTGATGTGGGTATAAAGGCTACAAAAATCATCAATTTTCTTAAAACTGCATGTACTATTTCATTATTTATGATAAAAGTATTGTTAAGCCTTTTCACGGTAAGGGGGTCATCAATGCACCCCAATGGAAAATATCGAGTATTATTCCATAATGTCTAATAAATCTTCTAATCATTAGAAAAAAAGATCATTATTCTTTGTATTTTAAGTAGAATACATTCTTTCAAAAACATATACAACTACAAAGGGGTGTGTCTAAGACACATTTTCAATATAGTTATCTATGAAAGTACACTTAATATAATTCATAATGTATAATTTGTATAATACGAGAGGATATTTATAAGAAAATTTGTATGTATCCATTTTAGACCAACATGAGCATTGTAATCAACTTCAAAGTCTATACTCTCCATAATATTTTTAATCAATGCAAAATTGATGTCAAATTTATCTAGAAAAATAACTTTGAAAAGTAGTTGTTGAAATATTCTATTACTAGCCCTTCGACAATCTTGTTACTAGGCGTTTAAGAGATCACACTTATATTAATACTCAAATTAAAAATACATATGTTGTAACCTTTTGACATAGATTTGATTGTTATTTTCAATTTTGTGTGGTATTGGAATTTTAGTTATTTAGATTAATATAAATAAACTAAATTGCAAGGTTAGCTGGAGTAGCTCAGTTGGTTAGAGTATGTGGCTGTTAACCACAAGGTCGGAGGTTCATCCCCTCCTTCTAGCGTTTTCTTTCATTATTCAAATATTTAAATTTGTGATGACGTCTCTCCATTGGACTTATAAAATAATCTATCTTAGTTATAGGAAGTTGATTACAATTAGAAAAATTATATTATTATCAATTTTCTTTTAAGAATTTTCAAGAAACCCTATTATAAGTATTTAAATAAATACCGAGTCTACCAATAGCTTCCACAACTACAAAGTGTTTGTCTAGGACTAGTTTTGAATAAAATTATCTAGGCAGGGATATTAGAAATGATTCAGAAACTTCAACTTATTTTTGAAAGATGATATTTGTTAGACGTCTTGTTTGTGTAGCCACTTTAGAAAGTGATGTTAAATTTAATTTAAATATATATTAAAAAAATAGTCAGTGAAATATCATTTTACTAGTCATTGGAAAGATCTTGTTGCTAGTTTCTGAAAAGATCATATTTTCGTCCATAGTAGTAGGTTCAAAGATACATTTATAAACTTTTTAACATAAATTTTTATGTTATTTTCAAGTCTATGAGACATGTAAACTTGAGACATTTAAATTAAAATAAATAATTCATAGTATAATGGTAACTTAAAAATCATAGTTGGTTTGCATGTGTGGCATTTGATCACAATAACCACAAAGTCGGAGGTTCAATATGTCCTTTTAGTGTTTTCAATCATTTTTAAACTTTTTAATTTTATGCTTTGGTCCTTCTATGCAACTTTGGAAATATTATATGTCAATTATTAGAAGTTGACTAACATTCTCTAAATTATTTTAATTCTCTGATGTGGGTATAAAGGCTACAAAAATCATCAATTTTCTTAAAACTGCATGTACTATTTCATTATTTATGATAAAAGTATTGTTAAGCCTTTTCACGGTAAGGGGGTCATCAATGCACCCCAATGGAAAATATCGAGTATTATTCCATAATGTCTAATAAATCTTCTAATCATTAGAAAAAAAGATCATTATTCTTTGTATTTTAAGTAGAATACATTCTTTCAAAAACATATACAACTACAAAGGGGTGTGTCTAAGACACATTTTCAATATAGTTATCTATGAAAGTACACTTAATATAATTCATAATGTATAATTTGTATAATACGAGAGGATATTTATAAGAAAATTTGTATGTATCCATTTTAGACCAACATGAGCATTGTAATCAACTTCAAAGTCTATACTCTCCATAATATTTTTAATCAATGCAAAATTGATGTCAAATTTATCTAGAAAAATAACTTTGAAAAGTAGTTGTTGAAATATTCTATTACTAGCCCTTCGACAATCTTGTTACTAGGCGTTTAAGAGATCACACTTATATTAATACTCAAATTAAAAATACATATGTTGTAACCTTTTGACATAGATTTGATTGTTATTTTCAATTTTGTGTGGTATTGGAATTTTAGTTATTTAGATTAATATAAATAAACTAAATTGCAAGGTTAGCTGGAGTAGCTCAGTTGGTTAGAGTATGTGGCTGTTAACCACAAGGTCGGAGGTTCATCCCCTCCTTCTAGCGTTTTCTTTCATTATTCAAATATTTAAATTTGTGATGACGTCTCTCCATTGGACTTATAAAATAATCTATCTTAGTTATAGGAAGTTGATTACAATTAGAAAAATTATATTATTATCAATTTTCTTTTAAGAATTTTCAAGAAACCCTATTATAAGTATTTAAATAAATACCGAGTCTACCAATAGCTTCCACAACTACAAAGTGTTTGTCTAGGACTAGTTTTGAATAAAATTATCTAGGCAGGGATATTAGAAATGATTCAGAAACTTCAACTTATTTTTGAAAGATGATATTTGTTAGACGTCTTGTTTGTGTAGCCACTTTAGAAAGTGATGTTAAATTTAATTTAAATATATATTAAAAAAATAGTCAGTGAAATATCATTTTACTAGTCATTGGAAAGATCTTGTTGCTAGTTTCTGAAAAGATCATATTTTCGTCCATAGTAGTAGGTTCAAAGATACATTTATAAACTTTTTAACATAAATTTTTATGTTATTTTCAAGTCTATGAGACATGTAAACTTGAGACATTTAAATTAAAATAAATAATTCATAGTATAATGGTAACTTAAAAATCATAGTTGGTTTGCATGTGTGGCATTTGATCACAATAACCACAAAGTCGGAGGTTCAATATGTCCTTTTAGTGTTTTCAATCATTTTTAAACTTTTTAATTTTATGCTTTGGTCCTTCTATGCAACTTTGGAAATATTATATGTCAATTATTAGAAGTTGACTAACATTCTCTAAATTATTTTAATTCTCTGATGTGGATATAAAGGCTACAAAAATCATCAATTTTCTTAAAACTGCATGTACTATTTCATTATTTATGATAAAAGTATTGCTAAGCCTTTTCACGGTAAGGGGGTCATCAATGCACCCCAAGGGAAAATATCGAGTATTATTCCATAATGTCTAATAAATCTTCTAATCATTAGAAAAAAAGATCATTATTCTTTGTATTTTAAGTAGAATACATTCTTTCAAAAACATATACAACTACAAAGGGGTGTGTCTAAGACACATTTTCAATATAGTTATCTATGAAAGTACACTTAATATAATTCATAATGTATAATTTGTATAATGCGAGAGGATATTTATAAGAAAATTTGTATGTATCCATTTTAAACCAACATGAGCATTGTAATCAACTTGAAAATCTATACTCTCCATAATATTTTTAATCAATGCAAAATTGATGTCAAATTTATCTAGAAAAATAACTTTGAAAAGTAGTTGTTGAAATATTCTATTACTAGCCATTGGACAATCTTGTTACTAGACGTTTAAGAGATTACGCTTATATTAATACTCAATTTAAAAATACATATGTTGTAATCTTTTGACATAGATTTGATTGTTATTTTCAATTTTGTGTTGTATTGGAATTTTAGTTGTTTAGAATAATATAAATAAACTAACTTGCAAGGTTAGCTGGAGTAGCTCAGTTGGTTAGAGTGTGTGGTTGTTAACCACAAGGTCGGAGGTTCAACCCCTCCTTCTAGTGTTTTCTTTCATTATTCAAATATTTAAATTTGTGATGACGTCTTTCCATTGGACTTATAAAATAATCTATCTTAGTTATAGGAAGTTGATTACAATTAGAAAAATTATATTATTATCAATTTTCTTTTAAGAATTTTCAAGAAAGCCTATTTATTGTAAGTATTTAAATAAATACTGAGTCTACCAATAGCTGCCACAACTACAAAGTGTTTGTCTAGGACTAGTTTTGAATAAAATTATCTAGGCAGGGATATTAGAAATGATTCAGAAACTTCAACTTATTTTTGAAAGATGATATTTGTTAGACGTCTTGTTTGCGTGGCCACTTTGGACCACCATGGAGAGTTTCTTCAACTTGAACTTCAGTTAGGTCCAACGCATATTTTCATCAATATGAAAGTGATGTTAAATTTAATTTAAATATATCTTAAAAAAATAGTCGTTGAAATATCATTTTACTAGTCATTGGAAAGATCTTGTTGGTAGTTTCTGAAAAGATCATATTTTCGTCCATAGTAGTAGGTTCAAAGATACATTTATAAACTTTTTAACATAAATTTTTATGTTATTTTCAAGTCTATGAGACATGTAAACTTGAGACATTTAAATTAAAATAAATAATTCATAGTATAATGGTAACTTAAAAATCATAGCTGGTTTGCATGTGTGGCATTTGATCACAGTAACAACAAAGTCGGAGGTTCAATATGTCCTTTTAGTGTTTTCAATCATTTTTAAACTTTTTAATTTTATGCTTTGGTCCTTCTATGCAACTTTGGAAATATTATATGTCAATTATTAGAAGTTGACTAACATTCTCTAAATTATTTTAATTCTCTGATGTGGGTATAAAGGCTACAAAAATCATCAATTTTCTTAAAACTGCATGTACTATTTCATTATTTATGATAAAAGTATTGTTAAGCCTTTTCACGGTAAGGGGGTCATCAATGCACCCCAAGGGAAAATATCGAGTATTATTCCATAATGTCTAATAAATCTTCTAATCATTAGAAAAAAATATCATTATTCTTTGTATTTTAAGTAGAATACATTCTTTCAAAAACATATACAACTACAAAGGGGTGTGTCTAAGACACATTTTCAATATAGTTATCTATGAAAGTACACTTAATATAATTCATAATGTATAATTTGTATAATGCGAGAGGATATTTATAAGAAAATTTGTATGTATCCATTTTAGACCAACATGAGCATTGTAATCAACTTGAAAGTCTATACTCTCCATAATATTTTTAATCAATGCAAAATTGATGTCAAATTTATCTAGAAAAATAACTTTGAAAAGTAGTTGTTGAAATATTCTATTACTAGCCCTTCGACAATCTTGTTACTAGACGTTTAAGAGATCACACTTATATTAATACTCAATTTAAAAATACATATATTGTAACCTTTTGACATAGATTTGATTGTTATTTTCAATTTTGTGTGGTATTGGAATTTTAGTTATTTAGATTAATATAAATAAACTAAATTGCAAGGTTAGATGGAGTAGCTCAGTTGGTTAGAGTGTGTGGCTGTTAACCACAAGGTCGGAGGTTCATCCCCTCCTTCTAGCGTTTTCTTTCATTATTCAAATATTTAAATTTGTGATGACGTCTCTCCATTGGACTTATAAAATAATCTATCTTAGTTATAGGAAGTTGATTACAATTAGAAAAATTATATTATTATCAATTTTCTTTTAAGAATTTTCAAGAAAGCCTATTATAAGTATTTAAATAAATACCGAGTCTACCAATAGCTGCCACAACTACAAAGTGTTTGTCTAGGACTAGTTTTGAATAAAATTATCTAGGCAGGGATATTAGAAATGATTCAGAAACTTCAACTTATTTTTGAAAGATGATATTTGTTAGACGTCTTGTTTGTGTAGCCACTTTATAAAGTGATGTTAAATTTAATTTAAATATATCTTAAAGAAATAGTCGTTGAAATATCATTTTACTAGTCATTGGAAAGATCTTGTTGCTAGTTTCTGAAAAGATCATATTTTTGTCAATAGTAGTAGGTTCAAAGATACATTTATAAACTTTTGAACATAAATGTTTATGTTATTTTCAAGTCTATGAGACATGGAAACTTGGGACATTTAAATTAAAATAAATAACTCATAGTATAATGGTAACTTAAAAATCATAGCTGGTTTGCGTGTGTGGCATTTGATCACAGTAACCACAAAGTCGGAGGTTCAATATGTCCTTTTATTGTTTTCAATCATTTTTAAACTTTTTAATTTTATGCTTTGGTCCTTCTATGCAACTTTGGAAATATTATATGTCAATTATTAGAAGTTGACTAACATTCTCTAAATTATTTTAATTCTCTGATGTGGATATAAAGGCTACAAAAATCATCAATTTTCTTAAAACTGCATGTACTATTTCATTATTTATGATAAAAGTATTGTTAAGCCTTTTCACGGTAAGGGGGTCATCAATGCACCCCAAGGGAAAATATCGAGTATTATTCCATAATGTCTAATAAATCTTCTAATCATTAGAAAAAAAGATCATTATTCTTTGTATTTTAAGTAGAATACATTCTTTCAAAAACATATACAACTACAAAGGGGTGTGTCTAAGACACATTTTCAATATAGTTATCTATGAAAGTACACTTAATATAATTCATAATGTATAATTTGTATAATGCGAGAGGATATTTATAAGAAAATTTGTATGTATCCATTTTAAACCAACATGAGCATTGTAATCAACTTGAAAGTCTATACTCTCCATAATATTTTTAATCAATGCAAAATTGATGTCAAATTTATCTAGAAAAATAACTTTGAAAAGTAGTTGTTGAAATATTCTATTACTAGCCATTGGACAATCTTGTTACTAGACGTTTAAGAGATTACGCTTATATTAATACTCAATTTAAAAATACATATGTTGTAATCTTTTGACATAGATTTGATTGTTATTTTCAATTTTGTGTGGTATTGGAATTTTAGTTATTTAGATTAATATAAATAAACTAACTTGCAAGGTTAGCTGGAGTAGCTCAGTTGGCTAGAGCGTGTGGCTGTTAACCACAAGGTCGGAGGTTTAACCCCTCCTTCTAGTGTTTTCTTTCATTATTCAAATATTTAAATTTGTGATGACGTCTTTCCATTGGACTTATAAAATAATCTATCTTAGTTATAGGAAGTTGATTACAATAAGAAAAATTATATTATTATCAATTTTCTTCTAAGAATTTTCAAGCTGCCACAACTACAAAGTGTTTGTCTAGGACTAGTTTTGAATAAAATTATCTAGGCAGGGATATTAGAAATGATTCAGAAACTTCAACTTATTTTTGAAAGATGATATTTGTTAGACGTCTTGTTTGCGTAGCCACTTTGGACCACCATGGAGAGTTTCTTCAACTTGAACTTCAGTTAGGTCCAACGCAATTTTTCATCAATATGAAAGTGATGTAAAATTTAATTTAAATATATCTTAAAAAAATAGTCGTTGAAATATCATTTTACTAGTCATTGGAAAGATCTTGTTGCTAGTTTCTGAAAAGATCATATTTTCGTCAATAGTAGTAGGTTCAAAGATACATTTATAAACTTTTGAACATAAATGTTTATGTTATTTTCAAGTCTATGAGACATGGAAACTTGAGACATTTAAATTAAAATAAATAACTCATAGTATAATGGTAACTTAAAAATCATAGCTGGTTTGCGTGTGTGGCATTTGATCACAGTAACCACAAAGTCGGAGGTTCAATATGTCCTTTTAGTGTTTTCAATCATTTTTAAACTTTTTAATTTTATCCTTTGGTCCTTCTATGCAACTTTGGAAATATTATATGTCAATTATTAGAAGTTGACTAACATTCTCTAAATTATTTTAATTCTCTGATGTGGATATAAAGGCTACAAAAATCATCAATTTTCTTAAAACTGCATGTACTATTTCATTATTTATGATAAAAGTATTGTTAAGCCTTTTCACGGTAAGGGGGTCATCAATGCACCCCAAGGGAAAATATCGAGTATTATTCCATAATGTCTAATAAATCTTCTAATCATTAGAAAAAAAGATCATTATTCTTTGTATTTTAAGTAGAATACATTCTTTCAAAAACATATACAACTACAAAGGGGTGTGTCTAAGACACATTTTCAATATAGTTATCTATGAAAGTACACTTAATATAATTCATAATGTATAATTTGTATAATGCGAGAGGATATTTATAAGAAAATTTGTATGTATCCTTTTTAAACCAACATGAGCATTGTAATCAACTTGAAAGTCTATACTCTCCATAATATTTTTAATCAATGCAAAATTGATGTCAAATTTATCTAGAAAAATAACTTTGAAAAGTAGTTGTTGAAATATTCTATTACTAGCCATTGGACAATCTTGTTACTAGACGTTTAAGAAATTACGCTTATATTAATACTCAATTTAAAAATACATATGTTGTAATCTTTTGACATAGATTTGATTGTTATTTTCAATTTTGTGTGGTATTGGAATTTTAGTTATTTAGATTAATATAAATAAACTAACTTGCAAGGTTAGCTGGAGTAGCTCAGTTGGCTAGAGCGTGTGGCTGTTAACCACAAGGTCGGAGGTTCAACCCCTCCTTCTAGTGTTTTCTTTCATTATTGAAATATTTAAATTTGTGATGACGTCTTTCCATTGGACTTATAAAATAATCTATCTTAGTTATAGGAAGTTGATTACAATAAGAAAAATTATATTATTATCAATTTTCTTCTAAGAATTTTCAAGCTGCCACAACTACAAAGTGTTTGTCTAGGACTAGTTTTGAATAAAATTATCTAGGCAGGGATATTAGAAATGATTCAGAAACTTCAACTTATTTTTGAAAGATGATATTTGTTAGACGTCTTGTTTGCGTAGCCACTTTGGACCACCATGGAGAGTTTCTTCAACTTGAACTTCAGTTAGGTCCAACGCAATTTTTCATCAATATGAAAGTGATGTTAAATTTAATTTAAATATATCTTAAAAAAATAGTCGTTGAAATATCATTTTGCTAGTCATTGGAAAGATCTTGTTGCTAGTTTCTGAAAAGATCATATTTTCGTCCATAGTATTAGGTTCAAAGATACATTTATAAACTTTTTAACATAAATTTTTATGTTATTTTCAAGTCTATGAGATATGGAAACTTGAGAAATTTAAATTAAAATAAATAATTCATAGTATAATGGTAACTTAAAAATCATAGCTGGTTTGCATGTGTGGCATTTGATCACAGTAACCACAAAGTCGGAGGTTCAATATGTCCTTTTAGTGTTTTCAATCATTTTTAAACTTTTTAATTTTATGCTTTGGTCCTTCTATGCAACTTTGGAAATATTATATGTCAATTATTAGAAGTTGACTAACATTCTCTAAATTATTTTAATTCTCTGATGTGGGTATAAAGGTTACAAAAATCATCAATTTTCTTAAAACTGCATGTACTATTTCATTATTTATGATAAAAGTATTGTTAAGCCTTTTCACGGTAAGGGGGTCATCAATGCACCCCAAGGGAAAATATCGAGTATTATTCCATAATGTCTAATAAATGTTCTAATCATTAGAAAAAAAGATCATTATTCTTTGTATTTTAAGTAGAATACATTTTTTCAAAAACATATACAACTACAAAGGGGTGTGTCTAAGACACATTTTCAATATAGTTATCTATGAAAGTACACTTAATATAATTCATAATGTATAATTTGTATAATGCGAGAGGATATTTATAAGAAAATTTGTATGTGTCCATTTAAGACCAACATGAGCATTGTAATCAACTTGAAAGTCTATACTCTCCATAATATTTTTAATCAATGCAAAATTGATGTCAAATTTATCTAGAAAAATAACTTTGAAAAGTAGTTGTTGAAATATTCTATTACTAGCCATTGGACAATCTTGTTACTAGACGTTTAAGAGATCACGCTTATATTAATACTCAATTTAAAAATACATATGTTGTAACCTTTTGACATAGATTTGATTGTTATTTTCAATTTTGTGTGGTATTGGAATTTTAGTTATTTAGATTAATATAAATAAACTAAATTGCAAGGTTAGCTGGAGTTGCTCAGTTGGTTAGAACGTGTGGCTGTTAACCACAAGGTCGGAGGTTCAACCCCTCCTTCTAGTGTTTTCTTTCATTATTCAAATATTTAAATTTGTGATGACGTCTTTCCATTGGACTTATAAAATAATCTATCTTAGTTATAGGAAGTTGATTACAATTAGAAAAATTATATTATTATCAATTTTCTTTTAAGAATTTTCAAGAAAGCGTATTTATTGTAAGTATTTAAATAAATACCGAGTCTACCAATAGCTGCCACAACTACAAAGTGTTTGTCTAGGACTAGTTTTGAATAAAATTATCTAGGCAGGGATATTAGAAATGATTCAGAAACTTCAAATTATTTTTGAAAGATGATATTTGTTAGACGTCTTGTTTGCGTAGCCACTTTGGACCACCATGGAGAGTTTCTTCAACTTGAACTTCAGTTAGGTCCAACGCAATTTTTCATCATTATGAAAGTGATGTTAAATTTAATTTAAATATATCTTAAAAAAATAGTCGTTGAAATATCATTTTGCTAGTCATTGGAAAGATCTTGTTGCTAGTTTCTGAAAAGATCATATTTTCGTCCATAGTAGTAGGTTCAAAGATACATTTATAAACTTTTTAACATAAATTTTTATGTTATTTTCAAGTCTATGAGACATGGAAACTTGAGACATTTAAATTAAAATAAATAATTCATAGTATAATGGTAACTTAAAAATCATAGTTGGTTTGCATGTGTGGCATTTGATCACAGTAACCACAAAGTCGGATGTTCAATATGTCATTTTAGTGTTTTCAATCATTTTTAAACTTTTTAATTTTATGCTTTGGTCCTTCTATGCAACTTTGGAAATATTATATGTCAATTATTAGAAGTTGACTAACATTCTCTAAATTATTTTAATTCTCTGATGTGGGTATAAAGGCTACAAAAATCATCAATTTTCTTAAAACTGCGTGTACTATTTCATTATTTATGATAAAAGTATTGTTAAGCCTTTTCACGGTAAGGGGGTCATCAATGCACCCCAAGGGAAAATATCGAGTATTATTCCATAATGTCTAATAAATCTTCTAATCATTAGAAAAAAAGATCATTATTCTTTGTATTTTAAGTAGAATACATTCTTTCAAAAACATATACAACTACAAAGGGGTGTGTCTAAGACACATTTTCAATATAGTTATCTATGAAAGTACACTTAATATAATTCATAATGTATAATTTGTATAATGCGAGAGGATATTTATTAGAAAATTTGTATGTATCCATTTTAGACCAACATGAGCATTGTAATCAACTTGAAAGTCTATACTCTCCATAATATTTTTAATCAATGCAAAATTGATGTCAAATTTATCTAGAAAAATAACTTTGAAAAGTAGTTGTTGAAATATTCTATTACTAGCCATTCGACAATCTTGTTACTAGACGTTTAAGAGATCACGCTTATATTAATACTCAATTTAAAAATACATATGTTGTAACCTTTTGACATAGATTTGATTGTTATTTTCAATTTTGTGTGGTATTGGAATTTTAGTTATTTAGATTAATATAAATAAACTAAATTGCAAGGTTAGCTTGAGTAGCTCAGTTGGTTAGAACGTGTGGCTGTTAACCATAAGGTCGGAGGTTAAACCCCTCCTTCTAGTGTTTTCTTTCATTATTCAAATAATTAAATTTGTGATGACGTTTTTCCATTGGACTTATAAAATAATCTATCTTAGTTATAGGAAGTTGATTACAATTAGAAAAATTATATTATTATCAATTTTCTTTTAAGAATTTTCAAGAAAGCCTATTGTAAGTATTTAAATAAATACCGAGTCTACCAATAGCTGCCACAACTACAAAGTGTTTGTCTAGGACTAGTTTTGAATAAAATTATCTAGGCAGGGATATTAGAAATGATTCAGAAACTTCAACTTATTTTTTAAAGATGATATTTGTTAGACGTCTTGTTTGCGTAGCCACTTTGGACCACCATGGAGAGTTTCTTCAACTTGAACTTCAGTTAGGTCCAACGCAATTTTTCATCAATATGAAAGTGATGTTAAATTTAATTTAAATATATCTTAAAGAAATAGTCGTTGAAATATCATTTTACTAGTCATTGGAAAGATCTTGTTGCTAGTTTCTGAAAAGATCATATTTTCGTCCATAATAGTAGGTTCAAAGAAACATTTATAAACTTTTTAACATAAATTTTTATGTTATTTTCAAGTCTATGAGACATGGAAACTTGAGACATTTAAATTAAAATAAATAATTCATAGTATAATGGTAACTTAAAAATCATAGCTGGTTTGCATGTGTGGCATTTGATCACAGTAACCACAAAGTCGGACGTTCAATATGTCCTTTTAGTGTTTTCAATCATTTTTAAACTTTTTAATTTTATGCTTTGGTCCTTCTATGCAACTTTGGAAATATTATATGTCAATTATTAGAAGTTGACTAACATTCTCTAAATTATTTTAATTCTCTGGTGTGGGTATAAAGGCTACAAAAATCATCAATTTTCTTAAAACTGCATGTACTATTTCATTATTTATGATAAAAGTATTGTTAAGCCTTTTCACGGTAAGGGGGTCATCAATGCACCCCAAGGGAAAATATCGAGTATTATTCCATAATGTCTAATAAATCTTCTAATCATTATAAAAAAAGATCATTATTCTTTGTATTTTAAGTAGAATACATTCTTTCAAAAACATATACAACTACAAAGGGGTGTGTCTAAGACACATTTTCAATATAGTTATCTATGAAAGTACACTTAATATAATTCATAATGTATAATTTGTATAATGCGAGAGGATATTTATAAGAAAATTTGTATGTATCCATTTTAGACCAACATGAGCATTGTAATCAACTTGAAAGTCTATACTCTCCATAATATATTTAATCAATGCAAAATTGATGTCAAATTTATCTAGAAAAATAACTTTGAAAAGTAGTTGTTGAAATATTCTATTACTAGCCATTGGACAATCTTGTTACTAGACGTTTAAGAGATCACGCTTATATTAATACTCAATTTAAAAATGCATATGTTGTAACCTTTTGACATAGATTTGATTGTTATTTTCAATTTTGTGTGGTATTGGAATTTTAGTTATTTAGATTAATATAAATAAACTAAATTGCAAGGTTAGCTGGAGTAGCTCAGTTGGTTAGAGTGTGTGGCCCTTAACCACAAGGTAGGAGGTTCAACCCCTCCTTTTAGCGTTTTCTTTCATTATTCAAAAATTTAAATTTGTGATGACGTCTTTCCATTGGACTTATAAAATAATCTATCTTAGTTATAGGAAGTTGATTAATATTAGAAAAATTATATTATTATCAATTTTCTTTTAATAATTTTCAAGAAAGCCTATTGTAAGTATTTAAATAAATACCGAGTCTACCAATAGCTGCCACAACTACAAAGTGTTTGTCTAGGACTAGTTTTGAATAAAATTATCTAGGCAGGGATATTAGAAATGATTCAGAAACTTCAACTTATTTTTGAAAGATGATATTTGTTAGACGTCTTGTTTGCGTAGCCACTTTGGACCACCATGGAGAGTTTCTTCAACTTGAACTTCAGTTAGGTCCAACACAATTTTTCATCAATATGAAAGTGATGTTAAATTTAATTTAAATATATCTTAAAGAAATAGTCGTTGAAATATCATTTTACTTGTCATTGGAAAGATCTTGTTGCTAGTTTCTGAAAAGATCATATTTTCGTCCATAATAGTAGGTTCAAAGATACATTTATAAACTTTTTAACATAAATTTTTATGTTATTTTCAAGTCTATGAGACATGGAAACTTGAGACATCTAAATTAAAATAAATAATTCATAGTATAATGGTAACTTAAAAATCATAGCTAGTTTGCATGTGTGGCATTTGATCACAGTAACCACAACGTCGGAGGTTCAATATGTCCTTTTAGTGTTTTCAATCATTTTTAAACTTTTTAATTTTATGCTTTGGTCCTTCTATGCAACTTTGGAAATATTATATGTCAATTATTAGAAGTTGACTAACATTCTCTAAATTATTTTAATTCTCTGATGTGGGTATAAAGGCTACAAAAATCATCAATTTTCTTAAAACTGCATGTACTATTTCATTATTTATGATAAAAGTATTGTTAAGCCTTTTCACGGTAAGGGGGTCATCAATGCACCCCAAGGGAAAATATCGAGTATTATTCCAAAATGTCTAATAAATCTTCTAATCATTAGAAAAAAAGATCATTATTCTTTGTATTTTAAGTAGAATACATTCTTTCAAAAACATATACAACTACAAAGGGGTGTGTCTAAGACACATTTTCAATATAGTTATCTATGAAAGTACACTTAATATAATTCATAATGTATAATTTGTATAATGCGAGAGGATATTTATAAGAAAATTTCTATGTATCCATTTTAGACCAACATGAGCATTGTAATCAACTTGAAAATCTATACTCTCCATAATATTTTTAATCAATGCAAAATTGATGTCAAATTCATCTAGAAAAATAACTTTGAAAAGTAGTTGTTGAAATATTCTATTACTAGCCATTGGACAATCTTGTTACTAGACGTTTAAGAGATCACGCTTATATTAATACTCAATTTAAAAATACATATGTTGTAACCTTTTGACATAGATTTGATTGTTATTTTCAATTTTGTGTGGTATTGGAATTTTAGTTATTTAGATTATTATAAATAAAATAAATTGCAAGGTTAGCTGGAGTAGCTCAGTTGGTTAGAGTGTGTGGCCCTTAACCACAAGGTAGGAGGTTCAACCCCTCCTTTTAGCGTTTTCTTTCATTATTCAAAAATTTAAATTTGTGATGACGTCTTTCCATTGGACTTATAAAATAATCTATCTTAGTTATAGGAAGTTGATTAATATTAGAAAAATTATATTATTATCAATTTTCTTTTAATAATTTTCAAGAAAGCCTATTGTAAGTATTTAAATAAATACCGAGTCTACCAATAGCTGCCACAACTACAAAGTGTTTGTCTAGGACTAGTTTTGAATAAAATTATCTAGGCAGGGATATTAGAAATGATTCAGAAACTTCAACTTATTTTTGAAAGATGATATTTGTTAGACGTCTTGTTTGCGTAGCCACTTTGGACCACCATGGAGAGTTTCTTCAACTTGAACTTCAGTTAGGTCCAACACAATTTTTCATCAATATGAAAGTGATGTTAAATTTAATTTAAATATATCTTAAAGAAATAGTCGTTGAAATATCATTTTACTTGTCATTGGAAAGATCTTGTTGCTAGTTTCTGAAAAGATCATATTTTCGTCCATAATAGTAGGTTCAAAGATACATTTATAAACTTTTTAACATAAATTTTTATGTTATTTTCAAGTCTATGAGACATGGAAACTTGAGACATCTAAATTAAAATAAATAATTCATAGTATAATGGTAACTTAAAAATCATAGCTAGTTTGCATGTGTGGCATTTGATCACAGTAACCACAACGTCGGAGGTTCAATATGTCCTTTTAGTGTTTTCAATCATTTTTAAACTTTTTAATTTTATGCTTTGGTCCTTCTATGCAACTTTGGAAATATTATATGTCAATTATTAGAAGTTGACTAACATTCTCTAAATTATTTTAATTCTCTGATGTGGGTATAAAGGCTACAAAAATCATCAATTTTCTTAAAACTGCATGTACTATTTCATTATTTATGATAAAAGTATTGTTAAGCCTTTTCACGGTAAGGGGGTCATCAATGCACCCCAAGGGAAAATATCGAGTATTATTCCATAATGTCTAATAAATCTTCTAATCATTAGAAAAAAAGATCATTATTCTTTGTATTTTAAGTAGAATACATTCTTTCAAAAACATATACAACTACAAAGGGGTGTGTCTAAGACACATTTCCAATATAGTTATCTATGAAAGTACACTTAATATAATTCATAATGTATAATTTGTATAATTAAAGAGGATATTTATAAGAAAATTTGTATGTATCCATTTTAGACCAACATGAGCATTGTAATCAATTTGAAAGTCTATACTCTCCATAATATTTTTAATCAATGCAAAATTGAAGTCAAATTTATCTAGAAAAATAACTTTGAAAAGTTGTTGTTGAAATATTCTATTACTAGCCATTGGACAATCTTGTTACTAGACGTTTAAGAGATCACGCTTATATTAATACTCAATTTAAAAATACATATGTTGTAACCTTTTGACATAGATTTGATTGTTATTTTCAATTTTGTGTGGTATTGGAATTTTAGTTATTTAGATTATTATAAATAAAATAAATTGCAAGGTTAGCTGGGGTAGCTCAGTTGGTTAGAGTGTGTGGCCCTTAACCACAAGGTCGGAGGTTCAATCTCTCCTTTTAGCGTTTTCTTTCATTATTCAAATATTTAAATTTGTGATGACGTCTTTCCATTGGACTTATAAAATAATCTATCTTAGTTATAGGAAGTTGATTAATATTAGAAAAATTATATTATTATCAATTTTCTTTTAAGAATTTTCAAGAAAGCCTATTGTAAGTATTTAAATAAATACCGAGTCTACCAATAGCTGCCACAACTACAAAGTGTTTGTCTAGGACTAGTTTTGAATAAAATTATCTAGGCAGGGATATTAGAAATGATTCAGAAACTTCAACTTAATTTTGAAAGATGATATTTGTTAGACGTCTTGTTTGCGTAGCCACTTTGGACCACCATGGAGAGTTTCTTCAACTTGAACTTCAGTTAGGTCCAACACAATTTTTCATCAATATGAAAGTGATGTTAAATTTAATTTAAATATATCTTAAAGAAATAGTCGTTGAAATATCATTTTACTTGTCATTGGAAAGATCTTGTTGCTAGTTTCTGAAAAGATCATATTTTCGTCCATAATAGTAGGTTCAAAGATACATTTATAAACTTTTTAACATAAATTTTTATGTTATTTTCAAGTCTATGAGACATGGAAACTTGAGACATCTAAATTAAAATAAATAATTCATAGTATAATGGTAACTTAAAAATCATAGCTAGTTTGCATGTGTGGCATTTGATCACAGTAACCACAACGTCGGAGGTTCAATATGTCCTTTTAGTGTTTTCAATCATTTTTAAACTTTTTAATTTTATGCTTTGGTCCTTCTATGCAACTTTGGAAATATTATATGTCAATTATTAGAAGTTGACTAACATTCTCTAAATTATTTTAATTCTCTGATGTGGGTATAAAGGCTACAAAAATCATCAATTTTCTTAAAACTGCATGTACTATTTCATTACTTATGATAAAAGTATTGTTAAGCCTTTTCACGGTAAGGGGGTCATCAATGCACCCCAAGGGAAAATATCGAGTATTATTCCATAATGTCTAATAAATCTTCTAATCATTAGAAAAAAAGATCATTATTCTTTGTATTTTAAGTAGAATACATTCTTTCAAAAACATATACAACTACAAAGGGGTGTGTCTAAGACACATTTCCAATATAGTTATCTATGAAAGTACACTTAATATAATTTATAATGTATAATTTGTATAATGCGAGAGGATATTTATAAGAAAATTTGTATGTATCCATTTTAGACCAACATGAGCATTGTAATCAACTTGAAAGTCTATACTCTCCATAATATTTTTAATCAATGCAAAATTGAAGTCAAATTTATCTAGAAAAATAACTTTGAAAAGTTGTTGTTGAAATATTCTATTACTAGCCATTGGACAATCTTGTTACTAGACGTTTAAGAGATCACGCTTATATTAATACTCAATTTAAAAATACATATGTTGTAACCTTTTGACATAGATTTGATTGTTATTTTCAATTTTGTGTGGTATTGGAATTTTAGTTATTTAGATTATTATAAATAAAATAAATTGCAAGGTTAGCTGGAGTAGCTCAGTTGGTTAGAGTGTGTGGCTGTTAACCACAAGGTCAGAGGTTCAACCCTTTCTTCTAGCGTTTTCTTTCATTATTCAAATATTTAAATTTGTCATGACGTCTTTCCATTGGACTTATAAAATAATCTATCTTAGTTATAGGAAGTTGATTAATATTAGAAAAATTATATTATTATCAATTTTCTTTTAAGAATTTTCAAGAAAGCCTATTGTAAGTATTTAAATAAATACCGAGTCTACCAATAGCTGCCACAACTACAAAGTGTTTGTCTAGGACTAGTTTTGAATAAAATTATCTAGGCAGGGATATTAGAAATGATTCAGAAACTTCAACTTATTTTTGAAAGATGATATTTGTTAGACGTCTTGTTTGCGTAGCCACTTTGGACCACCATGGAGAGTTTCTTCAACTTGAACTTCAGTTAGGTCCAACACAATTTTTCATCAATATGAAAGTGATGTTAAATTTAATTTAAATATATCTTAAAGAAATAGTCGTTGAAATATCATTTTACTTGTCATTGGAAAGATCTTGTTGCTAGTTTCTGAAAAGATCATATTTTCGTCCATAATAGTAGGTTCAAAGATACATTTATAAACTTTTTAACATAAATTTTTATGTTATTTTCAAGTCTATGAGACATGGAAACTTGAGACATCTAAATTAAAATAAATAATTCATAGTATAATGGTAACTTAAAAATCATAGCTAGTTTGCATGTGTGGCATTTGATCACAGTAACCACAACGTCGGAGGTTCAATATGTCCTTTTAGTGTTTTCAATCATTTTTAAACTTTTTAATTTTATGCTTTGGTCCTTCTATGCAACTTTGGAAATATTATATGTCAATTATTAGAAGTTGACTAACATTCTCTAAATTATTTTAATTCTCTGATGTGGGTATAAAGGATACAAAAATCATCAATTTTCTTAAAACTGCATGTACTATTTCATTATTTATGATAAAAGTATTGTTAAGTGTTTACAGTAAGGGGGTCATCAATGCACCCCAAGGGAAAATATAGAGTATTATTTCATAATTTCTAATAAATCTTCTAATATTTAGAAAAAAAGATCATTATTCTTTGTATTTTAAGTAGAATACATTCTTTCAAAAACATATACAACTACAAAGGGGTGTGTCTAAGACACATTTTCAATATAGTTATCTATGAAAGTACACTTAATATAATTCATAATGTATAATTTGTATAATGCGAGAGGATATTTATAAGAAAATTTGTATGTATCCATTTTAGACCAACATGAGCATTGTAATCAACTTGAAAGTCTATACTCTCCATAATATTTTTAATCAATGCAAAATTGAAGTCAAATTTATCTAGAAAAATAACTTTGAAAAGTTGTTGTTGAAATATTCTATTACTAGCCATTGGACAATCTTGTTACTAGACGTTTAAGAGATCACGCTTATATTAATACTCAATTTAAAAATACATATGTTGTAACCTTTTGACATAGATTTGATTGTTATTTTCAATTTTGTGTGGTATTGGAATTTTAGTTATTTAGATTATTATAAATAAAATAAATTGCAAGGTTAGCTGGAGTAGCTCAGTTGGTTAGAGTGTGTGGCTGTTAACCACAAGGTCGGAGGTTCAACCCTTTCTTCTAGCGTTTTCTTTCATTATTCAAATATTTAAATTTGTCATGACGTCTTTCCATTGGACTTATAAAATAATCTATCTTAGTTATAGGAAGTTGATTAATATTAGAAAAATTATATTATTATCAATTTTCTTTTAAGAATTTTCAAGAAAGCCTATTGTAAGTATTTAAATAAATACCGAGTCTACCAATAGCTGCCACAACTACAAAGTGTTTGTCTAGGACTAGTTTTGAATAAAATTATCTAGGCAGGGATATTAGAAATGATTCAGAAACTTCAACTTATTTTTGAAAGATGATATTTGTTAGACGTCTTGTTTGCGTAGCCACTTTGGACCACCATGGAGAGTTTCTTCAACTTGAACTTCAGTTAGGTCCAACACAATTTTTCATCAATATGAAAGTGATGTTAAATTTAATTTAAATATATCTTAAAGAAATAGTCGTTGAAATATCATTTTACTTGTCATTGGAAAGATCTTGTTGCTAGTTTCTGAAAAGATCATATTTTCGTCCATAATAGTAGGTTCAAAGATACATTTATAAACTTTTTAACATAAATTTTTATGTTATTTTCAAGTCTATGAGACATGGAAACTTGAGACATCTAAATTAAAATAAATAATTCATAGTATAATGGTAACTTAAAAATCATAGCTAGTTTGCATGTGTGGCATTTGATCACAGTAACCACAACGTCGGAGGTTCAATATGTCCTTTTAGTGTTTTCAATCATTTTTAAACTTTTTAATTTTATGCTTTGGTCCTTCTATGCAACTTTGGAAATATTATATGTCAATTATTAGAAGTTGACTAACATTCTCTAAATTATTTTAATTCTCTGATGTGGGTATAAAGGATACAAAAATCATCAATTTTCTTAAAACTGCATGTACTATTTCATTATTTATGATAAAAGTATTGTTAAGTGTTTACAGTAAGGGGGTCATCAATGCACCCCAAGGGAAAATATAGAGTATTATTTCATAATTTCTAATAAATCTTCTAATATTTAGAAAAAAAGATCATTATTCTTTGTATTTTAAGTAGAATACATTCTTTCAAAAACATATACAACTACAAAGGGGTGTGTCTAAGACACATTTTCAATATAGTTATCTATGAAAGTACACTTAATATAATTCATAATGTATAATTTGTATAATGCGAGAGGATATTTATAAGAAAATTTGTATGTATCCATTTTAGACCAACATGAGCATTGTAATCAACTTGAAAATCTATACTCTCCATAATATTTTTAATCAATGCAAAATTGATGTCAAATTTATATAGAAAAATAACTTTGAAAAGTAGTTGTTAAAATATTCTATTACTAGCCATTGGACAATCTTGTTACTAGACGTTTAAGAGATCACGCTTATATTAATACTCAATTTAAAAATACATATGTTGTAACCTTTTGACATAGATTTGATTGTTATTTTCAATTTTGTGTGGTATTGGAATTTTAGTTATTTAGATTAATATAAATAAACTAAATTGCAAGGTTAGCTGGAGTAGCTCAGTTGGTTAGAGCGTGTGGCTGTTAACCACAAGGTCTTTCCAATATTCAAATATTTAAATTTGTGATGACGTCTTTCCATTGGACTTATAAAATAATCTATCTTAGTTATAGGAAGTTTATTAATATTAGAAAAATTATATTATTATCAATTTTCTTTTAAGAATTTTCAAGAAAGCCCATTGTAAGTATTTAAATAAATACCGAGTCTACCAATAGCTTCCACAACTACAAAGTGTTTGTCTAGGACTAGTTTTGAATAAAATTATCTAGGCATGGATATTAGAAATGATTCAGAAACTTCAACTTATTTTTGAAAGACGATATTTGTTAGACGTCTTGTTTGCGTAGCCACTTTGGACCACCATGGAGAGTTTCTTCAACTTGAACTTCAGTTAGGTCCAACGCAATTTTTCATCAATATGAAAGTGATGTTAAATTTAATTTAAATATATCTTAAAAAAATAGTCGTTGAAATATCATTTTACTAGTCATTGGAAAGATCTTGTTGCTAGTTTCTGAAAAGATCATATTTTCGTCCACAATAGTAGGTTCAAAGATACATTTATAAACTTTTTAACATAAATTTTTATGTTATTTTCAAGTCTATGAGACATGGAAACTTGAGACATTTAAATTAAAATAAATAATTCATAGTTTAATGGTAACTTAACAATCATAGCTGGTTTGCATGTGTGGCATTTGATCACAGTAACCACAAAGTCGGAGGTTCAATATGTCATTTTAGTGTTTTCAATCATTTTTAAACTTTTTAATTTTATGCTTTGGTCCTTCTATGCAACTTTGGAAATATTATATGTCAATTATTAGAAGTTGACTAACATTCTCTAAATTATTTTAATTCTCTGATGTGGGTATAAAGGCTACAAAAATCATCAATTTTCTTAAAACTGCATGTACTATTTCATTATTTATGATAAAAGTATTGTTAAGGCTTTTCACGGTAAAGGGGTCATCAATGCACCCCAAGGGAAAATATCGAGTATTAATCCATAATGTCTAATAAATCTTCTAATCATTAGAAAAAAAGATCATTATTCTTTGTATTTTAAGTAGAATACATTCTTTCAAAAACATATACAACTACAAAGGGGTGTGTCTAAGACACATTTTCAATATAGTTATCTATGAAAGTACACTTAATATAATTCATAATGTATAATTTGTATAATGCGAGAGGATATTTATAAGAAAATTTGTATGTATCCATTTTAGACCAACATGAGCATTGTAATCAACTTGAAAGTCTATACTCTCCATAATATTTTTAATCAATGCAAAATTGATGTCAAATTTATCTAGAAAAATAACTTTGAAAAGTAGTTGTTGAAATATTCTATTACTAGCCATTGGACAATCTTGTGACTAGACGTTTAAGAGATCACGCTTATATTAATACTCAATTTAAAAATACATATGTTGTAACCTTTTGACATAGATTTGATTATTATTTTCAATTTTGTGTGGTATTGGAATTTTAGTTATTTAGATTAATAAAAATAAACTAAATTGCAAGGTTAGCTGGAGTAGCTCAGTTGGTTAGAGCGTATGGCTGTTAACCACAAGGTCTTTCCAATATTCAAATATTTAAATTTGTGATGACGTCTTTCCATTGGACTTATAAAATAATCTATCTTAGTTATAGGAAGTTTATTAATATTAGAAAAATTATATTATTATCAATTTTCTTTTAAGAATTTTCAAGAAAGCCTATTGTAAGTATTTAAATAAATACCGAGTCTACCAATAGCTGCCACAACTACAAAGTGTTTGTCTAGGACTAGTTTTGAATAAAATTATCTAGGCATGGATATTAGAAATGATTCAGAAACTTCAACTTATTTTTGAAAGATGATATTTGTTAGACGTCTTGTTTGCGTAGCCACTTTGCACCACCATGGAGAGTTTCTTCAACTTGAACTTCAGTTAGGTCCAACGCAATTTTTCATTAATATGAAAGTGATGTTAAATTTAATTTAAATATATCTTTAAAAAATAGTCATTGAAATATCATTTTACTAGTCATTGGAAAGATCTTGTTGCTAGTTTCTGAAAAGATCATATTTTCCTCCATAATAATAGGTTCAAAGATACATTTATAAACTTTTTAACATAAATTTTTATGTTATTTTCAAGTCTATGAGACATGGAAACTTGAGACATTTAAATTAAAATAAATAATTCATAGTTTAATGGTAACTTAAAAATCATAGCTGGTTTGCATGTGTGGCATTTGATCACAGTAACCACAAAGTCGGAGGTTCAATATGTCATTTTAGTGTTTTCAATCATTTTTAAACTTTTTAATTTTATGCTTTGGTCCTTCTATGCAACTTTGGAAATATTATATGTAAATTATTAGAAGTTGACCAACATTGTCTAAATTATTTTAATTCTCTGATGTGGGTATAAAGGCTACAAAAATCATCAATTTTCTTAAAACTGCATGTACTATTTCATTATTTATGATAAAAGTATTGTTAAGCCTTTTCACGGTAAGGGGGTCTTCAATGCACCCCAAGGGAAAATATCGAGTATTATTCCATAATGTCTAATAAATCTTCTAATCATTAGGAAAAAAGATCATTATTCTTTGTATTTTAAGTAGAATACATTCTTTCAAAAACATATACAACTACAAAGGGGTGTGTCTAAGACACATTTTCAACATAGTTATCTATGAAAGTACACTTAATATAATTCATAATGTATAATTTGTATAATGCGAGAGGATATTTATAAGAAAATTTGTATGTATCCATTTTAGACCAACATGAGCATTGTAATCAACTTGAAAGTCTATACTCTCCATAATATTTTTAATCAATGCAAAATTGATGTCAAATTTATCTAGAAAAATAACTTTGAAAAGTAGTTGTTGAAATATTCTATTACTAGCCATTGGACAATCTTGTTACTAGACGTTTAAGAGATCACACTTATATTAATACTCAATTTAAAAATACATATGTTGTAACCTTTTGATATAGATTTGATTGTTATTTTCAATTTTATGTGGTATTGGAATTTTAGTTATTTAGATTAATATAAATAAACTAAATTGCAAGGTTAGCTGGAGTAGCTCTGTTGGTTAGAGCGTGTGGCTGTTAACCACAAGGTCTTTCCAATATTCAAATATTTAAATTTGTGATGACGTCTTTCCATTGGACTTATAAAATAATCTATCTTAGTTATAGGAAGTTTATTAATATTAGAAAAATTATATTATTATCAATTTTCTTTTAAGAATTTTCAAGAAAGCCTATTGTAAGTATTTAAATAAATACCGAGTCTACCAATAGCTGCCACAACTACAAAGTGTTTGTCTAGGACTAGTTTTGAATAAAATTATCTAGGCATGGATATTAGAAATGATTCAGAAACTTCAACTTATTTTTGAAAGATGATATTTGTTAGACGTCTTGTTTGCGTAGCCACTTTGGACCACCATGGAGAGTTTCTTCAACTTGAACTTCAGTTAGGTCCAACGCAATTTTTCATCAATATGAAAGTGATGTTAAATTTAATTTAAATATATCTTTAAAAAATATTCGTTGAAATATCATTTTACTAGTCATTGGAAAGATCTTGTTGCTAGTTTCTGAAAAGATCATATTTTCGTCCATAATAGTAGGTTCAAAGATACATTTATAAACTTTTTAACATAAATTTTTATGTTACTTTCAAGTCTATGAGACATGGAAACTTGAGACATTTAAATTAAAATAAATAATTCATAGTATAATGGTAACTTAAAAATCATAGTTGGTTTGCGTGTGTGGCATTTGATCACAGTAACCACAAAGTCGGAGGTTCAATATGTCCTTTTAGTGTTTTCAATCATTTTTAAACTTTTTAATTTTATGCTTTGGTCCTTCTATGCAACTTTGGAAATATTATATGTCAATTATTAGAAGTTGACTAACATTCTCTAAATTATTTTAATTCTCTGATGTGGGTATAAAGGCTACAAAAATCATCAATTTTCTTAAAACTGCATGTACTATTTCATTATTTATGATAAAAGTATTGTTAAGCCTTTTCACGGTAAGGGGGTCATCAATGCACCCCAAGGGAAAATATCGAGTATTATTCCATAATGTCTAATAAATATTCTAATCATTAGAAAAAAAGATCATTATTCTTTGTATTTTAAGTAGAATACATTATTTCAAAAACATATACAACTACAAAGGGGTGTGTCTAAGACACATTTTCAATATAGTTATCTATGAAAGTACACTTAATATAATTCATAATGTATAATTTGTATAATGCGAGAGGATGTTTATAAGAAAATTTGTATGTATCCATTTTAGACCAACATGAGAATTGTAATCCACTTGAAAGTCTATACTCTCCATAATATTTTTAGTCAATGCAAAATTGATGTCAAATTTATCTAGAAAAATAACTTTGAAAAGTAGTTGTTGAAATATTCTATTACTAGCCATTGGACAATCTTGTTACTAGACGTTTAAGAGATCACGCTTATATTAATACTCAATTTAAAAATACATACGTTGCAACCTTTTGACATAGATTTGATTGTTATTTTCAATTTTGTGTGGTATTGGAATTTTAGTTATTTAGATTAATATAAATAAACTAAATTGCAAGGTTAGCTGGAGTAGCTTAGTTGGTTAGAGCGTGTGGTTGTTAACCTCAAGGTTGGAGGTTCAAGCCCTCCTTTTAGCGTTTTCTTTCATTATTCAAATATTTAAATTTGTGATGACGTCTTTCCATTGGACTTATAAAATAATCTATCTTAGTTATAGGAAGTTGATTACAATTAGAAAAATTATATTATTATCAATTTTCTTTTAGGAATTTTCAAGAAAGCCTATTGTAAGTATTTAAATAAATACCGAGTCTACCAATAACTGCCACAACTACAAAGTGTTTGTCTAGGACTAGTTTTGAATAAAATTATCTAGGCAAGGATATTAGAAATGATTCAGAAACTTCAACTTATTTTTGAAAGATGATATTTGTTAGACGTCTTGTTTGCGTAGCCACTTTGGACCACCATGGAGAGTTTCTTCAACTTGAACTTCAGTTAGGTGATAACGCAATTTTATATAGTATATTTGATTTAATTTTCATAGGTAATGTTAGTATTTTTATCTAATTATTTCATTTTATTTCCATATTACGCCGGTATTTCTATTGTTTCAGGTATTTTATTTTAATTAGACAAATTGAGCAAAGTGAAGAAATTCAAGATTTATTGGATTAAAGGTGCAAGAAATGAAGAGAAGGGTGTGCAAAGCAGTGATGATGGAACAAAAAGGATCTATTATCTCCAAACGGGCCCAATAGAATTCAAACCCAAACAGCAAGAAAAAAAAAACCTAAAAGCGCATGCAAGAGTGAGACGCACGTCTCAACTCTCTTCCTACAATTGAGGCGCCCGCCTCGGACTTTCCCCTTAGTGGGAGGCGCCCGTCTCAGCATAGTCAAAGGAAGAAAAAGTCAATTGGGGCGCCCGTCTCAACGTGGGCAAGTAAGAAGAGAAATTCAAGGATACGTGGGACACAAAAATATCTGAAGAGGTGGTTAAGTACAAGGACTATAAGAAGACATTAGAAAGTGAAAATTGGGACCGTTTTTGCTTAGAATTTTTTCCAGTTTTCAGAATTTTACTTTCATTGCAATTTACTAGTTTCCAGTGTAATTCGATTCCTAGTAGTTATATTTCCAGCCAATTTTCTTTTCCTTTTCGAATACTTAGAATTTACTCCCGTTGAAGAACGAAGATTCTGTACGGATTGATTCAAGCTTCATAGATTGTTTCCAGCATTATTTAATTCAGGTTCTTTATTTATATCCTCTAATTAATTATTTGCATGAGAATATTTATTTAACCATGAATTTATTTATGATTATTAATTCCTTTAATGTATCCATGTCCGTTTCTCTGAATATGTCTGGCTAAATTATTTAAATATCGGTATGTAACGATTTAATTCGAATGGATCCGGAATAAATAGGCTTGATTATATTTCATAAAATAAACACTTTTTTCTGATTTAGTTATCTAGTTTATTTTGTTAAAAAGGTTTAGAAACCAACAGAGCGACAGTTTGAGGTTAATAAACCGACTAAGATTAGAAACCAACAGAGCGACAGTTTGAGGTTTAGAATCAGATAGTAGATGCTAGGTATTGTTTTTAAAGACTGCGACAGCGTTTTAAAACCAATTAAACTTTATTTATTTTCAAAAAGTAATTTTAAAATCAATGGGATAGCGAAAGCATACATCAGAGTTTAAAATTATAATTTACTTCAATAGAGCGAAAGTTTGAGAATAGATTTTTGAATAAATACTTTTTGCTGAAAAAGATATTATTATCACTTTTAGAAAATGAGCCTGTAGAAAGCCGGATTCTTTAGTGTTAACGACGTACATACCGATATTCGCATTATTATTATTTCAATTAGAATTAAGTTTTATTACCCAAAAATTCCCCAAATTGATTATTCGATAGCTATAGCTTTACACAGTAGTTCAGGTTACGTTAGTTCGATTTATAGTCCCTTAGGTTCGATATCTTTTAAAACTACGCGATAGGGCTGTATACTTGCAGTCTCCCGATTAATTTAGACGATAAAGTCGCGATCAAGTTTTTGGCGCCGTTGCCGGGGACTATTTAAGTTGATATCGTAACTTTATTACGAAGTATAGACTATAGCAACTATTTCTTTTCCCTCTGTGTATGCCAAATACTCGCTCTCAAGGCGCGCCTTTGCATATACCTATATACGATATCGAGCGTTACCTTAGATTAAGGAGACGAATTCAAGAGTATTTAGAACGCAACAACCTTCCTCCGATCAAACTTCCTGACGTTGAAGAACTCAAGAAGATGGCTGATCCTGATGCTCCTGCTCCTCGTCCTCTTAAGGACTACGCTGTTCCTTCTCAAGTAGAGCCTCACAATAGTATTGCTGCTCCTGCTATCGCTCGAAACGATTTCGAGCTAAAACCTTCACTTCTTTCCGCCGTTCAGCAGAACCAGTTTTCTGGAGCTCCTACTGACGACCCGAATCTTCATCTGTCAGTGTTTGTGCAGTACGCAGACACTGTAAAAGCGAATGGTGTTAACCCCGAGGCGATACGATTGCGCCTATTCCCTTTTTCTCTCAGAGACAGAGCTCGCGCATGGCTCCAATCTCTTCCTTCCAACTCAATCACCACATGGGATGAGTTGAAGAAAGTCTTCTTGGCTAGATATTTTCCTCCAAGCAAAACTGCCATGCTCAGAGCCAATATCAATGGTTTAAGACAAAAAGACAATGAATCACTCTTTGAAGCTTGGGAACGTTATAAGGACATGCTTAGACTCTGTCCTCATCATGGTTTAGAAGAATGGCTGATCATTCACACGTTCTACAATGGTCTCTTGTATAATACAAGATTGACTATAGACGCCGCAGCTGGTGGCGCACTGATGAATAAACCATATACTGAAGCAAGACAACTTATCGAAAGCATGGCTCAAAACCATTACCAATGGGGTACGGAGAGAGTTAGCGTAGAGAAATCTCAAACAAAAGGTGCCATGGTTGAAGTGAATAGTCTGGATGAAGTCAACGCTAAAGTGGAAGCTCTCACTCAAAAGCTCGAGAATCTTACCACCACTCCCGCAGCTACTGTTGCTGCAATTGCTCAAACTTGCGACTTATGTGGTATTCAATCACATCTTGCTCCAGAATGCCCACTTTTAACAGGAGTTCCAGTTGAACAAGCGAATTACGTACAGGGTAATCCTTACAGCAACACATATAACCCTGGCTGGAAGAATCATCCTAATTTTTCATACAAGAATAACAACGCTTTATACGCACCTGGACAAGCTCCTGCTACACCACCTGGTTATCCTAAGGCTATCCCAAATCATCCTAATAATGGTCCTAACACGTCTAATGCTCCTAGGAAGTCTAATTTGGAAGTCATGATAGAGCACTACATCGCTACTCAAAACCAAACCAATAATGCTCAATCCCAGACTAATAAGGAGGTTCAAAATCAGAATATACACATTAATGAGCAGATTAAGCAATTATCTAACAAGCTTGACGCTTTAGCTACGCATAATAAAATGTTAGAAACAAAAATCTCTCAGGTAGCTCAACAACAAGCGGCTTCTGCTGCTCCTGCTGGCTTATTTCCTGGACAGCCTCAACCTAATCCCAAAGGACATGCAAATGCTGTTATCTTAAGAAGCGGAACAGAGTATGATGGACCTGAAGATCCCAGAAATAATAGCCCAGCTATGCAACAAAACTATGACAAACAATCTGAAACTAAAGATAAAGAAGAAAAAGAAAATCAGAGAGATAATAATGAAGATACCACGCAAAAAGATGAAATTTATGTACCCCCACCACCTTATAAGCCTCGTATCCCATACCCTCAAAGGTTAGCTAAAACTAAGAATGTGGGTCAATTCAAGAAATTCGTGGATCTTCTTAAACAACTTAATGTCACAATTCCTTTTACCGAAGCTATAACTCAAATGCCATCCTACGCTAAATTCCTTAAAGAGATTCTATCCAATAAGAAAAAGCTAGAAGATAATGAAACTGTCATGCTTACTGCTGAATGTAGTGCAATTATTCAAGACACAATGCCTCCTAAACTCAAAGACCCTGGAAGTTTCTCTATTCCATGTGTAATTGGCAAATTTGTCATAGATAAAGCTTTATGTGATCTTGGAGCCAGTATAAGTGTGATGCCGTTATCTATATGCAAGAAACTTGAAATGGGAGAACTCAGACCAACCAAAATGTCCGTTCAATTAGCAGATAGGTCAATTAAATATCCTGCAGGAGTTCTCGAGAATGTTCCTGTACGCATTGGCCAATTCTATATACCAACCGATTTCATTATCATGGACATAAGGGAGGACGAAGTTACCCCAATCATTCTTGGAAGGCCTTTCTTAGCTACAGCCGGTGCAATTATAGATGTAAAAAGAGGAAAACTTACTTTTGAAGTAGGTGAAGAGAAAATCGAATTTATCCTCTCTCAATTCCTGAAAGCACCTGCAATTTAAGATACTTGTTACTTCATGGATATCATCGATGAATGTAGAAAAGAAGCTGAGCTTGAAAATGAAGACAATCTCGATGAAAATCTGATTAGTAATCTAAGTGAATGCTTAGTTATAGCACCAGATCCTACACAATGTTTAAGGAAACCATCCCTAGAACTCAAAACACTTCCTAAAAATCTAAGATATGAATTCCTAGATTCCGAGCTTGAACGACCAGTGATAGTCAACGCAGAACTTGGCGAAACCGAAACTGAAAAACTTTTACAAACTCTGAGAAAATATCCAACAGCCTTAGGATATAATATCACTGATCTTAAAGGAATAAGTCCCTCTATCTGTATGCATCGCATTATGCTAGAAGAAGATTGTAAAACTTCAAGAGAACACCAGAGGAGACTAAACCCGATTATGAGCGAGGTTGTGAAAAAGGAAGTTATGAAGTTGTTAGAAGCAGGAATCATATATCCTATATCCGATAGCAAATGGGTTAGTCCTGTGCATGTTGTACCTAAGAAAGGAGGTGTCACAGTAGTCGAAAATGAGAAAGGAGAAATCATAACTAAAAGAGTCGAATCTGGATGGAGGATGTGCATCGATTATCGCAAACTTAACAAAGCCACCAGAAAAGATCATTTCCCTTTACCATTTATTGATCAAATGTTAGAATGTTTAGCTAGACACTCTCATTTTTGTTTCTTGGACGGTTATTCAGGTTTCTTTCAGATACCTATTCATCCTAATGACCAAGAGAAAACAACTTTCACATGCCCTTTTGGAACCTTTGCTTATAGAAGAATGACATTTGGTTTATGCAATGCTCCTGCAACTTTTCAAAGATGTATGATGGCAATATTTGCTGATTTTCTGGACAATATTATGGAAGTCTTCATGGACGATTTTTCCGTCTGTGGACAAAGCTTTGAAGAATGTTTAGAAAATTTAGAAAGGATATTAGAACGTTGTGTGAAGGTTAATCTAGTACTTAATTGGGAGAAATGCCATTTTATGGTACAAGAAGGAATTGTTTTAGGACACATTATATCCAAAAGAGGAATTGAAGTCGATTCTGCTAAAATCGAAGTTATTGAGAACCTTCAACCTCCGAAAACTGTTAGAGAAATCCGAAGCTTTTTAGGACACGCCGGTTTTTATCGACGATTCATTAAAGATTTCTCTAAGATAACTAAACCCCTAACTGAGCTATTAATGAAAGACGCTGAATTTATCTTCGACGAAAAATGTCTAGAAGCATTTCAAACACTTAAGAAAGCATTAATTTCTGCGCCTATAATGCAAACTCCAGATTGGAATGAACCTTTTGAAATAATGTGTGACGCGAGTGACTATGCCGTAGGAGCTGTTTTAGGACAGCGAAAGGATAAAAGACTCCACGTCATATATTATGCAAGCAGAACCCTGGACGAAGCGCAGATGAATTATGCTACAACCGAGAAAGAATTCTTAGCAGTGATCTTCGCATTAGACAAGTTTCGTTCCTACTTAGTAGGATCCAAAATAATCATATACACTGATCATGCTGCTATTAGATATCTTCTAACTAAAAAGGACGCTAAACCTAGACTCCTGAGATGGATATTGCTACTGCAAGAGTTCGATTTAGAAATCAAAGATAAGAAAGGAACCGAAAACGTGGTAGCAGATCATCTCTCTAGACTAGAAAATCTTAAACATGAACAAGTGCCGATCGATGATGAATTCCAGTATGATAAACTAATTGCCCACTTGGAAGACACAGAACCAGATAAACTCATGGAAACCACCTTAGCCGTCTCCTCAGTGCCTTGGTATGCCGATTTCGTAAACTACCTCGCTGCAGGCGTTTTACCACCTGAACTTACCTACCAACAGAAGAAGAAATTCTTCCATGATCTTAAACAGTATTATTGGGATGAACCTTTACTTTTCAAGAGAGGTCCCGATGGAATTTTCCGCCGATGTGTGCCAGAAGAAGAGATTGAAAACATTATAAAACACTGTCATTCTGCACCTTACGGCAGACATGCGAGTACATCCAAAACTTGTGCAAAGATTTTACAATCCGGCCTCTATTGGCCTAATTTATGGAAAGACATACATGCCACCATCTTAAAATGCGATCGGTGCCAACGCACCGGTAATATATCTAGACGTGACGAAATGCCACAAAAAGGCATTTTAGAAGTCGAAATCTTTGATGTGTGGGGGATAGACTTTATGGGACCCTTTCCATCTTCATCTGGCAACAAGTATATACTCGTGGCTGTGGATTATGTCTCAAAATGGATCGAAGCTATAGCTTCTCCAACAAATGACACCCGAGTGGTAATTAAGCTGTTCAATAACATAATTTTTCCTAGGTTCGGTGTACCCAGACTCGTTATAAGTGATGGTGGATCTCATTTCATTTCCAAAATCTTTGAAAAATTATTAGGAAAATATGGAGTTCGGAATCGCATAGCTACACCTTACCATCCTCAAACTAGCGGACAAGTTGAAGTTTCAAATCGCGAGATAAAACAAATCCTTGAAAAAACTGTCGCTACGTCCAGAAAGGACTGGTCCTTTAAACTTCACGAAGCTTTATGGGCTTATAGAACTGCCTATAAAACTCCCATCGGTACCACCCCTTTCAAGCTTATTTATGGTAAGTCATGCCATCTCCCAGTTGAGTTAGAACACAAGGCCTATTGGGCCATTAAGAATCTAAACTTAAGTTACACTGCCGCTGGAGAAAAGCGTATCCTGGATATTAATGAATTGGAAGAACTTAGACAGGATGCGTACGAAAATGCTAGGATTTACAAAGAGCGCACAAAGAAATGGCACGATAAGCATATATCTAGGAAGAATTTTAACATCGGTGACTTAGTATTACTATTTAACTCACGATTAAAATTATTTCCTGGAAAATTACGATCTAGATGGTCCGGACCTTTCGAAATAACTCGAGTTTATCCAAATGGTGCGATAGAGATTAAGGGACCTTCGATTGAACCGTTTATAGTAAACGGGCAGCGTTTAAAACATTACCATCTAAATGAACTCGAGGGAACTTCTCAAACGATAAATCTAGACGAGCCACACGCTCGATTAAAAGCCTAGTTTTTAGTCCTATTTGTCGAGCTTACGACATAAAACAAAGCGCTTTGTGGGAGACAACCCACCTTTTTATTATTATTATTATTTTTTTTTTTATTTTCCTTCTTCTTATTTTTCATTTCTTCTTTAGTCTATTTTTAACAAAAACAAAACAAACAAAAAAATATCTATTTCTTTATCTATTCATTATATTTCTCCTCTTTGTCTTATTTCTTTCTATTCTATGTTTTTTTTTCTCTCTTTCTTCTTATCGGCATTTTGGCCAATGCTGATCTTCTTTATTTTTCTTCTCGCCAGGCTATATTCTTGCTTCTTATTTCTCTTCCCGCTATGTCTCGAGTTGACAATATGCCGGTTAGTTTCAGAGGGAGAAATCAATGCACCAAATATGGAGTTTTATCCGAGCGTGAGATGTTACCCACTATCTACCCTCATCACGGTGCTATGACCGCTCTTGGTATTCGTGATAGTGTGCTTTTTCTGCTGAATCAGATTGGGTGGGATAGTTCACGCTTTATGACTTGCTATGCCACTTATCGGAACCTTACTTTGGAGTTCCTCAGCTCTTTGATGTACTTTCCTACTCATGGTTTCGCTTTACGCCGTGGGCTTATTATCTTCAGACTTTTTGGCATCACTTTCAAATTTAACCATAAAGAATTGGGTGAGCTTCTTGGTCTTCCTAATGGCATAGGAGTTTATCATGAAACTCAGGAGGAGTGCCTTGGATTTAGAGAGCTTGACTATTTTTGGGGATCTATTTCTGGAATCCTTAACCCTGAGCCCGAGGACTTTGTATCAGAGAATATCCACAACCCGGCCTTCAGGTATTTCCATAAGATTCTGGCCCACACCATTTTTGGAAAACCCCAGAATGTCACTACTGTTTCTAAAGATGAGCTGTTTATCATGTATTGTGCTTCGCAAAACCGTCTGGTTAATGCGATCACTTATCTGATCCGTACCTTTGTGGATCTCATTGATACTGATCATGCACCCATTCGGATGGGAGGTCTCGTCACTATGATTGCAAATGTTGTTGGACCTCAACAATCCTTTAAGCATCTGAATGCTTTTACGGGTATTACTTGCATGACCATCGAGTTCTGTTTCAACACGGGTATAATAGGTGATCTTGGCCCGACTGAGTTTACCTTGTTGATTAATGGCAAAGTTATGCAGCTGTTTACCTTGCCTAACCCTGCTACGAGTGTGCATAACAAAGCCAACTGGCTTTTTGGTCTTGATCAGCAGCCTTCTCCGCCCCGCACTCCTGAGACTCCGTAAGATTATGAGGTTTTGGAAGATTCTGAGGAAGATCCCACTGCTCCTTCAGGTTATTATGATCTGGGCCCTCCTCAACACGACTCTACCGCTCACTCTGTTACTCCTGACACTGTTATGCATGAGGCTCCTACCACTGATTATGCCCCTGTCATCCACGCTCTCCAGGTGGAACATCAGGCTTTGAGGGAAGATTTGACTAGTTTGCGAGCAGACTTCTTTGGTTTTATGGATACTGTTTCTGCGCAATTTCAAGAAGTTTTCTCCTATTTTCATTCTTCCTCCGCTCCTAAGGCAGGACCATGTAGTGGCTAGAGTTTTTAAGTAGTTCGTTATATTTAGCTTAGTTTGATTTTGTTAGAAATTACATTATTTTCGTTATGTTTTTTTTTATTATGATTTACTTTCCAGACACATGATTCTGAAGATTGTAAGCAATTTTGGGTCATCATTTTAAAAAAGCCGTTCACGTTATTTTCCTATAATTATATTGCAGCTTAATATATTGTATGTTATAAATTTATTTTGTTATAGGAATATTAGTATTATTACATGCTTACTGTCATTCACGCGCCTGTTCCTGTTCCCCAATCAAGCTGAGACGCACGCCTCAGCCTAGCGCGCTGACAGGAGGCGCACGCCTCCAACTTCCCATGCAGCCTTGAGACGCACGCCTCACGTGTGGTCTCCTATGTCAGGCGGGCGCCTTAGCTTTTGTCTCGCGCGGTAAAAGCTGGTCTCCCTGCATTTACTTGTCTTGTCCGTTTCGTTTTCCCATTCACCCCATTAATTCAAATTCAACACTCTTTATTCCCATTCAAACTATATTCCTTCCATTTCCCACCATTAATCTCCATTCAAATTTTCCCCTCCATTTTCCAACACCCACTTATTATAATTTATCACTCTTAAATCTCCCTCCACTATAAATACCATTCATCATTCTTTCTATTTTCACAACATCTCTAACCATCTCCACCATTTCCTCTCCTACACCCATATTTTCTACCTTTTTTCTTCTTCTACCCATATCCATCTATGGCTCCACGAAACAACCAACGACAAGTTAAGCCCGACCGACCACCACCCGACCTATCCAATATCATTTTCCGCGACAACGACGACGGCCAACAACTACAAAAGTATACCAAATTCTATACCCGTTCTGTCGTCCCTACAAAATACATAAGTTCGGTGTGTTTGGAAACCTTAGGAATGACCGATATCATCATATTAATGCTCAATAACACTAGTTTAACCAGTCTATGCACAAACCCATGTCCAACTTATGAACCACTCGTGCTTGAATTTCTTAGTTCCTTCTCTTACACAACACCTGTCGACGATCCCTACACAACCGGAACCGCCAACTTCCGCATGTTCAACCAAGAGTACTCTCTTGATCAAGAAAGAGTCGCCGAACTCTTATCTTTCACTCGCGGTGAGCATGTTCATTACAAACCTTTCGACGATGACAACGATCTTTCTTGGGATCAAGTCGGCTTCTCCTTATGGAATGATCTAACCGGTCAAACAACGGAAAGTTGGCGCGACCTCTACGCTTCCCAAATACATAACCCGACATTAAGGTACTTTCACCACGTTCTTGCTAACACCATCTTTGGTCGGACCAATAATCACAAGGTCAACCAAAATGAGTTGTTCATCATTTTCTGTGCCCTTAATGGTCAGGCTGTCAACGTCGCTCCTTTCATGCTCAGTCACATCCACACATGCGCGAATGCGGCAGGTACTAATCCCTTTGTTTTTGGAGGCATCATCACCTCTTTAGCATTTGCTTTGGGCCTTTCCGCCGAGCTACTTTCTTTGTTACCATACATGATGCCAGCCACTCTTCTCGATGTCATCTATTGTCGAGATTCCCACATAATCTCTCCAAGACATGATGGCCGGTTTACATTGGTGATAAATCGTCGTCCAATCCCTGATATTGTGTTACCTTGTCCAAATCGTATCGACGTCCAAGTCCACGCAAATTGGAGTTATGCTCTCGATGCACCTGCCGCCCAACAACCAGATAATCTCGCTGCAAATTTCGCAGCCATGCAGGCTCATATGCTTCGTCAAGATCAGTTGTTCCATGCCATGCAACAAAACCAAGCTGAGACTTTACGTCTCGTACAAGAAGTACAACGTGATCAACATGAGATGCGACGCGAACAACAACAATATGCTTTTCGCCATGATCGTAACCTCGAATCCTTACAAGCTCGCATATCAGACGCACTTCATCTTAATGATTCTAATCCTGACGTCGGACGAAGACCTCGTACTAGAGGACGAAGAACAAGAGCTCATGATTCTCAAAGCCATGAGTGATCGCCTTTCTCTTTTCATCTGCTTCTCCTTTGTTTTTATCGCATTGAGGACATTGCTCCTTTTAAGTATGGGGGAGTCAGATCATTTCCTTGCTCATTTCCATTGCTCTCTTTGTAGTATTTTTCCTTTTATTTCTTTTCTTATATTGCAAAATTTCAATTCAATAAAATACTTATTTATGCAAATTTTAATCTCTTATACAAAAATTTAAATTTGTGCTTACTCGAATTCCCCCTATTTCTTGAGCCATAACGAATAAAATATAACAATTTTAAACACGCATTTATAAAACATTACTCAATTAGTATTAAGGTTGCCTATTATAAACAAGAATTCGAGCAACTTAGCAAAATTTCTATCGTCTTAACACTTCAAAACCCCCGATGTGTTGGATCGATTTAAGTACTTATTATACCAAAACCTTTTAAACTTAGTTTTAGATTAGCCCCGAGTAGTTTATTAAGCAGTTGGCACCGCCATAAACACAAACTACGTGGAGAGCTGATGAATATAAGTGATTGATCAAATATTCTTAAGGAATTGCTTTTATCTGAAGATGCACTTATTAAGTTAGATGATCCTTACCAGATCATTTAATCCAACAGTTGCAGAAACTATAAATTTAAATGCATAATAATCCATTATAAATTGGTTCAGTGGTCCCTGGTGCTGAACTTGGTAGGGCGAATCACGATTCGATCCCCCGCAATTTTTAATTGGAAAAAGGGAGTACCATATGATTAAATTACCAGAACTCCTAGCTGGCTTACTAAGATCAAATTCACTAACCAGTTACTCCACTATGTGCGTGTAAGGTAAAGGGCTTAATGTGATTGCACTAGAATGAAAACGGGTGAAATAAAACATAGTAGTAGGTTAAGCTATAATGACATGACTTGAATTGGTCTGCTTAAATGGGATTATCCAGTGTTCCTACGGTAACTTTGGTGTTTAAGTTCGACTTAAATTCTCTAACAAAATTTTTTTCCAATTAGCAACCTAGTACGAAGTGATGTATGTTCTTATATCTGTGTTTAACTGCGCGTCAGTGATTTTCACCTTTTTACTTTTGCTTGAGGACAAGCAACGGTTTAAGTATAGGGGAGTTTGATAACGCAATTTTATATAGTATATTTGATTTAATTTTCATAGGTAATGTTAGTATTTTTATCTAATTATTTCATTTTATTTCCATATTACGCCGGTATTTCTATTGTTTCAGGTATTTTATTTTAATTAGACAAATTGAGCAAAGTGAAGAAATTTAAGATTTATTGGATTAAAGGTGCAAGAAATGAAGAGAAGGGTGTGCAAAGAAGTGATGATGGAACAAAAAGGATCTATTATCTCCAAACGGGCCCAATAGAATTCAAACCCACGCAGCAAGAAAAAAAAAACCTAAAAGCGCATGCAAGAGTGAGACGCACGTCTCAACTCTCTTCCTACAATTGAGGCGCCCGCCTCGGACTTTCCCCTTAGTGGGAGGCGCCCGTCTCAGCATAGTCAAAGGAAGAAAAAGTCAATTGGGGCGCCCGTCTCAACGTGGGCAAGTAAGAAGAGAAATTCAAGGATACGTGGGACACAAAAATATCTGAAGAGGTGGTTACGTACAAGGACTATAAGAAGACATTAGAAAGTGAAAATTGGGACCGTTTTTTGCTTAGAATTTTTTCCAGTTTTCAGAATTTTACTTTCATTGCAATTTACTAGTTTCCAGTGTAATTCGATTCCTAGTAGTTATATTTCCAGCCAATTTTCTTTTCCTTTTCGAATACTTAGAATTTACTCCCGTTGAAGAACGAAGATTCTGTACGGATTGATTCAAGCTTCAAAGATTGTTTCCAGCATTATTTAATTCAGGTTCTTTATTTATATCCTCTAATTAATTATTTGCATGAGAATATTTATTTAACCATGAATTTATTTATAATTATTAATTCCTTTAATGTATCCATGTCCGTTTCTCTGAATATGTCTGGCTAAATTATTTAAATATCGGTATGTAACGAGTTAATTCGAATGGATCCGGAATAAACAGGCTTGATTATATTTCATAAAATAAACACTTTTTTCTGATTTAGTTATCTAGTTTATTTTGTTAAAAAGGTTTAGAAACCAACAGAGCGACAGTTTGAGGTTAATAAACCGACTAAGATTAGAAACCAACAGAGCGACAGTTTGAGGTTTAGAATCAGATAGTAGATGCTAGGTATTGTTTTTAAAGACTGCGACAGCGTTTTAAAACCAATTAAACTTTATTTATTTTCAAAAAGTAATTTTAAAATCAATGGGATAGCGAAAGCATACATCAGAGTTTAAAATTATAATTTACTTCAATAGAGCGAAAGTTTGAGAATAGATTTTTGAATAAATACTTTTTGCTGAAAAAGATATTATTATCACTTTTAGAAAATGAGCCTGTAGAAAGCCGGATTCTTTAGTGTTAACGACGTACATACCGATATTCGCATTATTATTATTTCAATTAGAATTAAGTTTTATTACCCAAAAATTCCCCAAATTAATTATTCGATAGCTATAGCTTTACACAGTAGTTCAGGTTACGTTAGTTCGATTTATAGTCCCTTAGGTTCGATATCTTTTAAAACTACGTGATAGGGCTGTATACTTGCAGTCTCCCGATTAATTTAGACGATAAAGTCGCGATCATTAGGTCCAACGCAATTTTTCATCAATATGAAAGTGATGTTAAATTTAATTTAAATATATCTTTAAAAAATAGTCGTTGAAATATCATTTTACTAGTCATTGGAAAGATCTTGTTGCTAGTTTCTGAAAAGATCATATTTTCGTCCATAATAGTAGGTTCAAAGATACATTTATAAACTTTTTAACATAAATTTGTATGTTATTTTCAAGTCTATGAGACATGGAAACTTGAGACATTTAAATTAAAATAAATAATTCATAGTATAATGGTAACTTAAAAATCATAGTTGGTTTGCATGTGTGGCATTTGATCACAGTAACCACAAAGTCGGAGGTTCAATATGTCCTTTTAGTGTTTTCAATCATTTTTAAACTTTTTAATTTTATGCTTTGGTCCTTCTATGCAACTTTGGAAATATTATATGTCAATTATTAGAAGTTGACTAACATTCTCTAAATTATTTTAATTCTCTGATGTGGGTATAAAGGCTACAAAAATCATCAATTTTCTTAAAACTGCATGTACTATTTCATTATTTATGATAAAAGTATTGTTAAGCCTTTTCACAGTAAGGGGGTCATCAATGCACCCCAAGGGAAAATATCGAGTATTATTCCATAATGTCTAATAAATCTTCTAATCATTAGAAAAAAAGATCATTATTCTTTGTATTTTAAGTAGAATACATTCTTTCAAAAACATATACAACTACAAAGGGGTGTGTCTAAGACACATTTTCAATATAGTTATCTATGAAAGTACACTTAATATAATTCATGATGTATGATTTGTATAATGAGAGAGGATGTTTATAAGAAAATTTGTATGTATCCATTTTAGACCAACATGAGCATTGTAATCAACTTGAAAGTCTATACTCTCCATAATATGTTTAATCAATGCAAAATTGATGTCAAATTTATCTAGAAAAATAACTTTGAAAAGTAGTTGTTGAAATATTCTATTACTAGCCATTGGACAATCTTGTTACTAGACGTTTAAGAGATCACGCTTATATTAATACTCAATTTAAAAATACATACGTTGCAACCTTTTGACATAGATTTGATTGTTATTTTCAATTTTGTGTGGTATTGGAATTTTAGTTATTTAGATTAATATAAATAAACTAAATTGCAAGGTTAGATGGAGTCGCTCAGTTGGTTAGAGCGTGTGGCTGTTAACCACAAGGTCGGAGGTTCAACCCCTCCTTCTAGCGTTTTCTTTCATTATTCAAATATTTAAATTTGTGATGACGTCTTTCCATTGGACTTATAAAATAATCTATCTTAGTTATAGGAATTTGTCTAGGACTAGTTTTGAATAAAATTATCTAGGCAGGGATATTAGAAATGATTCAGAAACTTCAACTTATTTTTGAAAGATGATATTTGTTAGACGTCTTGTTTGCGTAGCCACTTTGGACCACCATGGAGAGTTTCTTCAACTTTAACTTCAGTTAGGTCCAACGCAATTTTTCATCAATATGAAAGTGATGTTAAATTTAATTTAAATATATATTTAAAAAATAGTCGTTGAAATATCATTTTACTAGTCATTGGAAAGATCTTGTTGCTAGTTTATGAAAAGATCATATTTTCGTCCATAATAGTAGGTTCAAAGATACATTTATAAACTTTTTAACATAAATTTTTATGTTATTTTCAAGTCTATGAGACATGGAAACTTGATACATTTAAATTAAAATAAATAATTCATAGTTTAATGGTAACTTAAAAATCATAGTTGGTTTGCATGTGTGGCATTTGATCACAGTAACCACAAAGTCGGAGGTTCAATATGTCCTTTTAGTGTTTTCAATCATTTTTAAACTTTTTAATTTTATGCTTTGGTCCTTCTATGCAACTTTGGAAATATTATATGTCAATTATTAGAAGTCGACTAACATTCTCTAAATTATTTTAATTCTCTGATGTGGGTATAAAGGCTACAAAAATCATCAATTTTCTTAAAACTGCATGTACTATTTCATTATTTATGATAAAAGTATTGTTAAGCCTTTTCACGGTAAGGGGGTCATCAATGCACCCCAAGGGAAAATATCGAGTATTATTCCATAATGTCTAATAAATCTTCTAATCATTAGAAAAAAAGATCATTATTCTTTGTATTTTAAGTAGAATACATTCTTTCAAAAACATATACAACTACAAAGGGGTGTGTCTAAGACACATTTTCAATATAGTTATCTATGAAAGTACACTTAATATAATTCATAATGTATAATTTGTATAATGCGAGATGATATTTATAAGAAAATTTGTATGTATCCATTTTAGACCAACATGAGCATTGTAATCAACTTGAAAGTCTATACTCTCCATAATATTTTTAATTAATGCAAAATTGATGTCAACATTATCTAGAAAAATAACTTTGAAAAGTAGTTGTTGAAATATTATATTACTAGCCATTGGACAATCTTGTTACTAGACGTTTAAGAGATCACGCTTATATTAATACTCAATTTAAAAATACATACGTTGTAACCTTTTGACATAGATTTGATTGTTATTTTCAATTTTGTGTGGTATTGGAATTTTAGTTATTTAGATTAATATAAATAAACTAAATTTCAAGGTTAGCTAGAGTAGCTCAGTTGGTTAGAGCGTGTCGCTGTTAACCACAAGGTCGGAGGTTCAACCCCTCCTTCTATCGTTTTCTTTCATTATTCAAATATTTAACTTTGTGATGACGTCTTTCCATTGGACTTATAAAATAATCTATCTTAGTTATAGGAAGTTGATTATAATTAGAAAAATTATATTATTATCAATTTTCTTTTAAGAATTTTCAAGAAAGCCTATTGTAAGTATTTAAATAAATACCGAGTCTACCAATAGCTACCACAACTACAAAGTGTTTGTCTAGGACTAGTTTTGAATAAAATTATATAGGCAGGGATATTAGAAATGATTCAGAAACTTCAACTTATTTTTGAAAGATGATATTTGTTAGACGTCTTGTTTGCGTAGCCACTTTGGACCACCATGGAGAGTTTCTTCAACTTGAACTTCATTTAGGTCCAACGCAATTTTTCATCAATATGAAAGTGATGTTAAATTTAATTTAAATATATCTTAAGCAAATAGTCGTTGAAATATCATTTTACTAGTCATTGGAAAGATCTTGTTGCTAGTTTCTGAAAAGATCATATTTTCGTCCATAATAGTAGGTTCAAAGATACATTTATAAACTTTTTAACATAAATTTTTATGTTATTTTCAAGTCTATGAGACATGGAAACTTGAGACATTTAAATTAAAATAAATAATTCATAGTATAATGGTAACTTAAAAATCATAGCTGGTTTGCATGTGTGGCATTTGATCAAAGTAACCACAAAGTCGGAGGTTCAATATGTCCTTTTAGTGTTTTCAATCATTTTTAAACTTTTTAATTTTATGCTTTGGTCCTTCTATGCAACTTTGGAAATATTATATGTCAATTATTAGAAGTTGACTAACATTCTCTAAATTATTTTAATTCTCTGATGTGGGTATAAAGGCTACAAAAATCATCAATTTTCTTAAAACTGCATGTACTATTTCATTATTTATGATAAAAGTATTGTTAAGCATTTTCACGGTAAGGGGGTCATCAATGCACCCCAAGGGAAAATATCGAGTATTATTCCATAATGTCTAATAAATCTTCTAATCATTAGAAAAAAAGATCATTATTCTTTGTATTTTAAGTAGAATACATTCTTTCAAAAACATATACAACTACAAAGGGGTGTGTCTAAGACACATTTTCAATATAGTTATCTATGAAAGTACACTTAATATAATTCATGATGTATGATTTGTATAATGAGAGAGGATGTTTATAAGAAAATTTGTATGTATCCATTTTAGACCAACATGAGCATTGTAATCAACTTGAAAGTCTATACTCTCCATAATATGTTTAATCAATGCAAAATTGATGTCAAATTTATCTAGAAAAATAACTTTGAAAAGTAGTTGTTGAAATATTCTATTACTAGCCATTGGACAATCTTGTTACTAAACGTTTAAGAGATCACACTTATATTAATACTCAATTTAAAAATACATATGTTGTAACCTTTTGACATAGATTTGATTGTTATTTTCAATTTTGTGTGGTATTGGAATTTTAGTTATTTAGATTAATATAAATAAACTAAATTGCAAGGTTAGCTGGAGTAGCTCAGTTGGTTAGAGCGTGTGGCTGTTAACCACAAGGTCGGAGGTTGAACCCCTCCTTCTAGCGTTTTCATTCATTATTCAAATATTTAAATTTGTGATGACGTCTTTCCATTGGACTTATAAAATAATCTATCTTAGTTATAGGAAGTTGATTACAATTAGAAAAATTATATTATTATCAATTTTCTTTTAAGAATTTTCAAGAATGCCTATTGTAAGTATTTAAATAAATACCGAGTCTACCAATAGCTGCCACAACTACAAAGTGTTTGTCTAGGACTACTTTTGAATAAAATTATATAGGCAGGGATATTAGAAATGATTCAGAAACTTCAACTTATTTTTGAAAGATGATATTTGTTAGACGTCTTGTTTGCGTAGCCACTTTGGACCACCATGGAGAGTTTCTTCAACTTGAACTTCATTTAGGTCCAACGCAATTTTTCATCAATATGAAAGTGATGTTAAATTTAATTTAAATATATCTTAAACAAATAGTCGTTGAAATATCATTTTACTAGTCATTGGAAAGATCTTGTTGCTAGTTTCTGAAAAGATCATATTTTCGTCCATAATAGTAGGTTCAAAGATACATTTATAAACTTTTTAACATAAATTTTTATGTTATTTTCAAGTCTATGAGACATGGAAACTTGAGACATTTAAATTAAAATAAATAATTCATAGTATAATGGTAACTTAAAAATCATAGCTGGTTTGCATGTGTGGCATTTGATCAAAGTAACCACAAAGTCGGAGGTTCAATATGTCCTTTTAGTGGTTTCAATCATTTTTAAACTTTTTAATTTTATGCTTTGGTCCTTCTATGCAACTTTGGAAATATTATATGTCAATTATTAGAAGTTGACTAACATTCTCTAAATTATTTTAATTCTCTGATGTGGGTATAAAGGCTACAAAAATCATCAATTTTCTTAAAACTGCATGTACTATTTCATTATTTATGATAAAAGTATTGTTAAGCATTTTCACGGTAAGGGGGTCATCAATGCACCCCAAGGGAAAATATCGAGTATTATTCCATAATGTCTAATAAATCTTCTAATCATTAGAAAAAAAGATCATTATTCTTTGTATTTTAAGTAGAATACATTCTTTCAAAAACATATACAACTACAAAGGGGTGTGTCTAAGACACATTTTCAATATAGTTATCTATGAAAGTACACTTAATATAATTCATGATGTATGATTTGTATAATGCGAGAGGATGTTTATAAGAAAATTTGTATGTATCCATTTTAGACCAACATGAGCATTGTAATCAACTTGAAAGTCTATACTCTCCATAATATGTTTAATCAATGCAAAATTGATGTCAAATTTATCTAGAAAAATAACTTTGAAAAGTAGTTGTTGAAATATTCTATTACTAGCCATTGAACAATCTTGTTACTAGACGTTTAAGAGATCACACTTATATTAATACTCAATTTAAAAATACATATGTTGTAACCTTTTGACATAGATTTGATTGTTATTTTCAATTTTGTGTGGTATTGGAATTTTAGTTATTTAGATTAATATAAATAAACTAAATTGCAAGGTTAGCTGGAGTAGCTCAGTTGGTTAGAGCGTGTGGCTGTTAACCACAAGGTCGGAGGTTGAACCCCTCCTTCTAGCGTTTTCTTTCATTATTCAAATATTTAAATTTGTGATGACGTCTTTCCATTGGACTTATAAAATAATCTATCTTAGTTATAGGAAGTTGATTACAATTAGAAAAATTATATTATTATCAATTTTCTTTTAAGAATTTTCAAGAAAGCCTATTGTAAGTATTTAAATAAATACCGAGTCTACCAATAGCTGCCACAACTACAAAGTGTTTGTCTAGGACTACTTTTGAATAAAATTATATAGGCAGGGATATTAGAAATGATTCAGAAACTTCAACTTATTTTTGAAAGATGATATTTGTTAGACGTCTTGTTTGCGTAGCCATATTGGACCACCATGGAGAGTTTCTTCAACTTGAACTTCATTTAGGTCCAACGCAATTTTTCATCAATATGAAAGTGATGTTAAATTTAATTTAAATATATCTTAAACAAATAGTCGTTGAAATATCATTTTACTAGTCATTGGAAAGATCTTGTTGCTAGTTTCTGAAAAGATCATATTTTCGTCCATAATAGTAGGTTCAAAGATACATTTATAAACTTTTTAACATAAATTTTTATGTTATTTTCAAGTCTATGAGACATGGAAACTTGAGACATTTAAATTAAAATAAATAATTCATAGTATAATGGTAACTTAAAAATTATAGCTGGTTTGCATGTGTGGCATTTGATCAAAGTAACCACAAAGTCGGAGGTTCAATATGTCCTTTTAGTGGTTTCAATCATTTTTAAACTTTTTAATTTTATGCTTTGGTCCTTCTATGCAACTTTGGAAATATTATATCTCAATTATTAGAAGTTGACTAACATTCTCTAAATTATTTTAATTCTCTGATGTGGGTATAAAGGCTACAAAAATCATGAATTTTCTTAAAACTGCATGTACTATTTCATTATTTATGATAAAAGTATTGTTAAGCATTTTCACGGTAAGGGGGTCATCAATGCACCCCAAGGGAAAATATCGAGTATTATTCCATAATGTCTAATAAATCTTCTAATCATTAGAAAAAAAGATCATTATTCTTTGTATTTTAAGTAGAATACATTCTTTCAAAAACATATACAACTACAAAGGGGTGTGTCTAAGACACATTTTCAATATAGTTATCTATGAAAGTACACTTAATATAATTCATGATGTATGATTTGTATAATGCGAGAGGATGTTTATAAGAAAATTTGTATGTATCCATTTTAGACCAACATGAGCATTGTAATCAACTTGAAAGTCTATACTCTCCATAATATTTTTAGTCAATGCAAAATTGATGTCAAATTTATCTAGAAAAATAACTTTGAAAAGTAGTTGTTGAAATATTCTATTACTAGCCATTGGACAATCTTGTTACTAGACGTTTAAGAGATCACGCTTATATTAATACTCAATTTAAAAATACTTATGTTGTAACCTTTTGACATAGATTTGATTGTTATTTTCTATTTTGTGTGGTATTTGAATTTTAGTTATTTAGATTAATATAAATAAACTAAATTGCAAGGTTAGCTGGAGTAGCTCAGTTGGTTAGAGCGTGTGGCTGTTAACCACAAGGTCGGAGGTTCAACCCCTCCTTCTAGTGTTTTCTTTCATTATTCAAATATTTAACTTTGTGATGACGTCTTTCCACTGGACTTATAAAATAATCTATCTTAGTTATAGGAAGTTGATTACAATTAGAAAAATTATATTATTATCAATTTTCTTTTAAGAATTTTCAGGAAAGCCTATTGTAAGTATTTAAATAAATACCGAGTCTACCAATAGCTGCCACAACTACAAAGTGTTTGTCTAGGACTAGTTTTGAATAAAATTATATAGGCAGGGATATTAGAAATGATTCAGAAACTTCAACTTATTTTTGAAAGATGATATTTGTTAGACGTCTTGTTTGCGTAGCCACTTTGGACCACCATGGAGAGTTTCTTCAACTTGAACTTCAGTTAGGTCCAACGCAATTTTTCATCAATATGAAAGTGATGTTAAATTTAATTTAAATATATCTTAAACAAATAGTCGTTGAAATATCATTTTACTAGTCATTGGAAAGATCTTGTTGCTAGTTTCTGAAAAGATCATATTTTCGTCCATAATAGTAGGTTCAAAGATACATTTATAAACTTTTTAACATAAATTTTTATGTTATTTTCAAGTCTATGAGACATGGAAACTTGAGACATTTAAATTAAAATAAATAATTCATAGTATAATGGTAACTTAAAAATCATAGCTGGTTTGCATGTGTGGCATTTGATCAAAGTAACCACAAAGTCGGAGGTTCAATATGTCCTTTTAGTGTTTTCAATCATTTTTAAACTTTTTAATTTTATGCTTTGGTCCTTCTATGCAACTTTGGAAATATTATATGTCAATTATTAGAAGTTGACTAACATTCTCTAAATTATTTTAATTCTCTGATGTGGGTATAAAGGCTACAAAAATCATCAATTTTCTTAAAACTGCATGTACTATTTCATTATTTATGATAAAAGTATTGTTAAGCATTTTCACGGTAAGGGGGTCATCAATGCACCCCAAGGGAAAATATCGAGTATTATTCCATAATGTCTAATAAATCTTCTAATCATTAGAAAAAAAGATCATTATTCTTTGTATTTTAAGTAGAATACATTCTTTCAAAAACATATACAACTATAAAGGGGTGTGTCTAAGACACATTTTCAATATAGTTATCTATGAAAGTACACTTAATATAATTCATGATGTATGATTTGTATAATGCGAGAGGATGTTTATAAGAAAATTTGTATGTATCCATTTTAGACCAACATGAGCATTGTAATCAACTTGAAAGTCTATACTCTCCATAATATGTTTAATCAATGCAAAATTGATGTCAAATTTATCTAGAAAAATAACTTTGAAAAGTAGTTGTTGAAATATTCTATTACTAGCCATTGGACAATCTTGTTACTAGACGTTTAAGAGATCACACTTATATGAATACTCAATTTAAAAATACATATGTTGTAACCTTTTGACATAGATTTGATTGTTATTTTCAATTTTGTGTGGTATTGGAATTTTAGTTATTTAGATTAATATAAATAAACTAAATTGCAAGGTTAGCTGGAGTAGCTCAGTTGGTTAGAGCGTGTGGCTGTTAACCACAAGGTCGGAGGTTGAACCCCTCCTTCTAGCGTTTTCATTCATTATTCAAATATTTAAATTTGTGATGACGTCTTTCCATTGGACTTATAAAATAATCTATCTTAGTTATAGGAAGTTGATTACAATTAGAAAAATTATATTATTATCAATTTTCTTTTAAGAATTTTCAAGAAAGCCTATTGTAAGTATTTAAATAAATACCGAGTCTACCAATAGCTGCCACAACTACAAAGTGTTTGTCTAGGACTACTTTTGAATAAAATTATATAGGCAGGGATATTAGAAATGATTCAGAAACTTCAACTTATTTTTGAAAGATGATATTTGTTAGACGTCTTGTTTGCGTAGCCACTTTGGACCACCATGGAGAGTTTCTTCAACTTGAACTTCATTTAGGTCCAACGCAATTTTTCATCAATATGAAAGTGATGTTAAATTTAATTTAAATATATCTTAAACAAATAGTCGTTGAAATATCATTTTACTAGTCATTGGAAAGATCTTGTTGCTAGTTTCTGAAAAGATCATATTTTCGTCCATAATAGTAGGTTCAAAGATACATTTATAAACTTTTTAACATAAATTTTTATGTTATTTTCAAGTCTATGAGACATGGAAACTTGAGACATTTAAATTAAAATAAATAATTCATAGTATAATGGTAACTTAAAAATCATAGCTGGTTTGCATGTGTGGCATTTGATCAAAGTAACCACAAAGTCGGAGGTTCAATATGTCCTTTTAGTGTTTTCAATAATTTTTAAACTTTTTAATTTTATGCTTTGGTCCTTCTATGCAACTTTGGAAATATTATATGTCAATTATTAGAAGTTGACTAACATTCTCTAAATTATTTTAATTCTCTGATGTGGGTATAAAGGCTACAAAAATCATCAATTTTCTTAAAACTGCATGTACTATTTCATTATTTATGATAAAAGTATTGTTAAGCATTTTCACGGTAAGGGGGTCATCAATGCACCCCAAGGGAAAATATCGAGTATTATTCCATAATGTCTAATAAATCTTCTAATCATTAGAAAAAAAGATCATTATTCTTTGTATTTTAAGTAGAATACATTCTTTCAAAAACATATACAACTACAAAGGGGTGTGTCTAAGACACATTTTCAATATAGTTATCTATGAAAGTACACTTAATATAATTCATGATGTATGATTTGTATAATGAGAGAGGATGTTTATAAGAAAATTTGTATGTATCCATTTTAGACCAACATGAGCATTGTAATCAACTTGAAAGTCTATACTCTCCATAATATGTTTAATCAATGCAAAATTGATGTCAAATTTATCTAGAAAAATAACTTTGAAAAGTAGTTGTTGAAATATTCTATTACTAGCCATTGGACAATCTTGTTACTAGACGTTTAAGAGATCACACTTATATTAATACTCAATTTAAAAATACATATGTTGTATGTAACACCCCAGTTTCAATTATTTGATTTATTTAAATTTGGGAAATTATTTTATTAGAATTAATAAAATAAAAAGGAATTATTTGTTTTGAAATATGGAGGAAAATAAAAGAAATAAGAAAATGCTGAGTTTTTAAGTTATTGGGCTTGGATGTTGTTAGTAAAGAGTGGGGGTGAAAAAGAAGTAAGGATATGTTTTGGAACTCAAGTTATTTTTCTCATTTTTCACGATAAACAGATTTGGGAGTTATTGGGGAAATAGAGCTCTGAAGGTGAGAAGAACGAAGAACATCGCTCAAGAACTCAAGCTGCTAATTGATAAGGTAAGGGGGGCTATTACTCGATTTACCTTTGTTTATGGGTTTATGTACGGTTGATTTGGGTAATCGTAGGGAAAAACCCAATTGTTAGATGTTATTAGGGATCGATACCCTTAAGATTGAACTTTGTTAAAGAGGGTTTAGGTTCTCAATTTTATGAAATCAATTAACGATTTTAGGTTCCTAATGGTGGATTGGAAGTATATCTGCATGATCGTGAATTTACCTTAGAAGTTGTAGGGATAACCCCAAGGTTAGCAGATTTCCCCAAAATGAACGACTAATCACTTCTAAGGTTACTATAATGATTGTTGGTAATTAGGAAATTGAGGTGTTGTTTTGAATTATACAAACTCGATGTCGTTAGGTACCGAAATGCGCGTTTAGCTGGCATTTTTCCGCGTTTGGCTGCTATTCTGAGCTGCTGCAGGTACAGGAAAATTCTGTACGCGCTCAGCAACACGGGCCGTGTTGCACAACACGGGTACCCGTGTTGTTCTTCTGTGTTGGTGAGATAATGTGTTTTCTGGACACATTACAACACGGGCCGTGTTGCACAACACGGGCACCCGTGTTGGTCCCCTGTAATGAGAAAGAAATGTGTTTTCTGGACACGTTACAACACGGGCCGTGTTGTTTAACACGGGCACCCGTGTTGATGCTACTGTGTTGATTTTCTGAACTTTGTTTTCAGTGCTTGATTGTGGATTTTATTGCCATGCTTTTAGATAATGTTATCAAGCATGAATTATGATATAACTTGATGTGATTGATGTTAAATAGTATGCTGAGTGATTACATGCTATCCATATCCTGTTATGATTGATGTTGTTGATGTTGCATGATATGTTGATTGATGTTCATAGTATGCTGAGTGTTACATACTTTACATATCATGTTGCATTTGTTAATTCCCATTGTGTGGAATTAACATGGTGGCCAATATACGTGTCCGCGATTTAATGGAACGTTGAGGTGGTAGCCGTGTCCGCGATATAATGGAACGGTGAGTTATCCGTGACCCGAGATTTAATGGGGCGGTAAAGTGGTACCACATGCATGGGTGTGTTGCATTACCTTGAATATAACATGAATGGATGATTTTTCCAATGTTGTATTTGATTGTTTGTAGGCACGTATGGTTGCTAAATTGTAGACGATATTTGATGTTAATTGCAAATATGAAAAATAATATATATGGGTATATGAATTGTAAAGATTTTTGTAAAATATGAAATATGCTAATTGTTGGGTGATGCTTATGGTTTCCTGAATTGGTTGTTATGAACGTATAATCAAATGTATAATTGAGATGCTCACCCTTACTGTTGAATATTTCAGATTGAGGAGCTTCGTTCAGGTGCTTGGCGAAGGCTCGTCGTTTCTAGTTTATTTTCGTTTTAGTATTGTCCGGGTCATGCTCTGATAGTTGTAACTCCGGGAACGTTTGTTTGTCGAGCTGTTTTAATCAGACTCGTTTAATCCCTTATGTTTTGTTATAATATGACGTTGACATTTTCCAGGTGTTAATCCCTGATTATTTTGAAAATATTATAACATTGATTTTATTAATTGAATTATTCCGCTGTGTAAACATGTATGAGTTACTACTACGTTATGCATGACAGGAATTTGTTTTATTAAAAGAGAATTGTAGCATCCTCGATTATACATGTACTCTGAAATTATGATTTTAATATTTGCGAAAATTTATTCGGGGTTTTAGAGGGTGTTACATTGTAACCTTTTGACATAGATTTGATTGTTATTTTAAATTTTGTGTGGTATTGGAATTTTAGTTATTTAGATTAATATAAATAAACTAAATTGCAAGGTTAGCTGGAGTAGCTCAGTTGGTTAGAGCGTGTGGCTGTTAACCACAAGGTCGGAGGTTGAACCCCTCCTTCTAGCGTTTTCTTTCATTATTCAAATATTTAAATTTGTGATGACGTCTTTCCATTGGACTTATAAAATAATATATCTTAGTTATAGGAAGTTGATTACAATTAGAAAAATTATATTATTATCAATTTTCTTTTAAGAATTTTCAAGAAAGCCTATTGTAAGTATTTAAATAAATACCGAGTCTACCAATAGCTACCACAACTACAAAGTGTTTGTCTAGGACTACTTTTGAATAAAATTATATAGGCAGGGATATTAGAAATGATTCAGAAACTTCAACTTATTTTTGAAAGATGATATTTGTTAGACGTCTTGTTTGCGTAGCCACTTTGGACCACCATGGAGAGTTTCTTCAACTTGAACTTCATTTAGGTCCAACGCAATTTTTCATCAATATGAAAGTGATGTTAAATTTAATTTAAATATATCTTAAACAAATAGTCGTTGAAATATCATTTTACTAGTCATTGGAAAGATCTTGTTGCTAGTTTCTGAAAAGATCATATTTTCGTCCATAATAGTAGGTTCAAAGATACATTTATAAACTTTTTAACATAAATTTTTATGTTATTTTCAAGTCTATGAGACATGGAAACTTGAGACATTTAAATTAAAATAAATAATTCATAGTATAATGGTAACTTAAAAATCATAGCTGGTTTGCATGTGTGGCATTTGATCAAAGTAACCACAAAGTCGGAGGTTCAATATGTCCTTTTAGTGTTTTCAATCATTTTTAAACTTTTTAATTTTATGCTTTGGTCCTTCTATGCAACTTTGGAAATATTATATGTCAATTATTAGAAGTTGACTAACATTCTCTAAATTATTTTAATTCTCTGATGTGGGTATAAAGGCTACAAAAATCATCAATTTTCTTAAAACTGCATGTACTATTTCATTATTTATGATAAAAGTATTGTTAAGCATTTTCACGGTAAGGGGGTCATCAATGCACCCCAAGGGAAAATATCGAGTATTATTCCATAATGTCTAATAAATCTTCTAATCATTAGAAAAAAAGATCATTATTCTTTGTATTTTAAGTAGAATACATTCTTTCAAAAACATATACAACTACAAAGGGGTGTGTCTAAGACACATTTTCAATATAGTTATCTATGAAAGTACACTTAATATAATTCATGATGTATGATTTGTATAATGAGAGAGGATGTTTATAAGAAAATTTGTATGTATCCATTTTAGACCAACATGAGCATTGTAATCAACTTGAAAGTCTATACTCTCCATAATATGTTTAATCAATGCAAAATTGATGTCAAATTTATCTAGAAAAATAACTTTGAAAAGTAGTTGTTGAAATATTCTATTACTAGCCATTGGACAATCTTGTTACTAGACGTTTAAGAGATCACACTTATATTAATACTCAATTTAAAAATACATATGTTGTAACCTTTTGACATAGATTTGATTGTTATTTTCAATTTTGTGTGGTATTGGAATTTTAGTTATTTAGATTAATATAAATAAACTAAATTGCAAGGTTAGCTGGAGTAGCTCAGTTGGTTAGAGCCTGTGGCTGTTAACCACAAGGTCGGAGGTTGAACCCCTCCTTCTAGCGTTTTCTTTCATTATTCAAATATTTAAATTTGTGATGACGTCTTTCCATTGGACTTATAAAATAATCTATCTTAGTTATAGGAAGTTGATTACAATTAGAAAAATTATATTATTATCAATTTTCTTTTAAGAATTTTCAAGAAAGCCTATTGTAAGTATTTAAATAAATACCGAGTCTACCAATAGCTGCCACAACTACAAAGTGTTTGTCTAAGACTAGTTTTGAATTAAATTATCTAGGCAGGGATATTAGAAATGATTCAGAAACTTCAACTTATTTTTGAAAGATGATATTTGTTAGACGTCTTGTTTGCGTAGCCACTTTGGACCACCATGTAGAGTTTTTTCAACTTGAACTTCAGTTAGGTCCAACGCAATTTTTCATCAATATGAAAGTGATGTTAAATTTAATTTAAATATATCTTTAAAAAACAGTCGTTGAAATATCATTTTACTAGTCATTGGAAAGATCTTGTTGCTAGTTTATGAAAAGATCATATTTTCGTCCATAATAGTAGGTTCAAAGATACATTTATAAACTTTTTAACATAAATTTTTATGTTATTTTCAAGTCTATGAGACATGGAAACTTGAGACATTTAAATTAAAATAAATAATTCATAGTATAATGGTAACTTAAAAATCATAGCTGGTTTGCATGTGTGGCATTTGATCACAGTAACCACAAAGTCGGAGGTTCAATATGTCCTTTTAGTGTTTTCAATCATTTTTAAACTTTTTAATTTTATGCTTTGGTCCTTCTATGCAACTTTGGAAATAATATATGTCAATTATTAGAAGTTGACTAACATTCTCTAAATTACTTTAATTCTCTGATGTGGGTATAAAGGCTACAAAAATCATCAATTTTCTTAAAGCTGCATGTACTATTTCATTATTTATGATAAAAGTATTGTTAATCCTTTTCACGGTAAGGGGGTCATCAATGCACCCAAGGGAAAATATCGAGTATTATTCCATAATGTCTAATAAATCTTCTAATCATTAGAAAAAAAGATCATTATTCTTTGTATTTTAAGTAGAATACATTCTATCAAAAACATATACAACTACAAAGGGGTGTGTCTAAGACACATTTTCAATATAGTTATCTTTGAAAGTACACTTAATATAATTCATAATGTATAATTTGTATAATGCGAGAGGATGTTTATAAGAAAATTTGTATGTATCCATTTTAGACCAACATGAGAATTGTAATCAACTTGGAAGTCTATACTCTCCATAATATTTTTAGTCAATGCAAAATTGATGTCAAATTTATCTAGAAAAATAACTTTGAAAAGTAGTTGTTGAAATATTCTATTACTAGCCATTGGACAATCTTGTTACTAGACGTTTAAGAGATCACGCTTATATTAATACTCAATTTAAAAATACATACGTTGCAACCTTTTGACATAGATTTGATTGTTATTTTCAATTTTGTGTGGTATTGGAATTTTAGTTATTTAGATTAATATAAATAAACTAAATTGCAAGGTTAGCTGGAGTAGCTCAGTTGGTTAGAGCGTGTGGCCCTTAACCACAAGGTCGGAGGTTCAATCCCTCCTTCTAGCGTTTTCTTTCATTATTCAAATATTTAAATTTGTGATGACGTCTTTCCATTAGACTTATAAAATAATCTATCTTAGTTATAGGAAGTTGATTACAATTAGAAAAATTATATTATTATCAATTTTCTTTTAAGAATTTTCAAGAAAGCCTATTGTAAGTATTTAAATAAATACCGAGTCTACCAATAGCTGCCACAACTACAAAGTGTTTGTCTAGGACTAGTTTTGAATAAAATTATCTAGGCAGGGATATTAGAAATGATTCAGAAACTTCAACTTATTTTTGAAAGATGATATTTGTTAGACGTCTTGTTTGCGTAGCCACTTTGGACCACCATGGAGAGTTTTTTCAACTTGAACTTCAGTTAGGTCCAACGCAATTTTTCATCAATATGAAAGTGATGTTAAATTTAATTTAAATATATCTTTAAAAAATAGTCGTTGAAATATCATTTTACTAGTCATTGGAAAGATCTTGTTGCTAGTTTCTGAAAATATCATATTTTCGTCCATAATAGTAGGTTCAAAGATACATTTATAAACTTTTTAACATAAATTTTTATGTTATTTTCAAGTATATGAGACATGGAAACTTGAGACATTTAAATTAAAATAAATAATTCATAGTATAATGGTAACTTAAAAATCATAGCTGGTTTGCATGTGTGGCATTTGATCACAGTAACCACAAAGTCGGAGGTTCAATATGTCCTTTTAGTGTTTTCAATCATTTTTAAACTTTTTAATTTTATGCTTTGGTCCTTCTATGCAACTTAGGAAATATTATATGTCAATTATTAGAAGTTGACTAACATTCTCTAAATTACTTTAATTCTCTGATCTGGGTATAAAGGCTACAAATATCATCAATTTTCTTAAAACTGCATGTACTATTTCATTATTTATGATAAAAGTATTGTTAGGCCTTTTCACGGTAAGGGGGTCATCAATGCACCCAAGGGAAAATATCGAGTATTATTCCATAATGTCTAATAAATCTTCTAATCATTAGAAAAAAAGATCATTATTCTTTGTATTTTAAGTAGAATACATTCTTTCAAAAACATATACAACTACAAAGGGGTGTGTCTAAGACACATTTTCAATATAGTTATCTATGAAAGTACCCTTAATATAATTCATAATGTATAATTTGTATAATGCGAGAGGATGTTTATAAGAAAATTTGTATGTATCCATTTTAGACCAACAAGAGCATTGTAATCAACTTGAAAGTCTATACTCTCCATAATATTTTTAATCAATGCAAAATTGATGTCAAATTTATCTAGAAAAATAACTTTGAAAAGTAGTTGTTGAAATATTCTATTACTAGCCATTGGAAAATCTTGTTACTAGACGTTTAAGAGATCACGCTTATATTAATACTCAATTTAAAAATACATATGTTGTAACCTTTTGACATAGATTTGATTGTTATTTTCAATTTTGTGTGGTATTGGAATTTTAGTTATTTAGATTAATATAAATAAACTAAATTGCAAGGTTAGCTGGAGTAGCTCAGTTGGTTAGAACGTGTGGCTGTTAACCACAAGGTCGGAGGTTCAACCCCTCTTTCCATTGGACTTATAAAATAATCTATCTTAGTTATAGGAAGTTGATTACAATTAGAAAAATTATATTATTATCAATTTTCTTTTAAGAATTTTCAAGAAAAAAGTGTTTGTCTAGGACTAGTTTTGAATAAAATTATCTAGGCAGGGATATTAGAAATGATTCAGAAACTTCAACTTATTTTTGAAAGATGATATTTGTTAGACGTCTTGTTTGAGTAGCCACTTTGGACCACCATGGAGAGTTTCTTCAACTTGAACTTCAGTTAGGTCCAACGCAATTTTTCATCAATATGAAAGTGATGTTAAATTTAATTTAAATATATCTTTAAAAAATAGTCGTTAAAATATCATTTTACTAGTCATTGGAAAGATCTTGTTGCTAGTTTCTGAAAAGATCATATTTTCGTCCATAATAGTAGGTTCAAAGATACATTTATAGACTTTTTAACATAAATTTTTATGTTATTTTCAAGTCTATGAGACATGGAAACTTGAGACATTTAAATTAAAATAAATAATTCATAGTTTAATGGTAACGTAAAAATCATAGCTGGTTTGCATGTGTGGCATTTGATCACAGTAACAACAAAATCGGAGGTTCAATATGTCCTTTTAGTGTTTTCAATCATTTTTAAACTTTTTAATTTTATGCTTTGGTCCTTCTATGCAACTTTGGAAATATTATATGTCAATTATTAGAAGTTGACTAACATTCTCTAAATTATTTTAATTCTCTGATGTGGGTATAAAGGCTACAAAAATCATCAATTTTCTTAAAACTGCATGTACTATTTCATTATTTATGATAAAAGTATTGTTAAGCCTTTTCACGGTAAGGGGGTCATCAATGCACCCCAAGGGAAAATATCGAGTATTATTCCATAATGTCTAATAAATCTTCTAATCATTAGAAAAAAAGATCATTATTCTTTGTATTTTAAGTAGAATACATTCTTTCAAAAACATATACAACTACAAAGGGGTGTGTCTAAGACACATTTTCAATATAGTTATCTATGAAAGTACACTTAATATAATTCATAATGTATAATTTGTATAATGCGATAGGATATTTATAAGAAAATTTGTATGTATCCATTTTAGACCAACATGAGCATTGTAATCAACTTGAAAGTCGATACTCTCCATAATATTTTTAATCAATGCAAAATTGATGTCAAATATATCTAGAAAAATAACTTTGAAAAGTAGTTGTTGAAATATTCTATTACTAGCCATTGGACAATCTTGTTACTAGACGTTTAAGAGATCACGCTTATATTAATACTCAATTTAAAAATACATATGTTGTAACCTTTTGACATAGATTTGATTGTTATTTTCAATTTTGTGTGGTATTGGAAATTTAGTTATTTAGATTAATATAAATAAAGTAAATTGCAAGGTTAGCTGGAGTAGCTCAGTTGGTTAAAGCGTGTGGCCCTTAACCACAAGGTCGGAGGTTCAACCCCTCCTTCTAGCGTTTTCTTTCATTATTCAAATATGTAACTTTGTGATGACGTCTTTCCATTGGACTTATAAAATAATCTATCTTAGTTATAGGAAGTTGATTACAATTAGAAAAATTATATTATTATCAATTTTCTTTTAAGAATTTTCAAGAAAGCCTATTGTAAGTATTTAAATAAATACCGAGTCTACCAATAGCTGCCACAACTACAAAGTGTTTGTCTAGGACTAGTTTTGAATAAAATTATATAGGCAGGGATATTAGAAATGATTCAGAAACTTCAACTTATTTTTGAAAGATGATATTTGTTAGACGTCTTGTTTGCGTAGCCACTTTGGACCACCATGGAGAGTTTCTTCAACTTGAACTTCAGTTAGGTCCAACGCAATTTTTCATCAATATGAAAGTGATGTTAAATTTAATTTAAATATATCTTAAACAAATAGTCGTTGAAATATCATTTTACTAGTCATTGGAAAGATCTTGTTGCTAGTTTCTGAAAAGATCATATTTTCGTCCATAATAGTAGGTTCAAAGATACATTTATAAACTTTTAACATAAATTTTTATGTTATTTTCAAGTATATGAGACATGGAAACTTGAGACATTTAAATTAAAATAAATAATTCATAGTATAATGGTAACTTAAAAATCATAGCTGGTTTGCATGTGTGGCATTTGATCAAAGTAACCACAAAGTCGGAGGTTCAATATGTCCTTTTAGTGTTTTCAATCATTTTTAAACTTTTTAATTTTATGCTTTGGTCCTTCTATGCAACTTTGGAAATATTATATGTCAATTATTAGAAGTTGACTAACATTCTCTAAATTATTTTAATTCTCTGATGTGGGTATAAAGGCTACAAAAATCATCAATTTTCTTAAAACTGCGTGTACTATTTCATTATTTATGATAAAAGTATTGTTAAGCATTTTCACGGTAAGGGGGTCATCAATGCACCCCAAGGGAAAATATCGAGTATTATTCCATAATGTCTAATAAATCTTCTAATCATTAGAAAAAAAGATCATTATTCTTTGTATTTTAAGTAGAATACATTCTTTCAAAAACATATACAACTACAAAGGGGTGTGTCTAAGACACATTTTCAATATAGTTATCTATGAAAGTACACTTAATATAATTCATGATGTATGATTTGTATAATGCGAGAGGATGTTTATAAGAAAATTTGTATGTATCCATTTTAGACCAACATGAGCATTGTAATCAACTTGAAAGTCTATACTCTCCATAATATGTTTAATCAATGCAAAATTGATGTCAAATTTATCTAGAAAAATAACTTTGAAAAGTAGTTGTTGAAATATTCTTTTACTAGCCATTGGACAATCTTGTTACTAGACGTTTAAGAGATCACACTTATATTAATACTCAATTTAAAAATACATATGTTGTAACCTTTTGACATAGATTTGATTGTTATTTTCAATTTTGTGTGGTATTGGAATTTTAGTTATTTAGATTAATATAAATAAACTAAATTGCAAGGTTAGCTGGAGTAGCTCAGTTGGTTAGAGCGTGTGGCTGTTAACCACAAGGTCGGAGGTTGAACCCCTCCTTCTAGCGTTTTCTTTCATTATTCAAATATTTAAATTTGTGATGACGTCCTTCCATTGGACTTATAAAATAATCTATCTTAGTTATAGGAAGTTGATTACAATTAGAAAAATTATATTATTATCAATTTTCTTTTAAGAATTTTCAAGAAAGCCTATTGTAAGTATTTAAATAAATACCGAGTCTACCAAAAGCTGCCACAACTACAAAGTGTTTGTCTAAGACTAGTTTTGAATTAAATTATCTAGGCAGGGATATTAGAAATGATTCAGAAACTTCAACTTATTTTTGAAAGATGATATTTGTTAGACGTCTTGTTTGCGTAGCCACTTTGGACCACCATGGAGAGTTTTTTCAACTTGAACTTCAGTTAGGTCCAACGCAATTTTTCATCAATATGAAAGTGATGTTAAATTTAATTTAAATATATCTTTAAAAAATAGTCGTTGAAATATCATTTTACTAGTCATTGGAAAGATCTTGTTGCTAGTTTCTGAAAAGATCATATTTTCGTCCATAATAGTAGGTTCAAAGATACATTTATAAACTTTTTAACATAAATTTTTATGTTATTTTCAAGTATATGAGACATGGAAACTTGAGACATTTAAATTAAAATAAATAATTCATAGTATAATGGTAACTTAAAAATCATAGCTGGTTTGCATGTGTGGCATTTGATCACAGTAACCACAAAGTCGGAGGTTCAATATGTCCTTTTAGTGTTTTCAATCATTTTTAAACTTTTTAATTATATGCTTTGGTCCTTCTATGCAACTTTGGAAATATTATATGTCAATTATTAGAAGTTGACTAACATTCTCTAAATTACTTTAATTCTCTGATGTGGGTATAAAGGCTACAAAAATCATCAATTTTCTTAAAACTGCATGTACTATTTCATTATTTATGATAAAAGTATTGTTAAGCCTTTTCACGGTAAGGGGGTCATCAATGCACCCAAGGGAAAATATCGAGTATTATTCCATAATGTCTAATAAATCTTCTAATCATTAGAAGAAAAGATCATTATTCTTTGTATTTTAAGTAGAACACATTCTTTCAAAAACATATACAACTACAAAGGGGTGTGTCTAAGACACATTTTCAATATAGTTATCTATGAAAGTACCCTTAATATAATTCATAATGTATAATTTGTATAATGCGAGAGGATGTTTATAAGAAAATTTGTATGTATCCATTTTAGACCAACATGAGCATTGTAATCAACTTGAAAGTCTATACTCTCCATAATATTTTTAATCAATGCAAAATTGATGTCAAATTTATCTAGAAAAATAACTTTGAAAAGTAGTTGTTGAAATATTCTATTACTAGCCATTGGACAATCTTGTTACTAGACGTTTAAGAGATCACGCTTATATTAATACTCAATTTAAAAATACATATGTTGTAACCTTTTGACATAGATTTGATTGTTATTTTCAATTTTGTGTGGTATTGGAATTTTAGTTATTTAGATTAATATAAATAAACTAAATTGCAAGGTTAGCTGGAGTAGCTCAGTTGGTTAGAACGTGTGGCTGTTAACCACAAGGTTGGAGGTTTAACCCCTCTTTCTTGCATTTTCTTTCATTATTCAAATATTTAAATTTGTGATGACGTCTTTCCATTGGACTTATAAAATAATCTATCTTAGTTATAGGAAGTTGATTACAATTAGAAAAATTATATTATTATCAATTTTCTTTTAAGAATTTTCAAGAAAAAAGTGTTTGTCTAGGACTAGTTTTGAATAAAATTATCTAGGCAGGGATATTAGAAATGATTCAGAAACTTCAACTTATTTTTGAAAGATGATATTTGTTAGACGTCTTGTTTGCGTAGCCACTTTGGACCACCATGGAGAGTTTCTTCAACTTGAACTTCAGTTAGGTCCAACGCAATTTTTCATCAATATGAAAGTGATGTTAAATTTAATTTAAATATATCTTTAAAAAATAGTCGTTGAAATATCATTTTACTAGTCATTGGAAAGATCTTGTTGCTAGTTTCTGAAAAGATCATATTTTCGTCCATAATAGTAGGTTCAAAGATACATTTATAAACTTTTTAACATAAATTTTTATGTTATTTTCAAGTATATGAGACATGGAAACTTGAGACATTTAAATTAAAATAAATAATTCATAGTATAATGGTAACTTAAAAATCATAGCTGGTTTGCATGTGTGGCATTTGATCACAGTAACCACAAAGTCGGAGGTTCAATATGTCCTTTTAGTGTTTTCAATCATTTTTAAACTTTTTAATTTTATGCTTTGGTCCTTCTATGCAACTTTGGAAATATTATATGTCAATTATTAGAAGTTGACTAACATTCTCTAAATTACTTTAATTCTCTGATGTGGGTATAAAGGCTACAAAAATCATCAATTTTCTTAAAACTGCATGTACTATTTCATTATTTATGATAAAAGTATTGTTAAGCCTTTTCACGGTAAGGGGGTCATCAATGCACCCAAGGGAAAATATCGAGTATTATTCCATAATGTCTAATAAATCTTCTAATCATTAGAAAAAAAGATCATTATTCTTTGTATTTTAAGTAGAATACATTCTTTCAAAAACATATACAACTACAAAGGGGTGTGTCTAAGACACATTTTCAATATAGTTATCTATGAAAGTACCCTTAATATAGTTCATAATGTATAATTTTTATAATGCGAGAGGATGTTTATAAGAAAATTTGTATGTATCCATTTTAGACCAACATGAGCATTGTAATCAACTTGAAAGTCTATACTCTCCATAATATTTTTAATCAATGCAAAATTGATTTCAAATTTATCTAGAAAAATAACTTTGAAAAGTAGTTGTTGAAATATTCTATTACTAGCCATTGGACAATCTTGTTACTAGACGTTTAAGAGATCACGCTTATATTAATACTCAATTTAAAAATACATATGTTGTAACCTTTTGACATAGATTTGATTGTTATTTTCAATTTTGTGTGGTATTGGAATTTTAGTTATTTAGATTAATATAAATAAACTAAATTGCAAGGTTAGCTGGAGTAGCTCAGTTGGTTAGAACGTGTGGCTGTTAACCACAAGGTCGGAGGTTCAACCTCTCCTTCTAGCGTTTTCTTTCATTATTCAAATATTTAAATTTGTGATGACGTCTTTCCATTGGACTTATAAAATAATCTATCTTAGTTATAGGAAGTTGATTAATATTAGAAAAATTATATTATTATCAATTTTCTTTTAAGAATTTTCAAGAAATCCTATTGTAAGTATTTAAATAAATACCGAGTATATCTTAAAAAAATAGTCGTTGAAATATCATTTTACTAGTCATTGGAAAGATCTTGTTGCTAGTTTCTGAAAAGATCATATTTTCATCCATAATAGTAGGTTCAAAGATACATTTATAAACTTTTTAACATAAATTTTTATGTTATTTTCAAGTCTATGAGACATGGAAACTTGAGACATTTAAATTAAAATAAATAATTCATAGTATAATGGTAACTTAAAAATCATAGCTGGTTTGCATGTGTGGCATTTGATCACAGTAACCACAAAGTCCGAGGTTCAATATGTCCTTTTAGTGTTTTCAATCATTTTTAAACTTTTTAATTTTATGCTTTGGTCCTTCTATGCAACTTTGGAAATATTATATGTCAATTATTAGAAGTTGACTAACATTCTCTGAATTATTTTAATTCTCTGATGTGGGTATAAAGGCTACAAAAATCATCAATTTTCTTAAAACTGCATGTACTATTTCATTATTTATGATAAAAGTATTGTTAATCCTTTTCACGGTAAGGGGGTCATCAATGCACCCCAAGGGAAAATATCGAGTATTATTCCATAATCTCTAATAAATCTTCTAATCATTAGAAGAAAAGATCATTATTCTTTGTATTTTAAGTAGAATACATTCTTTCAAAAACATATACAACTACAAAGGGGTGTGTCTAAGACACATTTTCAATATAGTTATCTATGAAAGTACACTTAATATAATTCATAATGTATAATTTGTATAATGCGAGAGGATATTTATAAGAAAATTTGTATGTATCCATTTTAGACCAACATGAGCATTGTAATCAACTTGAAAGTCTATACTCTCCATAATATTTTTAATCAATGCAAAATTGATGTCAAATTTATCTAGAAAAATAACTTTGAAAAGTAGTTGTTGAAATATTCTATTACTAGCCATTGGACAATCTTGTTACTGGACGTTTAAGAGATCACGCTTATATTAATACTCAATTTAAAAATACATATGTTGTAACCTTTTGACATAGATTTGATTGTTATTTTCAATTTTGTGTGGTATTGGAATTTTAGTTATTTAGATTAATATAAATAAAGTAAATTGCAAGGTTAGCTAGCGTATCTCAGTTGGTTAGAGCGTGTGGCTGTTAAACACAAGGTCGGAAGTTCAACCCCTCCTTCTAGCGTTTTCTTTCATTATTCAAATATTTAAATTTGTGATGACGTCTTTCCATTGGACTTATAAAATAATCTATCTTAGTTATAGGAAGTTGATTACAATTAGAAAAATTATATTAGTATCAATTTTCTTTAAAGAATTTTCAAGAAAGCCTATTTATTGTAAGTATTTAAATAAATACCGAGTCTACCAATAGCTGCCACAACTATAAAGTGTTTGTCTAGGACTAGTTTTGAATAAAATTATCTAGGCAGGGATAATAGAAATGATTCAGAAATTTCAACTTATTTTTGAAAGATGATATTTGTTAGACGTCTTGTTTGCGTAGCCACTTTGGACCACCATGGAGAGTTTCTTCAACTTGAACTTCAGTTAGTTCCAACGTAATTTTTCATCAATATGAAAGTGATGTTAAATTTAATTTAAATATATCTTTAAAAAATAGTCGTTGAAATATCATTTTACTAGTCATTGGAAAGATCTTGATGCTAGTTTCTGAAAAGATCATATTTTCGTCCATAATAGTAGGTTCAAAGATACATTTATAAACTTTTTAACATAAATTTTTATGTTATTTTCAAGTCTATGAGACATGAAAACTTGAGACATTTAAATTAAAATAAATAATTCATAGTATAATGGTAACTTAAAAATCATAGCTGGTTTGCATGTGTGACATTTGATCACAGTAACCACAAAGTCGGAGGTTCAATATGTCCTTTTAGTGTTTTCAATCATTTTTAAACTTTTTAATTTTATGCTTTGGTCCTTCTATGCAACTTTGGAAATATTATATGTCAATTATTAGAAGTTGACTAACATTCTCTAAATTATTTTAATTCTCTGATGTGGGTATAAAGGCTACAAAAATCATCAATTTTCTTGAAATTGCATGTACTATTTCATTATTTATGATAAAAGTATTGTTAAGCCTTTTCACGGTAAGGGGGTCATCAATGCACCCCAAGGGAAAATATTGATTATTATTCCATAATGTCTAATAAATCTTCTAATCATTAGAAAAAAAGATCATTATTCTTTGTATTTTAAGTAGAATACATTCTTTCAAAAACATATACAACTACAAAGGGGTGTGTCTAAGACACATTTTCAATATAGTTATCTATGAAAGTACACTTAATATAATTCATAATGTATAATTTGTATAATGCGAGAGGATATTTATAAGAAAATTTGTATGTATCCATTTTAGACCAACATGAGCATTGTAATCAACTTGAAAGTCAATACTCTCCATAATATTTTTAATCAATGCAAAATTGATGTCAAATTTATCTAGAAAAATAACTTTGAAAAGTAGTTGTTGAAATATTCTATTACTAGCCATTGGACAATCTTGTTACTAGACGTTTAAGAGATCACGCTTATATTAATACTCAATTTAAAAATACATATGTTGTAACCTTTTGACATAGATTTGATTGTTATTTTCAATTTTGTGTGGTATTGGAATTTTAGTTATTTAGATTAATATAAATAAACTAAATTGCAAGGTTAGCTGGAGTAGCTCAGTTGGTTAGAACGTGTGGACCTTAACCACAAGGTCGGAGGTTCAACCCCTCCTTCTAGTGTTTTCTTATATTATTCAAATATTTAAATTTGTGATGACGTCTTTCCATTGGACTTATAAAATAATCTATCTTAGTTATAGGAAGTTGATTACAATTAGAAAAATTATATTATTATCAATTTTCTTTTAAGAATTTTCAAGAAAGCCTATTGTAAGTATTTAAATAAATACCGAGTCTACCAATAGCTGCCACAACAACAAAGTGTTTGTCTAGGACTAGTTTTGAATAAAATTATCTAGGCAGGGATATTAGAAATGATTCAGAAACTTCAACTTATTTTTGAAAGATGATATTTGTTATACATCTTGTTTGCGTAGCCACTTTGGACCACCATGGAGAGTTTCTTCAACTTGAACTTCAGTTAGGTCCAATGCAATTTTTCATCAATATGAAAGTGATGTTAAATTTAATTTAAATATATCTTTAAAAAATAGTCGTTGAAATATCATTTTACTAGTCATTGGAAAGATCTTGTTGGTAGTTTCTGAAAAGATCATATTTTCGTCCATAGTAGTAGGTTCAAAGATACATTTATAAACTTTTTAACATAAATTTTTATGTTATTTTCAAGTCTATGAGACATGGAAACTATGAGACATTTAAATTAAAATAAATAATTCATAGTATAATGGTAACTTAAAAATCATAGCTGGTTTGCATGTGTGGCATTTGATCACAGTAACCACAAAGTCGGAGGTTCAATATGTCCTTTTAGTGTTTTCAATCATTTTTAAACTTTTTAATTTTATGCTCTGGTCCTTCTATGCAACTTTGGAAATATTATATGTCAATTATTAGAAGTTGACTAACATTCTCTAAATTATTTTAATTCTCTGATGTGGGTATAAAGGCTACAAAACTCATCAATTTTCTTAAAACTGCATGTACTATTTCATTATTTATGATAAAAGTATTGTTAAGCCTTTTTCACGGTAAGGGGGTCATCAATGCACCCCAAGGGAAAATATCGAGTATTATTCCATAATGTCTAATAAATCTTCTAATCATTAGAAAAAAAGATCATTATTCTTTGTATTTTAAGTAGAATACATTCTTTCAAAAACATATACAACTACAAAGGGGTGTGTCTAAGACACATTTTCAATATAGTTATCTATGAAAGTACACTTAATATAATTCATAAAGTATAATTTGTATAATGCGAGAGGATATTTATAAGAAAATTTGTATGTATCAATTTTAGACCAACATGAACATTGTAATCAACTTGAAAGTCTATACTCTCCATAATATTTTTAATCAATGCAAAATTGATGTCAAATTTATCTAGAAAAATAACTTTGAAAACTAGTTGTTGAAATATTCTATTACTAGCCATTGGACAATCTTGTTACTAGACGTTTAAGAGATCACGCTTATATTAATACTCAATTTAAAAATACATATGTTGTAACCTTTTGACATAGATTTGATTGTTATTTTCAATTTTGTGTGGTATTGGAATTTTAGTTATTTAGATTAATATAAATAAACTAAATTGCAAGGTTAGCTGGAGTAGCTCAGTTGGGTAGAGCGTGTGGTTGTTAACCATAAGGTCGGAGGTTTAACCCCTCCTTCTTGCGTTTTCTTTCATTATTCAAATATTTAAATTTGTGATGATGTCTTTCCATTGGACTTATAAAATAATCTATCTTAGTTATAGTAGTTGATTACAATTAGAAAAATTATATTATTATCAATTTTCTTTTAAGAATTTTAAAGAAAGCCTATTGTAAGTATTTAAATAAATACCGAGTCTACCAATAGCTGCCACAACTACAAAGTGTTTGTCTAGGACTAGTTTTGAATAAAATTATCTAGGCAGGGATATTAGAAATGATTCAGAAACTTCAACTTATTTTTGAAAGATGATATTTGTTAGACGTCTTGTTTGCGTAGCCACTTTGGACCACCATGGAGAGTTTCTTCAACTTGAACTTCAATTAGGTCCAACGCAATTTTTCATCAATATGAAAGTGATGTTAAATTTAATTTAAATATATCTTTAAAAAATAGTCGTTGAAATATCATTTTACTAGTCATTGGAAAGATCTTGTTGCTAGTTTCTGAAAAGATCATATTTTCGTCCATAATAGTAGGTTCAAAGATACATTTATAAACTTTTTAACATAAATTTTTATGTTATTTTCAAGTCTATGAGACATGGAAACTTGAGACATTTAAATTAAAATAAATAATTCATAGTATAATGGTAACTTAAAAATCATAGCTGGTTTGCATGTGTGGCATTTGATCACAGTAACCACAAAGTCGGAGGTTCAATATGTCCTTTTAGTGTTTTCAATCATTTTTAAACTTTTTAATTTTATGCTTCGGTCCTTCTATGCAACTTTGGAAATATTATATGTCAATTATTAGAAGTTGACTAACATTCTCTAAATTATTTTAATTCTCTGATGTGGGTATAAAGGCTACAAAAATCATCAATTTTCTTAATACTGCATGTACTATTTCATTATTTATGATAAAAGTATTGTTAAGCCTTTTCACGGTAAGGGGGTCATCAATGCACCCCAAGGGAAAATATCGAGTATTATTCCATAATGTCTAATAAATCTTCTAATCATTAGAAAAAAAGATCATTATTCTTTGTATTTTAAGTAGAATACATTCTTTCAAAAACATATACAACTACAAAGGGGTGTGTCTAAGACACATTTTCAATATAGTTATCTATTAAAGTACACTTAATATAATTCATAATGTATAATTTGTATAGTGCGAGAGGATATTTCTAAGAAAATTTGTTTGTATCCATTTTAGACCAACATGAGCATTGTAATCAACTTGAAAGTCAATACTCTCCATAATATTTTTAATCAATGCAAAATTGATGTCAAATTTATCTAGAAAAATAACTTTGAAAAGTAGTTGTTGAAATATTCTATTACTAGCCATTGGACAATCTTGTTACTAGACGTTTAAGAGATCACGCTTATATTAATACTCAATTTAAAAATACATATGTTGTAACCTTTTGACATAGATTTGATTGTTATTTTCAATTTTGTGTGGTATTGGAATTTTAGTTATTTAGATTAATATAAATAAACTAAATTGCAAGGTTAGCTGGAGTAGCTCAGTTGGGTAGAGCGTGTGGTTGTTAACCATAAGGTCGGAGGTTTAACCCCTCCTTCTTGCGTTTTCTTTCATTATTCAAATATTTAAATTTGTGATGATGTCTTTCCATTGGACTTATAAAATAATCTATCTTAGATATAGTAGTTGATTACAATTAGAAAAATTATATTATTATCAATTTTCTTTTAAGAATTTTAAAGAAAGCCTATTGTAAGTATTTAAATAAATACCGAGTCTACCAATAGCTGCCACAACTACAAAGTGTTTGTCTAGGACTAGTTTTGAATAAAATTATCTAGGCAGGGATATTAGAAATGATTCAGAAACTTCAACTTATTTTTGAAAGATGATATTTGTTAGACGTCTTGTTTGCGTAGCCACTTTGGACCACCATGGAGAGTTTCTTCAACTTGAACTTCAATTAGGTCCAACGCAATTTTTCATCAATATGAAAGTGATGTTAAATTTAATTTAAATATATCTTTAAAAAATAGTCGTTGAAATATCATTTTACTAGTCATTGGAAAGATCTTGTTGCTAGTTTCTGAAAAGATCATATTTTCGTCCATAATAGTAGGTTCAAAGATACATTTATAAACTTTTTAACATAAATTTTTATGTTATTTTCAAGTCTATGAGACATGGAAACTTGAGACATTTAAATTAAAATAAATAATTCATAGTATAATGGTAACTTAAAAATCATAGCTGGTTTGCATGTGTGGCATTTGATCACAGTAACCACAAAGTCGGAGGTTCAATATGTCCTTTTAGTGTTTTCAATCATTTTTAAACTTTTTAATTTTATGCTTCGGTCCTTCTATGCAACTTTGGAAATATTATATGTCAATTATTAGAAGTTGACTAACATTCTCTAAATTATTTTAATTCTCTGATGTGGGTATAAAGGCTACAAAAATCATCAATTTTCTTAATACTGCATGTACTATTTCATTATTTATGATAAAAGTATTGTTAAGCCTTTTCACGGTAAGGGGGTCATCAATGCACCCCAAGGGAAAATATCGAGTATTATTCCATAATGTCTAATAAATCTTCTAATCATTAGAAAAAAAGATCATTATTCTTTGTATTTTAAGTAGAATACATTCTTTCAAAAACATATACAACTACAAAGGGGTGTGTCTAAGACACATTTTCAATATAGTTATCTATTAAAGTACACTTAATATAATTCATAATGTATAATTTGTATAGTGCGAGAGGATATTTCTAAGAAAATTTGTTTGTATCCATTTTAGACCAACATGAGCATTGTAATCAACTTGAAAGTCAATACTCTCCATAATATTTTTAATCAATGCAAAATTGATGTCAAATTTATCTAGAAAAATAACTTTGAAAAGTAGTTGTTGAAATATTCTATTACTAGCCATTGGACAATCTTGTTACTAGACGTTTAAGAGATCACGCTTATATTAATACTCAATTTAAAAATACATATGTTGTAACCTTTTGACATAGATTTGATTGTTATTTTCAATTTTGTGTGGTATTGGAATTTTAGTTATTTAGATTAATATAAATAAACTAAATTGCAAGGTTTGTTGGAGTAGCTCAGTTGGTTAGAGCGTGTGGCTGTTAACCACAAGGTTGGAGGTTCAACCCCTCCTTCTTGCGTTTTCTTTCATTATTCAAATATTTAAATTTGTGATGACGTCTTTCCATTGGACTTATAAAATAATCTATCTTAGTTATAGTAGTTGATTACAATTAGAAAAATTATATTATTATCAATTTTCTTTTAAGAATTTTCAAGAAAGCCTATTGTAAGTATTTAAATAAATACCGAGTCTACCAATAGCTGCCACAACTACAAAGTGTTTGTCTAGGACTAGTTTTGAATAAAATTATCTAGGCAGGGATATTAGAAATGATTCAGAAACTTCAACTTATTTTTGAAAGATGATATTTGTTAGACGTCTTGTTTGCGTAGCCACTTTGGACCACCATGGAGAGTTTCTTCAACTTGAACTTCAGTTAGGTCCAACGCAATTTTTCATCAATATGAAAGTGATGTTAAATTTAATTTAAATATATATTTAAAAAATAGTCGTTGAAATATCATTTTACTAGTCATTGGAAAGATCTTGTTGCTAGTTTCTGAAAAGATCATATTTTCGTCCATAATAGTAGGTTCAAAGATACATTTATAAACTTTTTAACATAAATTTTTATGTTATTTTCAAGTCTATGATACATGGAAACTTGAGACATTTAAATTAAAATAAATAATTCATAGTATAATGGTAACTTAAAAATCATAGCTGGTTTGCATGTGTGGCATTTGATCACAGTAACCACAAAGTCAGAGGTTCAATATCTCCTTTTAGTGTTTTCAATCATTTTTAAACTTTTTAATTTTATGCTTTGGTCCTTCTATGCAACTTTGGAAATATTATATGTCAATTATTAGAAGTTGACTAACATTCTCTAAATTATTTTAATTCTCTGATGTGGGTATAAAGGCTACAAAACTCATCAATTTTCTTAAAACTGCATGTACTATTTCATTATTTATGATAAAAGTATTGTTAAGCCTTTTCACGGTAAGGGGGTCATCAATGCACCCCAAGGGAAAATATCGAGTATTATTCCATAATGTCTAATAAATCTTTTAATCATTAGAAAAAATGATCATTATTCTTTGTATTTTAAGTAGAATACATTCTTTCAAAAACATATACAACTACAAAGGGGTGTGTCTAAGACACATTTTCAATATAGTTATCTATGAAAGTACACTTAATATAATTCATAATGTATAATTTGTATAATGCGAGAGGATATTTATAAGAAAATTTATATGTATCCATTTTAGACCAACATGAGCATTGTAATCAACTTGAAAGTCTATACTCTCCATAATATTTTTAATCAATGCAAAATTGATGTCAAATTTATCTAGAAAAATAACTTTGAAAAGTAGTTGTTGAAATATTCTATTACTAGCCATTGGACAATCTTGTTACTAGACGTTTAAGAGATCACGCTTATATTAATACTCAATTTAAAAATACATATGTTGTAACCTTTTGACATAGATTTTATTGTTATTTTCAATTTTGTGTGGTATTGGAATTTTAGTTATTTAGATTAATATAAATAAACTAAATTGCAAGGTTAGTTGGAGTAGCTCAGTTGGTTAGAGTGTGTGGCTGTTAACCACAAGGTTGGAGGTTTAACCCCTCTTTCTTGCATTTTCTTTCATTATTCAAATATTTAAATTTGTGATGACGTCTTTCCATTGGACTTATAAAATAATCTATCTTACTTATAGGAAGTTGATTACAATTAGAAAAATTATATTATTATCAATTTTCTTTTAAGAATTTTCAAGAAAGCCTATTGTAAGTATTTAAATAAATACCGAGTCTACCAATAGCTGCCACAACTACAAAGTGTTTGTCTAGGACTAGTTTTGAATAAAATTATCTAGGCAGGGATATTAGAAATGATTCAGAAACTTCAACTTATTTTTGAAAGATGATATTTGTTAGACGTCTTGTTTGCGTAGCCACTTTGGACCACCATGGAGAGTTTCTTCAACTTGAACTTCAGTTAGGTCCAACGCAATTTTTCATCAATATGAAAGTGATGTTAAATTTAATTTAAATATATATTTAAAAAATAGTCGTTGAAATATCATTTTACTAGTCATTGGAAAGATCTTGTTGCTAGTTTCTGAAAAGATCATATTTTCGTCCATAATAGTAGGTTCAAAGATACATTTATAAACTTTTTAACATAAATTTTTATGTTATTTTCAAGTCTATGATACATGGAAACTTAAGACATTTAAATTAAAATAAATAATTCATAGTATAATGGTAACTTAAAAATCATAGCTGGTTTGCATGTGTGGCATTTGATCACAGTAACCACAAAGTCAGAGGTTCAATATGTCCTTTTAGTGTTTTCAATCATTTTTAAACTTTTTAATTTTATGCTTTGGTCCTTCTATGCAACTTTGGAAATATTATATGTCAATTATTAGAAGTTGACTAACATTCTCTAAATTATTTTAATTCTCTGATGTGGGTATAAAGGCTACAAAACTCATCAATTTTCTTAAAACTGCATGTACTATTTCATTATTTATGATAAAAGTATTGTTAATCCTTTTTCACGGTAAGGGGGTCATCAATGCACCCCAAGGGAAAATATCGAGTATTATTCCATAATGTCTAATAAATCTTCTAATCATTAGAAAAAAAGATCATTATTCTTTGTATTTTAAGTAGAATACATTCTTTCAAAAACATATACAACTACAAAGGGGTGTGTCTAAGACACATTTTCAATATAGTTATCTATGAAAGTACACTTAATATAATTCATAAAGTATAATTTGTATAATGCGAGAGGATATTTATAAGAAAATTTGTATGTATCAATTTTAGACCAACATGAACATTGTAATCAACTTGAAAGTCTATACTCTCCATAATATTTTTAATCAATGCAAAATTGATGTCAAATTTATCTAGAAAAATAACTTTGAAAACTAGTTGTTGAAATATTCTATTACTAGCCATTGGACAATCTTGTTACTAGACGTTTAAGAGATCACGCTTATATTAATACTCAATTTAAAAATACATATGTTGTAACCTTTTGACATAGATTTGATTGTTATTTTCAATTTTGTGTGGTATTGGAATTTTAGTTATTTAGATTAATATAAATAAACTAAATTGCAAGGTTAGCTGGAGTAGCTCAGTTGGGTAGAGCGTGTGGTTGTTAACCATAAGGTCGGAGGTTTAACCCCTCCTTCTTGCGTTTTCTTTCATTATTCAAATATTTAAATTTGTGATGATGTCTTTCCATTGGACTTATAAAATAATCTATCTTAGTTATAGTAGTTGATTACAATTAGAAAAATTATATTATTATCAATTTTCTTTTAAGAATTTTAAAGAAAGCCTATTGTAAGTATTTAAATAAATACCGAGTCTACCAATAGCTGCCACAACTACAAAGTGTTTGTCTAGGACTAGTTTTGAATAAAATTATCTAGGCAGGGATATTAGAAATGATTCAGAAACTTCAACTTATTTTTGAAAGATGATATTTGTTAGACGTCTTGTTTGCGTAGCCACTTTGGACCACCATGGAGAGTTTCTTCAACTTGAACTTCAATTAGGTCCAACGCAATTTTTCATCAATATGAAAGTGATGTTAAATTTAATTTAAATATATCTTTAAAAAATAGTCGTTGAAATATCATTTTACTAGTCATTGGAAAGATCTTGTTGCTAGTTTCTGAAAAGATCATATTTTCGTCCATAATAGTAGGTTCAAAGATACATTTATAAACTTTTTAACATAAATTTTTATGTTATTTTCAAGTCTATGAGACATGGAAACTTGAGACATTTAAATTAAAATAAATAATTCATAGTATAATGGTAACTTAAAAATCATAGCTGGTTTGCATGTGTGGCATTTGATCACAGTAACCACAAAGTCGGAGGTTCAATATGTCCTTTTAGTGTTTTCAATCATTTTTAAACTTTTTAATTTTATGCTTCGGTCCTTCTATGCAACTTTGGAAATATTATATGTCAATTATTAGAAGTTGACTAACATTCTCTAAATTATTTTAATTCTCTGATGTGGGTATAAAGGCTACAAAAATCATCAATTTTCTTAATACTGCATGTACTATTTCATTATTTATGATAAAAGTATTGTTAAGCCTTTTCACGGTAAGGGGGTCATCAATGCACCCCAAGGGAAAATATCGAGTATTATTCCATAATGTCTAATAAATCTTCTAATCATTAGAAAAAAAGATCATTATTCTTTGTATTTTAAGTAGAATACATTCTTTCAAAAACATACACAACTACAAAGGGGTGTGTCTAAGACATATTTTCAATATAGTTATCTATTAAAGTACACTTAATATAATTCATAATGTATAATTTGTATAGTGCGAGAGGATATTTCTAAGAAAATTTGTTTGTATCCATTTTAGACCAACATGGGCATTGAAATCAACTTGAAAGTCAATACTCTCCATAATATTTTTAATCAATGCAAAATTGATGTCAAATTTATCTAGAAAAATAACTTTGAAAAGTAGTTGTTGAAATATTCTATTACTACCCATTGGACAATCTTGTTACTAGACGTTTAAGAGATCACGCTTATATTAATACTCAATTTAAAAATACATATGTTGTAACCTTTTGACATAGATTTGATTGTTATTTTCAATTTTGTGTGGTATTGGAATTTTAGTTATTTAGATTAATATAAATAAACTAAATTGCAAGGTTTGCTGGAGTAGCTCAGTTGGTTAGAGCGTGTGGCTGTTAACCACAAGGTTGGAGGTTCAACCCCTCCTTCTTGCGTTTTCTTTCATTATTCAAATATTTAAATTTGTGATGACGTCTTTCCATTGGACTTATAAAATAATCTATCTTAGTTATAGTAGTTGATTACAATTAGAAAAATTATATTATTATCAATTTTCTTTTAAGAATTTTCAAGAAAGCCTATTGTAAGTATTTAAATAAATACCGAGTCTACCAATAGCTGCCACAACTACAAAGTGTTTGTCTAGGACTAGTTTTGAATAAAATTATCTAGGCAGGGATATTAGAAATGATTCAGAAACTTCAACTTATTTTTGAAAGATGATATTTGTTAGACGTCTTGTTTGCGTAGCCACTTTGGACCACCATGGAGAGTTTCTTCAACTTGAACTTCAGTTAGGTCCAACGCAATTTTTCATCAATATGAAAGTGATGTTAAATTTAATTTAAATATATATTTAAAAAATAGTCGTTGAAATATCATTTTACTAGTCATTGGAAAGATCTTGTTGCTAGTTTCTGAAAAGATCATATTTTCGTCCATAATAGTAGGTTCAAAGATACATTTATAAACTTTTTAACATAAATTTTTATGTTATTTTCAAGTCTATGATACATGGAAACTTGAGACATTTAAATTAAAATAAATAATTCATAGTATAATGGTAACTTAAAAATCATAGCTGGTTTGCATGTGTGGCATTTGATCACAGTAACCACAAAGTCAGAGGTTCAATATGTCCTTTTAGTGTTTTCAATCATTTTTAAACTTTTTAATTTTATGCTTTGGTCCTTCTATGCAACTTTGGAAATATTATATGTCAATTATTAGAAGTTGACTAACATTCTCTAAATTATTTTAATTCTCTGATGTGGGTATAAAGGCTACAAAACTCATCAATTTTCTTAAAACTGCATGTACTATTTCATTATTTATGATAAAAGTATTGTTAAGCCTTTTCACGGTAAGGGGGTCATCAATGCACCCCAAGGGAAAATATCGAGTATTATTCCATAATGTCTAATAAATCTTTTAATCATTAGAAAAAAAGATAATTATTCTTTGTATTTTAAGTAGAATACATTCTTTCAAAAACATATACAACTACAAAGGGGTGTGTCTAAGACACATTTTCAATATAGTTATCTATGAAAGTACACTTAATATAATTCATAATGTATAATTTGTATAATGCGAGAGGATATTTATAAGAAAATTTATATGTATCCATTTTAGACCAACATGAGCATTGTAATCAACTTGAAAGTCTATACTCTCCATAATATTTTTAATCAATGCAAAATTGATGTCAAATTTATCTAGAAAAATAACTTTGAAAAGTAGTTGTTGAAATATTCTATTACTAGCCATTGGACAATCTTGTTACTAGACGTTTAAGAGATCACGCTTATATTAATACTCAATTTAAAAATACATATGTTGTAACCTTTTGACATAGATTTTATTGTTATTTTCAATTTTGTGTGGTATTGGAATTTTAGTTATTTAGATTAATATAAATAAACTAAATTGCAAGGTTAGTTGGAGTAGCTCAGTTGGTTAGAGTGTGTGGCTGTTAACCACAAGGTTGGAGGTTTAACCCCTCTTTCTTGCATTTTCTTTCATTATTCAAATATTTAAATTTGTGATGACGTCTTTCCATTGGACTTATAAAATAATCTATCTTACTTATAGGAAGTTGATTACAATTAGAAAAATTATATTATTATCAATTTTCTTTTAAGAATTTTCAAGAAAGCCTATTGTAAGTATTTAAATAAATACCGAGTCTACCAATAGCTGCCACAACTACAAAGTGTTTGTCTAGGACTAGTTTTGAATAAAATTATCTAGGCAGGGATATTAGAAATGATTCAGAAACTTCAACTTATTTTTGAAAGATGATATTTGTTAGACGTCTTGTTTGCGTAGCCACTTTGGACCACCATGGAGAGTTTCTTCAACTTGAACTTCAGTTAGGTCCAACGCAATTTTTCATCAATATGAAAGTGATGTTAAATTTAATTTAAATATATCTTTAAAAAATAGTCGTTGAAATATCATTTTACTAGTCATTGGAAAGATCTTGTTGCTAGTTTCTAAAAACATCATATTTTCGTCCATAATAGTAGGTTCAAAGATACATTTATAAACTTTTTAACATAAATTTTTATGTTATTTTCAAGTCTATGAGACATGGAAACTTGAGACATTTAAATTAAAATAAATAATTCATAGTATAATGGTAACTTAAAAATCATAGCTGGTTTGCATGTGTGGCATTTGATCACAGTAACCACAAAGTCAGAGGTTCAATATATCCTTTTAGTGTTTTCAATCATTTTTAAACTTTTTAATTTTATGCTTTGGTCCTTCTATGCAACTTTGGAAATACTATATGTCAATTATTAGAAGTTGACTAACATTCTCTAAATTATTTTAATTCTCTGATGTGGGTTTAAAGGCTACAAAAATCATCAATTTTCTTAAAACTGGATGTACTATTTCAATATTTATGATAAAAGTATTGTTAAGCCTTTTCACGGTAAGGGGATCATCAATGCACCCCAAGGGAAAATATCGAGTATTATTCCATAATGTCTAATAAATCTTCTAATCATTAGAAAAAAAGATCATTATTCTTTGTATTTTAAGTAGAATACATTCTTTCAAAAACATATACAACTACAAAGGGGTGTGTCTAAGACACATTTTCAATATAGTTATCTATGAAAGTACACTTAATATAATTCATAATGTATAATTTGTATAATGCGAGAGGATATTTATAAGAAAATTTGTATGTATCCATTTTAGACCAACATGAGCGTTGTAATCAACTTGAAAGTCTATACTCTCCATAATATTTTTAATCAATGCAAAATTGATGTCAAATTTATCTAGAAAAATAACTTTGAAAAGTAGTTGTTGAAATATTCTATTACTAGCCATTGGACAATCTTGTTACTAGACGTTTAAGAGATCACACTTATATTAAAACTCAATTTAAAAATACATATGTTGTAACCTTTTGACATAGATTTGATTGTTATTTTCAATTTTGTGTGGTATTGGAATTTTAGTTATTTAGATTAATATAAATAAACTAAATTGCAAGGTTAGCTGGAATAGCTCAGTTGGTTAGAGCGTGTGGCTGTTAACCTTAAGGTCGGAGGTTCAACCCCTCCTTCTTTCATTTTCTTTCATTATTCAAATATTTAAATTCGTGATGACGTCTTTCCATTGGACTTATTGATTACAATTAGAAAAATTATATGGTTCAACCCCTCCTTCTTGCGTTTTCTTTCATTATTCAAATATTTAAAGTATTTCCATTGTACTTATTGATTACAATTACAAAAATTATATTATTATCAATTTTCTTTTAAGAATTTTCAAGAAAGCCTATTGTAAATATTTAAATAAATACCGAGTCTACCAATAGCTGCCACAACTACAAAGTGTTTGTCTAGGACTAGTTTTGAATAAAATTATATAGGCATGGATATTAGAAATGATTCAGAAACTTCAACTTATTTTTGAAAGATGATATTTGTTAAACGTCTTGTTTGCGTAGCCACTTTGGACCACCATGGAGAGTTTCTTCAACTTGAACTTCAGTTAGGTCCAACGCAATTTTTCATCAATATGAAAGTGATTTTAAATTTAATTTAAATATATCTTTAAAAAATAGTCGTTGAAATATCATTTTACTAGTCATTGGAAAGATCTTGTTGCTAGTTTCTGAAAAGATCATATTTTCGTCCATAATAGTAGGTTCAAAGATACATTTATAAACTTTTTAACATAAATTTTTATGTTATTTTCAAGTCTATGAGACATGGAAACTTGAGACATTTAAATTAAAATAAATAATTCATAGTATAATGGTAACTTAAAAATCATAGCTGGTTTACATGTGTGGCATTTGATCACAGTAACCACAAAGTCGGAGGTTCAATATGTCCTTTTAGTGTTTTCAATCGTTTTTAAACTTTTTAATTTTATGCTTTGGTCCTTCTATGCAACTTTGGAAATATTATAGTTCAATTATTAGAAGTTGACTAACATTCTCTAAATTATTTTAATTCTCTGATGTGGGTATAAAGGCTACAAAAATCATCAATTTTCTTAAAACTGCATGTACTATTTCATTATTTATGATAAAAGTATTGTTAAGCCTTTTCACGGTAAGGGGGTCATCAATGCACCCCAAGGGAAAATATCGAGTATTATTCCATAATGTCTAATAAATCTTCTAATCATTAGAAAAAAAGATCATTATTCTTTGTATTTTAAGTAGAATACATTCTTTCAAAAACATATACAACTACAAAGGGGTGTGTCTAAGACACATTTTCAATATAGTTATCTATGAAAGTACACTTAATATAATTCATAATGTATAATTTGTATAATGCGAGAGGATGTTTATAAGAAAATTTGTATGTATCCATTTTAGACCAACATGAGCATTGTAATCAACTTGAAAGTCTATACTCTCCATAATATTTTCAATCAATGCAAAATTGATGTCAAATTTATCTAGAAAAATAACTTTGAAAAGTAGTTGTTGAAATATTCTATTACTAGCCATTGGACAATCTTGTTACTAGACGTTTAAGAGATCACGCTTATATTAATACTCAATTTAAAAATACATATGTTGTACCCTTTTGACATAGATTTGATTTTTATTTTCAATTTTGTGTGGTATTGGAATTTTAGTTATTTAGATTAATATAAATAAACTAAATTCCAAGGTTACCTGGAGTAGCTCAGTTGGTTTGAGCGTGTGGCTGTTAACCACAAGGTCGGAGGTTCAACCCCTCCTTCTAGCGTTTTCTTTCATTATTCAAATTAGAAAGCCTATTATTATCAATTAGAAAAATTATATTATTATCAATTTTCTTTTAAGAATTTTCAAGAAAGCCTATTGTAAGTATTTAAATAAATACCGAGTCTACCAATAGCTGCCACAACTACAAAGTGTTTGTCTAGGACTAGTTTTGAATAAAATTATCTAGGTAGGGATATTAGAAATGATTCAGAAACTTCAACTTATTTTTGAAAGATGATATTTGTTAGACGTCTTGTTTTCGTAGCCACTTTGGACCACCATGGAGAGTTTCTTCAACTTGAACTTCAGTTAGGTCCAACGCAAATTTTCATCAATATGAAAGTGATGTTAAATTTAATTTAAATATATCTTTAAAAAATAGTCGTTGAAATATCATTTTACTAGTCATTGGAAAGATCTTGTTGCTAGTTTCTGAAAAGATCATATTTTCGTCCATAATAGTAGGTTCAAAGATACATTTATAAACTTTTTAACATAAATTTTTATGTTATTTTCAAGTCTATGAGACATGGAAACTTGAGACATTTAAATTAAAATAAATAATTCATAGTATAATGGTAACTTAAAAATCATAGCTGGTTTGCATGTGTGGCATTTGATCACAGTAACCACAAAGTCGGAGGTTCAATATGTCCTTTTAGTGTTTTCAATCGTTTTTAAACTTTTTAATTTTATGCTTTGGTCCTTCTATGCAACTTTGGAAATATTATATGTCAATTATTAGAAGTTGACTAACATTCTCTAAATTATTTTAATTCTCTGATGTGGGTATAAAGGCTACAAAAATCATCAATTTTCTTAAAACTGCATGTACTATTTCATTATTTATGATAAAAGTATTGTTATGCCTTTTCACGGTAAGGGGGTCATCAATGCACCCCAAGGGAAAATATCGAGTATTATTCCATAATGTCTAATAAATCCTCTAATCATTAGAAAAAAAGATCATTATTCTTTGTATTTTAAGTAGAATACATTCTTTCAAAAACATATACAACTACAAAGGGGTGTGTCTAAGACACATTTTCAATATAGTTATCTATGAAAGTACACTTAATTTAATTCATAATGTATAATTTGTATAATGCGAGAGGATGTTTATAAGAAAATTTGTATGTATCCATTTTAGACCAACATGAGCATTGTAATCAACTTGAAAGTCTATACTCTCCATAATATTTTCAGTCAATGCAAAATTGATGTCAAATTTATCTAGAAAAATAACTTTGAAAAGTAGTTGTTGAAATATTCTATTACTAGCCATTGGACAATCTTGTTACTAGACGTTTAAGAGATCACGCTTATATTAATACTCAATTTAAAAATACATATGTTGTAACCTTTTGACATAGATTTGATTGTTATTTTCAATTTTGTGTGGTATTGGAATTTTAGTTATTTAGATTAATATAAATAAACTAAATTGCAAGGTTAGCTGGAGTAGCTCAGTTGGTTAGAGTGTGTGGCTGTTAACCACAAGGTCGGAGGTTCAACCCCTCCTTCTAGCGTTTTCTTTCATTATTCAAATATTTAAATTTGTGATGACGTCTTTCCATTGGACTTATAAAATAATCTATCTTAGTTATAGGAAGTTGATTACAATTAGAAAAATTATATTATTATCAATTTTCTTTTAAGAATTTTCAAGAAAGCCTATTGTAAGTATTTAAATAAATACCGAGTCTACCAATAGCTGCCACAACTACAAAGTGTTTGTCTAGGACTAGTTTTGAATAAAATTACCTAGGCAGGGATATTAGAAATGATTCAGAAACTTTAACTTATTTTTGAAAGATGATATTTGTTAGACGTCTTGTTTGCGTAGCCACTTTGGACCACCAGTGAGAGTTTCTTCAACTTGAACTTCAGTTAGGTCCAACGCAAATTTTCATCAATATGAAAGTGATGTTAAATTTAATTTAAATATATCTTTAAAAAATAGTCGTTGAAATATCATTTTACTAGTCATTGGAAAGATCTTGTTGCTAGTTTCTGAAAAGATCATATTTTCGTCCATAATAGTAGGTTCAAAGTTACATTTATAAACTTTTTAACATAAATTTTTATGTTATTTTCAAGTCTATGAGACATGGAAACTTGAGACATTTAAATTAAAATAAATAATTCATAGTATAATGGTAACTTAAAAATCATAGCTGGTTTGCATGTGTGGCATTTGATCACAGTAACCACAAAGTCGGAGGTTCAATATGTCCTTTTAGTGTTTTCAATCGTTTTTAAACTTTTTAATTTTATGCTTTGGTCCTTCTATGCAACTTTGGAAATATTATATGTCAATTATTAGAAGTTGACTAACATTCTCTAAATTATTTTAATTCTCTGATGTGGGTATAAAGGCTACAAAAATCATCAATTTTCTTAAAACTGCATGTACTATTTCATTATTTATGATAAAAGTATTGTTATGCCTTTTCACGGTAAGGGGGTCATCAATGCACCCCAAGGGAAAATATCGAGTATTATTCCATAATGTCTAATAAATCTTCTAATCATTAGAAAAAAAGATCATTATTCTTTGTATTTTAAGTAGAATACATTCTTTCAAAAACATATACAACTACAAAGGGGTGTGTCTAAGACACATTTTCAATATAGTTATCTATGAAAGTACACTTAATATAATTCATAATGTATAATTTGTATAATGCGATAGGATGTTTATAAGATAATTTGTATATATCCATTTTAGACCAACATGAGCATTGTAATCAACTTGAAAGTCTATACTCTCCATAATATTTTCAATCAATGCAAAATTGATGTCAAATTTATCTAGAAAAATAACTTTGAAAAGGAGTTGTTGAAATATTCTATTACTAGCCATTGGACAATCTTGTTACTAGACGTTTAAGAGATCACGCTTATATTAATACTCAATTTAAAAATACATATGTTGTAACCTTTTGACATAGATTTGATTGTTATTTTCAATTTTTTGTGGTATTGGAATTTTAGTTATATAGATTAATATAAATAAACTAAATTGCAAGGTTAGCTGGAGTAGCTCAGTTGGTTAAAGCGGGTGGCTGTTAACCATAAGGTCGGAGGTTCAACCTCTCCTTCTAGCGTTTTCTTTCATTATTTAAATTTGTGATGACGTCTTTCCATTGGACTTATAAAATAATCTATCTTAGTTATAGGAAGTTGATTTCAATTAGAAAAATTATATTATTATCAATTTTCTTCTAAGAATTTTCAAGAAAGCCTATTGTAAGTATTTAAATAAATACCGAGTCTACCAATAGCTGCCACAACTACAAAGTGTTTGTCTAGGACTAGTTTTGAATAAAATTATCTAGGCAGGGATATTAGAAATGATTCAGAAACTTCAACTTATTTTTGAAAGATGATATTTGTTAGACGTCTTGTTTGCGTAGCCACTTTGGACCACCATAGAGAGTTTCTTCAACTTGAACTTTAGTTAGGTCCAACGCAAATTTTCATCAATATGAAAGTGATGTTAAATTTAATTTAAATATATCTTTAAAAAATAGTCGTTGAAATATCATTTTACTAGTCATTGGAAAGATCTTGTTGCTAGTTTCTGAAAAGATCATATTTTCGTCCATTATAGTAGGTTCAAAGTTACATTTATAAACTTTTTAACATAAATTTTTATGTTATTTTCAAGTCTATGAGACATGGAAACTTGAGACATTTAAATTAAAATAAATAATTCATAGTATAATGGTAACTTAAAAATCATAGCTGGTTTGCATGTGTGGCATTTGATCACAGTAACCACAAAGTCGGAGGTTCAATATGTCCTTTTAGTGTTTTCAATTGTTTTTAAACTTTTTAATTTTATGCTTTGGTCCTTCTATACAACTTTGGAAATATTATATGTCAATTATTAGAAGTTGACTAACATTCTCTAAATTATTTTAATTCTCTGATGTGGGTATAAAGGCTACAAAAATCATCAATTTTCTTAAAACTGCATGTTCTATTTCATTATTTATGATAAAAGTATTGTTAAGCCTTTTCACGGTAAGGGGGTCATCAATGCACCCCAAGGGAAAATATCGAGTATTATAACATAATGTCTAATAAATCTTCTAATCATTAGAAACAAAGATCATTATTCTTTGTATTTTAAGTAGAATACATTCTTTCAAAAACATATACAACTACAAAGGGGTGTGTCTAAGACACATTTTCAATATAGTTATCTATGAAAGTACACTTAATATAATTCATAATGTATAATTTGTATAATGCGATAGGATGTTTATAAGATAATTTGTATATATCCATTTTAGACCAACATGAGCATTGTAATCAACTTGAAAGTCTATACTCTCCATAATATTTTCAATCAATGCAAAATTGATGTCAAATTTATCTAGAAAAATAACTTTGAAAAGTAGTTGTTGAAATATTCTATTACTAGCCATTGGACAATCTTGTTACTAGACGTTTAAGAGATCACGCTTATATTAATACTCAATTTAAAAATACATATGTTGTAACCTTTTGACATAGATTTGATTGTTATTTTCAATTTTGTGTGGTATTGGAATTTTAGTTATTTAGATTAATATAAATAAACTAAATTGCAAGGTTAGCTGGAGTAGCTCAGTTGGTTAAAGCGTGTGGCTGTTAACCACAAGGTTGGAGGTTCAACCCCTCCTTCTAGCGTTTTCTTTCATTATTTAAATTTGTGATGACGTCTTTCCATTGGACTTATAAAATAATCTATCTTAGTTATAGGAAGTTGATTACAATTAGAAAAATTATATTATTATCAATTTTCTTCTAAGAATTTTCAAGAAAGCCTATTGTAAGTATTTAAATAAATACCGAGTCTACCAATAGCTGCCACAACTACAAAGTGTTTGTCTAGGACTAGTTTTGAATAAAATTATCTAGGCAGGGATATTAGAAATGATTCAGAAACTTTAACTTATTTTTGAAAGATGATATTTGTTAGACGTCTTGTTTGCGTAGCCACTTTGGACCACCATAGAGAGTTTCTTCAACTTGAACTTCAGTTAGGTCCAACGCAATTTTTCATCAATATGAAAGTGATGTTAAATTTAATTTAAATATATCTTTAAAAAATAGTCGTTGAAATATCATTTTACTAGTCATTGGAAAGATCTTGTTGCTAGTTTCTGAAAAGATCATATTTTCGTCCATTATAGTAGGTTCAAAGTTACATTTATAAACTTTTTAACATAAATTTTTATGTTATTTTCAAGTCTATGAGACATGGAAACTTGAGACATTTAAATTAAAATAAATAATTCATAGTATAATGGTAACTTAAAAATCATAGCTGGTTTACATGTGTGGCATTTGATCACAGTAATCACAAAGTCGGAGGTTCAATATGTCCTTTTAGTGTTTTCAATTGTTTTTAAACTTTTTAATTTTATGCTTTGGTCCTTCTATACAACTTTGGAAATATTATATGTCAATTATTAGAAGTTGACTAACATTCTCTAAATTATTTTAATTCTCTGATGTGGGTATAAAGGCTACAAAAATCATCAATTTTCTTAAAACTGCATGTACTATTTCATTATTTATGATAAAAGTATTGTTAAGCCTTTTCACGGTAAGGGGGTCATCAATGCACCCCAAGGGAAAATATCGAGTATTATTCCATAATGTCTAATAAATCTTCTAATCATTAGAAACAAAGATCATTATTCTTTGTATTTTAAGTAGAATACATTCTTTCAAAAACATATACAACTACAAAGGGGTGTGTCTAAGACACATTTTCAATATAGTTATCTATGAAAGTACACTTAATATAATTAATAATGTATAATTTATATAATGCGAGAGGATGTTTATAAGAAAATTTGTATGTATCCATTTTAGACCAACATGAGCATTGTAATCAACTTGAAAGTCTATACTCTCCATAATATTTTCAATCAATGCAAAATTGATGTCAAATTTATCTAGAAAAATAACTTTGAAAAGTAGTTGTTGAAATATTCTATTACTAGCCATTGGACAATCTTGTTACTAGACGTTTAAGAGATCACGCTTATATTAATACTCAATTTAAAAATACATATGTTGTAACCTTTTGACATAGATTTGATTGTTATTTTCAATTTTGTGTGGTATTGGAATTTTAGTTATTTAGATTAATATAAATAAACTAAATTGAAAGGTTAGCTGGAGTAGCTCAGTTGGTTAGAGCGTGTGGCTGTTAACCACAAGGTCGGCGGTTCGACCCCTACTTCTAGCGTTTTCTTTCATTATTCAAATATTTAAATTTGTGATGACGTCTTTCCATTGGATTTATAAAATAATATATCTTAGTTATAGGAAGTTTATTACAATTAGTAAAATTATATTATTATCAATTTTCTTCTAAGAATTTTCAAGAAAGCCTATTGTAAGTATTAAAATAAATACCGAGTCTACCAATAGCTGCCACAACTACAAAGTGTTTGTCTAGGACTAGTTTTGAATAAAATTATCTAGGCAGGGATATTAGAAATGATTCAGAAACTTCAACTTATTTTTGAAAGATGATATTTTTTAGACGTCTTGTTTGCGTAGCCACTTTGGACCACCATGGAGAGTTTCTTCAACTTGAACTTCAGTTAGGTCCAACGCAAATTTTCATCAATATGAAAGTGATGTTAAATTTAATTTAAATATATCTTTAAAAAACAGTCGTTGAAATATCACTTTACTAGTCATTGGAAAGATCTTGTTGCTAGTTTCTGAAAAGATCATATTTTTGTCCATTATAGTAGGTTCAAAGTTACATTTATAAACTTTTTAACATAAATTTTTATGTTATTTTCAAGTCTATGAGACATGGAAACTTGAGACATTTAAATTAAAATAAATAATTCATAGTATAATGGTAACTTAAAAATCATAGCTGGTTTACATGTGTGGCATTTGATCACAGTAACCACAAAGTCGGAGGTTCAATATGTCCTTTTAGTGTTTTCAATGGTTTTTAAACTTTTTAATTTTATGCTTTGGTCCTTCTATACAACTTTGGAAATATTATATGTCAATTATTAGAAGTTGACTAACATTCTCTAAATTATTTTAATTCTCTGATGTGGGTATAAAGGCTACAAAAATCATCAATTTTCTTAAAACTGCATGTACTATTTCATTATTTATGATAAAAGTATTGTTAAGCCTTTTCACGGTAAGGGGGTCATCAATGCACCCCAAGGGAAAATATCGAGTATTATTCCATAATGTCTAATAAATCTTCTAATCATTAGAAACAAAGATCATTATTCTTTGTATTTTAAGTAGAATACATTCTTTCAAAAACATATACAACTACAAAGGGGTGTGTCTAAGACACATTTTCAATATAGTTATCTATGAAAGTACACTTAATATAATTCATAATGTATAATTTGTATAATGCGAGAGGATGTTTATAAGAAAATTTGTATGTATCCATTTTAGACCAACATGACCATTGTAATCAACTTGAAAGTCTATACTCTCCATAATATTTTCAATCAATGCAAAATTGATGTCAAATTTATCTAGAAAAATAACTTTGAAAAGTAGTTGTTGAAATATTCTATTACTAGCCATTGGACAATCTTGTTACTAGACGTTTAAGAGATCACGCTTATATTAATACTCAATTTAAAAATACATATGTTGTAACCTTTTGACATAGATTTGATTGTTATTTTCAATTTTGTGTGGTATTGGAATTTTAGTTATTTAGATTAATATAAATAAACTAAATTGAAAGGTTAGCTGGAGTAGCTCAGTTGGTTAGAGCGTGTGGCTGTTAACCACAAGGTCGGAGGTTCGACCCCTCCTTCTAGCGTTTTCTTTCATTATTCAAATATTTAAATTTGTGATGACGTCTTTCCATTGGATTTATAAAATAATCTATCTTAGTTATAGGAAGTTTATTACAATTAGTAAAATTATATTATTATCAATTTTCTTCTAAGAATTTTCAAGAAAGCCTATTGTAAGTATTTAAATAAATACCTAGTCTACCAATAGCTGCCACAACTACAAAGTGTTTGTCTAGGACTAGTTTTGAATAAAATTATCTAGGCAGGGATATTAGAAATGATTCAGAAACTTCAACTTATTTTAGAAAGATGATATTTGTTAGACGTCTTGTTTGCGTAGCCACTTTGGACCACCATGGAGAGTTTCTTCAACTTGAACTTCAGTTAGGTCCAACGCAAATTTTCATCAATATGAAAGTGATGTTAAATTTAATTTAAATATATCTTTAAAAAACAGTCGTTGAAATATCACTTTACTAGTCATTGGAAAGATCTTGTTGCTAGTTTCTGAAAAGATCATATTTTCGTCCATAATAGTAGGTTCAAAGATACATTTATAAACTTTTTAACATAAATTTTTATGTTATTTTCAAGTCTATGAGACATGGAATCTTGAGACATTTAAATTAAAATAAATAATTCATAGTATAATGGTAACTTAAAAATCATAGCTGGTTTGCATGTGTGGCATTTGATCACAGTAACCACAAAGTCGGAGGTTCAATATGTCCTTTTAGTATTTTCAATCGTTTTTAAACTTTTTAATTTTATGCTTTGGTCCTTCTATGCAACTTTGGAAATATTATATGTCAATTATTAGAAGTTGACTAACATTCTCTAAATTATTTTAATTCTCTGATGTGGGTATAAAGGCTACAAAAATCATCAATTTTCTTAAAACTGAATGTACTATTTCACTATTTATGATAAAAGTATTGTTAAGCCTTTTCACGGTAAGGGGGTCATCAATGCACCCCAAGGGAAAATATCGAGTATTATTCCATAATGTCTAATAAATCTTCTAATCATTAGAAAAAAAGATAATTATTCTTTGTATTTTAAGTAGAATACATTCTTTCAAAAACATATACAACTACAAAGGGGTGTGTCTAAGACACATTTTCAATATAGTTATCTATGAAAGTACACTTAATATAATTCATAATGTATAATTTGTATAATGCGAGAGGATGTTTATAAGAAAATTTGTATGTATCCATTTTAGACCAACATGACCATTGTAATCAACTTGAAAGTCTATACTCTCCATAATATTTTTAATCAATGCAAAATTGATGTCAAATTTATCTAGAAAAATAACTTTGAAAAGTAGTTGTTGAAATATTCTATTACTAGCCATTGGACAATCTTGTTACTAGACGTTTAAGAGATCACGCTTATATTAATACTCAATTTAAAAATACATATGTTGTAACCTTTTGACATAGATTTGATTGTTATTTTCAATTTTGTGTGGTATTGGAATTTTAGTTATTTAGATTAATATAAATAAACTAAATTGCAAGGTTAGCTGGAGTAGCTCAGTTGGTTAGAGCGTGTGGCTGTTAACCACAAGATCGGAGGTTCAACCCCTCCTTCTAGCGTTTTCTTTCATTATTCAAATATTTAAATTTGTGATGACGTCTTTCCATTGGACTTATAAAATAATCTATCTTAGTTATAGGAAGTTGATTTCAATTAGAAAAATTATATTATTATCAATTTTCTTTTAAGAATTTTCAAGAAAGCCTATTGTAAGTATTTAAATAAGTACCGAGTCTACCAATAGCTGCCACAACTACAAAGTGTTTGTCTAGGACTAGTTTTGAATAAAATTATCTAGGCAGGGATATTAGAAATGATTCAGAAACTTCAACTTATTTTAGAAAGATGATATTTGTTAGACGTCTTGTTTGCGTAGCCACTTTGGACCACCATGGAGAGTTTCTTCAACTTGAACTTCAGTTAGGTCCAACGCAAATTTTCATCAATATGAAAGTGATGTTAAATTTAATTTAAATATATCTTTAAAAAACAGTCGTTGAAATATCATTTTACTAGTCATTGGAAAGATCTTGTTGCTAGTTTCTGAAAAGATCATATTTTCGTCCATAATAGTAGGTTCAAAGATACATTTATAAACTTTTTAACATAAATTTTTATGTTATTTTCAAGTCTATGAGACATGGAAACTTGAGACATTTAAATTAAAATAAATAATTCATAGTATAATGGTAACTTAAAAATCATAGCTGGTTTGCATGTGTGGCATTTGATCACAGTAACCACAAAGTCGTAGGTTCAATATGTCCTTTTAGTATTTTCAATCGTTTTTAAACTTTTTAATTTTATGCTTTGGTCCTTCTATGCAACTTTGGAAATATTATATGTCAATTATTAGAAGTTGACTAACATTCTCTAAATTATTTTAATTCTCTGATGTGGGTATAAAGGCTACAAAAATCATCAATTTTCTTAAAACTGAATGTACTATTTCACTATTTATGATAAAAGTATTGTTAAGCCTTTTCACGGTAAGGGGGTCATCAATGCACCCCAAGGGAAAATATCGAGTATTATTCCATAATGTCTAATAAATCTTCTAATCATTAGAAAAAAAGATAATTATTCTTTGTATTTTAAGTAGAATACATTCTTTCAAAAACATATACAACTACAAAGGGGTGTGTCTAAGACACATTTTCAATATAGTTATCTATGAAAGTACACTTAATATAATTCATAATGTATAATTTGTATAATGCGAGAGGATGTTTATAAGAAAATTTGTATGTATCCATTTTAGACCAACATGACCATTGTAATCAACTTGAAAGTCTATACTCTCCATAATATTTTTAATCAATGCAAAATTGATGTCAAATTTATCTAGAAAAATAACTTTGAAAAGTAGTTGTTGAAATATTCTATTACTAGCCATTGGACAATCTTGTTACTAGACACTTAAGAGATCACGCTTATATTAATACTCAATTTAAAAATACATATGTTGTAACCTTTTGACATAGATTTGATTGTTATTTTCAATTTTGTGTGGTATTGGAATTTTAGTTATTTAGATTAATATAAATAAACTAAATTGCAAGGTTAGCTGGAGTAGCTCAGTTGGTTAGAGCGTGTGGCTGTTAACCACAAGATCGGAGGTTCAACCCCTCCTTCTAGCGTTTTCTTTCATTATTCAAATATTTAAATTTGTGATGACGTCTTTCCATTGGACTTATAAAATAATCTATCTTAGTTATAGGAAGTTGATTTCAATTAGAAAAATTATATTATTATCAATTTTCTTTTAAGAATTTTCAAGAAAGCCTATTGTAAGTATTTAAATAAATACCGAGTCTACCAATAGCTGCCACAACTACAAAGTGTTTGTCTAGGACTAGTTTTGAATAAAATTATCTAGGCAGGGATATTAGAAATGATTCAGAAACTTCAACTTATTTTAGAAAGATGATATTTGTTAGACGTCTTGTTTGCGTAGCCACTTTGGACCACCATGGAGAGTTTCTTCAACTTGAACTTCAGTTAGGTCCAACGCAAATTTTCATCAATATGAAAGTGATGTTAAATTTAATTTAAATATATCTTTAAAAAACAGTCGTTGAAATATCATTTTACTAGTCATTGGAAAGATCTTGTTGCTAGTTTCTGAAAAGATCATATTTTCGTCCATAATAGTAGGTTCAAAGATACATTTATAAACTTTTTAACATAAATTATTATGTGATTTTCAAGTCTATGAGACATGGAAACTTGAGACATTTAAATTAAAATAAATAATTCATAGTATAATGGTAACTTAAAAATCATAGCTGGTTTGCATGTGTGGCATTTGATCACAGTAACCACAAAGTCGGAGGTTCAATATGTCATTTTAGTATTTTCAATCGTTTTTAAACTTTTTAATTTTATGCTTTGGTCCTTCTATGCAACTTTGGAAATATTATATGTCAATTATTAGAAGTTGACTAACATTCTCTAAATTATTTTAATTCTCTGATGTGGGTATAAAGGCTACAAAAATCATCAATTTTCTTAAAACTGAATGTACTATTTCACTATTTATGATAAAAGTATTGTTAAGCCTTTTCACGGTAAGGGGGTCATCAATGCACCCCAAGGGAAAATATCGAGTATTATTCCATAATGTCTAATAAATCTTCTAATCATTAGAAAAAAAGATAATTATTCTTTGTATTTTAAGTAGAATACATTCTTTCAAAAACATATACAACTACAAAGGGGTGTGTCTAAGACACATTTTCAATATAGTTATCTATGAAAGTACACTTAATATAATTCATAATGTATAATTTGTATAATGCGAGAGGATGTTTATAAGAAAATTTGTATGTATCCATTTTAGACCAACATGACCATTGTAATCAACTTGAAAGTCTATACTCTCCATAATATTTTTAATCAATGCAAAATTGATGTCAAATTTATCTAGAAAAATAACTTTGAAAAGTAGTTGTTGAAATATTCTATTACTAGCCATTGGACAATCTTGTTACTAGACGTTTAAGAGATCACGCTTATATTAATACTCAATTTAAAAATACATATGTTGTAACCTTTTGACATAGATTTGATTGTTATTTTCAATTTTGTGTGGTATTGGAATTTTAGTTATTTAGATTAATATAAATAAACTAAATTGCAAGGTTAGCTGGAGTAGCTCAGTTGGTTAGAGCGTGTGGCTGTTAACCACAAGATCGGAGGTTCAACCCCTCCTTCTAGCGTTTTCTTTCATTATTCAAATATTTAAATTTGTGATGACGTCTTTCCATTGGACTTATAAAATAATCTATCTTAGTTATAGGAAGTTGATTTCAATTAGAAAAATTATATTATTATCAATTTTCTTTTAAGAATTTTCAAGAAAGCCTATTGTAAGTATTTAAATAAATACCGAGTCTACCAATAGCTGCCACAACTACAAAGTGTTTGTCTAGGACTAGTTTTGAATAAAATTATCTAGGCAGGGATATTAGAAATGATTCAGAAACTTCAACTTATTTTAGAAAGATGATATTTGTTAGACGTCTTGTTTGCGTAGCCACTTTGGACCACCATGGAGAGTTTCTTCAACTTGAACTTCAGTTAGGTCCAACGCAAATTTTCATCAATATGAAAGTGATGTTAAATTTAATTTAAATATATCTTTAAAAAACAGTCGTTGAAATATCATTTTACTAGTCATTGGAAAGATCTTGTTGCTAGTTTCTGAAAAGATCATATTTTCGTCCATAATAGTAGGTTCAAAGATACATTTATAAACTTTTTAACATAAATTTTTATGTTATTTTCAAGTCTATGAGACATGGAAACTTGAGACATTTAAATTAAAATAAATAATTCATAGTATAATGGTAACTTAAAAATCATAGCTGGTTTGCATGTGTGGCATTTGATCACAGTAACCACAAAGTCGTAGGTTCAATATGTCCTTTTAGTATTTTCAATCGTTTTTAAACTTTTTAATTTTATGCTTTGGTCCTTCTATGCAACTTTGGAAATATTATATGTCAATTATTAGAAGTTGACTAACATTCTCTAAATTATTTTAATTCTCTGATGTGGGTATAAAGGCTACAAAAATCATCAATTTTCTTAAAACTGAATGTACTATTTCACTATTTATGATAAAAGTATTGTTAAGCCTTTTCACGGTAAGGGGGTCATCAATGCACCCCAAGGGAAAATATCGAGTATTATTCCATAATGTCTAATAAATCTTCTAATCATTAGAAAAAAAGATAATTATTCTTTGTATTTTAAGTAGAATACATTCTTTCAAAAACATATACAACTACAAAGGGGTGTGTCTAAGACACATTTTCAATATAGTTATCTATGAAAGTACACTTAATATAATTCATAATGTATAATTTGTATAATGCGAGAGGATGTTTATAAGAAAATTTGTATGTATCCATTTTAGACCAACATGACCATTGTAATCAACTTGAAAGTCTATACTCTCCATAATATTTTTAATCAATGCAAAATTGATGTCAAATTTATCTAGAAAAATAACTTTGAAAAGTAGTTGTTGAAATATTCTATTACTAGCCATTGGACAATCTTGTTACTAGACACTTAAGAGATCACGCTTATATTAATACTCAATTTAAAAATACATATGTTGTAACCTTTTGACATAGATTTGATTGTTATTTTCAATTTTGTGTGGTATTGGAATTTTAGTTATTTAGATTAATATAAATAAATTAAATTGCAAGGTTAGCTGGAGTAGCTCAGTTGGTTAGAGCGTGTGGCTGTTAACCACAATATCGGAGGTTCAACCCCTCCTTCTAGCGTTTTCTTTCATTATTCAAATATTTAAATTTGTGATGACGTCTTTCCATTGGACTTATAAAATAATCTATGTTAGTTATAGGAAGTTGATTTCAATTAGAAAAATTATATTATTATCAATTTTCTTTTAAGAATTTTCAAGAAAGCCTATTGTAAGTATTTAAATAAATACCGAGTCTACCAATAGCTGCCACAACTACAAAGTGTTTGTCTAGGACTAGTTTTGAATAAAATTATCTAGGTAGGGATATTAGAAATGATTCAGAAACTTCAACTTATTTTTGAAAGATGATATTTGTTAGACGTCTTGTTTGCGTAGCCACTTTGGACCACCATGGAGAGTTTCTTCAACTTGAACTTCAGTTAGGTCCAACGCAAATTTTCATCAATATGAAAGTGATGTTAAATTTAATTTAAATATATCTTTAAAAAACAGTCGTTGAAATATCATTTTACTAGTCATTGGAAAGATCTTGTTGCTAGTTTCTGAAAAGATCATATTTTCGTCCATAATAGTAGGTTCAAAGATACATTTATAAACTTTTTAACATAAATTTTTATGTTATTTTCAAGTCTATGAGACATGGAAACTTGAGACATTTAAATTAAAATAAATAATTCATAGTATAATGGTAACTTAAAAATCATAGCTGGTTTGCATGTGTGGCATTTGATCACAGTTACCACAAAGTCGGAGGTTCAATATGTCCTTTTAGTATTTTCAATCGTTTTTAAACTTTTTAATTTTATGCTTTGGTCCTTCTATGCAACTTTGGAAATATTATATGTCAATTATTAGAAGTTGACTAACATTCTCTAAATTATTTTAATTCTCTGATGTGGGTATAAAGGCTACAAAAATCATCAATTTTCTTAAAACTGAATGTACTATTTCACTATTTATGATAAAAGTATTGTTAAGCCTTTTCACGGTAAGGGGGTCATCAATGCACCCCAAGGGAAAATATCGAGTATTATTCCATAATGTCTAATAAATCTTCTAATCATTAGAAAAAAAGATAATTATTCTTTGTATTTTAAGTAGAATACATTCTTTCAAAAACATATACAACTACAAAGGGGTGTGTCTAAGACACATTTTCAATATAGTTATCTATGAAAGTACACTTAATATAATTCATAATGTATAATTTGTATAATGCGAGAGGATGTTTATAAGAAAATTTGTATGTATCCATTTTAGACCAACATGACCATTGTAATCAACTTGAAAGTCTATACTCTCCATAATATTTTTAATCAATGCAAAATTGATGTCAAATTTATCTAGAAAAATAACTTTGAAAAGTAGTTGTTGAAATATTCTATTACTAGCCATTGGACAATCTTGTTACTAGACGTTTAAGAGATCACGCTTATATTAATACTCAATTTAAAAATACATATGTTGTAACCTTTTGACATAGATTTGATTGTTATTTTCAATTTTGTGTGGTATTGGAATTTTAGTTATTTAGATTAATATAAATAAACTAAATTGCAAGGTTAGCTGGAGTAGCTCAGTTGGTTAGAGCGTGTGGCTGTTAACCACAAGATCGGAGGTTCAACCCCTCCTTCTAGCGTTTTCTTTCATTATTCAAATAATTAAATTTGTGATGACGTCTTTCCATTGGACTTATAAAATAATCTATCTTAGTTATAGGAAGTTGATTTCAATTAGAAAAATTATATTATTATCAATTTTCTTTTAAGAATTTTCAAGAAAGCCTATTGTAAGTATTTAAATAAATACCGAGTCTACCAATAGCTGCCACAACTACAAAGTGTTTGTCTAGGACTAGTTTTGAATAAAATTATCTAGGCAGGGATATTAGAAATGATTCAGAAACTTCAACTTATTTTAGAAAGATGATATTTGTTAGACGTCTTGTTTGCGTAGCCACTTTGGACCACCATGGAGAGTTTCTTCAACTTGAACTTCAGTTAGGTCCAACGCAAATTTTCATCAATATGAAAGTGATGTTAAATTTAATTTAAATATATCTTTAAAAAACAGTCGTTGAAATATCATTTTACTATTCAATGGAAAGATCTTGTTGCTAGTTTCTGAAAAGATCATATTTTCGTCCATAATAGTAGGTTCAAAGATACATTTATAAACTTTTTAACATAAATTTTTATGTTATTTTCAAGTCTATGAGACATGGAAACTTGAGACATTTAAATTAAAATAAATAATTCATAGTATAATGGTAACTTAAAAATCATAGCTGGTTTGCATGTGTGGCATTTGATCACAGTAACCACAAAGTCGTAGGTTCAATATGTCCTTTGAGTATTTTCAATCGTTTTTAAACTTTTTAATTTTATGCTTTGGTCCTTCTATGCAACTTTGGAAATATTATATGTCAATTATTAGAAGTTGACTAACATTCTCTAAATTATTTTAATTCTCTGATGTGGGTATAAAGGCTACAAAAATCATCAATTTTCTTAAAACTGAATGTACTATTTCACTATTTATGATAAAAGTATTGTTAAGCCTTTTCACGGTAAGGGGGTCATCAATGCACCCCAAGGGAAAATATCGAGTATTATTCCATAATGTCTAATAAATCTTCTAATCATTAGAAAAAAAGATAATTATTCTTTGTATTTTAAGTAGAATACATTCTTTCAAAAACATATACAACTACAAAGGGGTGTGTCTAAGACACATTTTCAATATAGTTATCTATGAAAGTACACTTAATATAATTCATAATGTATAATTTGTATAATGCGAGAGGATGTTTATAAGAAAATTTGTATGTATCCATTTTAGACCAACATGACCATTGTAATCAACTTGAAAGTCTATACTCTCCATAATATTTTTAATCAATGCAAAATTGATGTCAAATTTATCTAGAAAAATAACTTTGAAAAGTAGTTGTTGAAATATTCTATTACTAGCCATTGGACAATCTTGTTACTAGACACTTAAGAGATCACGCTTATATTAATACTCAATTTAAAAATACATATGTTGTAACCTTTTGACATAGATTTGATTGTTATTTTCAATTTTGTGTGGTATTGGAATTTTAGTTATTTAGATTAATATAAATAAACTAAATTGCAAGGTTAGCTGGAGTAGCTCAGTTGGTTAGAGCGTGTGGCTGTTAACCACAATATCGGAGGTTCAACCCCTCCTTCTAGCGTTTTCTTTCATTATTCAAATATTTAAATTTGTGATGACGTCTTTCCATTGGACTTATAAAATAATCTATGTTAGTTATAGGAAGTTGATTTCAATTAGAAAAATTATATTATTATCAATTTTCTTTTAAGAATTTTCAAGAAAGCCTATTGTAAGTATTTAAATAAATACCGAGTCTACCAATAGCTGCCACAACTACAAAGTGTTTGTCTAGGACTAGTTTTGAATAAAATTATCTAGGTAGGGATATTAGAAATGATTCAGAAACTTCAACTTATTTTTGAAAGATGATATTTGTTAGACGTCTTGTTTGCGTAGCCACTTTGGACCACCATGGAGAGTTTCTTCAACTTGAACTTCAGTTAGGTCCAACGCAAATTTTCATCAATATGAAAGTGATGTTAAATTTAATTTAAATATATCTTTAAAAAACAGTCGTTGAAATATCATTTTACTAGTCATTGGAAAGATCTTGTTGCTAGTTTCTGAAAAGATCATATTTTCGTCCATAATAGTAGGTTCAAAGATACATTTATAAACTTTTTAACATAAATTTTTATGTTATTTTCAAGTCTATGAGACATGGAAACTTGAGACATTTAAATTAAAATAAATAATTCATAGTATAATGGTAACTTAAAAATCATAGCTGGTTTGCATGTGTGGCATTTGATCACAGTTACCACAAAGTCGGAGGTTCAATATGTCCTTTTAGTATTTTCAATCGTTTTTAAACTTTTTAATTTTATGCTTTGGTCCTTCTATGCAACTTTGGAAATATTATATGTCAATTATTAGAAGTTGACTAACATTCTCTAAATTATTTTAATTCTCTGATGTGGGTATAAAGGCTACAAAAATCATCAATTTTCTTAAAACTGAATGTACTATTTCACTATTTATGATAAAAGTATTGTTAAGCCTTTTCACGGTAAGGGGGTCATCAATGCACCCCAAGGGAAAATATCGAGTATTATTCCATAATGTCTAATAAATCTTCTAATCATTAGAAAAAAAGATAATTATTCTTTGTATTTTAAGTAGAATACATTCTTTCAAAAACATATACAACTACAAAGGGGTGTGTCTAAGACACATTTTCAATATAGTTATCTATGAAAGTACACTTAATATAATTCATAATGTATAATTTGTATAATGCGAGAGGATGTTTATAAGAAAATTTGTATGTATCCATTTTAGACCAACATGACCATTGTAATCAACTTGAAAGTCTATACTCTCCATAATATTTTTAATCAATGCAAAATTGATGTCAAATTTATCTAGAAAAATAACTTTGAAAAGTAGTTGTTGAAATATTCTATTACTAGCCATTGGACAATCTTGTTACTAGACACTTAAGAGATCACGCTTATATTAATACTCAATTTAAAAATACATATGTTGTAACCTTTTGACATAGATTTGATTGTTATTTTCAATTTTGTGTGGTATTGGAATTTTAGTTATTTAGATTAATATAAATAAACTAAATTGCAAGGTTAGCTGGAGTAGCTCAGTTGGTTAGAGCGTGTGGCTGTTAACCACAATATCGGAGGTTCAACCCCTCCTTCTAGCGTTTTCTTTCATTATTCAAATATTTAAATTTGTGATGACGTCTTTCCATTGGACTTATAAAATAATCTATGTTAGTTATAGGAAGTTGATTTCAATTAGAAAAATTATATTATTATCAATTTTCTTTTAAGAATTTTCAAGAAAGCCTATTGTAAGTATTTAAATAAATACCGAGTCTACCAATAGCTGCCACAACTACAAAGTGTTTGTCTAGGACTAGTTTTGAATAAAATTATCTAGGTAGGGATATTAGAAATGATTCAGAAACTTCAACTTATTTTTGAAAGATGATATTTGTTAGACGTCTTGTTTGCGTAGCCACTTTGGACCACCATGGAGAGTTTCTTCAACTTGAACTTCAGTTAGGTCCAACGCAAATTTTCATCAATATGAAAGTGATGTTAAATTTAATTTAAATATATCTTTAAAAAACAGTCGTTGAAATATCATTTTACTAGTCATTGGAAAGATCTTGTTGCTAGTTTCTGAAAAGATCATATTTTCGTCCATAATAGTAGGTTCAAAGATACATTTATAAACTTTTTAACATAAATTTTTATGTTATTTTCAAGTCTATGAGACATGGAAACTTGAGACATTTAAATTAAAATAAATAATTCATAGTATAATGGTAACTTAAAAATCATAGCTGGTTTGCATGTGTGGCATTTGATCACAGTTACCACAAAGTCGGAGGTTCAATATGTCCTTTTAGTATTTTCAATCGTTTTTAAACTTTTTAATTTTATGCTTTGGTCCTTCTATGCAACTTTGGAAATATTATATGTCAATTATTAGAAGTTGACTAACATTCTCTAAATTATTTTAATTCTCTGATGTGGGTATAAAGGCTACAAAAATCATCAATTTTCTTAAAACTGAATGTACTATTTCACTATTTATGATAAAAGTATTGTTAAGCCTTTTCACGGTAAGGGGGTCATCAATGCACCCCAAGGGAAAATATCGAGTATTATTCCATAATGTCTAATAAATCTTCTAATCATTAGAAAAAAAGATAATTATTCTTTGTATTTTAAGTAGAATACATTCTTTCAAAAACATATACAACTACAAAGGGGTGTGTCTAAGACACATTTTCAATATAGTTATCTATGAAAGTACACTTAATATAATTCATAATGTATAATTTGTATAATGCGAGAGGATGTTTATAAGAAAATTTGTATGTATCCATTTTAGACCAACATGACCATTGTAATCAACTTGAAAGTCTATACTCTCCATAATATTTTTAATCAATGCAAAATTGATGTCAAATTTATCTAGAAAAATAACTTTGAAAAGTAGTTGTTGAAATATTCTATTACTAGCCATTGGACAATCTTGTTACTAGACGTTTAAGAGATCACGCTTATATTAATACTCAATTTAAAAATACATATGTTGTAACCTTTTGACATAGATTTGATTGTTATTTTCAATTTTGTGTGGTATTGGAATTTTAGTTATTTAGATTAATATAAATAAACTAAATTGCAAGGTTAGCTGGAGTAGCTTAGTTGGTTAGAGCGTGTGGCTGTTAACCACAAGATCGGAGGTTCAACCCCTCCTTCTAGCGTTTTCTTTCATTATTCAAATATTTAAATTTGTGATGACGTCTTTCCATTGGACTTATAAAATAATCTATCTTAGTTATAGGAAGTTGATTTCAATTAGAAAAATTATATTATTATCAATTTTCTTTTAAGAATTTTCAAGAAAGCCTATTGTAAGTATTTAAATAAATACCGAGTCTACCAATAGCTGCCACAACTACAAAGTGTTTGTCTAGGACTAGTTTTGAATAAAATTATCTAGGTAGGGATATTAGAAATGATTCAGAAACTTCAACTTATTTTTGAAAGATGATATTTGTTAGACGTCTTGTTTGCGTTGCCACTTTGGACCACCATGGAGAGTTTCTTCAACTTGAACTTCAGTTAGGTCCAACGCAAATTTTCATCAATATGAAAGTGATGTTAAATTTAATTTAAATATATCTTTAAAAAATAGTCGTTGAAATATCATTTTACTAGTCATTGGAAAGATCTTGTTGCTAGTTTCTGAAAAGATCATATTTTCGTCCATAATAGTAGGTTCAAAGATACATTTATAAACTTTTTAACATAAATTTTTATGTTATTTTCAATTCTATGAGACATGGAAACTTGAGACATTTAAATTAAAATAAATAATTCATAGTATAATGGTAACTTAAATATCATAGCTGGTTTGCATGTTTGGCATTTGATCACAGTAACCACAAAGTCGGAGGTTCAATATGTCCTTTTAGTGTTTTCAATCGTTTTTGAACTTTTTAATTTTATGCTTTGGTCCTTCTATGCAACTTTGGAAATATTATATGTCAATTATTAGAAGTTGACTAACATTCTCTAAATTATTTTAATTCTCTGATGTGGGTATAAAGGCTACAAAAATCATCAATTTTCTTAAAACTGCATGTACTATTTCATTATTTATGATAAAAGTATTGTTAAGCCTTTTCACGGTAAGGGGGTCATCAATGCACCCCAAGGGAAAATATCGAGTATTATTCCATAATGTCTAATAAATCTTCTAATCATTAGAAAAAAAGATCATTATTCTTTGTATTTTAAGTAGAATACATTCTTTCAAAAACATATACAACTACAATGGGGTGTGTCTAAGACACATTTTCAATATAGTTATCTATGAAAGTACACTTAATATAATTCATAATGTATAATTTGTATAATGCGAGAGGATGTTTATAAGAAAATTTGTATGTATCCATTTTAGACCAACATGACCATTGTAATCAACTTGAAAGTCTATACTCTCCATAATATTTTTAATCAATGCAAAATTGATGTCAAATTTATCTAGAAAAATAACTTTGAAAAGTAGTTGTTGAAATATTCTATTACTAGCCATTGGACAATCTTGTTACTAGACGTTTAAGAGATCACGCTTATATTAATACTCAATTTAAAAATACATATGTTGTAACCTTTTGACATAGATTTGATTGTTATTTTCAATTTTGTGTGGTATTGGAATTTTAGTTATTTAGATTAATATAAATAAACTAAATTGCAAGGTTAGCTGGAGTAGCTCAGTTGGTTAGAGCGTGTGGCTGTTAACCACAAGATCGGAGGTTCAACCCCTCCTTCTAGCGTTTTCTTTCATTATTCAAATATTTAAATTTGTGATGACGTCTTTCCATTGGACTTATAAAATAATCTATCTTAGTTATAGGAAGTTGATTTCAATTAGAAAAATTATATTATTATCAATTTTCTTTTAAGAATTTTCAAGAAAGCCTATTGTAAGTATTTAAATAAATACCGAGTCTACCAATAGCTGCCACAACTACAAAGTGTTTGTCTAGGACTAGTTTTGAATAAAATTATCTAGGTAGGGATATTAGAAATGATTCAGAAACTTCAACTTATTTTTGAAAGATGATATTTGATAGACGTCTTGTTTGCGTAGCCACTTTGGACCACCATGGAGAGTTTCTTCAACTTGAACTTCAGTTAGGTCCAACGCAAATTTTCATCAATATGAAAGTGATGTTAAATTTAATTTAAATATATCTTTAAAAAATAGTCGTTGAAATATCATTTTACTAGTCATTGGAAAGATCTTGTTGCTAGTTTCTGAAAAGATCATATTTTCGTCCATAATAGTAGGTTCAAAGATACATTTATAAACTTTTTAACATAAATTTTTATGTTATTTTCAAGTCTATGAGACATGGAAACTTGAGACATTTAAATTAAAATAAATAATTCATAGTATAATGGTAACTTAAATATCATAGCTGGTTTGCATGTTTGGCATTTGATCACAGTAACCACAAAGTCGGAGGTTCAATATGTCCTTTTAGTGTTTTCAATCGTTTTTGAACTTTTTAATTTTATGCTTTGGTCCTTCTATGCAACTTTGGAAATATTATATGTCAATTATTAGAAGTTGACTAACATTCTCTAAATTATTTTAATTCTCTGATGTGGGTATAAAGGCTACAAAAATCATCAATTTTCTTAAAACTGCATGTACTATTTCATTATTTATGATAAAAGTATTGTTAAGCCTTTTCACGGTAAGGGGGTCATCAATGCACCCCAAGGGAAAATATCGAGTATTATTCCATAATGTCTAATAAATCTTCTAATCATTAGAAAAAAAGATCATTATTCTTTGTATTTTAAGTAGAATACATTCTTTCAAAAACATATACAACTACAATGGGGTGTGTCTAAGACACATTTTCAATATAGTTATCTATGAAAGTACACTTAATATAATTCATAATGTATAATTTGTATAATGCGAGAGGATGTTTATAAGAAAATTTGTATGTATCCATTTTAGACCAACATGAGCATTGTAATCAACTTGAAAGTCTATACTCTCCATAATATTTTTAATCAATGCAAAATTGATGTCAAATTTATCTAGAAAAATAACTTTGAAAAGTAGTTGTTGAAATATTCTATTACTAGCCATTGGACAATCTTGTTACTAGACGTTTAAGAGATCACGCTTATATTAATACTCAATTTAAAAATACATATGTTGTAACCTTTTGACATAGATTTGATTGTTATTTTCAATTTTGTGTGGTATTGGAATTTTAGTTATTTAGATTAATATAAATAAACTAAATTGCAAGGTTAGCTGGAGTAGCTCAGTTGGTTAGAGCGTGTGGCTGTTAACCACAAGATCGGAGGTTCAACCCCTCCTTCTAGCGTTTTCTTTCATTATTCAAATATTTAAATTTGTGATGACGTCTTTCCATTGGACTTATAAAATAATCTATCTTAGTTATAGGAAGTTGATTTCAATTAGAAAAATTATATTATTATCAATTTTCTTTTAAGAATTTTCAAGAAAGCCTATTGTAAGTATTTAAATAAATACCGAGTCTACCAATAGCTGCCACAACTACAAAGTGTTTGTCTAGGACTAGTTTTGAATAAAATTATCTAGGCAGGGATATTAGAAATGATTCAGAAACTTCAACTTATTTTTGAAAGATGATATTTGTTAGACGTCTTGTTTGCGTAGCCACTTTGGACCACCATGGAGAGTTTCTTCAACTTGAACTTCAGTTAGGTCCAACGCAAATTTTCATCAATATGAAAGTGATGTTAAATTTAATTTAAATATATCTTTAAAAAACAGTCGTTGAAATATCACTTTACTAGTCATTGGAAAGATCTTGTTGCTAGTTTCTGAAAAGATCATATTTTCGTCCATTATAGTAGGTTCAAAGTTACATTTATAAACTTTTTAACATAAATTTTTATGTTATTTTCAAGTCTATGAGACATGGAAACTTGAGACATTTAAATTAAAATAAATAATTCATAGTATAATGGTAACTTAAAAATCATAGCTGGTTTACATGTGTGGCATTTGATCACAGTAACCACAAAGTCGGAGGTTCAATATGTCCTTTTAGTGTTTTCAATGGTTTTTAAACTTTTTAATTTTATGCTTTGGTCCTTCTATACAACTTTGGAAATATTATATGTCAATTATTAGAAGTTGACTAACATTCTCTAAATTATTTTAATTCTCTGATGTGGGTATAAAGGCTACAAAAATCATCAATTTTCTTAAAACTGCATGTACTATTTCATTATTTATGATAAAAGTATTGTTAAGCCTTTTCACGGTAAGGGGGTCATCAATGCACCCCAAGGGAAAATATCGAGTATTATTCCATAATGTCTAATAAATCTTCTAATCATTAGAAACAAAGATCATTATTCTTTGTATTTTAAGTAGAATACATTCTTTCAAAAACATATACAACTACAAAGGGGTGTGTCTAAGACACATTTTCAATATAGTTATCTATGAAAGTACACTTAATATAATTCATAATGTATAATTTGTATAATGCGAGAGGATGTTTATAAGAAAATTTGTATGTATCCATTTTAGACCAACATGACCATTGTAATCAACTTGAAAGTCTATACTCTCCATAATATTTTCAATCAATGCAAAATTGATGTCAAATTTATCTAGAAAAATAACTTTGAAAAGTAGTTGTTGAAATATTCTATTACTAGCCATTGGACAATCTTGTTACTAGACGTTTAAGAGATCACGCTTATATTAATACTCAATTTAAAAATACATATGTTGTAACCTTTTGACATAGATTTGATTGTTATTTTCAATTTTGTGTGGTATTGGAATTTTAGTTATTTAGATTAATATAAATAAACTAAATTGAAAGGTTAGCTGGAGTAGCTCAGTTGGTTAGAGCGTGTGGCTGTTAACCACAAGGTCAAAGGTTCGACCCCTCCTTCTAGCGTTTTCTTTCATTATTCAAATATTTAAATTTGTGATGACGTCTTTCCATTGGATTTATAAAATAATCTATCTTAGTTATAGGAAGTTTATTACAATTAGTAAAATTATATTATTATCAATTTTCTTCTAAGAATTTTCAAGAAAGCCTATTGTAAGTATTTAAATAAATACCGAGTCTACCAATAGCTGCCACAACTACAAAGTGTTTGTCTAGGACTAGTTTTGAATAAAATTATCTAGGCAGGGATATTAGAAATGATTCAGAAACTTCAACTTATTTTAGAAAGATGATATTTGTTAGACGTCTTGTTTGCGTAGCCACTTTGGACCACCATGGAGAGTTTCTTCAACTTGAACTTCAGTTAGGTCCAACGCAAATTTTCATCAATATGAAAGTGATGTTAAATTTAATTTAAATATATCTTTAAAAAACAGTCGTTGAAATATCACTTTACTAGTCATTGGAAAGATCTTGTTGCTAGTTTCTGAAAAGATCATATTTTCGTCCATAATAGTAGGTTCAAAGATACATTTATAAACTTTTTAACATAAATTTTTATGTTATTTTCAAGTCTATGAGACATGGAATCTTGAGACATTTAAATTAAAATAAATAATTCATAGTATAATGGTAACTTAAAAATCATAGCTGGTTTGCATGTGTGGCATTTGATCACAGTAACCACAAAGTCGGAGGTTCAATATGTCCTTTTAGTATTTTCAATCGTTTTTAAACTTTTTAATTTTATGCTTTGGTCCTTCTATACAACTTTGGAAATATTATATGTCAATTATTAGAAGTTGACTAACATTCTCTAAATTATTTTAATTCTCTGATGTGGGTATAAAGGCTACAAAAATCATCAATTTTCTTAAAACTGAATGTACTATTTCACTATTTATGATAAAAGTATTGTTAAGCCTTTTCACGGTAAGGGGGTCATCAATGCACCCCAAGGGAAAATATCGAGTATTATTCCATAATGTCTAATAAATCTTCTAATCATTAGAAAAAAAGATAATTATTCTTTGTATTTTAAGTAGAATACATTCTTTCAAAAACATATACAACTACAAAGGGGTGTGTCTAAGACACATTTTCAATATAGTTATCTATGAAAGTACACTTAATATAATTCATAATGTATAATTTGTATAATGCGAGAGGATGTTTATAAGAAAATTTGTATGTATCCATTTTAGACCAACATGACCATTGTAATCAACTTGAAAGTCTATACTCTCCATAATATTTTTAATCAATGCAAAATTGATGTCAAATTTATCTAGAAAAATAACTTTGAAAAGTAGTTGTTGAAATATTCTATTACTAGCCATTGGACAATCTTGTTACTAGACGTTTAAGAGATCACGCTTATATTAATACTCAATTTAAAAATACATATGTTGTAACCTTTTGACATAGATTTGATTGTTATTTTCAATTTTGTGTGGTATTGGAATTTTAGTTATTTAGATTAATATAAATAAACTAAATTGAAAGGTTAGCTGGAGTAGCTCAGTTGGTTAGAGCGTGTGGCTGTTAACCACAAGGTCGGAGGTTCGACCCCTCCTTCTAGCGTTTTCTTTCATTATTCAAATATTTAAATTTGTGATGACGTCTTTCCATTGGACTTATAAAATAATCTATCTTAGTTATAGGAAGTTGATTTCAATTAGAAAAATTATATTATTATCAATTTTCTTTTAAGAATTTTCAAGAAAGCCTATTGTAAGTATTTAAATAAATACCGAGTCTACCAATAGCTGCCACAACTACAAAGTGTTTGTCTAGGACTAGTTTTGAATAAAATTATCTAGGCAGGGATATTAGAAATGATTCAGAAACTTCAACTTATTTTAGAAAGATGATATTTGTTAGACGTCTTGTTTGCGTAGCCACTTTGGACCACCATGGAGAGTTTCTTCAACTTGAACTTCAGTTAGGTCCAACGCAAATTTTCATCAATATGAAAGTGATGTTAAATTTAATTTAAATATATCTTTAAAAAACAGTCGTTGAAATATCATTTTACTAGTCATTGGAAAGATCTTGTTGCTAGTTTCTGAAAAGATCATATTTTCGTCCATAATAGTAGGTTCAAAGATACATTTATAAACTTTTTAACATAAATTTTTATGTGATTTTCAAGTCTATGAGACATGGAAACTTGAGACATTTAAATTAAAATAAATAATTCATAGTATAATGGTAACTTAAAAATCATAGCTGGTTTGCATGTGTGGCATTTGATCACAGTAACCACAAAGTCGGAGGTTCAATATGTCCTTTTAGTATTTTCAATCGTTTTTAAACTTTTTAATTTTATGCTTTGGTCCTTCTATGCAACTTTGGAAATATTATATGTCAATTATTAGAAGTTGACTAACATTCTCTAAATTATTTTAATTCTCTGATGTGGGTATAAAGGCTACAAAAATCATCAATTTTCTTAAAACTGAATGTACTATTTCACTATTTATGATAAAAGTATTGTTAAGCCTTTTCACGGTAAGGGGGTCATCAATGCACCCTAAGGGAAAATATCGAGTATTATTCCATAATGTCTAATAAATCTTCTAATCATTAGAAAAAAAGATAATTATTCTTTGTATTTTAAGTAGAATACATTCTTTCAAAAACATATACAACTACAAAGGGGTGTGTCTAAGACACATTTTCAATATAGTTATCTATGAAAGTACACTTAATATAATTCATAATGTATAATTTGTATAATGCGAGAGGATGTTTATAAGAAAATTTGTATGTATCCATTTTAGACCAACATGACCATTGTAATCAACTTGAAAGTCTATACTCTCCATAATATTTTTAATCAATGCAAAATTGATGTCAAATTTATCTAGAAAAATAACTTTGAAAAGTAGTTGTTGAAATATTCTATTACTAGCCATTGGACAATCTTGTTACTAGACGTTTAAGAGATCACGCTTATATTAATACTCAATTTAAAAATACATATGTTGTAACCTTTTGACATAGATTTGATTGTTATTTTCAATTTTGTGTGGTATTGGAATTTTAGTTATTTAGATTAATATAAATAAACTAAATTGCAAGGTTAGCTGGAGTAGCTCAGTTGGTTAGAGCGTGTGGCTGTTAACCACAAGATCGGAGGTTCAACCCCTCCTTCTAGCGTTTTCTTTCATTATTCAAATATTTAAATTTGTGATGACGTCTTTCCATTGGACTTATAAAATAATCTATCTTAGTTATAGGAAGTTGATTTCAATTAGAAAAATTATATTATTATCAATTTTCTTTTAAGAATTTTCAAGAAAGCCTATTGTAAGTATTTAAATAAATACCGAGTCTACCAATAGCTGCCACAACTACAAAGTGTTTGTCTAGGACTAGTTTTGAATAAAATTATCTAGGCAGGGATATTAGAAATGATTCAGAAACTTCAACTTATTTTAGAAAGATGATATTTGTTAGACGTCTTGTTTGCGTAGCCACTTTGGACCACCATGGAGAGTTTCTTCAACTTGAACTTCAGTTAGGTCCAACGCAAATTTTCATCAATATGAAAGTGATGTTAAATTTAATTTAAATATATCTTTAAAAAACAGTCGTTGAAATATCATTTTACTAGTCATTGGAAAGATCTTGTTGCTAGTTTCTGAAAAGATCATATTTTCGTCCATAATAGTAGGTTCAAAGATACATTTATAAACTTTTTAACATAAATTTTTATGTTATTTTCAAGTCTATGAGACATGGAAACTTGAGACATTTAAATTAAAATAAATAATTCATAGTATAATGGTAACTTAAAAATCATAGCTGGTTTGCATGTGTGGCATTTGATCACAGTAACCACAAAGTCGGAGGTTCAATATGTCCTTTTAGTATTTTCAATCGTTTTTAAACTTTTTAATTTTATGCTTTGGTCCTTCTATGCAACTTTGGAAATATTATATGTCAATTATTAGAAGTTGACTAACATTCTCTAAATTATTTTAATTCTCTGATGTGGGTATAAAGGCTACAAAAATCATCAATTTTCTTAAAACTGAATGTACTATTTCACTATTTATGATAAAAGTATTGTTAAGCCTTTTCACGGTAAGGGGGTCATCAATGCACCCCAAGGGAAAATATCGAGTATTATTCCATAATGTCTAATAAATCTTCTAATCATTAGAAAAAAAGATAATTATTCTTTGTATTTTAAGTAGAATACATTCTTTCAAAAACATATACAACTACAAAGGGGTGTGTCTAAGACACATTTTCAATATAGTTATCTATGAAAGTACACTTAATATAATTCATAATGTATAATTTGTATAATGCGAGAGGATGTTTATAAGAAAATTTGTATGTATCCATTTTAGACCAACATGACCATTGTAATCAACTTGAAAGTCTATACTCTCCATAATATTTTTAATCAATGCAAAATTGATGTCAAATTTATCTAGAAAAATAACTTTGAAAAGTAGTTGTTGAAATATTCTATTACTAGCCATTGGACAATCTTGTTACTAGACACTTAAGAGATCACGCTTATATTAATACTCAATTTAAAAATACATATGTTGTAACCTTTTGACATAGATTTGATTGTTATTTTCAATTTTGTGTGGTATTGGAATTTTAGTTATTTAGATTAATATAAATAAACTAAATTGCAAGGTTAGCTGGAGTAGCTCAGTTGGTTAGAGCGTGTGGCTGTTAACCACAAGATCGGAGGTTCAACCCCTCCTTCTAGCGTTTTCTTTCATTATTCAAATATTTAAATTTGTGATGACGTCTTTCCATTGGACTTATAAAATAATCTATGTTAGTTATAGGAAGTTGATTTCAATTAGAAAAATTATATTATTATCAATTTTCTTTTAAGAATTTTCAAGAAAGCCTATTGTAAGTATTTAAATAAATACCGAGTCTACCAATAGCTGCCACAACTACAAAGTGTTTGTCTAGGACTAGTTTTGAATAAAATTATCTAGGTAGGGATATTAGAAATGATTCAGAAACTTCAACTTATTTTTGAAAGATGATATTTGTTAGACGTCTTGTTTGCGTAGCCACTTTGGACCACCATGGAGAGTTTCTTCAACTTGAACTTCAGTTAGGTCCAACGCAAATTTTCATCAATATGAAAGTGATGTTAAATTTAATTTAAATATATCTTTAAAAAACAGTCGTTGAAATATCATTTTACTAGTCATTGGAAAGATCTTGTTGCTAGTTTCTGAAAAGATCATATTTTCGTCCATAATAGTAGGTTCAAAGATACATTTATAAACTTTTTAACTTCAATTTTTATGTTATTTTCAAGTCTATGAGACATGGAAACTTGAGACATTTAAATTAAAATAAATAATTCATAGTATAATGGTAACTTAAATATCATAGCTGGTTTGCATGTTTGGCATTTGATCACAGTAACCACAAAGTCGGAGGTTCAATATGTCCTTTTAGTGTTTTCAATCGTTTTTGAACTTTTTAATTTTATGCTTTGGTCCTTCTATGCAACTTTGGAAATATTATATGTCAATTATTAGAAGTTGACTAACATTCTCTAAATTATTTTAATTCTCTGATGTGGGTATAAAGGCTACAAAAATCATCAATTTTCTTAAAACTGCATGTACTATTTCATTATTTATGATAAAAGTATTGTTAAGCCTTTTCACGGTAAGGGGGTCATCAATGCACCCCAAGGGAAAATATCGAGTATTATTCCATAATGTCTAATAAATCTTATAATCATTAGAAAAAAAGATCATTATTCTTTGTATTTTAAGTAGAATACATTCTTTCAAAAACATATACAACTACAATGGGGTGTGTCTAAGACACATTTTCAATATAGTTATCTATGAAAGTACACTTAATATAATTCATAATGTATAATTTGTATAATGCGAGAGGATATTTATAAGAAAATTTGTATGTATCCATTTTAGACCAACATGAGCATTGTAATCAACTTGAAAGTCTATACTCTCCATAATATTTATAATCAATGCAAAATTGATGTCAAATTTATCTAGAAAAATAACTTTGAAAAGTAGTTGTTGAAATATTCTATTACTAGCCATTGGACAATCTTGTTACTAGACGTTTAAGAGATCACGCTTATATTAATACTCAATTTAAAAATACATATGTTGTAACCTTTTGACATAGATTTGATTGTTATTTTCAATTTTGTGTGGTATTGGAATTTTAGTTATTTAGATTAATATAAATAAACTAAATTGCAAGGTTAGCTGGAGTAGCTCAGTTGGTTAGAGCGTGTGGCTGTTAACCATAAGATCGGAGGTTCAACCCCTCCTTCTAGCGTTTTCTTTCATTATTCAAATATTTAAATTTGTGATGACGTCTTTCCATTGGACTTATAAAATAATCTATCTTAGTTATAGGAAGTTGATTTCAATTAGAAAAATTATATTATTATCAATTTTCTTTTAAGAATTTTCAAGAAAGCCTATTGTAAGTATTTAAATAAATACCGAGTCTACCAATAGCTGCCACAACTACAAAGTGTTTGTCTAGGACTAGTTTTGAATAAAATTATCTAGGTAGGGATATTAGAAATGATTCAGAAACTTCAACTTATTTTTGAAAGATGATATTTGTTAGACGTCTTGTTTGCGTAGCCACTTTGGACCACCATGGAGAGTTTCTTCAACTTGAACTTCAGTTAGGTCCAACGCAAATTTTCATCAATATGAAAGTGATGTTAAATTTAATTTAAATATATCTTTAAAAAATAGTCGTTGAAATATCATTTTACTAGTCATTGGAAAGATCTTGTTGCTAGTTTATGAAAAGATCATATTTTCGTCCATAATAGTAGGTTCAAAGATACATTTATAAACTTTTTAACATAAATTTTTATGTTATTTTCAAGTCTATGAGACATGGAAACTTGAGACATTTAAATTAAAATAAATAATTCATAGTATAATGGTAACTTAAAAATCATAGCTGGTTTACATGTGTGGAATTTGATCACAGTAACCACAAAGTCGGAGGTTCGATATGTTCTTTTAGTGTTTTCAATCGTTTTTAAACTTTTTAATTTTATGCTTTGGTCCTTCTATACAACTTTGGAAATATTATATGTCAATTATTAGAAGTTGACTAACATTCTCTAAATTATTTTAATTCTCTGATGTGGGTATAAAGGCTACAAAAATCATCAATTTTCTTAAAACTGCATGTACTATTTCATTATTTATGATAAAAGTATTGTTAAGCCTTTTCACGGTAAGGGGGTCATCAATGCACCCCAAGGGAAAATATCGAGTATTGTTCCATAATGTCTAATAAATCTTTTAATCATTAGAAAAAAAGATCATTATTCTTTGTATTTTAAGTAGAATTCATTCTTTCAAAAACATATACAACTACAATGGGGTGTGTCTAAGACACATTTTTAATATAGTTATCTATGAAAGTACACTTAATATAATTCATAATGTATAATTTGTATAATGCGAGAGGATATTTATAAGAAAATTTGTATGTATCCATTTTAGACCAACATGAGCATTGTAATCAACTTGAAAGTCTATACTCTCCATAATATTTATAATCAATGCAAAATTGATGTCAAATTTATCTAGAAAAATAACTTTGAAAAGTAGTTGTTGAAATATTCTATTACTAGCCATTGGACAATCTTGTTACTAGACGTTTAAGAGATCACGCTTATATTAATACTCAATTTAAAAATACATATGTTGTAACCTTTTGACATAGATTTGATTGTTATTTTCAATTTTGTGTGGTATTGGAATTTTAGTTATTTAGATTAATATAAATAAACTAAATTGCAAGGTTAGCTGGAGTAGCTCAGTTGGTTAGAGCGTGTGGCTGTTAACCACAAGATCGGATGTTCAACCCCTCCTTCTAGCGTTTTCTTTCATTATTCAAATATTTAAATTTGTGATGACGTCTTTCCATTGGATTTATAAAATAATCTATCTTAGTTATAGGAAGTTGATTACAATTAGTAAAATTATATTATTATCAATTTTCTTTTAAGAATTTTCAAGAAAGCCTATTGTAAGTATTTAAATAAATACCGAGTCTACCAATAGCTGCCACAACTACAAAGTGTTTGTCTAGGACTAGTTTTGAATAAAATTATCTAGGCAGGGATATTAGAAATGATTCAGAAACTTCAACTTATTTTTGAAAGATGATATTTGTTAGACGTCTTGTTTGCGTAGCCCCTTTGGACCACCATGGAGAGTTTCTTCAACTTGAACTTCAGTTAGGTCCAACGCAAATTTTCATCAATATGAATGTGATGTTAAATTTAATTTAAATATATCTTTAAAAAACAGTCGTTGAAATATCATTTTACTAGTCATTGGAAAGATCTTGTTGCTAGTTTCTGAAAAGATCATATTTTCGTCCATAATAGTAGGTTCAAAGATACATTTATAAACTTTTTAACATAAATTTTTATGTTATTTTCAAGTCTATGAGACATGGAAACTTGAGACATTTAAATTAAAATAAATAATTCATAGTATAATGGTAACTTAAAAATCATAGCTGGTTTGCATGTGTGGCATTTGATCACAGTAACCACAAAGTCGGAGGTTCAATATGTCCTTTTAGTATTTTCAATCGTTTTTAAACTTTTTAATTTTATGCTTTGGTCCTTCTATGCAACTTTGGAAATATTATATGTCAATTATTAGAAGTTGACTAACATTCTCTAAATTATTTTAATTCTCTGATGTGGGTATAAAGGCTACAAAAATCATCAATTTTCTTAAAACTGAATGTACTATTTCACTATTTATGATAAAAGTATTGTTAAGCCTTTTCACGGTAAGGGGGTCATCAATGCACCCCAAGGGAAAATATCGAGTATTATTCCATAATGTCTAATAAATCTTCTAATCATTAGAAAAAAAGATAATTATTCTTTGTATTTTAAGTAGAATACATTCTTTCAAAAACATATACAACTACAAAGGGGTGTGTCTAAGACACATTTTCAATATAGTTATCTATGAAAGTACACTTAATATAATTCATAATGTATAATTTGTATAATGCGAGAGGATGTTTATAAGAAAATTTGTATGTATCCATTTTAGACCAACATGACCATTGTAATCAACTTGAAAGTCTATACTCTCCATAATATTTTTAATCAATGCAAAATTGATGTCAAATTTATCTAGAAAAATAACTTTGAAAAGTAGTTGTTGAAATATTCTATTACTAGCCATTGGACAATCTTGTTACTAGACGTTTAAGAGATCACGCTTATATTAATACTCAATTTAAAAATACATATGTTGTAACCTTTTGACATAGATTTGATTGTTATTTTCAATTTTGTGTGGTATTGGAATTTTAGTTATTTAGATTAATATAAATAAACTAAATTGCAAGGTTAGCTGGAGTAGCTCAGTTGGTTAGAGCGTGTGGCTGTTAACCACAAGATCGGAGGTTCAACCCCTCCTTCTAGCGTTTTCTTTCATTATTCAAATATTTAAATTTGTGATGACGTCTTTCCATTGGACTTATAAAATAATCTATCTTAGTTATAGGAAGTTGATTTCAATTAGAAAAATTATATTATTATCAATTTTCTTTTAAGAATTTTCAAGAAAGCCTATTGTAAGTATTTAAATAAATACCGAGTCTACCAATAGCTGCCACAACTACAAAGTGTTTGTCTAGGACTAGTTTTGAATAAAATTATCTAGGTAGGGATATTAGAAATGATTCAGAAACTTCAACTTATTTTTGAAAGATGATATTTGTTAGACGTCTTGTTTGCGTAGCCACTTTGGACCACCATGGAGAGTTTCTTCAACTTGAACTTCAGTTAGGTCCAACGCAAATTTTCATCAATATGAAAGTGATGTTAAATTTAATTTAAATATATCTTTAAAAAACAGTCGTTGAAATATCATTTTACTAGTCATTGGAAAGATCTTGTTGCTAGTTTCTGAAAAGATCATATTTTCGTCCATAATAGTAGGTTCAAAGATACATTTATAAACTTTTTAACATAAATTTTTATGTTATTTTCAAGTCTATGAGACATGGAAACTTGAGACATTTAAATTAAAATAAATAATTCATAGTATAATGGTAACTTAAAAATCATAACTGGTTTGCATGTGTGGCATTTGATCACAGTAACCACAAAGTCGGAGGTTCAATATGTCCTTTTAGTATTTTCAATCGTTTTTAAACTTTTTAATTTTATGCTTTGGTCCTTCTATGCAACTTTGGAAATATTATATGTCAATTATTAGAAGTTGACTAACATTCTCTAAATTATTTTAATTCTCTGATGTGGGTATAAAGGCTACAAAAATCATCAATTTTCTTAAAACTGAATGTACTATTTCACTATTTATGATAAAAGTATTGTTAAGCCTTTTCACGGTAAGGGGGTCATCAATGCACCCCAAGGGAAAATATCGAGTATTATTCCATAATGTCTAATAAATCTTCTAATCATTAGAAAAAAAGATAATTATTCTTTGTATTTTAAGTAGAATACATTCTTTCAAAAACATATACAACTACAAAGGGGTGTGTCTAAGACACATTTTCAATATAGTTATCTATGAAAGTACACTTAATATAATTTATAATGTATAATTTGTATAATGCGAGAGGATGTTTATAAGAAAATTTGTATGTATCCATTTTAGACCAACATGACCATTGTAATCAACTTGAAAGTCTATACTCTCCATAATATTTTTAATCAATGCAAAATTGATGTCAAATTTATCTAGAAAAACAACTTTGAAAAGTAGTTGTTGAAATATTCTATTACTAGCCATTGGACAATCTTGTTACTAGACGTTTAAAAGATCACACTTATATTAATACTCAATTTAAAAATACATATGTTGTAACCTTTTGACATAGATTTGATTGTTATTTTCAATTTTGTGTGGTATTGGAATTTTAGTTATTTAGATTAATATAAATAAACTTAATTGCAAGGTTAGCTGGAGTAGCTCAGTTGATTAGAGCGTGTGGCTGTTAACCACAAGGTCGGAGGTTCAACCCCTCCTTCTAGCGTTTTCTTTCATTATTTAAATATTTAAATTTGTGATGACGTCTTTCCATTGGACTTATAAAATAATCTATATTAATTATAGGAAGTTGATTACAATTAGAAAAATTATATTATTATCAATTTTCTTTTAAGAATTTTCAAGAAAGCCTATTGTAAGTATTTAAATAAATACGGAGTCTACCAATAGCTGCCACAACTACAAAGTGTTTGTCTAGGACTAGTTTTGAATAAAATTATCTAGGTAGGGATATTAGAAATGATTCAGAAACTTCAACTTATTTTTGAAAGATGATATTTGTTAGACGTCTTGTTTGCGTAGCCACTTTGGACCACCATGGAGAGTTTCTTCAACTTGAACTTCAGTTAGGTCCAACGCAAATTTTCATCAATATGAAAGTGATGTTAAATTTAATTTAAATATATCTTTAAAAAACAGTCGTTGAAATATCATTTTACTAGTCATTGGAAAGATCTTGTTGCTAGTTTCTGAAAAGATCATATTTTCGTCCATAATAGTAGGTTCAAAGATACATTTATAAACTTTTTAACATAAATTTTTATGTTATTTTCAAGTCTATGAGACATGGAAACTTGAGACATTTAAATTAAAATAAATAATTCATAGTATAATGGTAACTTAAAAATCATAGCTGGTTTGCATGTGTGGCATTTGATCACAGTAACCACAAAGACGGAGGTTCAATATGTCCTTTTAGTATTTTCAATCGTTTTTAAACTTTTTAATTTTATGCTTTTGTCCTTCTATGCAACTTTGGAAATATTATATGTCAATTATTAGAAGTTGACTAACATTCTCTAAATTATTTTAATTCTCTGATGTGGGTATAAAGGCTACAAAAATCATCAATTTTCTTAAAACTGAATGTACTATTTCACTATTTATGATAAAAGTATTGTTAAGCCTTTTCACGGTAAGGGGGTCATCAATGCACCCCAAGGGAAAATATCGAGTATTATTCCATAATGTCTAATAAATCTTCTAATCATTAGAAAAAAAGATAATTATTCTTTGTATTTTAAGTAGAATACATTCTTTCAAAAACATATACAACTACAAAGGGGTGTGTCTAAGACACATTTTCAATATAGTTATCTATGAAAGTACACTTAATATAATTCATAATGTATAATTTGTATAATGCGAGAGGATGTTTATAAGAAAATTTGTATGTATCCATTTTAGACCAACATGACCATTGTAATCAACTTGAAAGTCTATACTCTCCATAATATTTTTAATCAATGCAAAATTGATGTCAAATTTATCTAGAAAAATAACTTTGAAAAGTAGTTGTTGAAATATTCTATTACTAGCCATTGGACAATCTTGTTACTAGACGTTTAAGAGATCACGCTTATATTAATACTCAATTTAAAAATACATATGTTGTAACCTTTTGACATAGATTTGATTGTTATTTTCAATTTTGTGTGGTATTGGAATTTTAGTTATTTAGATTAATATAAATAAACTAAATTGCAAGGTTAGCTGGAGTAGCTCAGTTGGTTAGAGCGTGTGGCTGTTAACCACAAGATCGGAGGTTCAACCCCTCCTTCTAGCGTTTTCTTTCATTATTCAAATATTTAAATTTGTGATGACGTCTTTCCATTGGACTTATAAAATAATCTATCTTAGTTATAGGAAGTTGATTTCAATTAGAAAAATTATATTATTATCAATTTTCTTTTAAGAATTTTCAAGAAAGCCTATTGTAAGTATTTAAATAAATACCGAGTCTACCAATAGCTGCCACAACTACAAAGTGTTTGTCTAGGACTAGTTTTGAATAAAATTATCTAGGTAGGGATATTAGAAATGATTCAGAAACTTCAACTTATTTTTGAAAGATGATATTTGTTAGACGTCTTGTTTGCGTAGCCACTTTGGACCACCATGGAGAGTTTCTTCAACTTGAACTTCAGTTAGGTCCAACGCAAATTTTCATCAATATGAAAGTGATGTTAAATTTAATTTAAATATATCTTTAAAAAATAGTCGTTGAAATATCATTTTACTAGTCATTGGAAAGATCTTGTTGCTAGTTTCTGAAAAGATCATATTTTCGTCCATAATAGTAGGTTCAAAGATACATTTATAAACTTTTTAACATAAATTTTTATGTTATTTTCAAGTCTATGAGACATGGAAACTTGAGACATTTAAATTAAAATAAATAATTCATAGTATAATGGTAACTTAAATATCATAGCTGGTTTGCATGTTTGGCATTTGATCACAGTAACCACAAAGTCGGAGGTTCAATATGTCCTGTTAGTGTTTTCAATCGTTTTTGAACTTTTTAATTTTATGCTTTGGTCCTTCTATGCAACTTTGGAAATATTATATGTCAATTATTAGAAGTTGACTAACATTCTCTAAATTATTTTAATTCTCTGATGTGGGTATAAAGGCTACAAAAATCATCAATTTTCTTAAAACTGCATGTACTATTTCATTATTTATGATAAAAGTATTGTTAAGCCTTTTCACGGTAAGGGGGTCATCAATGCACCCCAAGGGAAAATATCGAGTATTATTCCATAATGTCTAATAAATCTTCTAATCATTAGAAAAAAAGATCATTATTCTTTGTATTTTAAATAGAATACATTCTTTCAAAAACATATACAACTACAATGGGGTGTGTCTAAGACACATTTTTAATATTGTTATCTATGAAAGTACACTTAATATAATTCATAATGTATAATTTGTATAATGCGAGAGGATATTTATAAGAAAATTTGTATGTATCCATTTTAGACCAACATGAGCATTGTAATCAACTTGAAAGTCTATACTCTCCATAATATTTATAATCAATGCAAAATTGATGTCAAATTTATCTAGAAAAATAACTTTGAAAAGTAGTTGTTGAAATATTCTATTACTAGCCATTGGACAATCTTGTTACTAGACGTTTAAGAGATCACGCTTATATTAATACTCAATTTTAAAATACATATGTTGTAACCTTTTGACATAGATTTGATTGTTATTTTCAATTTTGTGGTGTATTGGAATTTTAGTTATTTAGATTAATATAAATAAACTAAATTGCAAGGTTAGCTGGAGTAGCTCAGTTGGTTAGAGCGTGTGGCTGTTAACCACAAGATCGGAGGTTCAACCCCTCCTTCTAGCGTTTTCTTTCATTATTCAAATATTTAAATTTGTGATGACGTCTTTCCATTGGATTTATAAAATAATCTATCTTAGTTATAGGAAGTTGATTACAATTAGTAAAATTATATTATTATCAATTTTCTTTTAAGAATTTTCAAGAAAGCCTATTGTAAGTATTTAAATAAATACCGAGTCTACCAATAGCTGCCACAACTACAAAGTGTTTGTCTAGGACTAGTTTTGAATAAAATTATCTAGGCAGGGATATTAGAAATGATTCAGAAACTTCAACTTATTTTTGAAAGATGATATTTGTTAGACGTCTTGTTTGCGTAGCCCCTTTGGACCACCATGGAGAGTTTCTTCAACTTGAACTTCAGTTAGGTCCAACGCAAATTTTCATCAATATGAATGTGATGTTAAATTTAATTTAAATATATCTTTAAAAAACAGTCGTTGAAATATCATTTTACTAGTCATTGGAAAGATCTTGTTGCTAGTTTCTGAAAAGATCATATTTTCGTCCATAATAGTAGGTTCAAAGATACATTTATAAACTTTTTAACATAAATTTTTATGTTATTTTCAAGTCTATGAGACATGGAAACTTGAGACATTTAAATTAAAATAAATAATTCATAGTATAATGGTAACTTAAAAATCATAGCTGGTTTGCATGTGTGGCATTTGATCACAGTAACCACAAAGTCGGAGGTTCAATATGTCCTTTTAGTATTTTCAATCGTTTTTAAACTTTTTAATTTTATGCTTTGGTCCTTCTATGCAACTTTGGAAATATTATATGTCAATTATTAGAAGTTGACTAACATTCTCTAAATTATTTTAATTCTCTGATGTGGGTATAAAGGCTACAAAAATCATCAATTTTCTTAAAACTGAATGTACTATTTCACTATTTATGATAAAAGTATTGTTAAGCCTTTTCACGGTAAGGGGGTCATCAATGCACCCCAAGGGAAAATATCGAGTATTATTCCATAATGTCTAATAAATCTTCTAATCATTAGAAAAAAAGATAATTATTCTTTGTATTTTAAGTAGAATACATTCTTTCAAAAACATATACAACTACAAAGGGGTGTGTCTAAGACACATTTTCAATATAGTTATCTATGAAAGTACACTTAATATAATTCATAATGTATAATTTGTATAATGCGAGAGGATGTTTATAAGAAAATTTGTATGTATCCATTTTAGACCAACATGACCATTGTAATCAACTTGAAAGTCTATACTCTCCATAATATTTTTAATCAATGCAAAATTGATGTCAAATTTATCTAGAAAAATAACTTTGAAAAGTAGTTGTTGAAATATTCTATTACTAGCCATTGGACAATCTTGTTACTAGACGTTTAAGAGATCACGCTTATATTAATACTCAATTTAAAAATACATATGTTGTAACCTTTTGACATAGATTTGATTGTTATTTTCAATTTTGTGTGGTATTGGAATTTTAGTTATTTAGATTAATATAAATAAACTAAATTGCAAGGTTAGCTGGAGTAGCTCAGTTGGTTAGAGCGTGTGGCTGTTAACCACAAGATCGGAGGTTCAACCCCTCCTTCTAGCGTTTTCTTTCATTATTCAAATATTTAAATTTGTGATGACGTCTTTCCATTGGACTTATAAAATAATCTATCTTAGTTATAGGAAGTTGATTTCAATTAGAAAAATTATATTATTATCAATTTTCTTTTAAGAATTTTCAAGAAAGCCTATTGTAAGTATTTAAATAAATACCGAGTCTACCAATAGCTGCCACAACTACAAAGTGTTTGTCTAGGACTAGTTTTGAATAAAATTATCTAGGTAGGGATATTAGAAATGATTCAGAAACTTCAACTTATTTTTGAAAGATGATATTTGTTAGACGTCTTGTTTGCGTAGCCACTTTGGACCACCATGGAGAGTTTCTTCAACTTGAACTTCAGTTAGGTCCAACGCAAATTTTCATCAATATGAAAGTGATGTTAAATTTAATTTAAATATATCTTTAAAAAATAGTCGTTGAAATATCATTTTACTAGTCATTGGAAAGATCTTGTTGCTAGTTTCTGAAAAGATCATATTTTCGTCCATAATAGTAGGTTCAAAGATACATTTATAAACTTTTTAACATAAATTTTTATGTTATTTTCAAGTCTATGAGACATGGAAACTTGAGACATTTAAATTAAAATAAATAATTCATAGTATAATGGTAACTTAAATATCATAGCTGGTTTGCATGTTTGGCATTTGATCACAGTAACCACAAAGTCGGAGGTTCAATATGTCCTGTTAGTGTTTTCAATCGTTTTTGAACTTTTTAATTTTATGCTTTGGTCCTTCTATGCAACTTTGGAAATATTATATGTCAATTATTAGAAGTTGACTAACATTCTCTAAATTATTTTAATTCTCTGATGTGGGTATAAAGGCTACAAAAATCATCAATTTTCTTAAAACTGCATGTACTATTTCATTATTTATGATAAAAGTATTGTTAAGCCTTTTCACGGTAAGGGGGTCATCAATGCACCCCAAGGGAAAATATCGAGTATTATTCCATAATGTCTAATAAATCTTCTAATCATTAGAAAAAAAGATCATTATTCTTTGTATTTTAAATAGAATACATTCTTTCAAAAACATATACAACTACAATGGGGTGTGTCTAAGACACATTTTTAATATTGTTATCTATGAAAGTACACTTAATATAATTCATAATGTATAATTTGTATAATGCGAGAGGATATTTATAAGAAAATTTGTATGTATCCATTTTAGACCAACATGAGCATTGTAATCAACTTGAAAGTCTATACTCTCCATAATATTTATAATCAATGCAAAATTGATGTCAAATTTATCTAGAAAAATAACTTTGAAAAGTAGTTGTTGAAATATTCTATTACTAGCCATTGGACAATCTTGTTACTAGACGTTTAAGAGATCACGCTTATATTAATACTCAATTTTAAAATACATATGTTGTAACCTTTTGACATAGATTTGATTGTTATTTTCAATTTTGTGGTGTATTGGAATTTTAGTTATTTAGATTAATATAAATAAACTAAATTGCAAGGTTAGCTGGAGTAGCTCAGTTGGTTAGAGCGTGTGGCTGTTAACCACAAGATCGGAGGTTCAACCCCTCCTTCTAGCGTTTTCTTTCATTATTCAAATATTTAAATTTGTGATGACGTCTTTCCATTGGATTTATAAAATAATCTATCTTAGTTATAGGAAGTTGATTACAATTAGTAAAATTATATTATTATCAATTTTCTTTTAAGAATTTTCAAGAAAGCCTATTGTAAGTATTTAAATAAATACCGAGTCTACCAATAGCTGCCACAACTACAAAGTGTTTGTCTAGGACTAGTTTTGAATAAAATTATCTAGGCAGGGATATTAGAAATGATTCAGAAACTTCAACTTATTTTTGAAAGATGATATTTGTTAGACGTCTTGTTTGCGTAGCCCCTTTGGACCACCATGGAGAGTTTCTTCAACTTGAACTTCAGTTAGGTCCAACGCAAATTTTCATCAATATGAATGTGATGTTAAATTTAATTTAAATATATCTTTAAAAAACAGTCGTTGAAATATCATTTTACTAGTCATTGGAAAGATCTTGTTGCTAGTTTCTGAAAAGATCATATTTTCGTCCATAATAGTAGGTTCAAAGATACATTTATAAACTTTTTAACATAAATTTTTATGTTATTTTCAAGTCTATGAGACATGGAAACTTGAGACATTTAAATTAAAATAAATAATTCATAGTATAATGGTAACTTAAAAATCATAGCTGGTTTGCATGTGTGGCATTTGATCACAGTAACCACAAAGTCGGAGGTTCAATATGTCCTTTTAGTATTTTCAATCGTTTTTAAACTTTTTAATTTTATGCTTTGGTCCTTCTATGCAACTTTGGAAATATTATATGTCAATTATTAGAAGTTGACTAACATTCTCTAAATTATTTTAATTCTCTGATGTGGGTATAAAGGCTACAAAAATCATCAATTTTCTTAAAACTGAATGTACTATTTCACTATTTATGATAAAAGTATTGTTAAGCCTTTTCACGGTAAGGGGGTCATCAATGCACCCCAAGGGAAAATATCGAGTATTATTCCATAATGTCTAATAAATCTTCTAATCATTAGAAAAAAAGATAATTATTCTTTGTATTTTAAGTAGAATACATTCTTTCAAAAACATATACAACTACAAAGGGGTGTGTCTAAGACACATTTTCAATATAGTTATCTATGAAAGTACACTTAATATAATTCATAATGTATAATTTGTATAATGCGAGAGGATGTTTATAAGAAAATTTGTATGTATCCATTTTAGACCAACATGACCATTGTAATCAACTTGAAAGTCTATACTCTCCATAATATTTTTAATCAATGCAAAATTGATGTCAAATTTATCTAGAAAAATAACTTTGAAAAGTAGTTGTTGAAATATTCTATTACTAGCCATTGGACAATCTTGTTACTAGACGTTTAAGAGATCACGCTTATATTAATACTCAATTTAAAAATACATATGTTGTAACCTTTTGACATAGATTTGATTGTTATTTTCAATTTTGTGTGGTATTGGAATTTTAGTTATTTAGATTAATATAAATAAACTAAATTGCAAGGTTAGCTGGAGTAGCTCAGTTGGTTAGAGCGTGTGGCTGTTAACCACAAGATCGGAGGTTCAACCCCTCCTTCTAGCGTTTTCTTTCATTATTCAAATATTTAAATTTGTGATGACGTCTTTCCATTGGACTTATAAAATAATCTATCTTAGTTATAGGAAGTTGATTTCAATTAGAAAAATTATATTATTATCAATTTTCTTTTAAGAATTTTCAAGAAAGCCTATTGTAAGTATTTAAATAAATACCGAGTCTACCAATAGCTGCCACAACTACAAAGTGTTTGTCTAGGACTAGTTTTGAATAAAATTATCTAGGTAGGGATATTAGAAATGATTCAGAAACTTCAACTTATTTTTGAAAGATGATATTTGTTAGACGTCTTGTTTGCGTAGCCACTTTGGACCACCATGGAGAGTTTCTTCAACTTGAACTTCAGTTAGGTCCAACGCAAATTTTCATCAATATGAAAGTGATGTTAAATTTAATTTAAATATATCTTTAAAAAATAGTCGTTGAAATATCATTTTACTAGTCATTGGAAAGATCTTGTTGCTAGTTTCTGAAAAGATCATATTTTCGTCCATAATAGTAGGTTCAAAGATACATTTATAAACTTTTTAACATAAATTTTTATGTTATTTTCAAGTCTATGAGACATGGAAACTTGAGACATTTAAATTAAAATAAATAATTCATAGTATAATGGTAACTTAAATATCATAGCTGGTTTGCATGTTTGGCATTTGATCACAGTAACCACAAAGTCGGAGGTTCAATATGTCCTGTTACTGTTTTCAATCGTTTTTGAACTTTTTAATTTTATGCTTTGGTCCTTCTATGCAACTTTGGAAATATTATATGTCAATTATTAGAAGTTGACTAACATTCTCTAAATTATTTTAATTCTCTGATGTGGGTATAAAGGCTACAAAAATCATCAATTTTCTTAAAACTGCATGTACTATTTCATTATTTATGATAAAAGTATTGTTAAGCTTTTTCACGGTAAGGGGGTCATCAATGCACCCCAAGGGAAAATATCGAGTATTATTCCATAATGTCTAATAAATCTTCTAATCATTAGAAAAAAAGATCATTATTCTTTGTATTTTAAGTAGAATACATTCTTTCAAAAACATATACAACTACAATGGGGTGTGTCTAAGACACATTTTCAATATAGTTATCTATGAAAGTACACTTAATATAATTCATAATGTATAATTTGTATAATGCGAGAGGATATTTATAAGAAAATTTGTATGTATCCATTTTAGACCAACATGAGCATTGTAATCAACTTGAAAGTCTATACTCTCCATAATATTTATAATCAATGCAAAATTGATGTCAAATTTATCTAGAAAAATAACTTTGAAAAGTAGTTGTTGAAATATTCTATTACTAGCCATTGGACAATCTTGTTACTAGACGTTTAAGAGATCACGCTTATATTAATACTCAATTTAAAAATACATATGTTGTAACCTTTTGACATAGATTTGATTGTTATTTTCAATTTTGTGTGGTATTGGAATTTTAGTTATTTAGATTAATATAAATAAACTAAATTGCAAGGTTAGCTGGAGTAGCTCAGTTGGTTAGAGCGTGTGGCTGTTAACCACAAGATCGGAGGTTCAACCCCTCCTTCTAGCGTTTTCTTTCATTATTCAAATATTTAAATTTGTGATGACGTCTTTCCATTGGATTTATAAAATAATCTATCTTAGTTATAGGAAGTTGATTACAATTAGTAAAATTATATTATTATCAATTTTCTTTTAAGAATTTTCAAGAAAGCCTATTGTAAGTATTTAAATAAATACCGAGTCTACCAATAGCTGCCACAACTACAAAGTGTTTGTCTAGGACTAGTTTTGAATAAAATTATCTAGGCAGGGATATTAGAAATGATTCAGAAACTTCAACTTATTTTTGAAAGATGATATTTGTTAGACGTCTTGTTTGCGTAGCCACTTTGGACCACCATGGAGAGTTTCTTCAACTTGAACTTCAGTTAGGTCCAACGCAAATTTTCATCAATATGAAAGTGATGTTAAATTTAATTTAAATATATCTTTAAAAAACAGTCGTTGAAATATCATTTTACTAGTCATTGGAAAGATCTTGTTGCTAGTTTCTGAAAAGATCATATTTTCGTCCATAATAGTAGGTTCAAAGATACATTTATAAACTTTTTAACATAAATTTTTATGTTATTTTCAAGTCTATGAGACATGGAAACTTGAGACATTTAAATTAAAATAAATAATTCATAGTATAATGGTAACTTAAAAATCATAACTGGTTTGCATGTGTGGCATTTGATCACAGTAACCACAAAGTCGGAGGTTCAATATGTCCTTTTAGTACTTTCAATCGTTTTTAAACTTTTTAATTTTATGCTTTGGTCCTTCTATGCAACTTTGGAAATATTATATGTCAATTATTAGAAGTTGACTAACATTCTCTAAATTATTTTAATTCTCTGATGTGGGTATAAAGGCTACAAAAATCATCAATTTTCTTAAAACTGAATGTACTATTTCACTATTTATGATAAAAGTATTGTTAAGCCTTTTCACGGTAAGGGGGTCATCAATGCACCCCAAGGGAAAATATCGAGTATTATTCCATAATGTCTAATAAATCTTCTAATCATTAGAAAAAAAGATAATTATTCTTTGTATTTTAAGTAGAATACATTCTTTCAAAAACATATACAACTACAAAGGGGTGTGTCTAAGACACATTTTCAATATAGTTATCTATGAAAGTACACTTAATATAATTTATAATGTATAATTTGTATAATGCGAGAGGATGTTTATAAGAAAATTTGTATGTATCCATTTTAGACCAACATGACCATTGTAATCAACTTGAAAGTCTATACTCTCCATAATATTTTTAATCAATGCAAAATTGATGTCAAATTTATCTAGAAGAACAACTTTGAAAAATAGTTGTTGAAATATTCTATTACTAGCCATTGGACAATCTTGTTACTAGACGTTTAAAAGATCACACTTATATTAATACTCAATTTAAAAATACATATGTTGTAACCTTTTGACATAGATTTGATTGTTATTTTCAATTTTGTGTGGTATTGGAATTTTAGTTATTTAGATTAATATAAATAAACTTAATTGCAAGGTTAGCTGGAGTAGCTCAGTTGGTTAGAGCGTGTGGCTGTTAACCACAAGGTCGGAGGTTCAACCCCTCCTTCTAGCGTTTTCTTTCATTATTTAAATATTTAAATTTGTGATGACGTCTTTCCATTGGACTTATAAAATAATCTATATTAATTATAGGAAGTTGATTACAATTAGAAAAATTATATTATTATCAATTTTCTTTTAAGAATTTTCAAGAAAGCCTATTGTAAGTATTTAAATAAATACGGAGTCTACCAATAGCTGCCACAACTACAAAGTGTTTGTCTAGGACTAGTTTTGAATAAAATTATCTAGGTAGGGATATTAGAAATGATTCAGAAACTTCAACTTATTTTTGAAAGATGATATTTGTTAGACGTCTTGTTTGCGTAGCCACTTTGGACCACCATGGAGAGTTTCTTCAACTTGAACTTCAGTTAGGTCCAACGCAAATTTTCATCAATATGAAAGTGATGTTAAATTTAATTTAAATATATCTTTAAAAAACAGTCGTTGAAATATCATTTTACTAGTCATTGGAAAGATCTTGTTGCTAGTTTCTGAAAAGATCATATTTTCGTCCATAATAGTAGGTTCAAAGATACATTTATAAACTTTTTAACATAAATTTTTATGTTATTTTCAAGTCTATGAGACATGGAAACTTGAGACATTTAAATTAAAATAAATAATTCATAGTATAATGGTAACTTAAAAATCATAGCTGGTTTGCATGTGTGGCATTTGATCACAGTAACCACAAAGTCGGAGGTTCAATATGTCCTTTTAGTATTTTCAATCGTTTTTAAACTTTTTAATTTTATGCTTTTGTCCTTCTATGCAACTTTGGAAATATTATATGTCAATTATTAGAAGTTGACTAACATTCTCTAAATTATTTTAATTCTCTGATGTGGGTATAAAGGCTACAAAAATCATCAATTTTCTTAAAACTGAATGTACTATTTCACTATTTATGATAAAAGTATTGTTAAGCCTTTTCACGGTAAGGGGGTCATCAATGCACCCCAAGGGAAAATATCGAGTATTATTCCATAATGTCTAATAAATCTTCTAATCATTAGAAAAAAAGATAATTATTCTTTGTATTTTAAGTAGAATACATTCTTTCAAAAACATATACAACTACAAAGGGGTGTGTCTAAGACACATTTTCAATATAGTTATCTATGAAAGTACACTTAATATAATTCATAATGTATAATTTGTATAATGCGAGAGGATGTTTATAAGAAAATTTGTATGTATCCATTTTAGACCAACATGACCATTGTAATCAACTTGAAAGTCTATACTCTCCATAATATTTTTAATCAATGCAAAATTGATGTCAAATTTATCTAGAAAAATAACTTTGAAAAGTAGTTGTTGAAATATTCTATTACTAGCCATTGGACAATCTTGTTACTAGACGTTTAAGAGATCACGCTTATATTAATACTCAATTTAAAAATACATATGTTGTAACCTTTTGACATAGATTTGATTGTTATTTTCAATTTTGTGTGGTATTGGAATTTTAGTTATTTAGATTAATATAAATAAACTAAATTGCAAGGTTAGCTGGAGTAGCTCAGTTGGTTAGAGCGTGTGGCTGTTAACCACAAGATCGGAGGTTCAACCCCTCCTTCTAGCGTTTTCTTTCATTATTCAAATATTTAAATTTGTGATGACGTCTTTCCATTGGACTTATAAAATAATCTATCTTAGTTATAGGAAGTTGATTTCAATTAGAAAAATTATATTATTATCAATTTTCTTTTAAGAATTTTCAAGAAAGCCTATTGTAAGTATTTAAATAAATACCGAGTCTACCAATAGCTGCCACAACTACAAAGTGTTTGTCTAGGACTAGTTTTGAATAAAATTATCTAGGTAGGGATATTAGAAATGATTCAGAAACTTCAACTTATTTTTGAAAGATGATATTTGTTAGACGTCTTGTTTGCGTAGCCACTTTGGACCACCATGGAGAGTTTCTTCAACTTGAACTTCAGTTAGGTCCAACGCAAATTTTCATCAATATGAAAGTGATGTTAAATTTAATTTAAATATATCTTTAAAAAATAGTCGTTGAAATATCATTTTACTAGTCATTGGAAAGATCTTGTTGCTAGTTTCTGAAAAGATCATATTTTCGTCCATAATAGTAGGTTCAAAGATACATTTATAAACTTTTTAACATAAATTTTTATGTTATTTTCAAGTCTATGAGACATGGAAACTTGAGACATTTAAATTAAAATAAATAATTCATAGTATAATGGTAACTTAAATATCATAGCTGGTTTGCATGTTTGGCATTTGATCACAGTAACCACAAAGTCGGAGGTTCAATATGTCCTGTTAGTGTTTTCAATCGTTTTTGAACTTTTTAATTTTATGCTTTGGTCCTTCTATGCAACTTTGGAAATATTATATGTCAATTATTAGAAGTTGACTAACATTCTCTAAATTATTTTAATTCTCTGATGTGGGTATAAAGGCTACAAAAATCATCAATTTTCTTAAAACTGCATGTACTATTTCATTATTTATGATAAAAGTATTGTTAAGCCTTTTCACGGTAAGGGGGTCATCAATGCACCCCAAGGGAAAATATCGAGTATTATTCCATAATGTCTAATAAATCTTCTAATCATTAGAAAAAAAGATCATTATTCTTTGTATTTTAAGTAGAATACATTCTTTCAAAAACATATACAACTACAATGGGGTGTGTCTAAGACACATTTTCAATATAGTTATCTATGAAAGTACACTTAATATAATTCATAATGTATAATTTGGATAATGCGAGAGGATATTTATAAGAAAATTTGTATGTATCCATTTTAGACCAACATGAGCATTGTAATCAACTTGAAAGTCTATACTCTCCATAATATTTATAATCAATGCAAAATTGATGTCAAATTTATCTAGAAAAATAACTTTGAAAAGTAGTTGTTGAAATATTCTATTACTAGCCATTGGACAATCTTGTTACTAGACGTTTAAGAGATCACGCTTATATTAATACTCAATTTAAAAATACATATGTTGTAACCTTTTGACATAGATTTGATTGTTATTTTCAATTTTGTGTGGTATTGGAATTTTAGTTATTTAGATTAATATAAATAAACTAAATTGCAAGGTTAGCTGGAGTGGCTCAGTTGGTTAGAGCGTGTGGCTGTTAACCAAAAGATCGGAGGTTCAACCCCTCCTTCTAGCGTTTTCTTTCATTATTCAAATATTTAAATTTGTGATGACGTCTTTCCATTGGACTTATAAAATAATCTATCTTACTTATAGGAAGTTGATTACAATTAGTAAAATTATATTATTATCAATTTTCTTTTAAGAATTTTCAAGAAAGCCTATTGTAAGTATTTAAATAAATACCGAGTCTACCAATAGCTGCCACAACTACAAAGTGTTTGTCTAGGACTAGTTTTGAATAAAATTATCTAGGCAGGGATATTAGAAATGATTCAGAAACTTCAACTTATTTTTGAAAGATGATATTTGTTAGACGTCTTGTTTGCGTAGCCACTTTGGACCACCATGGATAGTTTCTTCAACTTGAACTTCAGTTAGGTCCAACGCAAATTTTCATCAATATGAAAGTGATGTTAAATTTAATTTAAATATATCTTTAAAAAACAGTCGTTGAAATATCATTTTACTAGTCATTGGAAAGATCTTGTTGATAGTTTCTGAAAAGATCATATTTTCGTCCATAATAGTAGGTTCAAAGATACATTTATAAACTTTTTAACATAAATTTTTATGTTATTTTCAAGTCTATGAGACATGGAAACTTGAGACATTTAAATTAAAATAAATAATTCATAGTATAATGGTAACTTAAAAATCATAGCTGGTTTGCATGTGTGGCATTTGATCACAGTAACCACAAAGTCAGAGGTTCAATATGTCCTTTTAGTATTTTCAATCGTTTTTAAACTTTTTAATTTTATGCTTTGGTCCTTCTATGCAACTTTGGAAATATTATATGTCAATTATTAGAAGTTGACTAATATTCTCTAAATTATTTTAATTCTCTGATGTGGGTATAAAGGCTACAAAAATCATCAATTTTCTTAAAACTGAATGTACTATTTCACTATTTATGATAAAAGTATTGTTAAGCCTTTTCACGGTAAGGGGGTCATCAATGCACCCCAAGGGAAAATATCGAGTATTATTCCATAATGTCTAATAAATCTTCTAATCATTAGAAAAAAAGATAATTATTCTTTGTATTTTAAGTAGAATACATTCTTTCAAAAACATATACAACTACAAAGGGGTGTGTCTAAGACACATTTTCAATATAGTTATCTATGAAAGTACACTTAATAAAATTCATAATGTATAATTTGTATAATGCGAGAGGATATTTATAAGAAAATTTGTATGTATCCATTTTAGACCAACATGAGCATTGTAATCAACTTGAAAGTCTATACTCTCCATAATATTTTTAATCAATGCAAAATTGATGTCAAATTTATCTAGAAAAATAACTTTGAAAAGTAGTTGTTGAAATATTCTATTACTAGCCATTGGACAATCTTGTTACTAGACGTTTAAGAGATCACGCTTATATTAATACTCAATTTAAAAATACATATGTTGTAACCTTTTGACATAGATTTGATTGTTATTTTCAATTTTGTGTGGTATTGGAATTTTAGTTATTTAGATTAATATAAATAAACTTAATTGCAAGGTTAGCTCGAGTAGCTCAGTTGGTTAGAGCATGTGGCTGTTAACCACAAGGTCGGAGGTTCAACCCCTCCTTCTAGCGTTTTCTTTCATTATTCAAATATTTAAATTTGTGATGACGTCTTTCCATTGGACTTATAAAATAATCTATATTAATTATAGGAAGTTGATTACAATTAGAAAAATTATATTATTATCAATTTTCTTTTAAGAATTTTCAAGAAAGCCTATTGTAAGTATTTAAATAAATATCGAGTCTACCAATAGCTGCCACAACTACAAAGTGTTTGTCTAGGACTAGTTTTAAATAAAATTATCTAGGTAGGGATATTAGAAATGATTCAGAAACTTCAACTTATTTTTGAAAGATGATATTTGTTAGACGTCTTGTTTGCGTAGCCACTTTGGACCACCATGGAGAGTTTCTTCAACTTGAACTTCAGTTAGGTCCAACGCAAATTTTCATCAATATGAAAGTGATGTTAAATTTAATTTAAATATATCTTTAAAAAATAGTCGTTGAAATATCATTTTACTAGTCATTGGAAAGATCTTGTTGCTAGTTTCTGAAAAGATCATATTTTCGTCCATAATAGTAGGTTCAAAGATACATTTATAAACTTTTTAACATAAATTTTTATGTTATTTTCAAGTCTATGAGACATGGAAACTTGAGACATTTAAATTAAAATAAATAATTCATAGTATAATGGTAACTTAAAAATCATAGTTGGTTTGCATGTGTGGCATTTGATCACAGTAACCACAAAGTCGGAGGTTCAATATGTCCTTTTAGTGTTGTCAATCGTTTTTAAACTTTTTAATTTTATGCTTTGGTCCTTCTATGCAACTTTGGAAATATTATATGTCAATTATTAGAAGTTGACTAACATTCTCTAAATTATTTTAATTCTCTGATGTGGGTATAAAGGCTACAAAAATCATCAATTTTCTTAAAACTGAATGTACTATTTCACTATTTATGATAAAAGTATTGTTAAGCCTTTTCACGGTAAGGGGGTCATCAATGCACCCCAAGGGAAAATATCGAGTATTATTCCATAATGTCTAATAAATCTTCTAATCATTAGAAAAAAAGATAATTATTCTTTGTATTTTAAGTAGAATACATTCTTTCAAAAACATATACAACTACAAAGGGGTGTGTCTAAGACACATTTTCAATATAGTTATCTATGAAAGTACACTTAATATAATTCATAATGTATAATTTGTATAATGCGAGAGGATGTTTATAAGAAAATTTGTATGTATCCATTTTAGACCAACATGACCATTGTAATCAACTTGAAAGTCTATACTCTCCATAATATTTTTAATCAATGCAAAATTGATGTCAAATTTATCTAGAAAAATAACTTTGAAAAGTAGTTGTTGAAATATTCTATTACTAGCCATTGGACAATCTTGTTACTAGACGTTTAAGAGATCACGCTTATATTAATACTCAATTTAAAAATACATATGTTGTAACCTTTTGACATAGATTTGATTGTTATTTTCAATTTTGTGTGGTATTGGAATTTTAGTTATTTAGATTAATATAAATAAACTAAATTGCAAGGTTAGCTGGAGTAGCTCAGTTGGTTAGAGCGTGTGGCTGTTAACCACAAGGTCGGAGGTTCAACCCCTACTTCTAGCGTTTTCTTTCATTATTCAAATATTTAAATTTGTGATGACGTCTTTCCATTGGACTTATAAAATAATCTATCTTAGTTATAGGAAGTTGATTACAATTAGAAAAATTATATTATTATCAATTTTCTTTTAAGAATTTTCAAGAAAGCCTATTGTAAGTATTTAAATAAATACCGAGTCTACCAATAGCTGCCACAACTACAAAGTGTTTGTCTAGGACTAGTTTTGAATAAAATTATCTAGGCAGGGATATTAGAAATGATTCAGAAACTTCAACTTATTTTTGAAAGATGATATTTGTTAGACGTCTTGTTTGCGTAGCCACTTTGGACCACCATGGAGAGTTTCTTCAACTTGAACTTCAGTTAGGTCCAACGTAAATTTTCATCAATATGAAAGTGATGTTAAATTTAATTTAAATATATCTTTAAAAAACAGTCGTTGAAATATCATTTTACTAGTCATTGGAAAGATCTTGTTGATAGTTTCTGAAAAGATCATATTTTCGTCCATAATAGTAGGTTCAAAGATACATTTATAAACTTTTTAACATAAATTTTTATGTTATTTTCAAGTCTATGAGACATGGAAACTTGAGACATTTAAATTAAAATAAATAATTCATAGTATAATGGTAACTTAAAAATCATAGCTGGTTTGCATGTGTGGCATTTGATCACAGTAACCACAAAGTCGGAGGTTCAATATGTCCTTTTAGTATTTTCAATCGTTTTTAAACTTTTTAATTTTATGCTTTGGTCCTTCTATGCAACTTTGGAAATATTATATGTCAATTATTAGAAGTTGACTAACATTCTCTAAATTATTTTAATTCTCTGATGTGGCTATAAAGGCTACAAAAATCATCAATTTTCTTAAAACTGAATGTACTATTTCACTATTTATGATAAAAGTATTGTTAAGCCTTTTCACGGTAAGGGGGTCATCAATGCACCCCAAGGGAAAATATCGAGTATTATTCCATAATGTCTAATAAATCTTCTAATCATTAGAAAAAAAGATAATTATTCTTTGTATTTTAAGTAGAATACATTCTTTCAAAAACATATACAACTACAAAGGGGTGTGTCTAAGACACATTTTCAATATAGTTATCTATGAAAGTACACTTAATAAAATTCATAATGTATAATTTGTATAATGCGAGAGGATATTTATAAGAAAATTTGTATGTATCCATTTTAGACCAACATGAGCATTGTAATCAACTTGAAAGTCTATACTCTCCATAATATTTTTAATCAATGCAAAATTGATGTCAAATTTATCTAGAAAAATAACTTTGAAAAGTAGTTGTTGAAATATTCTATTACTAGCCATTGGACAATCTTGTTACTAGACGTTTAAGAGATCACGCTTATATTAATACTCAATTTAAAAATACATATGTTGTAACCTTTTGACATAGATTTGATTGTTATTTTCAATTTTGTGTGGTATTGGAATTTTAGTTATTTAGATTAATATAAATAAACTTAATTGCAAGGTTAGCTCGAGTAGCTCAGTTGGTTAGAGCATGTGGCTGTTAACCACAAGGTCGGAGGTTCAACCCCTCCTTCTAGCGTTTTCTTTCATTATTCAAATATTTAAATTTGTGATGACGTCTTTCCATTGGACTTATAAAATAATCTATATTAATTATAGGAAGTTGATTACAATTAGAAAAATTATATTATTATCAATTTTCTTTTAAGAATTTTCAAGAAAGCCTATTGTAAGTATTTAAATAAATACCGAGTCTACCAATAGCTGCCACAACTACAAAGTGTTTGTCTAGGACTAGTTTTAAATAAAATTATCTAGGTAGGGATATTAGAAATGATTCAGAAACTTCAACTTATTTTTGAAAGATGATATTTGTTAGACGTCTTGTTTGCGTAGCCACTTTGGACCACCATGGAGAGTTTCTTCAACTTGAACTTCAGTTAGGTCCAACGCAAATTTTCATCAATATGAAAGTGATGTTAAATTTAATTTAAATATATCTTTAAAAAATAGTCGTTGAAATATCATTTTACTAGTCATTGGAAAGATCTTGTTGCTAGTTTCTGAAAAGATCATATTTTCGTCCATAATAGTAGGTTCAAAGATACATTTATAAACTTTTTAACATAAATTTTTATGTTATTTTCAAGTCTATGAGACATGGAAACTTGAGACATTTAAATTAAAATAAATAATTCATAGTATAATGGTAACTTAAAAATCATAGTTGGTTTGCATGTGTGGCATTTGATCACAGTAACCACAAAGTCGGAGGTTCAATATGTCCTTTTAGTGTTGTCAATCGTTTTTAAAATTTTTAATTTTATGCTTTGGTCCTTCTATGCAACTTTGGAAATATTATATGTCAATTATTAGAAGTTGACTAACATTCTCTAAATTATTTTAATTCTCTGATGTGGGTATAAAGGCTACAAAAATCATCAATTTTCTTAAAACTGAATGTACTATTTCACTATTTATGATAAAAGTATTGTTAAGCCTTTTCACGGTAAGGGGGTCATCAATGCACCCCAAGGGAAAATATCGAGTATTATTCCATAATGTCTAATAAATCTTCTAATCATTAGAAAAAAAGATAATTATTCTTTGTATTTTAAGTAGAATACATTCTTTCAAAAACATATACAACTACAAAGGGGTGTGTCTAAGACACATTTTCAATATAGTTATCTATGAAAGTACACTTAATATAATTCATAATGTATAATTTGTATAATGCGAGAGGATGTTTATAAGAAAATTTGTATGTATCCATTTTAGACCAACATGACCATTGTAATCAACTTGAAAGTCTATACTCTCCATAATATTTTTAATCAATGCAAAATTGATGTCAAATTTATCTAGAAAAATAACTTTGAAAAGTAGTTGTTGAAATATTCTATTACTAGCCATTGGACAATCTTGTTACTAGACGTTTAAGAGATCACGCTTATATTAATACTCAATTTAAAAATACATATGTTGTAACCTTTTGACATAGATTTGATTGTTATTTTCAATTTTGTGTGGTATTGGAATTTTAGTTATTTAGTTTAATATAAATAAACTAAATTGCAAGGTTAGCTGGAGTAGCTCAGTTGGTTAGAGTGTGTGGCTGTTAACCACAAGATCGGAGGTTCAACCCCTCCTTCTAGCGTTTTCTTTCATTATTCAAATATTTAAATTTGTGATGACGTCTTTCCATTGGACTTATAAAATAATCTATCTTAGTTATAGGAAGTTGATTTCAATTAGAAAAATTATATTATTATCAATTTTCTTTTAAGAATTTTCAAGAAAGCCTATTGTAAGTATTTAAATAAATACCGAGTCTACCAATAGCTGCCACAACTACAAAGTGTTTGTCTAGGACTAGTTTTGAATAAAATTATCTAGGTAGGGATATTATAAATGATTCAGAAACTTCAACTTATTTTTGAAAGATGATATTTGTTAGACGTCTTGTTTGCGTAGCCACTTTGGACCACCATGGAGAGTTTCTTCAACTTGAACTTCAGTTAGGTCCAACGCAAATTTTCATCAATATGAAAGTGATGTTAAATTTAATTTAAATATATCTTTAAAAAATAGTCGTTGAAATATCATTTTACTAGTCATTGGAAAGATCTTGTTGCTAGTTTCTGAAAAGATCATATTTCCGTCCATAATAGTAGGTTCAAAGATACATTTATAAACTTTTTAACATAAATTTTTATGTTATTTTCAAGTCTATGAGACATGGAAACTTGAGACATTTAAATTAAAATAAATAATTCATAGTATAATGGTAACTTAAAAATCATAGCTGGTTTGCATGTGTGGCATTTGATCACAGTAACCACAAAGTCGGAGGTTCAATATGTCCTTTTAGTGTTTTCAATCGTTTTTAAACTTTTTAATTTTATGCTTTGGTCCTTCTATGCAACTTTGGAAATATTATATGTCAATTATTAGAAGTTGACTAACATTCTCTAAATTATTTTAATTCTCTGATGTGGGTATAAAGGCTACAAAAATCATCAATTTTCTTAAAACTGCATGTACTATTTCATTATTTATGATAAAAGTATTGTTAAGCCTTTTCACGGCAAGGGGGTCATCAATGCACCCCAAGGGAAAATATCGAGTATTATTCCATAATGTCTAATAAATCTTCTAATCATTAGAAAAAAAGATAATTATTCTTTGTATTTTAAGTAGAATACATTCTTTCAAAAACATATACAACTACAAAGGGGTGTGTCTAAGACACATTTTCAATATAGTTATCTATGAAAGTACACTTAATATAACTCATAATGTATAATTTGTATAATGCGAGAGGATGTTTATAAGAAAATTTGTATGTATCCATTTTAGACCAACATGAGCATTGTAATCAACTTGAAAGTCTATACTCTCCATAATATTTTCAATCAATGCAAAATTGATGTCAAATTTATCTAGAAAAATAACTTTGAAAAGTGGTTGTTGAAATATTCTATTACTAGCCATTGGACAATCTTGTTACTAGACGTTTAAGAGATCACGCTTATATTAATACTCAATTTAAAAATACATATGCTGTAACCTTTTGACATAGATTTGATTGTTATTTTCAATTTTGTGTGGTATTGGAATTTTAGTTATTTAGATTAATATAAATAAACTAAATTGCAAGGTAAGCTGGAAAAGCTCAGTTGGTTAGAGCGTGTGAATGTAAGTATTTAAATAAATACCGAGTCTACCAATAGTTGCCACAACTACAAAGTGTTTGTCTAGGACTAGTTTTGAATAAAATTATCTAGGCAGGGATATTAGAAATGATTCAGAAACTTTAACTTATTTTTGAAAGATGATATTTGTTAGACGTCTTGTTTGCGTAGCCACTTTGGACCACCATGGAGAGTTTCTTCAACTTGAACTTCAGTTAGGTCCAACGCAAATTTTCATCAATATGAAAGTGATGTTAAATTTAATTTAAATATATCTTTAAAAACTAGTCGTTGAAATATCATTTTACTAGTCATTGGAAAGATCTTGTTGCTAATTTCTGAAAAGATCATATTTTCGTCCATAATAGTAGGTTCAAAGATACATTTATAAACTTTTTAACATAAATTTTTATGTTATTTTCAAGTCTATGAGACATGGAAACTTGAGACATTTAAATTAAAATAAATAATTCATAGTATAATGGTAACTTAAAAATCATAGCTGGTTTGCATGTGTGGCATTTGATCACAGTAACCACAAAGTCGGAGGTTCAATATGTCCTTTTAGTGTTTTCAATCGTTTTTAAACTTTTTAATTTTATGCTTTGGTCCTTCTATGCAACTTTGGAAATATTATATGTCAATTATTAGAAGTTGACTAACATTCTCTAAATTATTTTAATTCTCTGATGTGGGTATAAAGGCTACAAAAATCATCAATTTTCTTAAAACTGCATGTACTATTTCACTATTTATGATAAAAGTATTGTTAAGCCTTTTCACGGTAAGGGGGTCATCAATGCACCCCAAGGGAAAATATCGAGTATTATTCCATAATGTCTAATAAATCTTCTAATCATTAGAAAAAAAGATAATTATTCTTTGTATTTTAAGTAGAATACATTCTTTCAAAAACATATACAACTACAAAGGGGTGTGTCTAAGACACATTTTCAATATAGTTATCTATGAAAGTACACTTAATATAATTCATAATGTATAATTTGTATAATGCGAGAGGATGTTTATAAGAAAATTTGTATGTATCCATTTTAGACCAACATGAGCATTGTAATCAACTTGAAAGTCTATACTCTCCATAATATTTTTAATCAATGCAAAATTGATGTCAAATTTATCTAGAAAAATAACTTTGAAAAGTAGTTGTTGAAATATTCTATTACTAGCCATTGGACAATCTTGTTACTAGACGTTTAAGAGATCACGCTTATATTAATACTCAATTTAAAAATACATATGCTGTAACCTTTTGACATAGATTTGATTGTTATTTTCAATTTTGTGTGGTATTGGAATTTTAGTTATTTAGATTAATATAAATAAACTAAATTGCAAGGTTAGCTGGAGTAGCTCAGTTGGTTAGAGCGTGTGGCTGTAAGTATTTAAATAAATACCGAGTCTACCAATAGCTGCCACAACTACAAAGTGTTTGTCTAGGACTAGTTTTGAATAAAATTATCTAGGCAGAGATATTAGAAATGATTCAGAAACTTTAACTTATTTTTGAAAGATGATATTTGTTAGACGTCTTGTTTGCGTAGCCACTTTGGACCACCATGGAGAGTTTCTTCAACTTGAACTTCAGTTAGGTCCAACGCAAATTTTCATCAATATGAAAGTGATGTTAAATTTAATTTAAATATATCTTTAAAAAATAGATGTTGAAATATCATTTTACTAGTCATTGGAAAGATCTTGTTGCTAGTTTCTGAAAAGATCATATTTCCGTCCATAATAGTAGGTTCAAAGATACATTTATAAACTTTTTAACATAAATTTTTATGTTATTTTCAAGTCTATGAGACATGGAAACTTGAGACATTTAAATTAAAATAAATAATTCATAGTATAATGGTAACTTAAAAATCATAGCTGGTTTGCATGTGTGGCATTTGATCACAGTAACCACAAAGTCGGAGGTTCAATATGTCCTTTTAGTGTTTTCAATCGTTTTTAAACTTTTTAATTTTATGCTTTGGTCCTTCTATGCAACTTTGGAAATATTATATGTCAATTATTAGAAGTTGACTAACATTCTCTAAATTATTTTAATTCTCTGATGTGGGTATAAAGGCTACAAAAATCATCAATTTTCTTAAAACTGCATGTACTATTTCATTATTTATGATAAAAGTATCGTTAAGCCTTTTCACGGTAAGGGGGTCATCAATGCACCCCAAGGGAAAATATCGAGTATTATTCCATAATGTCTAATAAATCTTCTAATCATTAGAAAAAAAGATCATTATTCTTTGTACTTTAAGTAGAATACATTCTTTCAAAAACATATACAACTACAAAGGGGTGTGTCTAAGACACATTTTCAATATAGTTATCTATGAAAGTACACTTAATATAATTCATAATGTATAACTTGTATAATGCGAGAGGATGTTTATAAGAAAATTTGTATGTATCCATTTTAGACCAACATGAGCATTGTAATCAACTTGAAAGTCTATACTCTCCATAATATTTATAATCAATGCAAAATTGATGTCAAATTTATCTCGAAAAATAACTTTGAAAAGTAGTTGTTGAAATATTCTATTACTAGCCATTGGACAATCTTGTTACGAGACGTTTAAGAGATCACGCTTATATTAATACTCAATTTAAAAATACATATGTTGTAACCTTTTGACATAGATTTGATTGTTATTTTCAATTTTGTGTGGTATTGGAATTTTAGTTATTTAGATTAATATAAATAAACTAAATGTCAAGGTTAGCTGGAGTAGCTCAGTTGGTTAGAGCGTGTGGCTGTTAACCACAAGGTCGGAGGTTCAACCCCTCCTTCTAGCGTTTTCTTTCATTATTCAAATATTTAAATTTGTGATGACGTCTTTCCATTGGACTTATAAAATAATCTATCTTAGTTATAGGAAGTTGATTACAATTAGAAAAATTATATTATTATCAATTTTCTTTTAAGAATTTTCAAGAAAGCCTATTGTAAGTATTTAAATAAATACCGAGTCTACCAATAGCTGCCATAACTACAAAGTGTTTGTCTAGGACTAGTTTTGAATAAAATTATCTAGGCAGGGATATTAGAAATGATTCAGAAACTTCAACTTATTTTTGAAAGATGATATTTGTTAGACGTCTTGTTTGCGTAGCCACTTTGGACCACCATGGAGAGTTTCTTCAACTTGAACTTCAGTTAGGTCCAACGCAATTTTTCATCAATATGAAAGTGATGTTAAATTTAATTTAAATATATCTTAAAAAAATAGTCGTTGAAATATCATTTTACTAGTCATTGGAAATATCTTGTTGCTAGTTTCTGAAAAGATCATATGTTCGTCCATAATAGTAGGTTCAAAGATACATTTATAAACTTTTTAACATAAATTTTTATGTTATTTTCAAGTCTATGAGACATGGAAACTTGAGACATTTAAATTAAAATAAATAATTCATAGTATAATGGTAACTTAAAAATCATAGCTGGTTTGCATGTGTGGCATTTGATCACAGTAACCACAAAGTCGGAGGTTCAATATGTCCTTTTAGTGTTTTCAATCATTTTTAAACTTTTTAATTTTATGCTTTGATCCTTCTATGCAACTTTGGAAATATTATATGTCAATTATTAGAAGTTGACTAACATTCTCTAAATTATTTTAATTCTCTGATGTGGGTATAAAGGCTACAAAAATCATCAATTTTCTTAAAACTGCATGTACTATTTCATTATTTATGATAAAAGTATTGTTAAGCCTTTTCACGGTAAGGGGGTCATCAATGCACCCCAAGGGAAAATATAGAGTATTATTACATAATGTCTAATAAATCTTCTAACCATTAGAAAAAAAGATCATTATTCTTTGTATTTTAAGTAGAATACATTCTTTCAAAAACATATACAACTACAAAGGGGTGTATCTAAGACACATTTTCAATATAGTTATCTATGAAAGTACACTTAATATAATTCATAATGTATAATTTGTATAATGCGAGAGGATGTTTATAAGAAAATTTGTATGTATCCATTTTAGACCAACATGAGCATTGTAATCAACTTGAAAGTCTATACTCTCCATAATATTTTCAATCAATGCAAAATTGATGTCAAATTTATCTCGAAAAATAACTTTGAAAAGTAGTTGTTGAAATATTCTATTACTAGCCATTGGACAATCTTGTTACTAGACGTTTAAGAGATCACGCTTATATTAATACTCAATTTAAAAATACATATGTTGTAACCTTTTGACATAGATTTGATTGTTATTTTCAATTTTGTGTGGTAATGGAATTTTAGTTATTTAGATTAATATAAATAAACTAAATTGCAAGGTTAGCTGGAGAAGCTCAGTTGGTTAGAGCGTGTGGCTGTAAGTATTTAAATAAATACCGAGTCTACCAATAGCTGCCACAACTACAAAGTGTTTGTCTAGGACTAGTTTTGAATAAAATTATCTAGGCAGGGATATTAGAAATGATTCAGAAACTTTAACTTATTTTTGAAAGATGATATTTGTTAGACGTCTTGTTTGCGTAGCCACTTTGGACCACCATGGAGAGTTTCTTCCACTTGAACTTCAGTTAGGTCCAACGCAATTTTTCATCAATATGAAAGTGATGTTAAATTTAATTTAAATATATCTTTAAAAAATAGTCGTTGAAATATCATTTTACTAGTCATTGGAAAGATCTTGTTGCTAGTTTCTGAAAAGATCATATTTTCGTCCATAATAGTAGGTTCAAAGATACATTTATAAACTTTTTAACATAAATTTTTATGTTATTTTCAAGTCTATGAGACATGGAAACTTGAGACATTTAAATTAAAATAAATAATTCATAGTATAATGGTAACTTAAAAATCATAGCTGGTTTGCATGTGTGGCATTTGATCACAATAACCACAAAGTCGGAGGTTCAATATGTCCTTTTAGTGTTTTCAATCATTTTTAAACTTTTTAATTTTATGCTTTGGTCCTTCTATGCAACTTTGGAAATAGTATATGTCAATTATTAGAAGTTGACTAACATTCTCTAAATTATTTTAATTCTCTGATGTGGGTATAAAGGCTACAAAAATCATCAATTTTCTTAAAACTGCATGTACTATTTCATTATTTATGATAAAAGTATTGTTAAGCCTTTTCACGGTAAGGGGGTCATCAATGCACCCCAAGGGAAAATATCGAGTATTATTCCATAATGTCTAATAAATCTTCTAATCATTAGAAAAAAAGATCATTATTCTTTGTATTTTAAGTATAATACATTCTTTCAAAAACATATACAACTACAAAGGGGTGTGTCTAAGACACATTTTCAATATAGTTATCTAGGAAAGTACACTTAATATAATTCATAATGTATAATTTGTATAATGCGAGAGGATATTTATAAGAAAATTTGTATGTATCCATTTTAGACCAACATGAGCATTGTAATCAACTTGAAAGTCTATACTCTCCATAATATTTATAATCAATGCAAAATTGATGTCAAATTTATCTAGAAAAATAACTTTGAAAAGTAGTTTTTGAAATATTCTATTACTAGCCATTGGACAATCTTGTTACTAGACGTTTAAGAGATCACGCTTATATTAATACTCAATTTAAAAATACATATGTTGTAACCTTTTGACATAGATTTGATTGTTATTTTCAATTTTGTGTGGTATTGGAATTTTAGTTATTTAGATTAATATAAATAAACATAATTGCAAGGTTAGCTGGAGTAGCTCAGTTGGTTAGAGCGTGTGGCTATTAACCACAAGGTCGAAGGTTTAACCCCTCCTTCTAGCGTTTTCTTTCATTATTCAAATATTTAAATTTGTGATGACGTCTTTCCATTGGACTTATAAAATAATCTATCTTAGTTATAGGAAGTTGATTACAATTAGAAAAATTATATTATTATCAATTTTCTTTTAAGAATTTTCAAGAAAGCCTATTGTTATCGAGTCTACCAATAGCTGCCACAACTACAAAGTGTTTGTCTAGGACTAGTTTTGAATAAAATTATCTAGGCAGGGATATTAGAAATGATTCAGAAACTTCAACTTATTTTTGAAAGATGATATTTGTTAGACGTCTTGTTTGCGTAGCCACTTTGGACCACCATGGAGAGTTTCTTCAACTTGAACTTCAGTTAGGTCCAACGCAATTTTTCATCAATATGAAAGTGATGTTAAATTTAATTTAAATATATCTTAAAAAAATAGTCGTTGAAATATCATTTTACTAGTCATTGGAAATATCTTGTTGCTAGTTTCTGAAAAGATCATATGTTCGTCCGTAATAGTAGGTTTAAAGATACATTTATAAACTTTTTAACATGAATTTTTATGTTATTTTCAAGTCTATGAGACATGGAAACTTGAGACATTTAAATTAAAATAAATTATTCATGGTATAATGGTAACTTAAAAATCATAGCTGGTTTGCATGTGTGGCATTTGATCACAGTAACCACAAAGTCGGAGGTTCAATATGTCCTTTTAGTGTTTTCAATCATTTTTAAACTTTTTAATTTTATGCTTTGATCCTTCTATGCAACTTTGGAAATATTATATGTCAATTATTAGAAGTTGACTAACATTCTCTAAATTATTTTAATTCTCTGATGTGGGTATAAAGGCTACAAAAATCATCAATTTTCTTAAAACTGCATGTACTATTTCATTATTTATGATAAAAGTATTGTTAAGCCTTTTCACGGTAAGGGGGTCATCAATGCACCCCAAGGGAAAATATCGAGTATTATTCCATAATGTCTAATAAATCTTCTAATCATTAGAAAAAAAGATCATTATTCTTTGTATTTTAAGTAGAATACATTCTTTCAAAAACATATACAACTACAAAGGGGTGTGTCTAAGACACATTTTCAATATAGTTATCTATGAAAGTACACTTAATATAATTCATAATGTATAATTTGTATAATGCGAGAGGATATATATAAGAAAATTTGTATGTATCCATTTTAGACCAACATGAGCATTGTAATCAACTTGAAAGTCTATACTCTCCATAATATTTTTAATCAATGCAAAATTGATGCAAAATTTATCTAGAAAAATAACTTTGAAAAGTAGTTGTTGAAATATTCTATTACTAGCCATTGGACAATCTTGTTACTAGACGTTTAAGAGATCACGCTTATATTAATACTCAATTTAAAAATACATATGTTGTAACCTTTTGACATAGATTTGATTGTTATTTTCAATTTTGTGTGGTATTGGAATTTTAGTTATTTAGATTAATATAAATAAACTAAATTGCAAGGTTAGCTGGAGTAGCTCAGTTGGTTAGAGCGTGTGGCTGTTAACCACAAGGTCGGAGGTTCAACCCCTACTTCTAGCGTTTTCTTTCATTATTCAAATATTTAAATTTGTGATGACGTCTTTCCATTGGACTTATAAAATAATCTATCTTAGTTATAGGAAGTTGATTACAATTAGAAAAATTATATTATTATCAATTTTCTTTTAAGAATTTTCAAGAAAGCCTATTGTAAGTATTTAAATAAATACCGAGTCTACCAATAGCTGCCACAACTACAAAGTGTTTGTCTAGGACTAGTTTTGAATAAAATTATCTAGGCAGGGATATTAGAAATGATTCAGAAACTTCAACTTATTTTTGAAAGATGATATTTGTTAGACGTCTTGTTTGCGTAGCCACTTTGGACCACCATGGAGAGTTTCTTCAACTTGAACTTCAGTTAGGTCCAACGCAAATTTTCATCAATATGAAAGTGATGTTAAATTTAATTTAAATATATCTTTAAAAAATAGTCGTTGAAATATCATTTTACTAGTCATTGGAAAGATCTTGTTGCTAGTTTCTTAAAAGATCATATGTTCGTCCATAATAGTAGGTTCAAAGATACATTTATAAACTTTTTAACATAAATTTTTATGTTATTTTCAAGTCTATGAGACATGGAAACTTGAGACATTTAAATTAAAATAAATAATTCATAGTATAATGGTAACTTAAAAATCATAGCTGGTTTGCATGTGTGGCATTTGATCACAGTAACCACAAAGTCGGAGGTTCAATATGTCCCTTTAGTGTTTTCAATCATTTTTAAACTTTTTAATTTTATGCTTTGGTCCTTCTATGCAACTTTGGAAATATTATATGTCAATTATTAGAAGTTGACTAACATTCTCTAAATTATTTTAATTCTCTGATGTGGGTATAAAGGCTACAAAAATCATCAATTTTCATAAAACTGCATGTACTATTTCATTATTTATGATAAAAGTATTGTTAAGCCTTTTCACGGTAAGGGGGTCATCAATGCACCCCAAGGGAAAATATCGAGTATTATTCCATAATGTCTAATAAATCTTCTAATCATTAGAAAAAAAGATCATTATTCTTTGTATTTTAAGTAGAATACATTCTTTCAAAAACATATACAACTACAAAGGGGTGTGTCTAAGACACATTTTCAATATAGTTATCTATGAAAGTACACTTAATATAATTCATAATGTATAATTTGTATAATGCGAGAGGATATATATAAGAAAATTTGTATGTATCCATTTTAGACCAACATGAGCATTGTAATCAACTTGAAAGTCTATACTCTCCATAATATTTTTAATCAATGCAAAATTGATGCAAAATTTATCTAGAAAAATAACTTTGAAAAGTAGTTGTTGAAATATTCTATTACTAGCCATTGGACAATCTTGTTACTAGACGTTTAAGAGATCACGCTTATATTAATACTCAATTTAAAAATACATATGTTGTAACCTTTTGACATAGATTTGATTGTTATTTTCAATTTTGTGTGGTATTGGAATTTTAGTTATTTAGATTAATATAAATAAACTAAATTGCAAGGTTAGCTGGAGTAGCTCAGTTGGTTAGAGCGTGTGGCTGTTAACCACAAGGTCGGAGGTTCAACCCCTACTTCTAGCGTTTTCTTTCATTATTCAAATATTTAAATTTGTGATGACGTCTTTCCATTGGACTTATAAAATAATCTATCTTAGTTATAGGAAGTTGATTACAATTAGAAAAATTATATTATTATCAATTTTCTTTTAAGAATTTTCAAGAAAGCCTATTGTAAGTATTTAAATAAATACCGAGTCTACCAATAGCTGCCACAACTACAAAGTGTTTGTCTAGGACTAGTTTTGAATAAAATTATCTAGGCAGGGATATTAGAAATGATTCAGAAACTTCAACTTATTTTTGAAAGATGATATTTGTTAGACGTCTTGTTTGCGTAGCCACTTTGGACCACCATGGAGAGTTTCTTCAACTTGAACTTCAGTTAGGTCCAACGCAAATTTTCATCAATATGAAAGTGATGTTAAATTTAATTTAAATATATCTTTAAAAAATAGTCGTTGAAATATCATTTTACTAGTCATTGGAAAGATCTTGTTGCTAGTTTCTTAAAAGATCATATGTTCGTCCATAATAGTAGGTTCAAAGATACATTTATAAACTTTTTAACATAAATTTTTATGTTATTTTCAAGTCTATGAGACATGGAAACTTGAGACATTTAAATTAAAATAAATAATTCATAGTATAATGGTAACTTAAAAATCATAGCTGGTTTGCATGTGTGGCATTTGATCACAGTAACCACAAAGTCGGAGGTTCAATATGTCCCTTTAGTGTTTTCAATCATTTTTAAACTTTTTAATTTTATGCTTTGGTCCTTCTATGCAACTTTGGAAATATTATATGTCAATTATTAGAAGTTGACTAACATTCTCTAAATTATTTTAATTCTCTGATGTGGGTATAAAGGCTACAAAAATCATCAATTTTCTTAAAACTGCATGTACTATTTCATTATTTATGATAAAAGTATTGTTAAGCCTTTTCACGGTAAGGGGGTCATCAATGCACCCCAAGGGAAAATATCGAGTATTATTCCATAATGTCTAATAAATCTTCTAATCATTAGAAAAAAAGATCATTATTCTTTGTATTTTAAGTAGAATACATTCTTTCAAAAACATATACAACTACAAAGGGGTGTGTCTAAGACACATTTTCAATATAGTTATCTATGAAAGTACACTTAATATAATTCATAATGTATAATTTGTATAATGCGAGAGGATATATATAAGAAAATTTGTATGTATCCATTTTAGACCAACATGAGCATTGTAATCAACTTGAAAGTCTATACTCTCCATAATATTTTTAATCAATGCAAAATTGATGCAAAATTTATCTAGAAAAATAACTTTGAAAAGTAGTTGTTGAAATATTCTATTACTAGCCATTGGACAATCTTGTTACTAGACGTTTAAGAGATCACGCTTATATTAATACTCAATTTAAAAATACATATGTTGTAACCTTTTGACATAGATTTGATTGTTATTTTCAATTTTGTGTGGTATTGGAATTTTAGTTATTTAGATTAATATAAATAAACTAAATTGCAAGGTTAGCTGGAGTAGCTCAGTTGGTTAGAGCGTGTGGCTGTTAACCACAAGGTCGGAGGTTCAACCCCTACTTCTAGCGTTTTCTTTCATTATTCAAATATTTAAATTTGTGATGACGTCTTTCCATTGGACTTATAAAATAATCTATCTTAGTTATAGGAAGTTGATTACAATTAGAAAAATTATATTATTATCAATTTTCTTTTAAGAATTTTCAAGAAAGCCTATTGTAAGTATTTAAATAAATACCGAGTCTACCAATAGCTGCCACAACTACAAAGTGTTTGTCTAGGACTAGTTTTGAATAAAATTATCTAGGCAGGGATATTAGAAATGATTCAGAAACTTCAACTTATTTTTGAAAGATGATATTTGTTAGACGTCTTGTTTGCGTAGCCACTTTGGACCACCATGGAGAGTTTCTTCAACTTGAACTTCAGTTAGGTCCAACGCAAATTTTCATCAATATGAAAGTGATGTTAAATTTAATTTAAATATATCTTTAAAAAATAGTCGTTGAAATATCATTTTACTAGTCATTGGAAAGATCTTGTTGCTAGTTTCTTAAAAGATCATATGTTCGTCCATAATAGTAGGTTCAAAGATACATTTATAAACTTTTTAACATAAATTTTTATGTTATTTTCAAGTCTATGAGACATGGAAACTTGAGACATTTAAATTAAAATAAATAATTCATAGTATAATGGTAACTTAAAAATCATAGCTGGTTTGCATGTGTGGCATTTGATCACAGTAACCACAAAGTCGGAGGTTCAATATGTCCCTTTAGTGTTTTCAATCATTTTTAAACTTTTTAATTTTATGCTTTGGTCCTTCTATGCAACTTTGGAAATATTATATGTCAATTATTAGAAGTTGACTAACATTCTCTAAATTATTTTAATTCTCTGATGTGGGTATAAAGGCTACAAAAATCATCAATTTTCTTAAAACTGCATGTACTATTTCATTATTTATGATAAAAGTATTGTTAAGCCTTTTCACGGTAAGGGGGTCATCAATGCACCCCAAGGGAAAATATCGAGTATTATTCCATAATGTCTAATAAATCTTCTAATCATTAGAAAAAAAGATCATTATTCTTTGTATTTTAAGTAGAATACATTCTTTCAAAAACATATACAACTACAAAGGGGTGTGTCTAAGACACATTTTCAATATAGTTATCTATGAAAGTACACTTAATATAATTCATAATGTATAATTTGTATAATGCGAGAGGATATATATAAGAAAATTTGTATGTATCCATTTTAGACCAACATGAGCATTGTAATCAACTTGAAAGTCTATACTCTCCATAATATTTTTAATCAATGCAAAATTGATGCAAAATTTATCTAGAAAAATAACTTTGAAAAGTAGTTGTTGAAATATTCTATTACTAGCCATTGGACAATCTTGTTACTAGACGTTTAAGAGATCACGCTTATATTAATACTCAATTTAAAAATACATATGTTGTAACCTTTTGACATAGATTTGATTGTTATTTTCAATTTTGTGTGGTATTGGAATTTTAGTTATTTAGATTAATATAAATAAACTAAATTGCAAGGTTAGCTGGAGTAGCTCAGTTGGTTAGAGCGTGTGGCTGTTAACCACAAGGTCGGAGGTTCAACCCCTACTTCTAGCGTTTTCTTTCATTATTCAAATATTTAAATTTGTGATGACGTCTTTCCATTGGACTTATAAAATAATCTATCTTAGTTATAGGAAGTTGATTACAATTAGAAAAATTATATTATTATCAATTTTCTTTTAAGAATTTTCAAGAAAGCCTATTGTAAGTATTTAAATAAATACCGAGTCTACCAATAGCTGCCACAACTACAAAGTGTTTGTCTAGGACTAGTTTTGAATAAAATTATCTAGGCAGGGATATTAGAAATGATTCAGAAACTTCAACTTATTTTTGAAAGATGATATTTGTTAGACGTCTTGTTTGCGTAGCCACTTTGGACCACCATGGAGAGTTTCTTCAACTTGAACTTCAGTTAGGTCCAACGCAAATTTTCATCAATATGAAAATGATGTTAAATTTAATTTAAATATATCTTTAAAAAATAGTCGTTGAAATATCATTTTACTAGTCATTGGAAAGATCTTGTTGCTAGTTTCTTAAAAGATCATATGTTCGTCCATAATAGTAGGTTCAAAGATACATTTATAAACTTTTTAACATAAATTTTTATGTTATTTTCAAGTCTATGAGACATGGAAACTTGAGACATTTAAATTAAAATAAATAATTCATAGTATAATGGTAACTTAAAAATCATAGCTAGTTTGCATGTGTGGCATTTGATCACAGTAACCACAAAGTCGGAGGTTCAATATGTCCCTTTAGTGTTTTCAATCATTTTTAAACTTTTTAATTTTATGCTTTGGTCCTTCTATGCAACTTTGGAAATATTATATGTCAATTATTAGAAGTTGACTAACATTCTCTAAATTATTTTAATTCTCTGATGTGGGTATAAAGGCTACAAAAATCATCAATTTTCTTAAAACTGCATGTACTATTTCATTATTTATGATAAAAGTATTGTTAAGCCTTTTCACGGTAAGGGGGTCATCAATGCACCCCAAGGGAAAATATCGAGTATTATTCCATAATGTCTAATAAATCTTCTAATCATTAGAAAAAAAGATCATTATTCTTTGTATTTTAAGTAGAATACATTCTTTCAAAAACATATACAACTACAAAGGGGTGTGTCTAAGACACATTTTCAATATAGTTATCTATTAAAGTACACTTAATATAATTCATAATGTATAATTTGTATAATGCGAGAGGATATATATAAGAAAATTTGTATGTATCCATTTTAGACCAACATGAGCATTGTAATCAACTTGAAAGTCTATACTCTCCATAATATTTTTAATCAATGCAAAATTGATGCAAAATTTATCTAGAAAAATAACTTTGAAAAGTAGTTGTTGAAATATTCTATTACTAGCCATTGGACAATCTTGTTACTAGACGTTTAAGAGATCACGCTTATATTAATACTCAATTTAAAAATACATATGTTGTAACCTTTTGACATAGATTTGATTGTTATTTTCAATTTTGTGTGGTATTGGAATTTTAGTTATTTAGATTAATATAAATAAACTAAATTGCAAGGTTAGCTGGAGTAGCTCAGTTGGTTAGAGCGTGTGGCTGTTAACCACAAGGTCGGAGGTTCAACCCCTACTTCTAGCGTTTTCTTTCATTATTCAAATATTTAAATTTGTGATGACGTCTTTCCATTGGACTTATAAAATAATCTATCTTAGTTATAGGAAGTTGATTACAATTAGAAAAATTATATTATTATCAATTTTCTTTTAAGAATTTTCAAGAAAGCCTATTGTAAGTATTTAAATAAATACCGAGTCTACCAATAGCTGCCACAACTACAAAGTGTTTGTCTAGGACTAGTTTTGAATAAAATTATCTAGGCAGAGATATTAGAAATGATTCAGAAACTTCAACTTATTTTTGAAAGATGATATTTGTTAGACGTCTTGTTTGCGTAGCCACTTTGGACCACCATGGAGAGTTTCTTCAACTTGAACTTCAGTTAGGTCCAACGCAAATTTTCATCAATATGAAAGTGATGTTAAATTTAATTTAAATATATCTTTAAAAAATAGTCGTTGAAATATCATTTTACTAGTCATTGGAAAGATCTTGTTGCTAGTTTCTTAAAAGATCATATGTTCGTCCATAATAGTAGGTTCAAAGATACATTTATAAACTTTTTAACATAAATTTTTATGTCATTTTCAAGTCTATGAGACATGGAAACTTGAGACATTTAAATTAAAATAAATAATTCATAGTATAATGGTAACTTAAAAATCATAGCTGGTTTGCATGTGTGGCATTTGATCACAGTAACCACAAAGTCGGAGGTTCAATATGTCCTTTTAGTGTTTTCAATCATTTTTAAACTTTTTAATTTTATGCTTTGGTCCTTCTATGCAACTTTGGAAATATTATATGTCAATTATTAGAAGTTGACTAACATTCTCTAAATTATTTTAATTCTCTGATGTGGGTATAAAGGCTACAAAAATCATCAATTTTCTTAAAACTGCATGTACTATTTCATTATTTATGATAAAAGTATTGTTAAGCCTTTTCACGGTAAGGGGGTCATCAATGCACCCCAAGGGAAAATATCGAGTATTATTCCATAATGTCTAATAAATCTTCTAATCATTAGAAAAAAAGATCATTATTCTTTGTATTTTAAGTAGAATACATTCTTTCAAAAACATATACAACTACAAAGGGGTGTGTCTAAGACACATTTTCAATATAGTTATCTATGAAAGTACACTTAATATAATTCATAATGTATAATTTGTATAATGCGAGAGGATATATATAAGAAAATTTGTATGTATCCATTTTAGACCAACATGAGCATTGTAATCAACTTGAAAGTCTATACTCTCCATAATATTTTTAATCAATGCAAAATTGATGCAAAATTTATCTAGAAAAATAACTTTGAAAAGTAGTTGTTGAAATATTCTATTACTAGCCATTGGACAATCTTGTTACTAGACGTTTAAGAGATCACGCTTATATTAATACTCAATTTAAAAATACATATGTTGTAACCTTTTGACATAGATTTGATTGTTATTTTCAATTTTGTGTGGTATTGGAATTTTAGTTATTTAGATTAATATAAATAAACTAAATTGCAAGGTTAGCTGGAGTAGCTCAGTTGGTTAGAGCGTGTGGCTGTTAACCACAAGGTCGGAGGTTCAACCCCTACTTCTAGCGTTTTCTTTCATTATTCAAATATTTAAATTTGTGATGACGTCTTTCCATTGGACTTATAAAATAATCTATCTTAGTTATAGGAAGTTGATTACAATTAGAAAAATTATATTATTATCAATTTTCGTGTTTGTCTAGGACTAGTTTTGAATAAAATTATCTAGGCAGGGATATTAGAAATGATTCAGAAACTTCAACTTATTTTTGAAAGATGATATTTGTTAGACGTCTTGTTTGCGTAGCCACTTTGGACCACCATGGAGAGTTTCTTCAACTTGAACTTCAGTTAGGTCCAACGCAAATTTTCATCAATATGAAAGTGATGGTAAATTTAATTTAAATATATCTTTAAAAAATAGTCGTTGAAATATCATTTTACTAGTCATTGGAAAGATCTTGTTGCTAGTTTCTGAAAAGATCATATGTTCGTCCATAATAGTAGGTTCAAAGATACATTTATAAAGTTTTTAACATAAATTTTTATGTTATTTTCAAGTCTATGAGACATGGAAACTTGAGACATTTAAATTAAAATAAATAATTCATAGTATAATGGTAACTTAAAAATCATAGCTGGTTTGCATGTGTGGCATTTGATCACAGTAACCACAAAGTCGGAGGTTCAATATGTCCTTTTAGTGTTTTCAATCATTTTTAAACTTTTTAATTTTATGCTTTGGTCCTTCTATGCAACTTTGGAAATATTATATGTCAATTATTAGAAGTTGACTAACATTCTCTAAATTATTTTAATTCTCTGATGTGGGTATAAAGGCTACAAAAATCATCAATTTTCTTAAAACTGCATGTACTATTTCATTATTTATGATAAAACTATTGTTAAGCCTTTTCACGGTAAGGGGGTCATCAATGCACCCCAAGGGAAAATATCGAGTATTATTCCATAATGTCTAATAAATCTTCTAATCATTAGAAAAAAAGATCATTATTCTTTGTATTTTAAGTAGAATACATTCTTTCAAAAACATATACAACTACAAAGGGGTGTGTCTAAGACACATTTTCAATATAGTCATCTATGAAAGTACACTTAATATAATTCATAATGTATAATTTGTATAATGCGAGAGGATATATATAAGAAAATTTGTATGTATCCATTTTAGACCAACATGAGCATTGTAATCAACTTGAAAGTCTATACTCTCCATAATATTTTTAATCAATGCAAAATTGATGTAAAATTTATCTAGAAAAATAACTTTGAAAAGTAGTTGTTGAAATATTCTATTACTAGCCATTGGACAATCTTGTTACTAGACGTTTAAGAGATCACGCTTATATTAATACTCAATTTAAAAATACATATGTTGTAACCTTTTGACATAGATTTGATTGTTATTTTAAATTTTGTGTGGTATTGGAATTTTAGTTATTTAGATTAATATAAATAAACTAAATTGCAAGGTTAGCTGGAGTAGCTCAGTTGGTTAGAGCGTGTGGCTGTTAACCACAAGGTCGGAGGTTCAACCCCTCCTTCTAGCGTTTTCTTTCATTATTCAAATATTTGAATTTGTGATGATGTCTTTCCATTGGACTTATAAAATAATCTATCTTAGTTATAGGAAGTTGATTACAATTAGAAAAATTATATTATTATCAATTTTCTTTTAAGAATTTTCAAGAAAGCCTATTGTAAGTATTTAAATAAATACCGAGTCTACCAATAGCTGCCACAACTACAAAGTGTTTGTCTAGGACTAGTTTTGAATAAAATTATCTAGGCAGGGATATTAGAAATGATTCAGAAACTTCAACTTATTTTTGAAAGATGATATTTGTTAGACGTCTTGTTTGCGTAGCCACTTTGGACCACCATGGAGAGTTTCTTCAACTTGAACTTCAGTTAGGTCCAACGCAAATTTTCATCAATATGAAAGTGATGTTAAATTTAATTTAAATATATCTTTAAAAAATAGTCGTTGAAATATCATTTTACTAGTCATTGGAAAGATCTTGTTGCTAGTTTCTTAAAAGATCATATGTTCGTCCATAATAGTAGGTTCAAAGATACATTTATAAACTTTTTAACATAAATTTTTATGTCATTTTCAAGTCTATGAGACATGGAAACTTGAGACATTTAAATTAAAATAAATAATTCATAGTATAATGGTAACTTAAAAATCATAGCTGGTTTGCATGTGTGGCATTTGATCACAGTAACCACAAAGTCGGAGGTTCAATATGTCCTTTTAGTGTTTTCAATCATTTTTAAACTTTTTAATTTTATGCTTTGGTCCTTCTATGCAACTTTGGAAATATTATATGTCAATTATTAGAAGTTGACTAACATTCTCTAAATTATTTTAATTCTCTGATGTGGGTATAAAGGCTACAAAAATCATCAATTTTCTTAAAACTGCATGTACTATTTCATTATTTATGATAAAAGTATTGTTAAGCCTTTTCACGGTAAGGGGGTCATCAATGCACCCCAAGGGAAAATATCGAGTATTATTCCATAATGTCTAATAAATCTTCTAATCATTAGAAAAAAAGATCATTATTCTTTGTATTTTAAGTAGAATACATTCTTTCAAAAACATATACAACTACAAAGGGGTGTGTCTAAGACACATTTTCAATATAGTTATCTATGAAAGTACACTTAATATAATTCATAATGTATAATTTGTATAATGCGAGAGGATATATATAAGAAAATTTGTATGTATCCATTTTAGACCAACATGAGCATTGTAATCAACTTGAAAGTCTATACTCTCCATAATATTTTTAATCAATGCAAAATTGATGTAAAATTTATCTAGAAAAATAACTTTGAAAAGTAGTTGTTGAAATATTCTATTACTAGCCATTGGACAATCTTGTTACTAGACGTTTAAGAGATCACGCTTATATTAATACTCAATTTAAAAATACATATGTTGTAACCTTTTGACATAGATTTGATTGTTATTTTAAATTTTGTGTGGTATTGGAATTTTAGTTATTTAGATTAATATAAATAAACTAAATTGCAAGGTTAGCTGGAGTAGCTCAGTTGGTTAGAGCGTGTGGCTGTTAACCACAAGGTCGGAGGTTCAACCCCTCCTTCTAGCGTTTTCTTTCATTATTCAAATATTTGAATTTGTGATGATGTCTTTCCATTGGACTTATAAAATAATCTATCTTAGTTATAGGAAGTTGATTACAATTAGAAAAATTATATTATTATCAATTTTCTTTTAAGAATTTTCAAGAAAGCCTATTGTAAGTATTTAAATAAATACCGAGTCTACCAATAGCTGCCACAACTACAAAGTGTTTGTCTAGGACTAGTTTTGAATAAAATTATCTAGGCAGGGATATTAGAAATGATTCAGAAACTTCAACTTATTTTTGAAAGATGATATTTGTTAGACGTCTTGTTTGCGTAGCCACTTTGGACCACCATGGAGAGTTTCTTCAACTTGAACTTCAGTTAGGTCCAACGCAAATTTTCATCAATATGAAAGTGATGTTAAATTTAATTTAAATATATCTTTAAAAAATAGTCGTTGAAATATCATTTTACTAGTCATTGGAAAGATCTTGTTGCTAGTTTCTGAAAAGATCATATGTTCGTCCATAATAGTAGGTTCAAAGATACATTTATAAACTTTTTAACATAAATTTTTATGTTATTTTCAAGTCTATGAGACATGGAAACTTGAGACATTTAAATTAAAATAAATAATTCATAGTATAATGGTAACTTAAAAATCATAGCTGGTTTGCATGTGTGGCATTTGATCACAGTAACCACAAAGTCGGAGGTTCAATATGTCCTTTTAGTGTTTTCAATCATTTTTAAACTTTTTAATTTTATGCTTTGGTCCTTCTATGCAACTTTGGAAATATTATATGTCAATTATTAGAAGTTGACTAACATTCTCTAAATTATTTTAATTCTCTGATGTGGGTATAAAGGCTACAAAAATCATCAATTTTCTTAAAACTGCATGTACTATTTCATTATTTATGATAAAAGTATTGTTAAGCCTTTTCACGGTAAGGGGGTCATCAATGCACCCCAAGGGAAAATATCGAGTATTATTCCATAATGTCTAATAAATCTTCTAATCATTAGAAAAAAAGATCATTATTCTTTGTATTTTAAGTAGAATACATTCTTTCAAAAACATATACAACTACAAAGGGGTGTGTCTAAGACACATTTTCAATATAGTTATCTATGAAAGTACACTTAATATAATTCATAATGTATAATTTGTATAATGCGAGAGGATATATATAAGAAAATTTGTATGTATCCATTTTAGACCAACATTAGCATTGTAATCAACTTGAAAGTCTATACTCTCCATAATATTTTTAATCAATGCAAAATTGATGTAAAATTTATCTAGAAAAATAACTTTGAAAAGTAGTTGTTGAAATATTCTATTACTAGCCATTGGACAATCTTGTTACTAGACGTTTAAGAGATCACGCTTATATTAATACTCAATTTAAAAATACATATGTTGTAACCTTTTGACATAGATTTGATTGTTATTTTCAATTTTGTGTGGTATTGGAATTTTAGTTATTTAGATTAATATAAATAAACTAAATTGCAAGGTTAGCTGGAGTAGCTCAGTTGGTTAGAGCGTGTGGCTGTTAACCACAAGGTCGGAGGTTCAACCCCTCCTTCTAGCGTTTTCTTTCATTATTCAAATATTTGAATTTGTGATGATGTTTTCCATTGGACTTATAAAATAATCTATCTTAGTTATAGGAAGTTGATTACAATTAGAAAAATTATATTATTATCAATTTTCTTTTAAGAATTTTCAAGAAAGCCTATTGTAAGTATTTAAATAAATACCGAGTCTACCAATAGCTGCCACAACTACAAAGTGTTTGTCTAGGACTAGTTTTGAATAAAATTATCTAGGCAGGGATATTAGAAATGATTCAGAAACTTCAACTTATTTTTGAAAGATGATATTTGTTAGACGTCTTGTTTGCGTAGCCACTTTGGACCACCATGGAGAGTTTCTTCAACTTGAACTTCAGTTAGGTCCAACGCAAATTTTCATCAATATGAAAGTGATGTTAAATTTAATTTAAATATATCTTTAAAAAATAGTCGTTGAAATATCATTTTACTAGTCATTGGAAAGATCTTGTTGCTAGTTTCTGAAAAGATCATATGTTCGTCCATAATAGTAGGTTCAAAGATACATTTATAAACTTTTTAACATAAATTTTTATGTTATTTTCAAGTCTATGAGACATGGAAACTTGAGACGTTTAAATTAAAATAAATAATTCATAGTATAATGGTAACTTAAAAATCATAGCTGGTTTGCATGTGTGGCATTTGATCACAGTAACCACAAAGTCGGAGGTTCAATATGTCCTTTTAGTGTTTTCAATCATTTTTAAACTTTTTAATTTTATGCTTTGGTCCTTCTATGCAACTTTGGAAATATTATATGTCAATTATTAGAAGTTGACTAACATTCTCTAAATTATTTTAATTCTCTGATGTGGGTATAAAGGCTACAAAAATCATCAATTTTCTTAAAACTGCATGTACTATTTCATTATTTATGATAAAAGTATTGTTAAGCCTTTTCACGGTAAGGGGGTCATCAATGCACCCCAAGGGAAAATATCGAGTATTATTCCATAATGTCTAATAAATCTTCTAATCATAAGAAAAAAAGATCATTATTCTTTGTATTTTAAGTAGAATACATTCTTTCAAAAACATATACAACTACAAAGGGGTGTGTCTAAGACACATTTTCAATATAGTTATCTATGAAAGTACACTTAATATAATTCATAATGTATAATTTGTATAATGCGAGAGGATATATATAAGAAAATTTGTATGTATCCATTTTAGACCAACATGAGCATTGTAATCAACTTGAAAGTCTATACTCTCCATAATATTTTTAATCAATGCAAAATTGATGTAAAATTTATCTAGAAAAATAACTTTTAAAAGTAGTTGTTGAAATATTCTATTACTAGCCATTGGACAATCTTGTTACTAGACGTTTAAGAGATCACGCTTATATTAATACTCAATTTAAAAATACATATGTTGTAACCTTTTGACATAGATTTGATTGTTATTTTCAATTTTGTGTGGTATTGGAATTTTAGTTATTTAGATTAATATAAATAAACTAAATTGCAAGGTTAGCTGGAGTAGCTCAGTTGGTTAGAGCGTGTGGCTGTTAACCACAAGGTCGGAGGTTCAACCCCTCCTTCTAGCGTTTTCTTTCATTATTCAAATATTTAAATTTGTGATGACGTCTTTCCATTGGACTTATAAAATAATCTATCTTAGTTATAGGAAGTTGATTACAATTAGAAAAATTATATTATTATCAATTTTCTTTTATGAATTTTCAAGAAAGCCTATTGTAAGTATTTAAATAAATACCGAGTCTACCAATAGCTGCCACAACTACAAAGTGTTTGTCTAGGACTAGTTTTGAATAAAATTATCTAGGCAGGGATATTAGAAATGATTCAGAAACTTCAACTTATTTTTGAAAGATGATATTTGTTAGACGTCTTGTTTGCGTAGCCACTTTGGACCACCATGGAGAGTTTCTTCAACTTGAACTTCAGTTAGGTCCAACGCAATTTTTCATCAATATGAAAGTGATGTTAAATTTAATTTACATATATCTTTAAAAAATAGTCGTTGAAATATCATTTTACTAGTCATTGGAAAGATCTTGTTGCTAGTTTCTTAAAAGATCATATGTTCGTCCATAATAGTAGGTTCAAAGATACATTTATAAACTTTTTAACATAAATTTTTATGTTATTTTCAAGTCTATGAGACATGGAAACTTGAGACATTTAAATTAAAATAAATAATTCATAGTATAATGGTAACTTAAAAATCATAGTTGGTTTGCATGTGTGGCATTTGATCACAGTAACCACAAAGTCGGAGGTTCAATATGTCCTTTTAGTGTTTTCAATCATTTTTAAACTTTTTAGTTTTATGCTTTGGTCCTTCTATGCAACTTTGGAAATATTATATGTCAATTATTAGAAGTTGACTAACATTCTCTAAATTATTTTAATTCTCTGATGTGGGTATAAAGGCTACAAAAATCATCAATTTTCTTAAAACTGCATGTACTATTTCATTATTTATGATAAAAGTATTGTTAAGCCTTTTCACGGTAAGGGGGTCATCAATGCACCCCAAGGGAAAATATCGAGTATTATTCCATAATGTCTAATAAATCTTCTAATCATTAGAAAAAAAGATCATTATTCTTTGTATTTTAAGTAGAATACATTCTTTCAAAAACATATACAACTACAAAGGGGTGTGTCTAAGACACATTTTCAATATAGTTATCTATGAAAGTACACTTAATATAATTCATAATGTATAATTTGTATAATGCGAGAGGATATATATAAGAAAATTTGTATGTATCCATTTTAGACCAACATGAGCATTGTAATCAACTTGAAAGTCTATACTCTCCATAATATTTTTAATCAATGCAAAATTGATGTAAAATTTATCTAGAAAAATAACTTTGAAAAGTAGTTGTTGAAATATTCTATTACTAGCCATTGGACAATCTTGTTACTAGACGTTTAAGAGATCACGCTTATATTAATACTCAATTTAAAAATACATATGTTGTAACCTTTTGACATAGATTTGATTGTTATTTTCAATTTTGTGTGGTATTGGAATTTTAGTTATTTAGATTAATATAAATAAACTAAATTGCAAGGTTAGCTGGAGTAGCTCAGTTGGTTAGAGCGTGTGGCCCTTAACCACAAGGTCGGAGGTTCAACCCCTCCTTCTAGCGTTTTCTTTCATTATTCAAATATTTAAATTTGTGATGACGTCTTTCCATTGGACTTATAAAATCTTCTATCTTAGTTATAGGAAGTTGATTACAATTAGAAAAATTATATTATTATCAATTTTCTTTTATGAATTTTCAAGAAAGCCTATTGTAAGTATTTAAATAAATACCGAGTCTACCAATAGCTGCCACAACTACAAAGTGTTTGTCTAGGACTAGTTTTGAATAAAATTATCTAGGCAGGGATATTAGAAATGATTCAGAAACTTCAACTTATTTTTGAAAGATGATATTTGTTAGACGTCTTGTTTGCGTAGCCACTTTGGACCACCATGGAGAGTTTCTTCAACTTGAACTTCAGTTAGGTCCAACGCAAATTTTCATCAATATGAAAGTGATGTTAAATTTAATTTACATATATCTTTAAAAAATAGTCGTTGAAATATCATTTTACTAGTCATTGGAAAGATCTTGTTGCTAGTTTCTTAAAAGATCACATGTTCGTCCATAATAGTAGGTTCAAAGATACATTTATAAACTTTTTAACATAAATTTTTATGTTATTTTCAAGTCTATGAGACATGGAAACTTGAGACATTTAAATTAAAATAAATAATTCATAGTATAATGGTAACTTAAAAATCATAGCTGGTTTGCATGTGTGGCATTTGATCACAGTAACCACAAAGTCGGAGGTTCAATATGTCCTTTTAGTGTTTTCAATCATTTTTAAACTTTTTAGTTTTATGCTTTGGTCCTTCTATGCAACTTTGGAAATATTATATGTCAATTATTAGAAGTTGACTAACATTCTCTAAATTATTTTAATTCTCTGATGTGGGTATAAAGGCTACAAAAATCATCAATTTTCTTAAAACTGCATGTACTATTTCATTATTTATGATAAAAGTATTGTTAAGCCTTTTCACGGTAAGGGGGTCATCAATGCACCCCAAGGGAAAATATCGAGTATTATTCCATAATGTCTAATAAATCTTCTAATCATTAGAAAAAAAGATCATTATTCTTTGTATTTTAAGTAGAATACATTCTTTCAAAAACATATACAACTACAAAGGGGTGTGTCTAAGACACATTTTCAATATAGTTATCTATGAAAGTACACTTAATATAATTCATAATGTATAATTTGTATAATGCGAGAGGATATATATAAGAAAATTTGTATGTATCCATTTTAGACCAACATGAGCATTGTAATCAACTTGAAAGTCTATACTCTCCATAATATTTTTAATCAATGCAAAATTGATGTAAAATTTATCTAGAAAAATAACTTTGAAAAGTAGTTGTTGAAATATTCTATTACTAGCCATTGGACAATCTTGTTACTAGACGTTTAAGAGATCACGCTTATATTAATACTCAATTTATAAATACATATGTTGTAACCTTTTGACATAGATTTGATTGTTATTTTCAATTTTGTGTGGTATTGGAATTTTAGTTATTTAGATTAATATAAATAAACTAAATTGCAAGGTTAGCTGGAGTAGCTCAGTTGGTTAGAGCGTGTGGCTGTTAACCTCCCCTCCTTCTAGCGTTTTCTTTCATTATTCAAATATTTAAATTTGTGATGACGTCTTTCCATTGGACTTATAAAATAATCTATCTTAGTTATAGGAAGTTGATTACAATTAGAAAAATTATATTATTATCAATTTTCTTTTAAGAATTTTCAAGAAAGCCTATTATAAGTATTTAAATAAATACCGAGTCTACCAATAGCTGCCACAACTACAAAGTGTTTGTCTAGGACTAGTTTTGAATAAAATTATCTAGGCAGGGATATTAGAAATGATTCAGAAACTTCAACTTATTTTTGAAAGATGATATTTGTTAGACGTCTTGTTTGCGTAGCCACTTTGGACCACCATGGAGAGTTTCTTCAACTTGAACTTCAGTTAGGTCCAACGCAAATTTTCATCAATATGAAAGTGATGGTAAATTTAATTTAAATATATCTTTAAAAAATAGTCGTTGAAATATCATTTTACTAGTCATTGGAAAGATCTTGTTGCTAGTTTCTGAAAAGATCATATGTTCGTCCATAATAGTAGGTTCAAAGATACATTTATAAACTTTTTAACATAAATTTTTATGTTATTTTCAAGTCTATGAGACATGGAAACTTGAGACATTTAAATTAAAATAAATAATTCATAGTATAATGGTAACTTAAAAATCATAGCTGGTTTGCATGTGTGGCATTTGATCACAGTAACCACAAAGTCGGAGGTTCAATATGTCCTTTTAGTGTTTTCAATCATTTTTAAACTTTTTAATTTTATGCTTTGGTCCTTCTATGCAACTTTGGAAATATTATATGTCAATTATTAGAAGTTGACTAACATTCTCTAAATTATTTTAATTCTCTGATGTGGGTATAAAGGCTACAAAAATCATCAATTTTCTTAAAACTGCATGTACTATTTCATTATTTATGATAAAAGTATTGTTAAGCCTTTTCACGGTAAGGGGGTCATCAATGCACCCCAAGGGAAAATATCGAGTATTATTCCATAATGTCTATTAAATCTTCTAATCATTAGAAAAAAAGATCATTATTCTTTGTATTTTAAGTAGAATACATTCTTTCAAAAACATATACAACTACAAAGGGGTGTGTCTAAGACACATTTTCAATATAGTTATCTATGAAAGTACACTTAATATAATTCATAATGTATAATTTGTATAATGCGAGAGGATATTTATAAGAAAATTTGTATGTATCCATTTTAGACCAACATGAGCATTGTAATCAACTTGAAAGTCTATACTCTCCATAATATTTATAATCAATGCAAAATTGATGTCAAATTTATCTAGAAAAATAACTTTGAAAAGTAGTTGTTGAAATATTCTATTACTAGACATTGGACAATCTTGTTACGAGACGTTTAAGAGATCACGCTTATATTAATACTCAATTTAAAAATACATATGTTGTAACCTTTTGACATAGATTTGATTGTTATTTTCAATTTTGTGTGGTATTGGAATTTTAGTTATTTAGATTAATATAAATAAACTAAATTGCAAGGTTAGCTGGAGTAGCTCAGTTGGTTAGAGCGTGTGGCTGTTAACCACAAGGTCGGAGGTTCAACCCCTCCTTCTAGCGTTTTCTTTCATTATTCAAATATTTAAATTTGTGATGACGTCTTTCCATTGGACTTATAAAATAATCTATCTTAGTTATAGGAAGTTGATTACAATTAGAAAAATTATATTATTATCAATTTTCTTTTAAGAATTTTCAAGAAAGCCTATTGTAAGTATTTAAATAAATACCGAGTCTACCAATAGCTGCCACAACTACAAAGTGTTTGTCTAGGACTAGTTTTGAATAAAATTATCTAGGCAGGGATATTAGAAATGATTCAGAAACTTCAACTTATTTTTGAAAGATGATATTTGTTAGACGTCTTGTTTGCGTAGCCACTTTGGACCACCATGGAGAGTTTCTTCAACTTGAACTTCAGTTAGGTCCAACGCAAATTTTCTTCAATATGAAAGTGATGTTAAATTTAATTTAAATATATCTTTAAAAAATAGTCGTTGAAATATCATTTTACTAGTCATTGGAAAGATCTTGTTGCTAGTTTCTGAAAAGATCATATGTTCGTCCATAATAGTAGGTTCAAAGATACATTTATAAACTTTTTAACATAAATTTTTATGTTATTTTCAAGTCTATGAGACATGGAAACTTGAGACATTTAAATTAAAATAAATAATTCATAGTATAATGGTAACTTAAAAATCATAGCTGGTTTGCATGTGTGGCATTTGATCACAGTAACCACAAAGTCGGAGGTTCAATATGTCCTTTTAGTGTTTTCAATCATTTTTAAACTTTTTAATTTTATGCTTTGGTCCTTCTATGCAACTTTGGAAATATTATATGTCAATTATTAGAAGTTGACTAACATTCTCTAAATTATTTTAATTCTCTGATGTGGGTATAAAGGCTACAAAAATCATCAATTTTCTTAAAACTGCATGTACTATTTCATTATTTATGATAAAAGTATTGTTAAGCCTTTTCACGGTAAGGGGGTCATCAATGCACCCCAAGGGAAAATATCGAGTATTATTCCATAATGTCTATTAAATCTTCTAATCATTAGAAAAAAAGATCATTATTCTTTGTATTTTAAGTAGAATACATTCTTTCAAAAACATATACAACTACAAAGGGGTGTGTCTAAGACACATTTTGAATATAGTTATCTATGAAAGTACACTTAATATAATTCATAATGTATAATTTGTATAATGCGAGAGGATATTTATAAGAAAATTTGTATGTATCCATTTTAGACCAACATGAGCATTGTAATCAACTTGAAAGTCTATACTCTCCATAATATTTATAATCAATACAAAATTGATGTCAAATTTATCTAGAAAAATAACTTTGAAAAGTAGTTGTTGAAATATTCTATTACTAGCCATTGGACAATCTTGTTACGAGACGTTTAAGAGATCACGCTTATATTAATACTCAATTTAAAAATACATATGTTGTAACCTTTTGACATAGATTTGATTGTTATTTTCAATTTTGTGTGGTATTGGAATTTTAGTTATTTAGATTAATATAAATAAACTAAATTGCAAGGTTAGCTGGAGTAGCTCAGTTGGTTAGAGCGTGTGGCTGTTAACCACAAGGTCGGAGGTTCAACCCCTCCTTCTAGCGTTTTCTTTCATTATTCAAATATTTAAATTTATGATGACGTCTTTCCATTGGACTTATAAAATAATCTATCTTAGTTATAGGAAGTTGATTACAATTAGAAAAATTATATTATTATCAATTTTCTTTTAAGAATTTTCAAGAAAGCCTATTGTAAGTATTTAAATAAATACCGAGTCTACCAATAGCTGCCACAACTACAAAGTGTTTGTCTAGGACTAGTTTTGAATAAAATTATCTAGGCAGGGATATTAGAAATGATTCAGAAACTTCAACTTATTTTTGAAAGATGATATTTGTTAGACGTCTTGTTTGCGTAGCCACTTTGGACCACCATGGAGAGTTTCTTCAACTTGAACTTCAGTTAGGTCCAACGCAAATTTTCATCAATATGAAAGTGATGTTAAATTTAATTTAAATATATCTTTAAAAAATAGTCGTTGAAATATCATTTTACTAGTCATTGGAAAGATCTTGTTGCTAGTTTCTGAAAAGATCATATGTTCGTCCATAATAGTAGGTTCAAAGATACATTTATAAACTTTTTAACATAAATTTTTATGTTATTTTCAAGTCTATGAGACATGGAAACTTGAGACATTTAAATTAAAATAAATAATTCATAGTATAATGGTAACTTAAAAATCATAGCTGGTTTGCATGTGTGGCATTTGATCACAGTAACCACAAAGTCGGAGGTTCAATATGTCCTTTTAGTGTTTTCAATCATTTTTAAACTTTTTAATTTTATGCTTTGGTCCTTCTATGCAACTTTGGAAATATTATATGTCAATTATTAGAAGTTGACTAACATTCTCTAAATTATTTTAATTCTCTGATGTGGGTATAAAGGCTACAAAAATCATCAATTTTCTTAAAACTGCATGTACTATTTCATTATTTATGATAAAAGTATTGTTAAGCCTTTTCACGGTAAGGGGGTCATCAATGCACCCCAAGGGAAAATATCGAGTATTATTCCATAATGTCTAATAAATCTTCTAATCATAAGAAAAAAAGATCATTATTCTTTGTATTTTAAGTAGAATACATTCTTTCAAAAACATATACAACTACAAAGGGGTGTGTCTAAGACACATTTTCAATATAGTTATCTATGAAAGTACACTTAATATAATTCATAATGTATAATTTGTATAATGCGAGAGGATATTTATAAGAAAATTTGTATGTATCCATTTTAGACCAACATGAGCATTGTAATCAACTTGAAAGTCTATACTCTCCATAATATTTTTAATCAATGCAAAATTGATGTCAAATTTATCTAGAAAAATAACTTTGAAAAGTAGTTGTTGAAATATTCTATTACTAGCCATTGGACAATCTTGTTACTAGACGTTTAAGAGATCACGCTTATATTAATACTCAATTTAAAAATACATATGTTGTAACCTTTTGACATAGATTTGATTGTTATTTTAAATTTTGTGTGGTATTGGAATTTTAGTTATTTAGATTAATATAAATAAACTAAATTGCAAGGTTAGCTGGAGTAGCTCAGTTGGTTAGAGCGTGTGGCTGTTAACCACAAGGTCGGAGGTTCAACCCCTCCTTCTAGCGTTTTCTTTCATTATTCAAATATTTAAATTTGTGATGACGTCTTTCCATTGGACTTATAAAATAATCTATCTTAGTTATAGGAAGTTGATTACAATTAGAAAAATTATATTATTATCAATTTTCTTTTATGAATTTTCAAGAAAGCCTATTGTAAGTATTTAAATAAATACCGAGTCTACCAATAGCTGCCACAACTACAAAGTGTTTGTCTAGGACTAGTTTTGAATAAAATTATCTAGGCAGGGATATTAGAAATGATTCAGAAACTTCAACTTATTTTTGAAAGATGATATTTGTTAGACGTCTTGTTTGCGTAGCCACTTTGGACCACCATGGAGAGTTTCTTCAACTTGAACTTCAGTTAGGTCCAACGCAAATTTTCATTTATATGAAAGTGATGTTAAATTTAATTTAAATATATCTTTAAAAAATAGTCGTTGAAATATCATTTTACTAGTCATTGGAAAGATCTTGTTGCTAGTTTCTGAAAAGATCATATGTTCGTCCATAATAGTAGGTTCAAAGATACATTTATAAACTTTTTAACATAAATTTTTATGTTATTTTCAAGTCTATGAGACATGGAAACTTGAGACGTTTAAATTAAAATAAATAATTCATAGTATAATGGTAACTTAAAAATCATAGCTGGTTTGCATGTGTGGCATTTGATCACAGTAACCACAAAGTCGGAGGTTCAATATGTCCTTTTAGTGTTTTCAATCATTTTTAAACTTTTTAATTTTATGCTTTGGTCCTTCTATGCAACTTTGGAAATATTATATGTCAATTATTAGAAGTTGACTAACATTCTCTAAATTATTTTAATTCTCTGATGTGGGTATAAAGGCTACAAAAATCATCAATTTTCTTAAAACTGCATGTACTATTTCATTATTTATGATAAAAGTATTGTTAAGCCTTTTCACGGTAAGGGGGTCATCAATGCACCCCAAGGGAAAATATCGAGTATTATTCCATAATGTCTAATAAATCTTCTAATCATTAGAAAAAAAGATCATTATTCTTTGTATTTTAAGTAGAATACATTCTTTCAAAAACATATACAACTACAAAGGGGTGTGTCTAAGACACATTTTCAATATAGTTATCTATGAAAGTACACTTAATATAATTCATAATGTATAATTTGTATAATGCGAGAGGATATATATAATAAAATTTGTATGTATCCATTTTAGACCAACATGAGCATTGTAATCAACTTGAAAGTCTACACTCTCCATAATATTTTTAATCAATGCAAAATTGATGTCAAATTTATCTAGAAAAATAACTTTGAAAAGTAGTTGTTGAAATATTCTATTACTAGCCATTGGACAATCTTGTTACTAGACGTTTAAGAGATCACGCTTATATTAATACTCAATTTAAAAATACATATGTTGTAACCTTTTGACATAGATTTGATTGTTATTTTAAATTTTGTGTGGTATTGGAATTTTAGTTATTTAGATTAATATAAATAAACTAAATTGCAAGGTTAGCTGGAGTAGCTCAGTTGGTTAGAGCGTGTGGCTGTTAACCACAAGGTCGGAGGTTCAACCCCTCCTTCTAGCGTTTTCTTTCATTATTCAAATATTTAAATTTGTGATGACGTCTTTCCATTGGACTTATAAAATAATCTATCTTAGTTATAGGAAGTTGATTACAATTAGAAAAATTATATTATTATCAATTTTCTTTTATGAATTTTCAAGAAAGCCTATTGTAAGTATTTAAATAAATACCGAGTCTACCAATAGCTGCCACAACTACAAAGTGTTTGTCTAGGACTAGTTTTGAATAAAATTATCTAGGCAGGGATATTAGAAATGATTCAGAAACTTCAACTTATTTTTGAAAGATGATATTTGTTAGACGTCTTGTTTGCGTAGCCACTTTGGACCACCATGGAGAGTTTCTTCAACTTGAACTTCAGTTAGGTCCAACGCAAATTTTCATCAATATGAAAGTGATGTTAAATTTAATTTAAATATATCTTTAAAAAATAGTCGTTGAAATATCATTTTACTAGTCATTGGAAAGATCTTGTTGCTAGTTTCTGAAAAGATCATATGTTCGTCCATAATAGTAGGTTCAAAGATACATTTATAAACTTTTTAACATAAATTTTTATGTTATTTTCAAGTCTATGAGACATGGAAACTTGAGACGTTTAAATTAAAATAAATAATTCATAGTATAATGGTAACTTAAAAATCATAGCTGGTTTGCATGTGTGGCATTTGATCACAGTAACCACAAAGTCGGAGGTTCAATATGTCCTTTTAGTGTTTTCAATCATTTTTAAACTTTTTAATTTTATGCTTTGGTCCTTCTATGCAACTTTGGAAATATTATATGTCAATTATTAGAAGTTGACTAACATTCTCTAAATTATTTTAATTCTCTGATGTGGGTATAAAGGCTACAAAAATCATCAATTTTCTTAAAACTGCATGTACTATTTCATTATTTATGATAAAAGTATTGTTAAGCCTTTTCACGGTAAGGGGGTCATCAATGCACCCCAAGGGAAAATATCGAGTATTATTCCATAATGTCTAATAAATCTTCTAATCATAAGAAAAAAAGATCATTATTCTTTGTATTTTAAGTAGAATACATTCTTTCAAAAACATATACAACTACAAAGGGGTGTGTCTAAGACACATTTTCAATATAGTTATCTATGAAAGTACACTTAATATAATTCATAATGTATAATTTGTAAAATGCGAGAGGATATATATAAGAAAATTTGTATGTATCCATTTTAGACCAACATGAGCATTGTAATCAACTTGAAAGTCTATACTCTCCATAATATTTTTAATCAATGCAAAATTGATGTCAAATTTATCTAGAAAAATAACTTTGAAAAGTATTTGTTGAAATATTCTATTACTAGCCATTGGACAATCTTGTTACTAGACGTTTAAGAGATCACGCTTATATTAATACTCAATTTAAAAATACATATGTTGTAACCTTTTGACATAGATTTGATTGTTATTTTAAATTTTGTGTGGTATTGGAATTTTAGTTATTTAGATTAATATAAATAAACTAAATTGCAAGGTTAGCTGGAGTAGCTCAGTTGGTTAGAGCATGTGGCCCTTAACCACAAGGTCGGAGGTTCAACCCCTCCTTCTAGCGTTTTCTTTCATTATTCAAATATTTAAATTTGTGATGACGTCTTTCCATTGGACTTATAAAATAATCTATCTTAGTTATAGGAAGTTGATTACAATTAGAAAAATTATATTATTATCAATTTTCTTTTATGAATTTTCAAGAAAGCCTATTGTAAGTATTTAAATAAATACCGAGTCTACCAATAGCTGCCACAACTACAAAGTGTTTGTCTAGGACTAGTTTTGAATAAAATTATCTAGGCAGGGATATTAGAAATGATTCAGAAACTTCAACTTATTTTTGAAAGATGATATTTGTTAGACGTCTTGTTTGCGTAGCCACTTTGGACCACCATGGAGAGTTTCTTCAACTTGAACTTCAGTTAGGTCCAACGCAAATTTTCATCAATATGAAAGTGATGTTAAATTTAATTTACATATATCTTTAAAAAATAGTCGTTGAAATATCATTTTACTAGTCATTGGAAAGATCTTGTTGCTAGTTTCTGAAAAGATCATATGTTCGTCCATAATAGTAGGTTCAAAGATACATTTATAAACTTTTTAACATAAATTTTTATGTTATTTTCAAGTCTATGAGACATGGAAACTTGAGACGTTTAAATTAAAATAAATAATTCATAGTATAATGGTAACTTAAAAATCATAGCTGGTTTGCATGTGTGGCATTTGATCACAGTAACCACAAAGTCGGAGGTTCAATATGTCCTTTTAGTGTTTTCAATCATTTTTAAACTTTTTAATTTTATGCTTTGGTCCTTCTATGCAACTTTGGAAATATTATATGTCAATTATTAGAAGTTGACTAACATTCTCTAAATTATTTTAATTCTCTGATGTGGGTATAAAGGCTACAAAAATCATCAATTTTCTTAAAACTGCATGTACTATTTCATTATTTATGATAAAAGTATTGTTAAGCCTTTTCACGGTAAGGGGGTCATCAATGCACCCCAAGGGAAAATATCGAGTATTATTCCATAATGTCTAATAAATCTTCTAATCATAAGAAAAAAAGATCATTATTCTTTGTATTTTAAGTAGAATACATTCTTTCAAAAACATATACAACTACAAAGGGGTGTGTCTAAGACACATTTTCAATATAGTTATCTATGAAAGTACACTTAATATAATTCATAATGTATAATTTGTAAAATGCGAGAGGATATATATAAGAAAATTTGTATGTATCCATTTTAGACCAACATGAGCATTGTAATCAACTTGAAAGTCTATACTCTCCATAATATTTTTAATCAATGCAAAATTGATGTCAAATTTATCTAGAAAAATAACTTTGAAAAGTATTTGTTGAAATATTCTATTACTAGCCATTGGACAATCTTGTTACTAGACGTTTAAGAGATCACGCTTATATTAATACTCAATTTAAAAATACATATGTTGTAACCTTTTGACATAGATTTGATTGTTATTTTAAATTTTGTGTGGTATTGGAATTTTAGTTATTTAGATTAATATAAATAAACTAAATTGCAAGGTTAGCTGGAGTAGCTCAGTTGGTTAGCGTTTTCTTTCATTATTCAAATATTTAAATTTGTGATGACGTCTTTCCATTGGACTTATAAAATAATCTATCTTAGTTATAGGAAGTTGATTACAATTAGAAAAATTATATTATTATCAATTTTCTTTTATGAATTTTCAAGAAAGCCTATTGTAAGTATTTAAATAAATACCGAGTCTACCAATAGCTGCCACAACTACAAAGTGTTTGTCTAGGACTAGTTTTGAATAAAATTATCTAGGCAGGGATATTAGAAATGATTCAGAAACTTCAACTTATTTTTGAAAGATGATATTTGTTAGACGTCTTGTTTGCGTAGCCACTTTGGACCACCATGGAGAGTTTCTTCAACTTGAACTTCAGTTAGGTCCAACGCAAATTTTCATCAATATGAAAGTGATGTTAAATTTAATTTACATATATCTTTAAAAAATAGTCGTTGAAATATCATTTTACTAGTCATTGGAAAGATCTTGTTGCTAGTTTCTTAAAAGATCATATGTTCGTCCATAATAGTAGGTTCAAAGATACATTTATAAACTTTTTAACATAAATTTTTATGTTATTTTCAAGTCTATGAGACATGGAAACTTGAGACATTTAAATTAAAATAAATAATTCATAGTATAATGGTAACTTAAAAATCATAGCTGGTTTGCATGTGTGGCATTTGATCACAGTAACCACAAAGTCGGAGGTTCAATATGTCCTTTTAGTGTTTTCAATCATTTTTAAACTTTTTAGTTTTATGCTTTGGTCCTTCTATGCAACTTTGGAAATATTATATGTCAATTATTAGAAGTCGACTAACATTCTCTAAATTATTTTAATTCTCTGATGTGGGTATAAAGGCTACAAAAATCATCAATTTTCTTAAAACTGCATGTACTATTTCATTATTTATGATAAAAGTATTGTTAAGCCTTTTCACGGTAAGCGGGTCATCAATGCACCCCAAGGGAAAATATCGAGTATTATTCCATAATGTCTAATAAATCTTCTAATCATTAGAAAAAAAGATCATTATTCTTTGTATTTTAAGTAGAATACATTCTTTCAAAAACATATACAACTACAAAGGGGTGTGTCTAAGACACATTTTCAATATAGTTATCTATGAAAGTACACTTAATATAATTCATAATGTATAATTTGTATAATGCGAGAGGATATATATAAGAAAATTTGTATGTATCCATTTTAGACCAACATGAGCATTGTAATCAACTTGAAAGTCTATACTCTCCATAATATTTTTAATCAATGCAAAATTGATGTAAAATTTATCTAGAAAAATAACTTTGAAAAGTAGTTGTTGAAATATTCTATTACTAGCCATTGGACAATCTTGTTACTAGACGTTTAAGAGATCACGCTTATATTAATACTCAATTTAAAAATACATATGTTGTAACCTTTTGACATAGATTTGATTGTTATTTTCAATTTTGTGTGGTATTGGAATTTTAGTTATTTAGATTAATATAAATAAACTAAATTGCAAGGTTAGCTGGAGTAGCTCAGTTGGTTAGAGCGTGTGGCTGTTAACCACAAGGTCGGAGGTTCAACCCGTCCTTCTAGCGTTTTCTTTCATTATTCAAATATTTAAATTTGTGATGACGTCTTTCCATTGGACTTATAAAATAATCTATCTTAGTTATAGGAAGTTGATTACAATTAAAAAAATTATATTATTATCAATTTTCTTTTAAGAATTTTCAAGAAAGCCTATTGTAAGTATTTAAATAAATACCGAGTCTACCAATAGCTGCCACAACTACAAAGTGTTTGTCTAGGACTAGTTTTGAATAAAATTATCTAGGCAGGGATATTAGAAATGATTCAGAAACTTCAACTTATTTTTGAAAGATGATATTTGTTAGACGTCTTGTTTGCGTAGCCACTTTGGACCACCATGGAGAGTTTCTTCAACTTGAACTTCAGTTAGGTCCAACGCAAATTTTCATCAATATGAAAGTGATGGTAAATTTAATTTAAATATATCTTTAAAAAATAGTCGTTGAAATATCATTTTACTAGTCATTGGAAAGATCTTGTTGCTAGTTTCTGAAAAGATCATATGTTCGTCCATAGTAGTAGGTTCGAAGATACATTTATAAACTTTTTAACATAAATTTTTATGTTATTTTCAAGTCTATGAGACATGGAAACTTGAGACATTTAAATTAAAATAAATAATTCATAGTATAATGGTAACTTAAAAATCATAGCTGGTTTGCATGTGTGGCATTTGATCACAGTAACCACAAAGTCGGAGGTTCAATATGTCCTTTTAGTGTTTTCAATCATTTTTAAACTTTTTAATTTTATGCTTTGGTCCTTCTATGCAACTTTGGAAATATTATATGTCAATTATTAGAAGTTGACTAACATTCTCTAAATTATTTTAATTCTCTGATGTGGGTATAAAGGCTACAAAAATCATCAATTTTCTTAAAACTGCATGTACTATTTCATTATTTATGATAAAAGTATTGTTAAGCCTTTTCACGGTAAGGGGGTCATCAATGCACCCCAAGGGAAAATATCGAGTATTATTCCATAATGTCTAATAAATCTTCTAATCATAAGAAAAAAAGATCATTATTCTTTGTATTTTAAGTAGAATACATTCTTTCAAAAACATATACAACTACAAAGGGGTGTGTCTAAGACACATTTTCAATATAGTTATCTATGAAAGTACACTTAATATAATTCATAATGTATAATTTGTAAAATGCGAGAGGATATATATAAGAAAATTTGTATGTATCCATTTTAGACCAACATGAGCATTGTAATCAACTTGAAAGTCTATACTCTCCATAATATTTTTAATCAATGCAAAATTGATGTCAAATTTATCTAGAAAAATAACTTTGAAAAGTATTTGTTGAAATATTCTATTACTAGCCATTGGACAATCTTGTTACTAGACGTTTAAGAGATCACGCTTATATTAATACTCAATTTAAAAATACATATGTTGTAACCTTTTGACATAGATTTGATTGTTATTTTAAATTTTGTGTGGTATTGGAATTTTAGTTATTTAGATTAATATAAATAAACTAAATTGCAAGGTTAGCTGGAGTAGCTCAGTTGGTTAGAGCGTGTGGCTGTTAACCACAAGGTCGGAGGTTCAACCCCTCCTTCTAGTGTTTTCTTTCATTATTCAAATATTTAAATTTGTGATGACGTCTTTCCATTGGACTTATAAAATAATCTATCTTAGTTATAGGAAGTTGATTACAATTAGAAAAATTATATTATTATCAATTTTCTTTTATGAATTTTCAAGAAAGCCTATTGTAAGTATTTAAATAAATACCGAATCTACCAATAGCTGCCACAACTACAAAGTGTTTGTCTAGGACTAGTTTTGAATAAAATTATCTAGGCAGGGATATTAGAAATGATTCAGAAACTTCAACTTATTTTTGAAAGATGATATTTGTTAGACGTCTTGTTTGCGTAGCCACTTTGGACCACCATGGAGAGTTTCTTCAACTTGAACTTCAGTTAGGTCCAACGCAAATTTTCATCAATATGAAAGTGATGTTAAATTTAATTTAAATATATCTTTAAAAAATAGTCGTTGAAATATCATTTTACTAGTCATTGGAAAGATCTTGTTGCTAGTTTCTGAAAAGATCATATGTTCGTCCATAATAGTAGGTTCAAAGATACATTTATAAACTTTTTAACATAAATTTTTATGTTATTTTCAAGTCTATGAGACATGGAAACTTGAGACGTTTAAATTAAAATAAATAATTCATAGTATAATGGTAACTTAAAAATCATAGCTGGTTTGCATGTGTGGCATTTGATCACAGTAACCACAAAGTCGGAGGTTCAATATGTCCTTTTAGTGTTTTCAATCATTTTTAAACTTTTTAATTTTATGCTTTGGTCCTTCTATGCAACTTTGGAAATATTATATGTCAATTATTAGAAGTTGACTAACATTCTCTAAATTATTTTAATTCTCTGATGTGGGTATAAAGGCTACAAAAATCATCAATTTTCTTAAAACTGCATGTACTATTTCATTATTTATGATAAAAGTATTGTTAAGCCTTTTCACGGTAAGGGGGTCATCAATGCACCCCAAGGGAAAATATCGAGTATTATTCCATAATGTCTAATAAATCTTCTAATCATTAGAAAAAAAGATCATTATTCTTTGTATTTTAAGTAGAATACATTCTTTCAAAAACATATACAACTACAAAGGGGTGTGTCTAAGACACATTTTCAATATAGTTATCTATGAAAGTACACTTAATATAATTCATAATGTATAATTTGTATAATGCGAGAGGATATATATAAGAAAATTTGTATGTATCCATTTTAGACCAACATGAGCATTGTAATCAACTTGAAAGTCTACACTCTCCATAATATTTTTAATCAATGCAAAATTGATGTCAAATTTATCTAGAAAAATAACTTTGAAAAGTAGTTGTTGAAATATTCTATTACTAGCCATTGGACAATCTTGTTACTAGACGTTTAAGAGATCACGCTTATATTAATACTCAATTTAAAAATACATATGTTGTAACCTTTTGACATAGATTTGATTGTTATTTTAAATTTTGTGTGGTATTGGAATTTTAGTTATTTAGATTAATATAAATAAACTAAATTGCAAGGTTAGCTGGAGTAGCTCAGTTGGTTAGAGCGTGTGGCTGTTAACCACAAGGTCGGAGGTTCAACCCCTCCTTCTAGCGTTTTCTTTCATTATTCAAATATTTAAATTTGTGATGACGTCTTTCCATTGGACTTATAAAATAATCTATCTTAGTTATAGGAAGTTGATTACAATTAGAAAAATTATATTATTATCAATTTTCTTTTATGAATTTTCAAGAAAGCCTATTGTAAGTATTTAAATAAATACCGAGTCTACCAATAGCTGCCACAACTACAAAGTGTTTGTCTAGGACTAGTTTTGAATAAAATTATCTAGGCAGGGATATTAGAAATGATTAAGAAACTTCAACTTATTTTTGAAAGATGATATTTGTTAGACGTCTTGTTTGCGTAGCCACTTTGGACCACCATGGAGAGTTTCTTCAACTTGAACTTCAGTTAGGTCCAACGCAAAGTTTCATCAATATGAAAGTGATGTTAAATTTAATTTAAATATATCTTTAAAAAATAGTCGTTGAAATATCATTTTACTAGTCATTGGAAAGATCTTGTTGCTAGTTTCTGAAAAGATCATATGTTCGTCCATAATAGTAGGTTCAAAGATACATTTATAAACTTTTTAACATAAATTTTTATGTTATTTTCAAGTCTATGAGACATGGAAACTTGAGACGTTTAAATTAAAATAAATAATTCATAGTATAATGGTAACTTAAAAATCATAGCTGGTTTGCATGTGTGGCATTTGATCACAGTAACCACAAAGTCGGAGGTTCAATATGTCCTTTTAGTGTTTTCAATCATTTTTAAACTTTTTAATTTTATGCTTTGGTCCTTCTATGCAACTTTGGAAATATTATATGTCAATTATTAGAAGTTGACTAACATTCTCTAAATTATTTTAATTCTCTGATGTGGGTATAAAGGCTACAAAAATCATCAATTTTCTTAAAACTGCATGTACTATTTCATTATTTATGATAAAAGTATTGTTAAGCCTTTTCACGGTAAGGGGGTCATCAATGCACCCCAAGGGAAAATATCGAGTATTATTCCATAATGTCTAATAAATCTTCTAATCATAAGAAAAAAAGATCATTATTCTTTGTATTTTAAGTAGAATACATTCTTTCAAAAACATATACAACTACAAAGGGGTGTGTCTAAGACACATTTTCAATATAGTTATCTATGAAAGTACACTTAATATAATTCATAATGTATAATTTGTAAAATGCGAGAGGATATATATAAGAAAATTTGTATGTATCCATTTTAGACCAACATGAGCATTGTAATCAACTTGAAAGTCTATACTCTCCATAATATTTTTAATCAATGCAAAATTGATGTCAAATTTATCTAGAAAAAAAATTTGAAAAGTATTTGTTGAAATATTCTATTACTAGCCATTGGACAATCTTGTTACTAGACGTTTAAGAGATCACGCTTATATTAATACTCAATTTAAAAATACATATGTTGTAACCTTTTGACATAGATTTGATTGTTATTTTAAATTTTGTGTGGTATTGGAATTTTAGTTATTTAGATTAATATAAATAAACTAAATTGCAAGGTTAGCTGGAGTAGCTCAGTTGGTTAGAGCGTGTGGCTGTTAACCACAAGGTCGGAGGTTCAACCCCTCCTTCTAGCGTTTTCTTTCATTATTCAAATATTTAAATTTGTGATGACGTCTTTCCATTGGACTTATAAAATAATCTATCTTAGTTATAGGAAGTTGATTACAATTAGAAAAATTATATTATTATCAATTTTCTTTTATGAATTTTCAAGAAAGCCTATTGTAAGTATTTAAATAAATACCGAGTCTACCAATAGCTGCCACAACTACAAAGTGTTTGTCTAGGACTAGTTTTGAATAAAATTATCTAGGCAGGGATATTAGAAATGATTCAGAAACTTCAACTTATTTTTGAAAGATGATATTTGTTAGACGTCTTGTTTGCGTAGCCACTTTGGACCACCATGGAGAGTTTCTTCAACTTGAACTTCAGTTAGGTCCAACGCAAATTTTCATCAATATGAAAGTGATGTTAAATTTAATTTAAATATATCTTTAAAAAATAGTCGTTGAAATATCATTTTACTAGTCATTGGAAAGATCTTGTTGCTAGTTTCTGAAAAGATCATATGTTCGTCCATAATAGTAGGTTCAAAGATACATTTATAAACTTTTTAACATAAATTTTTATGTTATTTTCAAGTCTATGAGACATGGAAACTTGAGACGTTTAAATTAAAATAAATAATTCATAGTATAATGGTAACTTAAAAATCATAGCTGGTTTGCATGTGTGGCATTTGATCACAGTAACCACAAAGTCGGAGGTTCAATATGTCCTTTTAGTGTTTTCAATCATTTTTAAACTTTTTAATTTTATGCTTTGGTCCTTCTATGCAACTTTGGAAATATTATATGTCAATTATTAGAAGTTGACTAACATTCTCTAAATTATTTTAATTCTCTGATGTGGGTATAAAGGCTACAAAAATCATCAATTTTCTTAAAACTGCATGTACTATTTCATTATTTATGATAAAAGTATTGTTAAGCCTTTTCACGGTAAGGGGGTCATCAATGCACCCCAAGGGAAAATATCGAGTATTATTCCATAATGTCTAATAAATCTTCTAATCATAAGAAAAAAAGATCATTATTCTTTGTATTTTAAGTAGAATACATTCTTTCAAAAACATATACAACTACAAAGGGGTGTGTCTAAGACACATTTTCAATATAGTTATCTATGAAAGTACACTTAATATAATTCATAATGTATAATTTGTAAAATGCGAGAGGATATATATAAGAAAATTTGTATGTATCCATTTTAGACCAACATGAGCATTGTAATCAACTTGAAAGTCTATACTCTCCATAATATTTTTAATCAATGCAAAATTGATGTCAAATTTATCTAGAAAAATAACTTTGAAAAGTATTTGTTGAAATATTCTATTACTAGCCATTGGACAATCTTGTTACTAGACGTTTAAGAGATCACGCTTATATTAATACTCAATTTAAAAATACATATGTTGTAACCTTTTGACATAGATTTGATTGTTATTTTAAATTTTGTGTGGTATTGGAATTTTAGTTATTTAGATTAATATAAATAAACTAAATTGCAAGGTTAGCTGGAGTAGCTCAGTTGGTTAAAGCGTGTGGCTGTTAACCACAAGGTCGGAGGTTCAACCCCTCCTTCTAGCGTTTTCTTTCATTATTCAAATATTTAAATTTGTGATGACGTCTTTCCATTGGACTTATAAAATAGTCTATCTTAGTTATAGGAAGTTGATTACAATTAGAAAAATTATATTATTATCAATTTTCTTTTCAGAATTTTCAAGAAAGCCTATTGTAAGTATTTAAATAAATACCGAGTCTACCAATAGCTGCCACAACTACAAAGTGTTTGTCTAGGACAAGTTTTGAATAAAATTATCTAGGCAGGGATATTAGAAATGATTCAGAAACTTCAACTTATTTTTGAAAGATGATATTTGTTAGACGTCTTGTTTGCGTAGCCACTTTGGACCACCATGGAGAGTTTCTTCAACTTGAACTTCAGTTAGGTCCAACGCAAATTTTCATCAATATGAAAGTGATGTTAAATTTAATTTAAATAGTCATTGAAATATCATTTTACTAGTCATTGGAAAGATCTTGTTGCTAGTTTCTGAAAAGATCATATGTTCGTCCATAATATTAGGTTCAAAGATACATTTATAAACTTTTTAACATAAATTTTTATGTTATTTTCAAGTCTATGAGACATGGAAACTTGAGACATTTAAATTAAAATAAATAATTCATAGTATAATGGTAACTTAAAAATCATAGCTGGTTTGCATGTGTGGCATTTGATCACAGTAACCACAAAGTCGGAGGTTCAATATGTCCTTTTAGTGTTTTCAATCTTTTTTAAACTTTTTAATTTTATGCTTTGGTCCTTCTATGCAACTTTGGAAATATTATATGTCAATTATTAGAAGTTGACTAACATTCTCTAAATTATTTTAATTCTCTGATGTGGGTATAAAGGCTACAAAAATCATCAATTTTCTTAAAACTGCATGTACTATTTCATTATTTATGATAAAAGTATTGTTAAGCCTTTTCACGGTAAGGGGGTCATCAATGCACCCCAAGGGAAAATATCGAGTATTATTCCATAATGTCTAATAAATCTTCTAATCATTAGAAAAAAAGATCATTATTCTTTGTATTTTAAGTAGAATACATTCTTTCAAAAACATATACAACTACAAAGGGGTGTGTCTAAGACACATTTTCAATATAGTTATCTATGAAAGTACACTTAATATAATTCATAATGTATAATTTGTATAATGCGAGAGGATGTTTATAAGAAAATTTGTATGTATCCATTTTAGACCAACATGAGCATTGTAATAAACTTGAAAGTCTATACTCTCCATAATATTTATAATCAATGCAAAATTGATGTCAAATTTATCTCGAAAAATAACTTTGAAAAGTAGTTGTTGAAATATTCTATTACTAGCCATTGGACAATCTTGTTACGAGACGTTTAAGAGATCACGCTTATATTAATACTCAATTTAAAAATACATATGTTGTAACCTTTTGACATAGATTTGATTGTTATTTTCAATTTTGTGTGGTATTGGAATTTTAGTTATTTAGATTAATATAAATAAACTAAATGGCAAGGTTAGCTGGAGTAGCTCAGTTGGTTAGAGCGTGTGGCTGTTAACCACAAGGTCGGAGGTTCAACCCCTCCTTCTAGCGTTTTCTTTCATTATTCAAATATTTAAATTTGTGATGACGTCTTTCCATTGGACTTATAAAATAGTCTATCTTAGTTATAGGAAGTTGATTACAATTAGAAAAATTATATTATTATCAATTTTCTTTTCAGAATTTTCAAGAAAGCCTATTGTAAGTATTTAAATAAATACCGAGTCTACCAATAGCTGCCATAACTATAAAGTGTTTGTCTAGGACTAGTTTTGAATAAAATTATCTAGGCAGGGATATTAGAAATGATTCAGAAACTTCAACTTATTTTTGAAAGATGATATTTGTTAGACGTCTTGTTTGCGTAGCCACTTTGGACCACCATGGAGAGTTTCTTCAACTTGAACTTCAGTTAGGTCCAACGCAAATTTTCATCAATATGAAAGTGATGTTAAATTTAATTTAAATAGTCGTTGAAATATCATTTTACTAGTCATTGGAAAGATCTTGTTGCTAGTTTCTGAAAAGATCATATGTTCGTCCATAATAGTAGGTTCAAAGATACATTTATAAACTTTTTAACATAAATTTTTATGTTATTTTCAAGTCTATGAGACATGGAAACTTGAGACATTTAAATTAAAATAAATAATTCATAGTATAATGGTAACTTAAAAATCATAGCTGGTTTGCATGTGTGGCATTTGATCACAGTAACCACAAAATCGGAGGTTCAATATGTCCTTTTAGTGTTTTCAATCTTTTTTAAACTTTTTAATTTTATGCTTTGGTCCTTCTATGCAACTTTGGAAATATTATATGTCAATTATTAGAAGTTGACTAACATTCTCTAAATTATTTTAATTCTCTGATGTGGGTATAAAGGCTACAAAAATCATCAATTTTCTTAAAACTGCATGTACTATTTCATTATTTATGATAAAAGTATTGTTAAGCCTTTTCACGGTAAGGGGGTCATCAATGCACCCCAAGGGAAAATATCGAGTATTATTCCATAATGTCTAATAAATCTTCTAATCATTAGAAAAAAAGATCATTATTCTTTGTATTTTAAGTAGAATACATTCTTTCAAAAACATATACAACTACAAAGGGGTGTGTCTAAGACACATTTTCAATATAGTTATCTATGAAAGTACACTTAATATAATTCATAATGTATAATTTGTATAATGCGAGAGGATGTTTATAAGAAAATTTGTATGTATCCATTTTAGACCAACATGAGCATTGTAATAAACTTGAAAGTCTATACTCTCCATAATATTTATAATCAATGCAAAATTGATGTCAAATTTATCTCAAAAAATAACTTTGAAAAGTAGTTGTTGAAATATTCTATTACTAGCCATTGGACAATCTTGTTACGAGACGTTTAAGAGATCACGCTTATATTAATACTCAATTTAAAAATACATATGTTGTAACCTTTTGACATAGATTTGATTGTTATTTTCAATTTTGTGTGGTATTGGAATTTTAGTTATTTAGATTAATATAAATAAACTAAATGGCAAGGTTAGCTAGAGTAGCTCAGTTGGTTAGAGCGTGTGGCTGTTAACCACAAGGTCGGAGGTTCAACCCCTCCTTCTAGCGTTTTCTTTCATTATTCAAATATTTAAATTTGTGATGACGTCTTTCCATTGGACTTATAAAATAGTCTATCTTAGTTATAGGAAGTTGATTACAATTAGAAAAATTATATTATTATCAATTTTCTTTTCAGAATTTTCAAGAAAGCCTATTGTAAGTATTTAAATAAATACCGAGTCTACCAATAGCTGCCACAACTACAAAGTGTTTGTCTAGGACTAGTTTTGAATAAAATTATCTAGGCAGGGATATTAGAAATGATTCAGAAACTTCAACTTATTTTTGAAAGATGATATTTGTTAGACGTCTTGTTTGCGTAGCCACTTTGGACCACCATGGAGAGTTTCTTCAACTTGAACTTCAGTTAGGTCCAACGCAAATTTTCATCAATATGAAAGTGATGTTAAATTTAATTTAAATAGTCGTTGAAATATCATTTTACTAGTCATTGGAAAGATCTTGTTGCTAGTTTCTGAAAAGATCATATGTTCGTCCATAATAGTAGGTTCAAAGATACATTTATAAACTTTTTAACATAAATTTTTATGTTATTTTCAAGTCTATGAGACATGGAAACTTGAGACATTTAAATTAAAATAAATAATTCATAGTATAATGGTAACTTAAAAATCATAGCTGGTTTGCATGTGTGGCATTTGATCACAGTAACCACAAAGTCGGAGGTTCAATATGTCCTTTTAGTGTTTTCAATCTTTTTTAAACTTTTTAATTTTATGCTTTGGTCCTTCTATGCAACTTTGGAAATATTATATGTCAATTATTAGAAGTTGACTAACATTCTCTAAATTATTTTAATTCTCTGATGTGGGTATAAAGGCTACAAAAATCATCAATTTTCTTAAAACTGCATGTACTATTTCATTATTTATGATAAAAGTATTGTTAAGCCTTTTCACGGTAAGGGGGTCATCAATGCACCCCAAGGGAAAATATCGAGTATTATTCCATAATGTCTAATAAATCTTCTAATCATTAGAAAAAAAGATCATTATTCTTTGTATTTTAAGTAGAATACATTCTTTCAAAAACATATACAACTACAAAGGGGTGTGTCTAAGACACATTTTCAATATAGTTATCTATGAAAGTACACTTAATATAATTCATAATGTATAATTTGTATAATGCGAGAGGATGTTTATAAGAAAATTTGTATGTATCCATTTTAGACCAACATGAGCATTGTAATAAACTTGAAAGTCTATACTCTCCATAATATTTATAATCAATGCAAAATTGATGTCAAATTTATCTCAAAAAATAACTTTGAAAAGTAGTTGTTGAAATATTTTATTACTAGCCATTGGACAATCTTGTTACGAGAGGTTTAAGAGATCACGCTTATATTAATACTCAATTTAAAAATACATATGTTGTAACCTTTTGACATAGATTTGATTGTTATTTTCAATTTTGTGTGGTATTGGAATTTTAGTTATTTAGATTAATATAAATAAACTAAATGGCAAGGTTAGCTGGAGTAGCTCAGTTGGTTAGAGCGTGTGGCTGTTAACCACAAGGTCGGAGGTTCAACCCCTCCTTCTAGCGTTTTCTTTCATTATTCAAATATTTAAATTTGTGATGACGTCTTTCCATTGGACTTATAAAATAATCTATCTTAGTTATAGGAAGTTGATTACAATTAGAAAAATTATATTATTATCAATTTTCTTTTAAGAATTTTCAAGAAAGCCTATTGTAAGTATTTAAATAAATACCGAGTCTACCAATAGCTGCCACAACTACAAAGTGTTTGTCTAGGACTAGTTTTGAATAAAATTATCTAGGCAGGGATATTAGAAATGATTCAGAAACTTCAACTTATTTTTGAAAGATGATATTTGTTAGACGTCTTGTTTGCGTAACCACTTTGGACCACCATGGAGAGTTTGTTCAACTTGAACTTCAGTTAGATCCAACGCAAATTTTCATCAATATGAAAGTGATGTTAAATTTAATTTAAATATATCTTTAAAAAATAGTCGTTTAAATATCATTTTACTAGTCATTGGAAAGATCTTGTTGCTAGTTTCTGAAAAGATCATATGTTCGTCAATAATAGTAGGTTCAAAGATACATTTATAAACTTTTTAACATAAATTTTTATGTTATTTTCAAGTCTATGAGACATGGAAACTTGACACATTTAAATTAAAATAAATAATTCATAGTATATTGGTAACTTCAAAATCATAGCTGGTTTGCATGTGTGGCATTTGATCACAGTAACCACAAAGTCGGAGGTTCAATATGTCCTTTTAGTGTTTTCAATCATTTTTAAACTTTTTAATTTTATGCTTTGGTCCTTCTATGCAACTTTGGAAATATTATATGTCAATTATTAGAAGTTGACTAACATTCTCTAAATTATTTTAATTCTCTGATGTGGGTATAAAGGCTACAAAAATCATCAATTTTCTTAAAACTGCATGTACTATTTCATTATTTATGATAAAAGTATTGTTAAGCCTTTTCACGGTAAGGGGGTCATCAATGCACCCCAAGGGAAAATATCGAGTATTATTCCATAATGTCTAATAAATCTTCTAATCATTAGAAAAAAAGATCATTATTCTTTGTATTTTAAGTAGAATACATTCTTTCAAAAACATATACAACTACAAAGGGGTGTGTCTAAGACACATTTTCAATATAGTTATCTATGAAAGTACACTTAATATAATTCATAATGTATAATTTGTATAATGCGAGAGGATATTTATAAGAAAATTTGTATGTATCCATTTTAGACCAACATGAGCATTGTAATCAACTTGAAAGTCTATACTCTCCATAATATTTATAATCAATGCAAAATTGATGTCAAATTTATCTAGAAAAATAACTTTGAAAAGTAGTTGTTGAAATATTCTATTACTAGCCATTGGACAATCTTGTTACGAGACGTTTAAGAGATCACGCTTATATTAATACTCAATTTAAAAATACATATGTTGTAACCTTTTGACATAGATTTGATTGTTATTTTCAATTTTGTGTGGTATTGGAATTTTACTTATTTAGATTAATATAAATAAACTAAATTCCAAGGTTAGCTGGAGTAGCTCAGTTGGTTAGAGCGTGTGGCTGTTAACCACAAGGTCAGAGGTTCAACCCCTCCTTCTAGCGTTTTCTTTCATTATTTAAATATTTAAATTTGTGATGACGTCTTTCCATTGGACTTATAAAATAATCTATCTTAGTTATAGGAAGTTGATTACAATTAGAAAAATTATATTATTATCAATTTTCTTTTAAGAATTTTCAAGAAAGCCTATTGTAAGTATTTAAATACTTTCCATTGGACTTATAAAATAATCTATCTTAGTTATAGGAAGTTGATTACAATTAAAAAAATTATATTATTATTAATTTTCTTTTAAGAATTTTCAAGAAAGCCTATTATAAGTATTTAAATAAATTCCGAGTCTACCAATAGCTGCCACAACTACAAAGTGTTTGTCTAGGACTAGTTTTGAATAAAATTATCTAGGCAGGGATATTAGAAATGATTCAGAAACTTCAACTTATTTTTGAAAGATGATATTTGTTAGACGTCTTGTTTGTGTAGCCACTTTGGACCACCATGGAGAGTTTCTTCAACTTGAACTTTAGTTAGGTCCAACGCAATTTTTCATCAATATGAAAGTGATGTTAAATTTAATTTAAATATATCTTAAAAAAATAGTCGTTGAAATATCATTTTACTAGTCATTGGAAAGATCTTGTTGCTAGTTTCTGAAAAGATCATATTTTCGTCCATAATAGTAGGTTCAAAGATACATTTATAAACTTTTTAACATAAATTTTTATGTTATTTTAAAGTCTATGAGACATGGAAACCTGAGACATTTAAATTAAAATAAATAATTCATAGTATAATGGTAACTTAAAAATCATAGCTGGTTTGCATGTGTGGCATTTGATCACAGTAACCACAAAGTCGGAGGTTCAATATGTCCTTTTAGTGTTTTCAATCATTTTTGAACTTTTTAATTTTATACTTTGGTCCTTCTATGCAACTTTGGAAATATTATATGTCAATTATTAGAAGTTTACTAACATTCTCTAAATTATTTTAATTCTCTGATGTGGGTATAAAGGCTACAAAAATCATCAATTTTCTTAAAACTGCATGTATTATTTAATTATTTATGATAAAATTATTGTTAAGCCTTTTCACGGTAAGGGGGTCATCAATGCACCCCAAGGAAAAATATCGACTATTATTCCATAATGTCTAATAAATCTTCTAATCATTAGAAAAAAGATTATTATTCTATGTATTTTAAGTAGAATACATTCTGTCAAAAACATATACAACTACAAAGGGGTGTGTCTAAGACACATTTTCAATATAGTTATCTATGAAAGTACACTTAATATAATTCATAATGTATAATTTGTATAATGCGAGAGGATATTTATAAGAAAATTTGTATGTATCCATTTTAGACCAACATGAGCATTGTAATCAACTTGAAAGTCTATACTCTCCATAATATTTTTAATCAATGCAAAATTGATGTCAAATTTATCTAGAAAAATAACTTTGAAAAGTAGTTGTTGAAATATTCTATTACTAGCCATTGGAAAATCTTGTTACTAGACGTTTAAGAGATCACGCTTATATTAATACTCAATTTAAAAATACATATGTTGTAACCTTTTGACATAGATTTGATTGTTATTTTCATTTTTGTGTGGTATTGGAATTTTAGTTATTTAGATTAATATAAATAAACTAAATTGCAAGGTTAGTTGGAGTAGCTCAGTTGGTTAGATCGTGTGGCTGTTAACCACAAGGCCAGAGGTTCAACCCCTCCTTCTAGCATTTTCTTACATTATTCAAATATTTAAATTTGTGATGTTGTCTTTCCATTGGACTTAAAAAATAATCTATCTTAGTTATAGGAAGTTGATTACAATTAGAAAAATTATATTATTATCAATTTTCTTTTAAGAATTTTCAAGAAAGCCTATTGTAAGTATTTAAATAAATACCGAGTCTTCCAATAGCTGCCACAACTACAAAGTGTTTGTCTAGGACTAGTTTTGAATAAAATTATCTAGGCAGGGATATTAGAAATGATTCAGAAACTTCAACTTATTTTTGAAAGATGATATTTGTTAGACGTCTTGTTTGCATAGCCACTTTGGACCACCATGGAGAGTTTCTTCAACTTGAACTTCAGTTAGGTCCAACGCAAATTTTCATCAATATGAAAGTGATGTTAAATTTAATTTAAATAGTCGTTGAAATATCATTTTACTAGTCATTGGAAAGATCTTGTTGCTAGTTTCTGAAAAGATCATATGTTCGTCCATAATAGTAGGTTCAAAGATACATTTATAAACTTTTTAACATAAATTTTTATGTTATTTTCAAGTCTATGAGACATGGAAACTTGAGACATTTAAATTAAAATAAATAATTCATAGTATAATGGTAACTTAAAAATCATAGCTGGTTTGCATGTGTGGCATTTGATCACAGTAACCACAAAGTCGGAGGTTCAATATGTCCTTTTAGTGTTTTCAATCTTTTTTAAACTTTTTAATTTTATGCTTTGGTCCTTCTATGCAACTTTGGAAATATTATATGTCAATTATTAGAAGTTGACTAACATTCTCTAAATTATTTTAATTCTCTGATGTGGGTATAAAGGCTACAAAAATCATCAATTTTCTTAAAACTGCATGTACTATTTCATTATTTATGATAAAAGTAATGTTAAGCCTTTTCACGGTAAGGGGGTCATCAATGCACCCCAAGGGAAAATATCGAGTATTATTCCATAATGTCTAATAAATCTTCTAATCATTAGAAAAAAAGATCATTATTCTTTGTATTTTAAGTAGAATACATTCTTTCAAAAACATATACAACTACAAAGGGGTGTGTCTAAGACACATTTTCAATATAGTTATCTATGAAAGTACACTTAATATAATTCATAATGTATAATTTGTATAATGCGAGAGGATGTTTATAAGAAAATTTGTATGTATCCATTTTAGACCAACATGAGCATTGTAATAAACTTGAAAGTCTATACTCTCCATAATATTTATAATCAATGCAAAATTGATGTCAAATTTATCTCGAAAAATAACTTTGAAAAGTAGTTGTTGAAATATTCTATTACTAGCCATTGGACAATCTTGTTACGAGAGGTTTAAGAGATCACGCTTATATTAATACTCAATTTAAAAATACATATGTTGTAACCTTTTGACATAGATTTGATTGTTATTTTCAATTTTGTGTGGTATTGGAATTTTAGTTATTTAGATTAATATAAATAAACTAAATGGCAAGGTTAGCTGGAGTAGCTCAGTTGGTTAGAGCGTGTGGCTGTTAACCACAAGGTCGGAGGTTCAACCCCTCCTTCTAGCGTTTTCTTTCATTATTCAAATATTTAAATTTGTGATGACGTCTTTCCATTGGACTTATAAAATAATCTATCTTAGTTATAGGAAGTTGATTACAATTAGAAAAATTATATTATTATCAATTTTCTTTTAAGAATTTTCAAGAAAGCCTATTGTAAGTATTTAAATAAATACCGAGTCTACCAATAGCTGCCACAACTACAAAGTGTTTGTCTAGGACTAGTTTTGAATAAAATTATCTAGGCAGGGATATTAGAAATGATTCAGAAACTTCAACTTATTTTTGAAAGATGATATTTGTTAGACGTCTTGTTTGCGTAACCACTTTGGACCACCATGGAGAGTTTGTTCAACTTGAACTTCAGTTAGATCCAACGCAAATTTTCATCAATATGAAAGTGATGTTAAATTTAATTTAAATATATCTTTAAAAAATAGTCGTTTAAATATCATTTTACTAGTCATTGGAAAGATCTTGTTGCTAGTTTCTGAAAAGATCATATGTTCGTCAATAATAGTAGGTTCAAAGATACATTTATAAACTTTTTAACATAAATTTTTATGTTATTTTCAAGTCTATGAGACATGGAAACTTGACACATTTAAATTAAAATAAATAATTCATAGTATATTGGTAACTTAAAAATCATAGCTGGTTTGCATGTGTGGCATTTGATCACAGTAACCACAAAGTCGGAGGTTCAATATGTCCTTTTAGTGTTTTCAATCATTTTTAAACTTTTTAATTTTATGCTTTGGTCCTTCTATGCAACTTTGGAAATATTATATGTCAATTATTAGAAGTTGACTAACATTCTCTAAATTATTTTAATTCTCTGATGTGGGTATAAAGGCTACAAAAATCATCAATTTTCTTAAAACTGCATGTACTATTTCATTATTTATGATAAAAGTATTGTTAAGCCTTTTCACGGTAAGGGGGTCATCAATGCACCCCAAGGGAAAATATCGAGTATTATTCCATAATGTCTAATAAATCTTCTAATCATTAGAAAAAAAGATCATTATTCTTTGTATTTTAAGTAGAATACATTCTTTCAAAAACATATACAACTACAAAGGGGTGTGTCTAAGACACATTTTCAATATAGTTATCTATGAAAGTACACTTAATATAATTCATAATGTATAATTTGTATAATGCGAGAGGATATTTATAAGAAAATTTGTATGTATCCATTTTAGACCAACATGAGCATTGTAATCAACTTGAAAGTCTATACTCTCCATAATATTTATAATCAATGCAAAATTGATGTCAAATTTATCTAGAAAAATAACTTTGAAAAGTAGTTGTTGAAATATTCTATTACTAGCCATTGGACAATCTTGTTACGAGACGTTTAAGAGATCACGCTTATATTAATACTCAATTTAAAAATACATATGTTGTAACCTTTTGACATAGATTTGATTGTTATTTTCAATTTTGTGTGGTATTGGAATTTTATTTATTTAGATTAATATAAATAAACTAAATTCCAAGGTTAGCTGGAGTAGCTCAGTTGGTTAGAGCGTGTGGCTGTTAACCACAAGGTCGGAGGTTCAACCCCTCCTTCTAGCGTTTTCTTTCATTATTTAAATATTTAAATTTGTGATGACGTCTTTCCATTGGACTTATAAAATAATCTATCTTAGTTATAGGAAGTTGATTACAATTAGAAAAATTATATTATTATCAATTTTCTTTTAAGAATTTTCAAGAAAGCCTATTGTAAGTATTTAAATACTTTCCATTGGACTTATAAAATAATCTATCTTAGTTATAGGAAGTTGATTACAATTAAAAAAATTATATTATTATTAATTTTCTTTTAAGAATTTTCAAGAAAGCCTATTATAAGTATTTAAATAAATTCCGAGTCTACCAATAGCTGCCACAACTACAAAGTGTTTGTCTAGGACTAGTTTTGAATAAAATTATCTAGGCAGGGATATTAGAAATGATTCAGAAACTTCAACTTATTTTTGAAAGATGATATTTGTTAGACGTCTTGTTTGTGTAGCCACTTTGGACCACCATGGAGAGTTTCTTCAACTTGAACTTTAGTTAGGTCCAACGCAATTTTTCATCAATATGAAAGTGATGTTAAATTTAATTTAAATATATCTTAAAAAAATAGTCGTTGAAATATCATTTTACTAGTCATTGGAAAGATCTTGTTGCTAGTTTCTGAAAAGATCATATTTTCGTCCATAATAGTAGGTTCAAAGATACATTTATAAACTTTTTAACATAAATTTTTATGTTATTTTAAAGTCTATGAGACATGGAAACTTGAGACATTTAAATTAAAATAAATAATTCATAGTATAATGGTAACTTAAAAATCATAGCTGGTTTGCATGTGTGGCATTTGATCACAGTAACCACAAAGTCGGAGGTTCAATATGTCCTTTTAGTGTTTTCAATCATTTTTGAACTTTTTAATTTTATACTTTGGTCCTTCTATGCAACTTTGGAAATATTATATGTCAATTATTAGAAGTTTACTAACATTCTCTAAATTATTTTAATTCTCTGATGTGGGTATAAAGGCTACAAAAATCATCAATTTTCTTAAAACTGCATGTATTATTTAATTATTTATGATAAAATTATTGTTAAGCCTTTTCACGGTAAGGGGGTCATCAATGCACCCCAAGGAAAAATATCGACTATTATTCCATAATGTCTAATAAATCTTCTAATCATTAGAAAAAAAGATTATTATTCTATGTATTTTAAGTAGAATACATTCTGTCAAAAACATATACAACTACAAAGGGGTGTGTCTAAGACACATTTTCAATATAGTTATCTATGAAAGTACACTTAATATAATTCATAATGTATAATTTGTATAATGCGAGAGGATATTTATAAGAAAATTTGTATGTATCCATTTTAGACCAACATGAGCATTGTAATCAACTTGAAAGTCTATACTCTCCATAATATTTTTATTCAATGCAAAATTGATGTCAAATTTATCTAGAAAAATAACTTTGAAAAGTAGTTGTTGAAATATTCTATTACTAGCCATTGGAAAATCTTGTTACTAGACGTTTAAGAGATCACGCTTATATTAATACTCAATTTAAAAATACATATGTTGTAACCTTTTGACATAGATTTGATTGTTATTTTCATTTTTGTGTGGTATTGGAATTTTAGTTATTTAGATTAATATAAATAAACTAAATTGCAAGGTTAGTTGGAGTAGCTCAGTTGGTTAGATCGTGTGGCTGTTAACCACAAGGCCAGAGGTTCAACCAATCCTTCTAGCATTTTCTTACATTATTCAAATATTTAAATTTGTGATGTTGTCTTTCCATTGGACTTAAAAAATAATCTATCTTAGTTATAGGAAGTTGATTACAATTAGAAAAATTATATTATTATCAATTTTCTTTTAAGAATTTTCAAGAAAGCCTATTGTAAGTATTTAAATAAATACCGAGTCTTCCAATAGCTGCCACAACTACAAAGTGTTTGTCTAGGACTAGTTTTGAATAAAATTATCTAGGCAGGGATATTAGAAATGATTCAGAAACTTCAACTTATTTTTGAAAGATGATATTTGTTAGACGTCTTGTTTGCATAGCCACTTTGGACCACCATGGAGAGTTTCTTCAACTTGAACTTCAGTTAGGTCCAACGCAATTTTTCATCAATATGAAAGTGATGTTAAATTTAATTTAAATATATCTTAAAAAAATAGTCGTTGAAATATCATTTAACTAGTCATTGGAAAGATCTTGTTGCTAGTTTCTGTAAAGATCATATTTTCGTCAATGATAGTAGGTTCAAAGATACATTTATAAACTTTTTAACATAAATTTTTATGTTATTTTCAAGTCTATGAGACATGGAAACTTGAGACATTTAAATTAAAATAAATAATTCATAGTATAATGGTAACTTAAAAATCATAGCTGGTTTGCATGTGTGGCATTTGATCACAGTAACCACAAAGTCGGAGGCTCAATATGTCCTTTTAGTGTTTTCAATCATTTTTAAACTTTTTAATTTTATGCTTTGGTCCTTCTATGCAACTTTGGGAATATTATACGTAAATTATTAGAAGTTGACTAACATTCTCTAAATTATTTTAATTCTCTGATGTGGGTATAAAGGCTACAAAAATCATCAATTTTCTTAAAACTGCATGTACTATTTCATTATTTATGATAAAAGTATTGTTAAGCCTTTTCACGATAAGGGGGTCATCAATGCACCCCAAGGGAAAATATCGAGTATTATTCCATAATGTCTAATAAATCTTCTAATCATTAGAAAAAAAGATCATTATTCTTTGTATTTTAAGTAGAATACATTCTGTCAAAAACATATACAACTACAAAGGGGTGTGTCTAAGACACATTTTCAATATAGTTATCTATGAAAGTATACTTAATATAATTCATAATGTATAATTTGTATAATGCGAGAGGATATTTATAAGAAAATTTGTATGTATCCATTTTAGACCAACATGAGCATTGTAATCAACTTGAAAGTCTATACTCTCCATAATATTTTTAATCAATGCAAAATTGATGTCAAATTTATCTAGAAAAATAACTTTGAAAAGTAGTTGTTGAAATATTCTATTACTAGCCATTGGAAAATCTTGTTACTACACGTTTAAGAGATCACGCTTATATTAATACTCAATTTAAAAATACATATGTTGTAACCTTTTGACATAGATTTGATTGTTATTTTCATTTTTGTGTGGTATTGGAATTTTAGTTATTTAGATTAATATAAATAAACTAAATTGCAAGGTTAGTTGGAGTAGCTCAGTTGGTTAGATCGTGTGGCCTTAACCACAAGGCCAGAGGTTCAACCCCTCCTTCTAGCATTTTCTTACATTATTCAAATATTTAAATTTGTGATGTTGTCTTTCCATTGGACTTAAAAAATAATCTATCTTAGTTATAGGAAGTTGATTACAATTAGAAAAATTATATTATTATCAATTTTCTTTTAAGAATTTTCAAGAAAGCCTATTGTAAGTATTTAAATAAATACCGAGTCTTCCAATAGCTGCCACAACTACAAAGTGTTTGTCTAGGACTAGTTTTGAATAAAATTATCTAGGCAGGGATATTAGAAATGATTCAGAAACTTCAACTTATTTTTGAAAGATGATATTTGTTAGACGTCTTGTTTGCATAGCCACTTTGGACCACCATGGAGAGTTTCTTCAACTTGAACTTCAGTTAGGTCCAACGCAATTTTTCATCAATATGAAAGTGATGTTAAATTTAATTTAAATATATCTTAAAAAAATAGTCGTTGAAATATCATTTAACTAGTCATTGGAAAGATCTTGTTGCTAGTTTCTGTAAAGATCATATTTTCGTCCATGATAGTAGGTTCAAAGATACATTTATAAACTTTTTAACATAAATTTTTATGTTATTTTCAAGTCTATGAGACATGGAAACTTGAGACATTTAAACTAAAATAAATAATTCATAGTATAATGGTAACTTAAAAATCATAGCTGGTTTGCATGTGTGGCATTTGATCACAGTAACCACAAAGTCGGAGGTTCAATATGTCCTTTTAGTGTTTTCAATCATTTTTAAACTTTTTAATTTTATGCTTTGGTCCTTCTATGCAACTTTGGGAATATTATACGTAAATTATTAGAAGTTGACTAACATTCTCTAAATTATTTTAATTCTCTGATGTGGGTATAAAGGCTACAAAAATCATCAATTTTCTTAAAACTGCATGTACTATTTCATTATTTATGATAAAAGTATTGTTAAGCCTTTTCACGATAAGGGGGTCATCAATGCACCCCAAGGGAAAATATCGAGTATTATTCCATAATGTCTAATAAATCTTCTAATCATTAGAAAAAATGATCATTATTCTTTGTATTTTAAGTAGAATACATTCTGTCAAAAACATATACAACTACAAAGGGGTGTGTCTAAGACACATTTTCAATATAGTTATCTATGAAAGTATACTTAATATAATTCATAATGTATAATTTGTATAATGCGAGAGGATATTTATAAGAAAATTTGTATGTATCCATTTTAGACCAACATGAGCATTGTAATCAACTTGAAAGTCTATACTCTCCATAATATTTTTAATCAATGCAAAATTGATGTCAAATTTATCTAGAAAAATAACTTTGAAAAGTAGTTGTTGAAATATTCTATTACTAGCCATTGGACAATCTTGTTACTAGACGTTTAAGAGATCACGCTTATATTAATACTCAATTTAAAAATACATATGTTGTAACGTTTTGACATAGATTTGATAGTTATTTTCATTTTTGTATGGTATTGGAATTTTAGTTATTTAGATTAATATAAATAAACTAAATTGTAAGGTTAGTTGGAGTAGCTCAGTTGGTTAGGGCGTGTGGCTGTTAACCACAAGGCCAGAGGTTCAACCCCTCCTTCTAGCGTTTTCTTACAATATTCAAATATTTAAATTTGTGATGACGTCTTTCCATTGGACTTATAAAATAATCTATCTTAGTTATAGGAAGTTGATTACAATTAGAAAAATTATATTATTATCAATTTTCTTTTAAGAATTTTCAAGAAAGCCTATTGTAAGTATTTAAATAAATACCGAGTCTACCAATAGCTGCCACAACTACAAAGTGTTTGTCTAGGACTAGTTTTGAATAAAATTATCTAGGCAGGGATATTAGAAATTATTCAGAAACTTTAACTTATTTTTGAAAGATGATATTTGTTAGACGTCTTATTTGCGTAACCACTATGGACCACCATGGAGAGTTTCTTCAACTTGAACTTCAGTTAGGTCCAACGCAATTTTTCATCAATATGAAAGTGATGTTAAATTTAATTTAAATATATCTTAAAAAAATAGTCGTTGAAATATCATTTTACTAGTCATTGGAAAGATCTTGTTGCTAGTTTATGAAAATATCATGTTTTCGTCCATAGTAGTAGGTTCAAGGATACATTTATAAACTTTTTAACATAAATTTTTATGTTATTTTCAAGTCTGTGAGACATGGAAACTTGAGACATTTAAATTAAAATAAATAATTCATAGTATAATGGTAACTTAAAAATCATAGCTGGTTTGCATGTGTGGCTTTTGATCACGGTAACCACAAAGTCGGAGGTTCAATATGTCCTTTTAGTGTTTTCAATCATTTTTAAACTTTTTAATTTTATGCTTTGGTCCTTCTATGCAACTTTGGAAATATTATACGTAAATTATTAGAAGTTGACTAACATTCTCTAAATTATTTTAATTCTCTGATGTGGGTATAAAGGCTACAAAAATCATCAATTTTCTTAAAACTACATGTACTATTTCATTATTTATGATAAAAGTATTGTTAAGCCTTTTCACGGTAAGGGGGTCATCAATGCACCCCAAGGGAAAATATCGAGTATTATTCCATAATGTCTAATAAATCTTCTAATCATTAGAAAAAAAGATCATTATTCTTTGTATTTTAAGTAGAATACATTCTTTCAAAAACTTATACAACATCAAAGGGGTGTGTCTAAGACACATTTTCAATATAGTTATCTATGAAAGTACACTTAATATAATTCATAATGTATAATTTGTATAATGCGTAAGGATATTTATAAGAAAATTTGTATGTATCCATTTTAGACCAACATGAGCATTGTAATCAACTTGAAAGTCTATACTCTCCATAATATTTTTAATCAATGCAAAATTGATGCAAAATTTATCTAGAAAAATAACTTTGAAAAGTAGTTGTTGAAATATTCTATTACTAGCCATTGCACAATCTTGTTACTAGACGTTTAAGAGATCACGCTTATATTAATACTCAATTTAAAAATACATATGTTGTAACCTTTTGACATAGATTTGATTGTTATTTTCAATTTTGTGTGGTATTGGAATTTTAGTTATTTAGATTAATATAAATAAACTAAATTGCAAGGTTAGCTGGAGTAGCTCAGTTGGTTAGAGCGTGTGGCTTTCTTTCATTATTCAAATATTTAAATTTGTGATGACGTCTTTCCATTGGACTTATAAAATAATCTATCTTAGTTATAGGAAGTTGATTACAATTAGAAAAATTATATTATTATCAATTTTCTTTTAAGAATTTTCAAGAAAGCCTATTGTAAGTATTTAAATAAATACCGAGTCTACCAATAGCTGCCACAACTACAAAGTGTTTGTCTAGGACTAGTTTTGAATAAAATTATCTAGGCAGGGATATTAGAAATGATTCAGAAACTTCAACTTATTTTTGAAAGATGATATTTGTTAGACGTCTTGTTTGCGTAGCTACTTTGGACCACCATGGAGAGTTTCTTCAACTTGAACTTCAGTTAGGTCCAACGCAAATTTTCATCAATATGAAAGTGATGGTAAATTTAATTTAAATATATCTTTAAAAAATAGTCGTTGAAATATCATTTTACTAGTCATTGGAAAGATCTTGTTGCTAGTTTCTGAAAAGATCATATGTTCGTCCATAATAGTAGGTTCAAAGATACATTTATAAACTTTTTAACAAAAATTTTTATGTTATTTTCAAGTCTATGAGACATGGAAACTTGAGACATTTAAATTAAAATAAATAATTCATAGTATAATGGTAACTTAAAAATCATAGCTGGTTTGCATGTGTGGCATTTGATCACAGTAACCACAAAGTCGGAGGTTCAATATGTCCTTTTAGTGTTTTCAATCATTTTTAAACTTTTTAATTTTATGCTTTGGTCCTTCTATGCAACTTTGGAAATATTATATGTCAATTATTAGAAGTTGACTAACATTCTCTAAATTATTTTAATTCTCTGATGTGGGTATAAAGGCTACAAAAATCATCAATTTTCTTAAAACTGCATGTACTATTTCATTATTTATGATAAAAGTATTGTTAAGCCTTTTCACGGTAAGGGGGTCATCAATGCACCCCAAGGGAAAATATCGAGTATTATTCCATAATGTCTAATAAATCTTCTAATCATTAGAAAAAAAGATCATTATTCTTTGTATTTTAAGTAGAATACATTCTTTCAAAAACATATACAACTACAAAGGGGTGTGTCTAAGACACATTTTCAATATAGTTATCTATGAAAGTACACTTAATATAATTCATAATGTATAATTTGTATAATGCGAGAGGATATATATAAGAAAATTTGTATGTATCCATTTTAGACCAACATGAGCATTGTAATCAACTTGAAAGTCTATACTCTCCATAATATTTTTAATCAATGCAAAATTGATGTAAAATTTATCTAGAAAAATAACTTTGAAAAGTAGTTGTTGAAATATTCTATTACTAGCCATTGGACAATCTTGTTACTAGACGTTTAAGAGATCACGCTTATATTAATACTCAATTTAAAAATACATATGTTGTAACCTTTTGACATAGATTTGATTGTTATTTTAAATTTTGTGTGGTATTGGAATTTTAGTTATTTAGATTAATATAAATAAACTAAATTGCAAGGTTAGCTGGAGTAGCTCAGTTGGTTAGAGCGTGTGGCTGTTAACCACAAGGTCGGAGGTTCAACCCCTCCTTCTAGCGTTTTCTTTCATTATTCAAATATTTGAATTTGTGATGATGTCTTTCCATTGGACTTATAAAATAATCTATCTTAGTTATAGGAAGTTGATTACAATTAGAAAAATTATATTATTATCAATTTTCTTTTAAGAATTTTCAAGAAAGCCTATTGTAAGTATTTAAATAAATACCGAGTCTACCAATAGCTGCCACAACTACAAAGTGTTTGTCTAGGACTAGTTTTGAATAAAATTATCTAGGCAGGGATATTAGAAATGATTCAGAAACTTCAACTTATTTTTGAAAGATGATATTTGTTAGACGTCTTGTTTGCGTAGCCACTTTGGACCACCATGGAGAGTTTCTTCAACTTGAACTTCAGTTAGGTCCAACGCAAATTTTCATCAATATGAAAGTGATGTTAAATTTAATTTAAATATATCTTTAAAAAATAGTCGTTGAAATATCATTTTACTAGTCATTGGAAAGATCTTGTTGCTAGTTTCTGAAAAGATCATATGTTCGTCCATAATAGTAGGTTCAAAGATACATTTATAAACTTTTTAACATAAATTTTTATGTTATTTTCAAGTCTATGAGACATGGAAACTTGAGACATTTAAATTAAAATAAATAATTCATAGTATAATGGTAACTTAAAAATCATAGCTGGTTTGCATGTGTGGCATTTGATCACAGTAACCACAAAGTCGGAGGTTCAATATGTCCTTTTAGTGTTTTCAATCATTTTTAAACTTTTTAATTTTATGCTTTGGTCCTTCTATGCAACTTTGGAAATATTATATGTCAATTATTAGAAGTTGACTAACATTCTCTAAATTATTTTAATTCTCTGATGTGGGTATAAAGGCTACAAAAATCATCAATTGTGGGATATTGGATCGAACTCTAGTATGATCGAAGTACATGTTGTAGTCGAAGAAAGGGTCTAGCATGTATTTGTCGAAGATGCTTGTTAAATTAGGTTTTAGTGTTTAAACCCTAATTTGTTAAGTTAGCTTGTTTCTTAAGTTAGCTTGTATAATGGGCCTTGTGGAAAAAACCCATTAGTTAGTATGTTAGGTTTTATTATAAATAGCATACTAGTCTCTCATCATTGCATTACAGCAAATCCTAATTTAGGGTGAGAGGGTTATTTGTTATTCTTGTAAACTTGTAATCTTGTTTCCTAAGAGAAAGTAAAGAATAGCAGTTATAACCAATTCTTGTGTTCTTCTTCTTCCTTGTTTGATATTCCTCCCTTATTATATACTTTGTTATTGGCATTGAATTCACAACAAATTGGTGCGGTGAGCGTGGATAAGATGCCTTCAACAAAATATGAGATTGAAAAGTTCACCGGAGTGAATGATTTCGGTCTATGGCGCTTGAAGATGAAAGCCCTACTGGTTCAGCAGGGTTGTTTGGAAGCGTTGAAGGGAGCGACAGCGATGGACGCTGCGTTAACAGAAAGAGAGAAGACGGCCATGATCGAGAAAGCACACAGCGCAATTTTGTTGAGCCTTGGTGATAAGGTTCTTCGACAGGTATCAAAGGAGACGACGGCATCAGGGTTATGGGTGAAACTTGAAAGTTTGTATATGACCAAATCTCTGGTAAATCGACTCTACCTGAAGCAAGCTTTGTATTCATTCAAGATGATTGAAGACAAAGTGTTGGCTGAGCAGTTGGATATGTTCAACAAGCTGATTCTTGATCTTGAAAATATTGATGTAAAGATTGATGATGAAGATCAAGCGCTGTTATTATTGTGCGCTTTGCCCAGATCACATGCTCACTTCAAAGAAACCCTCTTGTATGGAAGAGAGTCCCTGACCTTTGAAGAAGTTCAATCAGCTTTGTACTCTAAGGACTTGAACGAACGTAAGGAGCATAAACCTTCGACGGTTGGTGAAGGTTTGGCTGTTAAAGGAAAATTCGACAAGAGGAAAGGTAAAAATCAGTCGAAGTCTTATAGTGGTGATTCATCTGGTATTAGATGCTATCACTGTAAAAAAGTAGGTCACACGAGAAAGGTGTGCCCTGAACGCCTGAAAGATCATGGAGGTAAGGATAATGGCAACGCAGCTATTTTCCAAGATGATTTCGAATCATCTGATGTTCTTGTGGTTTCAAGCAAAAACTCGTCGAAGGAATGGATTATGGATTCTGGATGCACTTGGCACATGACTCCAAACAAAGACTTGTTCGAAGAATTATGTGATCAAGATGGTGGATCTGTATTGCTGGGAAACAACAAAGCTTGCAAGATTGCAGGCGTTGGATCTGTGAGATTCAAGCTCCATGATGAGTCAATAAGATTGTTGACTGAAGTCAGGTATGTACCTGATTTGAAGAGAAATTTGATTTCTCTTGGTGAATTCGACAAGAAAGGATATGTTTTTCAAGGAGAGAAAAGTATCCTAAGAGTCATGAAAGGGTCGAAGGAAGTCTTGAGAGGCGTGAAGAAACAAGGCTTGTATACCCTTGAGGCTGAAGTTGTAAGTGGTTCGACAAATGTTGCATCCACGAAACCTTTGTCGAAGACAGAAATTTGGCACATGAGATTGGGCCATGTCAGTGAAAGGGGTCTGGTCGAATTAGGGAAACAAAGTCTGCTTGGTGGAGATAAAGTCGAAAAGCTGAAGTTTTGTGAACCCTGTGTACTTGGAAAGTCCTGTAGAATGAAGTTCAACAAAGGCAAACAAAGAACACATGGATCCCTTGATTACATCCATGCTGATCTTTGGGGGCCTGCAAGGTGTCCATCACATTCAGGAGCAAAGTATTTTCTATCCATAGTAGATGACTATTCCAGAAAGTTATGGGTATTCATCCAGAAGACTAAGGATGAAACTTTTGAGAATTTCAAAAGTTGGAAGACTCTTGTCGAAAATCAAACTGGCAGAAAGGTAAAGAGGTTGAGAACCGACAATGGCCTTGAGTTTTGCAATGAGGCGTTCGACAGTTTTTGTGTTGCCTCTGGTATTGCAAGGCACAGAACTACCGCAGGTACTCCACAACAAAATGGTTTGGCTGAAAGGTTTAATCGAACTATTTTGGAGAGAGTTAGATGCATGTTGACTAGTGCGGGATTAAAGAAGGTGTTTTGGGCTGAGGCTGTTTCGACAGCAGCATATCTGATAAACAGATGTCCTTCGACAGCGTTAGATATGAAGACACCTGAAGAAGTTTGGTCGGGACATCCACCAGATCTCGACAAACTAAGAGTATTTGGCTGTGTAGCCTATGCTCACATTAGGCAAGACAAGGTCGAACCTAGAGCTCTGAAATGCATGTTTATGGGATACCCTGAAGGAGTGAAAGCTTATAGGCTATGGTGCCTAGAGCCAGGTCACAGGAGGTGTATCACCAGTCGAGATGTAGTTTTTAACGAAACTGAAATGGTTTTCAAGAAAACTGATGATGTTGACGAAGAGCTGGAACAGATAGAGATTCCTGTTGAGGTGGAGCATGTTGATGCTGAAATGCGTATCCCAGATGAAGTCGAAGAAGAAACAGAAGATTCTGATGATGTTGAGGAAACTGTTGATGACTACCTATTGTCGAGAGATAGGCAAAGAAGAGTCATAAAACCACCTCAGAGACTTGGATATGCAGATCTTGTAGCTTATGCATTAATCTCTGCAAGTGAAGTTCTAGACGAAGAACCTAGAGATTATAAGGAAGCTATAAGGAGTCGAATGAAGACTGAATGGCTAAAGGCCATGCATGATGAGATGAAATCTCTTCATGATAATCACACTTGGGAACTAATCGAGAAACCTGTTGGGGCAAGGCTAGTCAGCTGTAAGTGGATTTTCAAAGTTAAGGAAGGAATTGAAGGAGTAATGTCGAAGAGGTACAGGGCAAGATTAGTCGCAAGGGGTTTCACTCAGAAAGAAGGTGTCGACTTCAATGATGTATTTTCCCCTGTTGTGAAGCACAGATCCATTCGAATGTTGCTTGCCATGGTGGCTCAGTTCGACCTTGAACTGGAACAAATGGATGTGAAGACTGCGTTCTTGTATGGTGACTTAGATGAAACGATCCTGATGAGGCAACCTGAAGGGTATGTCGAAAAGGGGAAAGAAGATTATGTGTGCAAACTGAAGAAATCTTTATATGGACTTAAACAATCTCCTCGACAGTGGAATAAGAGATTCGACAAGTTCATGGAACACATAGGTTTCATTAGAAGTCAGTTCGACCACTGTGTTTACTCCAGATTTCGACCTGAAAATTCATTTGTTATTTTGTTGCTTTATGTTGATGATATTCTGATAGCAAGCAACAATGTCGAAGATGTAATGAGGGTGAAGGCTGAACTCAATAAGGAGTTCGACATGAAGGATCTGGGAGCTGCATCTAGGATTCTTGGAATTGACATTCGAAGAGATAGAAAGCAGTCGAAATTATGCTTATCTCAAGAGGCATACCTACGAAAGATTCTTGACAAGTTTGGTATGTCGAATTCAAAGCCTGTTGTGACTCCAACAAACCCTCAATTCAAGCTGAGCATTGATCAATGTCCCAGTACTGATGTCGAAAGAACCTATATGAACAGCATCCCATATGCTAATATAGTTGGTTCTTTGATGTATGCTATGGTCTGTACTAGACCCGACATAGCATATGCAGTAAGTCTTGTAAGCAGGTACATGGCGAATCCTGGAAAGGCTCACTGGCAAGCGTTAAAGTGGATTCTAAGGTACATAAATGGGTCTCTGAACAGAGTCTTAATTTATGGTGGAGCCTTGGGTGAAGATAGTAAAGCAGCTGTCGAAGGCTATGTTGACTCTGATTATGCAGGCTGTATGGATTCCAGAAAATCTATTTCTGGATATGTTTTCACTATGTTTGGTACAGCAATTAGTTGGAAAGCAACTCTTCAGAAGGTTGTTGCCTTATCAACTACTGAAGCAGAATATATTGCCCTAACTGAAGCTGTGAAAGAAGCATTGTGGCTTGAAGGTTTTGCAAAGGAACTGAAACTTCAAGGTCAAGGTATCACTGTTAAATGTGATAGTCAAAGTGCAATACACCTGTCGAAGAACTCAGCCTATCATGAGCGAACCAAGCACATAGATGTGAGGCTGCATTTCGTCAGAGGGGTAATCGAGCGTGGAGAAGTCCAAGTGCTGAAGGTCTCGACAGAACACAATGCCGCTGATATGATCACCAAAACATTGCCAAGTTGCAAGTTTTTCCACTGTATGCAGTTGATAAAGCTGCATGAAGAAAGCTAGTTAAGTGTCTCTTGATGCTGTAGAGTTAGGTCCAAGGTGGAGATTTGTGGGATATTGGATCGAACTCTAGTATGATCGAAGTACATGCTGTAGTCGAAGAAAGGGTCTAGCATGTATTTGTCGAAGATGCTTGTTAAATTAGGTTTTAGTGTTTAAACCCTAATTTGTTAAGTTAGCTTGTTTCTTAAGTTATCTTGTATAATGGGCCTTGTGGAAAAAACCCATTAGTTAGTATGTTAGGTTTTATTATAAATAGCATACTAGTCTCTCATCATTGCATTACAGCAAATCCTAATTTAGGGTGAGAGGGTTATTTGTTATTCTTGTAAACTTGTAATCTTGTTTCCTAAGAGAAAGTAAAGAATAGCAGTTATAACCAATTCTTGTGTTCTTCTTCTTCCTTGTTTGATATTCCTCCCTTATTATATACTTTGTTATTGGCATTGAATTCACAACATCAATTTTCTTAAAACTGCATGTACTATTTCATTATTTATGATAAAAGTATTGTTAAGCCTTTTCACGGTAAGGGGGTCATCAATGCACCCCAAGGGAAAATATCGAGTATTATTCCATAATGTCTAATAAATCTTCTAATCATAAGAAAAAAAGATCATTATTCTTTGTATTTTAAGTAGAATACATTCTTTCAAAAACATATACAACTACAAAGGGGTGTGTCTAAGACACATTTTCAATATAGTTATCTATGAAAGTACACTTAATATAATTCATAATGTATAATTTGTAAAATGCGAGAGGATATATATAAGAAAATTTGTATGTATCCATTTTAGACCAACATGAGCATTGTAATCAACTTGAAAGTCTATACTCTCCATAATATTTTTAATCAATGCAAAATTGATGTCAAATTTATCTAGAAAAATAACTTTGAAAAGTATTTGTTGAAATATTCTATTACTAGCCATTGGACAATCTTGTTACTAGACGTTTAAGAGATCACGCTTATATTAATACTCAATTTAAAAATACATATGTTGTAACCTTTTGACATAGATTTGATTGTTATTTTAAATTTTGTGTGGTATTGGAATTTTAGTTATTTAGATTAATATAAATAAACTAAATTGCAAGGTTAGCTGGAGTAGCTCAGTTGGTTAGAGCGTGTGGCTGTTAACCACAAGGTCGGAGGTTCAACCCCTCCTTCTAGCGTTTTCTTTCATTATTCAAATATTTAAATTTGTGATGACGTCTTTCCATTGGACTTATAAAATAATCTATCTTAGTTATAGGAAGTTGATTACAATTAGAAAAATTATATTATTATCAATTTTCTTTTATGAATTTTCAAGAAAGCCTACTGTAAGTATTTAAATAAATACCGAGTCTACCAATAGCTGCCACAACTACAAAGTGTTTGTCTAGGACTAGTTTTGAATAAAATTATCTAGGCAGGGATATTAGAAATGATTCAGAAACTTCAACTTATTTTTGAAAGATGATATTTGTTAGACGTCTTGTTTGCATAGCCACTTTGGACCACCATGGAGAGTTTCTTCAACTTGAACTTCAGTTAGGTCCAACGCAATTTTTCATCAATATGAAAGTGATGTTAAATTTAATTTAAATATATCTTAAAAAAATAGTCGTTGAAATATCATTTAACTAGTCATTGGAAAGATCTTGTTGCTAGTTTCTGTAAAGATCATATTTTCGTCCATGATAGTAGGTTCAAAGATACATTTATAAACTTTTTAACATAAATTTTTATGTTATTTTCAAGTCTATGAGACATGGAAACTTGAGACATTTAAATTAAAATAAATAATTCATAGTATAATGGTAACTTAAAAATCATAGCTGGTTTGCATGTGTGGCATTTGATCACAGTAACCACAAAGTCGGAGGTTCAATATGTCCTTTTAGTGTTTTCAATCATTTTTAAACTTTTTAATTTTATGCTTTGGTCCTTCTATGCAACTTTGGGAATATTATACGTAAATTATTAGAAGTTGACTAACATTCTCTAAATTATTTTAATTCTCTGATGTGGGTATAAAGGCTACAAAAATCATCAATTTTCTTAAAACTGCATGTACTATTTCATTATTTATGATAAAAGTATTGTTAAGCCTTTTCACGATAAGGGGGTCATCAATGCACCCCAAGGGAAAATATCGAGTATTATTCCATAATGTCTAATAAATCTTCTAATCATTAGAAAAAAAGATCATTATTCTTTGTATTTTAAGTAGAATACATTTTGTCAAAAACATATACAACTACAAAGGGGTGTGTCTAAGACACATTTTCAATATAGTTATCTATGAAAGTATACTTAATATAATTCATAATGTATAATTTGTATAATGCGAGAGGATATTTATAAGAAAATTTGTATGTATCCATTTTAGACCAACATGAGCATTGTAATCAACTTGAAAGTCTATACTCTCCATAATATTTTTAATCAATGCAAAATTGATGTCAAATTTATCTAGAAAAATAACTTTGAAAAGTAGTTGTTGAAATATTCTATTACTAGCCATTGGACAATCTTGTTACTAGACGTTTAAGAGATCACGCTTATATTAATACTCAATTTAAAAATACATATGTTGTAACGTTTTGACATAGATTTGATAGTTATTTTCATTTTTGTATGGTATTGGAATTTTAGTTATTTAGATTAATATAAATAAACTAAATTGTAATGTTAGTTGGAGTAGCTCAGTTGGTTAGAGCGTGTGGCTGTTAACCACAAGGTCAGAGGTTCAACCCCTCCTTCTAGCGTTTTCTTACAATATTCAAATATTTAAATTTGTGATGACGTCTTTCCATTGGACTTATAAAATAATCTATCTTAGTTATAGGAAGTTGATTACAATTAGAAAAATTATATTATTATCAATTTTCTTTTAAGAATTTTCAAGAAAGCCTATTGTAAGTATTTAAATAAATACCGAGTCTACCAATAGCTGCCACAACTACAAAGTGTTTGTCTAGGACTAGTTTTGAATAAAATTATCTAGGCAGGGATATTAGAAATGATTCAGAAACTTTAACTTATTTTTGAAAGATGATATTTGTTAGACGTCTTATTTGCGTAACCACTATGGACCACCATGGAGAGTTTCTTCAACTTGAACTTCAGTTAGGTCCAACGCAATTTTTCATCAATATGAAAGTGATGTTAAATTTAATTTAAATATATCTTAAAAAAATAGTCGTTGAAATATCATTTTACTAGTCATTGGAAAGATCTTGTTGCTAGTTTATGAAAATATCATGTTTTCGTCCATAGTAGTAGGTTCAAGGATACATTTATAAACTTTTTAACATAAATTTTTATGTTATTTTCAAGTCTGTGAGACATGGAAACTTGAGACATTTAAATTAAAATAAATAATTCATAGTATAATGGTAACTTAATAATCATAGCTGGTTTGCATGTGTGGCATTTGATCACGGTAACCACAAAGTCGGATGTTCAATATGTCCTTTTAGTGTTTTCAATCATTTTTAAACTTTTTAATTTTATGCTTTGGTCCTTCTATGCAACTTTGGAAATATTATACGTAAATTATTAGAAGTTGACTAACATTCTCTAAATTATTTTAATTCTCTGATGTGGGTATAAAGGCTACAAAAATCATCAATTTTCTTAAAACTACATGTACTATTTCATTATTTATGATAAAAGTATTGTTAAGCCTTTTCACGGTAAGGGGGTCATCAATGCACCCCAAGGGAAAATATCGAGTATTATTCCATAATGTCTAATAAATCTTCTAATCATTAGAAAAAAAGATCATTATTCTTTGTATTTTAAGTAGAATACATTCTTTCAAAAACTTATACAACATCAAAGGGGTGTGTCTAAGACACATTTTCAATATAGTTATCTATGAAAGTACACTTAATATAATTCATAATGTATAATTTGTATAATGCGAGAGGATATTTATAAGAAAATTTGTATGTATCCATTTTAGACCAACATGAGCATTGTAATCAACTTGAAAGTCTATACTCTCCATAATATTTTTAATCAATGCAAAATTGATGCAAAATTTATCTAGAAAAATAACTTTGAAAAGTAGTTGTTGAAATATTCTATTACTAGCCATTGGACAATCTTGTTACTAGACGTTTAAGAGATCACGCTTATATTAATACTCAATTTAAAAATACATATGTTGTAACCTTTTGACATAGATTTGATTGTTATTTTCAATTTTGTGTGGTATTGGAATTTTAGTTATTTAGATTAATATAAATAAACTAAATTGCAAGGTTAGCTGGAGTAGCTCAGTTGGTTAGAGCGTGTGGCCCTTAACCACAAGGTCGGAGGTTCAACCCCTACTTCTAGCGTTTTCTTTCATTATTCAAATATTTAAATTTGTGATGACGTCTTTCCATTGGACTTATAAAATAATCTATCTTAGTTATAGGAAGTTGATTACAATTAGAAAAATTATATTATTATCAATTTTCTTTTAAGAATTTTCAAGAAAGCCTATTGTAAGTATTTAAATAAATACCGAGTCTACCAATAGCTGCCACAACTACAAAGTGTTTGTCTAGGACTAGTTTTGAATAAAATTATCTAGGCAGGGATATTAGAAATGATTCAGAAACTTTAACTTATTTTTGAAAGATGATATTTGTTAGACGTCTTATTTGCGTAACCACTATGGACCACCATGGAGAGTTTCTTCAACTTGAACTTCAGTTAGGTCCAACGCAATTTTTCATCAATATGAAAGTGATGTTAAATTTAATTTAAATATATCTTAAAAAAATAGTCGTTGAAATATCATTTTACTAGTCATTGGAAAGATCTTGTTGCTAGTTTATGAAAATATCATGTTTTCGTCCATAGTAGTAGGTTCAAGGATACATTTATAAACTTTTTAACATAAATTTTTATGTTATTTTCAAGTCTGTGAGACATGGAAACTTGAGACATTTAAATTAAAATAAATAATTCATAGTATAATGGTAACTTAAAAATCATAGTTGGTTTGCATGTGTGGCATTTGATCACGATAACCACAAAGTCGGAGGTTCAATATGTCCTTTTAGTGTTTTCAATCATTTTTAAACTTTTTAATTTTATGCTTTGGTCCTTCTGTGCAACTTTGGAAATATTATACGTAAATTATTAGAAGTTGACTAACATTCTCTAAATTATTTTAATTCTCTGATGTGGGTATAAAGGCTACAAAAATCATCAATTTTCTTAAAACTACATGTACTATTTCATTATTTATGATAAAAGTATTGTTAAGCCTTTTCACGGTAAGGGGGTCATCAATGCACCCCAAGGGAAAATATCGAGTATTATTCCATAATGTCTAATAAATCTTCTAATCATTAGAAAAAAAGATCATTATTCTTTGTATTTTAAGTAGAATACATTCTTTCAAAAACTTATACAACATCAAAGGGGTGTGTCTAAGACACATTTTCAATATAGTTATCTATGAAAGTACACTTAATATAATTCATAATGTATAATTTGTATAATGCGAGAGGATATTTATAAGAAAATTTGTATGTATCCATTTTAGACCAACATGAGCATTGTAATTAACTTGAAAGTCTATACTCTCCATAATATTTTTAATCAATGCAAAATTGATGTCAAATTTATCTAGAAAAATAACTTTGAAAAGTAGTTGTTGAAATTTTCTATTACTAGCCATTGGACAATCTTGTTACTAGACGTTTAAGAGATCACACTTATATTAATACTCAATTTAAAAATACATATGTTGTAACCTTTTGACATAGATTTGATTGTTATTTTCATTTTTGTGTGGTATTGGAATTTTAGTTATTTAGATTAATATAATTAAACTCAATTGCAAGGTTAGTTGGAGTAGTTTAGTTGGTTAGAGCGTGTGGCTATTAACCATACGGTCGGAGGTTCAAACCCTCCTTCTAGCGTTATCAATTTTCTTTTAAGAATTTTCAAGAAAGCCTATTGTAAGTATTTAAATAAATACCGAGTCTACCAATAGCTGCCACAACTACAAAGTGTTTGTCTAGGACTAGTTTTGAATAAAATTATCTAGGAAGGGATATTAGAAATGATTCAGAAACTTCAACTTATTTTTGAAAGATGATATTTGTTAGACGTCTTGTTTGCGTAACCACTTTGGACCACCATGGAGAGTTTCTTCAACTTGAACTTCAGTTAGGTCCAACGCAATTTTTCATCAATATGAAAGTGATGTTAAATTTAATTTAAATATATCTTAAAAAAATAGTCGTTGAAATATCATTTTACTAGTCATTGGAAAGATGTTGTTGCTAGTTTCTGAAAAGATCATGTTTTCGTCCATAGTAGTAGGTTCAAGGATACATTTATAAACTTTTTAACATAAATTTTTATGTTATTTTCAAGTCTATGAGACATGGAAACTTGAGACATTTAAATTAAAATAAATAATTCATAGTATAATGGTAACTTAAAAATCATAGCTGCTTTGCATGTGTGGCATTTGATCACAGTAACCACAAAGTCGGAGGTTCAATATGTCCTTTTAGTGTTTTCAATCATTTTTGAACTTTTTAATTTTATGCTTTGGTCCTTCTATGCAACTTTGGAAATATTATATGTAAATTATTAGAAGTTTACTAACATTCTCTAAATTATTTTAATTATCTGATGTGGGTATAAAGGCTACAAAAATCATCAATTTTCTTAAAACTGCATGTACTATTTCATTATTTATGATAAAAGTATTGTTAAGCCTTTTCACGATAAGGGGGTCATCAATGCACCCCAAGGGAAAATATCGAGTATTATTCCATAATGTCTAATAAATCTTCTAATCATTAGAAAAAAAGATCATTATTCTTTGTATTTTAAGTAGAATACATTCTTTCAAAAACATATACAACTACAAAGGGGTGTGTCTAAGACACATTTTCAATATAGTTATCTATGAAAGTATACTTAATATAATTGATAATGTATAATTTGTATAATGCGAGAGGATATTTATAAGAAAATTTGTATGTATCCATTTTAGACCAACATGAGCATTGTAATCAACTTGAAAGTCTATACTCTCCATAATATTTTTAATCAATGCAAAATTGATGTCAAATTTATCTAGAAAAATAACTTTGAAAAGTAGTTGTTGAAATATTCTACTACTAGCCATTGGATAATCTTGTTACTAGACGTTTAAGAGATCACGCTTATATTAATACTCAATTTAAAAATACATATGTTGTAACCTTTTCACATAGATTTGATTGTTATTTTCATTTTTTTGTGGTATTGGAATTTTAGTTATTTAGATTAATATAAATAAACTAAATTGCAAGGTTAGTTGGAGTAGCTCAGTTGGTTAGAGCGTGTGGCTGTTAACCACAAGGCCAGAGGTTCAACCCCTCCTTCTAGCGTTTTCTTACATTATTCAAATATTTAAATTTGTGATGACGTCTTTCCATTGGACTTATAAAATAATCTATCTTAGTTATAGGAAGTTGATTACAATTAGAAAAATTATATTATTATCAATTTTCTTTTAAGAATTTTCAAGAAAGCCTATTGTAAGTATTTAAATAAATACCGAGTCTACCAATAGCTGCCACAACTACAAAGTGTTTGTCTAGGACTAGTTTTGAATAAAATTATCTAGGCAGGGATATTAGAAATGATTCAGAAACTTCAACTTATTTTTGAAAGATGATATTTGTTAGACGTCTTGTTTGCGTAGCCACTTTGGACCACCATGGAGAGTTTCTTCTACTTGAACTTCAGTTAGGTCCAACGCAAATTTTCATCAATATGAAAGTGATGGTAAATTTAATTTAAATATATCTTTAAAAAATAGTCGTTGAAATATCATTTTACTAGTCATTGGAAAGATCTTGTTGCTAGTTTCTGAAAAGATCATATGTTCGTCCATAATAGTAGGTTCAAAGATACATTTATAAACTTTTTAACATAAATTTTTATGTTATTTTCAAGTCTATGAGACATGGAAACTTGAGACATTTAAATTAAAATAAATAATTCATAGTATAATGGTAACTTAAAAATCATAGCTGGTTTGCATGTGTGGCATTTGATCACAGTAACCACAAAGTCGGAGGTTCAATATGTCCTTTTAGTGTTTTCAATCATTTTTAAACTTTTTAATTTTATGCTTTGGTCCTTCTATGCAACTTTGGAAATATTATATGTCAATTATTAGAAGTTGACTAACATTCTCTAAATTATTTTAATTCTCTGATGTGGGTATAAAGGCTACAAAAATCATCAATTTTCTTAAAACTGCATGTACTATTTCATTATTTATGATAAAAGTATTGTTAAGCCTTTTCACGGTAAGGGGGTCATCAATGCACCCCAAGGGAAAATATCGAGTATTATTCCATAATGTCTAATAAATCTTCTAATCATTAGAAAAAAAGATCATTATTCTTTGTATTTTAAGTAGAATACATTCTTTCAAAAACATATACAACTACAAAGGGGTGTGTCTAAGACACATTTTCAATATAGTTATCTATGAAAGTACACTTAATATAATTCATAATGTATAATTTGTATAATGCGAGAGGATGTTTATAAGAAAATTTGTATGTATCCATTTTAGACCAACATGAGCATTGTAATAAACTTGAAAGTCTATACTCTCCATAATATTTATAATCAATGCAAAATTGATGTCAAATTTATCTCGAAAAATAACTTTGAAAAGTAGTTGTTGAAATATTCTATTACTAGCCATTGGACAATCTTGTTACGAGACGTTTAAGAGATCACGCTTATATTAATACTCAATTTAAAAATACATGAGTTGTAACCTTTTGACATAGATTTGATTGTTATTTTCAATTTTGTGTGGTATTGGAATTTTAGTTATTTAGATTAATATAAATAAACTAAATGGCAAGGTTAGCTGGAGTAGCTCAGTTGGTTAGAGCGTGTGGCTGTTAACCACAAGGTCGGAGGTTCAACCCCTCCTTCTAGCGTTTTCTTTCATTATTCAAATATTTAAATTTGTGATGACGTCTTTCCATTGGACTTATAAAATAATCTATCTTAGTTATAGGAAGTTGATTACAATTAGAAAAATTATATTATTATCAATTTTCTTTTAAGAATTTTCAAGAAAGCCTATTGTAAGTATTTAAATAAATACCGAGTCTACCAATAGCTGCCACAACTACAAAGTGTTTGTCTAGGACTAGTTTTGAATAAAATTATCTAGGCAGGGATATTAGAAATGATTCAGAAACTTCAACTTATTTTTGAAAGATGATATTTGTTAGACGTCTTGTTTGCGTAGCCACTTTGGACCACCATGGAGAGTTTCTTCAACTTGAACTTCAGTTAGGTCCAACGCAAATTTTCATCTATATGAAAGTGATGGTAAATTTAATTTAAATATATCTTTAAAAAATAGTCGTTGAAATATCATTTTACTAGTCATTGGAAAGATCTTGTTGCTAGTTTCTGAAAAGATCATATGTTCGTCCATAATAGTAGGTTCAAAGATACATTTATAAACTTTTTAACATAAATTTTTATGTTATTTTCAAGTCTATGAGACATGGAAACTTGAGACATTTAAATTAAAATAAATAATTCATAGTATAATGGTAACTTAAAAATCATAGCTGGTTTGCATGTGTGGCATTTGATCACAGTAACCACAAAGTCGGAGGTCCAATATGTCCTTTTAGTGTTTTCAATCATTTTTAAACTTTTTAATTTTATGCTTTGGTCCTTCTATGCAACTTTGGAAATATTATATGTCAATTATTAGAAGTTGACTAACATTCTCTAAATTATTTTAATTCTCTGATGTGGGTATAAAGGCTACAAAAATCATCAATTTTCTTAAAACTGCATGTACTATTTCATTATTTATGATAAAAGTATTGTTAAGCCTTTTCACGGTAAGGGGGTCATCAATGCACCCCAAGGGAAAATATCGAGTATTATTCCATAATGTCTAATAAATCTTCTAATCATTAGAAAAAAAGATCATTATTCTTTGTATTTTAAGTAGAATACATTCTTTCAAAAACATATACAACTACAAAGGGGTGTGTCTAAGACACATTTTCAATATAGTTATCTATGAAAGTACACTTAATATAATTCATAATGTATAATTTGTATAATGCGAGAGGATGTTTATAAGAAAATTTGTATGTATCCATTTTAGACCAACATGAGCATTGTAATAAACTTGAAAGTCTATACTCTCCATAATATTTATAATCAATGCAAAATTGATGTCAAATTTATCTCGAAAAATAACTTTGAAAAGTAGTTGTTGAAATATTCTATTACTAGACATTGGACAATCTTGTTACGAGACGTTTAAGAGATCACGCTTATATTAATACTCAATTTAAAAATACATATGTTGTAACCTTTTGACATAGATTTGATTGTTATTTTCAATTTTGTGTGGTATTGGAATTTTAGTTATTTAGATTAATATAAATAAACTAAATGGCAAGGTTAGCTGGAGTAGCTCAGTTGGTTAGAGCGTGTGGCTGTTAACCACAAGGTCGGAGGTTTAACCCCTCCTTCTAGCGTTTTCTTTCATTATTCAAATACTTAAATTTGTGATGACGTCTTTCCATTGGACTTATAAAATAATCTATCTTAGTTATAGGAAGTTGATTACAATTAGAAAAATTATATTATTATCAATTTTCTTTTAAGAATTTTCAAGAAAGCCTATTGTAAGTATTTAAATAAATACCGAGTCTACCAATAGCTGCCACAACTACAAAGTGTTTGTCTAGGACTAGTTTTGAATAAAATTATCTAGGCAGGGATATTAGAAATGATTCAGAAACTTCAACTTATTTTTGAAAGATGATATTTGTTAGACGTCTTGTTTGCGTAGCCACTTTGGACCACCATGGAGAGTTTGTTCAACTTGAACTTCAGTTAGATCCAACGCAAATTTTCATCAATATGAAAGTGATGTTAAATTTAATTTAAATATATCTTTAAAAAATAGTCGTTGAAATATCATTTTACTAGTCATTGGAAAGATCTTGTTGCTAGTTTCTGAAAAGATCATATGTTCGTCAATAATAGTAGGTTCAAAGATACATTTATAAACTTTTTAACATAAATTTTTATGTTATTTTCAAGTCTATGAGACATGGAAACTTGACACATTTAAATTAAAATAAATAATTCATAGTATATTGGTAACTTTTGCATGTGTGGCATTTGATCACAGTAACCACAAAGTCGGAGGTTCAATATGTCCTTTTAGTGTTTTCAATCATTTTTAAACTTTTTAATTTTATGCTTTGGTCCTTCTATGCAACTTTGGAAATATTATATGTCAATTATTAGAAGTTGACTAACATTCTCTAAATTATTTTAATTCTCTGATGTGGGTATAAAGGCTACAAAAATCATCAATTTTCTTAAAACTGCATGTACTATTTCATTATTTATGATAAAAGTATTGTTAAGCCTTTTCACGGTAAGGGGGTCATCAATGCACCCCAAGGGAAAATATCGAGTATTATTCCATAATGTCTAATAAATCTTCTAATCATTAGAAGAAAAGATCATTATTCTTTGTATTTTAAGTAGAATACATTCTTTCAAAAACATATACAACTACAAAGGGTTGTGTCTAAGACACATTTTCAATATAGTTATCTATGAAAGTACACTTAATATAATTCATAATGTATAATTTGTATAATGCGAGAGGATGTTTATAAGAAAATTTGTATGTATCCATTTTAGACCAACATGAGCATTGTAATAAACTTGAAAGTCTATACTCTCCATAATATTTATAAACAATGCAAAATTGATGTCAAATTTATCTCGAAAAATAACTTTGAAAAGTAGTTGTTGAAATATTCTATTACTAGACATTGGACAATCTTGTTACGAGACGTTTAAGAGATCACGCTTATATTAATACTCAATTTAAAAATACATATGTTGTAACCTTTTGACATAGATTTGATTGTTATTTTCAATTTTGTGTGGTATTGGAATCTTAGTTATTTAGATTAATATAAATAAACTAAATGGCAAGGTTAGCTGGAGTAGCTCAGTTGGTTAGAGCGTGTGGCTGTTAACCACAAGGTCGGAGGTTCAACCCCTCCTTCTAGCGTTTTCTTTCATTATTCAAATACTTAAATTTGTGATGACGTCTTTCCATTGGACTTATAAAATAATCTATCTTAGTTATAGGAAGTTGATTACAATTAGAAAAATTATATTATTATCAATTTTCTTTTAAGAATTTTCAAGAAAGCCTATTGTAAGTATTTAAATAAATACCGAGTCTACCAATAGCTGCCACAACTACAAAGTGTTTGTCTAGGACTAGTTTTGAATAAAATTATCTAGGCAGGGATATTAGAAATGATTCAGAAACTTCAACTTATTTTTGAAAGATGATATTTGTTAGACGTCTTGTTTGCGTAGCCACTTTGGACCACCATGGAGAGTTTGTTCAACTTGAACTTCAGTTAGATCCAACGCAAATTTTCATCAATATGAAAGTGATGTTAAATTTAATTTAAATATATCTTTAAAAAATAGTCGTTGAAATATCATTTTACTAGTCATTGGAAAGATCTTGTTGCTAGTTTCTGAAAAGATCATATGTTCGTCAATAATAGTAGGTTCAAAGATACATTTATAAACTTTTTAACATAAATTTTTATGTTATTTTCAAGTCTATGAGACATGGAAACTTGACACATTTAAATTAAAATAAATAATTCATAGTATATTGGTAACTTAAAAATCATAGCTGGTTTGCATGTGTGGCATTTGATCACAGTAACCACAAAGTCGGAGGTTCAATATGTCCTTTTAGTGTTTTCAATCATTTTTAAACTTTTTAATTTTATGCTTTGGTCCTTCTATGCAACTTTGGAAATATTATATGTCAATTATTAGAAGTTGACTAACATTCTCTAAATTATTTTAATTCTCTGATGTGGGTATAAAGGCTACAAAAATCATCAATTTTCTTAAAACTGCATGTACTATTTCATTATTTATGATAAAAGTATTGTTAAGCCTTTTCACGGTAAGGGGGTCATCAATGCACCCCAAGGGAAAATATCGAGTATTATTCCATAATGTCTAATAAATCTTCTAATCATTAGAAGAAAAGATCATTATTCTTTGTATTTTAAGTAGAATACATTCTTTCAAAAACATATACAACTACAAAGGGGTGTGTCTAAGACACATTTTCAATATAGTTATCTATGAAAGTACACTTAATATAATTCATAATGTATAATTTGTATAATGCGAGAGGATGTTTATAAGAAAATTTGTATGTATCCATTTTAGACCAACATGAGCATTGTAATAAACTTGAAAGTCTATACTCTCCATAATATTTATAATCAATGCAAAATTGATGTCAAATTTATCTCGAAAAATAACTTTGAAAAGTAGTTGTTGAAATATTCTATTACTAGCCATTGGACAATCTTGTTACGAGACGTTTAAGAGATCACGCTTATATTAATACTCAATTTAAAAATACATATGTTGTAACCTTTTGACATAGATTTGATTGTTATTTTCAATTTTGTGTGGTATTGGAATTTTAGTTATTTAGATTAATATAAATAAACTAAATGGCATGGTTAGCTGGAGTAGCTCAGTTGGTTAGAGCGTGTGGCTGTTAACCACAAGGTCGGAGGTTCAACCCCTCCTTCTAGCGTTTTCTTTCATTATTCAAATACTTAAATTTGTGATGACGTCTTTCCATTGGACTTATAAAATAATCTATCTTAGTTATAGGAAGTTGATTACAATTAGAAAAATTATATTATTATTAATTTTCTTTTAAGAATTTTCAAGAAAGCCTATTATAAGTATTTAAATAAATACCGAGTCTACCAATAACTGCCACAACTACAAAGTGTTTGTCTAGGACTAGTTTTGAATAAAATTATCTAGGCAGGGATATTAGAAATGATTCAGAAACTTCAACTTATTTTTGAAAGATGATATTTGTTAGACGTCTTGTTTGCGTAGCCACTTTGGACCACCATGGAGAGTTTCTTCAACTTGAACTTCAGTTAGGTCCAACGCAATTTTTCATCAATATGAAAGTGATGTTAAATTTAATTTAAATATATCTTTAAAAAATAGTCGTTGAAATATCATTTTACTAGTCATTGGAAAGATCTTGTTGCTAGTTTCTGAAAAGATCATATGTTCGTCAATAATAGTAGGTTCAAAGATACATTTATAAACTTTTTAACATAAATTTTTATGTTATTTTCAAGTCTATGAGACATGGAAACTTGAGACATTTAAATTAAAATAAATAATTCATAGTATATTGGTAACTTAAAAATCATCGCTGGTTTGCATGTGTGGCATTTGATCACAGTAACCACAAAGTCGGAGGTTCAATATGTCCTTTTAGTGTTTTCAATCATTTTTAAACTTTTTAATTTTATGCTTTGGTCCTTCTATGCAACTTTGGAAATATTATATGTCAATTATTAGAAGTTGACTAACATTCTCTAAATTATTTTAATTCTCTGATGTGGGTATAAAGGCTACAAAAATCATCAATTTTCTTAAAACTGCATGTACTATTTCATTATTTATGATAAAAGTATTGTTAAGCCTTTTCACGGTAAGGGGGTCATCAATGCACCCCAAGGGAAAATATCGAGTATTATTTCATAATGTCTAATAAATCTTCTAATCATTAGAAAAAAAGATCATTATTCTTTGTATTTTAAGTAGAATACATTCTGTCAAAAACATATACAACTACAAAGGGGTGTGTCTAAGACACATTTTCAATATAGTTATCTATGAAAGTACACTTAATATAATTCATAATGTATAATTTGTATAATGCGAGAGGATATTTATAAGAAAATTTGTATGTATCCATTTTAGACCAACATGAGCATTGTAATTAACTTGAAAGTCTATACTCTCCATAATATTTATAATCAATGCAAAATTGATGTCAAATTTATCTAGAAAAATAACTTTGAAAAGTAGTTGTTGAAATATTCTATTACTAGCCATTGGACAATCTTGTTACGAGACGTTTAAGAGATCACGCTTATATTAATACTCAATTTAAAAATACATATGTTGTAACCTTTTGACATAGATTTGATTGTTATTTTCAATTTTGTGTGGTATTGGAATTTTAGTTATTTAGATTAATATAAATAAACTAAATTCCAAGGTTAGCTGGAGTAGCTCAGTTGGTTAGAGCGTGTGGCTGTTAACCACAAGGTCGGAGGTTCAACCCCTCCTTCTAGCGTTTTCTTTCATTATTCAAATATTTAAATTTGTGATGACGTCTTTCCATTGGACTTATAAAATAATCTATCTTAGTTATAGGAAGTTGATTACAATTAGAAAAATTATATTATTATCAATTTTCTTTTAAGAATTTTCAAGAAAGCCTATTGTAAGTATTTAAATACTTTCCATTGGACTTATAAAATAATCTATCTTAGTTATAGGAAGTTGATTACAATTAGAAAAATTATATTATTATTAATTTTCTTTTAAGAATTTTCAAGAAAGCCTATTATAAGTATTTAAATAAATTCCGAGTCTACCAATAGCTGCCACAACTACAAAGTGTTTGTCTAGGACTAGTTTTGAATAAAATTATCTAGGCAGGGATATTAGAAATGATTCAGAAACTTCAACTTATTTTTGAAAGATGATATTTGTTAGACGTCTTGTTTGTGTAGCCACTTTGGACCACCATGGAGAGTTTCTTCAACTTGAACTTTAGTTAGGTCCAACGCAATTTTTCATCAATATGAAAGTGATGTTAAATTTAATTTAAATATATCTTAAAAAAATAGTCGTTGAAATATCATTTTACTAGTCATTGGAAAGATCTTGTTGCTAGTTTCTGAAAAGATCATATTTTCGTCCATAATAGTAGGTTCAAAGATACATTTATAAACTTTTTAACATAAATTTTTATGTTATTTTAAAGTCTATGAGACATGGAAACTTGAGACATTTAAATTAAAATAAATAATTCATAGTATAATGGTAACTTAAAAATCATAGCTGGTTTGCATGTGTGGCATTTGATCACAGTAACCACAAAGTCGGAGGTTCAATATGTCCTTTTAGTGTTTTCAATCATTTTTGAACTTTTTAATTTTATACTTTGGTCCTTCTATGCAACTTTGGAAATATTATATGTCAATTATTAGAAGTTTACTAACATTCTCTAAATTATTTTAATTCTCTGATGTGGGTATAAAGGCTACAAAAATCATCAATTTTCTTAAAACTGCATGTATTATTTAATTATTTATGATAAAATTATTGTTAAGCCTTTTCACGGTAAGGGGGTCATCAATGCACCCCAAGGAAAAATATCGACTATTATTCCATAATGTCTAATAAATCTTCTAATCATTAGAAAAAAAGATTATTATTCTATGTATTTTAAGTAGAATACATTCTGTCAAAAACATATACAACTACAAAGGGGTGTGTCTAAGACACATTTTCAATATAGTTATCTATGAAAGTACACTTAATATAATTCATAATGTATAATTTGTATAATGCGAGAGGATATTTATAAGAAAATTTGTATGTATCCATTTTAGACCAACATGAGCATTGTAATCAACTTGAAAGTCTATACTCTCCATAATATTTTTAATCAATGCAAAATTGATGTCAAATTTATCTGGAAAAATAACTTTGAAAAGTAGTTGTTGAAATATTCTATTACTAGCCATTGGAAAATCTTGTTACTAGACGTTTAAGAGATCACGCTTATATTAATACTCAATTTAAAAATACATATGTTGTAACCTTTTGACATAGATTTGATTGTTATTTTCATTTTTGTGTGGTATTGGAATTTTAGTTATTTAGATTAATATAAATAAACTAAATTGCAAGGTTAGTTGGAGTAGCTCAGTTGGTTAGATCGTGTGGCTGTTAACCACAAGGCCAGAGGTTCAACCCCTCCTTCTAGCATTTTGTTACATTATTCAAATATTTAAATTTGTGATGTTGTCTTTCCATTGGACTTAAAAAATAATCTATCTTAGTTATAGGAAGTTGATTACAATTAGAAAAATTATATTATTATCAATTTTCTTTTAAGAATTTTCAAGAAAGCCTATTGTAAGTATTTAAATAAATACCGAGTCTACCAATAGCTGCCACAACTACAAAGTGTTTGTCTAGGACTAGTTTTGAATAAAATTATCTAGGCAGGGATATTAGAAATGATTCAGAAACTTTAACTTATTTTTGAAAGATGATATTTGTTAGACGTCTTATTTGCGTAACCACTATGGACCACCATGGAGAGTTTCTTCAACTTGAACTTCAGTTAGGTCCAACGCAATTTTTCATCAATATGAAAGTGATGTTAAATTTAATTTAAATATATCTTAAAAAAATAGTCGTTGAAATATCATTTTACTAGTCATTGGAAAGATCTTGTTGCTAGTTTATGAAAATATCATGTTTTCGTCCATAGTAGTAGGTTCAAGGATACATTTATAAACTTTTTAACATAAATTTTTATGTTATTTTCAAGTCTGTGAGACATGGAAACTTGAGACATTTAAATTAAAATAAATAATTCATAGTATAATGGTAACTTAAAAATCATAGCTGGTTTGCATGTGTGGCATTTGATCACGGTAACCACAAAGTCGGAGGTTCAATATGTCCTTTTAGTGTTTTCAATCATTTTTAAACTTTTTAATTTTATGCTTTGGTCCTTCTATGCAACTTTGGAAATATTATACGTAAATTATTAGAAGTTGACTAACATTCTCTAAATTATTTTAATTCTCTGATGTGGGTATAAAGGCTACAAAAATCATCAATTTTCTTAAAACTACATGTACTATTTCATTATTTATGATAAAAGTATTGTTAAGCCTTTTCACGGTAAGGGGGTCATCAATGCACCCCAAGGGAAAATATCGAGTATTATTCCATAATGTCTAATAAATCTTCTAATCATTAGAAAAAAAGATCATTATTCTTTGTATTTTAAGTAGAATACATTCTTTCAAAAACTTATACAACATCAAAGGGGTGTGTCTAAGACACATTTTCAATATAGTTATCTATGAAAGTACACTTAATATAATTCATAATGTATAATTTGTATAATGCGAGAGGATATTTATAAGAAAATTTGTATGTATCCATTTTAGACCAACATGAGCATTGTAATTAACTTGAAAGTCTATACTCTCCATAATATTTTTAATCAATGCAAAATTGATGTCAAATTTATCTAGAAAAATAACTTTGAAAAGTAGTTGTTGAAATCTTCTATTACTAGCCATTGGACAATCTTGTTACTAGACGTTTAAGAGATCACACTTATATTAATACTCAATTTAAAAATACATATGTTGTAACCTTTTGACATAGATTTCATTGTTATTTTCATTTTTGTGTGGTATTGGAATTTTAGTTATTTAGATTAATATAATTAAACTCAATTGCAAAGTTAGTTGGAGTAGTTCAGTTGGTTAGAGCGTGTGGCTATTAACCATACGGTCGGAGGTTCAAACCCTCCTTCTAGCGTTATCAATTTTCTTTTAAGAATTTTCAAGAAAGCCTATTGTAAGTATTTAAATAAATACCGAGTCTACCAATAGCTGCCACAACTACAAAGTGTTTGTCTAGGACTAGTTTTGAATAAAATTATCTAGGAAGGGATATTAGAAATGATTCAGAAACTTCAACTTATTTTTGAAAGATGATATTTGTTAGACCTCTTGTTTGCGTAACCACTTTGGACCACCATGGAGAGTTTCTTCAACTTGAACTTCAGTTAGATCCAACGCAATTTTTCATCAATATGAAAGTGATGTTAAATTTAATTTAAATATATCTTAAAAAAATAGTCGTTGAAATATCATTTTACTAGTCATTGGATAGATGTTGTTGCTAGTTTCTGAAAAGATCATGTTTTCGTCCATAGTAGTAGGTTCAAGGATACATTTATAAACTTTTTAACATAAATTTTTATGTTATTTTCAAGTCTATGAGACATGGAAACTTGAGACATTTAAATTAAAATAAATAATTCATAGTATAATGGTAACTTAAAAATCATAGCTGCTTTGCATGTGTGGCATTTGATCACAGTAACCACAAAGTCGGAGGTTCAATATGTCCTTTTAGTGTTTTCAATCATTTCTGAACTTTTTAATTTTATGCTTTGGTCCTTCTATGCAACTTTGGAAATATTATATGTAAATTATTAGAAGTTTACTAACATTCTCTAAATTATTTTAATTCTCTGATGTGGGTATAAAGGCTACAAAAATCATCAATTTTCTTAAAACTGCATGTACTACTTCATTATTTATGATAAAATTATTGTTAAGCCTTTTCACGGTAAGGGGGTCATCAATGCACCCCAAGGAAAAATATCGACTATTATTCCATAATGTCTAATAAATCTTCTAATCATTAGAAAAAAAGATTATTATTCTATGTATTTTAAGTAGAATACATTCTGTCAAAAACATATACAACTACAAAGGGGTGTGTCTAAGACACATTTTTAATATAGTTATCTATGAAAGTACACTTAATATAATTCATAATGTATAATTTGTATAATGCGAGAGGATATTTATAAGAAAATTTGTATGTATCCATTTTAGACCAACATGAGCATTGTAATCAACTTGAAAGTCTATACTCTCCATAATATTTTTAATCAATGCAAAATTGATGTCAAATTTATCTAGAAAAATAACTTTGAAAAGTAGTTGTTGAAATATTCTATTACTAGCCATTGGACAATCTTGTTACTAGACGTTTAAGAGATCACGCTTATATTAATACTCAATTTAAAAATACATATGTTGTAACCTTTTGACATAGATTTGATTGTTATTTTCATTTTTGTGTGGTATTGGAATTTTAGTTATTTAGATTAATATAAATAAACTAAATTGCAAGGTTAGTTGGAGTAGCTCAGTTGGTTAGAGCGTGTGGCTGTTAAGCACAAGGCCAGAGGTTCAACCCCTCTTTCTAGCATTTTCTTACATTATTCAAATATTTAAATTTGTGATGACGTCTTTCCATTGGACTTATAAAATAATCTATCTTAGTTATAGGAAGTTGATTACAATTAGAAAAATTATATTATTATCAATTTTCTTTTAAGAATTTTCAAGAAAGCCTATTGTAAGTATTTAAATAAATACCGAGTCTACCAAAAGCTGCCACAACTACAAAGTGTTTGTCTAGGACTAGTTTTTAATAAAATTATCTAGGCAGGGATATTAGAAATGATTCAGAAACTTCAACTTATTTTTGAAAGATGATATTTGTTAGACGTCTTATTTGCGTAACCACTATGGACCACCATGGAGAGTTTCTTCAACTTGAACTTTAGTTAGGTCCAACGCAATTTTTTATCAATATGAAAGTGATGTTAAATTTAATTTAAATATATCTTAAAAAAATAGTCGTTGAAATATCATTTTACTAGTCATTGGAAAGATCTTGTTGCTAGTTTCTTAAAAGATCGTGTTTTCGTCCATAGTAGTAGGTTCAAGGATACATTTATAAACTTTTTAACATAAATTTTTATGTTATTTTCAAGTCTACGAGACATGGAAACTTGAGACATTTAAATTAAAATAAATAATTCATAGTATAATGGTAACTTAAAAATCATAGTTGGTTTGCATGTGTGGCATTTGATCACGGTAACCTCAAAGTCGGAGGTTCAATATGTCCTTTTAGTGTTTTCAATTATTTTTAAACTTTTTAATTTTATGCTTTGGTCCTTCTATGCAACTTTGGAAATATTATATGTAAATTATTAGAAGTTGACTAACATTCTCTAAATTATTTTAATTCTATGATGTGGGTATAAAGGCTACAAAAATCATCAATTTTCTTAAAACTGCATGTACTATTTCATTATTTATGATAAAAGTATTGTTAAGCCTTTTCACGGTAAGGGGGTCATCAATGCACCCCAAGGGAAAATATCGAGTATTATTCCATAATGTCTAATAAATCTTCTAATCATTAGAAAAAAGTATCCTTATTCTTTGTATTTTAAGTAGAATACATTCTTTCAAAAACCTATACAACTACAAAGGGGTGTGTCTAAGACACATTTTCAATATAGTTATCTATGAAAGTACACTTAATATAATTCATAATGTATAATTTGTATAATGCGAGAGGATATTTATAAGAAAATTTGTATGTATCCATTTTAGACCAACATGAGCATTGTAATCAACTTGAAAGTCTATACTCTCCATAATATTTTTAATCAATGCAAAATTGATGTCAAATTTATCTAGAAAAATAACTTTTAAAAGTAGTTGTTGAAATATTCTATTACTAGCCATTGGACAATCTTGTTACTAGACGTTTAAGAGATCATGCTTATATTAATACTCAATTTAAAAATACATATGTTGTAACCTTTTGACATAGATTTGATTGTTATTTTCATTTTTGTGTGGTATTGGAATTTTAGTTATTTAGATTAATATAAATAAATTAAATTGCAAGGTTAGTTGGAGTAGCTCAGTTGGTTAGAGCGTGTGGCTGTTAACCACAAGGTCAGAGGTAACCTCCTTCTAGCGTTTTCTTACATTATTCAAATATTTAAATTTGTCATGACGTCTTTCCATTGGACTTATAAAATAATCTATCTTAGTTATAGGAAGTTGATTACAATTAGAAAAATTATATTATTATCAATTTTCTTTTAAGAATTTTCAAGAATGCCTATTGTAAGTATTTAAATAAATACCGAGTCTACCAATAGCTGCCACAACTACAAAGTGTTTGCCTAGGACTAGTTTTGAATAAAATTATCTAGGCAGGGATATTAGAAATGATTCAGAAACTTCAACTTATTTTTGAAAGATGATATTTGTTAGACGTCTTGTTTGCGTAACCACTTTGGACCACCATGGAGAGTTTCTTCAACTTGAACTTCAGTTAGGTCCAACGCAATTTTTCATCAATATGAAAGTGATGTTAAATTTAATTTAAATATATCTTAAAAAAGTAGTCGTGAAATATCCTTTTACTAGTCATTGGAAAGACTTTGTTGCTAGTTTCTTAAAAGATCGTGTTTTCGTCCATAGTAGTAGGTTCAAGGATACATTTATAAACTTTTTAACATAAATTTTTATGTTATTTTCAAGTCTATGAGACATGGAAACTTGAGACATTTAAATTAAAATAAATAATTCATAGTATAATGGTAACTTAAAAATCATAGCTGGTTTGCATGTGTGGCATTTGATCACGGTAACCACAAAGACGGAGATTCAATATGTCCTTTTAGTTTTTTCAATCATTTTTAAACTTTTTAATTTTATGCTTTGGTCCTTCCATGCAACTTTGGAAATATTATATGTCAATTATTAAAAGTTGACTAACATTCTCTAAATTATTTTAATTCTATGATGTGGGTATAAAGACTACAAAAATCATCAATTTTCTTAAAACTGCATGTACTATTTCATTATTTGTGATAAAAGTATTGTTAAGCCTTTTCACGGTAAGGGGGTCATCAATGCACCCCAAGGGAAAATATCGAGTATTATTCCATAATGTCTAATAAATCTTCTAATCATTAGAAAAAAATATCCTTATTCTTTGTATTTTAAGTAGAATACATTCTTTCAAAAACATATACAACTACAAAGGGGTGTGTCTAAGACACATTTTCAATATAGTTATCTATGAAAGTACACTTAATATAATTCATAATGTATAATTTGTATAATGCGAGAGGATATTTATAAGAAAATTTGTATGTATCCATTTTAGACCAACATGAGCATTGTAATCAACTTGAAAGTCTATACTCTCCATAATATTTTTAATCAATGCAAAATTGATGTCAAATTTATCTAGAAAAATAACTTTGAAAAGTAGTTGTTGAAATATTCTATTACTAGCCATTGGACAATCTTGTTACTAGACGTTTAAGAGATCACGCTTATATTAATACTCAATTTAAAAATACATATGTTGTAACCTTTTGACATAGATTTGATTGTTATTTTCATTTTTGTGTGGTATTGGAATTTTAGTTATTTAGATTAATATAAATAAACTAAATTGCAAGGTTAGTTGGAGTAGCTCAGTTGGTTAGAGCGTGTGGCTGTTAACCACAAGGTCAGAGGTAACCTCCTTCTAGCGTTTTCTTACATTATTCAAATATTTAAATTTGTCATGACGTCTTTCCATTGGACTTATAAAATAATCTATCTTAGTTATAGGAAGTTGATTACAATTAGAAAAATTATATTATTATTAATTTTCTTTTAAGAATTTTCAAGAATGCCTATTGTAAGTATTTAAATAAATACCGAGTCTACCAATAGCTGCCACAACTACAAAGTGTTTGCCTAGGACTAGTTTTGAACAAAATTATCTAGGCAGGGATATTAGAAATGATTCAGAAACTTCAACTTATTTTTGAAAGATGATATTTGTTAGACGTCTTGTTTGCGTAACCACTTTGGACCACCATGGAGAGTTTCTTCAACTTGAACTTCAGTTAGGTCCAACGCAATTTTTCATCAATATGAAAGTGATGTTAAATTTAATTTAAATATATCTTAAAAAAATAGTCGTTGAAATATCATTTTACTAGTCATTGGAAAGATCTTGTTGCTAGTTTCTTAAAAGATCGTGTTTTCGTCCATAGTAGTAGGTTCAAAGAAACATTTATAAACTTTTTAACATAAATTTTTATGTTATTTTCAAGTCTACGAGACATGGAAACTTGAGACATTTAAATTAAAATAAATAATTCATAGTATAATGGTAACTTAAAATTCATAGCTGGTTTGCATGTGTGGCATTTGATCACGGTAACCACAAAGTCGGAGGTTCAATATGTCTTTTTAGTGTTTTCAATCATTTTTAAACTTTTTAATTTTATGCTTTGGTCCTTCTATGCAACTTTGGAAATATTATATGTAAATTATTAGAAGTTGACTAACATTCTCTAAATTATTTTAATTCTATGATGTGGGTATAAAGGCTACAAAAATCATCAATTTTCTTAAAACTGCATGTACTATTTCATTATTTGTGATAAAAGTATTGTTAAGCCTTTTCACGGTAAGGGGGTCATCAATGCACCCCAAGGGAAAATATCGAGTATTATTCCATAATGTCTAATAAATCTTCTAATCATTAGAAAAAAATATCCTTATTCTTTGTATTTTAAGTAGAATACATTCTTTCAAAAACATATACAACTACAAAGGGGTGTGTCTAAGACACATTTTCAATATAGTTATCTATGAAAGTACACTTGATATAATTCATAATGTATAATTTGTATAATGCGAGAGGATATTTATAAGAAAATTTGTATGTATCCAGTTTAGACCAACATGAGCATTATAATCAACTTGAAAGTCTATACTCTCCATAATATTTTTAATCAATGCAAAATTGATGTCAAATTTATCTAGAAAAATAACTTTTAAAAGTAGTTGTTGAAATATTCTATTACTAGCCATTGGACAATCTTGTTACTAGACGTTTAAGAGATCATGCTTATATTAATACTCAATTTAAAAATACATATGTTGTATCCTTTTGACATAGATTTGATTGTTATTTTCATTTTTGTGTGGTATTGGAATTTTAGTTATTTAGACTAATATAAATAAACTAAATTGCAAGGTTAGTTGGAGTAGCTCGGTTGGTTAGAGCGTGTGGCTGTTAACCACAAGGTCGGAGGTAACCTCCTTCTAGCTTTTTCTTACATTATTCAAATATTTAAATTTGTGATGACGCCTTTCCATTGGACTTAAAAAATAATCTATCTTAGTTATAGGAAGTTGATTACAATTAGAAAAATTATATTATTATCAATTTTCTTTTAAGAATTTTCAAGAAAGCCTATTGTAAGTATTTAAATAAATATCGAGTCTACCAATAGCTGCCACAACTACAAAGTGTTTGTCTAGGACTAGTTTTGAATAAAATTATCTAGGCAGGGATATTAGAAATGATTCAGAAACTTCAACTTATTTTTGAAAGATGATATTTGTTAGACGTCTTGTTTGCGTAGCCACTTTGGACCACCATGGAGAGTTTCTTCAACTTGAACTTCAGTTAGGTCCAACGCAATTTTTCATCAATATGAAAGTGATGTTAAATTTAATTTAAATATATCTTAAAAAAATAGTCGTTGAAATATCATTTTACTAGTCATTGGAAAGATCTTGTTGCTAGTTTCTGAAAAGATCATATTTTCGTCCATAGTAGTAGGTTCAAAGATACATTTATAAACTTTTTAACATAAATTTTTATGTTATTTTCAAGTCTATGAGACATGGAAACTTGAGACATTTAAATTAAAATAAATAATTCATAGTATAATGGTAACTTAAAAATCATAGCTGGTTTGCATGTGTGGCATTTGATCACAGTAACCACAAAGTCGGAGGTTCAATATGTCCTTTTAGTGTTTTCAATCGTTTTTAAACTTTTTAATTTTATGCTTTGGTCCTTCTATGCAACTTTGGAAATATTATATGTCAATTATTAGAAGTTGACTAACATTCTCTAAATTATTTTAATTCTCTGATGTGGGTATAAAGGCTACAAAAATCATCAATTTTCTTAAAACTGCAAGTACTATTTCATTATTTATGATAAAAGTATTGTTAAGCCTTTTCACGGTAAGGGGGTCATCAATGCACCCCAAGGTAAAATATCGAGTATTATTCCATAATGTCTAATAAATCTTCTAATCATTAGAAAAAAAGATCATTATTCTTTGTATTTTAAGTAGAATACATTCTTTCAAAAACATATACAACTACAAAGGGGTGTGTCTAAGACACGTTTTCAATATAGTTATCTACGAAAGTACACTTAATATAATTCATAATATATAATTTGTATAATGCGAGAGGATATTTATAAGAAAATTTGTATGTATCCATTTTAGACCAACATGAGCATTGTAATCAACTTGATAGTCTATACTCTCCATAATATTTTTTATCAATGCAAAATTGATGTCAAATTTATCTAGAAAAATAACTTTGAAAAGTAGTTGTTGAAATATTCTATTACTAGCCATTGGACAATCTTGTTACTAGACGTTTAAGAGATCACGCTTATATTAATACTCAATTTAAATATACATGTGTTGTAACCTTGTGACATAGATTTGATTGTTATTTTCAATTTTGTGTGGTATTGGAATTTTAGTTATTTAGATTAATATAAATAAACTAAATTGCAAGGTTAGCTGGAGTAGCTCAGTTGGTTAGAGCGTGTGGCTGTTACCCACAAGGCCGGACCTCCTTCTAGCGTTTTCTTTCATTATTCAAATATTTAAATTTGTGATGACGCCTTTCCATTGGACTTAAAAAATAATCTATCTTAGTTATAGGAAGTTGATTACAATTAGAAAAATTATATTATTATCAATTTTCTTTTAAGAATTTTCAAGAAAGCCTATTGTAAGTATTTAAATAAATATCGAGTCTACCAATAGTTGCCACAACTACAAAGTGTTTGTCTAGGACTAGTTTTGAATAAAATTATCTAGGCAGGGATATTAGAAATGATTCAGAAACTTCAACTTATTTTTGAAAGATGATATTTGTTAGACGTCTTGTTTGCGTAGCCACTTTGGACCACCATGGAGAGTTTCTTCAACTTGAACTTCAGTTAGGTCCAACGCAATTTTTCATCAATATGAAAGTGATGTTAAATTTAATTTAAATATATCTTAAAAAAATAGTCGTTGAAATATCATTTTACTAGTCATTGGAAAGATCTTGTTGCTAGTTTCTGAAAAGATCATATTTTCGTCCATAGTAGTAGGTTCAAAGATACATTTATAAACTTTTTAACATAAATTTTTATGTTATTTTCAAGTCTATGAGACATGGAAACTTGAGACATTTAAATTAAAATAAATAATTCATAGTATAATGGTAACTTAAAAATCATAGCTGGTTTGCATGTGTGGCATTTGATCACAGTAACCACAAAGTCGGAGGTTCAATATGTCCTTTTAGTGTTTTCAATCGTTTTTAAACTTTTTAATTTTATGCTTTGGTCCTTCTATGCAACTTTGGAAATATTATATGTCAATTATTAGAAGTTGACTAACATTCTCTAAATTATTTTAATTCTCTGATGTGGGTATAAAGGCTACAAAAATCATCAATTTTCTTAAAACTGCAAGTACTATTTCATTATTTATGATAAAAGTATTGTTAAGCCTTTTCACGGTAAGGGGGTCATCAATGCACCCCAAGGTAAAATATCGAGTATTATTCCATAATGTCTAATAAATCTTCTAATCATTAGAAAAAAAGATCATTATTCTTTGTATTTTAAGTAGAATACATTCTTTCAAAAACATATACAACTACAAAGGGGTGTGTCTAAGACACGTTTTCAATATAGTTATCTACGAAAGTACACTTAATATAATTCATAATATATAATTTGTATAATGCGAGAGGATATTTATAAGAAAATTTGTATGTATCCATTTTAGACCAACATGAGCATTGTAATCAACTTGATAGTCTATACTCTCCATAATATTTTTTATCAATGCAAAATTGATGTCAAATTTATCTAGAAAAATAACTTTGAAAAGTAGTTGTTGAAATATTCTATTACTAGCCATTGGACAATCTTGTTACTAGACGTTTAAGAGATCACGCTTATATTAATACTCAATTTAAATATACATGTGTTGTAACCTTGTGACATAGATTTGATTGTTATTTTCAATTTTGTGTGGTATTGGAATTTTAGTTATTTAGATTAATATAAATAAACTAAATTGCAAGGTTAGCTGGAGTAGCTCAGTTGGTTAGAGCGTGTGGCTGTTACCCACAAGGCCGGACCTCCTTCTAGCGTTTTCTTTCATTATTCAAATATTTAAATTTGTGATGACGCCTTTCCATTGGACTTAAAAAATAATCTATCTTAGTTATAGGAAGTTGATTACAATTAGAAAAATTATATTATTATCAATTTTCTTTTAAGAATTTTCAAGAAAGCCTATTGTAAGTATTTAAATAAATATCGAGTCTACCAATAGTTGCCACAACTACAAAGTGTTTGTCTAGGACTAGTTTTGAATAAAATTATCTAGGCAGGGATATTAGAAATGATTCAGAAACTTCAACTTATTTTTGAAAGATGATATTTGTTAGACGTCTTGTTTGCGTAGCCACTTTGGACCACCATGGAGAGTTTCTTCAACTTGAACTTCAGTTAGGTCCAACGCAATTTTTCATCAATATGAAAGTGATGTTAAATTTAATTTAAATATATCTTAAAAAAATAGTCGTTGAAATATCATTTTACTAGTCATTGGAAAGATCTTGTTGCTAGTTTCTGAAAAGATCATATTTTCGTCCATAGTAGTAGGTTCAAAGATACATTTATAAACTTTTTAACATAAATTTTTATGTTATTTTCAAGTCTATGAGACATGGAAACTTGAGACATTTAAATTAAAATAAATAATTCATAGTATAATGGTAACTTAAAAATCATAGCTGGTTTGCATGTGTGGCATTTGATCACAGTAACCACAAAGTCGGAGGTTCAATATGTCCTTTTAGTGTTTTCAATCGTTTTTAAACTTTTTAATTTTATGCTTTGGTCCTTCTATGCAACTTTGGAAATATTATATGTCAATTATTAGAAGTTGACTAACATTCTCTAAATTATTTTAATTCTCTGATGTGGGTATAAAGGCTACAAAAATCATCAATTTTCTTAAAACTGCAAGTACTATTTCATTATTTATGATAAAAGTATTGTTAAGCCTTTTCACGGTAAGGGGGTCATCAATGCACCCCAAGGTAAAATATCGAGTATTATTCCATAATGTCTAATAAATCTTCTAATCATTAGAAAAAAAGATCATTATTCTTTGTATTTTAAGTAGAATACATTCTTTCAAAAACATATACAACTACAAAGGGGTGTGTCTAAGACACGTTTTCAATATAGTTATCTACGAAAGTACACTTAATATAATTCATAATATATAATTTGTATAATGCGAGAGGATATTTATAAGAAAATTTGTATGTATCCATTTTAGACCAACATGAGCATTGTAATCAACTTGAAAGTCTATACTCTCCATAATATTTTTTATCAATGCAAAATTGATGTCAAATTTATCTAGAAAAATAACTTTGAAAAGTAGTTGTTGAAATATTCTATTACTAGCCATTGGACAATCTTGTTACTAGACGTTTAAGAGATCACGCTTATATTAATACTCAATTTAAATATACATGTGTTGTAACCTTGTGACATAGATTTGATTGTTATTTTCAATTTTGTGTGGTATTGGAATTTTAGTTATTTAGATTAATATAAATAAACTAAATTGCAAGGTTAGCTGGAGTAGCTCAGTTGGTTAGAGCGTGTGGCTGTTACCCACAAGGCCGGACCTCCTTCTAGCGTTTTCTTTCATTATTCAAATATTTAAATTTGTGATGACGCCTTTCCATTGGACTTAAAAAATAATCTATCTTAGTTATAGGAAGTTGATTACAATTAGAAAAATTATATTATTATCAATTTTCTTTTAAGAATTTTCAAGAAAGCCTATTGTAAGTATTTAAATAAATATCGAGTCTACCAATAGCTGCCACAACTACAAAGTGTTTGTCTAGGACTAGTTTTGAATAAAATTATCTAGGCAGGGATATTAGAAATGATTCAGAAACTTCAACTTATTTTTGAAAGATGATATTTGTTAGACGTCTTGTTTGCGTAGCCACTTTGGACCACCATGGAGAGTTTCTTCAACTTGAACTTCAGTTAGGTCCAACGCAATTTTTCATCAATATGAAAGTGATGTTAAATTTAATTTAAATATATCTTAAAAAAATAGTCGTTGAAATATCATTTTACTAGTCATTGGAAAGATCTTGTTGCTAGTTTCTGAAAAGATCATATTTTCGTCCATAGTAGTAGGTTCAAAGATACATTTATAAACTTTTTAACATAAATTTTTATGTTATTTTCAAGTCTATGAGACATGGAAACTTGAGACATTTAAATTAAAATAAATAATTCATAGTATAATGGTAACTTAAAAATCATAGCTGGTTTGCATGTGTGGCATTTGATCACAGTAACCACAAAGTCGGAGGTTCAATATGTCCTTTTAGTGTTTTCAATCGTTTTTAAACTTTTTAATTTTATGCTTTGGTCCTTCTATGCAACTTTGGAAATATTATATGTCAATTATTAGAAGTTGACTAACATTCTCTAAATTATTTTAATTCTCTGATGTGGGTATAAAGGCTACAAAAATCATCAATTTTCTTAAAACTGCAAGTACTATTTCATTATTTATGATAAAAGTATTGTTAAGCCTTTTCACGGTAAGGGGGTCATCAATGCACCCCAAGGTAAAATATCGAGTATTATTCCATAATGTCTAATAAATCTTCTAATCATTAGAAAAAAAGATCATTATTCTTTGTATTTTAAGTAGAATACATTCTTTCAAAAACATATACAACTACAAAGGGGTGTGTCTAAGACACGTTTTCAATATAGTTATCTACGAAAGTACACTTAATATAATTCATAATATATAATTTGTATAATGCGAGAGGATATTTATAAGAAAATTTGTATGTATCCATTTTAGACCAACATGAGCATTGTAATCAACTTGAAAGTCTATACTCTCCATAATATTTTTTATCAATGCAAAATTGATGTCAAATTTATCTAGAAAAATAACTTTGAAAAGTAGTTGTTGAAATATTCTATTACTAGCCATTGGACAATCTTGTTACTAGACGTTTAAGAGATCACGCTTATATTAATACTCAATTTAAATATACATGTGTTGTAACCTTGTGACATAGATTTGATTGTTATTTTCAATTTTGTGTGGTATTGGAATTTTAGTTATTTAGATTAATATAAATAAACTAAATTGCAAGGTTAGCTGGAGTAGCTCAGTTGGTTAGAGCGTGTGGCTGTTACCCACAAGGCCGGACCTCCTTCTAGCGTTTTCTTTCATTATTCAAATATTTAAATTTGTGATGACGCCTTTCCATTGGACTTAAAAAATAATCTATCTTAGTTATAGGAAGTTGATTACAATTAGAAAAATTATATTATTATCAATTTTCTTTTAAGAATTTTCAAGAAAGCCTATTGTAAGTATTTAAATAAATATCGAGTCTACCAATAGCTGCCACAACTACAAAGTGTTTGTCTAGGACTAGTTTTGAATAAAATTATCTAGGCAGGGATATTAGAAATGATTCAGAAACTTCAACTTATTTTTGAAAGATGATATTTGTTAGACGTCTTGTTTGCGTAGCCACTTTGGACCACCATGGAGAGTTTATTCAACTTGAACTTCAGTTAGGTCCAACGCAATTTTTCATCAATATGAAAGTGATGTTAAATTTAATTTAAATATATCTTAAAAAAATAGTCGTTGAAATATCATTTTACTAGTCATTGGAAAGATCTTGTTGCTAGTTTCTGAAAAGATCATATTTTCGTCCATAGTAGTAGGTTCAAAGATACATTTATAAACTTTTTAACATAAATTTTTATGTTATTTTCAAGTCTATGAGACATGGAAACTTGAGACATTTAAATTAAAATAAATAATTCATAGTATAATGGTAACTTAAAAATCATAGCTGGTTTGCATGTGTGGCATTTGATCACAGTAACCACAAAGTCGGAAGTTCAATATGTCCTTTTAGTGTTTTCAATCGTTTTTAAACTTTTTAATTTTATGCTTTGGTCCTTCTATGCAACTTTGGAAATATTATATGTCAATTATTAGAAGTTGACTAACATTCTCTAAATTATTTTAATTCTCTGATGTGGGTATAAAGGCTACAAAAATCATCAATTTTCTTAAAACTGCAAGTACTATTTCATTATTTATGATAAAAGTATTGTTAAGCCTTTTCACGGTAAGGGGGTCATCAATGCACCCCAAGGTAAAATATCGAGTATTATTCCATAATGTCTAATAAATCTTCTAATCATTAGAAAAAAAGATCATTATTCTTTGTATTTTAAGTAGAATACATTCTTTCAAAAACATATGCAACTACAAAGGGGTGTGTCTAAGACACGTTTTCAATATAGTTATCTACGAAAGTACACTTAATATAATTCATAATATATAATTTGTATAATGCGAGAGGATATTTATAAGAAAATTTGTATGTATCCATTTTAGACCAACATGAGCATTGTAATCAACTTGAAAGTCTATACTCTCCATAATATTTTTTATCAATGCAAAATTGATGTCAAATTTATCTAGAAAAATAACTTTGAAAAGTAGTTGTTGAAATATTCTATTACTAGCCATTGGACAATCTTGTTACTAGACGTTTAAGAGATCACGCTTATATTAATACTCAATTTAAATATACATGTGTTGTAACCTTGTGACATAGATTTGATTGTTATTTTCAATTTTGTGTGGTATTGGAATTTTAGTTATTTAGATTAATATAAATAAACTAAATTGCAAGGTTAGCTGGAGTAGCTCAGTTGGTTAGAGCGTGTGGCTGTTACCCACAAGGCCGGACCTCCTTCTAGCGTTTTCTTTCATTATTCAAATATTTAAATTTGTGATGACGCCTTTCCATTGGACTTAAAAAATAATCTATCTTAGTTATAGGAAGTTGATTACAATTAGAAAAATTATATTATTATCAATTTTCTTTTAAGAATTTTCAAGAAAGCCTATTGTAAGTATTTAAATAAATATCGAGTCTACCAATAGCTGCCACAACTACAAAGTGTTTGTCTAGGACTAGTTTTGAATAAAATTATCTAGGCAGGGATATTAGAAATGATTCAGAAACTTCAACTTATTTTTGAAAGATGATATTTGTTAGACGTCTTGTTTGCGTAGCCACTTTGGACCACCATGGAGAGTTTCTTCAACTTGAACTTCAGTTAGGTCCAACGCAATTTTTCATCAATATGAAAGTGATGTTAAATTTAATTTAAATATATCTTAAAAAAATAGTCGTTGAAATATCATTTTACTAGTCATTGGAAAGATCTTGTTGCTAGTTTCTGAAAAGATCATATTTTCGTCCATAGTAGTAGGTTCAAAGATACATTTATAAACTTTTTAACATAAATTTTTATGTTATTTTCAAGTCTATGAGACATGGAAACTTGAGACATTTAAATTAAAATAAATAATTCATAGTATAATGGTAACTTAAAAATCATAGCTGGTTTGCATGTGTGGCATTTGATCACAGTAACCACAAAGTCGGAGGTTCAATATGTCCTTTTAGTGTTTTCAATCGTTTTTAAACTTTTTAATTTTATGCTTTGGTCCTTCTATGCAACTTTGGAAATATTATATGTCAATTATTAGAAGTTGACTAACATTCTCTAAATTATTTTAATTCTCTGATGTGGGTATAAAGGCTACAAAAATCATCAATTTTCTTAAAACTGCAAGTACTATTTCATTATTTATGATAAAAGTATTGTTAAGCCTTTTCACAGTAAGGGGATCATCAATGCACCCCAAGGTAAAATATCGAGTATTATTCCATAATGTCTAATAAATCTTCTAATCATTAGAAAAAAAGATCATTATTCTTTGTATTTTAAGTAGAATACATTCTTTCAAAAACATATACAACTACAAAGGGGTGTGTCTAAGACACGTTTTCAATATAGTTATCTACGAAAGTACACTTAATAAATTCATAATATATAATTTGTATAATGCGAGAGGATATTTATAAGAAAATTTGTATGTATCCATTTTAGACCAACATGAGCATTGTAATCAACTTGAAAGTCTATACTCTCCATAATATTTTTTATCAATGCAAAATTGATGTCAAATTTATCTAGATAAATAACTTTGAAAAGTAGTTGTTGAAATATTCTATTACTAGCCATTAGACAATCTTGTTACTAGACGTTTAAGAGATCACGCTTATATTAATACTCAATTTAAATATACATGTGTTGTAACCTTGTGACATAGATTTGATTGTTATTTTCAATTTTGTGTGGTATTGGAATTTTAGTTATTTAGATTAATATAAATAAACTAAATTGCAAGGTTAGCTGGAGTAGCTCAGTTGGTTAGAGCGTGTGGCTGTTACCCACAAGGCCGGACCTCCTTCTAGCGTTTTCTTTCATTATTCAAATATTTAAATTTGTGATGACGCCTTTCCATTGGACTTAAAAAATAATCTATCTTAGTTATAGGAAGTTGATTACAATTAGAAAAATTATATTATTATCAATTTTCTTTTAAGAATTTTCAAGAAAGCCTATTGTAAGTATTTAAATAAATATCGAGTCTACCAATAGCTGCCACAACTACAAAGTGTTTGTCTAGGACTAGTTTTGAATAAAATTATCTAGGCAGGGATATTAGAAATGATTCAGAAACTTCAACTTATTTTTGAAAGATGATATTTGTTAGACGTCTTGTTTGCGTAGCCACTTTGGACCACCATGGAGAGTTTCTTCAACTTGAACTTCAGTTAGGTCCAACGCAATTTTTCATCAATATGAAAGTGATGTTAAATTTAATTTAAATATATCTTAAAAAAATAGTCGTTGAAATATCATTTTACTAGTCATTGGAAAGATCTTGTTGCTAGTTTCTGAAAAGATCATATTTTCGTCCATAGTAGTAGGTTCAAAGATACATTTATAAACTTTTTAACATAAATTTTTATGTTATTTTCAAGTCTATGAGACATGGAAACTTGAGACATTTAAATTAAAATAAATAATTCATAGTATAATGGTAACTTAAAAATCATAGCTGGTTTGCATGTGTGGCATTTGATCACAGTAACCACAAAGTCGGAGGTTCAATATGTCCTTTTAGTGTTTTCAATCGTTTTTAAACTTTTTAATTTTATGCTTTGGTCCTTCTATGCAACTTTGGAAATATTATATGTCAATTATTAGAAGTTGACTAACATTCTCTAAATTATTTTAATTCTCTGATGTGGGTATAAAGGCTACAAAAATCATCAATTTTCTTAAAACTGCAAGTACTATTTCATTATTTATGATAAAAGTATTGTTAAGCCTTTTCACAGTAAGGGGATCATCAATGCACCCCAAGGTAAAATATCGAGTATTATTCCATAATGTCTAATAAATCTTCTAATCATTAGAAAAAAAGATCATTATTCTTTGTATTTTAAGTAGAATACATTCTTTCAAAAACATATACAACTACAAAGGGGTGTGTCTAAGACACGTTTTCAATATAGTTATCTACGAAAGTACACTTAATATAATTCATAATATATAATTTGTATAATGCGAGAGGATATTTATAAGAAAATTTGTATGTATCCATTTTAGACCAACATGAGCATTGTAATCAACTTGAAAGTCTATACTCTCCATAATATTTTTTATCAATGCAAAATTGATGTCAAATTTATCTAGATAAATAACTTTGAAAAGTAGTTGTTGAAATATTCTATTACTAGCCATTAGACAATCTTGTTACTAGACGTTTAAGAGATCACGCTTATATTAATACTCAATTTAAATATACATGTGTTGTAACCTTGTGACATAGATTTGATTGTTATTTTCAATTTTGTGTGGTATTGGAATTTTAGTTATTTAGATTAATATAAATAAACTAAATTGCAAGGTTAGCTGGAGTAGCTCAGTTGGTTAGAGCGTGTGGCTGTTACCCACAAGGTCGGACCTCCTTCTAGCGTTTTCTTTCATTATTCAAATATTTAAATTTGTGATGACGCCTTTCCATTGGACTTAAAAAATAATCTATCTTAGTTATAGGAAGTTGATTACAATTAGAAAAATTATATTATTATCAATTTTCTTTTAAGAATTTTCAAGAAAGCCTATTGTAAGTATTTAAATAAATATCGAGTCTACCAATAGCTGCCACAACTACAAAGTGTTTGTCTAGGACTAGTTTTGAATAAAATTATCTAGGCAGGGATATTAGAAATGATTCAGAAACTTCAACTTATTTTTGAAAGATGATATTTGTTAGACGTCTTGTTTGCGTAGCCACTTTGGACCACCATGGAGAGTTTCTTCAACTTGAACTTCAGTTAGGTCCAACGCAATTTTTCATCAATATGAAAGTGATGTTAAATTTAATTTAAATATATCTTAAAAAAAAAGTCGTTGAAATATCATTTTACTAGTCATTGGAAAGATCTTGTTGCTAGTTTCTGAAAAGATCATATTTTCGTCCATAGTAGTAGGTTCAAAGATACATTTATAAACTTTTTAACATAAATTTTTATGTTATTTTCAAGTCTATGAGACATGGAAACTTGAGACATTTAAATTAAAATAAATAATTCATAGTATAATGGTAACTTAAAAATCATAGCTGGTTTGCATGTGTGGCATTTGATCACAGTAACCACAAAGTTGGAGGTTCAATATGTCCTATTAGTGTTTTCAATCATTTTTAAACTTTTTAATTTTATGCTTTGGTCCTCCTATGCAACTTTGGAAATATTATATTTCAATTATTAGAAGTTTACTAACATTCTCTAAATTATTTTAATTCTCTGATGTGGGTATAAAGGCTACAAATATCATCAATTTTCTTAAAACTGAATGTACTATTTCATTATTTATGATAAAAGTATTGTTAAGCCTTTTCACAGTAAGGGGATCATCAATGAACCCCAAGGGAAAATATCGAGTATTATTCCATAATGTCTAATAAATCTTCTAATCATTAGAAAAAAAGATCATTATTATTTGTAATTTAAGTAGAATACATTCTTTCAAAAACATATAGAACTACAAAGGAGTGTGTCTAAGACACATTTTCAATATAGTTATCTATGAAAGTACACTTAATATAATTCATAATATATAATTTGTATAATGTGAGAGGATATTTATAAGAAAATTTATATGTATCCATTTTACACGAACATGAGCATTGTAATCAACTTGAAAGTCTATACTCTCCATAATATTTTTAATCAATGCAAAATTGATGTTAAATTTATCTAGAAAAATAACTTTGAAAAGTAGTTGTTGAAATATTCTAGTACTAGCCATTGGACAATCTTGTTACTAGACGTTTAAGAGATCACGCTTATATTAATACTCAATTTAAAAATACATATGTTGTAACCTTTTGACATAGATTTGATTGTTATTTTCAATTTTGTGTGGTATTGGAATTTTAGTTATTTAGATTAATATAAATAAAATAAATGGAAAGGTTAGCTGGAGTAGCTCAGTTGGTTAGAGGGTGTGGCTGTTAACTACAAGGTCGGAGGTTCAACCCATCCTTCTAGCGTTTTCTTTCATTATTCCAATATTTAAATTTGTGATGACCTCTTTCCATTGGACTTATAAAATAATCTATCTTAGTTATAGGAAGTTGATTACAATTAGAAAAATCATATTATTATCAATTTTCTTTTAAGAATTTTCAAATATTTAAATTTGTGATGACGTCTTTCCATTGGACTTATAAAATAATCTATCTTAGTTATAGGAAGTTGATTACAATTAGAAAATTTATATTATTATCAATTTTCTTTTAAGAATTTTCTAGAAAGTCTATTGTAAGTATTTAAATAAATACCGAGTCTACCAATAGCTGCCACAACTTCCAAGTGTTTGTCTAGGACTAGTTTTGAATAAAATTATCTAGGCAGGGATATTAGAAATGATTCAGAAACTTCAACTTATTTTTGAAAGATGATATTTGTTAGATGTCTTGTCTGCGTAGCCACTTTGGACCACCATGGAGAGTTTCTTCAACTTGAACTTCAGTTAGGTCCAACGCAATTTTCATCAATATGAAAGTGATGTTAAATTTAATTTAAATATATCTTAAAAAAATAGTCGTTGAAATATCATTTTACTAGTCATTGGAAAGATCTTGTTGCTAATTTCTGAAAAGATCATATTTTCGTCCATAGTAGTAGGTTCAAAGATACATTTATAAACTTTTTAACATAAATTTTTATGTTATTTTAAAGTCTATGAGACATGGAAACTTGAGACATTTAAATTAAAATAAATAATTCATAGTATAATGGTAACTTAAAAATCATAGCTGATTTGCATGTGTGGCATTTGATCACAGTAACCACAAAGTCGGAGGTTCAATATGTCCTTTTAGTGTTTTCAATCAGTTTTAAACTTTTTAATTTTATGCTTTGGTCCTTCTATGCTACCTCGGAAATATTATATGTCAATTATTAGAAGTTGAATAACATTCTCTAATTTATTTTAATTCTCTGATGTGGGTATAAAGGCTACAAAAATCATCAATTTTCTTAAAACTGCATGTACTATTTCATTATTTATGATAAAAGTATTGTTAAGCCTTTTCATGGTAAGGGGGTCATCAATGCACCCCAAGGGAAAATATCGAGTATTATTCCATAATGTCTAATAAATCTGCTAATCATTAGAAAAAAATATCATTATTCTTTGTATTTTAAGTAGAATACATTCTTTCAAAAACATATACAACTACAAAGGGGTGTGTCTAAGACACATTTTCAATATAGTTATCTATGAAAGTACACTTAATATAATTCATAATGTATAATTTGTATAATGCGAGAGGATATTTATAAGAAAATTTGTAAGTATCCATTTTAGACCAACATGAGCATTGTAATCAACTTGAAAGTCTATACTCTCCATAATATTTTTAATCAATGCAAAATTGATGTCAAATTTATCTAGAAAAACAACTTTGAAAAGTAGTTGTTGAAATATTCTATTACTAGCCATTGGACAATCTTGTTACTAGACGTTAAAGAGATCACGCTTATATTAATACTCAATTTAAATATACATATGTTGTAACCTTTTGACATAGATTTGATTGTTATTTTCAATTTTGTGTGGTATTGGAATTTTAGTTATTTAGATTAATATAAATAAACTAAATTGCAAGGTTAGTTGGAGTAGCTTAGTTGGTTAGAGCGTGTGGCTGTTAACCACAAGGTCGGAGTTTCAACCCCTCCTTCTAGCGTTTTCTTTCATTATTCAAATATTTAAATTTGTGATGACGTCTTTCCATTGGACTTATAAAATAATCTATCTTAGTTATAGGATGTTGATTACAATTAGAAAAATTATATTATGATCAATTTTCTTTTATGAATTTTCAAGAAAGCCTATTGTAAGTATTTAAATAAATATCGAGTCTACCAATAGCTGCCACAACTACAAAGTGTTTGTCTAGGACTAGTTTTGAATAAAATTATCTAGGCAGGGATATTAGAAATGATTCAGAAACTTCAACTTATTTTTGAAAGATGATATTTGTTAGACGTCTTGTTTGCGTAGCCACTTTGGACCACCATGGAGAGTTTCTTCAACTTGAACTTCAGTTAGGTCCAACGCAATTTTTCATCAATATGAAAGTGATGTTAAATTTAATTTAAATATATCTTAAAAAAATAGTCGTTGAAATATCATTTTACTAGTCATTGGAAAGATCTTGTTGCTAGTTTCTGAAAAGATCTTATTTTCGTCCATAGTAGTAGGTTCAAAGATACATTTATAAACTTTTTAACATAAATTTTTATGTTATTTTCAAGTCTATGAGACATGGAAACTTGAGACATTTAAATTAAAATAAATAATTCATAGTATAATGGTAACTTAAAAATCATAGCTGGTTTGCATGTGTGGCATTTGATCACAGTAACCACAAACTCGGAGGTTCAATATGTCCGTTTAGTGTTTTCAATCATTTTTAAACTTTTTAATTTTATGCTTTGGTCCTTCTATGCAACTTTGGAAATATTATATGTCAATTATTAGAAGTTGAGTAACATTCTCTAAATTATTTTAATTCTCTGATGTGGGTATAAAGGCTACAAAAATCATCAATTTTCTTAAAACTACATGTACTATTTCATTATTCATGATAAAAGTATTGTTAAGCCTTTTCCCGGTAAGGGGGTCATCAATGCACCCCAAGGGAAAATATCGAGTATTATTTCATAATGTCTAATAAATCTTCTAATCATTAGAAAAAAAGATCATTATTCTTTGTATTTTAAGTAGAATACATTCTTTCAAAAACATATACAACTACAAAGGGGTGTGTCTAAGACACATTTTCAATATAGTTATCTATGAAAGTACACTTAATATAATTCATAATGTATAATTTGTATAATGCGAGAGGATATTTTTAAGAAAATTTGTATGTATCCATTTTAGACCAACATGAGCATTGTAATCAACTTGAAAGTCTATACTCTCCATAATATTTTTAATCAATGCAAAATTGATGTCAAATTTATCTAGAAAAATAACTTTGAAAGTAGTTGTTGAAATATTCTATTACTAGCCATTGGACAATCTTGTTACTAGACGTTTAAGAGATCACGCTTATATTAATACTCAATATAAAAATACATATGTTGTAACCTTTTGACATAGATTTGATTGTTATTTTCATTTTTGTGTGGTATTGGAATTTTAGTTATTTAGATTAATATAAATAAATTAAATTGCAAGGTTAGTTGGAGTAGCTCAGTTGGTTAGAGCGTGTGGTTGTTAACCACAAGGTCGGAAAGAATTTTCAAGAAAGCCTATTGTATGTATTTAAATAAATACCGAGTCTACCAATAGCTGCCACAACTACAAAGTGTTTGTCTAGGACTAGTTTTGAATAAAATTATCTAGGCAGGGATATTAGAAATGACTCAGAAACTTCAACTTATTTTTGAAAGATGATATATGTTAGACGTCTTGTTTGCGTAACCACTTTGGACCACCATGGAGAGTTTCTTCAACTTGAACTTCAGTTAGGTCCAACGCAATTTTTCATCAATATGAAAGTGATGTTAAATTTAATTTAAATATATCTTAAAAAAATAGTCGTTGAAATATCATTTTACTAGTCATTGGAAAGATGTTGTTGCTAGTTTCTGAAAAGATCATGTTTTCGTCCATAGTAGTAGTTTCAAGGATACATTTATAAACTTTTTCACATAAATTTTTATGTTATTTTAAAGTCTATGAGACATGGAAACTTGAGACATTTAAATTAAAATAAATAATTCATAGTATAATGGTAACTTAAAAATCATAGCTGGTTTGCATGTGTGGCATTTGATCAAGGTAACCACAAAGTCGGAGGTTCAATATGTCCTTTTAGTGTTTTCAATCATTTTTAAACTTTTTAATTTTATGCTTTGGTCCTTCTATGCAACTTTGGAAATATTATATGTAAATTATTAGAAGTTGACTAACATTCTCTAAATTATTTTAATTCTCTGATGTGGGTATAAAGGCTACAAAATCCATCAATTTTCTTAAAACTGCATGTACTATTTCATTATTTATGATAAAAGTATTGTTAAGCCTTTTCACGGTAAGGGGGTCATCAATGCACCCCAAGGGAAAATATCGAGTATTATTCCATAATGTCTAATAAATCTTCTAATCATTAGAAAAAAAGATTATTATTCTTTGTATTTTAAGTAGAATACATTCTTTCAAAAACATATACAACTACAAAGGGGTGTGTCTAAGACACATTTTCAATATAGTTATCTATGAAAGTACACTTAATATAATTCATAATGTATAATTTGTATAATGCAAGAGGATATTTATAAGAAAATTTGTATGTATCCATTTTAGACCAACATGAGCATTGTAATCAACTTGAAAGTCTATACTCTCCATAATATTTTTAATCAATGCAAAATTGATGTCAAATTTATCTAGAAAAATAACTTTGAAAAGTAGTTGTTGAAATATTCTATTACTAGCCATTGGACAATCTTGTTACTAGACGTTTAAGAGATCACGCTTATATTAATACTCAATTTAAAAATGCATATGTTGTAACCTTTTGACATAGATTTGATTGTTATTTTCATTTTTGTATGGTATTGGAATTTTAGTTATTTAGATTAATATAAATAAACTTAATTTCAAGGTTAGTTGGAGTAGCTCAGTTGGTTAGAGCGTGTGGCCCTTAACCACAAGGTCGAAGGTTCAACCCCTCCTTCTAGTGTTTTCTTACATTATTCAAATATTTAAATTTGTGATGACGTCTTTCCATTGGACTTATAAAATAATCTATCTTTGTTTATAGGAAGTTGATTACAATTAGAAAAATTATATTATTATCAATTTTCTTTTAAGAATTTTCAAGAAAGCCTATTGTAAGTATTTAAATAAATACCGAGTCTACCAATTGCTGCCACAACTACAAAGTGTTTGCCTAGGACTAGTTTTGAATAAAATTATCTAGGCAGGGATATTAGAAATGATTCAGAAACTTCAACTTATTTTTGAAAGATGATATTTGTTAGACGTCTTGTTTGCGTAACCACTTTGGACCACGATGGAGAGTTTCTTCAACTTGAACTTCAGTTAGGTCCAACGCAATTTTTCATCAATATGAAAGTGATGTTAAATTTAATTTAAATATATCTTAAAAAAATAGTCGTTGAATTATCATTTTACTAGTCATTGGAAAGATCTTGTTGCTAGTTTCTTAAAATATCATGTTTTCGTCCATAGTAGTAGGTTCAAGGATACATTTATAAACTTTTTAACATAAATTTTTATGTTATTTTCAAGTCTATGAGACATGGAAACTTGAGACATTTAAATTAAAATAAATAATTCATAGTATAAAGGTAACTTAAAAATCATAGTTGGTTTGCATGTGTGGCATTTGATCACGGTAACCACAAAGTCGGAGGTTCAATATGTCCTTTTAGTGTTTTCAATCATTTTTAAACTTTTTAATTTTATGCTTTGTCCTTCTATGCAACTTTGGAAATATTATATGTAAATTATTAGAAGTTGACTAACATTCTCTAAATTATTTTAATTCACTGATGTGGGTATAAAGGCTAAAAAATCATCAATTTTCTTAAAACTCCATGTACTATTTCATTATTTATGATAAAAGTATTGTTAAGCTTTTTCACGGTAAGGGGGTCATCAATGCACCCCAAGGGAAAATATCGAGTATTATTCCATAATGTCTAATAAATCTACTAATCATTAGAAAAAAAGATCATTATTCTTTGTATTTTAAGTAGAATACATTCTTTCAAAAACATATACAACTACAAAGGGGTGTGTCTAAGACACATTTTTAATATAGTTATCTATGAAAGTACACTTAATATAATTCATAATGTATAATTTGTATAATGCGAGAGGATATTAATAAGAAAATTTGTATGTATCCATTTTAGACCAACATGAGCATTGTAATCAACTTGAAAGTCTATACTCTCCATAATATTTTTAATCAATGCAAAATGATGTCAAATTTATCTAGAAAAATAACTTTGAAAAGTAGTTGTTGAAATATTCTATTACTAGCCATTGGACAATCTTGTTACTAGACGTTTAAGAGATCACGTTTATATTAATACTCAATTTAAAAATACATATGTTGTAACCTTTTGACATAGATTTGATTGTTATTTTCATTTTTGTGTGGTATTGGAATTTTAGTTATTTAGATTAATATAAATAAACTAAATTGCAAGGTTAGCTGGAGTAGCTCAGTTGGTTAGAGCGTGTGGCTGTTAACCACAAGGTTGGAGGTTTAACCCCTCCTTATAGCGTTTTCTTTCATTATTCAAATATTTAAATTTGTGATGACGTCTTTCCATTGGACTTATAAAATAATCTATTTTTAGTTATAGGAAGTTGATTACGATTAGAAAAATTATATTATTATCAATTTTCTTTTAAGAATTTTCAAGAAAGCCTATCGTAAGTATTTAAATAAATACCGAGTCTACCAATAGCTGCCACAACTACAAAGTGTTTGTCTAGGACTAGTTTTAAATAAAATTATCTAGGTAGGGATATTAGAAATGATTCAGAAACTTCAACTTATTTTTGAAAGATGACATTTGTTAGACGTCTTGTTTGCGTAACCACTTTGGACCACCATGGAGAGTTTCTTCAACTTGAACTTCAGTTAGGTCCAACGCAATTTTTCATCAATATGAAAGTGATGTTAAATTTTATTTAAATATATCTTAAAAAAATAGTCGTTGAAATATCATTTTACTAGTCATTGGAAAGATCTTGTTGCTAGATTCTGAAAAGATCATGTTTTCGTCCATAGTAGTAGGTTCAAAGATACATTTATAAACTTTTTAACATAAATTTTTATGTTATTTTCAAGTCTATGAGACATGGAAACTTGAGACATTTAAATTAAAATAAATAATTCATAGTATAATGGTAACTTAAAAATCATAGCTGGTTTGCATGTGTGGCATTTGATCACGGTAACCACAAAGTCGGAGGTTCAATATGTCCTTTTAGTGTTTTCAATTATTTTTAAACTTTTTAATTTTATGCTTTGGTCCTTCTATGCAAATTTGGAAATATTATATGTAAATTATTAGAAGTTGACTAACATTCTCTAAATTATTTTAATTCTCTGATGTGGGTATAAAGGCTACAAAAATCATCAATTTTCTTAAAACTGCATGTACTATTTCATTATTTATGATAAAAGTATTGTTAAGCCTTTTCACGGTAAGGGGGCATCAATGCACCCCAAGGGAAAATATCGAGTATTATTCCATAATGTCTAATAAATCTTCTAATCATTAGAAAAAAAGATCATTATTCTTTGTATTTTAAGTAGAATACATTCTTTCAACAACATATACAACTACAAAGGGGTGTGTCTAAGACACATTTTCAATAAAGTTATCTATGAAAGTACACTTAATATAATTCATAATGTATAATTTGTATAATGCGAGAGAATATTTATAAGAAAATTTGTATGTATCCATTTTAGACCAACATGAGCATTGTAATCAACTTGAAAGTCTATACTCTCCATAATATTTTTAATCAATGCAAAATTGATGTCAAATTTATCTAGAAAAATAACTTTGAAAAGTAGTTGTTGAAATATTCTATTACTAGCCATTGGACAATCTTGTTACTAGACGTTTAAGAGATCACGCTTATATTAATACTCAATTTAAAAATGCATATGTTGTAACCTTTTGACATAGATTTGATTGTTATTTTCATTTTTGTATGGTATTGGAATTTTAGTTATTTAGATTAATATAAATAAACTTAATTTCAAGGTTAGTTGGAGTAGCTCAGTTGGTTAGAGCGTGTGGCCCTTAACCACAAGGTCGAAGGTTCAACCCCTCCTTCTAGTGTTTTCTTACATTATTCAAATATTTAAATTTGTGATGACGTCTTTCCATTGGACTTATAAAATAATCTATCTTTGTTTATAGGAAGTTGATTACAATTAGAAAAATTATATTATTATCAATTTTCTTTTAAGAATTTTCAAGATAGCCTATTGTAAGTATTTAAATAAATACCGAGTCTACCAATTGCTGCCACAACTACAAAGTGTTTGCCTAGGACTAGTTTTGAATAAAATTATCTAGGCAGGGATATTAGAAATGATTCAGAAACTTCAACTTATTTTTGAAAGATGATATTTGTTAGACGTCTTGTTTGCGTAACCACTTTGGACCACGATGGAGAGTTTCTTCAACTTGAACTTCAGTTAGGTCCAACGCAATTTTTCATCAATATGAAAGTGATGTTAAATTTAATTTAAATATATCTTAAAAAAATAGTCGTTGAATTATCATTTTACTAGTCATTGGAAAGATCTTGTTGCTAGTTTCTTAAAATATCATGTTTTCGTCCATAGTAGTAGGTTCAAGGATACATTTATAAACTTTTTAACATAAATTTTTATGTTATTTTCAAGTCTATGAGACATGGAAACTTGAGACATTTAAATTAAAATAAATAATTCATAGTATAAAGGTAACTTAAAAATCATAGTTGGTTTGCATGTGTGGCATTTGATCACGGTAACCACAAAGTCGGAGGTTCAATATGTCCTTTTAGTGTTTTCAATCATTTTTAAACTTTTTAATTTTATGCTTTGTCCTTCTATGCAACTTTGGAAATATTATATGTAAATTATTAGAAGTTGACTAACATTCTCTAAATTATTTTAATTCACTGATGTGGGTATAAAGGCTAAAAAATCATCAATTTTCTTAAAACTCCATGTACTATTTCATTATTTATGATAAAAGTATTGTTAAGCTTTTTCACGGTAAGGGGGTCATCAATGCACCCCAAGGGAAATTATCGAGTATTATTCCATAATGTCTAATAAATCTACTAATCATTAGAAAAAAAGATCATTATTCTTTGTATTTTAAGTAGAATACATTCTTTCAAAAACATATACAACTACAAAGGGGTGTGTCTAAGACACATTTTTAATATAGTTATCTATGAAAGTACACTTAATATAATTCATAATGTATAATTTGTATAATGCGAGAGGATATTAATAAGAAAATTTGTATGTATCCATTTTAGACCAACATGAGCATTGTAATCAACTTGAAAGTCTATACTCTCCATAATATTTTTAATCAATGCAAAATGATGTCAAATTTATCTAGAAAAATAACTTTGAAAAGTAGTTGTTGAAATATTCTATTACTAGCCATTGGACAATCTTGTTACTAGACGTTTAAGAGATCATGTTTATATTAATACTCAATTTAAAAATACATATGTTGTAACCTTTTGACATAGATTTGATTGTTATTTTCATTTTTGTGTGGTATTGGAATTTTAGTTATTTAGATTAATATAAATAAACTAAATTGCAAGGTTAGCTGGAGTAGCTCAGTTGGTTAGAGCGTGTGGCTGTTAACCACAAGGTTGGAGGTTTAACCCCTCCTTATAGCGTTTTCTTTCATTATTCAAATATTTAAATTTGTGATGACGTCTTTCCATTGGACTTATAAAATAATCTATTTTTAGTTATAGGAAGTTGATTACGATTAGAAAAATTATATTATTATCAATTTTCTTTTAAGAATTTTCAAGAAAGCCTATTGTAAGTATTTAAATAAATACCGAGTCTACCAATAGCTGCCACAACTAGAAAGTGTTTGTCTAGGACTAGTTTTGAATAAAATTATCTAGGTAGGGATATTAGAAATGATTCAGAAACTTCAACTTATTTTTGAAAGATGACATTTGTTAGACGTCTTGTTTGCGTAACCACTTTGGACCACCATGGAGAGTTTCTTCAACTTGAACTTCAGTTAGGTCCAACGCAATTTTTCATCAATATGAAAGTGATGTTAAATTTTATTTAAATATATCTTAAAAAAATAGTCGTTGAAATATCATTTTACTAGTCATTGGAAAGATCTTGTTGCTAGATTCTGAAAAGATCATGTTTTCGTCCATAGTAGTAGGTTCAAAGATACATTTATAAACTTTTTAACATAAATTTTTATGTTATTTTCAAGTCTATGAGACATGGAAACTTGAGACATTTAAATTAAAATAAATAATTCATAGTATAATGGTAACTTAAAAATCATAGCTGGTTTGCATGTGTGGCATTTGATCACGGTAACCACAAAGTCGGAGGTTCAATATGTCCTTTTAGTGTTTTCAATTATTTTTAAACTTTTTAATTTTATGCTTTGGTCCTTCTATGCAAATTTGGAAATATTATATGTAAATTATTAGAAGTTGACTAACATTCTCTAAATTATTTTAATTCTCTGATGTGGGTATAAAGGCTACAAAAATCATCAATTTTCTTAAAACTGCATGTACTATTTCATTATTTATGATAAAAGTATTGTTAAGCCTTTTCACGGTAAGGGGGCATCAATGCACCCCAAGGGAAAATATCGAGTATTATTCCATAATGTCTAATAAATCTTCTAATCATTAGAAAAAAAGATCATTATTCTTTGTATTTTAAGTAGAATACATTCTTTCAACAACATATACAACTACAAAGGGGTGTGTCTAAGACACATTTTCAATAAAGTTATCTATGAAAGTACACTTAATATAATTCATAATGTATAATTTGTATAATGCGAGAGAATATTTATAAGAAAATTTGTATGTATCCATTTTAGACCAACATGAGCATTGTAATCAACTTGAAAGTCTATACTCTCCATAATATTTTTAATCAATGCAAAATTGATGTCAAATTTATCTAGAAAAATAACTTTGAAAAGTAGTTGTTGAAATATTCTATTACTAGCCATTGGACAATCTTGTTACTAGACGTTTAAGAGATCACGCTTATATTAATACTCAATTTAAAAATACATATGTTTTAACCTTTTGACATAGATTTGATTGTTATTTTCTATTTTGTGTGGTATTAGAATTTTAGTTATTTAGATTAATATAAATAAACTAATTTGCAAGGTTAGATGGACTAGCTCAGTTGGTTAGGGCGTGTGGCTGTTAACCACAAAGTCGGAGGATCAACCCCTCCTTCTTGCGTTTTCTTTCATTATTCAAATATTTAAATTTGTGATGACGTCTTTCCATTGGACTTATAAAATAATCTATGTTTAGTTATAGGAAGTTGATTACAATTAGAAAAATTATATTATTATCAATTTTCTTTTAAGAATTTTCAAGAAAGCCTATTGTAAGTATTTAAATAAATACCGAGTCTACCAATAACTGCCACAACTACAAAGTGTTTGTCTAGGACTAGTTTTGAATAAAATTATCTAGGCAGGGATATTAGAAATGATTCAAAAAATTCAACTTATTTTTGAAAGATGACATTTGTTAGACGTCTTGTTTGCGTAACCACTTTGGACCACCATGGAGAGTTTCTTCAACTTGAACTTCAGTTAGGTCCAACGCAATTTTTCATCAATATGAAAGTGATGTTAAATTTGATTTAATTATATCTTAAAAAAATAGTCGTTGAAATATCATTTTACTAGTCATTGGAAAGATGTTGTTGCTAGTTTCTGAAAAGATCATGTTTTCGTCCATAGTAGTAGGTTCAAGGATACATTTATAAACTTTTTAACATAAATTTTTATGTTATTTTCAAGTCTATGAGACATGGAAACTTGAGACATTTAAATTAAAATTAATAATTCATAGTATAATGGTAACTTAAAAATCATAGCTGGTTTGCATGTGTGGCATTTGATCACGGTAACCACAAAGTCGGAGGTTCAATATGTCCTTTTAGTGTTTTCAATCATTTTTAAACTTTTTAATTTTATGCTTTGGTCCTTCTATGCAACTTTGGAAATATTATATGTAAATTATTAGAAGTTGACTAACATTCTCTAAATTATTTTAATTCTCTGATGTGGGTATAAAGGCTACAAAAATCATCAATTTTCTTAAAACTGCATGTACTATTTCATTATTTATGATAAAATTATTGTTAAGCCTTTTCACGGTAAGGGGGTCATCAATGCACCCCATAGGAAAATATCGAGTATTATTCCATAATGTCTAATAAATCTACTAATCATTAGAAAAAAAGATCATTATTCTTTGTATTTTAAGTAGAATACATTCTTTCAAAAACATATACAACTACAAAGGGGTGTGTCTAAGACACATTTTCAATAAAGTTATCTATGAAAGTACACTTAATATAATTCATAATGTATAATTTGTATAATGCGAGAGAATATTTATAAGAAAATTTGTATGTATCCATTTTAGACCAACATGAGCATTGTAATTAACTTGAAAGTCTATACTCTCCATAATATTTTTAATCAATGCAAAATTGAAGTCAAATTTATCTAGAAAAATAACTTTGAAAAGTAGTTGTTGAAATATTCTATTACTAGCCATTAGACAATCTTGTTACTAGACGTTTAAGAGATCACGCTTATATTAATACTCAATTTAAAAATACATATGTTGTAACCTTTTGACATAGATTTGATTGTTATTTTCATTTTTGTGTGGTATTGGAATTTTAGTTATTTAGATTAATATAAATAAACTAATTTGCAAGGTTAGATGGACTAGCTCAGTTGGTTAGAGCGTGTGGCTCTTAACCACAAGGTCGGAGGATCAACCCCTCCTTCTTGCGTTTTCTTTCATTATTCAAATATTTAAATTTGTGATGACGTCTTTCCATTGGACTTATAAAATAATCTATGTTTAGTTATAGGAAGTTGATTACAATTTGAAAAATTATATTATTATCAATTTTCTTTTAAGAATTTTCAAGAAAGCCTATTGTAAGTATTTAAATAAATACCGAGTCTCCCAATAACTGCCACAACTACAAAGTGTTTGTCTAGGTATAGTTTTGAATAAAATTATCTAGGCAGGGATATTAGAAATGATTCAAAAACTTCAACTTATTTTTGAAAGATGACATTTGTTAGACCTCTTGTTTGCGTAACCACTTTGGACCACCATGGAGAGTTTCTTCAACTTGAACTTCAGTTAGGTCCAACGCAATTTTTCATCAATATGAAAGTGATGTTAAATTTGATTTAAATATATCTTAAAAAAATAGTCGTTGAAATATCATTTTACTAGTCATTGGAAAGATGTTGTTGCTAGTTTCTGAAAAGATCATGTTTTCGTCCTGTTTACCTTGGGTTTTGGTAAACAACCGCTGATCCTCCAAATGGTTACTTATTTGGTTACTCGCAGGATCAATCAGATTGATCCTAGGACATAGGTTGATTTTGAAGTTTGATTGAATTGGATAAGGCTTTAAGTAAATTGGCTTTAAATGAATTGCATAAAGGAAAGACTTGGTAAAATAAACAAGGCTTAAAGTAAAAGGTTCGACAAGAATGTAAAGGAGAAAGCAAGTAAATTTCTGGAAAAGTAAATGACTTTAATTGATAAAATTGGTGTTTCACACATACATTTCTCAACAATTCTTTCTCACACGCTGGGTACTCGAATCTATATGAGTGACTTTGTATATAATTGTGAACACACGCGAGAAACTACATGTCTACTCCTATTTATACTAAAACATCCCAAGTAACCGTCGGGCAGTTACACTGCTTCGAGATCAATCCACTTGGCACGTTCTCCATGCTCGACGCTCCAGATCCTTGCACGTTTGCACGTGGTAACTGCTGGAAACCGTTTTCCCTCCAAAAGCTTGAATTTCAAACTGCTCCACTCTGAATCATCGAACACTTTCGTCAAGAGACATCTTCGACGAGAAACTCCTTCGACGTCGAAGGCAACCAGCCTCCTTCCTTGGAAGAAATCTTCTAAGTACTTTGCCATCTTTCGACGGGCACTTCGACAGACTTAGCCAGTCGAAAACATTTTTCAGCTTTTAATGGTTGACGTCAATCAAAACAAAGGTGTCGAATTTAGGAGCCAATAAATTGCCCCCCAAGAATGCCTTATTTCGACTCTGAAAGAAAAAGGTATTCTTTGAAACGCCATTCGACACCTGTCTTTCCACGCTTAGTCACAAATTAACTTGTGCACTTTTTGTTGCTTTTTACCAACTATTGGCAATCCCAAGAAAACCATCATTGATTTGATCCTAGGACGTCACTTTCAGTACGGCGTGCAGTACCAAACGTCATTTCAGAATTTGTCATTATGACAATTCCCAAAAACGAGGACGCACGCTGCGTCTCTCTATTTCTGCAGAAACAGCCAAAACAACAGGAGGCTGCCACGCGTCCCACTAACTCCTGCAGCATTAAATGGCATTTAATGTCCTCGTTATTGGGGATTTTTCCCACTACTATAAATAGTAGTAAGTACCCCATTGTGGGACTTTTTACGCCATCTAGCCTTCAAACTTCCCTGTTTTCATACAAGCTTGCTAACTTTGCAGAAACTCTTCCTCTTTCACTTCATCTTCAACCTCATTTCAAACTCAACACTAATCCATGGCATCTGGTTCTACTGCTCCTAGTGCTAACGCACCAACTGAACATGCTAAACCCAAGGTTTTCGTCACTGCTCCGGTAGTAAATTCTACAGGCAAACGAAGGGTTCCTGAACCTTCTGACATCGCCGTTCGCGATGCTTATTCGCGCCACTTGATGATCCCAGTTGGATATTCCAACCAGATCTTTGCAATGTCTGGCCCCATGAATCCAAGTATCTCTGAAGCTCTGAAGATCAAGAGCTATTTCCCAATAGTCGAGAAACTCAAACCAGTAGCATGCGCCAAGAAAGACGCAGAAGACAATGAAGACCCTGCACGTGAAAAAATCGACCTCCACTTCTTTAACAGAGGTGTTAGGGTCTTCAGGTCTTGCCCTAACCTTACCTCTGATTATGTTGCTTGGCTAACAAAGATGGAGAAGCATCAAACTCCGATCTGGAAGGATATGGGAATCTTCGACCTAGTGATGCTGTCGAAGACAGGCTTGAACTACTCCCCGGAGATGCTGATAGCTTCACTGTTGTTCTGGGATTACTCCCACTTTACTTTTCATCTTCCCTGTGGGATGCTAACCCCCACACTCTTCGATGTGGCCGCTATTACTGGCCTTCGACCCACCGGGGATTACTTCGATCCAGAAGAGATGTCGGAGGACCAAATTGGCTTCTCTGAGACCAAACCAACATACACCACTTTCATCAACCATTATCACGACAGGTCGACAGATGCTGTGTCGGATGTCGAACACATAGCGTTTCTAGCCTTATGGCTAACTCGCTTTGTGTTTTGCTCGAAGTCTCTACAGGTGACCAAAAAGATGGTCACTCTTGCTACTCAACTGTATCATCGCCAAAACATCTGTTTGGCAGAACTGATTCTGGCTAGCCTCTATGATTCGATCAGCAATGGGGCAACTCTTCTGAAACATATCGAGGACAGGGCCAGTTTGTTACTCGCTGGGCCTTTTTGGCTACTCCAACTGTGGCTCAATGCCACTTTCGAATCTTTCTTGCCCAAGAAGGTTCAGATAAATGAACAGGCTCCAGCGATAGCGAATAGACGCGTCGAAGGAACCAGGCTGGCTCTGCTGACACCTATGGAAGATGGACTGGAGTTTCAGCGAACCTTCACCAACTTCGTTTTAATGTTTGCTCGAAGGAAGGAGTTTGTTTCAACTATGGCTCAATTTGCTCAACGGCGGGTGGGGCCAGCATGGTTCACAAGGCCACATCCAAAGGCGTCGAGTGGTCCCAATGTCGATGAACATACAATACTGTGGGAGGCGTTCCTTACACCAAGGATCATGCCTCTTCGATTCAAGAGTTCTAAGACTCATTTGAGTCTGATTGCCTACCAACCAAATCTGGTATCTCGCCAGTTTGGTATTATCCAAACCCTACCTTCTCCGATTTTTCAAAGAGAGAAGTCCATGTTGTACTTCTGCAATGATTACACAGAAGAAGCTGCCATCAAGCATATCGGAAGATATGCTGGTCGAACAGTTCTCTCGTTGTTTGACTACCAGCTTAATTTTCTTTGTTCACCATCCTTCGAGGAGTGGTGGAGAAGCTATTATGCTGAGTACTTCTTCGACGAGAAGGACTTCATGGATGAGCTGCAGAAGTCTTTTGTCCTTGTGTTGGACAAAATAAAGAAATGTAAGTTCATTCTCTCACATTACTTTTTGTCTTTCTCTTCGACTGCTAGCCTGTTAACTTTTATTTGCTTCCAGTTGTTCGAAAGCCTGTAGCCAAGAAGGCTACAGAAGGCCAACAGGGAGGAGGCCCTTCAACAAAACCTCCACCGCCGGCGAAGACTACAGCGCCGGCGAAGACCATAAGTAACCAACAGGGGGAAGGCTCTTCGAGGAAGCCTTCTGTATCGGTAACCAGATTTTCTTCATTTTTCTTCTGGATTTCGATTTTTGATTTTCGATGTAATTATTCAATCGAATTCCTATTGTTTTTCTAGGAACCTTCGCCCAAGAAACGATCAGCACTGGTGGTCGAATCTGGGAGCGATGAAGAAAGCGATTCTCCTCCTGCCCCCTTAAAAAGGCGAAAGTTGACGAAGGATGCTCCTGTTCCTGCTCCTGCTCCTGAAGGTCGAACCGTCAGAATAAAGGTTGCTGTGAGAAAGCCTAGGCCACCTCCAGTGATCATCGAGGAGCCAACTGAGGAGGAACTAAACATTCTTCTTAACAAGCCTGTCGAAAGTGACAATTCCAGCCCTGGGGCTGAAGCTAATCCACAGGTAATCCCTTAGACCTTTTTATAATTTAGGCATAGATACCCATATTCGATTGTGTCTCTTTCGACATCTGAAGATTTGTCTTCTTTCCCTTTTCATGACACTACTGAAAGTTCTCCGCCAAGGACCTTAGAAACGCTGGAATCTGCTGAACTTAGCAGGCCTCAGGAAAAAGGCTTGGGCAATGACGAAGCCCATACTGAGAATGAGGCCAATGCTGAAACGGTAGAGAAACCAACAGAGGAACCTCTGGTGGAGGAACAACAGCCAGAAACGGTTCAGGTGGTGGATCTGTCAGAAGAGAATCATGAAGAAAGGGACCAAGGCAATGATGGCGAAGAAAATCAAAATGCTGCCGACGAAGAGAACCAAGGTGGCACTGGCGAAGGACACCAGGGTGACGCTAGCGAAGAACACCAAGATGACGCTGGCGAAGGGCCCCAGGGTGATGCTAGCGAAGAACCACAAGTCGACGCTGGTACTGCCCCAGTCCGAGTCGAAGAGCAACCAGTCGAGGCACCTAACACTCAAGAACCTCAAACCCAAGATAATACTGTTGCAAGGGTTACCTCCTCGAAGCACAGGTCAAAAGAGGACTTGGAACTCTTGAAACAAACTGACCCTGTTAGCTACCTCAATGCCATCATCGAGAGTAAGAGTTCGTCTGACGCTAGTCAGGAAATTCCTACCCTGTCGGGGAAGTCTACTGAAACTTCTCCTCTTGATGATGCTTTGGCGAAGGTTAAGGCCCAGTTCTTCAAGAGGGACTTGATGAAGACTTTAGAGGGGGACCCCACTGCTCCATCATGCTTAAAGGAGGTCTTGAATGCTGTCGACTTTGAAGCTGTAGCCCCAGAAGTTTCAAGCTTGATCATGGAGTTACACTCTATGATTGATCAAGTCTCAGCAGATTACAGGCGCCAAAGAGGTTTTAACAGTCAGCTTGAGGTGTTGTATGGCAAGAGCTCCTCTGCGTGGACTGCTGTCTCAGATTCGACTTCTCGAATTGCAGAGTTGTCGAAACAAAAAGCATCTACGCAAGAAGAAATCGATGCCATTGATCGAGAGAATGCCTCCTTCCGGGCACAAATCGCAGAGATAGAGGCGAAGATAAACGCCAATACTGTACGCAAGGAGGAACTTCTTTCGACCATCTCAGACACCGAGAGCCAAACTGAGATCAAACAAGGCCTGGAATTCGCTGAGAGGGCTCAAAGCCTCGACGCTCAGATTGCCAAACTGGTGCAGGAAAACGCCTGGTGCAAGAAAAGGTTGGAGCTGCAGCAAGCCAAGTATCTTCGATTCAAAGACTCTCTTACCTTTTGATTGATTCTCTTTTGTAACCATATTCTATAATCGTTATTCGACAACAATTGCCATCTTGGCTGAAATTTATAAAATTTCTATTTTGGCATTTTTATGGTTAATTTAGTCTTGTTCTTTTATTATTTTATTTTTATCTCTTGAAGTATAGGTTTGTATTTTTTCAAATATTTACCATTTACTCTCAAGAGCCTTTTATCTCCACTTAACTCTTCGACTTCATAGGCTCCACCAGAAAAAGTTTGGATAACTCTGAAGGGTCCTTCCCATTTGGGTGACCATTTCCCCATGCTTCGATCCCTTCGATCCATGGGAAGAATTACCTTCCAAACTAGTTCTTCAGGCAAAAATACCTTAGGTTTTACCTTTCTATTATAAGAGTCTTCTACTCTTTTCTTCTGAAGCCTGAGTAGGTCGAGAGCGTGTAATCTCTCTTCGTCTAAATCCACCAGTTCATCTAACATCATGTTCCAATAAACTTCAGAAGGAATATCATAATGCCTCTGAACCCTTGCAGATTGAAGACAAATTTCTGCTGGCAACACTGCATCATGGCCAAAAGTTAGCCTATACGGTGTTGTACCAGTGGCTTCTTTTGGGGACGTTCGACAAGCCCATAAAATCTGGTCTAACGTCTTATGCCAATTCTTTGGTTTCTTCCCAACATGTTTCTTTATCAAGCCAATCACCACTTTGTTAGCTGCTTCGACTTGACCGTTCGCCTGTGCATAATAAGGCGTGGATGTTAGTAGTTTGAAACCTGTTTCCTGAGCAAATTCCTGCATCTTTCGACCAGTGAAAACTGACCCTTGATCAGTTGTTATCGTCTCAGGGATTCCATATCTAAAGATAATGTTCTTTTGAATAAATTCAATGACATTTTCTTGGTCCACATTGACTAAAGGGACAGCTTCGATCCACTTAGTAAAATAATCAATGCCTACCAATATGTATTTCTGACTCTTTGATGATGCTGGTCGAATCTCTCCAATGAGGTCCAACGCCCATCATCTAAAAGGCCAAGGCTTCACTATCGAGTGAAGTTCGCTTGCTGGTACATGTTGGATGCCTGTATGGACTTGACACTCTTGACAACCCTTGGCGAACTCAACACAATCTTTCAGCATAGTGGGCCAATATAGTCCTTGTCGAAACAACAACCATTTCATCTTATGGCCTGCTTGGTGAGCCCCACATGCCCCAGCATGCGTCGTCGAAAGGGCTATGTATGCTTCAGTTTCACTTAAACATTTCAGCAACACCCCTTCAGGCGTCTTCTTGAATAACTCATTACCCATGAGTACAAAACTCAACGCCCTGTATTTTGTTTTTCGTTCTGTCGAAGCTCCTGGATTTTGAAGATAGTCCACAATGGGTTTCCTCCAATCTTGCTCTGACAAATTATCAATGAATGAAATCTCGAAGTTACTGTGATCAGCATAACCTAGTCTCGTCGATTCCAAATCTGATGGTGATAGACAAGTTGCTTTTATCTTTTCTCGAACTTCGATTGCTCTTTGTAGTTTCGTTTTTGAAATCTTATACCCAGATGCAATTTGTGCCAAGTCATTGGCTATTTGATTTTCGACTCTGGGTATGTGTCGAATATTGATCGTTTTAAATTGTTTCAATAAACGATTTGCTATCACAAAGTACATAATGAGATTCTCTCTTATGCATTTATATTCCTTTGTGACTTGCTTGATGACTAACTCTGAGTCTCCCATTATTTCGACTCGAGTTGCCCCCAATTCCAACAATATCTCAAGGCCAGTAATTAGAGCTTCATACTCAGCCTCATTGTTCGAACAAGAACCTGATATTTTGTACTTGAATGTTGTTGGAATTTTATCTGGAGAAATAATCAAGATTCCTACCCCTGTTCCATCTTTATGGCTGGAACCATCGAAGTAGAATTTCCAAGGCTCTATCTCCACATAATTAATATCCTCGACTTGAATTGAGTGGTCGACTATGAAATCTGCAACCACTTGTCCTTTTACTGCCTTAAGAGGCATAAAGGTCAAGGAGTATTCAGTTAATGCTAATGCCCATTTGCCAATTCGACTATGCAAGATAGGTTTCGACAACATATATTTGAAAACATCAAAATGAGACGAAACATAAACATCAACTGGTTTTATATATTGCTTGAGTTTTGTACAAGAAAAATATAGACATAGACACAATTTTTCAACTTCGCTATATCTAGTTTCTGCATCATTCAAAACTCGACTGAGATAGTAAATGGGTCTTTCGACTCCATTCTCATCCTCTTGGGCTAACATACTTCCCAGAGTTTTGTCAGATGCAGCTATGTACAATCTCATACTCCTATTGCTACAAGGAGGCACCAAAATAGGTGGCTTAGTGAGGTACCCTTTGATTTTGTCGAAGGCTTCTTGTTGCTCCTTCCCCCATTCGAACCCCTCTTTATTCAGTCGAAGTAAGGGTGAAAAGGCCTGAGCTTTCCCACTTAGATTAGATATAAACCTCCTTAAGAAATTTATCTTGCCTAAGAGAGATTGCAATTCCTTCTTATTCGATGGCGCTTTCGCTTCCAGAATTGCCTTCGTCTTGTTCTGGTTGATTTCGATTCCTTTCTTGTGGACAACGAAGCCCAAGAAATCTCCAGCTTTCACACAGAACGCACACTTCAAAGGGTTCATCTTCAGACCATGTTCTCTCATTCTTTCGAATGATTGTCGAAGGTGGTCAATATGGTTCTTCCTGGAAACAGATTTTATAACAATATCATCAATATATACTTGCATAAAAGTGTTAATAAAATCATGGAAGATAGTATTCATTGCTCGCTGGTATGTTGCCCCAGCGTTCTTTAGGCCAAAAGGCATCACTACCCATTCGTAAGTGCCTAAGGCCCCAGGGCATCGAAAAGCTGTTTTCGACACATCCTCTTCAGCAATGAATATTTGATTATATCCTGAATAACCATCGAGCATACTCAGGTATTCATAACCAGCGGCAGAATCGACTAGCATTTCCGCCACAGGCATAGGATATTCATCTTTGGGGGTGGCAGCATTCAAATCTCTGAAATCTATGCACACCCTTAACGTACCATTTTTCTTAATTACTGGCACAATATTTGCAATCCATTCGACATACCTTGTAACAAGGATGAATTTTCATTTCAGAAGTATTTCGACCTCCGTTTTGATCTTCGACAGTATTTCAGGAGCGAAGCGCCTTGGATTTTGCTTGATTGGCTTCTTCCTAGGTTTGATTGGCAACTGAAGTTCTACCAATCCTCTGTCGAGACCAGGCATTTCGTCATAATCCCATGCAAAACAATCTTTAAACTCTTTCAGCAATTGGATTACTTCCAACCTAAGGTCTGGATCGATTTTGGCGCTGATGTAAGTTGGCCTTTTCTCTGATCCTTCGCCTAAGTTGATTTCTTCTAAAGGGTCTTGTGCTAACATTTTAATGTTGCTCGCCAAGGGATCCTTTTCGAAGCCCAAAGGCTCATCGTCATAGATGGCGTCGAGCCTCTGTTCCTGCATTTCTTCTGGCATGATATCAGGAGGTTTTGGATCGAAATCCTTTCCTGGGCCAACAGCAGATAATTGTTGATCATTGGCCTGTGTGGCCATGTACTTTACTTCGGCTTCGAGAGCCGTTATCATCTTGGTTTCGGCCATATAAGCCGAAATTCGCTTCAAAGATTGTGACTCAGTCATTATCACTGAATTCACTTCCCCAACCAGTTGGTTGGATATCAGTTAACCCACTGAAGTCTATGTGGGACAAGTCTTCTCTGTCCCATTGGAAACCATGCTCAGGATGCAGGTATAGGGAACAAAAGGTGTTTGGCGCTGGCGCCATGTCGAAGTCAGGTGTTGGACATGGCCCTATGTGAGCCAAGTTTTTGTCGAAATCTGCCAAACCCAGGTGATTTACTTCGCCAAGGTAGTAGCTTTGATCTGCCTCTATGTTTTCGACCATCCCATCTGGACGCCATAGCAGCAGCCTTTGGTGCATCGATGAAGGCACAGCGCCAACACCATGAATCCATTCACGGCCTAACAAAAGATTGTAGTTAGGTTTGGCCGATATGACCATGAACATCGTTGGTCGAAGGATAGACCCAACTTTGATATCTAGCTGGATCACTCCCATAGTGGTCCCTATGCCGCCCTCATAGTTCGACAAGACCATGTTGTGAGGTTTAATTTCTTCATCCCTTTTGCCAATTTTCCTTAGCATAGAGTGAGGGATAATATTGATGGTTGCCCCACAATCGACCAATATTTTATTCACAGTAGTTTCTTCGAGTTTAGCCCTTATGAACAAAGGCTTGAGGTGATTCTTCATCGCCTCTGTAGGTGGCTCGAAGAAGCCATTTTATTCCTCAGTAGTGCCATTGTCCATGACAAAATAGCACACTGGCCTATGTTTGGCCATTTCTTGCTCCACTTCCCAGTCACTTGCTTCGACTTCTACCTGTCGATTGAATTCCCTGGGCAGCACTGAAACAATATTCACCATCATATCCAAAGTATCATCAGACTCAGCATCGTCTTCGTCTTCGACTTCACTTTGGTTAGGCCAAACTAGCCTGTTGGTTACTGGCTCCCTCTCTAAAGGCTTCCTTTGTTTCCTTTGAGGAACATTCGAACTAGTTTCTGCCTTAGGTTCGTTGGCAGCCTCCCTTTCAGCTTTTCGTCTCCTTTGATATCTCCTCCATTGAGATCGAGACATAGGATTTTTACCCTTGTAGTTGCTGGACACTTGTGTAACCTTAGGTGCAGCAACTTGAGGCTCTTTCTTTTGAGTCAAAGAGGAACCTCTTGGCACGTCGAAGGAATGCCATTTCTCCTCACTTGGCCTTTTCCGGCCAGAGGTTTTGTACCAAGTGTCTACTGGCACATTTGTTGGAGGCCTAAAAGTCAATGGCCTCTTGTCTTGGTTAGAACCCCTTCTGGGATCATGTCGAAGGTCAGCACTGTCCCTTCTCTTATTCGCTGCTCTTACGCCTTGAATGTGCTCAGCAGCTTTTTTATCAAAGATCGAAATGCATCTTGGACACAGCATCACCTCTGATTTCTTTTTCTGGCATCTTTGTAGAAAATCTGCCAAGTTTTCGTTTTCCCGAGGGAAAGCAGTCTTATTAGCTTGCTCTTGCCTTATGGCCTCTTCTGATGCTTTTGGGTCAGAAAGTTCGACCATGTTGATATTCATTGTATCTTTGTTAGCAAGGGTTAACTGCTTCATCTGTACCTCCAGATTCTCCGTCTGGCCTTGAACGGTGGCCAAGTGGGAACTGGCTTTTGATCCAGTTTTTTGTGCTTCAGCAGTCTCCGACTTTGGGTTCTCGACCGCTTTCTGGACAGCTTCAATTGTCTTCCTGGATAAATTTCCAGAAAAACTGCCAAAGATTGGCATGTTGATGTGGTCCTTTGAGACTTCGACCACGGTAATTCCTGGCTTCTTCGACTGGATCCTGGTTGCCTCTATCATGTTCACCTCAGAGGGTTCAGCATAGTGGGCTTCAGCCTTCAGTGGATTGGAGTCGATAGCCATGGGGGATTTGTCTGCAAACTTTAATCTCCCTTCCTCAATAGCGTCTTGCACAAGATTCCTGAAAAGAAAACATTGAGAAGTTTTATGGCCCAAAAAATTATGATATTTGCAAAAACCTCTCTTCTTTCTTTGATCAAGAGGAGGCACTTTTACCCCTGGGGGTACTATCATTTGGCCATCTTTAACTAGCAAGTCGAATATTTCATCACATTTTGTGATGTCAAAACTATAAGTCTTTTTTGGTAACCTATCGTTGGTCCTTTCTGGACCAATGGGATTTTTTCCATTTGAGGGGACTAACAGTTTACAAGAGTATGGTGGCCCTTGTTTTAGTTCTGCTAAATCGACTTCTCCTTCTTCGACAGTTAAAGTATCGTCGAAGGATTCTAGATCTTCGTCGTCCATCTCAACGTACGCTATTCTCTCTCTCTTGTGAGTTTTCGTTGCCTTAGCTTTTTCAGCTTTGAGGCGTTCTACCTGTCGAACTCTATCGGCCAGTTGGGCCATGTCTCTTAGGTACTGGGTGTCTAGCTTCTTCCTAATGGAATAATCTAAACCGCCTGCAGCTATTTCGACCAACTCATGTTCTGGCACTTGTGTGAAACATCTCGCCTTGAGCAACCTAAACCTATTCAGATTTTCGTCTATAGGTTCAGTGAAACGTCTCTTCACACTGGCCAGTTCTTTCAGGCTTATCTTGGTTTGCCCCATGTAGAATTGTTCATGGAACAGTCTTTCCAACTGGGTCCAATGATGGATCGAATTGGGGGGGAGAGTTGTAAACCAAGTAAAAGCGTTCTTGGTTAAAGAACTTGGGAAGTATTTGATCCTTAGGTTTTCGTTATTCGAAATGTCTCCTGCTTCGATCAAATATCTCGCCACATGCTCGACAGTAGATTCTGTCGTGTCCCCAGAGAACTTGGTAAATTTGGGGACTTTGCATCTAGGAGGTAAGTCCGTTTGTAACACGTATTCTGACAATGGAGATGTAAAGTTGGGCCTTCGAAAGCCCATGTTCATCCCATTCTGAGTCATGATCCTTTCGATCATGGTTGCCAGATTGTTTTCCAAACCCATGTTTTGGTATTGGATATGCTGAACCACTTCGTCAGCATTTTGGTTTCTATTAACTAACCTTACCTCTGGGGCTATTACCCTAGGCTCCTCGACGGGCTGTTCTAATCGTGCCCTAAGGTTTTCTTCGACAGGCTGTTGAGCCTGGTTAATGGTGGTTTCTTCCTCTAAAAATATCCCCTGATTTCCCCTTATTTGCGCCCTTTGGGGCTGTCGAACAGGTTGGGGTACTCCAAAGAAATCAGCCAAACGCGTCATTTGCACTGTCACTTGCTGATTCGATTGAGTAGTGTTTTGTATTAGAGGGTTTAGCACTGTACTCAAAGTTTGTGCCAACATTTGCACCATATCATGGTTGCTTTCGTCCATCTGTTGCCTCAAGACTGCTGTCGAGGCATTTGTGAGGCCATGGGCTACTTGGGACGTTCCTCCTAAGAGTTGGGTCCTATTTCTATTCGCCATGCCTACTCCAAAGCCTTGGAGTGGCGAAGAGGCACTCACGAAAGGGTCTGAAAAAGTGGACGCAGCATTCGTCAGGCTTGCCACTTCAGAAGTTGGCATACCATAGAATGGAATAAATCCTGGGGGAACCACAGGCCTTGTGCCTAAATTTCCCCTTGGTGGGGGAGTTCCCAAAGGTATTCTGGGGCCTGTTAACGAAGGTATTGGCCCCGTGGTTGTGACCGATACTGCTGGTGTCGAACCAACATTTGTCGCTTCACTTACGGTCATACTAACCGTTGCTCCCACACTCGTTTGTGGGATTTCGTTAGTGTTTGGCGGATTCGCCATCTCTTCCCTTCTTCTGGCAGTATTGTTATCGTTAGTGTATATTCTACCACTTCTCAATAACATACAACTCGAAAAGATGAGATTATTTTCAACAATCAACACACAGTCCCATCATGTGTGCCAATTTGTTTACCTTGGGTTTTGGTAAACAACCGCTGATCCTCCAAATGGTTACTTATTTGGTTACTCGCAGGATCGATCAGATTGATCCTAGGACATAGGTTGATTTTGAAGTTTGATTGAATTGGATAAGGCTTTAAGTAAATTGGCTTTAAATGAATTGCATAAAGGAAAGACTTGGTAAAATAAACAAGGCTTAAAGTAAAAGGTTCGACAAGAATGTAAAGGAGAAAGCAAGTAAATTTCTGGAAAAGTAAATGACTTTAATTGATAAAATTGGTGTTTCACACATACATTTCTCAACAATTCTTTCTCACACGCTGGGTACTCGAATCTATATGAGTGACTTTGTATATAATTGTGAACACACGCGAGAAACTACATGTCTACTCCTATTTATACTAAAACATCCCAAGTAACCGTCGGGCAGTTACACTGCTTCGAGATCAATCCACTTGGCACGTTCTCCATGCTCGACGCTCCAGATCCTTGCACGTTTGCACGTGGTAACTGCTGGAAACCGTTTTCCCTCCAAAAGCTTGAATTTCAAACTGCTCCACTCTGAATCATCGAACACTTTCGTCAAGAGACATCTTCGACGAGAAACTCCTTCGACGTCGAAGGCAACCAGCCTCCTTCCTTGGAAGAAATCTTCTAAGTACTTTGCCATCTTTCGACGGGCACTTCGACAGACTTAGCCAGTCGAAAGCATTTTTCAGCTTTTAATGGTTGACGTCAATCAAAACAAAGGTGTCGAATTTAGGAGCCAACACGTCCATAGTAGTAGGTTCAAGGATACATTTATAAACTTTTTAACATAAATTTTTATGTTATTTTCAAGTCTATGAGACATGGAAACTTGAGACATTTAAATTAAAATAAATAATTCATAGTATAATGGTAACTTAAAAATCATAGCTGGTTTGCATGTGTGGCATTTGATCACGGTAACCACAAAGTCGGAGGTTCAACATGTCCTTTTAGTGTTTTCAATCATTTTTAAACTTTTTAATTTTATGCTTTGGTCCTTCTATGCAACTTTGGAAATATTATATATATATTATTAGAAGTTGACTAACATTCTCTAAATTATTTTAATTCTCTGATGTGGGTTTATAGGCTACAAAAATCATCAATTTTCTTAAAACTGCATGTACTATTTCATTATTTATGATAAAAGTATTGTTAAGCCTTTTCACGGTAAGGGGGTCATCAATGCACCCCAAGGGAAAATATCGAGTATTATTCCATAATGTCTAATAAATCTACTAATCATTAGAAAAAAAGATCATTATTCTTTGTATTTTAAGTAGAATACATTCTTTCAAAAACATATACAACTACAAAGGGGTGTGTCTAAGACACATTTTTCAATATAGTTATCTATGAAAGTACACTTAATATAATTCATAATGTATATTTTGTATAATGCGAGAGGATATTAATAAGAAAATTTGTATGTATCCATTTTAGACCAACATGAGCATTGTAATCAACTTGAAAGTCTATACTCTCCATAATATTTTTAATCAAAGCAAAATTGATGTCAAATTTATCTAGAAAAATAACTTTGAAAAGTAGTTGTTGAAATATTCTATTACTAGCCATTAGACAATCTTGTTACTAGACGTTTAAGAGATAACGCTTATATTAATACTCAATTTAAAAATACATATGTTGTAACCTTTTGACATAGATTTGATTGTTATTTTCATTTTTGTGTGGTATTGGAATTTTAGTTATTTAGATTAACATAAATAAACTAAATTTCATGGTTAGCTGGAGTAGCTCAGTTGGTTAGAGCGTGTGGGTTCAACCCCTCCTTCTAGCATTTTCTTTCATTATTCAAATATTTAAATTTGTGATGACGTCTTTCCATTGGACTTATAAAATAATCTATTTTTAGTTATAGGAAGTTGATTACAATTATAAAAATTATATTATTATCAATTTTCTTTTAAGAATTTTCAAGAAAGCCTATTGTAAGTATTTAAATAAATACCGAGTCTACCAATAGCTGCCACAACTACAAAGTGTTTGTCTAGGACTAGTTTTGAATAAAATTATCTAGGCAGGGATATTAGAAATGATTCAGAAACTTCAACTTATTTTTGAAAGATGACATTTGGTAGACGTCTTGTTTGGTAACCACTTTGGACCACCATGGAGAGTTTCTTTAACTTGAACTTCAATTAGGTCCAACGCAATTTTTCATCAATATGAAAGTGATGTTAAATTTGATTTAAATATATCTTAAAGAAATAGTCGTTGAAATATCATTTTACTAGTCATTGGAAAGATCTTGTTGCTAGATTCTGAAAAGATCATGTTTTCGTCCATAGTAGTAGGTTCAAAGATACATTTATAAAAATTTTAACATAAATTTTTATGTTATTTTCAAGTCTATGAGACATGGAAACTTGAGACATTTAAATTAAAATAAATAATTCATAGTATAATGGTAACTTAAAAATCATAGCTGGTTTGCATGTGTGGCATTTGATCACGGTAACCACAAAGTCGGAGGTTCAATATGTCCTTTTTAGTGTTTTCAATTATTTTTAAACTTTTTAATTTTATGTTTTGGTCCTTCTATGCAACTTTGGAAATATTATATGTAAATTATTAGAAGTTGACTAACATTCTCTAAATTATTTTAATTCTCTGATGTGGGTATAAAGGCTACAAAAATCATCAATTTTCTTAAAACTGCATGTACTATTTCATTACTTATGATAAAAGTATTGTTAAGCCTTTTCACGGTAAGGGGGGCATCAATGCACCCCAAGGGAAAATATCGAGTATTATTCCATAATGTCTAATAAATCTTCTAATCATTAGAAAAAAAGATCATTATTCTTTGTATTTTAAATAGAATACATTCTTTCAAAAACATATACAACTATAAAGGGGTGTGTCTAAGACACATTTTCAATAAAGTTATCTATGAAAGTACACTTAATATAATTCATAATGTATAATTTGTATAATGCGAGAGAATATTTATAAGAAAATTTGTATGTATCCATTTTAGACCAACATGAGCATTGTAATCAACTTTAAAGTCTATACTCTCCATAATATTTTTAATCAATGCAAAATTGATGTCAAATTTATCTAGAAAAATAACTTTGAAAAGTAGTTGTTGAAATATTCTATTACTAGCCATTGGACAATCTTGTTACTAGACGTTTAAGAGATCACGCTTATATTAATACTCAATTTAAAAAGACATATGTTGTAACCTTTTGACATAGATTTGATTGTTATTTTCAATTTTGTGTGGTATTGGAATTTTAGTTATTTAGATTAATATTAATAAACTAAATTGTAAGGTTAGCTGGAGTAGCTCAGTTGGTTAGAGCATGTGGCTGTTAACCACAATGTCGGAGGTTCAACCCCTCCTTCTAGCGTTTTCTTTCATTATTCAAATATTTAAATTTGTGATGACGTCTTTCCATTGGACTTATAAAATAATCTATTTTTAGTTATAGGAAGTTGATTACAATTAGAAAAATTATATTATTATCAATTTTCTTTTAAGAATTTTCAAGAAAGCCTATTGTGAGTATTTAAATAAATACCGAGTCTACCAATAGTTGCCACAACTACAAAGTGTTTGTCTAGGACTAGTTTTGAATAAAATTATCTAGGTAGGGATATTAGAAATGATTCTGAAACTTCAACTTATTTTTGAAAGATGACATTTGTTAGACGTCTTGTTTGCGTAACCACTTTGGACCACCATGGAGAGTTTCTTCAACTTGAACTTCAGTTAGGTCTAACGCAATTTTTCATCAATATGAAAGTGATGTTAAATTTTATTTAAATATATCTTAAAAAATAGTCGTTGAAATAACATTTTACTAGTCATTGGAAAGATCTTGTTGCTAGATTCTGAAAAGATCATGTTTTCGTCCATAGTAGTAGGTTCAAAGATACATTTATAAACTTTTTAACATAAATTTTTATGTTATTTTCAAGTCTATGAAACATGGAAACTTGAGACATTTAAATTAAAATAAATAATTCATAGTATAATGGTAACTTAAAAATCATAGCTGGTTTGCATGTGTGGCATTTGATCACGGTAACCACGAAGTCGGAGGTTCAATATGTCCTTTTATTGTTTTCAATTATTTTTAAACTTTTTAATTTTATGTTTTGGTCCTTCTATGCAACTTTGGAAATATTATATGTAAATTATTAGAAGTTGACTAACATTCTCTAAATTATTTTAATTCTCTGATGTGGGTATAAAGGCTACAAAAATCATCAATTTTCTTAAAACTGCATGTACTATTTCATTATTTATGATAAAAGTATTGTTAAGCCTTTTCACGGTAAGGGGGGCATCAATGCACCCCAAGGGAAAATATCGAGTATTATTCCATAATGTCTAATAAATCTTCTAATCATTAGAAAAAAAGATCATTATTCTTTGTATTTTAAGTAGAATACATTCTTTCAAAAACATATACAACTACAAAGGGGTGTGTCTAAGACACATTTTCAATAAAGTTATCTATGAAAGTACACTTAATATAATTCATAATGTATAATTTGTATAATGCGAGAGAATATTTATAAGAAAATTTGTATGTATCCATTTTAGACCAACATGAGCATTGTAATCAACTTTAAAGTCTATACTCTCCATAATATTTTTAATCAATGCAAAATTGATGTCAAATTTATCTAGAAAAATAACTTTGAAAAGTAGTTGTTGAAATATTCTATTACTAGCCATTGGACAATCTTGTTACTAGACGTTTAAGAGATCACGGATATATTAATACTCAATTTAAAAATACATATGTTGTAACCTTTTGACATAGATTTGATTGTTATTTTCTATTTTGTGTGGTATTGGAATTTTAGTTATTTAGATTAATATAAATAAACTAAATTGTAAGGTTAGCTGGAGTAGCTCAGTTGGTTAGAGCGTGTGGCTGTTAACCACAAGGTCAGAGGTTCAACCCCTCCTTCTAGCGTTTTCTTTCATTATTCAAATATTTAAATTTGTGATGACGTCTTTCCATTGGACTTATAAAATAATCTATTTTTAGTTATAGGAAGTTGATTACAATTAGAAAACTTATATTATTATCAATTTTCTTTTAAGAATTTTCAAGAAAGCCTAATGTGAGTATTTAAATAAATACCGAGTCTACCAATAACTGCCACAACTACAAAGTGTTTGTCTAGGACTAGTTTTGAATAAAATTATCTAGGCAGGGATATTTGAAATGATTCAAAAACCTCAACTTATTTTTGAAAGATGACATTTGTTAGACGTCTTGTTTGCGTAACCACTTTGGACCACCATGGAGAGTTTCTTCAACTTGAACTTCAGTTAGGTCCAATGCAATTTTTCATCAATATGAAAGTGATGTTAAATTTGATTTAAATATATCTTAAAAAAATAGTCGTTGAAATATCATTTTACTAGTCATTGGAAAGATCTTGTTGCTAGATTCTGAAAAGATCATGTTTTCGTCCATAGTAGTAGGTTCAAAGATACATTTATAAACTTTTTAACATAAATTTTTATGTTATTTTCAAGTCTATGAGACATGGAAACTTGAGACATTTAAATTAAAATAAATAATTCATAGTATAATGGTAACTTAAAAATCATAGCTGGTTTGCATGTGTGGCATTTGATCACGGTAACCACAAAGTCGGAGGTTCAATATGTCCTTTTAGTGTTTTCAATTATTTTTAAACTTTTTAATTTTATGTTTTTGGTCCTTCTATGCAACTTTGGAAATATTATATGTAAATTATTAGAAGTTGACTAACATTCTCTAAATTATTTTAATTCTCTGATGTGGGTATAAAGGCTACAAAAATCATCAATTTTCTTAAAACTGCATGTACTATTTCATTATTTATGATAAAAGTATTGTTAAGCCTTTTCACGGTAAGGGGGGCATCAATGCACCCCAAGGGAAAATATCGAGTATTATTCCATAATGTCTAATAAATCTTCTAATCATTAGAAAAAAAGATCATTATTCTTTGTATTTTAAGTATAATACATTCTTTCAAAAACATATACAACTACAAAGGGGTGTGTCTAAGACACATTTTCAATAAAGTTATCTATGAAAGTACACTTAATATAATTCATAATGTATAATTTGTATAATGCGAGAGAATATTTATAAGAAAATTTGTATGTATCCATTTTAGACCAACATGAGCATTGTAATCAACTTGAAAGTCTATACTCTCCATAATATTTTTATTCAATGCAAAATTGATGTCAAATTTATCTAGAAAAATAACTTTGAAAAGTAGTTGTTGAAATATTCTATTACTAGCCATTGGACAATCTTGTTACTATACGTTTAAGAGATCACGGTTATATTATTACTCAATTTAAAAATACATATGTTGTAACCTTTTGACATAGATTTGATTGTTATTTTCTATTTTGTGTGGTATTGGAATTTTAGTTATTTAGATTAATATAAATAAACTAAATTGTAAGGTTAGCTGGAGTAGCTCAGTTGGTTAGATCGTGTGGCTCTTAACCACAAAGTTGGAGGTTCAACCCCTCCTTCTAGCGTTTTCTTTCATTATTCAAATATTTAAATTTGTGATGACGTCTTTCCATTGGACTTATAAAATAATCTATTTTTAGTTATAGGAAGTTGATTACAATTAGAAAAATTATATTATTATCAATTTTCTTTTAAGAATTTTCAAGAAAGCCTATTGTGAGTATTTAAATAAATACCGAGTCTACCAATAACTGCCACAACTACAAAGTGTTTGTCTAGGACTAGTTTTGAATAAAATTATCTAGGCAGGGATATTTGAAATGATTCAAAAACTTCAACTTATTTTTGAAAGATGACATTTGTTAGACGTCTTGTTTGCGTAACCACTTTGGACCACCATGGAGAGTTTCTTCAACTTGAACTTCAGTTAGGTCCAACGCAATTTTTCATCAATATGAAAGTGATGTTAAATTTGATTTAAATATATCTTAAAAAAATAGTCGTTGAAATATCATTTTACTAGTCATTGGAAAGATCTTGTTGCTAGATTCTGAAAAGATCATGTTTTCGTCCATAGTAGTAGGTTCAAAGATACATTTATAAACTTTTTAACATAAATTTTTATGTTATTTTAAAGTCTATGAGACATGGAAACTTGAGACATTTAAATTAAAATAAATAATTCATAGTATAATGGTAACTTAAAAATCATAGCTGGTTTGCATGTGTGGCATTTGATCACGGTAACCATAAAGTCGGAGGTTCAATATGTCCTTTTAGTGTTTTCAATTATTTTTAAACTTTTTAATTTTATGTTTTGGTCCTTCTATGCAACTTTGGAAATATTATATGTAAATTATTAGAAGTTGACTAACATTCTCTAAATTATTTTAATTCTCTGATGTGGGTATAAAGGCTACAAAAATCATCAATTTTCTTAAAACTGCATGTACTATTTCATTATTTATGATAAAAGTATTGTTAAGCCTTTTCACGGTAAGGGGGGCATCAATTCACCCCAAGGGAAAATATCGAGTATTATTCCATAATGTCTAATAAATCTTCTAATCATTAGAAAAAATATATCATTATTCTTTGTATTTTAAGTAGAATACATTCTTTCAAAAACATATACAACTACAAAGGGGTGTGTCTAAGACACATTTTCAATAAAGTTATCTATGAAAGTACACTTAATATATTTCATAATGTATAATTTGTATAATGCGAGAGAATATTTATAAGAAAATTTGTATGTATCCATTTTAGACCAACATGAGCATTGTAATCAACTTGAAAGTCTATACTCTCCATAATATTTTTAATCAATGCAAAATTGATGTCAAATTTATCTAGAAAAATAACTTTGAAAAGTAGTTGTTGAAATATTCTATTACTAGCCATTGGACAATCTTGTTACTAGACGTTTAAGAGATCACGCTTATATTAATACTCAATTTAAAAATACATATGTTGTAACCTTTTGACATAGATTTGATTGTTATTTTCTATTTTGTGTGGTATTGGAATTTTAGTTATTTAGATTAATATTAATAAACTAAATTGTAAGGTTAGCTGGAGTAGCTCAGTTGGTTAGAGCGTGTGGCTGTTAACCACAATCTCGGAGGTTCAACCCCTCCTTCTAGCGTTTTCTTTCATTATTCAAATATTTAAATTTGTGATGACGTCTTTCCATTGGACTTATAAAATAATCTATTTTTAGTTATAGGAAGTTGATTACAATTAGAAAAATTATATTATTATCAATTTTCTTTTAAGAATTTTCAAGAAACCCTATTGTGAGTATTTAAATAAATACCGAGTCTACCAATAGCTGCCACAACTACAAAGTGTTTGTCTAGAACTAGTTTTGAATAAAATTATCTAGGTAGGGATATTAGAAATGATTCAGAAACTTCAACTTATTTTTGAAAGATGACATTTGTTAGACGTCTTGTTTGCGTAACCACTTTGGACCACCATGGAGAGTTTCTTCAACTTGAACTTCAGTTAGGTCCAACGCAATTTTTCATCAATATGAAAGTGATGTTAAGTTTTATTTAAATATATCTTAAAAAAATAGTCGTTGAAATATCATTTTACTTGTCATTGGAAAGATCTTGTTGCTAGATTCTGAAAAGATCATGTTTTCGTCCATAGTAGTAGGTTCAAAGATACATTTATAAACTTTTTAACATAAATTTTTATGTTATTTTCAAGTCTATGAGACATGGAAACTTGAGACATTTAATTTAAAATAAATAATTCATAGTATAATGGTAACTTAAAAATCATAGCTGGTTTGCATGTGTGGCATTTGATCACGGTAACCACAAAGTCGGAGGTTCAATATGTCCTTTTAGTGTTTTCAATTATTTTTAAACTTTTTAATTTTATGTTTTGGTCCTTCTATGCAACTTTGGAAATATTATATGTAAATTATTAGAAGTTGACTAACATTCTCTAAATTATTTTAATTCTCTGATGTGGGTATAAAGGCTACAAAAATCATCAATTTTCTTAAAACTGCATGTACTATTTCATTATTTATGATAAAAGTATTGTTAAGCCTTTTCACGGTAAGGGGGGCATCAATGCACCCCAAGGGAAAATATCGAGTATTATTCCATAATGTCTAATAAATCTTCTAATCATTAGAAAAAAAGATCATTATTCTTTGTATTTTAAGTATAATACATTCTTTCAAAAACATATACAACTACAAAGGGGTGTGTCTAAGACACATTTTCAATAAAGTTATCTATGAAAGTACACTTAATATAATTCATAATGTATAATTTGTATAATGCGAGAGAATATTTATAAGAAAATTTGTATGTATCCATTTTAGACCAACATGAGCATTGTAATCAACTTGAAAGTCTATACTCTCCATAATATTTTTATTCAATGCAAAATTGATGTCAAATTTATCTAGAAAAATAACTTTGAAAAGTAGTTGTTGAAATATTCTATTACTAGCCATTGGACAATCTTGTTACTAGACGTTTAAGAGATCACGGTTATATTATTACTCAATTTAAAAATACATATGTTGTAACCTTTTAAAATAGATTTGATTGTTATTTTCTATTTTGTGTGGTATTGGAATTTTAGTTATTTAGATTAATATTAATAAACTAAATTGTAAGGTTTGCTGGAGTAGCTCAGTTGGTTAGAGCGTGTGGCTGTTAACCACAATGTCGGAGGTTCAACCCCTCCTTCTAGCGTTTTCTTTCATTATTCAAATATTTAAATTTGTGATGACGTCTTTCCATTGGACTTATAAAATAATCTATTTTTAGTTATAGGAAGTTGATTACAATTAGAAAAATTATATTATTATCAATTTTCTTTTAAGAATTTTCAAGAAAGCCTATTGTGAGTATTTAAATAAATACCGAGTCTACCAATAACTGCCACAACTACAAAGTGTTTGTCTAGGACTAGTTTTGAATAAAATTATCTAGGCAGGGATATTTGAAATGATTCAAAAACTTCAACTTATTTTTGAAAGATGACATTTGTTAGACGTCTTGTTTGCGTAACCACTTTGGACCACCATGGAGAGTTTCTTCAACTTGAACTTCAGTTTAGGTCCAACGCAATTTTTCATCCATATGAAAGTGATGTTAAATTTAATTTAAATATATCTTAAAAAAATAGTCGTTGAAATATCATTTTACTTGTCATTGGAAAGATCTTGTTGCTGGATTCTGAAAATATCATGTTTTCGTCCATAGTAGTAGGTTCAAAGATACATTTATAAACTTTTTAACATAAATTTTTATGTTATTTTCAAGTCTATGAGACATGGAAACTTGAGACATTTAAATTAAAATAAATAATTCATAGTATAATGGTAACTTAAAAATCATAGCTGGTTTGCATGTGTGGCATTTGATCACAGTAACCACAAAGTCGGAGGTTCAATATGTCCTTTTAGTGTTTTCAATCATTTTTAAACTTTTTAATTTTATGCTTTGGTCCTTTTATGCAACTTTGGAAATATTATATGTCAATTATTAGAAGTTGACTAACATTCTCTAAATTATTTTAATTCTCTGATGTGGGTATAAAGGCTACAAAAATCATAAATTTTCTTAAAACTGCATGTACTATTTCATTATTTATGATAAAAGTATTGTTAAGCCTTTTCATGGTAAGGGGGTCATCAATGCACCCCAAGGGAAAATATCGAGTATTATTCCATAATGTCTAATAAATCTTCTAATCATTAGAAAAAAAGATCATTATTCTTTGTATTTTAAGTAGAATACATTCTTTCAAAAACAAGTACAACTACAAAGGGGTGTGTCTAAGACACATTTTCAATATAGTTATCTATGAAAGTACACTTAATATAATTCATAATGTATAATTTGTATAATGCGAGAGGATATTTATAAAAAAATTGTATGTATCCATTTTAGACCAACATGAGCATTGTAATCAACTTGAAAGTCTATACTCTCCATAATATTTTTAATCAATGCAAAATTGATGTCAAATTTATCTAGAAAAATAACTTTGAAAAGTAGTTGTTGAAATATTCTATTACTAGCCATTGGACAATCTTGTTACTAGACGTTTAAGAGATCACGCTTATATTAATACTCAATTCAAAAATACATATGTTGTAACCTTTTGACATAGATTTGATTGTTATTTTCATTTTTGTGTGGTATTGGAATTTTAGTTATTTAGATTAATATAAATAGACTAAATTTCAAGGTTAGATGGAGTAGCTCAGTTGTTTAGAGCATGTGGCCCTTAACCACAAGGTCGGAGGTTCAACCCCTCCTTCTAGCGTTTTCTTTCATTATTCAAATATTTAAATTTGAGATTACGTCTTTCCATTGGAATTATAAAATAATCTATTTTTAGTTATAGGAAGTTGATTACAATTAGAAAAATTATATTATTATCAATTTTCTTTTAAGAATTTTCAAGAAAGCCTATTGTAAGTATTTAAATAAATACCGAGTCTACCAATAGCTGCCACAACTACAAAGTGTTTGTCTAGGACTAGTTTTGAATAAAATTATCTAGGCAGGGATATTAGAAATGATTCAAAAACTTCAAATTATTTTTGAAAGATGACATTTGTTAGACGTCTTGTTTGCGTAACCACTTTGGACAACCATGGAGAGTTTCTTCAACTTGAACTTCAATTAGGTCCAACGCAATTTTTCATCAATATGAAAGTGATGTTAAATTTGATTTAAATATATCTTAAAAAATAGGCGTTGAAATATCATTTTACTAGTCATTGGAAAGATCTTGTTGCTAGTTTTTGAAAATATCATGTTTTCGTCCATAGTAGTAGGTTCAAGGATACATTTATAAACTTTTTAACAGAAATTTTTATGTTATTTTCAAGTCTATGAGACATGGAAACTTGAGACATTTAAATTAAAATAAATAATTCATAGTATAATGGTAACTTAAAAATCATAGCTGGTTTACATGTGTGGCATTTGATCACAGTAACCACAAAGCCAGAGGTTCAATATGTCCTTTTAGTGTTTTCAATCATTTTTAAACTTTTTAATTTTATGCTTTGGTCCTTCTATGCAACTTTGGTAATATTATATGTCAATTATTAGAAGTTGACTAACATTCTCTAAATTATTTTAATTCTCTGATGTGGGTATAAAGGCTATAAAAATCATCAATTTTCTTAAAACTGCATGTACTATTTCATTATTTATGATAAAAGTATTGTTAAGCCTTTTCACGGTAAGGGGGTCATCAATGCACCCCAAGGGAAAATATCGAGTATTATTCCATAATGTCTAATAAATCTTCTATTCATTAGAAAAAAAAGATCATTATTCATAGTATTTTAAGTAGAATACATTCTTTCAAAAACATATATCAACTACAAAGGGGTGTATCTAAGACACATTTTCAATATAGTTATCAATGATAGTACACTTAATATAATTCATAATGTATAATTTGTATAATGCGAGAGGATATGTATAAGAAAATTTGTATGTATCCATTTTAGACCAACATGAGCATTGTAATCAACTTGAAAGTCTATACTCTCCATAATATTTTTAGTCAATGCAAAATTGATGTCAAATTTATCTAGAAAAATAACTTCGAAAAGTAGTTGTTGAAATATTCTATTACTAGCCATTGGACAATCTTGTTACTGGACGTTTAAGAGATCACGCTTATATTAATACTCAATTTAAAAATACATATGTTGTAACCTTTTGACATAGATTTGATGGTTATTTTCATTTTTGTGTGGTAATGGAATTTTAGTTATTTAGATTAATACAAATAAACTAAATTGCAAGGTTAGCTGGAGTAGCTAAGTTGGTTAGAGCGTGTGGCTGTTAACCACAAGGTTGGAGATTCAACCCCTCCTTCTAGCATTTTCTTTCATTATTCAAATATTTAAATTTGTGATGACGTCTTTCCATTGGACTTATAAAATAATCTATTTTTAGTTATAGGAAGTTGATTACAATTAGAAAAATTATATTATTATCAATTTTCTTTTAAGAATTTTCAAGAAAGCCTATTGTAAGTATTTAATTAAATACCGAGTCTACCAATAGCTGCCACAACTACAAAGTGTTTGTCTAGGACTAGTTTTGAATAAAATTATCTAGGAAGGGATATAAGAAATGATTCAGAAACTTCAACTTATTTTTGAAAGATGATATTTGTTAGACGTCTTGTTTGCGTAACCACTTTGGACCACCATGGAGAGTTTCTTCAACTTGAACTTCAGTTAGGTCCAACGCAATTTTTCATCAATATGAAAGTGATGTTAAATTTAATTTAAATATATCTTAAAAAAATAGTCGTTGAAATATCATTTTACTAGTCATTGGAAAGATCTTGTTGCTAGATTATGAAAAGATCATGTTTTCTTCCATAGTAGTAGGTTCAAAGATACATTTATAAACTTTTTAACATAAATTTTTATGTTATTTTCAAGTCTATGAGACATGGAAACTTGAGACATTTAAATTAAAATAAATAATTCATAGTATAATGGAAACTTAAAAATCATAGCTGGTTTGCATGTGTGGCATTTGATCACAGTAACCACAAAGTCGGAGGTTCAATATGTCCTTTTAGTGTTTTCAATCATTTTTAAACTTTTTAATTTTATGCTTTGGTCCTTCTATGCAACTTTGGAAATATTATATGTCAATTATTAGAAGTTAACTAACTTTCTCTAAATTATTTTAATTCTCTGATGTGGGTATAAAGGCTACAAAAATCATCAATTTTCTTAAAACTGCATGTACTATTTCATTATTTATGATAAAAGTATTGTTAAGCCTTTTCACGGTAAGGGGGTCATCAATGCACCCCAAGGGAAAATATCGAGTATTATTCCATAATGTCTAATAAATCTTCTATTCTTTAGAAAAAAAAGATCATTATTCTTAGTATTTTAAGTAGAATACATTCTTTCAAAAACATATACAACTACAAAGGGGTGTATCTAAGACACGTTTTCAATATAGTTATCAATGAAAGTACACTTAATATAATTCATAATGTATAATTTGTATAATGCGAGAGGATATTTATAAGAAAGTTTGTATGTATCCATTTTAGACCAACATGAGCATTGTAATCAACTTGAAAGTCTATACTCTCCATAATATTTTTAGTCAATGCAAAATTGATGTCAAATTTATCTAGAAAAATAACTTCGAAAAGTAGTTGTTGAAATATTCTATTACTAGCCATTGGACAATCTTGTTACTGGACGTTTAAGAGATCACGCTTATATTAATACTCAATTTAAAAATACATATGTTGTAACCATTTGACATAGATTTTATTGTTATTTTCATTTTTGTGTGGTAGTGGAATTTTAGTTATTTAGATTAATATAAATAAACTAAATTGCAAGGTTAGCTGGAGTAGCTAAGTTGGTTAGAGCGTGTGGCTGTTAACCACAAGGTCGGAGGTTCAACCCCTCCTTCTAGCGTTTTCTTTCATTATTCAAATATTTAAATTTGTGATGACGTCTTTCCATTGGACTTATAAAATAATCTATTTTTAGTTATTGGAAGTTGATTACAATTAGAAAAATTATATTATTATCAATTTTCTTTTAAGAATTTTCAAGAAAGCCTATTGTAAGTATTTAAATAAATACCGAGTCTACCAATAGCTGCCACAACTACAAAGTGTTTGTCTAGGACTAGTTTTGAATAAAATTATCTAGGCAGGGATATTAGAAATGATTCAGAAACTTCAACTTATTTTTGAAAGATGATATTTGTTAGACGTCTTGTTTGCGTAACCACTTTGGACCACCATGGAGAGTTTCTTCAACTTGAACTTCAGTTAGGTCCAACGCAATTTTTCATCAATATGAAAGTGATGTTAAATTTAATTTAAATATATCTTAAAAAAATAGTCGTTGAAATATCATTTTACTAGTCATTGGAAAGATCTTGTTGCTAGATTCTGAAAAGATCATGTTTTCGTCCATAGTAGTAGGTTCAAAGATACATTTATAAACTTTTTAACATAAATTTTTCTGTTATTTTCAAGTCTATGAGACATGGAAACTTGAGACATTTAAATTAAAATAAATAATTCATAGTATAATGGAAACTTAAAAATCATAGTTGGTTTGCAAGTGTGGCATTTCATCACAGTAACCACAAAGTCGGAGGTTCAATATGTCCTTTTAGTGTTTTCAATCATTTTTAAACTTTTTAATTTTATGCTTTGGTCCTTCTATGCAACTTTGGAAATATTATATGTCAATTATTAGAATTTGACTAACATTCTCTAAATTATTTTAATTCTCTGATGTGGGTATAAAGGCTACAAAAATCATCAATTTTCTTAAAACTGCATGTACTATTTCATTATTTATGATAAAAGTATTGTTAAGCCTTTTCACGGTAAGGGGGTCATCAATGCACCCCAAGGGAAAATATCGAGTATTATTCCATAATGTCTAATAAATCTTCTAATCATTAGAAAAAAAAGATCATTATTCTTTGTATTTTAAGTAGAATACATTCTTTCAAAAACATATACAACTACAAAGGGGTGTATCTAAGACACATTTTCAATATAGTTATCTATGAAAGTACACATAATATAATTCATAATGTATAATTTGTATAATGCGAGAGGATATTTATAAGAAAATTTGTATGTATCCATTTTAGACCAACATGAGCATTGTAATCAACTTGAAAGTCTATACTCTCCATAATATTTTTAGTCAATGCAAAATTAATGTCAAATAACTTCGAAAAGTAGTTGTTGAAATATTCTATTACTAGCCATTGGACAATCTTGTTACTAGACGTTTAAGAGATCACGCTTATATTAATACTCAATTTGAAAATACATATGTTGTAACCATTTGACATAGATTTTATTGTTATTTTCATTTTTGTGTGGTAGTGGAATTTTAGTTATTTAGATTAATATAAATAAACTAAATTGCAAGGTTAGCTGGAGTAGCTAAGTTGGTTAGAGCGTGTGGCTGTTAACCACAAGGTCGGAGGTTCAACCCCTCCTTCTAGCGTTTTCTTTCATTATTCAAATATTTAAATTTATGATGACGTCTTTCCATTGGACTTATAAAATAATCTATTTTTAGTTATAGGAAGTTTATTACAATTAGAAAATTTATATTATTATCAATTTTCTTTAAAGAATTTTCAAGAAAGCCTATTGTAAGTATTTAAATAAATACCGAGTCTACCAATAGCTGCCACAACTACAAAGTGTTTGTCTAGGACTAGTTTTGAATAAAATTATCTAGGCAGGGATATTAGAAATGATTCAGAAACTTCAACTTATTTTTGAAAGATGATATTTGTTAGACGTCTTGTTTGCGTAACCACTTTGGACCACCATGGAGAGTTTCTTCAACTTGAACTTCAGTTAGGTCCAACGCAATTTTTCATCAATATGAAAGTGATGTTAAATTTAATTTAAATATATCTTAAAAAAATAGTCGTTGAAATATATCATTTTACTAGTCATTGGAAAGATCTTGTTGCTAAATTCTAAAAAGATCATGTTTTCGTCCATAGTAGTAGGTTCAAAGATACATTTATGAACTTTTTAACATAAATTTTTCTGTTATTTTCAAGTCTATGAGACATGGAAACTTGAGACATTTAAATTAAAATAAATAATTCATAGTATAATGGAAACTTAAAATTCATAGCTGGTTTGCATGTGTGGCATTTGATCACAGTAACCACAAAGTCGGAGGTTCAATATGTCCTTTTAGTGTTTTCAATCATTTTTAAACTTTTTAATTGTATGCTTTGGTCCTTCTATGCAACTTTGGAAATATTATATGTCAATTATTAGAAGTTGACTAACATTCTCTAAATTATTTTAATTCTCTGATGTGGGTATAAAGGCTACAAAAATCATCAATTTTCTTAAAACTGCATGTACTATTTCATTATTTATAATAAAAGTATTGTTAAGCCTTTTCACGGTAAGGGGGTCATCAATGCACCCCAAGGGAAAATATCGAGTATTATTCCATAATGTCTAATAAATCTTCTAATCATTAGAAAAAAGATCATTATTCTTTGTATTTTAAGTAGAATACATTCTTTCAAAAACATATACAACTACAAAGGGGTGTGTCTAAGACACATTTTCAATATAGTTATCTATGAAAGTACACTTAATATAATTCATAATGTATAATTTGTATAATGCGAGAGGATATTTATAAGAAAATTTGTATGTATCCATTTTAGACCAACATGAGCATTGTAATCAACTTGAAATTCTATACTCTCCATAATATTTTTAATCAATGCAAAATTGATGTCAAATTTATCTAGAAAAATAACTTTGAAAAGTAGTTGTTGAAATATTCTATTACTAGCCGTTGGACAATCTTGTTACTAGACGTTTAAGAGATCACGTTAATATTAATACTCAATTTAAAAATACATATGTTGTAACCTTTTGACATGGATTTGATTGTTATTTTTATTTTTGTGTGGTATTGGAATTTTAGTTATTTATATTAATATAAATAAACTAAATTGCAAGGTTAGCTGGAGTAGCTCAGTTGGTTAGAGCGTGTGGCTGTTAACCACAAGGTCGGAGGTTCAACCCCTCCTTCTAGCGTTTTCTTTCATTATTCAAATATTTAAATTTGTGATGACGTCTTTCCATTGGACTTATAAAATAATCTATTTTTAGTTATAGGAAGTTTATTACAATTAGAAAAATTATATTATTATCAATTTTCTTTTAAGAATTTTCAAGAAAGCCTATTGTAAGTATTTAAATAAATACCGAGTCTACCAATAGCTGCCACAACTACAAAGTGTTTGTCTAGGACTAGTTTTGAATAAAATTATCTAGGCAGGGATATTAGAAATGATTCAGAAACTTCAACTTATTTTTGAAAGATGATATTTGTTAGACGTCTTGTTTGCGTAACCACTTTGGACCACCATGGAGAGTTTCTTCAACTTGAACTTCAGTTAGGTCCAACGCAATTTTTCATCAATATGAAAGTGATGTTAAATTTAATTTAAATATATCTTAAAAAAATAGTCGTTGAAATATATCATTTTACTAGTCATTGGAAAGATCTTGTTGCTAGATTCTAAAAAGATCATGTTTTCGTCCATAGTAGTAGGTTCAAAGATACATTTATGAACTTTTTAACATAAATTTTTCTGTTATTTTCAAGTCTATGAGACATGGATACTTGAGACATTTAAATTAAAATAAATAATTCATAGTATAATGGAAACTTAAAATTCATAGCTGGTTTGCATGTGTGGCATTTGATCACAGTAACCACAAAGTCGGAGGTTCAATATGTCCTTTTAGTGTTTTCAATCATTTTTAAACTTTTTAATTGTATGCTTTGGTCCTTCTATGCAACTTTGGAAATATTATATGTCAATTATTAGAAGTTGACTAACATTCTCTAAATTATTTTAATTCTCTGATGTGGGTATAAAGGCTACAAAAATCATCAATTTTCTTAAAACTGCATGTACTATTTCATTATTTATAATAAAAGTATTGTTAAGCCTTTTCACGGTAAGGGGGTCATCAATGCACCCCAAGGGAAAATATCGAGTATTATTCCATAATGTCTAATAAATCTTCTAATCATTAGAAAAAAGATCATTATTCTTTGTATTTTAAGTAGAATACATTCTTTCAAAAACATATACAACTACAAAGGGGTGTGTCTAAGACACATTTTCAATATAGTTATCTATGAAAGTACACTTAATATAATTCATAATGTATAATTTGTATAATGCGAGAGGATATTTATAAGAAAATTTGTATGTATCCATTTTAGACCAACATGAGCATTGTAATCAACTTGAAATTCTATACTCTCCATAATATTTTTAATCAATGCAAAATTGATGTCAAATTTATCTAGAAAAATAACTTTGAAAAGTAGTTGTTGAAATATTCTATTACTAGCCGTTGGACAATCTTGTTACTAGACGTTTAAGAGATCACGTTAATATTAATACTCAATTTAAAAATACATATGTTGTAACCTTTTGACATGGATTTGATTGTTATTTTTATTTTTGTGTGGTATTGGAATTTTAGTTATTTATATTAATATAAATAAACTAAATTGCAAGGTTAGCTGGAGTAGCTCAGTTGGTTAGAGCGTGTGGCTGTTAACCACAAGGTCGGAGGTTCAACCCCTCCTTCTAGCGTTTTCTTTCATTATTCAAATATTTAAATTTGTGATGACGTCTTTCCATTGGACTTATAAAATAATCTATTTTTAGTTATAGGAAGTTTATTACAATTAGAAAAATTATATTATTATCAATTTTCTTTTAAGAATTTTCAAGAAAGCCTATTGTAAGTATTTAAATAAATACCGAGTCTACCAATAGCTGCCACAACTACAAAGTGTTTGTCTAGGACTAGTTTTGAATAAAATTATCTAGGCAGGGATATTAGAAATGATTCAGAAACTTCAACTTATTTTTGAAAGATGATATTTGTTAGACGTCTTGTTTGCGTAACCACTTTGGACCACCATGGAGAGTTTCTTCAACTTGAACTTCAGTTAGGTCCAACGCAATTTTTCATCAATATGAAAGTGATGTTAAATTTAATTTAAATATATCTTAAAAAAATAGTCGTTGAAATATATCATTTTACTAGTCATTGGAAAGATCTTGTTGCTAAATTCTAAAAAGATCATGTTTTCGTCCATAGTAGTAGGTTCAAAGATACATTTATGAACTTTTTAACATAAATTTTTCTGTTATTTTCAAGTCTATGAGACATGGAAACTTGAGACATTTAAATTAAAATAAATAATTCATAGTATATTGGAAACTTAAAATTCATAGCTGGTTTGCATGTGTGGCATTTGATCACAGTAACCACAAAGTCGGAGGTTCAATATGTCCTTTTAGTGTTTTCAATCATTTTTAAACTTTTTAATTGTATGCTTTGGTCCTTCTATGCAACTTTGGAAATATTATATGTCAATTATTAGAAGTTGACTAACATTCTCTAAATTATTTTAATTCTCTGATGTGGGTATAAAGGCTACAAAAATCATCAATTTTCTTAAAACTGCATGTACTATTTCATTATTTATAATAAAAGTATTGTTAAGCCTTTTCACGGTAAGGGGGTCATCAATGCACCCCAAGGGAAAATATCGAGTATTATTCCATAATGTCTAATAAATCTTCTAATCATTAGAAAAAAGATCATTATTCTTTGTATTTTAAGTAGAATACATTCTTTCAAAAACATATACAACTACAAAGGGGTGTGTCTAAGACACATTTTCAATATAGTTATCTATGAAAGTACACTTAATATAATTCATAATGTATAATTTGTATAATGCGAGAGGATATTTATAAGAAAATTTGTATGTATCCATTTTAGACCAACATGAGCATTGTAATCAACTTGAAATTCTATACTCTCCATAATATTTTTAATCAATGCAAAATTGATGTCAAATTTATCTAGAAAAATAACTTTGAAAAGTAGTTGTTGAAATATTCTATTACTAGCCGTTGGACAATCTTGTTACTAGACGTTTAAGAGATCACGTTAATATTAATACTCAATTTAAAAATACATATGTTGTAACCTTTTGACATGGATTTGATTGTTATTTTTATTTTTGTGTGGTATTGGAATTTTAGTTATTTATATTAATATAAATAAACTAAATTGCAAGGTTAGCTGGAGTAGCTAAGTTGGTTAGAGCGTGTGGCTGTTAACCACAAGGTCGGAGGTTCAACCCCTCCTTCTAGCGTTTTCTTTCATTATTCAAATATTTAAATTTATGATGACGTCTTTCCATTGGACTTATAAAATAATCTATTTTTAGTTATAGGAAGTTTATTACAATTAGAAAAATTATATTATTATCAATTTTCTTTTAAGAATTTTCAAGAAAGCCTATTGTAAGTATTTAAATAAATACCGAGTCTACCAATAGCTGCCACAACTACAAAGTGTTTGTCTAGGACTAGTTTTGAATAAAATTATCTAGGCAGGGATATTAGAAATGATTCAGAAACTTCAACTTATTTTTGAAAGATGATATTTGTTAGACGTCTTGTTTGCGTAACCACTTTGGACCACCATGGAGAGTTTCTTCAACTTGAACTTCAGTTAGGTCCAACGCAATTTTTCATCAATATGAAAGTGATGTTAAATTTAATTTAAATATATCTTAAAAAAATAGTCGTTGAAATATATCATTTTACTAGTCATTGGAAAGATCTTGTTGCTAGATTCTGAAAAGATCATGTTTTCGTCCATAGTAGTAGGTTCAAAGATACATTTATAAACTTTTTAACATAAATTTTTCTGTTATTTTCAAGTCTATGAGACATGGAAACTTGAGACATTTAAATTAAAATAAATAATTCATAGTATAATGGAAACTTAAAATTCATAGCTGGTTTGCATGTGTGGCATTTGATCACAGTAACCACAAAGTCGGAGGTTCAATATGTCCTTTTAGTGTTTTCAATCATTTTTAAACTTTTTAATTTTATGCTTTGGTCCTTCTATGCAACTTTGGAAATATTATATGTCAATTATTAGAAGTTGACTAACATTCTCTAAATTATTTTAATTCTCTGATGTGGGTATAAAGGCTACAAAAATCATCAATTTTCTTAAAACTGCATGTACTATTTCCATTATTTATGATAAATGTATTGTTAAGCCTTTTCACGGTAAGGGGGTCATCAATGCACCCCAAGGGAAAATATCGAGTATTATTCCATAATGTCTAATAAATCTTCTAATCATTAGAAAAAAGATCATTATTCTTTGTATTTTAAGTAGAATACATTCTTTCAAAAACATATACAACTACAAAGGGGTGTGTCTAAGACACATTTTCAATATAGTTATCTATGAAAGTACACTTAATATAATTCATAATGTATAATTTGTATAATGCGAGAGGATATTTATAAGAAAATTTGTATGTATCCATTTTAGACCAACATGAGCATTGTAATCAACTTGAAATTCTATACTCTCCATAATATTTTTAATCAATGCAAAATTGATGTCAAATTTATCTAGAAAAATAACTTTGAAAAGTAGTTGTTGAAATATTCTATTACTAGCCGTTGGACAATCTTATTACTAGACGTTTAAGAGATCACGTTAATATTAATACTCAATTTAAAAATACATATGTTGTAACCTTTTGACATAGATTTGATTGTTATTTTTATTTTTGTGTGGTATTGGAATTTTAGTTATTTATATTAATATAAATAAACTAAATTGCAAGGTTAGCTGGAGTAGCTCAGTTGGTTAGAGCGTGTGGCTGTTAACCACAAGGTCGGAGGTTTAACCCCTCCTTCTAGCGTTTTCTTTCATTATTCAAATATTTAAATTTGTGATGACGTCTTTCCATTGGACTTATAAAATAATCTATTTTTAGTTATAGGAAGTTTATTACAATTAGAAAAATTATATTATTATCAGTTTTCTTTTAAGAATTTTCAAGAAAGCCTATTGTAAGTATTTAAATAAATACCGAGTCTACCAATAGCTGCCACAACTACAAAGTGTTTGTCTAGGACTAGTTTTGAATAAAATTATCTAGGCAGGGATATTAGAAATGATTCAGAAACTTCAACTTATTTTTGAAAGATGATATTTGTTAGACGTCTTGTTTGCGTAACCACTTTGGACCACCATGGAGAGTTTCTTCAACTTGAACTTCAGTTAGGTCCAACGCAATTTTTCATCAATATGAAAGTGATGTTAAATTTAATTTAAATATATCTTAAAAAAATAGTCGTTGAAATATCATTTTACTAGTCATTGGAAAGATCTTGTTGCTAGATTCTGAAAAGATCATGTTTTCGTCCATAGTAGTAGGTTCAAAGATACATTTATAAACTTTTTAACATAAATTTTTCTGTTATTTTCAAGTCTATGAGACATGGAAACTTGAGACCTTTAAATTAAAATAAATAATTCATAGTATAATGGAAACTTAAAAATCATAGCTGGTTTGCATGTGTGGCATTTGATCACAGTAACCACAAAGTCGGAGGTTCAATATGTCCTTTTAGTGTTTTCAATCATTTTTAAACTTTTTAATTTTATGCTTTGGTCCTTCTATGCAACTTTGGAAATATTATATGTCAATTATTAGAATTTGACTAACATTCTCTAAATTATTTTAATTCTCTGATGTGGGTATAAAGGCTACAAAAATCATCAATTTTCTTAAAACTGCATGTACTATTTCATTATTTATGATAAAAGTATTGTTAAGCCTTTTCACGGTAAGGGGGTCATCAATGCACCCCAAGGGAAAATATCGAGTATTATTCCATAATGTCTAATAAATCTTCTAATCATTAGAAAAAAAAGATCATTATTCTTTGTATTTTAAGTAGAATACATTCTTTCAAAAACATATACAACTACAAAGGGGTGTATCTAAGACACATTTTCAATATAGTTATCTATGAAAGTACACATAATATAATTCATAATGTATAATTTGTATAATGCGAGAGGATATTTATAAGAAAATTTGTATGTATCCATTTTAGACCAACATGAGCATTGTAATCAACTTGAAAGTCTATACTCTCCATAATATTTTTAGTCAATGCAAAATTAATGTCAAATTTATCTAGAAAAATAACTTTGAAAAGTAGTTGTTGAAATATTCTATTACTAGCCATTGGACAATCTTGTTACTAGACGTTTAAGAGATCACGCTTATATTAATACTCAATTTGAAAATACATATGTTGTAACCATTTGACATAGATTTTATTGTTATTTTCATTTTTGTGTGGTAGTGGAATTTTAGTTATTTAGATTAATATAAATAAACTAAATTGCAAGGTTAGCTGGAGTAGCTAAGTTGTTTAGAGCGTGTGGCTGTTAACCACAAGGTCGGAGGTTCAACCCCTCCTTCTAGCGTTTTCTTTCATTATTCAAATATTTAAATTTATGATGACGTCTTTCCATTGGACTTATAAAATAATCTATTTTTAGTTATAGGAAGTTTATTACAATTAGAAAAATTATATTATTATCAATTTTCTTTTAAGAATTTTCAAGAAAGCCTATTGTAAGTATTTAAATAAATACCGAGTCTACCAATAGCTGCCACAACTACAAAGTGTTTGTCTAGGACTAGTTTTGAATAAAATTATCTAGGCAGGGATATTAGAAATGATTCAGAAACTTCAACTTATTTTTGAAAGATGATATTTGTTAGACGTCTTGTTTGCGTAACCACTTTGGACCACCATGGAGAGTTTCTTCAACTTGAACTTCAGTTAGGTCCAACGCAATTTTTCATCAATATGAAAGTGATGTTAAATTTAATTTAAATATATCTTAAAAAAATAGTCGTTGAAATATATCATTTTACTAGTCATTGGAAAGATCTTGTTGCTAGATTCTGAAAAGATCATGTTTTCGTCCATAGTAGTAAGTTCAAAGATACATTTATAAACTTTTTAACATAAATTTTTCTGTTATTTTCAAGTCTATGAGACATGGAAACTTGAGACATTTAAATTAAAATAAATAATTCATAGTATAATGGAAACTTAAAATTCATAGCTGGTTTGCATGTGTGGCATTTGATCACAGTAACCACAAAGTCGGAGGTTCAATATGTCCTTTTAGTGTTTTCAATCATTTTTAAACTTTTTAATTGTATGCTTTGGTCCTTCTATGCAACTTTGGAAATATTATATGTCAATTATTAGAAGTTGACTAACATTCTCTAAATTATTTTAATTCTCTGATGTGGGTATAAAGGCTACAAAAATCATCAATTTTCTTAAAACTGCATGTACTATTTCCATTATTTATAATAAAAGTATTGTTAAGCCTTTTCACGGTAAGGGGGTCATCAATGCACCCCAAGGGAAAATATCGAGTATTATTCCATAATGTCTAATAAATCTTCTAATCATTAGAAAAAAGATCATTATTCTTTGTATTTTAAGTAGAATACATTCTTTCAAAAACATATACAACTACAAAGGGGTGTGTCTAAGACACATTTTCAATATAGTTATCTATGAAAGTACACTTAATATAATTCATAATGTATAATTTGTATAATGCGAGAGGATATTTATAAGAAAATTTGTATGTATCCATTTTAGACCAACATGAGCATTGTAATCAACTTGAAATTCTATACTCTCCATAATATTTTTAATCAATGCAAAATTGATGTCAAATTTATCTAGAAAAATAACTTTGAAAAGTAGTTGTTGAAATATTCTATTACTAGCCGTTGGACAATCTTATTACTAGACGTTTAAGAGATCACGTTAATATTAATACTCAATTTAAAAATACATATGTTGTAACCTTTTGACATAGATTTGATTGTTATTTTTATTTTTGTGTGGTATTGGAATTTTAGTTATTTATATTAATATAAATAAACTAAATTGCAAGGTTAGCTGGAGTAGCTCAGTTGGTTAGAGCGTGTGGCTGTTAACCACAAGGTCGGAGGTTTAACCCCTCCTTCTAGCGTTTTCTTTCATTATTCAAATATTTAAATTTGTGATGACGTCTTTCCATTGGACTTATAAAATAATCTATTTTTAGTTATAGGAAGTTTATTACAATTAGAAAAATTATATTATTATCAATTTTCTTTTAAGAATTTTCAAGAAAGCCTATTGTAAGTATTTAAATAAATACCGAGTCTACCAATAGCTGCCACAACTACAAAGTGTTTGTCTAGGACTAGTTTTGAATAAAATTATCTAGGCAGGGATATTAGAAATGATTCAGAAACTTCAACTTATTTTTGAAAGATGATATTTGTTAGACGTCTTGTTTGCGTAACCACTTTGGACCACCATGGAGAGTTTCTTCAACTTGAGCTTCAGTTAGGTCCAACGCAATTTTTCATCAATATGAAAGTGATGTTAAATTTAATTTAAATATATCTTAAAAAAATAGTCGTTGAAATATCATTTTACTAGTCATTGGAAAGATCTTGTTGCTAGATTCTGAAAAGATCATGTTTTCGTCCATAGTAGTAGGTTCAAAGATACATTTATAAACTTTTTAACATAAATTTTTCTGTTATTTTCAAGTCTATGAGACATGGAAACTTGAGACATTTAAATTAAAATAAATAATTCATAGTATAATGGAAACTTAAAAATCATAGCTGGTTTGCATGTGTGGCATTTGATCACAGTAACCATAAAGTCGGAGGTTCAATATGTCCTTTTAGTGTTTTCAATCATTTTTAAACTTTTTAATTGTATGCTTTGGTCCTTCTATGCAACTTTGGAAATATTATATGTCAATTATTAGAAGTTGACTAACATTCTCTAAATTATTTTAATTCTCTGATGTGGGTATAAAGGCTACAAAAATCATCAATTTTCTTAAAACTGCATGTACTATTTCATTATTTATGATAAAAGTATTGTTAAGCCTTTTCACGGTAAGGGGGTCATCAATGCACCCCAAGGGAAAATATCGAGTATTATTCCATAATGTCTAATAAATCTTCTAATCATTAGAAAAAAAGATCATTATTCTTTGTATTTTAAGTAGAATACATTCTTTCACAAACATATACAACTACAAATGGGTGTGTCTAAGACACATTTTCAATATAGTTATCTATGAAAGTACACTTAATATAATTCATAATGTATAATTTGTATAATGCGAGAGGATATTTATAAGAAAATTTGTATGTATCCATTTTAGACCAACATGAGCATTGTAATCAACTTGAAATTCTATACTCTCCATAATATTTTTAATCAATGCAAAATTGATGTCAAATTTATCTAGAAAAATAACTTTGAAAAGTAGTTGTTGAAATATTCTATTACTAGCCGTTGGACAATCTTATTACTAGACGTTTAAGAGATCACGTTAATATTAATACTCAATTTAAAAATACATATGTTGTAACCTTTTGACATAGATTTGATTGTTATTTTTATTTTTGTGTGGTATTGGAATTTTAGTTATTTATATTAATATAAATAAACTAAATTGCAAGGTTAGCTGGAGTAGATCAGTTGGTTAGAGCGTGTGGCTGTTAACCACAAGGTCGGAGGTTTAACCCCTCCTTCTAGCGTTTTCTTTCATTATTCAAATATTTAAATTTGTGATGACGTCTTTCCATTGGACTTATAAAATAATCTATTTTTAGTTATAGGAAGTTTATTACAATTAGAAAAATTATATTATTATCAATTTTCTTTTAAGAATTTTCAAGAAAGCCTATTGTAAGTATTTAAATAAATACCGAGTCTACCAATAGCTGCCACAACTACGAAGTGTTTGTCTAGGACTAGTTTTGAATAAAATTATCTAGGCAGGGATATTAGAAATGATTCAGAAACTTCAACTTATTTTTGAAAGATGATATTTGTTAGACGTCTTGTTTGCGTAACCACTTTGGACCACCATGGAGAGTTTCTTCAACTTGAGCTTCAGTTAGGTCCAACGCAATTTTTCATCAATATGAAAGTGATGTTAAATTTAATTTAAATATATCTTAAAAAAATAGTCGTTGAAATATCATTTTACTAGTCATTGGAAAGATCTTGTTGCTAGATTCTGAAAAGATCATGTTTTCGTCCATAGTAGTAGGTTCAAAGATATATTTATAAACTTTTTAACATAAATTTTTCTGTTATTTTCAAGTCTATGAGACATGGAAACTTGAGACATTTAAATTAAAATAAATAATTCATAGTATAATGGAAACTTAAAAATCATAGCTGGTTTGCATGTGTGGCATTTGATCACAGTAACCATAAAGTCGGAGGTTCAATATGTCCTTTTAGTGTTTTCAATCATTTTTAAACTTTTTAATTGTATGCTTTGGTCCTTCTATGCAACTTTTGAAATATTATATGTCAATTATTAGAAGTTGACTAACATTCTCTAAATTATTTTAATTCTCTGATGTGGGTATAAAGGCTACAAAAATCATCAATTTTCTTAAAACTGCATGTACTATTTCATTATTTATGATAAAAGTATTGTTAAGCCTTTTCACGGTAAGGGGGTCATCAATGCACCCCAAGGGAAAATATCGAGTATTATTCCATAATGTCTAATAAATCTTCTAATCATTAGAAAAAAAGATCATTATTCTTTGTATTTTAAGTAGAATACATTCTTTCAAAAACATATACAACTACAAAGGGGTGTGTCTAAGACACATTTTCAATATAGTTATCTATGAAAGTACACTTAATATAATTCATAATGTATAATTTGTATAATGCGAGAGGATATTTATAAGAAAATTTGTATGTATCCATTTTAGACCAACATGAGCATTGTAATCAACTTGAAATTCTATACTCTCCATAATATTTTTAATCAATGCAAAATTGATGTCAAATTTATCTAGAAAAATAACTTTGAAAAGTAGTTGTTGAAATATTCTATTACTAGCCGTTGGACAATCTTATTACTAGACGTTTAAGAGATCACGTTAATATTAATACTCAATTTAAAAATACATATGTTGTAACCTTTTGACATAGATTTGATTGTTATTTTTATTTTTGTGTGGTATTGGAATTTTAGTTATTTATATTAATATAAATAAACTAAATTGCAAGGTTAGCTGGAGTAGCTCAGTTGGTTAGAGCGTGTGGCTGTTAACCACAAGGTCGGATGTTTAACCCCTCCTTCTAGCGTTTTCTTTCATTATTCAAATATTTAAATTTGTGATGACGTCTTTCCATTGGACTTATAAAATAATCTATTTTTAGTTATAGGAAGTTTATTACAATTAGAAAAATTATATTATTATCAATTTTCTTTTAAGAATTTTCAAGAAAGCCTATTGTAAGTATTTAAATAAATACCGAGTCTACCAATAGCTGCCACAACTACAAAGTGTTTGTCTAGGACTAGTTTTGAATAAAATTATCTAGGCAGGGATATTAGAAATGATTCAGAAACTTCAACTTATTTTTGAAAGATGATATTTGTTAGACGTCTTGTTTGCGTAACCACTTTGGACCACCATGGAGAGTTTCTTCAACTTGAACTTCAGTTAGGTCCAACGCAATTTTTCATCAATATGAAAGTGATGTTAAATTTAATTTAAATATATCTTAAAAAAATAGTCGTTGAAATATCATTTTACTAGTCATTGGAAAGATCTTGTTGCTAGATTCTGAAAAGATCATGTTTTCGTCCATAGTAGTAGGTTCAAAGATACATTTATAAACTTTTTAACATAAATTTTTCTGTTATTTTCAAGTCTATGAGACATGGAAACTTGAGACCTTTAAATTAAAATAAATAATTCATAGTATAATGGAAACTTAAAAATCATAGCTGGTTTGCATGTGTGGCATTTGATCACAGTAACCACAAAGTCGGAGGTTCAATATGTCCTTTTAGTGTTTTCAATCATTTTTAAACTTTTTAATTTTATGCTTTGGTCCTTCTATGCAACTTTGAAAATATTATATGTCAATTATTAGAATTTGACTAACATTCTCTAAATTATTTTAATTCTCTGATGTGGGTATAAAGGCTACAAAAATCATCAATTTTCTTAAAACTGCATGTACTATTTCATTATTTATGATAAAAGTATTGTTAAGCCTTTTCACGGTAAGGGGGTCATCAATGCACCCCAAGGAAAAATATCGAGTATTATTCCATAATGTCTAATAAATCTTCTAATCATTAGAAAAAAAAGATCATTATTCTTTGTATTTTAAGTAGAATACATTCTTTCAAAAACATATACAACTACAAAGGGGTGTATCTAAGACACATTTTCAATATAGTTATCTATGAAAGTACACATAATATAATTCATAATGTATAATTTGTATAATGCGAGAGGATATTTATAAGAAAATTTGTATGTATCCATTTTAGACCAACATGAGCATTGTAATCAACTTGAAAGTCTATACTCTCTATAATATTTTTAGTCAATGCAAAATTAATGTCAAATTTATCTAGAAAAATAACTTTGAAAAGTAGTTGTTGAAATATTCTATTACTAGCCATTGGACAATCTTGTTACTAGACGTTTAAGAGATCACGCTTATATTAATACTCAATTTGAAAATACATATGTTGTAACCATTTGACATAGATTTTATTGTTATTTTCATTTTTGTGTGGTAGTGGAATTTTAGTTATTTAGATTAATATAAATAAACTAAATTGCAAGGTTAGCTGGAGTAGCTAAGTTGGTTAGAGCATGTGGCTGTTAACCACAAGGTCGGAGGTTCAACCCCTCCTTCTAGCATTTTCTTTCATTATTCAAATATTTAAATTTATGATGACGTCTTTCCATTGGACTTATAAAATAATCTATTTTTAGTTATAGGAAGTTTATTACAATTAGAAAAATTATATTATTATCAATTTTCTTTTAAGAATTTTCAAGAAAGCCTATTGTAAGTATTTAAATAAATACCGAGTCTACCAATAGCTGCCACAACTACAAAGTGTTTGTCTAGGACTAGTTTTGAATAAAATTATCTAGGCAGGGATATTAGAAATGATTCAGAAACTTCAACTTATTTTTGAAAGATGATATTTGTTAGACGTCTTGTTTGCGTAACCACTTTGGACCACCATGGAGAGTTTCTTCAACTTGAACTTCAGTTAGGTCCAACGCAATTTTTCATCAATATGAAAGTGATGTTAAATTTAATTTAAATATATCTTAAAAAAATAGTCGTTGAAATATATCATTTTACTAGTCATTGGAAAGATCTTGTTGCTAGATTCTGAAAAGATCATGTTTTCGTCCATAGTAGTAAGTTCAAAGATACATTTATAAACTTTTTAACATAAATTTTTCTGTTATTTTCAAGTCTATGAGACATGGAAACTTGAGACATTTAAATTAAAATAAATAATTCATAGTATAATGGAAACTTAAAATTCATAGCTGGTTTGCATGTGTGGCATTTGATCACAGTAACCACAAAGTCGGAGGTTCAATATGTCCTTTTAGTGTTTTCAATCATTTTTAAACTTTTTAATTGTATGCTTTGGTCCTTCTATGCAACTTTGGAAATATTATATGTCAATTATTAGAAGTTGACTAACATTCTCTAAATTATTTTAATTCTCTGATGTGGGTATAAAGGCTACAAAAATCATCAATTTTCTTAAAACTGCATGTACTATTTCCATTATTTATAATAAAAGTATTGTTAAGCCTTTTCACGGTAAGGGGGTCATCAATGCACCCCAAGGGAAAATATCGAGTATTATTCCATAATGTCTAATAAATCTTCTAATCATTAGAAAAAAGATCATTATTCTTTGTATTTTAAGTAGAATACATTCTTTCAAAAACATATACAACTACAAAGGGGTGTGTCTAAGACACATTTTCAATATAGTTATCTATGAAAGTACACTTAATATAATTCATAATGTATAATTTGTATAATGCGAGAGGATATTTATAAGAAAATTTGTATGTATCCATTTTAGACCAACATGAGCATTGTAATCAACTTGAAATTCTATACTCTCCATAATATTTTTAATCAATGCAAAATTGATGTCAAATTTATCTAGAAAAATAACTTTGAAAAGTAGTTGTTGAAATATTCTATTACTAGCCGTTGGACAATCTTATTACTAGACGTTTAAGAGATCACGTTAATATTAATACTCAATTTAAAAATACATATGTTGTAACCTTTTGACATAGATTTGATTGTTATTTTTATTTTTGTGTGGTATTGGAATTTTAGTTATTTATATTAATATAAATAAACTAAATTGCAAGGTTAGCTGGAGTAGCTCAGTTGGTTAGAGCGTGTGGCTGTTAACCACAAGGTCGGAGGTTTAACCCCTCCTTCTAGCGTTTTCTTTCATTATTCAAATATTTAAATTTGTGATGACGTCTTTCCATTGGACTTATAAAATAATCTATTTTTAGTTATAGGAAGTTTATTACAATTAGAAAAATTATATTATTATCAATTTTCTTTTAAGAATTTTCAAGAAAGCCTATTGTAAGTATTTAAATAAATACCGAGTCTACCAATAGCTGCCACAACTACAAAGTGTTTGTCTAGGACTAGTTTTGAATAAAATTATCTAGGCAGGGATATTAGAAATGATTCAGAAACTTCAACTTATTTTTGAAAGATGATATTTGTTAGACGTCTTGTTTGCGTAACCACTTTGGACCACCATGGAGAGTTTCTTCAACTTGAGCTTCAGTTAGGTCCAACGCAATTTTTCATCAATATGAAAGTGATGTTAAATTTAATTTAAATATATCTTAAAAAAATAGTCGTTGAAATATCATTTTACTAGTCATTGGAAAGATCTTGTTGCTAGATTCTGAAAAGATCATGTTTTCGTCCATAGTAGTAGGTTCAAAGATACATTTATAAACTTTTTAACATAAATTTTTCTGTTATTTTCAAGTCTATGAGACATGGAAACTTGAGACATTTAAATTAAAATAAATAATTCATAGTATAATGGAAACTTAAAAATCATAGCTGGTTTGCATGTGTGGCATTTGATCACAGTAACCATAAAGTCGGAGGTTCAATATGTCCTTTTAGTGTTTTCAATCATTTTTAAACTTTTTAATTGTATGCTTTGGTCCTTCTATGCAACTTTGGAAATATTATATGTCAATTATTAGAAGTTGACTAACATTCTCTAAATTATTTTAATTCTCTGATGTGGGTATAAAGGCTACAAAAATCATCAATTTTCTTAAAACTGCATGTACTATTTCATTATTTATGATAAAAGTATTGTTAAGCCTTTTCACGGTAAGGGGGTCATCAATGCACCCCAAGGGAAAATATCGAGTATTATTCCATAATGTCTAATAAATCTTCTAATCATTAGAAAAAAAGATCATTATTCTTTGTATTTTAAGTAGAATACATTCTTTCAAAAACATATACAACTACAAATGGGTGTGTCTAAGACACATTTTCAATATAGTTATCTATGAAAGTACACTTAATATAATTTATAATGTATAATTTGTATAATGCGAGAGGATATTTATAAGAAAATTTGTATGTATCCATTTTAGACCAACATGAGCATTGTAATCAACTTGAAAGTCTATACTCTCCATAATATTTTTAATCAATGCAAAATTGATGTTGAATTTATCTAGAAAAATAACTTTGAAAAGTAGTTGTTGAAATATTCTATTACTAGCCATTGGACAATCTTATTACTAGACGTTTAAGAGATCACGCTTATATTAATACTCAATTTAAAAATACATATGTTGTAACCTTTTGACATAGATTTGATTGTTATTTTCATTTTTGTATGGTATTGGAATTTTAGTTATTTAGATTAATATATATAAACTAAATTGCAAGGTTAGCTGGAGTAGCTTAGTTGGTTAGAGCGTGTGGCTGTTAACCACAAGGTCGGAGATTCAACCCCTCCTTCTAGCGTTTTCTTTCATTATTTAAATATTTAAATTTGTGATGACGTCTTTCCCTTGGATTTATAAAATAATCTATCTTAGTTATAGGAAGTTAATTACAATTAGAAAAATTATATTATTATCAATTTTCTTTTAAGAATTTTCAAGAAAGCCTATTGTAAGTATTTAAATAAATATCAAGTCTACCAATAGCTTCCACAACTATAAAGTGTTTGTCTAGGACTAGTTTTGAATAAAATTATCTAGGCAGGGATATTAGAAATGATTCAGAAACTTCAACTTATTTTTGAAAGATGATATTTGTTAGACGTCTTGTTTGCGTAACCACTTTGGACCACCATGGAGAGTTTCTTCAACTTGAACTTCAGTTAGGTCCAACGCAATTTTTCATCAATATGAAAGTGATGTTAAATTTAATTTAAATATATCTAAAAAAAATAGTCGTTGAAATATCATTTTACTAGTCATTGGAAAGATCTTGTTGCTAGATTCTGAAAAGATCATGTTTTCGTCCATAGTAGTAGGTTCAAAGATACATTTATAAAAATTTTAACATAAATTTTTCTGTTATTTTCAAGTCTATGAGACATGGAAACTTGAGACATTTAAATTAAAATAAATAATTCATAGTATAATGGTAACTTTAAAATCATAGCTGGTTTGCATGTGTGGCATTTGATCACAGTAACCAGAAAGTCGGAGGTTCAATATGTCCTTTTAGTGTTTTCAATCATTTTTAAACTTTTTAATTTTATGCTTTGGTCCTTCTATGCAACTTTGGAAATATTATATGTCAATTATTAGAAGTTGACTAACATTCTCTAAATTATTTTAATTCTCTGATGTGGGTATAAAGGCTACAAAAATCATCAATTTTCTTAAAACTGCATGTACTATTTCATTATTTATGATAAAAGTATTGTTAAGCCTTTTCACGGTAAGGGGGTCATCAATGCACCCCAAGGGAAAATATCGAGTATTATTCCATAATGTCTAATAAATCTTCTAATCATTAGAAAAAAAGATCATTATTCTTTGTATTTTAAGTAGAATACATTCTTTCAAAAACATATACAACTACAAAGGGGTGTGTCTAAGACACATTTTCAATATAGTTATCTATGAAAGTACACTTAATATAATTCATAATGTATAATTTGTATAATGCGAGAGGATATTTATAAGAAAATTTGTATGTATCCATTTTAGACCAACATGAGCATTGTAATCAACTTGAAAGTCTATACTCTCCATAATATTTTTAATCAATGCAAAATTGATGTTGAATTTATCTAGAAAAATAACTTTGAAAAGTAGTTGTTGAAATATTCTATTACTAGCCATTGGACAATCTTATTACTAGACGTTTAAGAGATCACGCTTATATTAATACTCAATTTAAAAATACACATGTTGTAACCTTTTGACATAGATTTGATTGTTATTTTCATTTTTGTATGGTATTGGAATTTTAGTTATTTAGATTAATATATATAAACTAAATTGCAAGGTTAGCTGGAGTAGCTCAGTTGGTTAGAGCGTGTGGCTGTTAACCACAAGGTCGGAGATTCAACCCTTCCTTCTAGCGTTTTCTTTCATTATTTAAATATTTAAATTTGTGATGACGTCTTTCCCTTGGATTTATAAAATAATCTATCTTAGTTATAGGAAGTTAATTACAATTGGAAAAATTATATTATTATCAATTTTCTTTTAAGAATTTTCAAGAAAGCCTATTGTAAGTATTTAAATAAATACCGAGTCTACCAATAGCTTCCACAACTAAAAAGTGTTTGTCTAGGACTAGTTTTGAATAAAATTATCTAGGCAGGGATATTAGAAATGATTCAGAAACTTCAACTTATTTTTGCAAGATGATATTTGTTAGACGTCTTGTTTGCGTAACCACTTTGGACCACCATGGAGAGTTTCTTCAACTTGAACTTCAGTTAGGTCCAACGCAATTTTTCATCAATATGAAAGTGATGTTAAATTGAATTTAAATATATCTTTAAAAAATAGTCGTTGAAATATCATTTTACTAGTCATTGGAAAGATCTTGTTGCTAGATTCTGAAAAGATCATGTTTTCGTCCATAGTAGTAGGTTCAAAGATACATTTATAAACTTTTTAACATAAATTTTTCTGTTATTTTAAAGTCTATGAGACATGGAAACTTGAGACATTTAAATTAAAATATATAATTCATAGTATAATGGAAACTTAAAAATCATAGCTGGTTTGCATGTGTGGCATTTGATCACAGTAACCACAAAGTCGGAGGTTCAATATGTCCTTTTAGTGTTTTCAATCATTTTTAAACTTTTTAATTTTATGCTTTGGTCCTTCTATGCAACTTTGGAAATATTATATGTCAATTATTAGAAGTTGACTAACATTCTCTAAATTATTTTAATTCTCTGATGTGGGTATAAAGGCTACAAAAATCATCAATTTTCTTAACACTGCATGTACTATTTCATTATTTATGATAAAAGTATTGTTAAGCCTTTTCACGGTAAGGGGGTCATCAATGCACCCCAAGGGAAAATATCGAGTATTATTCCATAATGTCTAATAAATCTTCTAATCATTAGAAAAAAAGATCATTATTCTTTGTATTTTAAGTAGAATACATTCTTTCAAAAACAAGTACAACTACAAAGGGGTGTGTCTAAGACACATTTTCAATATAGTTATCTATGAAAGTACACTTAATATAATTCATAATGTATAATTTGTATAATGCGAGAGGATATTTATAGGAAAATTTGTATGTATCCATTTTAGACCAACATGAGCATTGTAATCAACTTGAAAGTCTATACTCTCCATAATATTTTTAATCAATGCAAAATTGATGTCAAATTTATCTAGAAAAATAACTTTGAAAAGTAGTTGTTGAAATATTCTATTACTAGCCATTGGACAATCTTGTTACTAGACGTTTAAGAGATCACGCTTATATTAATACTCAATTCAAAAATACATATGTTGTAACCTTTTGACATAGATTTGATTGTTATTTTCATTTTTGTGTGGTATTGGAATTTTAGTTATTTAGATTAATATAAATAGACTAAATTTCAAGGTTAGATGGAGTAGCTCAGTTGGTTAGAGCATGTGGCTGTCAACCACAAGGTCGGAGGTTCAACCCCAGGTTCAACCCCTCCTTCTAGCGTTTTCTTTCATTATTCAAATATTTAAATTTGAGATTACGTCTTTCCATTGGACTTATAAAATAATCTATTTTTAGTTATAGGAAGTTGATTACAATTATAAAAATTATATTATTATCAATTTTCTTTTAAGAATTTTCAAGAAAGCCTATTGTAAGTATTTAAATAAATACCGAGTCTACCAATAGCTGCCACAACTACAAAGTGTTTGTCTAGGACTAGTTTTGAATAAAATTATCTAGGCAGGGATATTAGAAATGATTCAAAAACTTCAACTTATTTTTGAAAGATGATATTTGTTAGACGTCTTGTTTGCGTAACCACTTTGGACCACCATGGAGAGTTTCTTCAACTTGAACTTCAGTTAGGTCCAACGCAATTTTTCATCAATATGAAAGTGATGTTAAATTGAATTTAAATATATCTTTAAAAAATAGTCGTTGAAATATCATTTTACTAGTCATTGGAAAGATCTTATTGCTAGATTCTGAAAAGATCATGTTTTCGTCCATAGTAGTAGGTTCAAAGATACATTTATAAACTTTTTAACATAAATTTTTCTGTTATTTTCAAGTCTATGAGACATGGAAACTTGATACATTTAAATTAAAATAAATAATTCATAGTATAATGGAAACTTAAAATTCATAGCTGGTTTGCATGTGTGGCATTTGATCACAGTAACCACAAAGTCGGAGGTTCAATATGTCCTTTTAGTGTTTTCAATCATTTTTAAACTTTTTAATTGTATGCTTTGGTCCTTCTATGCAACTTTGGAAATATTATATGTCAATTATTAGAAGTTGACTAACATTCTCTAAATTATTTTAATTCTCTGATGTGGGTATAAAGGCTACAAAAATCATCAATTTTCTTAAAACTGCATGTACTATTTCATTATTTATGATAAAAGTATTGTTAAGCCTTTTCACGGTAAGGGGGTCATCAATGCACCCCAAGGGAAAATATCGAGTATTATTCCATAATGTCTAATAAATCTTCTAATCATTAGAAAAAAAGATCATTATTCTTTGTATTTTAAGTAGAATACATTCTTTCAAAAACATATACAACTACAAAGGGGTGTGTCTAAGACACATTTTCAATATAGTTATCTATGAAAGTACACTTAATATAATTCATAATGTATAATTTGTATAATGCGAGAGGATATTTATAAGAAAAATTGTATGTATCCATTTTAGACCAACATGAGCATTGTAATCAACTTGAAAGTCTATACTCTCCATAATATTTTTAATCAATGCAAAATTGATGTTGAATTTATCTAGAAAAATAACTTTGAAAAGTAGTTGTTGAAATATTCTATTACTAGCCATTGGACAATCTTGTTACTAGACGTTTAAGAGATCACGCTTATATTAATACTCAATTTAAAAATACATATGTTGTAACCTTTTGACATAGATTTGATTGTTATTTTCATTTTTGTATGGTATTGGAATTTTAGTTATTTAGATTAATATAAATAAATTAAATTGCAAGCTTAGCTGGAGTAGCTCAGTTGGTTAGAGCGTGTGGCTGTTAACCACAAGGTCTTAGGTTTAACCCCTCCTTCTAGCGTTTTCTTTCATTATTCAAATATTTAAATTTGTGATGACATCTTTCCATTGGACTTATAAAATAATCTATTTTTAGTTATAGGGAGTTGATTACAATTGGAAAAATTATATTATTATCAATTTTCTTTTAAGAATTTTCAAGAAAGCCTATTGTAAGTATTTAAATAAATACCGAGTCTACCAATAGCTGCCACAACTATAAAGTGTTTGTCTAGGACTAGTTTTGAATAAAATTATCTAGGCATGGATATTAGAAATGATTCAGAAACTTCAACTTATTTTTGAAAGATGATATTTGTTAGACGTCTTGTTTGCGTAACCACTTTGGACCACCATGGAGAGTTTCTCCAACTTGAACTTCAGTTAGGTCCAACGCAATTTGTCATCAATATGAAAGTGATGGTAAATTAAATTTAAATATATCTTAAAAAAATAGTCGTTGAAATATCATTTTACTAGTCATTGGAAAGATCTTGTTGCTAGATTCTGAAAAGATCATGTTTTCGTCCATAGTAGTAGGTTCAAAGATACATTTATAAACTTTTTAACATAAATTTTTCTGTTATTTTCAAGTCTATGAGACATGGAAACTTGAGACATTTAAATTAATATAAATAATTCATTTTAAAATGGAAACTTAAAAATCATAGCTGGTTTGCATGTGTGGCATTTGATAACAGTAACCACAAAGTCGGAGGTTCAATATGTCCTTTTAGTGTTTTCAATCATTTTTAAACTTTTTAATTTTATGCTTTGGTCCTTCTATGCAACTTTGGAAATATTATATGTCAATTATTAGAAGTTGACTAACATTCTCTAAATTATTTTAATTCTCTGATGTGGGTATAAAGGCTACAAAAATGATCAATTTTCTTAAAACTGCATGTACTATTTCATTATTTATGATAAAAGTATTGTTAAGCCTTTTCACGGTAAGGGGGTCATCAATGCACCCCAAGGGAAAATATCGAGTATTATTCCATAATGTCTAATAAATCTTCTAATCATTAGAAAAAAAAGATCATTATTCTTTGTATTTTAAGTAGAATACATTCTTTCAAAAACATATACAACTACAAAGGGGTGTGTCTAAGACACGTTTTCAATATAGTTATCTATGAAAGTACACTTAATATAATTCATAATGTATAATTTGTATAATGCGAGAGGATATTTATAAGAAAAATTGTATGTATCCATTTTAGACCAACATGAGCATTGTAATCAACTTGAAAGTCTATACTCTCCATAATATTTTTAATCAATGCAAAATTGATGTCAAATTTATCTAGAAAAATAACTTTGAAAAGTAGTTGTTGAAATATTCTATTACTAGCCATTGGACAATCTTGTTACTAGACGTTTAAGAGATCACGCTTATATTAATACTCAATTCAAAAATACATATGTTGTAACCTTTTGACATAGATTTGATTGTTATTTTCATTTTTGTGTGGTATTGGAATTTTAGTTATTTAGATTAATATAAATAAATTAAATTGCAAACTTAGCTGGAGTAGCTCAGTTGGTTAGAGCGTGTGGCTGTTAACCACAAGGTCTTAGGTTTAACCCCTCCATCTAGCGTTTTCTTTCATTATTCAAATATTTAAATTTGTGATGACGTCTTTCCATTGGACTTATAAAATAATCTATTTTTAGTTATAGGAAGTTGATTACAATTAGAAAAATTATATTATTATCAATTTTCTTTTAAGAATTTTCAAGAAAGCCTATTGTAAGTATTTAAATAAATGTCGAGTCTACCAATAGCTGCCACAACTATAAAGTGTTTGTCTAGGACTAGTTTTGAATAAAATTATCTAGGCATGGATATTAGAAATGATTCAGAAACTTCAACTTATTTTTGAAAGATGATATTTGTTAGACGTCTTGTTTGCGTAACCACTTTGGACCACCATGGAGAGTTTCTCCAACTTGAACTTCAGTTAGGTCCAACGCAATTTGTCATCAATATGAAAGTGATGGTAAATTAAATTTAAATATATCTTAAAAAAATAGTCGTTGAAATATCATTTTACTAGTCATTGGAAAGATCTTGTTGCTAGATTCTGAAAAGATCATGTTTTCATCCATAGTAGTAGGTTCAAAGATACATTTATAAACTTTTTAACATAAATTTTTCTGTTATTTTCAAGTCTATGAGACATGGAAACTTGAGACATTTAAATTAATATAAATAATTCATTTTAAAATGGAAACTTAAAAATCATAGCTGGTTTGCATGTGTGGCATTTGATAACAGTAACCACAAAGTCGGAGGTTCAATATGTCCTTTTAGTGTTATCAATCATTTTTAAACTTTTTAATTTTATGCTTTGGTCCTTCTATGCAACTTTGGAAATATTATATGTCAATTATTAGAAGTTGACTAACATTCTCTAAATTATTTTAATTCTCTGATGTGGGTATAAAGGCTACAAAAATGATCAATTTTCTTAAAACTGCATGTACTATTTCATTATTTATGATAAAAGTATTATTAAGCCTTTTCACGGTAAGGGGGTCATCAATGCACCCCAAGGGAAAATATCGAGTATTATTCCATAATGTCTAATAAATCTTCTAATCATTAGAAAAAAAAGATCATTATTCTTTGTATTTTAAGTAGAATACATTCTTTCAAAAACATATACAACTACAAAGGGGTGTGTCTAAGACACGTTTTCAATATAGTTATCTATGAAAGTACACTTAATATAATTCATAATGTATAATTTGTATAATGCGAGAGGATATTTATAAGAAAAATTGTATGTATCCATTTTAGACCAACATGAGCATTGTAATCAACTTGAAATTCTATACTCTCCATAATATTTTTAATCAATGCAAAATTGATGTCCAATTTATCTAGAAAAATAACTTTGAAAAGTAGTTGTTGTAATATTCTATTACTAGCCATTGGACAATCTTGTTACTAGACATTTAAGAGATCAAGCTTATATTAATACTCAATTTAAAAATACATATGTTGTAACCTTTTGACATAGATTTGATTGTTATTTTCATTTTTGTGTGGTATTGGAATTTTAGTTATTTAGATTAATATAAATAAACTAAATTGCAAGCTTAGCTGGAGTAGCTCAGTTGGTTAGAGCGTGTGGCTGTTAACCACAAGGTCTTAGGTTTAACCCCTCCTTCTAGCGTTTTCTTTCATTATTCAAATATTTAAATTTGTGATGACGTCTTTCCATTGGACTTATAAAATAATCTATTTTTAGTTATAGGAAGTTGATTACAATTAGAAAAATTATATTATTATCAATTTTCTTTTAAGAATTTTCAAGAAAGCCTATTGTAAGTATTTAAATAAATACCGAGTCTACCAATAGCTGCCACAACTACAAAGTGTTTGTCTAGGACTAGTTTTGAATAAAATTATCTAGGCAGGGATATTAGAAATGATTCAGAAACTTCAACTTATTTTTGAAAGATGATATTTGTTAGACGTCTTGTTTGCGTAACCACTTTGGACCACCATGGAGAGTTTCTTCAACTTGAACTTCAGTTAGGTCCAACGCAATTTTTCATCAATATGAAAGTGATGGTAAATTTAATTTAAATATATCTTTAAAAAATAGTCGTTGAAATATCATTTTACTAGTCATTGGAAAGATCTTGTTGCTAGATTCTGAAAAGATCATGTTTTCGTCCATAGTAGTAGGTTCAAGGATACATTTATAAACTTTTTAACATAAATTTTTCTGTTATTTTTAAGTCTATGAGACATGGAAACTTGAGACATTTAAATTAAAATAAATAATTCATGGTAAAATGGAAACTTAAAAATCATAGCTGGTTTGCATGTGTGGCATTTGATCACAGTAACCACAAAGTCGGAGGTTCAATATGTCCTTTTAGTGTTTTCAATAATTTTTAAACTTTTTAATTTTATGCTTTGGTCCTTCTATGCAACTTTGGAAATATTATATGTCAATTATTAGAAGTTGACTAACATTCTCTAAATTATTTTAATTCTCTGATGTGGGTATAAAGGCTACAAAAATGATCAATTTTCTTAAAACTGCATGTACTATTTCATTATTTATGATAAAAGTATTGTTAAGCCTTTTCACGGTAAGGGGGTCATCAATGCACCCCAAGGGAAAATATCGAGTATTATTCCATAATGTCTAATAAATCTTCTAATCATTAGAAAAAAAAGATCATTATTCTTTGTATTTTAAGTAGAATACATTCTTTCAAAAACATATACAACTACAAAGGGTTGTGTCTAAGACACGTTTTCAATATAGTTATCTATGAAAGTACACTTAATATAATTCATAATGTATAATTTGTATAATGCGAGAGGATATTTATAAGAAAAATTGTATGTATCCATTTTAGACCAACATGAGCATTGTAATCAACTTGAAATTCTATACTCTCCATAATATTTTTAATCAATGCAAAATTGATGTCAAATTTATCTAGAAAAATAACTTTGAAAAGTAGTTGTTGAAATATTCTATTACTAGCCATTGGACAATCTTGTTACTAGACGTTTAAGAGATCACGCTTATATTAATACTCAATTTAAAAATACATATGTTGTAACCTTTTGACATAGATTTGATTGTTATTTTCATTTTTGTGTGGTATTGGAATTTTAGTTATTTAGATTAATATAAATAAATTAAATTGCAAGCTTTGCTGGAGTAGCTCAGTTGGTTAGAGCGTGTGGCTGTTAACCACAAGGTCTTAGGTTTAACCCCTCCATCTAGCGTTTTCTTTCATTATTCAAATATTTAAATTTGTGATGACGTCTTTCCATTGGACTTATAAAATAATCTATTTTTAGTTATAGGAAGTTGATTACAATTAGAAAAATTATATTATTATCAATTTTCTTTTAAGAATTTTCAAGAAAGCCTATTGTAAGTATTTAAATAAATACCGAGTCTACCAATAGCTGCCACAACTATAAAGTGTTTGTCTAGGACTAGTTTTGAATAAAATTATCTAGGCATGGATATTAGAAATGATTCAGAAACTTCAACTTATTTTTGAAAGATGATATTTGTTAGACGTCTTGTTTGCGTAACCACTTTGGACCACCATGGAGAGTTTCTCCAACTTGAACTTCAGTTAGGTCCAACGCAATTTGTCATCAATATGAAAGTGATGGTAAATTAAATTTAAATATATCTTAAAAAAATAGTCGTTGAAATATCATTTTACTAGTCATTGGAAAGATCTTGTTGCTAGATTCTGAAAAGATCATGTTTTCATCCATAGTAGTAGGTTCAAAGATACATTTATAAACTTTTTAACATAAATTTTTCTGTTATTTTCAAGTCTATGAGACATGGAAACTTGAGACATTTAAATTAATATAAATAATTCATTTTAAAATGGAAACTTAAAAATCATAGCTGGTTTGCATGTGTGGCATTTGATAACAGTAACCACAAAGTCGGAGGTTCAATATGTCCTTTTAGTGTTTTCAATCATTTTTAAACTTTTTAATTTTATGCTTTGGTCCTTCTATGCAACTTTGGAAATATTATATGTCAATTATTAGAAGTTGACTAACATTCTCTAAATTATTTTAATTCTCTGATGTGGGTATAAAGGCTACAAAAATGATCAATTTTCTTAAAACTGCATGTACTATTTCATTATTTATGATAAAAGTATTGTTAAGCCTTTTCACGGTAAGGGGGTCATCAATGCACCCCAAGGGAAAATATCGAGTATTATTCCATAATGTCTAATAAATCTTCTAATCATTAGAAAAAAAAGATCATTATTCTTTGTATTTTAAGTAGAATACATTCTTTCAAAAATATATACAACTACAAAGGGGTGTGTCTAAGACACGTTTTCAATATAGTTATCTATGAAAGTACACTTAATATAATTCATAATGTATAATTTGTATAATGCGAGAGGATATTTATAAGAAAAATTGTATGTATCCATTTTAGACCAACATGAGCATTGTAATCAACTTGAAATTCTATACTCTCCATAATATTTTTAATCAATGCAAAATTGATGTCCAATTTATCTAGAAAAATAACTTTGAAAAGTAGTTGTTGAAATATTCTATTACTAGCCATTGGACAATCTTGTTACTAGACGTTTAAGAGATCACGCTTATATTAATACTCAATTTAAAAATACATATGTTGTAACCTTTTGACATAGATTTGATTGTTATTTTCATTTTTGTATGGTATTGGAATTTTAGTTATTTAGATTAATATAAATAAACTAAATTGCAAGGTTAGCTGGAGTAGCTCAGTTGGTTAGAGCGTGTGGCTGTTAACCACAAGGTCGGTTCAACCCCTCCTTCTAGCGTTTTATTACATTATTCAAATATTTAAATTTGTGATGACGTCTTTCCATTGGAATTATAAAATAATCTATCTTAGTTATAGGAAGTTGATTACAATTAGAAAAATTATATTATTATCAATTTTCTTTTAAGAATTTTCAAGAAAGCCTATTGTAAGTATTTAAATAAATACTGAGTCTACCAATAGCTGCCACAACTACAAAGTGTTTGTCTAGGACTAGTTTTGAATAAAATTATCTAGGCAGGGATATTAGAAATGATTCAGAAACTTCAACTTATTTTTGAAAGATGATATTTGTTAGACGTCTTGTTTGCGTAACCACTTTGGACCACCATGGAGAGTTTCTTCAACTTTAACTTCAGTTAGGTCCAACGCAATTTTTCATCAATATGAAAGTGATGGTAAATTTAATTTAAATATATCTTAAAAAAATAGTCGTTGAAATATCATTTTACTAGTCATTGGAAAGATCTTGTTGCTAGATTCTGAAAAGATCATGTTTTCGTCCATAGTAGTAGGTTCAAAGATACATTTATAAACTTTTTAACATAAATTTTTCTGTTATTTTCAAGTCTATGAGACATGGAAACTTGAGACATTTAAATTAAAATAAATAATTCATAGTATATTGTTAACTTTAAAATCATAGCTGGTTTGCATGTGTGGCATTTGATAACAGTAACCACAAAGCCGGAGGTTCAATATGTCCTTTTAGTGTTTTCAATCATTTTTAAACTTTTTAATTTTATGCTTTGGTCCTTCTATGCAACTTTGGAAATATTATATGTCAATTATTAGAAGTTGACTAACATTCTCTAAATTATTTTAGTTCTCTGATGTGGGTATAAAGGCTACAAAAATGATCAATTTTCTTAAAACTGCATGTACTATTTCATTATTTATGATAAAAGTATTGTTAAGCCTTTTCACGATAAGGGGGTCATCAATGCACCCCAAGGGAAAATATCGAGTATTATTCCATAATGTCTAATAAATCTTCTAATCATTAGAAAAAAAAGATCATTATTCTTTGTATTTTAAGTAGAATACATTCTTTCAAAAACATATACAACTACAAAGGGGTGTGTCTAAGACACGTTTTCAATATAGTTATCTATGAAAGTACACTTAATATAATTCATAATGTATAATTTGTATAATGCGAGAGGATATTTCTAAGAAAAATTGTATGTATCCATTTTAGACCAACATGAGCATTGTAATCAACTTGAAATTCTATACTCTCCATAATATTTTTAATCAATGCAAAATTGATGTCAAATTTATCTAGAAAAATAACTTTGAAAAGTAGTTGTTGAAATATTCTATTACTAGCCATTGGACAATCTTGTTACTAGACATTTAAGAGATCACGCTTATATTAATATTCAATTTAAAAATACATATGTTGTAACCTTTTGACATAGATTTGATTGTTATTTTCATTTTTGTGTGGTATTGGAATTTTAGTTATTTAGATTAATATAAATAAACTAAATTGCAAGCTTAGCTGGAGTAGCTCAGTTGGTTAGAGCGTGTGGCTGTTAACCACAAGGTCTTAGGTTTAACCCCTCCTTCTAGCGTTTTCTTTCATTATTCAAATATTTAAATTTGTGATGACGTCTTTCCATTGGACTTATAAAATAATCTATTTTTAGTTATAGGAAGTTGATTACAATTAGAAAAATTATATTATTATCAATTTTCTTTTAAGAATTTTCAAGAAAGCCTATTGTAAGTATTTAAATAAATACCGAGTCTACCAATAGCTGCCACAACTACAAAGTGTTTGTCTAGGACTAGTTTTGAATAAAATTATCTAGGCAAGGATATTAGAAATGATTTAGAAACTTCAACTTATTTTTGAAAGATGATATTTGTTAGACGTCTTGTTTGCGTAACCACTTTGGACCACCATGGAGAGTTTCTTCAACTTGAACTTCAGTTAGGTCCAACGCAATTTTTCATCAATATGAAAGTGATGGTAAATTTAATTTAAATATATCTTTAAAAAATAGTCGTTGAAATATCATTTTACTAGTCATTGGAAAGATCTTGTTGCTAGATTCTGAAAAGATCATGTTTTCGTCCATAGTAGTAGGTTCAAAGATACATTTATAAACTTTTTTACATAAATTTTTATGTTATTTTCAAGTCTACGAGACATGGAAAATTGTGACATTTAAATTAAAATAAATAATTCATAGTATAATGGTAACTTAAAAATCATAGCTGGTTTGCATGTGTGGCATTTGATCACAGTAACCACAAAGTCGGAGGTTCAATATGTCCTTTTAGTGTTTTCAATCATTTTTAAACTTTTTAATTTTATGCTTTGGTCCTTCTATGCAACTTTGGAAATATTATATGTCAATTTTTAGAAGTTGACTAACATTCTCTAAATTATTTTAATTCTCTGATGTGGGTATAAAGGCTACAAAAATCATCAATTTTGTTAAAACTGCATGTACTATTTCATTATTTATGATAAAAGTATTGTTAAGCCTTTTCACGGTAAGGGGGTCATCAATGCACCCCAAGGGAAAATATCGAGTATTATTCCATAATGTCTAATAAATCTTCTAATCATTAGAAAAAAAAATCATTATTCTTTGTATTTTAAGTAGAATACATTCTTTCAAAAACATATACAACTACAAAGGGGTGTGTCTAAGACACATTTTCAATATAGTTATCTATGAAAGTACACTTAATATAATTCACAATGTATAATTTGTATAATGCGAGAGGATATTTATAAGAAAATTTTTATGTATCCATTTTAGACCAACATGAGCATTGTAATCAACTTGAAAGTCTATACTCTCCATAATATTTTTAATCAATGCAAAATTGATGTCAAATTTATCTAGAAAAATAACTTTGAAAAGTAGTTGTTGAAATATTCTATTACTAGCCATTGGACAATCTTGTTACTAGACGTTTAAGAGATCACGCTTATATTAATACTCAATTTAAAAATACATATTTTATAACCTTTTGACATAGATTTGATTGTTATTTTCATTTTTGTGTGCTAGTGGAAATTTAGTTATTTAGATTAATATAAATAAACTAAATTGCAAGGTTAGCTGGAGTAGCTAAGTTGGTTTGAGTGTGTGGCTGTTAACCACAAGGTCGGAGGTTCAACCCCCTCCTTCTAGCGTTTTCTTTCATTATTCAAATATTTAAATTTGTGATGACGTCTTTCCGTTGGACTTATAAAATAATCTATTTTTAGTTATAGGAAGTTGATTACAATTAGAAAAATTATATTATTATCAATTTTCTTTTAAGTATTTTCAAGAAAGCCTATTGTAAGTATTTAAATAAATACCGAGTCTACCAATAGTTGCCACAACTGCAAAGTGTTTGTCTAGGACTAGTTTTGAATAAAATTATCTAGGCAGGGATATTAGAAATGATTCAGAAACTTCAACTTATTTTTGAAAGATGATATTTGTTAGACGTCTTGTTTGCGTAACCACTTTGGACCACCATGGAGAGTTTCTTCAACTTGAACTTCAGTTAGGTCCAACGCAATTTTTCATCAATATGAAAGTGATGTTAAATTTAATTTAAATATATCTTCAAAAAATAGTCGTTGAAATATCATTTTACTAGTCATTGGAAAGATCTTATTGCTAGATTCTGAAAAGATCATGTTTTCGTCCATAGTAGTAGGTTCAAAGATACATTTATAAACTTTTTTACATAAATTTTTATGTTATTTTCAAGTCTACGAGACATGGAAAATTGTGACATTTAAATTAAAATAAATAATTCATAGTATAATGGTAACTTAAAAATCATAGCTGGTTTGCATGTGTGGCATTTGATCACAGTAACCACAAAGTCGGAGGTTCAATATGTCCTTTTAGTGTTTTCAATCATTTTTAAACTTTTTAATTTTATGCTTTGGTCCTTCTGTGCAACTTTGGAAATATTATATGTCAATTATTAGAAGTTGACTAACATTCTCTAAATTATTTTAATTCTCTGATGTGGGTATAAAGGCTACAAAAATCATCAATTTTCTTAAAACTGCATGTACTATTTCATTATTTATGATAAAAGTATTGTTAAGCCTTTTCACGGTAAGGGGGTCATCAATGCACCCCAAGGGAAAATATCGAGTATTATTCCATAATTTCTAATAAATCTTCTAATCATTAGAAAAAAAGATCATTATTCTTTGTATTTTAAGTAGAATACATTCTTTCAAAAACATATACAACTACAAAGGGGTGTGTCTAAGACACATTTTCAATATAGTTATCTATGAAAGTACACTTAATATAATTCATAATGTATAATTTGTATAATGCGAGAGGATATTTATAAGAAAATTTGTATGTATCCATTTTAGACCAACTGAGCATTGTAATCAACTTGAAAGTCTTTACTCTCCATAATATTTTTAGTCAATGCAAAATTGATGTCAAATTTATCTAGAAAAATAACTTTGAAAAGTAGTTGTTGAAATATTCTATTACTAGCCATTGGACAATCTTGTTACTAGACGTTTAAGAGATCACACTTATATTAATACTCAATTTAAAAATACATATGTTGTAACCTTTCGACATAGATTTGATTTTTATTTTCATTTTTGTGTGGTAGTGGAATTTTAGTTATTTAGATTAATATAAATAAACTAAATTGCAAGGTTAGCTGGAGTAGCTCAGTTGGTTAGAGCGTGTGGTTGTTAACCAATTAGAAAAATTATATTATTATCAATTTTCTTTTAAGAATTTTCAAGAAAGCCTATTGTAAGTATTTAAATAAATACCGAGTCTACCTATAGCTGCCACAACTACAAAGTGTTTGTCTAGGACTAGTTTTGAATAAAATTATCTAGGCAGGGATATTAGAAATGATTCAGAAACTTCAACTTATTTTTGAAAGATGATATTTGTTAGACGTCTTGTTTGCGTAACCACTTTGGACCACCATGGAGAGTTTCTTCAACTTGAACTTCAGTTAGGTCCAACGCAATTTTTCATCAATATGAAAGTGATGTTAAATTTAATTTAAAAATATCATAAAAAAATAGTCGTTGAAATATCATTTTACTAGTCATTGGAAAGATCTTGTTGCTAGATTCTAAAAGCATCATGTTTTCGTCCATAGTAGTAGGTTCAAAGATACATTTATAAACTTTTTAACATAAATTTTTATGTTATTTTCAAGTCTATGAGACATGGAAACTTGAGACATTTAAATTAAAGTAAATAATTCATAGTATAATGGAAACTTAAAAATCATAGCTGGTTTGCATGTGTGGCATTTGATCACAGTAACCACAAAGTCGGAGGTTCAATATGTCCTTTTAGTGTTTTCAATCATTTTTAAACTTTTTAATTTTATGCTTTGGTCCTTCTATGCAACTTTGGAAATATTATATGTCAATTATTAGAAGTTGACTAACATTCTCTAAATTATTTTAATTCTCTGATGTGGCTATAAAGGCTACAAAAATTATCAATTTTCTTAAAACTGCATGTACTATTTCATTATTTATGATAAAAGTATTGTTATGCCTTTTCACGGTAAGGGGGTCATCAATGCACCCAAAGGGAAAATATCGAGTATTATTCCATAATGTCTAATAAATCTTCTAATCATTAGAAAAAAAGATCATTATTCTTTGTATTTTAAGTAGAATACATTCTTTCAAAAACATATACAACTACAAAGGGGTGTTTCTAAGACACATTTTCAATATAGTTATCTATGAAAGTAGACTTAATATAATTCATAATGTATAATTTGTATAATGCGAGAGGATATTTATAAGAAAATTTGTATGTATCCATTTTAGACCAACATGAGCATTGTAATCAACTTGAAAGTCTATACTCTCCATAATATTTTTAATCAATGCAAAATTGATGTCAAATTTATCTAGAAAAATAACTTTGAAAAGTAGTTGTTGAAATATTCTATTACTAGCCATTGGACAATCTTTTTACTAGACGTTTAAGAGATCACGCTTATATTAATACTCAATTTAAAAATACATATGTTATAACCTTTTGACATAGATTTGATTGTTATTTTCATTTTTGTGTGGTATTGGAATTTTAGTTATTTAGATTAATATAAATAAACTAAGTTGCAAGGTTAGCTGGAGTAGCTCAGTTGGTCAGAGCGTGTGGCTGTTAACCACAATGTTGGAGGTTCAACCCTTCCTTCTAGCGATTTCTTACATTATTCAAATATTTAAATTTGTGATGACGTCTTTGCATTGGACTTTTAAGAATTTTCAAGAAATCCTATTGTAAGTATTTAAATAAATACTGAGTCTACCAATAGCTGCCACAACTACAAAGTGTTTGTCTAGGACTAGTTTTGAATAAAATTATCTAGGTAGGGATATTAGAAATGATTCAAAAACTTAAACTTATTTTTGAAAGATGATATTTGTTATACGTCTTGTTTGCGTAACCACTTTGGACCACCATGGAGAGTTTCTTCAACTTGAACTTCAGTTAGGTCCAACGCAATTTTTCATCAATATGAAAGTGATGTTAAATTTAATTTAAATATATCTTAAAAAAATAGTCGTTGAAATATCATTTTACTAGTCATTGGAAAGATCTTGTTGCTAGATTCTGAAAAGATCATGTTTTCGTCCATAGTAGTAGGTTCAAAGATACATTTATAAACTTTGTAACATAAATTTTTATGTTATTTTCAAGTATATGAGACATGGAAACTTGAGAAATTTAAATTAAAATAAATAATTCATAGTATAATGGTAACTTAAAAATCATAGCTGGTTTGCATGTGTGGCATTTGATCACAGTAACCACAAAGTCGGAGGTTCAATATGTCCTTTTAGTTTTTTCAATCATTTTTAAACTTTTTAATTTTATGCTTTGGTCCTTCTATGCAACTTTGGAAATATTATATGTCAATTATTAGAAGTTGACTAACATTCTCTAAATTATTTTAATTCTCTGATGTGGGTATAAAGGCTACAAAAATCATCAATTTTCTTAAAACTGCATGTACTATTTCATTATTTATGATAAAAGTATTGTTAAGCCTTTTCACGGTAAGGGGGTCATCAATGCACCCCAAGGGAAAATATCGAGTATTATTCCATAATGTCTAATAAATATTCTAACCATTACAAAAAAAGATCATTATTCTTTGAATTTTAAGTAGAATACATTCTTTCAAAAACATATACAACTACAAAGGGGTGTGTCTAAGACACATTTTCATCCATTGAAGTATAAATCTCAACAACGAACTATCTCCCATCGAAGTAAACAAATCTCAACAACGAACTATCTCCCATAATAATGAGACTACCATACATTGGAGTAACAAATCTTAGCAACAAACTATCTCCCATAATGACGATACTACCATCCATCGGAGTAACAAATCTCAATAATGAACTATCTCCCATAATGATGAGACTACCATCCATCGGAGTAACAAATCTCAACAACGAACTATCTACCTTAATGAAGAGACTACCATCCATTGGAGTTCAAATCTCAACAAAAAATATCTCCCATAATGACAAGACTACCATCTATCAGAGTAACAAATCTCAACAACGAACTATCTCCCATAGTGATGAGACTACCATCCATCGGAGTAACAAATCTCAACAACGAACTATCTCCCATAATGATGAGACTACCATCCATCGGAGTAACAAATATCAACAAAAAACTATCTCCCATAATGACGAGACTACTATCCATCGGAGTAACAAATCTCAACAACAAACTGTCTCCCATAATGATGAGACTACCATCAATTGGAGTACAAATCTCAACAATAAACTATCTCCCATAATGACGAGACTACATTCCATGAGAGTAACAAACCTCAACAACGAACTATCTCCCATAATTACGGGACTACCATCCATTGTAGTATAAATCTCAACAACAAACTATCTTCCATAATGAAGAGACTACCATCCATTGGAGTACAAAACTCAACAACTAACTATCTCCCATAATGACGAGACAACCATCCATTGGAGTACAAATCTTAACAACGAACTATCTCCCAAAACGTCGAGACTACCATCCATTGGAGTAACAAACCTCAACAATGAACTACCTCCCATAATGACGAGACTATCATCCATTGGAGTAAACAAATCTCAACAATAAACTATCTTCCATAATGACGAGACTACCATCCCTTGGAGTAAACAAATCTAAACAAAGAACTATCTCCATAATGATGAGACTACCATCCATTGGAGTAACAAACTTCAACAGTGAGCTATCTCCCATAATGACGAGACTACCATCCATTAGAGTAAACAAATCTTAACAACGAAGTATCTTCCATAATGACGAAACTACCATCCATTAGAGTAAACATCTCAACAATGAACTATCTCTTATAATGACGAGACAACCATCCATTGGAGTACAAATCTCAACAACGAAATATCTCCCATAATATTGAGACTACCATCCATTGCAGTACAAATCTCAACAACGAACTATCTCCCATAATGACGAGACTACCATCCAGCGGGGTAACAAATCTCAATAATGAACTATCTACCATAATGACGAGACTACCATCCATCGTAGTAACAAACCTCACCAACGAACTATCTCCCATAATGATGAGACTACCATCCATTGGAGTACAAATCTCAACAATGAACTATCTCCCATAATGACGAGACTACCATCCATTAGAGTAACAAATCTCAACATCGAAATATCTCCCATAATGACGAGACTACCATCCATCAGAGTAAAAAATCTCAACAACGAACTATCTCCCATAATGATGATACTACCATCCATCCGAGTAACAAACCTCAACAACGAACTATCTCCTATAATGACGAGACTACCATCCATTGGAGTATAAATCTCAACAGCAAACTATCTTCCATAATGACGAGACTACGATCCATTGGAGTATAAATTTTAACAACGAACTATCTCCCATAATGAGGAGACTACAATCCATTGGAGTACAAATCTTAAAAACGAACTATCTCCCATAATGACGATACTTCCATCCATTGGAGTAATAAACCTCAACAACGAACTACTTCCCATAATTATGAGACTATCATCCATTGGAGTAAAGAAATATCAACAACGAACTATCTCCCATAATGATGAGACTACCATCCATTGGAGTAACAAACTTCAACAACAAACTATCTCCCATAATGACAAGACTACCATCCATTGGAGTAAACAAATCTTAACAACGAACTTTCCCCTATAATGACGAGACTACCATCCATTAGAGTAAACATCTCAACAACGAACTATCTCTTATAATGACGAGACTTCCATCCATTGGAGTACAAATCTAAACAATAAACTATCTACCACAATATTGAGACTACCATCCATTGGAGTACAAATCTCAACAACGAACTATCTCCCATAATGACAAGACTACCATCCATCGGAGTAACAAATCACAACAACAAACTATCTCCCATAATGACAAGACTACCATCCATCGGAGTAACAAATCTCAACAAAGAATTGTCTCCCATAATGATGAGACTACCATCCATTAGAGTACAAATCTCAACAATGAACTATCTCCCATAATGATGAGACTACCGTCCATCATAGTAACAAATATAAACAGCGAACTATCTCCCATAATAACGAGACTACCATCTATCAAAGTAACAAATCTCAACAACGAACTATCTCCCATAATGATGAGACTACCATCCATCAGAGTAAAAAATCTAAATAACGAACTATCTCCCATAATGATGAGACTACCATCCATTAGAGTATAAATCTCAATAACAAACTATCTCCCATAATGATGAGACTACCATCCATCGGAGTAACAGATCTCAACAATGAACTATCTCCCATAATGACAAGACTACCATCCAATGGTGTAACAAATCTCAACAACTAACTATCTCCCATAATGACGAGACTACCATCCATTGGAGTATAAATCTCAACAACGAACTATCTTCCATAATGACGAGACTACCATCCATTGGAGTACAAATCTCAACAATGAACTATCTCCCATAATGACGAGACTACCATCCATTGGAGTAACAAAACTCAACAACAAAATACCTCCCATAATGATGAGACTACCATCCATTGGAGTAAACAAATATCGACAATGAACTATATCCCATAATAACGAGATTACCATCCATCGGAGTAACAAATCTCAACATCGAACAATCTCTCATAATGATGAGACTACCATCCATCGGAGTAACAAATCTCAATAACAAACTATCTCCCATAATGATGAGACTACCATCCATTAGAGTACAAATCTCAATAACAAACTATCTCCCATAATGACGAGACTACCATCCATCGGAGTAACAGATCTCAATAATGAACTATCTCCCATAATGACGAAACTACCATCCATCGGAGTAACAAATCTCAACAACTAACTATCTCCGATAATGACGAGACTACCATCCTTTGGAGTACAAATCTCAACAACAAACTATCTTCCATAATCACAAGACTACTATCCATTGGAGTACAAATCACAACAACAAACTATCTCCCATAATATCGAGACTACCATCTATTGGAGTAACAAATATCAACAACGAAATACCTCCCATAATGACGAGACTACCATCCATTGGAGTAAACAAATATCAACAATGAACTATCTCCCATAATAACGATACTACCATTCATTGGAGTAAACATCTCAATAACGAACTATCTCCCATAATGATGATGTATTACGGTTGGAGAATTAACTTGGGTGTTTTAAGTTTTATCCCAATTATTGTGGATAGCAAGAGTCTTCGTCGATTTTTCTTTTATTCAATAATGGAAAGGGTGAAAAGAACAGGAAAGACCTTTTGAGAATTTTCTTGAGTTCGGGGGGTAGGCTATGAAAAGGGAAGGTGTTAACACCATTTTCATCTGTAGTTATCTACGGGCTCTTAGTTGCTAGCTCACTTTGAAAGTCTTTTGTAAATGCTTTTGTGTTTTGTGTAAGTTTGAAAATATTTTGAAAACGCCTTTGTTTCGAAAAACTTTGTAATGATTCTCGTCTCTATAAGAATGTATACAAAGTTGTTGTTTTGAAAAATAGTTCAAAGAGATGTTTATTTTTGGAAGATGTTTTGAAAGTGTGAGTGTGAAAATGGTTTTATTTGTGAGCAAGCGACTATGAAGATTCTAACTACTTAAAAGTCTTTGTTCTTTTCCTCCTCCTTTAGATAGTGTTATCTTATCATTAGTTGGTAAGCAACCATATCATTGGATGTGAAGGGACGGGCGTGGGTCATTGTACAGTCATAGAAGGCAACATTATACCTGAGCAATTTTCCGTAAGGGCCTAAGGTTGTTTATCGAAGGCAACATTGAAGGGTCATCGAGAGACTACGATATTGTATTCGAGGGTCATTGCTAAAGTATCTCACGTTCGAGGAACATGACTGTTTATTTGAAGGCGAAAAGCGTGGGTTAACCCTAGAGGTGCATGTGTGAATTGTGTATTATTCTCATTTAATTTTTCTTGAATTAGGGTTGTCTATTTGTTTGATTTTAAGTCTTGCCATACAAACCATAATTACTAACAATAATACAGAAAGCGATATATTGCGGAAAGTAAATATCCTGCGCTATTATAATACTTTTGGGGATGGGGATACAAATTTACAAATGAGGATGAAAGCAATTAAAACCTAATTACTATTACAACCAAATTGAATAATTCAAATAATAAAACGTACAAGAATATAAAGATAATGTAAAAGAAAATGTTTTTATGAGTTTTTTTATAAAAGAGGTTTTATGTTTAACCCAATTAAACTAATTAATTTACAAGAGAAGTTAATTAATTATTTAATAAAACCTAAAGTCTAAGTTAATTAAAAAGAAAACAAGATAAAAACCTAAGTCTAATTTTATTTCAAAAAAGAAAAGGTTAATTTATGGAAAAGGTTTTGATTTAAAAAAAAAAAAAAGGAAATAAAAAATACTTTTGTGATATTTTTGTAATATTTGTAAAGAAAAGATGATAATTTAATAGTGTACAAAAAATCAGGTTGAAATGATTAAATTTGGATGCAAAAATAATTAGTTGAAAATGATGAAAATAAATGATAACAAAAGAAAAGAAAAACTAAAAGTTGCAAAATATGCGTGTTTTAGATACTGGTATCACACAAAATATAATAAATTTACATGTTAGTTTGAAAATAAAAAATAAAGTGCAAAAGAGTACATGTTAGTTTGAAAAATAACAAATAAAATGCAAAAGGGTACCACTGGAGCTCGAACCCAGATCCTTATAGACAAGTGACTTAGTGCACATTGTTTACCACTGGGGTGGCTATTTCATCCGTTTATAAAACATGTTCTATTAAATATAAAATAAACACTTTTCAAATAATTGGATCTTTCTCTTCTTCTTATTCCTTGCATTCATCGTTATTGTTACTGTAACAATATATGATTTCCATTTTTTAAAAACTCTAACTTCCTCATTTCTCAACCAAATTCAAAAATGTAAAAATGAAACATGCTTAGAATTTTGCAAGGATTTAAAATATGTAATTAGTTTTTATTTCTTCCCACTTTAACTCACTAATTTCTACCTATACCAAACTAAAAGCCTAAATATCCAAAAAAATCAGTTTCAAAATTCTCATCCCACAGTCAATTAAAATGAAATTGAAGGATATGGTTAGCTTCATAGACATGATATCTACATTTTATCTTTTAAAAATAAGTGCAAATGATGTTTGTATCAAGATTTCAAAGTTGGAAAAATGTACCTCTTGATGCAAAAATTCAGTGTCCTCTACACGACTTCCAGAAGTAATGTGATGCTTGCTTTAGCTTCCTTGGACCTTGGTGAGTATATTGCAACTCTTACTTTTCCTGGAGAGTGTCTGGATTAGTTTATTCAAGTCAAGTTCCTATGGTGGATTTTGAAAATGGTATATGATGATAGAGTGATTACAGAAGTGAAACAGCTGTTTAGATCATTTCTATAAGATGTATATAAAGTGTTTGAATGATTTGTTTGGACAAAAGTTGCAAGAGTGATGAGTTTCAAAGAAATGGATTTTGAAAACTCAAGAAATGAGTTTTATGACCAATTCGGGTTTGAGAGTGTATGAGAGGGCTTAAGGGCTTGTAAATTCGTGGCTTTGGTTATAAAGTAGTGTCTCTATTTATAGGGAAAGGTTAGAGAAGCTCAAGTTGATCAGAATTCAAAATCACATGTTAAGCTCAACATGTGATTTTCTTGAAAAATCAAGTTTCAATGCCTTGTACCTTTGATCATAGAGTGGTTAAACACTTTAAACATGTTGCTTATGACTTTGTAGATTGAGTGTGTGCAGAAGAAACAAGTTAGAGGCTCAAGGAGTGGACTTTTGCAAAAAGCTTGCTTTTCAAGAATGGAAATGATACATTTCTCCCTTAAATGGCAAGATGCATTACACAATGCTTGAATCAAGTAGACCATAGCTTAAAATTTTGTGTAAACATTTAATTATGGTGAGATTTTCAAGTTAAGAAGCCTGCAAAGCAAGATTATGCAGCATGGCATGAGATTGGATCATGTGTTCTTCATGAAAAATGACCTATAATCCATGTTTGTGATGCCATCTTCTTCTCTTCGAATCTCCTTGCTCAAAAACGATCTCTTCAAATTCTTGGACACTTTGGAAAGCTTGAAACATCCTCTACAACTTTCATGTTTTCCACTTTTGCAAAATCCAATTAGAACTATGTGAAAATGGCCAAGAAATTGGGACAAAAATCTGGCTAAACTAGGTCAAAATTTCACTAAGTGTTTAAGAAAAAGTGCATGACTTTATGGGCTTATAACTCAAAATCTAAGCATTTTTTGGATATGAGCCCTCTAATACAAAGTTGTAGATATCATCAAGATCTACAACTCTCATATTGAAAATTTCCTCTGAATCATCTTGCATCTTGGTGAAAAATTGGCATGAAGTAATGAAATTGTCATGTATAAAACACTTAGAAAATTTTCTAAGTCGTGAAAAGTTTGACTGTTCACATTGAATTTTGAATTTATTGATTTGTTGATGATCAAGCTTCATATTTTTGAATGTATTGATGAATTGTGATCTTGAAAATCGAATCTTGATCAAAGAGTCAAAGTTTGACTTTTTGTGCATCAGTTGACTTTTCATCAGTTGATCAAATTTCAACTATCAATTCAATAATCTTGAGAAATGTTTTGAGCCATGAAGTTAGGTCAACATGTTATGTTTGAATCCTTGAGATCATGCCTCAAGACATTAAGTCATGTACTAGCTCTAAAATTCATTGATCAGTCAATTACATTCAAAATCCTAATTTTGATCATTTTGCCCCTTTGGTAAATTGAGTGCTTTTCTTGAGGGATTGTGATCAATACTTGATCAAATGATGAAAAGGACTTTAAAATGTTGATTTTGGAAAAATAATTATGAAGTCTATAATGATGAATATTCTTGGAGGACTATAATGATCCATGAAGGTCATATGAGGCATTAGAAGTCAAATTATCCTTGTGAAAATCAAAACCCTAATTTGAGGCATCAGTGTTTAGGAGATGGTTTGACCTAGTCAACACTTATGAAAACTTGAGCTTTTAGAGATCTTGTGAGAAATGTATTAAGAAATGAGAGGGAAAATTTTTGGGGACAACAGCTGCCCCTGTTCAATCTTCTTAAACCAGAAGACTTAGATTGGTGGGTCCGCCATTCATAACTTGAAGGTGGAAGGTGATTGAACACTAAGGTGCCCAGGAATTTGCACTCGCACGAAATAATGTTATTGGTTGATTGTGTCGGGAATGAGCTTAAATATGCCATTTGGGGAGTGATGGACTTTTCTGGAGATGGGCTTATAGATGCCATCCAAAGTGATTGTTGATTGGAAGAAGTATCAGAGTAAATCTTTAATTCGATTTATACTGAACAGAGCAGAGGTCTTAAGTAATCTTCAACTGGATAACGAATCAATATAAAAGGAGCAATTTAACTGAACCAGATAAAGTGTCTACTGGAACGGAATCAGGAATAAATCATTGGTTGATTTAAAGTGAACCAGCATAGGTATTGAATAATATTTAAATGGATAACGAATCAGTCTAAATCTTCAGAGCGACTTAACTGAACCAGAGAAAGTGTCTACCATAACAAAATCAAGATAAATCATTGGTCGATTTAAATTGAACCAGCAAAGGTCTTGAATAATCTTTAACTGGATAACGAATTAGTATAAATCTTCGAAGTGATTTAACTGAACCAGAGAAAGTGTCTACCGAAACGGAATCAGGATAAATCATTGGTCGATTTAAACTGAACCAGCAGACGTCTTGAATAATCTTTAACTGGATAACGAATTAGTATAAACCTTCAGAGTAATTTAATTGAACCAGAGAAAGTGTCTACTGGAACAAAATCAGGATAAATCATTGGTTGATTTAAACTGAACCAGTAGAGGTCTTGAATAATCTTTAACTGGATAACGAATCAGTATAAATCTTCTGAGTGAATTAACTGAACTAGAGAAAGTGTCTACCGAAACAGAATTAGGATAAATCATTGATCGATTTAAACTGAACAAGCAGATAAAATGTTTTTTGTTGTTGGTATTCATCTGGTGACTGATCTTTCTTGAAAAGGTAAAGAATTAGTTGTAATGCAATGTCATGATGCATGCATTGCATAATGATGTTCTCAAAATAAATGAGATTATGCTATATGCATTTTGTATGCATATGTCATGATGTATGAATATGAAATGTTATTTGAAGTGTATCTTTGTCTGGGAAAATAAACCCTTGACAACTGCTGGGGAGATTTTTGGGAAGCTAAATCGCGGACTATTAATGGAGATGAAGAGTAAGCATCTCTTCAACCTTGTTTAGAATGTTTCCGCTGGGAATTCCTGTTTTTCGTTTGAGGAAACTCTACAGGGAGTGTTGATTCTGTTTGGGGAGTAAAGTTTTAGGAACCTTAGTTATCTGTTGCTCTACTGGGGAATTTAATTCTCATATGCCCTGACTGGGGATAAAAGATATTATAAGACTTCTGATCATCTGAGGAAGATGAAATTAACTGGTATCTGGTCTGGTTCCAGGATTCGCAACAACTTTTTGGTGATAGTATCAACTCTGCTAAGGATAAGGGGTGTTGTCCGTTGAGAAGTGAACTCAAGTTGGGGAGATTGTAGTCCGTTGGGGAAATAAACCCTGTCGAGGAAGGCATCCTAAAGACCTTACTGGGGAAATGTATTCATCTAAGGAAGAATTTTTGCAGGGTTTCTTTCTTAGCTTTCAAAAACCAAACTAGGAAGAGAATTTCTAGGAGATATACTGATTGGCACTCTGGATGGAGAATGTATGAATTCACTATATGGGAATAATTTTATTGAAGTAACTTTGTGGGGATATCCTAAATTCTTGATTAAATGCTTATTATTGTTCTTGTGCGTACATTTGTTAACAGTTAATCATGTTCAGATGCATATTTTCATTCAATTTTAGTCATTAGACGTTTTTGTACTCAAAACATAAAAAACCAAAAAATTTGCACTTCAAAGTATATTTGTATTGATAATTTGCCTAAAAACAGGCGTTTTATATAGGGAAACAAAAATCCTAGTAAGAGGAAGTCGTCAAAAAATGAAAAGAATACAAAGTGAAAACAAAAATTGTATAGCCATGTGGAAGTGATCTTATTGGATTCCAACTCCACTATTTCCCCTACGTCTTCGAACATCATCCATTTCCGTCGAAAAAAGTTTATTGAATTGGTCTTGTACTATTTGAACTTTTGACCTTGGTAACAAAGCTGTCTGTTAGTGATCCAACGGGACATAGTCGTACGCTTTTTGTCCTTAACTTTTTCCTGGACCTCCCTTTCGGGTTTCCAGTCCACTAGGATACCCTTTTTTTTCTAAGTCGCTTACGGGTTTTCAACTTTCCATGTGTACAATATTTTGTATATATCCCAAATTTTTGCCCGAACCCTTTTGGTTCGCCGGGATGCCCCTATTTTGGCCTAGGTATGTTAACCTAGCGGGTTATTCTTTATGTGTAGTATTTTTTTACTATGTCTGCATTCACATGATGCGGGAAATCTTCGTCGTCCATAGTGGTTAGCATCATAGCTCCGCCAGAGAATACTTTCTTGTGGTAAAATGATGTGCTTTATTACCAAGTCGCCAACCTGGTATACTCGAGCTTTGATCTTCTTGTTGAGTGCCTTGATCATACGCTTTTTATACATTTGACCATGATAGACAGCAGCCAGTCTCTTCTCATCAATCAAATTCAACTGATCTAATCTTGTTTGAACCCATTCATCTTCGCCCAAGCCTGCTTCTTTCATAATCCTCAGAGAAGGAATTTGAACTTCGACAGGAAGAACAACTTCCATGCCATAGACTAAAGAAAAAAGGGTTACCCCTGTTGATGTTCGAGCCGAGGTACGGTAGCCATGAAGAGCAAATGGCAGCATCTCATGCCAGTCTTTATAGGTTACCACCATCTTTTGCACAATCATCTTTATGTTTTTGTTGGAGGATCCCATTGCACCATTTAACTTAGGTCTCTAAGAAAAAGAGTTGTGATGCTTGATTTTGAACTGCATACAGAGTTCAGTAATCATGGCATTGTTGAGGTTGGTTCCATTGTCGATGATGATCCTTTCAGGGATGTCGTACCGACAGATGAGGTTATGCTTGATAAACCGGGCTACAACGTTCTTGGTAATTGAGGAAAATGAAGCAGCTTTGACCCATTTGGTTAAGTAGTCAATGGCAACGAGGATGAAACGATGTCCATTGGAGGTAGTGGGCTTGATTTCTCCAATCATGTCAATGCCCCACATTGCAAATAGCCAAGGAGCAGTCATGATGTTTAAAGGTATCAGAGGCACATGGACCTTGTCGGCATAGATCTGACACTTATGGCAAGTCCTCGAGCGGTGGTGACAATCAATTTCCATTGTCGACCAATAGTAACCAGCCCTCAAAATCTTTTTGGCCATAGTGTGTCCACTAGAGTGAGTCCCGAAGATACCCTCATGTATGTCCTCCATGATATTCTGTGCTTCCTTCTTGTACATACAATAGAGCAGAGTAGAATCATGGTTATGCTTGTATAGGATCCCATTGCTTAGGAAAAACTTGGCTGAGAATCTCCATAGGAATTTCTTGTTGTTGATGGAAGCTCCTTCAGGATATTCTTGTGCTTCAATATACCTTCTTACTTCATGATACCAAGGCTTCTCCTCATCAGTGTCAATCTCATAACAGTGCGCCGGTTCGTCAAATATTTTGATTGTAATTCAAGGAGCCTTATTGTCCAAATTGACCTTGAACATAGACAACATTGTTGGTAAGGAATCTGTCAACTAATTTTTCTTCCCTCGGGATATGTTCAAAGGTGACCTCCTCGAAGAATGGGATCAAGGTTAGCACAAGCTCTTTGTAGGGGATCAAATTTGGATGTTTAGTATCCCATTCTCCTTTAACTTGACTGATTACTAGGGCCGAATCTCCGTATACGCTTAAGTATTTGATTCTTAGGTCAATAGCAGCCTTAAGACCCAAGATGCATGCTTCATACTCGGACAGGTTATTCGTACAATCGAAGCAAAGTCTTGCAATGAAAGGTGTATGGAAACCTTCGGGAGAAATGATCACAACCCCAATTCCGTTACCTAATGCATTAGAAGCTCCACCAAAAACCATAGTCCATCGAGATCCTTGTTTAGGTCCTTCATACGGTCCAGGCTTTTCACAATCAGTTATCAACATGATATTATCGTCCGGGAATTCAAAGTTCATGGATTGGTAGTCATTAACAGCTTGATGGGCCAAATGATCCCCCAACAAACTTCCTTTGATTTCTTTTTATGTAGTGTACTGGATATCATATTCAGTTAAAATCATTTGACATCTAGCTATTCGTCTGGAGTGAGTTGGCTTCTCGAAGATATACTTGACGGGATTCATCTTAGAAATCAATAAAATGGTGTGAGTCAGCATATATTGTCTTAGCCGGTGAGTAGCCCGTGCCAAAGCGTGGCAAGTTTTCTCGAGCAGTGAATATATGGTTTCACAGTCGATAAACGTTTTGCTAAGGTAGTATATTGCATGCTCTTTTTGGCCAGACTCGTCATGTTGACCTAGCACACACCCCCATTGAATTATCTAATACAGTCAAGTACATAATCAGAGGTCTTCCTTCAACTAGAGGCATCAGGATTGGAGGTTCTTGTAGGTACTCCTTGATCTTTTCAAAAGCTGCTTGGCAATCATCGTTCCATATGACTACTTGATCTTTCTTCAACAATTTGAAGATTGGCTCACACGTAGCAGTTAAGTGAGAGATGAATCGAGCGATATAGTTGAGTCACCTTAAGAAACCCCTTACCTCCTTCTTAGTACAGGGAACTGGCATTTCTTGTATGGATTTGACTTTTGCAGGGTCGACCTCCATACTTTTTCCACTGACGACAAACACTATAAGTTTTCCAGACCTCACCCCGAAGGTGTATTTGTTGGGATTCAGCCTCAACTTGTATTTCTTCAACCTTTCAAATAGCTTGTGTGATAAGGTGGGAAAGAACTGACTGTTTCGGAATGCTGGTTCGTGTTTTGCGTTTGTTTTTGCAAAATGTCGCGGTAAGCAAGAGTCGCCGCCGTCTTTTATTCTATCCAACAAGGAAAGTAAAAAAAGCACAGAAAAATTCCTTTTTCGAGATGTTTCTCGGGTTCGGGGGGTAGATTATAGAAAGGGAAGGTGTTAGCACCCTTTCTATCTGTGGTTATCCACGGGCTCTTAGGTACTTGCTCAAAGTGTTTTCAAAATTTTGCTTTCTTTGTGATTGTGGGTTTGAAAAAAGTCTTTTGTTTGAAAAGGAGTATAAGTGCGAAAAGTTTTATTTTGTTTTGAAAGAGCAAGTACTTAAGAACCATCTACCTACTCGAAAAAGGAATCAATCTGTGTTAATGTCCTTTAGACAATGATATCGTACTATTGATGAGTAGGTAGCACCGTCGTTAGAGTTTTAGGGTCAATTCAATTAAGGGACGTGTGGTCACTAAAGCAATGTTAGGACGCCTTAGCGGTAACCCTAATGTCTTAGATCATTTTTCCGAGGCAACCGTTTCGAGGCAACTATTATCTTTGGACAAGAGGGCGACCTCTAAAACTTCCTATACTCAATGACCACGTTTGAAGGCCACCAAGCGAGGTGTACCCTAAGAGTGCGCATGTGCGAGTGTGTTATCTTCAGTTAATTTGTCTTTGTACATGTCAATGGTTGTCTATGTTGATTTTAGGTTTAACATTTGATCTTGTCATGCATTCCCTATTTATCAAACATCTAACAGTTTATAAGTTGCGGAAATTAAATTTTGGAAATTAAATCTAACTATTACAAGGCGTCGGGTATTTACATCACCAAAAGCAACCCTTGAATTTAAAATGCGGAAAATAAATAAAGCGATAAAAGTATTTAAAGTCCTATTAAACTATTACATTCTGGGAAACAAATACAATATTGAAATCAAATGGATCACGTGCGAGAAATTAAATCGGGCGCATTTTTAGGGTTTTGACCCCTTTTTTTATTAAAGAAAAGATTTTTTGTTATTTTTTTGAATTAAAAGGAAATAAACTAAGCTAATTAAATAAATTAATTAATTAATTAGAAAAAGATATTTTTGGATTATTGAGTATTTAAAGAAATAAAAATAAATTAATCAAAGTTAATAAAACCTAATTGTCTAAATTAATTTTAATTATTGCAAAAATATTAAAAGCTATACCTAATTAAAACTAAATTAATTGAATTAATATTTATTAACAAAAATAAAATACTAAAATTAATTTTAATAAATAAAATATATTTTTTGTTTTTTTTTTGTTTTATGAGGAAAAAGTTTAATTGGTCAATTAAAAAACAATAACAATAAATAAATAAATAAATAAATAAATAAAAGAAAGAAAGAAATAGAAATAACCAAGGGAGTTTTAGGCCCAAATTGGAGGTGAGATTAGCAGTTGGATGGCCCAAACGAATTGGCCCTTTGTTGACCTTTCCTAATTCTCTATGACACGTTGACTAGGGACCATGATGCACGTCCTGTTTGGACCACCAGATCTGGCCTGGGGCCATCTGGCAAGCATTGGAATGAGGGAGTATCATGCACTGCGCGCTTGAAAATGCATTGGATAACCTGAAAGAAAATAATAACAAATAATATGGGGACCTGGGATTCAAACCCAGGTCCTGCAAGCCAATGCATACACGCTTTTGCCACTGGACCATTGAATGTTAGTTATATACATAGTGGATAATAATAATAAAATATGAAAACGCGTAATATTCCAGAAAATATAAAACAAAGCGCGTGAATTATGAATGGTCCAATGGGGGGAGGCACGTATTCATCTTCTTCGTTGGACCTGGTTTTTTTACCTGCGGATTTGCATCCGCAACTTAATCCGTAGCTGCATCCTAAAATCTATCCTAGGCCATAAAAATAAATTCCAAGACCATAGTCATGATCGTCTAGGCCTCCTGAGCACGTCTATATCCATTAATGGCTCCAATTTTACCTGTAGCAAAAATGCCCAAAAACAAAAACCAAGAACGCTAGATTCGGGTATGGCACTACAGGTCATATAAACACAATTGGTTAATGCAGATAGCTTGCAAATTGAATGAGCATCATAAATATACCAAAGATTTGTTCAAAATATGCAAAAATATGGAGTTGCGATTTCAAGTGCAGAGCGGTTTTGTGAGAGACTTACAGCGCGATTGAGAGGGTGTGATGGCTTGCTAGGGGTTGGTTTCGCTTCAGTGGATGTCCAGCAATTGATTCACGTTGAGCTTTTCCTTTGAATTCGTCTCTAGGAGTTATTTCAGTTTCAAGCTTTTTCCAAGTTTTCTCAAGTTTGGTTCTTGTGATTTTTCAGCTTCCAACCTCTAAAACTCGTGCCTCTCACTTGTATATGTATAAAGCAATGCATTAGGTCAAGTTTTGTGGACTGAATCTTTGTGCATTATGGTTTGGAGATTTGATTTGATCCTCCATTAAAAAGCTTCCAATTTTGTCCAAAATCTATCTTTTTGTTCATGATATGGTGAGATACGAATTTGATCAACTTTATGATGATGATTAGGTCCTGAAATAGCCAAAAGGAGATCCAATAATCAATGTTTGGATTTTATATGATTTAAATTGATTTAAAATGCAATAATTCATTAAAAAATCAAATTAAATAATAAAATTGATAAATGGACATGAGGCTTAAGCTAGGACACGTGTGTAGTGTGACAAGATCAAATCAAGTGGAAAAGAATGGGCCCATTTGACAAAATTTGAAGTTTTGGGGATAGTTGACTTTTGGCAATTTTGCAAAAATGTCCAACTTCAACAATGCATAACTTCTTCAATTTTGAACTTTTGGATATGTTCTTGGACTTTCTAGAAAGCTTCAGATGTCCTATAACCAAACCTTTTGGTCTCATCTAATTTTGATATTCCATGCTCAAGTTATAAGCTTTGGGAAAAAAGGTGTTTTTGTTGACTTTCAAAAATGACCTATAATGTCCAAATTTATAACTTCTTGTGAGTGCATTTTCTGATCTTGGGGTGTGAAGATGGATTGTAGGAAATTGCATCCTATTCAAAATGGGCTTTGGATGGGTCATTTATCATAAAGTATGAGAAAGTTATGCTTGGTCAAAGTTGAGTTGACTTTTCCTACAAAACCCTAATTTAGCAACTTTTGAGTCTTGATGAATTTTGAGAAATACTTGATGAATCATGATCAACCCTTGATAAAATGATGAAATATCCTTAAAAATGAGAATGTTTACAAAAAATCTTGAAGTTTGACTGTATTTGGGTCACTGTTGACTTTTGCCCTAGCAAAGTCGATTTTTGGACCTCTTAAGCAATTGACTGACCAAACTTCCTCTGCAAGGCTTGAAATTTGACATAGATGAACTTTAGAACATATTAGGACATTGGGGAGCACTTTAGGTCATTTGGATGAAAGGACCTTGATGCAACACAAAACCCTAATTTGAGGTTGATTGCCTTAGGAGATAGCTTAATGTCCAACTCCTGAGCAATCTTGAGCCACTTGGAGATTATTCTTGCAATGTCTTGGGAAATATGAGAGGGAAAATTTTGGGGTACAACAGCTGCCCTTGTTCAATTTTCTTAAACCTGAGGATATAGATTGGCTTTCGGGCCTTTCGTGATCTGAAGGTGGAAGATGATTGAACACCAGAGTGCCCAGAAATTTGCACTCGCATGAAGTGGTATCAGCCTGGTGATGTCTGGAATGGGCTTACAGATTCCATTTGGAGACTGTTGATAGGTAGTCCGAACTTCGACTGGAAAATGAATCAGGGAGATCTTATCGGCGATCTAGCTGAACCAGAGGAGGTCTTGGATTAACTTTGACTGGATCAGCATCAAAAAATCTTTAGGAATCGATTTAACTGGACCAGACAATGTCTTGGAATAACTTCAACTGGATCGGCATCAGAAAAATCTTTAGGAATCGATTTAACTGGACCAGAGAAGGTCTTTAATTAACTTTGATTGGATCGGTATCAGAAAAATCTTTAGGAATCGATTTAACTGGACCAGACAAGGTCTTGGGATAATTTTAACTGGAATACGAATCAGGGAGATCTTAGGGTCGATCTGACTGAACCAGAGAAGGTCTTTGACATAGCTGAGAACTTAACTGCATCTTTCCTAAAAGGTAAAGGTCAGTCATATGCAATGCATGATATGGATCAAGAAATGATGTTCTCAAAATAAATGAGATTGTATTATATGATGCGTATATGCATGTATCATGATGTATGAAAATGTAATGTTTTAGCTGGGGAAAATAAATCCCGGGTAGCTGCTGGAGAATAGAGTTGAATTCTTCGCTCCCGCTGGGGATGACGAACGAAGATGATTGCAAGAATAAACCTGCAGGAGAGGATGACTCCGTTGGGGAATAAACTGATGAGGAGATTACTCTGTGGGGTAGAGATGCTTTACTGAGGACTCCACTGATAAACTCTACTGGGGATAGATTACCGTTGCTGGTAATACTGAATCTGTTGAGGATTGAACTCCTGTTTGTGAAAGGAAAGAACTTCGCTGGGGATGATCTTTCAGTTGCAACTTGCTGGGGATAACCCTGTTAGACTCTTGTGGGGATAACCCTATTAGACTCTTGTGGGGATAATCCTTTGAGCTCGACTGGGGAGATTTATTTTGTACTCTGCTGGGGATAGAATTCCAGAGTCTACTGGGAATGATGCTTCGACTCTGTTGGGGAAGCTTTTTCAGGCTGTGCTGGACAAATTTTAACTCCACTGGGGGTATCTTGTATTTTGCCGGGGAACATTCTTACACTCTGCTGGGGAATATTAAGACTGTCGGGGATATTAAGCCTTTCTAGTGCTGATGGTAGATCAACTCTGCTTGGGGAGAGCATTGCTGATTCGTTCACAGTTGCAAGTCTCAGCTGGGGGAGAGCTATCACTAATGTCTTACTCTGTGGGGAGTGAAGGTAGCTTAGTCATATTCTTCAGCTGAATCTACCTTTGTACCTGGTGAACAGAGCAACTGTAAAGCTTTGGACAATTTTTATTGCCCCTGTTTCTGATGTTACCCGTAATTTGTCTTTTGTTTCGCATGTAAATATTTATGAGCAGCAATTAATGTTAAATGCATATATCAAAAATGAACATTGGACGTTTTTTTGCAAGACAAAACAGATAAAGGAAAAACAGTTTGAAATTTGTCTGAAAATGAATTTGTATTGATTTTGAAGTCTGGCGTATAAATAGGCGTTTTTATACAAGAGGCTGACGTCCTAGTAGGAGAACGCCGCCGAATAATAGAATTTACACAGTTTGTAAAAAACAAAACAAAACAGTTATGTGAATAATCCCACTGGGTTTCAACTCTGCTATTGCCTTTATGTCTTTGAGCATCTCATCACTTTGCTACTTGGTTGAAGGTAGATCAGATTGATTAGTGTCTTCCGAGCTTGATAGTCGATACCGAAGTCCGGATGCAAGGTGATCCAATGAGACATAGTGTTACGCTTTGATCCCTAATTTTTTTTCCTGGACCGCCCCTTCGGGTTTTCAGTCCACCGGGATACCCTTTTTTGCCCAAGCCGCCTTTTCAGGTTTTTGACTTGTCGGGTGTACAGATTTTTCATTTTCATCCCTTATTTTTGCCCGAACCCTTTTGGTTCGCCGGGAAGCCCTTATTTTTGCCTAGGCCAGTCAACCTAGCGGGTCTTTGATTATGCGTAGTATCTTTTCACTATGTCTGCATTAACAGGGTGAGGAAGGTCGTCACCATCCATGGTGGTTAGAATCATAGCTCCTCCTGAGAAAATGTTCTTAACCACAAATGGCCCTTCGTAAGTAGGGGTCCATTTGCCCCTGGGATCACCTTGAGGTAAGATAATGCGCTTGATTACCAGATTCCCAACTTGATACTCTTGTCGTTTAACCTTCTTGTTAAATGCCTTGATCATCTGTTTTTGATACGTCTGACCATGACAGATAGTAGTAAGTCTCTTTTTGTCGATTAGGTTCAGTTGATCAAGTCGGGTCTGAATCCAGTCATCTTCACTCAAACCTGCATCCTTCATGATTCGAAGAGAGGGTATCTGAACTTCAATGGGCAAGACTGCCTCCATGACATATACCAAGGAGTAGGGTGTTGCCCCTGTTGACGTATGTGCTGAGGTACGGTACCCATGAAAAGCAAATGGTAACATCTCGTGCCAGTCTTTGTATGTCACCATCATCTTCTGCACAATCTTCTTAATGTTCTTATTAGCCGCTTTGACAGCCCCATTCATCTTTGGCCGGTAAGGAGAAGAGTTGTGATGATGTATCTTGAATTGCTCGCAGAGCTCAGTGATCATCTTGTTGTTAAGATTGGTACCATTGTCCGTAATGATCCTCTCTGGTACACCATATCAACAGATCAGATTATGCTGAATGAATAGTGCCACGACGTTCTTGGTTACTGTAGCAAAGGAAGCTGCTTTAACCCACTTTGTAAAGTAATCAATAGCTACCAGGATGAAACGATGCCCGTTGGACGCTGTAGGTCTAATCTCGCCGATCATATCAATGCCCCACATTGCAAAAGGCCAAGGAGTTGTCAAGACGTTCAGAGGAACTGGAGGTATGTGCACCTTATCAGCATAGACTTGGCACTTGTGACATGTCCGAGAATGCTGATAACAGTCAGCTTCCATTGTGGACCAATAATATCCTGCCCGAAGGATTTTCTTTGCCATGGTGTGTCCACTGGAATGAGTTCCGAAAGTACCTTCATGTAAATCTGCCATGATCCTTTCTGCTTCATTCTTATCCACACAACGCAGTAAGGTCGAATCATGGTTACGCTTGTAAAGAATGCCATTGCTGATGAAGAACTTCGCCGTGAACCTCCTCAGAAACTTCTTGTCATTAACAGATGCACCCTCGGGGTATTCCTGAGCTTCAAGATACCTCTTCACCTCATGATACCAGGGTTTTTCTGTTACCTCTTCAGTCTCAAGATCACAGCAATGTGCAGGTTCGTCCAATCTTTCAATGATAATCCGGGGAGCCTCGTTGTCCCAATTGACTTTGAACATAGAAGACATCGTAGCTAGCGCGTCCGCCAACTGATTCTCCTCTCTAGGGAAGTGTTCAAAGGTTATCTCTTCGAAATGGGGAAGCAATGTCAATAGATACTCCTTGTAAGGAATAAGGTTCGGGTGTTTCGTATCCTACTCGCCTTTGATCTGGCTGATCACGAGAGCGGAATCTCCGAAGACACTTAGAAACTTAATCCTTAGGTCAATTGTTGCTCGAAGACCCATGATGCATGCTTCATACTCCGCCATATTGTTGGTAAAATTGAAACATAGTCGGGCGGTGAATGGAGTATGAGAGCCTTCAGAAGATATGGTCATGGCGCCAATACCATTACCCAAAGCGTTTGAAGCTCCATCAAAGTACATAGACCATCGGGATCCTTCCTCAGGTCCTTCATCCGGTCCAGGTGTCTCACAGTCAGTTACCAACATGATATTCTCATCTGGGAATTCAAAGTTCATAGACTGGTAATCATCCACTGCCTGATGTGCCAAATGGTCTGCCAACACACTTCCCTTGATTGCTTTTTGGGTCGTATATTGGATGTCATACTCAGTCAAGATCATTTGCCATCTTGCTATTCTTCCGGACAAGGCAGGCTTTTCGAAGATATACTTGATGGGATCCATCTTTGATATCAACAGAGTAGTGTGAGTCAGCATATACTGTCTCAGCCAGCGAGCAGCCCATGCCAAAGTGCAGCAAGTTTTCTCGAGCAGTGAGTATCGGGTATCACAGTCGGTAAACTTTTTGCTAAGTTAATAAATAGCATGCTCTTTACGGCCAGACTCGTCATGCTGACCCAGCACACACCCCATTGAGTTGTCGAGTAATGTCAAGTATAAGATCAGAGGTCTCCCTTCAACTGTTGGCATCAGAATAGGTGGCTCTTGGAGATACTCTTTGATCCTTTCGAAAGCGGCTTGGCATTCATCGTTCCAACGTACTACTTGATCTTTCTTCAGCAGCTTGAAGATTGGCTCACAAGTAGCAGTTAGGTGTGAGATGAATCGGGCAATGTAATTCAGACGTCCCAGAAAGCCTCTGACTTCTTTCTCTATTCTGGGAGCTGGAATCTCCTGTATAGCTTTCACTTTTACAGGATCCACTTGAATACCTTTGTCGTTTACGACGAAACCCAGCAGCTTACCAGATCTCACCCCGAAGGTGCACTTGTTCGGGTTTAACCTCAGCTTGTACAACTTCAGCCTGTCAAATAGCTTCTGCAGATGGTCAAGGTGTTCTTCCTCAATCTGGGACCTTGCAATCATGTCGTCGACGTATACTTCAATCTCATGATGGATCATGTCATGAAACAAAGAAACCATGGCACGCTGATACGTTGCCCCAGTATTCTTCAATCCATAAGGCATGACCTTGTAGCAAAAGGTACCCCATTGAGTAACAAAGGTTGTCTTCTCCATGTCTTCGGGCGCCATCTTAATCTGATTATAATTGGAGAAACCATCCATAAAGGAGAATACCTTATGTTGAGCAGTGTTTTCAACCAGAACATCAATATGAGGTAGAGGGAAATCATCTTTGGGGCTTGCCCTATTCATATCGCTGTAGTCAACACACATTCGAACCTTACCATCCTTCTTCGGTACGGGAACCACATTGGCCACCCACTGAGGGTAAGAAGTAACTGCTAGAAAACTGGCATTGAACTGTTTCATAACTTCAGCCTTGATTTTCTCAGACATCTCTGGGCGCATTTGGCGGACCTTCTATTTCACGGGAGGACAGTCTTCCTTGGTAGGCAGGCGGTGAACCACAATATCGGTATCCAAACCAGGCATATCTTCATAAGACCAGGCGAAGATTTCAACGTAGTCATGCAGCATCTGAATCAACCGTTGCTTCACACTAAGCTCCAGATTTGTACCGATCTTGACCTCTTTCTTATCTGTCTCGGTACCCAGATTTACTGATTCTACCGACTCTTCATGTGGCTGTATAACCCTCTCCTACTGAAGTAACAGTCTTGCAAGTTCACCAGGCACTTCGCAATCATCTTCGGCTAAGTTGATCAGATTTTCGAAGTCATAACTGATAGTAGCAGAGTCGTTACCAGTGAGATCCAGAGTGGATGTAGACCTGTATATGTGAGTGTGTGTAAAATAGCTATTTTGCAATATATAATAAAGAAAAACAAGGAGCGCAAAATCTGAAATGCAAGAACGTCCAATGCTTTTATTAATGATATATGAAAATGACACACATAAAGCCCTCACAAATGAAGCCACGATGCCCCGGGTAAGACACCGGGCCATAAAGTTTAAAACATTGTCTGTTACATATTCAAAATGAAAAGTTTCATTACTGGGTGACAAAAGAAACATGGATGAAGTCCTTTGTTGTCCAGTTGCTTGTTCCACCGTCGGTCGTAAGGTAGATCCAACTGTCGAACTCAGACTCTTCAACATTGTCTTCAATGGCATTCACCCCCGAGTTGCTGATGAACACGGGAGGTCTTCCGATCCGTGCATTCCGAACAACCCTTTGAGCTTTTGCAGTGAAACCCAAACCAAACTTGTTAGTCTTCTGTGTAAAATCAGGGAGTCGTCCCCAATTTGCACACCCACCTTTCTCAATAACAGCCCAGGCATCCTTGAGGGAAGCCATCTTCATAGGAGAATCTTCAACAACACTCTCAGTTGATGCCAGTGTCTGGGGAACCTCTTCAAAATGCTGAAATGGGGTCTCAATGAACTCTCCATCCATCTCTACATATCGGAAAGAGTTAAGGTGGCTCACCATGTACTCTTCCTCTCCTTGCACTGTCACAATCTTCCCTTTGACCGGGTACTTCAGCTTCTGGTGGAGTGTTGAGGTTACGGCCCCAGCTTTGTGGATCCATGGACGACCCAACAAACAAGAATAAGATGGCCGAATGTCCATCACATAGAATGTAGAGTTGAAGACCTGAGAACCAACCTTAATCGGAATATCAACTTCTTCGTGCACCATCCTCTTAGACCCATCAAAGGCCCTAACAATAATGTTGCTTGGTTTCAACTCTAACCCTTCATAGTCCAACCGGTTTAGAGCTTTCTTAGGCAGGACGTTCAATGAGGAACCAGTATCCACTAATACATGAGCGAGAGTAGTGCCCCTGCATTCAACGGAGCCATGCAGGGCATCGTTGTGATTCTTCCCTTTAGCAGTCAAGTCGGCGTCAGAGAAACCCAACCCATTATCAGCAGTCAAATTGGCCACACAATCTGTAAACTGATCAGCTGATGTCTCTTGTGGTACGTGGGAAGTCTTCAAGAAGGTAATCAGAGCCTTGGCATGGGCTTCTGAGCATAGCAATAGTGACAACATAGAAATCTTGGACGGGGTTTGCCCCAGCTGTTCAACTACATTGTAGTCACTCTTTTTAATGATTTTTAGAATCTCTTCCATCTCTTGTTTAGATGCTTCAACAGTAATCGTCTTCAGTACCTCCATCTGGGCAGGCTCACTGGTGGTCCATTTGCCCTGAGCGTCAGATGACTCGGCGACAGGGGTAAGAATAGGAACTTGAACATGAATAGTAGCAGGTACACTAGCAGGTGTAATAACAACAGGTCTTCGGGCAGTTGGTGGAGAAATATCAGGTGAGAAAAGTCATCCGCTGCGGGTGACTTTAGCAGGTCCCATAATATTGCTGATGTCAGTATCAGCATCCAAATCTTGTTTAACTCCATGAAAATAAACATCGGCCCTGTAATGCCAAGGGACAACTTTATCGGAGGTGTAGGGGATAGGCCCAGGAACAGTGATGATAAATGGTGCGGTTCTCGGAACAGATGTAATTCTAACAGGCTTCCTCGAGGGAGCCTTGGAAGAATTGTCGAAAATGGTAATGATGGCAACTTCTTCAGTATGAACTACAGGAACAACAGTCTTCTCAAACAGAATTTCTTTACTATCCATCAGGCATTGGACACCTGATTTCAAAAGTGGGCAACCGGTAGGTAGAACAGAACACATACGGCAACCTTCGTCACAACCCGGAAATAAACCAGCTAGCAAAAGGTTCTTCTTCACAGTCATCAAAGGGGTAGCAATATCGTTCACAGAAACCACAAACGAGTCTTCATCTATAGCATTCACTCCATGCTTGGGCATAGGAGCAGTCACAACATTAGGTCTTTCGGGCGCCTCAAACTCAATCTCCTTAGCATCAATTAAGTCATGTATCTTATTCTTCAAAGTCCAACAATCATCTGTATTATTCCCCGGGCTATCAGAGTGATAAGCACAGCGGGCATTAGGGTTATACTTCGGTGATGTTGTATTTGGATTCTTCGGGGCTTCCCTTAGAATCACCAGATTGGTCTTATGCAACTGTGGCAGAATCTGAGATAAGGTCATGTTGAGACGGGTGAATTTCCTTCGAGGTCTCTCGTCCTATTGTTGATTGTTGTGTTGAGGACCACCAGCAGGTTTTGAAATAACAACCGCATTAACAGCTTGGCAACGTTCAGGTCTATTCTAGTTTTTCGAACTATAGACAGCACTGGACTCTTTCTTAAATGGCTTCTTCTCGGTGCTTGATGAAGCACCCTTCTGTATCTTACCAGCCTTAATACCAACCTCAATCCTTTCACAGGTCATAATTAACTCTGTAAACCCAGACGAAGAGCTTCCGATCAGATGGTTGAAAAATGGACCAGACAAGGTCCCCATAAACATATCCACAAGCTCCCGATCAGCCAAGGGTGGTTGCACTCTTCCGGAGAGGTCCCTCCACTTCTGAGCATAATCTTTGAATCCTTAACCCGTTCCCATTGACATACCCTGGAGTTGGGTACGCGTGGGAGCGAGGTCGGAGTTATACTGGTATTGCCTGTAGAAAGCAGTAGCCAAATCCTCCCAACTACGGATACTGGCTCCGTCCAACTGGTAAAACCACTCAAGCGGAGTCCCTGAGAGACTGTCTTGAAAGAAGTGGATCCATAAGTTCTTATCAGCGGTGTACGGCTGAATCTTCCTTACATATGACCGGAGGTGCAGCTTCGGACAAGAAACTCCGTCATACTTAGCAAAGGTTGGTGCCTTGAACTTGTGGGGAATTACTACCCCAGATGATAGACCTAGATCACCGAAGTCCAGACCAGGCACTTTCTGAACTTCCATCGCACTCAACCGGTCTTCCAGTTGTTTGTATCTATCCTCAGCAGGAGGATATTGGTCTTCGTCGAAGTTCGTCTCGTTTTCGGAGACCACAGGGCTAGGAGTCCTCCTTTCCTCTTGACTATCTTTCCCTTCAGATGAGGTGGTCAAATCAACTTCATCCCGTAGCCTATTTCCAAACCTGTGACCTGTGTTAAACATGATTGTCTTCTTCTTCTTCTTCTTCTCTTTCAGAATCAGGGTCTTTAGATCTTGCTGACCCTTAGCTAGATTCATGAACAGCTCTTGGAATTGGGCATTATGGGCCTGCAGGGCCTTGATTGCTTGCTCAGTTGAAGGTTCAACAGACATGATGAGTGCTGAAATAAACAGTGAAGAAGATAAGAGACCTGTAATGGGTACCTGTTATGAAGTGCATGGGATGAAATGCGTATGCTATGATTTCAATGACAATCGGGAGATTCAAATTTGTAAACTAGAAAGGAAACACACTTTATTAGATAAACTTTGTAATTCAAATTGTTCAACAGATTGCCCTTAAGGCGTTACAAGAATGGAAATACTAAAAGTAAATAAAACTGGAAAGGAAATAAACAAAGGACAATCAGTGCTCCCATGGTCTCTTCTTGTCGGTGCGGACATAGTCATTGAGAATCCGCTCGTTCTCCAGCTGCCTAGTCAACCTCTGGATCTTCTGCTCTTGCTCGTTGAACTTCTCTCGGTAAGCATCCCGTTCTTCTCTCAGTTGCATCCAAGACCTTTTCAGTGCCCCAATGTCAGTGGGCATATAAGGATGGAGGATGGTCGGAAGAACTCCTTCTTCGTTAGCAACTTCAACAATGATAGGCCGGACGACTTCATATGGCATACACAGCTTTTGGGCACGGATACGGACCCATCTGAGATATGGCTCCATTGTAAGAGAAGTCTTTGGACCCAACTCATGTGGATCAGATCTGTGAACTCTATCCCAAGCCCTTATGAATCTGCAGCGTTGCTCATCGCTATCCCCTTGAAAATCAAAGATGATACTAGGCATTACCAGCTCGTGAGGTCCTTTTCTTCTGGCACGCCCAAACTGACGTAAGGCCAAGCACGGATTGTAAGAAATTCCTCCATGGGTTCCTATCAATGGAACATTGGGGTACTCCCCACATCGATCAATAATAGCCACCTCGTCCATACCCTTAATAGTCCAGATGATGTCATTATGAGAGAGAGATATAACCCTATAAGCCCAGCCCATGCCTTCTTTGTTCTTCAGCACTGATTTGGGGAGGTGCGAAATAAACCACCTCGCCAATAAATGAGCACAGCACATCAAGGTTCCCCTCTTTCGGGAAGTACGAGCATAAAATTGATGAAGGATTTCACCCAAGAGAGTGGATACAGGATTACAAGAGATGAAGATTTTCACCTCATTCACATCAACAAAGGAGTCAGAGTTCGGAAACAATACCAAGCTATATATCAGAAGAGCCAGAATATCCTCAAATGCCTTGAAGTCTAGACTATCCTATAAGTAATTAGCTTTACCAACCAAGAACTTAGTCAGAAAGCCCTTTGCTCCACTTATAGTCTCCCAATCAGCCATTACCTCATCCTTTGTCATATGAAGGGCTACAGCAATCTCTTCGGGCCTAAGGATCTTCTCCCAACCAGTAAACGGGGTCTGCTCCAGAAAAGAGATACCGAGCAGCTCAGAGAACTCTTCTAAGGTGGGAACCAACTGGTAGTCCTGAAAAGTAAAGCAATGGTACAGCGGGTCATAGAATTGGACCAGGACACTCATCATCTGCTCGTCCAATTTAGAGGTAACCAAACTGAGAAGGTGACCATGTCTTCTGAGGAAGGAGGTAGTATCAAGCATCTTTGCAATCAAATCTTTAAGCACAATGGGAACTTGGACAAAGTTGATCCGGATGGTATTCTTACACATAGGCATCATGACCTACAAAACAGAACAAAGATGAATCCCTCCTGTCTTTGAAATAGGTTAGTCCAATGCAAGATATATGCAATGTTATGATGTCATGATGTCATGATAGTAAGCACACCACAAGTATCCACAAACAGCAAACATGGTAAAGGCACACAAGTCACAGAGAGCCCTTAGATTTCAGGCTGGCAAGGAGCTTAGGTACTACCCTCTTTCAGTTCAGTTGGTTCAAACCTGTCCTAAAAATAGTAACCGGGTTCTAGAGGATCTGAATATAACTGACTACCCTCAATCGGTCATAATTCCAGTTTAGCAACCTTTTCTTGCGGCCGAAATCATCGCGAGAGTTTAGTCTCAATGAGTGTAGCATACTGCTACTGTTCTATGGCCAAGTTGGTCAATTTAAAGGTTCTAAGGTCAGTTGGTGATTAATGACCCCTTAGATGACCCATATTCTCCTCGTTCCAACACAAGGGATATCGGTACAATCTAAATTGCCATACCAACGTAGCTACTGCTTCAACCGTATCGGTCTACGCCGTACAGTTCCCTCACAGTTTATTGCTACTTACCTAAAGGGTATCCCCAGATACGGGTTAGGATCTATAGTAACTCTGATACAAGCCCACAAATATAAAGTATACAAAGCAAACAATTGAAAACACAATGATCTAATCCTAAGGTACACCCCACTTATTAAGTTCCCAGCAGAGTCGCCAGTTCTGGCGATACGGTGGGAAAGAACAGACTGTTTTGGAATGCTGGTTCGCGTTTTGTGTTTGTTTTCGCAAAATGTCGCGGTAAGCAAGAGTCACCACCGTCTTTTATTTTATCCAACAAGGAAAGGAAAAAAAGCACAGAAAAATTCCTTTTTCGAGATGTTTCTCGGGTTCGGGGGGTAGATTATGGAAAAGGGAAGGTGTTAGCACCCTTTCTATCAGTGGTTATCCACGGGCTCTTAGGTACTTGCTCAAAGTGTTTTCAAAATTTTGCTTTCTTTGTGATTGTGGGTTTGAAAAAAAGTCTTTTGTTTGAAAAGGAGTATAAGTGCGAAAAGTTTTATTTTGTTTTGAAAGAGCAAGTACTTAAGAACCATCTACCTACTCGAAAAAGGAATCAATCTGTGCTAATGTCCTTTACACAATGCTATCCCACTATTGATGATTAGGTAGCACCGTCGTTGGAGTTTTAGGGTCAATTCGATTAAGGGACGTGTGGTCACTAAAGCAATGTTAGGACACCTTAGCGGTAACCCTAATGTCTTAGATCATTTTTCAGAGGCAACCGTTTCGAGGAAACTATGATCTTTGGACAAGAGGGCGACCTCTAAAACTTCCTATACTCAATGACCACGTTCGAAGGCAACCAAGTGAGGTGTACCCTAAGAGTGCGCATGTGCGAGTGTGTTATCTTCAGTTAATTTGTCTTTATACATATCAACGGTTATCTATATTGATTTTAGGTTTAACATTTGATCTTGTCATGCATTCCCTATTTATCAAACATCTAACAGTTTATAAGTTTCGGAAATTAAATTTTGGAAATTAAATCTAATTATTACAAGGCGTCGGGTATTTACATCGCCAAAAGCAACCCTTGAATTTAAAATGCAGAAAATAAATAAAGCGATAAAAGTATTTAAAGTCCTATTAAACTATTACATTCTGGGAAACAGATACAATATTGAAATCAAATGGATCGCGTGCGAGAAATTAAATCGGGCGCATTTTTAGGGTTTTGACCCCTTTTTTTATTAAAGAAAAGATTTTTTGTTATTTTTTTGAATTAAAAGGAAATAAACTAAGCTAATTAAATTAATTAATTAATTAATTAGAAAAAGATATTTTTGGATTTTTGAGTACTTAAAGAAATAAAAATAAATTAATCAAAGTTAATAAAACCTAATTGTCTAAATTAATTTTAATTATTGCAAAAATATTAAAAGTTATACCTAATTAAAACTAAATTAATTGAATTAATATTTATTAACAAAAATAAAATACTGAAATTAATTTTAATAAATAAAATATATTTTTTGTTTTTTTTATTTTATGAGGAAAAAGTTTAATTGGTGTTGGCTCCTAAATTCGACACCTTTGTTTTGATTGATGTCAGCCATTAAAGCTGAAGGATGTCTTCGACTTGCTAAGTCTGTCGAAATGCCCGTCGAAAGATGGTAGAGTACTTAGAAGATCTCTTCCAAGGAAGAAGGCTGGTTGCCTTCGACGTCGAAGGAGTTTCTCGTCGAAGATGTCTCTTGACGAAAGTGTTCGATGGTTCAGAGTGGAGCAGTTTGAAATTCAAGCGTTTGGAGGGAAAACGGTTTCCAGCAGTTACCACGTGTAAACGTGCAAGGATCTGGAGCGTCGAGCGTGGAGAACGTGCCAAGTGGATTGATCTCGAAGCAGTGTAACTGCCCGACGGTTACTTGGGATGTTTTAGTATAAATAGGAGTAGACATGTAGTTTCTCGCGTGTGTTCACAATTCTATACAAAGTCACTCATATAGATTCGAGTACCCAGCGTGTGAGAAAGAATTGTTGAGAAATGTATGTGTGAAACACCAATTTTATCAATTAGTCATTTACTTTTCCATAAATTTACTTGCTTTCTCCTTTACATTCTTGTCGAACCTTTTAATTTAAAGCCTTGTTTATTTTACCAAGTCTTTCCTTTATGCAATTCATTTAAAGCCAATTTATTTAAAGCCTTATCCAATTCAATCAAACTTCAAAATCAACCTATGTCCTAGGATCAATCTGATCGATCCTGCGAGTAACCAAATAAGTAACCATTTGGAGGATCAGCGGTTGTTTACCAAAACCCGAGGTAAACAAATTGGCACACCTGATGGGACTGTGTGTTGATTGTTGAAAATAATCTCATCTTTTCGAGTTGTATGTTATTGAGAAGTGGTAGAATATACACTAACGATAACAATACTGCCAGAAGGAGGGAAGAGATGGCGAATCCGCCAAACAATAACGAAATCCCACAAACGAGTGTGGGAGCAACGGTTAGTATGACCGTAAGTGAAGCGACAAATGTTGGTTCGACACCAGCAGTATCGGTCACAACCACGGGGCCAATACCTTCGTTAACAGGCCCCAGGATACCTTTGGGAACTCCCCCACCAAGGGGAAATTTAGGCACAAGGCCTTTGGTTCCCCCAGGATTTATTCCATTCTATGGTATGCCAACTTCAGAAGTGGCAAGCCTGACGAATGCTGCGTCCACTTTTTCAGACCCTTTTGTGAGTGCCTCTTCGCCACTCCAAGGCTCTGGAGTAGGCATGGCGAATAGAAATAGGACCCAACTCTTAGGAGGAACGTCCCAAGTAGCCCATGGCCTTACAAATGCCTCGACAGCAGTCTTGAGGCAACAGATGGACGAAAGCAACCATGATATGGTGCAAATGTTGGCACAAACTTTGAGTACAGTGCTAAACCCTCTAATACAAAACACTACTCAATCGAATCAGCAAGTGACAGCGCAAATGACGCGTTTGGCTGACTTCTTTGGAGTACCCCAACCTGTTCGACAGCCCCAAAGGGCGCAAATAAGGGGAAATCAGGGGATATTTTTAGAGGAAGAAACCACCATTAACCAGGCTCAACAGCCTGTCGAAGAAAACCTTAGGGCACGATTGGAACAACCTGTCGAAGAACCTAGGGTAATAGCCCCAGAGGTAAGGTTAGTTAACAGAAACCAAAATGCTGACGAAGTGGTTCAGCATATCCAATACCAAAACATGGGTTTGGAAAACAATCTGGCAACCATGATCGAACGGATCATGACTCAGAATGGGATGAACATGGGCTTTCGAAGGCCCAACTTTACATCTCCATTGTCAGAATACGTGTTACAAACGGACTTACCTCCTAGATGCAAAGTCCCCAAATTTACTAAGTTCTCTGGGGACACCACAGAATCTACTGTCGAGCATGTGGCGAGATATTTGATCGAAGCAGGGGACATTTCGAATAACGAAAACCTAAGGATCAAATACTTCCCAAGTTCTTTAACCAAGAACGCTTTTACTTGGTTTACAACTCTTCCCCCCAATTCGATCCATCATTGGACCCAGTTGGAAAGATTGTTCCATGAACAATTCTACATGGGGCAAACCAAGATAAGCCTGAAAGAACTGGCCAGTGTGAAGAGACGTTTCACTGAACCTATAGACGAATATCTAAATAGGTTTAGGTTGCTCAAGGCGAGATATTTTACCCAAGTGCCAGAACATGAGTTGGTCGAAATAGCCGCAGGCGGTTTAGATTATTCCATTAGGAAGAAGCTAGACACCCAATACCTAAGAGACATGGCCCAACTGGCCGATAGAGTTCGACAGGTAGAACGCCTCAAAGCTGAAAAAGCTAAGGCAACGAAAACTCACAAGAGAGAGAGAATAGCGTACGTTGAGATGGACGACGAAGATCTAGAATCCTTCGACGATACTTTAACTGTCGAAGAAGGAGAAGTCGATTTAGCAGAACTAAAACAAGGGCCACCATACTCTTGTAAACTGTTAGTCCCCTCAAATGGGAAAAATCCCATTGGTCCAGAAAGGACCAACGATAGGTTCCCAAAAAAGACTTATAGTTTTGACATCACAAAATGTGATGAAATATTCGACTTGCTAGTTAAAGATGGCCAAATGATAGTACCCCCAGGGGTAAAAGTGCCTCCTCTTGATCAAAGAAAGAAGAGAGGTTTTTGCAAATATCATAATTTTTTGGGCCATAAAACTTCTCAATGTTTTCTTTTCAGGAATCTTGTGCAAGACGCTATTGAGGAAGGGAGGTTAAAGTTTGCAGACAAATCCCCCATGGCTATCGACTCCAATCCACTGAAGGCTGAAGCCCACTATGCTGAACCCTCTGAGGTGAACATGATAGAGGCAACCAGGATCCAGTCGAAGAAGCCAGGAATTACCATGGTCGAAGTCTCAAAGGACCACATCAACATGCCAATCTTTGGCAGTTTTTATGGAAATTTATCCAGGAAGACAATTGAAGCTGTCCAGAAAGCGGTCGAAAACCCGAAGTCGGAGACTGCTGAAGCACAAAAAACTGGATCAAAGCCCAGTTCCCACTTGGCCACCGTTCAAGGCCAGACGGAGAATCTGGAGATACAAATGAAGCAGTTAACTCTTGCTAACAAAGATACAATGAATATCAACATGGTCGAACTCTCTGACCCAAAAGCATCAGAAGAGGCCATGAGGCAAGAACAGGCTAATAAGACTGCTTTCCCTCGGGAAAATGAAAACTTGGCAGATTTTCTACAAAGATGCCAGAAAAAGAAATCAGAGGTGATGCTGTGTCCAAGATGCAGTTCGATCTTTGATAAAAAAGCTGCTGAGCACATTCAGGGCGTAAGAGCAGCGAATAAGAGAAGGGAGAATGCTGACCTTCGACATGATCCCAGAAGGGGTTCTAACCAAGAAAAGAGGCCATTGACTTTTAGGCCTCCGACAAATGTGCCAGTAGACACTTGGTACAAAACCTCTGGCCGGAAAAGGCCAAGTGAGGAGAAATGGCACTCTTTCGATGTGCCAAGAGGTTCCTCTTTGACTCAAAAGAAAGAGCCTCAAGTTGCTGCACCTAAGGTTGCACAAGTGTCCAGCAACTACAAGGGTAAAAATCCCATGTCTCGATCTCAATGGAGGAGATATCAAAGGAGACGAAAAGCTGAAAGGGAGGCTGCCAACGAACCTAATGCAGAAACTAGTTCGAATGTTCCTCAAAGGAAACAAAGGAAGCCTCTAGAGAGGGAGCCAGTAACCAACAGGCTAGTTTGGCCTAACCAAAGTGAAGTCGAAGACGACGATGATGCTGAGTCTGACGATACTTTGGACATAATGGTGAATATCGTTTCAGTGCTGCCCAGAGAATTCAATCGACAGGTAGAAGTCGAAGCAAGTGACTGGGAAGTGGAGCAAGAAATGGCCAAACATAGGCCAGTGTGCTATTTTGTCATGGACAATGGCACTACTGAGGAACAAAATGGCTTCTTCGAGCCACCTACAGAGGCGATGAAGAATCACCTCAAGCCTTTGTTCATAAGGGCTAAACTCGAAGAAACTACTGTGAATAAAATATTGGTCGATTGTGGGGCAACCATCAATATTATCCCTCACTCTATGCTAAGGAAGATTGGCAAAAGAGATGAGGACATTAAACCTCACAACATGGTCCTGTCGAACTATGAGGGCGGCATTGGGACCACCATGGGAGTGATCCAGCTAGATATCAAAGTGGGGTCTATCCTTCGACCAACGATGTTCATGGTCATATCGGCCAAACCTAACTACAACCTTTTGTTGGGCCGTGAATGGATTCATGGTGTTGGCGTTGTGCCCTCATCGATGCACCAAAGGCTGCTGCTATGGCGTCCAGATGGGATGGTCGAAAACATAGAGGCAGATCAAAGCTACTACCTTGGCGAAGTGAATCACCTGGGTTTGGCAGATTTCGACAAAAACTTGGCTCACATAGGGCCATGTCCAACACCTGACTTCGACATGGCGCCAGCGCCAAACACCTTTTGTTCCCTATACCTGCATCCTGAGCATGGTTTCCAATGGGACAGAGAGGACTTGTCCCACATAGACTTCAGTGGGTTAACTGATATCCAACCAACTGGTTGGGGAAGCGAATTCAGTGATAATGACTGAGTCACAATCTTTGAAGCGAATTTCGGCTTATGTGGCCGAAACCAAGATGATAACGGCTCTCGAAGCCGAAGTAAAGTACATGGCCACACAGGCCAATGATCAACAATTATCTGCTGTAGGCCCAGGAAAGGATTTCGATCCAAAACCTCCTGATATCATGCCAGAAGAAATGCAGGAACAGAGGCTCGACGCCATCTATGACGATGAGCCTTTGGGCTTCGAAAAGGATCCCTTGGCGAACAACATTAAAATGTTAGCGCAAGACCCTTTAGAAGAAATCAACTTAGGCGAAGGATCAGAGAAAAGGCCAACTTACATCAGCGCCAAAATCGATCCAGAACTTAGGTTGGAAGTAATCCAATTGCTGAAAGAGTTTAAAGACTGTTTTGCATGGGATTATGACGAAATGCCTGGTCTCGACAGAGGATTGGTAGAACTTCAGTTGCCAATCAAACCTGGGAAGAAGCCAATCAAGCAAAATCCAAGGCGCTTCGCTCCAGAAATACTGTCGAAGATCAAAACGGAGGTCGAAAGACTTCTGAAATGCAAATTCATCCGTGTTTCAAGGTATGTCGAATGGATTGCAAATATTGTGCCAGTAATTAAGAAAAATGGCACATTAAGGGTGTGCATAGATTTCAGAGATTTGAATGCTGCCACCCCCAAAGATGAATATCCTATGCCTGTGGCGGAAATGCTAGTCGATTCTGCCGCTGGTTATGAATACCTGAGTATGCTCGATGGTTATTCAGGATATAATCAAATATTCATTGCTGAAGAGGATGTGTCGAAAACAGCTTTTCGATGCCCTGGGGCCTTAGGCACTTACGAATGGGTAGTGATGCCTTTTGGCCTAAAGAACGCTGGGGCAACATACCAGCGAGCAATGAACACTATCTTCCATGATTTTATTAACACTTTTATGCAAGTATATATTGATGATATTGTTATAAAATCTGTTTCCAGGAAGAACCATATTGACCACCTTCGACAATCATTCGAAAGAATGAGAGAACATGGTCTGAAGATGAACCCTTTGAAGTGTGCGTTCTGTGTGAAAGCTGGAGATTTCTTGGGCTTCGTTGTCCACAAGAAAGGAATCGAAATCAACCAGAACAAGACGAAGGCAATTCTGGAAGCGAAAGCGCCATCGAATAAGAAGGAATTGCAATCTCTCTTAGGCAAGATAAATTTCTTAAGGAGGTTTATATCTAATCTAAGCGGGAAAGCTCAGGCCTTTTCACCCTTACTTCGACTGAATAAAGAGGGGTTCGAATGGGGGCAGGAGCAACAAGAAGCCTTCGACAAAATCAAAGGGTACCTCACTAAGCCACCTATTTTGGTGCCTCCTTGTAGCAATAGGAGTATGAGATTGTACATAGCTGCATCTGACAAAACTCTGGGAAGTATGTTAGCCCAAGAGGATGATAATGGAGTCGAAAGACCCATTTACAATCTCAGTCAAGTTTTGAATGATGCAGAAACTAGATATAGCGAAGTTGAAAAATTGTGTTTATGTCTGTATTTTTCTTGTACAAAACTCAAGCAGTATATAAAGCCAGTTGATGTTTATGTTTCGTCTCATTTTGATGTTTTCAAATATATGTTGTCGAAACCTATCTTGCATAGTCGAATTGGCAAGTGGGCATTAGCATTAACTGAATACTCCTTGACCTTTATGCCTCTTAAGGCAGTAAAAGGACAAGTGGTTGCAGATTTCATAGTCGACCACTCAATTCAAGTCGAGGATATTAATTATGTGGAGATAGAACCTTGGAAATTCTACTTCGATGGTTCCAGCCATAAAGATGGAACAGGGGTAGGAGTCTTGATTATTTCTCCAGATAAAATTCCAACAACATTCAAGTACAAAATATCAGGTTCTTGTTCGAACAATGAGGCTGAGTATGAAGCTCTAATTACTGGCCTTGAGATATTGTTGGAATTGGGGGCAACTCGAGTCGAAATAATGGGAGACTCAGAGTTAGTCATTAAGCAAGTCACAAAGGAATATAAATGCATAAGAGAGAATCTCATTATGTACTTTGTGATAGCAAATCGTTTATTGAAACAATTTGAAGCGATCAATATTCGACACATACCCAGAGTCGAAAATCAAATAGCCAACGACTTGGCACAAATTGCATCTGGGTATAAGATTTCAAAAACGAGATTACAAAGAGCAATCGAAGTTAGAGAAAAGATAAAGGCAACTTGTCTATCACCATCAGACTTGGAATCGACGAGACTAGGATATGCTGATCACAGTAACTTCGAGATTTCGTTCATTGATAATTTGTCAGAGCAAGATTGGAGGAAACCTATTGTGGACTATCTTCAAAATCCAGGAGCTTCGACAGAACGAAAAACAAAATACAGGGCGTTGAGTTTTGTACTCATGGGTAATGAGTTGTTCAAGAAGACGCCTGAAGGGGTGTTGCTTAAATGTTTAAGTGAAACTGAAGCATACATAGCCCTTTCGACTACGCATGATGGGGCATGTGGGGCTCACCAAGCAGGTCATAAGATGAAATGGTTGTTGTTTTGACAAGGACTATATTGGCCCACTATGCTGAAAGATTGTGTTGAGTTCGCCAAAGGTTGTCAAGAGTGTCAAATCCATACAGGCATCCAACATGTACCAGCAAGCGAACTTCACTCGATAGTGAAGCCTTGGCCTTTTAGAGGATGGGCGTTGGATCTCATTGGAGAGATTCGACCAGCATCATCAAAGAGTCAGAAATACATATTGGTAGGCATTGATTATTTTACTAAGTGGATCGAAGCTGTCCCTTTAGTCAATGTAGACCAAGAAAATGTCATTGAATTTATTCAAAAGAACATTATCTTTAGGTATGGAATTCCTGAGACAATAACAACTGATCAAGGGTCAGTTTTCACTGGTCGAAAGATGCAAGAATTTGCTCAGGAAACAGGTTTCAAACTCCTAACATCAACGCCTTATTATGCACAGGCGAATGGTCAAGTCGAAGCAGCTAACAAAGTGGTGATTGGCTTGATAAAGAAACATGTTGGGAAGAAACCAAAGAATTGGCATAAGACGTTAGACCAGATTCTGTGGGCTTGTCGAACGTCCCCAAAAGAAGCCACTGGTACAACACCGTATAGGCTAACTTTTGGCCATGATGCAGTGTTACCAGCAGAAATTTGTCTTCAATCTGCAAGGGTTCAGAGGCATTATGATATTCCTTCTGAAGTTTATTGGAACATGATGTTAGATGAACTGGTGGATTTAGACGAAGAGAGATTACACGCTCTCGACCTACTCAGGCTTCAGAAGAAAAGAGTAGAAGACTCTTATAATAGAAAGGTAAAACCTAAGGTATTTTTGCCTGAAGAACTAGTTTGGAAGGTAATTCTTCCCATGGATCGAAGGGATCGAAGCATGGGGAAATGGTCACCCAAATGGGAAGGACCCTTCAGAGTTATCCAAACTTTTTCTGGTGGAGCCTATGAAGTCGAAGAGTTAAGTGGAGATAAAAGGCTCTTGAGAGTAAATGGTAAATATTTGAAAAATACAAACCTATACTTCAAGAGATAAAAATAAAATAATAAAAGAATAACGATTACAGAATATGGTTACAAAAGAGAATCAATCAAAAGGTAAGAGAGTTCTTGAGTCGAAGATACTTGGCTTGCTGCAGCTCCAACCTCTTCTTGCACCAGGAGTTCTCCTGCACTAGTTTGGCAATCTGAGCGTCGAGGCTTTGGGCCCTCTCAGCGAATTCCAGGCCTTGTTTGATTTCAGTTTGGCTCTCGGTGTCTGAGATGGTCGAAAGAAGTTCCTCCTTGAGTACAGTGTTGGCGTTTATGTTCGCCTCTATTTCTGCGATTTGTGCCCGGAAGGAAGCATTCTCTCGATCAATGGCATCGACTTTTTCCTGCGCAGATGCTTTTTGTTTCGAAAACTCCGCAATTCGAGAAGTCGAATCTGAGACAGCAGTCCACGCAGAGGAGCTTTTGCCATACAACACCTCAAGCTGACTGTTAAACCCTCTTTGGCGCCTGTAATCTGCTGAGACTTGATCAATCATAGAGTGTAACTCCATGATCAAGTCTGAGACCTCTGGGGCTACAGCTTCAAAGTCGACAGCATTCAAGACCTCTTTCAAGCATGATGGAGCAGTGGGGTCCCCCTCTAAAGCCTTCATCAAGTCCCTCTTGAAGAACTGGGCCTTAACCTTCGCCAAAGCATCATCAAGGGGAGAAGTTTCAGTGGACTTCCCCGACAGGGTAGGAACCTCCTGACTAGCGTCAGACGAACTCTTGCTCTCGATGATTGCGTTGAGGTAGCTAACAGGGTCAGTTTGTTTCAAGAGTTCCAAGTCCTCTTTCGACCTGTGCTTCGTTGAGGTAACCCTTGCAACAGCATTGTCTTGGGTTTGAGGTTCTTGAGTGTTAGGTGCCTCGACTGGTTGCTCTTCGACTCGGACTGGGGCAGTACCAGCGTCGACTTGTGGTTCTTCGCTAGCATCACCCTGGGGCCCTTCGCCAGCGTCATCTTGGTGCTCTTCGCTAGCGTCACCCTGGTGTCCTTCGCCAGTGCCACCTTGGTTCTCTTCGTCAGCAGCATCTTGATTTTCTTCGCCAGCATTGCCTTGGTCCCTTTCTTCATGATTCTCTTCTGACAGATCCACCACCTGAACCGTTTCTGGATGTTGTTCCTCCACCAGGGGTTCCTCTGTTGGTTTCTCTACCGTTTCAGCATTGGCCTCATTCTCAGTATGGGCTTCGTCATTTCCCAAGCCTTTTTCCTGAGGCCTGCTAAGTTCAGCAGATTCCAGCGTTTCTGAAGTCCTTGGCGGAGAACTTTCAGTGGTGTCCTGAAAAGGGAAAGAAGACAAATCTTCAGAGATCGAAAGAGACACAATCGAATATGGGTATCTATACCTAAATTATAAAAAGGTCTAAGGGATTACCTGTGGATTAGCTTCAGCCCCAGGGCTGGAATTGTCACTTTCGACAGGTTTGTTAAGAAGAATGTTTAGTTCCTCCTCAGTTGGCTCCTCGATGATCACTGGAGGTGGCCTAGGCTTTCTCACAGCAACTTTTATTCTGACAGTTCGACCTTCAGGAGCAGGAGCAGGAACAGAAGCATCCTTCGTCAACTTTCGCCTCTTTAGAGGGGCAGGAGGGGAATCACTTTCTTCATCGCTCCCAGATTCGACCACCAGTGCTGGCCGTTTCTTGGGTGAAGGTGCCTAGAAAACCAATAGGAAGTTCGATTTAATAATTGCATCGAAAGTGAAGAGTCGAAAGCCAGGAAAAATGATGAAAATCTGGTTACCGATATAGAAGGCTTCTTCGAAGAGCCTTCCCCCTGTTGGTTGCTTATGGTCTTCGCCGGCGCTGTAGTTTTCGCCGGCGGTGGAGGTTTTATTGAAGGGCCTCCTCCCTGTTGGCCTTCTGTAGCCTTCTTGGCTACAGGCTTTCGAACAACTGAAAGCAAATAAAAAGTTAACAGGCTAGTAGTCGAAAGAAAGACAAAAAGTAATGTGAGAACATGAACTTACATTTCTTTATTTTGTCCAACACAAGGACAAAAGACTTCTGCAGCTCATCCATGAAGTCCTTCTCGTCGAAGAAGTACTCAGCATAATAGCTTTTCCACCACTCCTCGAAGGATGGTGAGCAAAGGAAATTGAGCTGGTAGTCAAACAGCGAGAGGATTGTTCGACCAGCATATCTTCCGATATGCTTGATGGCAGCTTCTTCTGTATAATCATTGCAGAAGTACAACATTGACTTCTCTCTTTGGAAAATCGGAGAAGGTAGGGTTTGGATAATACCAAACTGGCGAGATACCAGGTTTGGTTGGTATGCAATCAGACTCAAATGAGTCTTTGAGCTCTTGAATCGAAGAGGCATGATCCTTGGTGTAAGGAACGCCTCCCAAAGTATTGTATGCTCATCGACATTGGGACCACTCGACGCCCTTGGATGTGGCCTTGTGAACCATGCTGGGCCTACCTGCCGTCGAGCAAATGGGGCCATAGTTGAAACAAACTCCTTCCTTCGAGCAAACATTAGAACGAAGTTGGTGAAGGTTTGCTGAAACTCCAGTCCATCGTCCGTAGGTGTCAGCAGAGCCAGCCTGGTTCCTTCGACGCGTCTATTCGCTATCGCTGGAGCCTGTTCATTTACCTGAACCTTCTTGGGCAAGAAAGATTCGAAAGTGGCGTTGAGCCACAGTTGGAGCAGCCAAAAAGGCCCAGCGAGTAGCAAACTGGCCCTATCCTCGATATGTTTCAGAAGAGTTGCCCCATTGCTGATCGAATCATAGAGGCTAGCCAGAATCAGTTCTGCCAAACAGATGTTTTGGCGGTGATGCAGTTGAGTAGCAAGAGTGACCATCTTTTTGGTCACTTGTAGAGACTTCGAGCAAAACACAAAGCGAGTCAGCCATAAGGCTAGAAACGCTATGTGTTCGACATCCGACACAGCATCTGTCGACCTGTCATGATAATGGTTGATGAAAGTGGTGTAGGTTGGTTTGGTCTCAGAGAAGCCAATTTGGTCCTCCGACATCTCCTCCGGATCGAAGTAATCCCCGGTGGGTCGAAGGCCAGTAATAGCGGCCACATCGAAGAGTGTGGGGGTTAGAATCCCACAGGGAAGATGAAAAGTAAAGTGGGAATAGTCCCAGAACAACAGTGAAGCTATCAGCATCTCCGAGGAGTAGTTCAAACCCGTCTTCGACAGCATCACTAGGTCGAAGATTCCCATATCCTTCCAGATCGAAGTTTGGTGCTTCTCCAACTTTGTTAGCCAAGCGACATAATCGGAGGTAAGGTTAGGGCAAGACCTGAAGACCCTAACACCTCTGTTGAAGAAGCGGAGGTCGATTTTTTCACGTGCAGGGTCTTCATTGTCTTCTGCGTCTTTCTTGGCGCATGCGACTGGTTTGAGTTTCTCGACTATCGGGAAATAACTCTTGATCTTCAGAGCTTCAGAGATACTTGGATTCATGGGGCCAGACATTGCAAAGATCTGGTTGGAATATCCAACCGGGATCATCAAGTGGCGCGAGTAAGCATCGCGAACGGCGATGTCAGAAGGTTCAGGAACCCTTCGTTTGCCTGTAGAATTTACTACCGGAGCAGTGACGAAAACCTTGGGTTTAGCATGTTCAGTTGGTGCGTTAGCACTAGGAGCAGTAGAACCAGATGCCATGGATTAGTGTTGAGTTTGAAATAAGGTTGAAGACGAAGTGAAAGAGGAAGAGTTTCTGCAAAGATAACAAGCTTGTATGAAAACAGAGAAGTTTGAAAGGCTAGATGGCGTAAAAAGTCCCACAATGGGGTACTTACTACTATTTATAGTAGTGGGAAAAATCCCCAATAACGAGGACATTAAATGCCATTTAATGCTGCAGGAGTTAGTGGGACGCGTGGCATCCCCCTGTTGTTTTGGTCGTTTCTGCAGAAATAGAGGGACGCGGCGTGCGTCCTCGTTTTTGGGAATTGTCATAATGACAAATTCTGAAATGACGTTTGGTACTGCACGCCGTACTGAAAGTGACGTCCTAGGATCAAATCAATGATGGTTTTCTTGGGATTGCCAATAGTTGGTAAAAAGCAACAAAAAGTGCACAAGTTAATTTGTGACTAAGCGTGGAAAGACAGGTGTCGAATGGCGTTTCAAAGAATGCCTCTTTCTTTCAGAGTCGAAATAAGGCATTCTTGGGGGGCAATTTATTGGCTCCTAAATTCGACACCTTTGTTTTGATTGATGTCAGCCATTAAAGCTGAAGGATGTCTTCGACTGGCTAAGTCTGTCGAAATGCCCGTCGAAAGATGGTAGAGTACTTAGAAGATCTCTTCCAAGGAAGAAGGCTGGTTGCCTTCGATGTCGAAGGAGTTTCTCGTCGAAGATGTCTCTTGACGAAAGTGTTCGATGGTTCAGAGTGGAGCAGTTTGAAATTCAAGCGTTTGGAGGGAAAACGGTTTCCAGCAGTTACCACGTGCAAACGTGCAAGGATCTGGAGCGTCGAGCGTGGAGAACGTGCCAAGTGGATTGATCTCGAAGCAGTGTAACTGCCCGACGGTTACTTGGGATGTTTTAGTATAAATAGGAGTAGACATGTAGTTTCTCGCGTGTGTTCACAATTCTATACAAAGTCACTCATATAGATTCGAGTACCCAGCGTGTGAGAAAGAATTGTTGAGAAATGTATGTGTGAAACACCAATTTTATCAATTAAAGTCATTTACTTTTCCAGAAATTTACTTGCTTTCTCCTTTACATTCTTGTCGAACCTTTTAATTTAAAGCCTTGTTTATTTTACCAAGTCTTTCCTTTATGCAATTCATTTAAAGCCAATTTATTTAAAGCCTTATCCAATTCAATCAAACTTCAAAATCAACCTATGTCCTAGGATCAATCTGATCGATCCTGCGAGTAACCAAATAAGTAACCATTTGGAGGATCAGCGGTTGTTTACCAAAACCCGAGGTAAACAATTGGTCAATTAAAAAATAATAACAGTAAATAAATAAATAAAAGAAAGAAAGAAATAGAAATAACCAATGGGGTTTTGGGCCCAAATTGGAGGTGAGATTAGCAGTTGGATGCCCCAAACGAATTGGCCCTTTGTTGACCTTTCCTGATTCTCTATGACACGTTGACTAGGGACCATGATGCACGTCCTGTTTGGACCACCAGATCTGGCCTGGGGCCATCTGGAAAGCATTGGAATGAGGGAGTATCATGCACTGCGCGCTTGAAAAGGCATTGGATAACCTGAAAGAAAATAATAACAAATAATATGGGGACCTGGGATTCGAACCCAGGTCCTGCAAGCCAATGCATACACGCTTTTGCCACTGGACCATTGAACGTTAGTTGTATACATAGTGGATAATAATAATAAAATATGAAAAAGCGTAATATTCCAGAAAATATAAAACAAAGCGCGCGAATTATGAATGGTCCAATGGGGGGAGGCACGTATTCATCTTCTTCATTGGACCTGGTTTTTTTACCTGCGGATTTGCATCCGCAGCTTAATCCGTAGCTGCATCCTAAAATCTATCCTAGGCCATAAAAATCAATTCCAAGACCATAGTCATGATCGTCTAGGCCTCCTGAGCACGTCTATATCCATTAATGGCTCCAATTTTACCTGTAGCAAAAATGCCTAAAAACAAAAACCAAGAACCCTAGATTTGGGTATGGCACTACAGGTCATATAAACACAATTGGTTAATGCAGATAGCTTGCAAATTGAATGAGCATCATAAATATACCAAAGATTTGTTCAAAAGATGCAAAAATATGGAGTTGCGATTTCAAGTGCAGAGCGGTTTTGTGAGAGACTTACAGCGCAATTGAGAGGGTGTGATGGCTTGCTAGGGGTTGGTTTCGCTTCAGTGGATGTCCAGCAATTGATTCACGTTGAGCTTTTCCTTTGAATTCGTCTCTAGGAGTGATTTCAGTTTCAAGCTTTTTCCAAGTTTTCTCAAGTTTAGTTCTTGTGATTTTTCAGCTTCCAACCTCTAAAACTCGTGCCTCTCACTTGTATATGTATAAAGCAATGCATTAGGTCAAGTTTTATGGACTGAATCTTTGTGCATTATGGCTTGGAGATTTGATTTGATCCTCTATTAAAAAGCTTCCAATTTTGTCCAAAATCTATCTTTTTGTTCATGATATGGTGAGATACGAATTTGATCAACTTTATGATGATGATTAGGTCCTGAAATAGCCAAAAGGAGATCCAATAATCAATGTTTGGATTTTATATGATTTAAATTGATTTAAAAAGCAATAATTCATTAAAAATCAAATTAAATAATAAAATTGATAAATGGACATGAGGCTGAAGCTAGGACACGTGTGTAGTGTGACAAGATCAAATCAAGTGGAAAAGAATGGGCCCATTTGACAAAATTTGAAGTTTTGGGGATAGTTGACTTTTGGCAATTTTGCAAAAATGTCCAACTTCAACAATGCATAACTTCTTCAATTTTTAACTTTTGGAGGTGTTCCTCGACTTTATATAAATCTTGATATGTCCTTTAACCAACCCTTTTGGTCTCATCTCATTTTGATATTCCATTCTCAAGTTATAAGCTTTGGCAAAAAAGGTGTTTTTGTTGACTTTCAAAAATGACCTATAATGTCCAAATTTATAACTTCTTGTGAGTGCATTTTTGGATATTTGGGCGTGAAGATGGATTGTAGTAAATTTCTTCCTCTTCAAAATGGGCTTTGGATGGGTCATTAATCATAAATTATGAGAAAGTTATGCTTGGTCAAAGTTGAGTTGACTTTTCCATCAAAACCCTGATTTAGCAACTTTTGAGTCTTGATGAATTTTGAGCAATCCTTGATGAATCATGATCAAACCTTGATCAAATGATGAAATATCCTTCAAAATGATAATGTTGACAAAAAAATATTGAAGTTTGACTGTATTTGGGTCACAGTTGACTTTTGCCCTAGCACAGTCGATTTTTGTACCTCTTGAACAATTGACTGACCAAACTTCCTCTACAAGGCTTGAAATTTGACATAGATGAACTTGAGAACATATTAGGACATTGGAGAGAACTTTAGGTCATTTGGATGCAAGGACTTTGATGCAACATAAAACCCTAATTTGAGGTTGACTGCCTTAGGAGATAGCTTGACTGTCCAACTCCTGAGCAATCTTGAGCCACTTGGAGATTATTCTTACAATGTCTTGGGAAATATGAGAGGGCAAATTTTGGGGTACAACAACTTGCGTAAATGATCAAGGTGTTCTTCCTCGGTTTGCAACCTTGCATTCATGTCATCAACGTACACTTCTATCTCATGATGTACCATGTCATGAAATAGAGCTACCATAGCTTGTTGGTAGGATACGCCTGCATTCTTCAAACCGAAAGGCATGACCTTATAACAGAAGGTGCCCCACTGTGTAAGAAAAATGGTTTTCTCCATGTCTTTGTGTTGAGCAGTGTTGTCAACCAAGACATCAATATGAGGTAGTGGTAAATCATCTTTGGGGCTTACCCTATTCAAATCCATGTAGTCTACACACATATGGACTGTACTGTATTTCTTCGATACTGGAACAACATTTTCCACCCATTAAGGGTATGACGTCACTGCCAGGAAACCTGCATCGAACTGTTTCATTACCTTAACTTTTATTTTCTCAGACATATTTGGCTGAATGCGACGATCCTTTTGCTTGACCAAAGGACAATCTTCCTTCATTGGAAGACATTGAACTACGATATCAGTATCAAGCCCCGGCATATCTTCATATGACCAAGCGAACACTTCAACATAGTCGTGTAACATCTGGACCAATCTTCTCTTGACACAGTCTTTCAAGTTGGGGTCGATCTTGACTTTCTTCTTGTCTGCGTTAGTACCTAGGTTGATCATTTCAACTGGTTCTTCTTGCGGTAGAATGGCTTTTTCATCTTATAACAGAAGTCTGGCGAGTTCCCCAGGTATTTCATAATCTTCATCACCTTCGTCTTTGGCTTGATAGATTGTATTTTCAAAGTCATAGATGGAAATAACAGAATCGTTGTCAATGAGATCCGGAGTGGATGTGGATATGCAAATGTGTGTGTGTGTGTGCATGTAAGTTCACATGGCTATTTTTGAAATTACAATAAAGTAAAGAAAGGCAAAGAGTGCAAAATTTGAATGTAAAATATTCCAATGTTTTTCTTTAAAATGAGCATATGGCATATGATGATGACAAACCCTTAACAAATGGACCACTGTGCCCCGAGCAAGGCGCATGGCTTAAAGTCATTGTTTTAATGGAAATTACAAACAAATATTCTCAAAGTAATAAAAACAAGAAATGGAAATTACTCCTAGCTGTAAGAGATTGGATTGAAATCCTTGGTCTGCCAGTTGTTAAGTCTTCCATCAGCAGTCGGGAAGATCCAGTCGTCAAAGTCACTATTAGCATCAGAGTCTTCAAGGGAATTAACCTCATGGTTAGTAATGCGGAGAGGTGGTTTACCTGTACAAGCATGTCAAAACTCCTTTTGAGCTTTGGAAGTGAAGCCCAATCCAAATTTTTCTGACTTGAAATGGAAATCAGGAAGTTGTCCCCAAATGGTTCAACCTCCTTCTTCAACAATAACACGAGCATCTTTGAGAGAGGCCATCCTCGGTGTATCTTTAGCAGCTTCGGGAGTTTCAGGAGTGGTCTTGGAAACAACAACATGGGAGAGACTACTTCAAAGGCTTGACAAGGAGTTTCAATTAACTCACCATCCATTTCAACATATTTGAATGAATTTAGATGATTAATCATAAACTCTTCTTCACCACAAACGGTAACAATTTTCTCCTTGACCAGATATTTCAACTTTTGATTCAGTGTGGAAGTTACCGCACCTGCCCCATGTATCCATGAGCATCCAAGCAGGCAAGAATAATCAGGACGGATATCTATTACATAGAATGTTAAGTTGAAGACCTGAGACCCAACTTTGATGGGGAGATCAACCTCTCCATGGACCATCCTCTTTGATTCGTCAAAAGCTCTCACTACAACGTCACTAGGGTTTAGTACCAAATCTTCACAGTCAAACCGATCTAGAGCACCTTTGGGTAATAGATTCAGAGAGGACCCAATATCTACCAATACATGGGCTAAAGTGGTTCCTTTACATTCGATGGAAATATGCAGAGCTTTGTTGTGGTTTTTCCCGGCTGGAGTCAGATCTGTACCCGAAAATCCCAAACCATTGTCAACAGTCAAACTTGTTAATCAATTTTCAAATTGGTCAATCGTAGTTCCTTGAGGGACATTCGCATTTTTCAAGAATTCTATCAGTGCTTGGGCATGTGCCTTGGAGCATAGCAACAAAGACAGTATAGAAATCATCGAGGGTGTTTGCCCCAACTATTCCATTATCTTATAATCACTTTTTCTAAAGATTTTTAGAATATCCTCCATCTCTTGGGTAGACGGGTCCTCAATGGTAATATCTTCTGTGGGCGCCTCTGTCCTGGCAGACTCAGTCATTTTTTCCTTTCCTTGAGTATCAGCAACAAGTTTAGCGACAGTAATACAAACGGGTGTAGTTGTGGTTGTAGGAGGTGAAATCTTTGGAGATAAAATCCTCCTCGTCCTAGTAAATTTACTTGATCCATCAATGTTTGTAATGTTAGCAATTTCATCTTCATCAACCCATGAATATTGTTTGATACCATGCTAATACACTTCCGCCCCATAGTTCCAGTGCACCGCCTTATAAGAAGAGTAGGGGACTGGCCCCGGTGTGGTGATGATTAGTGGAGCTATTCTTGGTTCAACGGGAATCCTAATAGGACCTTTTGAGGTGATCTTAATATGTTTATTTGAGATAGTAATGATGGACACGTCTTCAACTTCTTGAGATACAACTTTGATCAAACTTTCCACAAATGGAGTTCTTTCAAATAAAATCCCATGGCTATCCATCAGGTGTTGGACACCTTTCTTCAGCCATTCATAACCATTAAGTTGTACAGCACAATAGCAACAGTCTTCAAGGCAACTAGGTAATACCCCGGCTTTCAACAAATTCTCTTTAACAATATTCAAATGAGTGGTCAAGTCATTGATGGAGGCTGTAACACTCCAATTCTACCCGACAATATAATGTAAATTAGAGTTATAAAAATTATGCAACTGAATCGGGATGCCACAAATTCAACTTAAAAACCATTGCATTCAACATGGATATATAACACTTTAAAACTTTGGATGAACCAACATCAAAATAAATTAATCTTTTAAATCAACAACTTGCATAACTACGTAACGGAATCATAATAACATCTTTACGAAAGCGACTTCTGAATAACAAGTACTTAAAAACAATCAACTTAAAGTTCAACAACTGAAATAACAAATACTAAAGGAACAAGCGTTCATCCCCCCGAGTGTTACGTATCAGAGCAATGACACCGACTCGAACTACTGAAGGTAAACCGCCTTCACTCTGGATTACCTGCATATTACCAACATAAGGGTAACATTCAAATAGAAGGGGCGAGATATCAAACATTATAATCAAACGTATGATAAATATTACACTAGAATAAGTTCATATAGAATCACCACTTCACAACTTATAAACAACAACCATCACAATAGGCTATCAACAAAACACATCAACTAATTCATCACCACAACAGCTCAATTATACAACTTTGAATGCGACTCAATACTATGCAAATGCATGTGGTACCATTGGAGCAGAACTTCCATCTTAAAAATGGAGCAGAACTCCCATCTTAATAATTGCCAATTAATAGAGGCATCAACAAGGCATAAGCCTTCTTCGCAGTTTTCCAATCCAGGCTATCATAGAGTATGAAAATGTATGTGAATCAATGAATGCACTATCACATACTCACAAAAATCATCATCCATCACAAGGAATAAGCCCACATCACCATTATTACCAGTAAATAGAGGTAATTCATCATCATGTAAATTCTCTGCAACTTCGCATTATCAACGAGAATTCACAACAACAATCACAACAACTTATCATAAATCAACATTGGCCATAAGCCTATCACATCAATCAACGATTAAATCATTAACATAATTAAACAGAAACTTAACATAATTCACAGAGCAAGGTTAACAACCAAAAACACAACATGTACGGGCAAAAGGGATAGGGAACTACGTGCCCCTCGACATGCACAATAGCTAGGACAGCATAATAACTAATATATACTCCTCGACACGCACTGAGAAAATATGGAAACGAACGACCTATGCTCCTCGACACATCCTGCAACCTAATTATGCTCTAGAATCCAACACATCATTCCCCGAAACAACTCATAGCCTAAAATGTTGCTCGGTACCAACTACTTTAGGATCATCCCCGGCCACTAATTCGGCTAACAACACAGGCACAATGCAACATCTAAATGACTACACCACTATAATTCATAACTTCCGGCCAACCTCTCGGAATAACACAGTATGGGAAACTACATTCCTATCGACAGATTCATTCATTATACAAGACTGACTAGAACAATAATTCCTAACATTGTAACGACCATACCTTCATAACGACCACAATAACCTAACGACCACAACAAAAGGAAAAAATCTACACTAACCTACTCATCAATTAAACTGGAAGTCACACAGCTAACTCAAAACGTCAACAACACATCATCGGGCAACTTCCAAAAACGGATTCATTAAACGATCATACGGTTCTTCCCAATGGCCACAACATAGCAATTCAAAAACATCCACGCACAATGATCATAAAACCACCAATTCCCACGTAATACACAACATAAATCCCATTATAAGGTCAGAAACCCACCCTTACCTGGAATGAAGGTCACTCAACCAAAGCTTCGGCCGTAATCCTTGATTCGCTCTGCTCGACACCGGGCAGCTTGCTCCTCGTCCGCCAGCTCTATCGATCAGCGCACAGAATCCTTAGTCTCAAACTAAAACAAATCCTTGTGTTAGCTTCTCCTTATGTATCCATCCTCTTGGGCCTAACCTACACCCCCACTTTACTACTTCTAACCAATAGCATAAGTCCCACATTATTTCATATATTCCCTTTAATTCCGCATTAAAATTATTATTAATCACTAATTAATTAATTAATAATAATAATCCAATAAATTATATCAATAATTCTCAACATCTCGAAACTTCACAAATAATCCAAAAATAATTTAATTAAATAAATAAATAATTAAATTACGGGCGTTACAGAGGCAAGAAAAGAGGCATCTTCAATAGCATTGACACCCTTATCGTGATTTGGCATGGGTGCGGTGATTACGTTGGGAGTTGGCGGAGGGTTGAATTAATTGTCTTGTTATCAATTAGGTCTTGGATTTTATTCTTTAGAGACCAACAGTCACTGGTAACATTTCCGGGATTGTTTGAGTGGTAAGCGCATTTGGCATTGGGGTTGTGTTTTGAAGAAGCAGTGTTAGGGTTGTAAGGGGGGTCTCGTAAGGTCACCAAATCAGCTTTCAATAGGTGTTGTAGAGCTTGACATAGTTGCATATTGGTTTTAGTAAACTTTCTTCTTTGAACATCCGGTCTTTGTTGACGTGGTCGTTGAGTTAGAATTGGATTGGAAATCAGTACAGCCCCTACTGAATATTAACGGTCATTCTTAGCACGACTTCTTAACCCATACACAACATTAGTCTCTTTTTTACCAATAAATGGCTTTTTCACAGCATTTGAGGTGGAGGTCATGGGTATCTTCCCACTTTTAATCCCGCTTTCAACCCTCTCACCAGTCAAGATCAACTCAGTGAATCCGGACGATGAACTTCCAATTAGTAAGTTAAAAAATGGTCCAGTCAATGTTCCCATAAACATATCTACCAATTCTCTATCAGTTAAAGTTGGTTGCACCCTGCCAGCCAAGTGTCTCCATTTTTTAGCATATTCTTTAAAGCCATCATTTGATCCCATGGTCATTCCTTGCAATTGTACCATAGTTGGCGCAAGATCAGCGTTATATTGGTATTGGCGGTAAAATGCAGTGTATAAATCCTCCCAAGTATGGATGTTAGTCCCTTCTAATTGGTAAAACCACTCCAACTGAGTCCCAGATAGACTTTCTTGAAAAAAAATGCACTCACAGTTTCTTATCAACGGTATGCGAATGAATTTTGCGGACATAAAATCTTAGGTCAATCTTCGAATATGAAACACCATCATACTTGGCAAAAACGAGAATCTTGAATTTATGGGGAATGACTACCTCAGGAACAAAACCCAAGTCACCAAAGTCCTGGCTAGGCACAACTTGGATTTCTACAGCCTTCATTTTGTCTTCTAGTTGCTTATACTTATCATTGGCCGGTGGATATTGCTCATCAAAATAATCTTCGTCTTCTGAGATTTGACTGTTTCCACCCCCGGCACGGGTGCTCTTAGCATATTCATCTTGATTTTCATCCTCCTTGGAGGAGTCTTCTTCAACTTTAACTTTTAGGACGGGGCCTTTGAATCTCTTCCCCATGTTGATTACAACTTTCTTCTTGGTCTTCTTCTTCGTAACCAGAAGTGACATCATTTCTTGCTTCCCCTTTATTAAGTTGAGAAGAGTTTCTTGAAACTGAGAGTTTTGAGTCTGCAAGTCCTTCACAGTTTGCTCGAGATCCATCTTGTACTAAAATAAACAGTAAAAATATGAGGATACCCATGTGGAAAAATTGCTTATGATATGATGCATGTTATGCGAATGCAATGTTTCCAAGGATTTTATGGAATTTAAATTTGCTAGACAAAGAGAAGACAACAAACATTAATTGAATTAATAAGTTCATGAATTACAAATGGATCTTGGGCTTACAAAGGTTACAAAATAAACTCCTAAAAAAAAGACTCAAGTTTCCCATGGGCGCATCCTCTTTGGTGCAATGTAGGCATTCAGGCTTTGCTCTTCATGAAGTTGCCTCGTGAGCTCCAAAATTGTCTTCTCGCTTGCGTAGAACTGTGCTTCAAAGGTATCTCGTTCCCCTTTGAGTTGAATACATGATCTTTTCAATTCCTTGAAGTTTGTAGGCATGTCAGGATAAAGAAGAGTGTAAGGGGTGTATCCCTCAGCAACGGGCTCCACAATCATAGATAGGATGGCTGGGTAAGGCATCATGAGATTTTGAGCACGAGTTCGTACCCACTTGAGGTAAGGCTTAAGAGGGATGGAATTTTTATGCCCCAGAGTCTTTCTATCCACCTTGTTTACAATTCTCCAAGCTCGTATGAACCTTTGATGATAGCCTTGGATGTCACCTTCGTAGTCGAATACCAAACCTTGGATGAGTGCATCGTGGGGACCATCTCTTCGCGCATACCCAAACTATCATCATGCAAGAGAGGGGTTATATGTGATACCTCCCCCTAATTCCCAAGAGTGGAACATTAGGGAATTCCCCACAACGGTCAATGATGGTAACATCCTCTAAAGATCGGGAACACCAATGAGTATCCGAGTGTGAGAGTGACATCATCCTTTGAGACCATGTCAAGCCTTGCTCATTATTCAACATTAATCGAGGTAGGTATGAAATAAACCACCTAGATAACAATGGAATTTAACACAAAAGATTCCCCCTCTTCTTCATGGTGCGAGTGTGGAAACAATGTAGAATGTCTCCAAGCAAAGTAGGTACGAGATTACGAGAGAGGAAAACCGTGACGGCATTCACATCTACGAGTTGCTCCAGATTGGGAAATAGAACCAAACCATAGATTAGAAGGGCCGAGACATCCTCAAAAGCTTGAAAATCCATATCTTCCCAAAATAAATGAGCATTTTCCAATAGGAACTTGGCTAAGAAACCCTTAACTCCGCTCCTTGTTTCCCAATTTGCCACAATGTCGGATCTCTTCAAATGCAAGGCTTTGGAAATAACCTCAGGCTTTGGAGTTTCCTCTAAACTGGTAAAGGTATTTGGTCAAGCACATGCACTCCTAGAAGTTGAGAGAATTCTTCTAATGTAGGCACCAATTGGGAGTCGAGAAATGTGAAGCAATGATGCATAGGATCGATGAATTGGAAGAGCACACACATCATTTCTTATTGGAAGTTTGGGGTAGCCGAGTTGATAAGTCGACCATATTTATTGGTGAAGGGGGAATCTCCAAGCACCCTTGATGCGAACTCTTGAAGTTAAGGAAGCACTTTCACGAAGATGACTCGGATGGTATTTCTACGAGTGGAAGCCATGTCCTACAAAACAGAACAAAGATAAATTCCTAAATCCTTGAAATGGTTAGTGATAATGCTTGTGATATTATGATGTTTATGATGTCATGAATAATCAATCACAAACAAAGCACATAAATACCTTAGGTTTAGGCTTGCATGGGTTTCATAGGTAAGTACCCTCTTGAAGTTTAGTTGGTTCAACCTATCCTAGAAAGTAAACAGGTTCTAGGGAATCTCAATATCATTGATCTTTCTTCATTGGGCATTGTTTTAGAACAATCAATCTTTTCTTCCAGCCAAAATATCCTAAAAGTTTGATCTCAATAAGTGTAGTATCAAGTATCAATCAATCTTCAGCTTTGCACCAAACTCGGCTATCTCACTACTTCCTAATGCCCAAGTTGTTCAGCTAAAGGATCTATGATCTGTTAGAGCTTCATGAAACCACACAGTGGCCTTGTATTCTCCTCGATTCGCCACAAGGGATACCGGTACCAACAAATGTGTCACACTAACGTAGCCATCTCTTTAACCATATCAGTCTACATCGTACAGTTTCCACGATCTTTGCTACTTACCTAATAATGTTCCTAGATTCGGGTAGAGGATCTATGCAAACCCAAACATAACCCATAATGTAAAGCAAGAAATTCAAACAATGAAAACCTACTTTTAAGTTACGTCCCCAACAGAGTTGCCAGTTTTGTAATACGGTGGGAGAACTGACTTGGGTGTTTTGCGTTTTATTGCAATTGTTGCAGATAGCAAGAGTTGCCATCGACTTTTCTTTTATCCAATAAAGGAAAGGGTGAACAGAACAGGAAAGACCTTTTGATAATTTTCTTGAGTTCGGGGGGTAGGTTATGAAAAGGGAAGGTATTAGTACCCTTTTCATCTGTAGTTATCTACGGGCTCTTAGTTTCTAGCTCACTTTGAAACGCTTTTGTAAATGTTTTTGTGTTTTATGTAAGTTTGAAAATATTTTGAAAACGTCTTTGTTTCGGCAAACTTTGTAATGATTCTCGTCTCTATAAGAATGTATAAAAGTGTTGGTTTTGAAAAATAGTTCAAAGAGATGTTTATTTTTGGTAATATGTTTTGAAAGTGTGAGTGTGGAAATGGTTTTATTTGTAAGCAAGCAACTATGAACATTATACCTACTCAAAAAGTATTTGTTCTTTTCCTCCCCTTTTAGATAGTGTTATCTTACCATTAGTTGGTAAGCAACCATATCATTGGTTGTGAAGGGACGGGCGTGGGTCGTTGTACAATCATAGAAGGCAACATTGTAGGATACCTTAGCAATTTTTCATAAGGGTCTAAGGTCGTTTACCGAAGGCAGCATTGAAGGGTCATCGAGGGACTACGATCTTGTATTCGAGGGTCATTGCTAAAGTATCCCACATTCGAGGGACATGACTGTTTATTTGAAGGCAACAAGCGCGGGTTAACCCTAGAGGTACATATGTGAAATGTGTATTGTTTTCATTTAATTTTTCTTGAATTAGGGTTGTCTACTTGTTTGATTTTAAGTCTTACCATACAAACCATAATTACTAACAATAATGTGGAAAGCGATAAATTGAGGAAAATAAATATCCTACGCTATTACAATACTTTTAGGGATGGGGTTACAAATTTACAAATGAGGATGAAAGAAATTAAAACCTAATTACTATTACAACCAAATTGAATAATGCAAAATAATAAAATGTACAAGAATATAAAGATAATGTAAAAGAAAATGTTTTTATGAGTTTTTTGATAGAAGAGGTTTCATGGTTAAACTAATTAAACTACTTAATTTACAGGAGAAGTTAATTAATTATTTAATAAAACCTAAAGTCTAAGTTAATTAAGAAGAAAACAAAATAAAAACCTAAGTCTAATTTATTTTTATTTCAAAAAAGAAAAGGTTAATTTATGGAAAAGGTTTTGATTTTTAAAAAATAAGGAAATAAAAAATATTTTTGTGATATTATTTTAATATTTGTAAAAAAAAGGTGATAATTTAATAGTGTACAAAAATCAGCTTGAAATGATTAAATTTGGATGCAAAAAGAATTAGTTTAAAATGATAAAACTAAATGATAACAAAAGAAATTAAAAGAAAAGAAAAAAAAAAGTTGCATGGGTATACAATGATAGAGTGATCACATAAGTGAAACAGGTGTTTGGATCATTTCTATATGATGTATATAAAGTGTTTAGATGATTTGTTTGGACAAAAGTTGCAAGATTGAAAAGTTTCAAAGAAATAGATTTTGAAAACTCAAGAAATGAGTTTTATGGTCAATTCGGGTTTGAGAGTGTATGAGAGGGTTTAAGGGCTTGTAAATTTGTGGCTTTTGTTATTAAATAGTGTCTTTATTTATAGGGAAAGGTTGGAGAAGCTCAAGTTGATCAGAATTCAAAATCACATGTTAAGCTCAACATGTGATTTTCTTGAAAAATCAAGCTTCAATACCTTATACCGTTGATCATAGAGTAGGTAAACACTTTAAACATGTTGCTTCTGACTTTGTAGATTGATTTTGTGCAGAAGAAACAAGTTAGAGGCTCAAGGAGTGGAATTTTGCAAAAAGCTTACTTTTCAAGAATGGAAATGGTACCTTTCTCCCTTAAATGCCAAGATGCCTCGGACAATGCTTGAATCAAGTGGACCATAGGTCAAAAGTTTGTGTAAACATTTAATTATGGTGAGATTTTCCAGTTAAGAGGCCTGCAAAGCAAGATTATGCAGCATGGCATGAGATTGGATCATGTGTTCTTCATGAAAAATGACCTATAATCCATGTTTGTGATGCCATCTTATTCCCTTTTAATCTCCTAGCTCAAATATGATCTCTTCAAGTTCTTGGAAATTTTGGAAATCTTGAAACATCCTCTACAACTTTCACGTTTTTCACTTTTTCAAAATCCAATTGGAACTATGTGAAAAATGGTCAAGAAGTTAGGACAAAAAGCTGCCTAAACTAGGTCAAAATTTCACTAAGTGTTTAAGAAAAAGTGCATGACTTTATGGGCTTATATCTCAAAATCTAAGAATTTTTGTATATGAGCCCTCTAATACAAAGTTGTAGATCTCATCAAGATCTACAACTCTCATGTTGAAAATTTCCTCTGAATCATCTTGCAGCTTAGTGAAAAAATGGCATGAAGTAATAAAATTGTCATGTATAAAACACTTAGAAAAATTTCTAAGTCTTGAAAATTTTAAATTTTCACATTGACTTTTGACTTTCTTGATTTCTTAATGATCAAGCTTCATATTTTTTAATTTATTGATGAATTTTGATTTTTAAAATCAAATCTTGATCAAAAAGTCAAAGTTTGGCTTTTTGTGCATCAATTGACTTTTCATTAGTTGATCAAATTTCAACTATCAATTCAATAATCTTGAGAAATGTTTTGAGCCATGAAATTAGGTCAACATGTTATGTTTGAATCCTTGAGATCATGCCTCAAGCCATTAAGTCATGTACTAGGTCCAAAAGTCATTGATCAGTCAATTACAATCAAAATCCTAATTTTGACCATTTTGCCCCTTTGGTAAATTGAGTGCTTTTCTTGAGGGATTATGATCAATACTTAGTCAAATGATGAATAGAACTTTAAAATGTTGATGTTGGCCAAAAATCATGAAGTTTGACTGTAGGTTGACTATAGTTGACTTTTTATCCAATACAGTTGATTTTCAGTCATTTGGTCAACTGACTGAGCAAATTTGTGATTCAAGACTTGAAACTTTTCATGAATATTCTTGGAGTTCTATAATGATCCATGAAGATCATCTGAGGCATTAGAAGTCCAATTATCCTTGTGAAAATCAAAACCCAAATTTGAGGCATCAGTGTTTAGGAGATGGTTTGACCTAGTCAACATTTGTGCAAACTTAAGCTTTTGGAGATCTTGTGATAAATTTCTTGAGAAAGGAGAGGGCATATTTTGGGGAACAACAGCTGCCCCTGTTCAATCTTCTTAAACCTGAAGAGTTAGATTGGTGGGTCCGCCATTCGTAACTTGAAGGTGGAAGGTGATTAAACACTAGAGTGCCCAGAAATTTGCACTCGTACGAAATGATATTGCTGGTTGATTGTGTCGGGAATGATCTTAAAGATGCCATTTGGGGAGTGATGGAATGTTGTCGGAGATGGGCTTATAGATGTTTTCCAAAGTGACTGTTGATTGGAAGAAGTGTCAGAGTAAATCTTTGATTCGATTTATACTGAACTAAGCAGATGTCTTAAGTAATCCTCAACTGGATAACAAATCAATATAAATCTTAGAAGCGATTTAACTAAACCAGAGAAAGTGTTTACCGGAACGGAATCAAGAATAAATCATTGGTCGATTTAAACTGAACCAGCAGAAGTATTGAATAATCTTTAACTGGATAACGAATCAGTATAAATCTTCAGAGTGTTTTAACTGAACCAAAGAAAGTGTCTATCGGAACGGAATCAGGATAAATCATTAGTGGATTTAAATTGAACCAGCAGAGGTGTTCAATAATCTTTAACTGGATAAAGAATTAGTATAAATCTTCAAAGAGATTTAACTGAACTAGAGAAAGTGTCTATCAGAATAAAATCAGGATAAATCATTGGTCGATTTAAACTGAACCAACATAGGTCTTAAATAATCTTTAATTGGATAACGAATCAGTATAAATCTTCAGAGTGATTTAATTGAACCTCAGAAAGTGTCTACCAAAACGGAATCAGGATAAATCATTGGTTGATTTAAACTGAACCAGCAGAGGTCTTGAATAATCTTTAACTGGATAACGAATCATTATAAATCTTCGGAGCGATTTAACTGAACCAGATAAAGTGTCTACCGGAACGGAATTAGGATAAATCATTGGTCGATTTAAACTGAACCAGCAGAGGTCTTGAATAATCTTTAAATGGATAACGAATTAGTATAAATCTTCTGAGTGATTTAATTGAACCAGAGAAAGTTTCTACCAGAACGGAATCAGGATATATTATTGGTCCATTTAAACTAGACCAGCAAAGGTCTTGAATAATCTTTAACTAGATAACAAATCAATATAACTCTTCAGAGCGATTTAACTGAACTAGAGAAAGTGTCTACCAGAACAGCATCAGGATAAATCATTGGTCGATTTAAACTGAACCAACAGAGGTTTTGAATCATCTTTAATTAGATAACGAATCAATATAACTCTTCAGAGCTATTTAACTGAATTAGATAAAGTGTCTTCCGGAATAGAATCGGGATAAATAATTGGTTGATTTAAATTGAACCAGCAGATAAAATGTTTGTTGCTGGTGGTATTCATCTGGTGACTGATATTTTATGAAAAGATGGAAGTATGAGACTTTGTGTTGATTATAGAAAATTGAATAAAGTGACCATTAAGAACAATTATCCACTTCCAAGAATAGATGACTTGATGGATCAATTGGTGGGTGCTCGAGTGTTTAGTAAGATTTATTTGAGGTCGGGTTATCATCAGATTAAAGTGAAGGATGAGGATATCCAGAAGACGGCTTTCAGAACGTGTTATGGAAATTATTAGTATTCAGTGATTTCTTTCGGTGTTACTAATGCGCCGGGAGTATTTATGGAATACATGAAACGTATCTTTCATACTTATTTGGATCGGTTTGTAGTGATGTTCATTGATGACATTTTGATTTTATCTAAATTGAAAGAAGCGCATGAACAACACTTAAGAATAGTATTGCACATTTTGAAAGATAAGAATTTGTATGCAAAGTTGTCCAAGTGTCAATTTTGGTGGGTGCTCGAGTGTTTAGTAAGATTGATTTCTTGGTCATGTTATCTCAGGCAGTGGCATTGATGTAGATCCATCTAAAGTAGATGTCGTATTGCAATGGGAAACTCCAAAGTCGGCTACCGTGATTAGAATCTTTTTGGGATTAGTTGGTTATTATAGAAGGTTTGTCGAAGGTGTTTCTAAGTTGGCACTTCCGTTGACTAAGTTGACTTGTAAAAGTAGAGCTTTTGTGTGGGATGTTCAGTTTGAAGAAAGTTTTACAGAATTAAAGAAAAGATTAACGTCGGCTCCGATTTTGACATTACCTAATCCAGGAGAACCTTTTGTGGTATATTGTGATGCTTCCAAGATGGGTTTAGGAGGTGTGATTATACAAAATGAAAAGGTAGTTTCTTATGCGTCAAGGAAGTTGAGGACTCGTGAAATGAACTATCCTACGCATGATTTAGAGCTTGTTGCAGTTGTGTTTGTGTTGAAAATTTGTAGGCATTATCTTTATGGTTCTAGATTTGAAGTATTTAGCGACCATAAGAGTCTAAAATATCTATTTGATCATAAAGAATTGAACATAAGACAACGAAGATGGTTGGAGTTGTTAAAGGATTACAATTTCAGTTTGAATTATCATCCAGGAAAAGCAAATGTGGTGGCTGATGTGTTAAGTCGAAAGACTTTACATATGTCAGCAATGATGATTAAAGAGTTGGAATTAATTGAATAGTTCAGAGATATGAGCTTAGTTTGCAAGGTGACACCGCAGAGTGTTATGTTGGGGATGCTAAAAATTAATAATGAGTTTTTGGATGATATCAAAGAAGCTCAAAAGTTGGATGTAAAACTGGTAGATTCGTTGGTTGGGATCGATCTGTCTGAGAATAGTGATTTCAAGTTAGATGCGCAAGGTGTGTTTAGGTTCCGTAATCGAAATTATGTTCCTGATGATACGGAGATGAAGAAAGTGATCCTTGAGGAAAGTCATAGAAGCAAGTTGAGCATTCACCCGGGGCTACAAAAATGTATCAAGATTTGATGAATTTGTTTTGGTGGCCTGGAATAAAGAATGATGTGGCTCAGTTTGTGTATGCATGTTTGAATTGTCTGAAGTCGAAAGTTAAACATCAAAAGCCTGCAGGGTTGATGCAACCGTTAGAAGATCCAGAATGGAAATTAGTTAGCATTTCGATGGACTTTGTGACAGGATTACCTAATACTTCAAGAGGACATTATTTGATTTGGGTGATTGTTGATAGGCTTATGAAGTCGGATCATTTTATTCTTATTAACATCCGTTTTCCAGTATCAAAGTTGGCAGAGATTTACATTAGTGTAATTGTAAAGTTGCATGGTGTTCCTTTGTGTATTGTTTCGAATAGATATCGCAGGTTTACTTCAGATTTTTGGAAGACTTTGCAAGAGGCATGGGGTTCTAAGTTAAGGTTGAGTTCGGAGTTTCGTCCTTAGACGGATGGTAATACTGAATAGACTATTCAATTGTTGGATGATTTGTTGAGAGAATGTGTTCTTGAACAGGGAGGTTCATGGGATACTTATCTTCCGTTAATAGAGTTCACTTATATTAATAGTTACCATTCTAGTATTGGAATGGCACCTTTTGAAGCGTTGTATGGTCGAAGATGTAGAAATCCTTTATGTTGGCATGAATCTGGGGAAAATGTAGTACTTAGACCCAAACTTGTTTGTGAGACTACTGAGAAGGTGAAGTTGATTCGAGAAAAGATGAAAGCTTCCCAAAGTAGACAGAAGAGTTATCATGACAGACGAAGGAAAGATTGGGAATTTCAAGCAAGTGACCATGCGTTTTTGAGAGTTACACCTTTGACTGGTGTTGGGTGAGTTGCCTTACCACTGGGGTGGCTATACATTCGTTAATTTAAATGAAATGATAAATATATAATACAAAATGAGTCATGAATACACTTCATCTTCAACTTCCATCCAGACCACCTGTATCTCATTCATTTCTCAACAAAAATGGAAAATGCAAACATGAAAGTTGCTCCATTTTTCCATACGAATACAACCATGTAAATATCATAAACTATAGATCAAAGATGAATGAGAATTTTTAAAGTACCAAATTCTGACCTAATTATTTTCATAGGTTTAATCCTGAAATTCTCCTAGCTCAATCAATATAAATAAAATCTATGGACATGTACAGCTTCAGGGCAATCATGTCTACATTTTATCTTCACAAATGCATGCCTAACAATGCCTAAGTAATGAGATAGAAAATAAAAATACCTCAAAATTGGAAATCGTGAAATGCAAATGAGCTTGATTCAAGGTGCTACAATGATTAGGTTAGTTTCCTCAAGTTCCCAAGAAGCTAATGCAATGGTTAGCTTGAGTTGAGAGTGGCTGAAATGGCTTGGAGAAGTCAATCTGCAGACTCTATTTTTTGGTTATTAGAGGTTATGGTAAATGGTGTTATAGTTCTGGAATGAGGATGGGTATGAGTAGTATTTGATGTAAGGAAGCTTTAGGAACCAAAAGGACAAGAAACGCACGAGGGAAATATGAGTTTGGTGTTCAAGGTCAGAAACTGTGCAACAATGGAGTTTTTGGACAATTTCTGATTTGAGAGAGTTTTGGTGTGTTTCAGGGTGCTTCAGCTCGTGTTCTAGCTCACAAATAGTGCCTCTATTTATAAGCAACAAGTTTGGAAGCTTGTTTTTTATCAGAATTCAAAATCACAAGTTTAAGCATAACATGTGATTTTTGAGAAATCCAAGTTTCAAAGTCTTATGTACTTGCTAAGATAGAGTGGTTATGCTTTAAACACACTTGCTTATGAATTTATAGATGGAGTGTGATCAGAGGGAACAAGTTAGAGGCTCAAGAATTAACTTTGTGCATAAAGCTTGCTTTTCAAAAATGGAAGTGTTCACTTTGTGCCATTAATGGAAATGTGAATTGGATAAAGCTTAAACCACTTGGATTAAAGCTCAAAAGTTTGTGTAATCCATTAATGATGGATAGATACACAAGTTAGAAGGCCTGTAAAGCAATATTATGCATCCTAACATTGAAATTGCATTTTTGTTCATCATGAAAATGACCTATAATTTTAGTTTGAAACCCTAACTTCCTCTCTTCGATTCTCCTTGCTCAAGAAAGATCTCAAGGAGTTCTTAGACATTTTAGAAAGCTTGTAAAGTGCTCTACAACCACTATTTAAATCACTTTAGAAAATTTCCCTTGGAACTATATGAAAAATTTCCATGAAGTTAGGTCAAAATCCTGCCTAAACTAGGGCAAAATTTTCACTAAGTGTTTAGTTTCATGACCATGACTTCATGGGTTAATAACTTGAGATCCAAGAATTTCTAGGAGAAGTTGTGTAAATAAATGTTATAGATCACATGGGTATCTACAACTTTCATGTTGAAAGTTTATTTTGAATCATCTTGCATCATGGTGAAAAATTGGCTCAAAGTTGTGAAAAAATATGAAGTTTTCAACACTTAGAAAAATTTCTAAGTTTGAAAACTTTGACTTTTCAAAATGAAATCTTAACTTTTTGATTTCTTGATGAACAAGTTCCATATTTTGACATGTTTTGATGACTAGTGATCTTTGGCACTTGATTTTGACCAAAAAGTCAAAGTTTGACTTTTCAGTGTACAATTGACTTTTGATCAGTTCACTGAAAATCAACTATCAATTAATTGATCTTGAGCAATGTTTTGAGTCATGCCATTAGGTCAAAATGATGCAATTTAACTCTTGAGATCATGCCTCAAACCAATTAACATTTTCTAGGTCAAAAATCAGAAATTGCCCTTTCTCAATCAAAACCCTAATTTTGACCATTTTGCCCTTTTGATGATCTGATCAAATTTCTTGAGGAATTGTGGTCCAAACTTGATAAAATGATACATATGAGTTTATAATTTTGATATGGATAAAAAATTATGAAGTTTGACTGTAAATTGGCCACAGTTGACTTTTTCCCTAATACAGTTGATTTTTAGGTCAACTGCTCAATTAATTGAGCAAAAATGTGATCCAAGGCTTGAAACTTGACATGAGTAATCTTGGGGGTCCATAATGATCCATGAAAGTCACATTAGGAATTGAAATTTCAATTATCCTTGTGCAATCTCAAACCCTAATTTCAGTTATCAGTGCTTAAGGAGGTGCCTTGAGCTTATCAACCCTTGTGCAGTCTTGAACTAAAGGAGATCCTGTAAGAAAAAACTTGATAAATGAGAGGGAAAATTTTGGGGTACAACAGCTGCCCTTGTTCAATCTTCTTAAACCTGAAGAGTTAGATTGGCAGATCCGCCATTCGTGACTTGAAGGTGGAAGATGATTGGACACTAGAGTGCCCAGAAATTTGCACTCGAAGATGAATTTGTGAATGGGCTTATAGATGCCATTTGGAGGAATGATGGATATTTGCTGGAGATGGGTTTGTAGGTGCCATCCAAGGGTGACTGTTGACAGAAAATGGACTAAGTATGAACTTGATTTCCACTGGAAAAGAATCAGAATAAGTCTTTGGAGTGACTTATCTGAACTAGAAGAAATCTTGTATGTTGCTTGACTGGGAAGAATCAGAATAAATCTTGGAGCGATTTATCTGAACCAGAAGTGTTCCTTTGGAAAGTATCAAGATAAACCGCTGAGGGGTTTAAACTAAACCAAAATAGGTCTTGGATTATTCTTTAACTGGAAAGAATCAGAGTAAATCTTTGTGCGATTTATCTGAACCAGAGAAAGTGTCTGCCTAAAAGAATCAGAATAAATCGTTGAGAGATTTAACTGAACCCGGAGTGTTCCTTTGGAAAGTATCAGGATAAACCATTGAGGGGTTTAAAATTGAACCAAAAGAGATCTTGAATATTCTTTAACTTGAAAGAATCAGAGTAAATCTTTGAGTGATTTATCTGAACCAGAGAAAGCATCTGCGGGAAAAGAATTAGATAAACCGTTGAGAGATTTAAACTGAACCGGCAGGGATCTGCAGAAGAATCGGAAAAAATCATTGAGAGATTTATCTGAACCAGAGAAAACGTCTGCACAAAAAGAATCAGAATAAACCGTTGAGAGATTTAAACTGAACCGGCAGAAGTCTGAAAGAAATATCTATTATGTAGATAGTTGACTAGTCCTTTCTTGGGAATTGATCTGTGATTGACTTGTTGAAAATTTGACGATAATTTTCTGTTGATTGATCTTTCCTGAAAAAGATGAAAGGTTAGTTGCATGCAATGTCATGATGTATGAAATGCATGGTGCAATGATGTTCTCAAAATAAATGAGACTGTGTTATATGTATCTGTGTTGTTAATGTTATGACGTATGGATGCAATGTATGGACACATTAATTATTATGCCGCAGTGTTGTTGGAGTCAGGGAAAATAAATCCCTGAGCATTACTGGTTATGAGGAGTGTAAGTCTTTGTATTTTGAAGTTGAAGTGTTGATGAGCTTCCCTTTGGTAGAGAAATAAACTCTGCTGTGTAAGGGAAATGTCGTGCATCGCTTGTGGACCTGTTGGGGAATCCTAAGAAATTGGGCGACTTTCACTAAGGAATCTTAAAAGTGGTAACTAGAAGTTTTGTTCTGTCTGGGATAAAAGAGAGTTTGATATCATTAAGCTGCATACTGGAGATACGTTAGTGATCCTGTAGTGGGATGCTCCATTTTTCGTTCTTGTTGGAAAAGGTACTTACCGGGGATCTTATGGAATAGTCTAAAGATGTTATCCTATTTCTTAAAGCCATTAGTGATTGTCTTTTTATTTTCTGTTCCTTTTCTTGTTCATTTGTAAACAGTAGTCATGTTCAAATGCATATGTTCAAAAATAAATCATTGGACGTTTTTGTAAACAAAACACGGAAATAAAAGAAAAAAAGATAGTTTTGCACTTTCAAAGGGATATCTTTGTATTAACTTGAATAAGTATTTTGGTACAATGAGACGAACATCCTAGTAAGAGAATGTCATCATAAAAAATGAAAATTTGATACAAAGAAAAGATAGTTATGTGAAATAATCCCATGGGGTTCCCATTCTGCTATATTCTTCGTGTCTCTGAGCGTCTTGTCCACTTGTTGCCTTATCCGAAGTCAATTGGATTTGAGCTTGTCATTCGATGCTAAAGGTTGTCTGTAAGGTGATCCAACGGGACATAGTCATACGCTTTAATTCCCTAACTTTTTCCTGGACCGCCCTTTCGGGTTTTCAGTCCACCGGGATACCCTTTTTTGCCCAAGCCGCCCTTTCGTGTTTTCAGCTAGCCGGGTGTACAGATTTTTTTTTATTTTAACCCTAATTTTTTCCCGAGCCTTTGTGGTCCACCGGGATGCCCTTGTTTTTCCTAGGTGTGTCAACCTAGTGGGTCTCTTATGCGTAGTATATTTTGACTATGTCTGCGTTCACAGGGTGTGGAAGGTCGTCCCCATCCATAGTGGTTAAGATCATTGCTCCACCAAAGAATATGCTTTTGATCACAAATGGTCCTTCGTATGTAGGAGTCTATTTTCCCCTGGGATCACCTTGTGGCAATATGATACACTTGATTACCAAGTCACCAACCTGATATACCTGATGCCTGACTTTCTTGTTAAAAGCTTTGATCATGCGTTTTTGGTACATCTGGCCGTGACAGACAGTCGTAAGCCTCTTCTCATCAATTAGGTTCAACTGGTCAAGTTGAGTTTGGATCCAATCATCTTCATTCATCCTTGCATCCCTTATGATTCTCATAGAAGGTATTTGGACTTTGATTGGTAGAACAACTTCCATGTCGTATACTAAGGAGAAGGGAGTTGCCCCTATTAACGTGTGCACCGTGGTACGGTAACCATGGAGAGAAAATGGTAGCATCTCATTCCAGTCCTTGTAGGTTACTGTCATTTTTGTATGATCTTCTTGATGTTCTTATTTGCGGCTTCGACAACGCCATTCATCTTTGGTCGGTAAGAGGAAGAATTATGGTGTTGGATCTTGAATTACGCGCATAGTGTGGTTATCATAGTATTGTTGAGATTCGTACCATTGTCTATGATGATTCTCTCCAGGATACCATACCGACAGATGAGATTCTGTTTGATGAACTGGGCCACAACATTCTTGGTAACGGAAGCGAAAGAAGCTTCCTTAACCCACTTCGTGAAATAGTCAATGTCCACCAAGATAAAGCGTTGTCCATTAGAAGTTGTAGGTTTTATTTCTCCAATCATATTGATGCCCCACATCGTGAATGGCCAGGGAGCAGTCAGGACATTCAGAGGAACTAGAGGCACATGTGTGATCGGTGGATCTGGAACTGAATGTTTAACGCTGGTTCGCGAAATGTCGCGGTAAGAAAGAGTCGCCACCGTCTTTTATTTTCTCCAACATGGACAGGACAAAAGCACAGCAAAATTCCTTATGAGATAGTTTCTCGGTTCGGGATGTAGATTTATAGAAAGGGAAGGTGTTAGCACCCTTTCTATCCATGGTTATCCATGGGCTCTTAGATACTTGCTCTTATGTTTTCAAAGTGTTTGCTTTTCAAAGTGTGCGTGGGTTTGAAAAAGTTTCGTTTAAAGATTTCAGAATGACTCTTGTATCAGTCCTCAAGAGTGTTTGAAAAATTATTTTGAAAGCTTTTTGAAAAGTGTCAGTGTGAAAAGAGTTTTTGATTTGTTTTTTGAAATAGAGCAAGTATCTACGAGTCATCTACCTACCCTAAGGAATTAGGCTGTGTAAATGTCCTTAAGGTAGTGCCATCCCACCATTGAGAGGTAGGTAGCACCACCGTTGGAGGTGTTCGGGTCAATTCGTTTGTAGGGACAGTGTGGTCACCAGAGCAACAGTAGGACACCTTAGAAGCTACCCTTATGCCATTGATCCTTTTTAATTCCGAGGCAACCATTTCGAGGCAACTGGATCATGTCATGGACATAAGGACTTACTAAAACGTCCTATACTCGACGACCACGTTTCGAGGGCAAGGCAACAGTGAGGCGTACCCTAAGAGTGGTGTGTGAATTGTGTGTCATTTTCAGATAATATTTGTCTTGTCATGCATTTGGTGATCTACGCTTTGATTTTTATTTGGGCCATTCATTCTTTCATGTGATTAGCAGTTAAAAGGTGCAGAAATTAAAATGCGGAAAATAAAGGTCCTACGCTATTACAAGGCGCGGGTCTATACATCGCCAAATTAACAAAGACCCGATTTTGAATAAAAGTGCGGAAAGTAAATAAATGTCCTATTTACTATTACAAAGCTTTGGGGCAAATACATTATATTTAAAAAGGAAATAAAAATAAACGTGCGAAAAGAAATTAGAATCGAATGCGAGGGCGTTGGACCCTTGAAAGAAATTAAATTGAAATTGAAGGTTAATTAATTATTAAATAAAGAAAAGAAATGATTTGTTATGGTTTTTTTGTATTTAATAAAAATAAAGAAAATTAAAAGGAAAAGAAACTCTAATTCTACATGTTTTTAATTATTTAAGGAAAAGAATTAAAGTTTAAACCTAATTTACTCTAATTAATTAATTACATATTTATTTACAAAATTAATTAATACTTAATAATAATAAGAAGAAAATTTTAATTATTGAGAAAAAGAGTAAAATGCTAAAAAACCTAATTTTTATGTATTTTAGTTATTTAAGAAAAACATTAAAGTTAAACCTAAAATTAAACTAAATTGATTATTGGAATTTATTTACAAAAAAACTATTAAGGAATTAAAAATTAAATAAACATATTTTTTATTTTTATGATTTCTGATTTTTATGTTATGAAAATTAAATTTGGTGAATTAAATAAAACAAAAGAAAAACAATTAAAATAAAAAGAAGAAAAGAAAATGAAAAAAGAAAATGTGATGCAAACCATGAGGGTGTTGGCCCTTTTTTGGAGGTGCATTGCAAGCAATTTGGCCCATTCAATTCCAGGCCCCCTGGACTTTGGTGGTTGCGTATGGAATAGTTGACTAATGCGCATGGTGGACTGCAGATTCTGGCCACTGGATTGATTTCCTGGATTATGTGGCAAGCCAGCATGTGAAGGTGTATGGTGGTCTTTTGGTGACACGCTGCATAGAAGCATATTATGAAGAAAAATATGAAATATACAAGGGGACCTGGGAATCGAACCCAGGTCCCAATACCTGCATGCCACTTCATTTGCCAATTGAACCAACGCGTTTAGTTGTACGTTTAGTGGACGATGATTATTATATGTGAAAAAACTAGATTATGCTGGACAATAAAAAAAGCGCCAATTATTCAAACTAGCCAACCATAATCCAACAGCTCAGCATCTCCTTCCTTGGTTCTTCGTTTTGCCTGAAATTATCAAATAGATAGCGGGGGTTTTAAACCCCCACTAAACTCAAACCTGAAAAATAGTGAATAGGTCATATGCAAATATAAAAAAGGCGCGATGGGGGGAATTGGTTCGTTTGGACGTTCTGAATCCAGTGGTACAGGTTTCGTGGCCTAATTTTTCCAGATGAGGAAAGCCCCAATTCAAAACTTCTACAACCCTAGCAATCGTTAATGGTGATTTTTGATACAGGCAATATTAGTTCAATCAAAGCATGCCATTAGCTTCAGAATAATCATCTTAGTGTAAATCAATCATTAGAAGACATTAATATGGCATGAAAATGCAAACACGAATATGCAAAATTTTATGAACAGGGTGACTCGGTTATACCAATTCCTTGAGTATGGAAGGTTGGTTTCGATTGCAAAAGCTTCCTGGTAGTCTTGGCAAGCTTGTGGAATAATTTTTGAGCTTTGAATCACCCTCTAGCTATGAAAACAGTTTTGACTTTTTTGTGAAAAAATGCAAGTTTTGTTCTCCTATTCTCAGCGCAGCCTCTTCCCCTTGTGCATTAGGATTGTGATTATGCATATATGTGTGAATGAATTAGGTTAAAAATCCAAGCCCAAAGCCTTTGCATTGATGATTTTGAATATTTGATTTTCATGATCTTTTTTCAATCTTTTTCAATCCTTTCTTATGCCAATCCTTGCCAATCATATTGAATCTTTCCTTATTGAATGGTACACGAAATATTGAGTGAATTCTATGCACAAAAAGATTTGAAAAGTATGATTTAGTATTTTTTTCTCATAACTAATTTCAATTAAATGAATTAATAAGATTAAAAATTCAATTAATTAATTAAAAATAAGAAAATAACTCCCTTTAAAGTCAATGGGTCGTGCATGGCCTTTGGGTGATGATTCATGGAAGAAATTGAGGCCCATTAGCAATTTTGAGGCATTTGAAGCAAAGTTGACTTTTCAAAATTCCCAAAAATTTCCCAACTTCCACAAGGCATGTCTTGCTCAATTTTTAAGCTTTGATCATGTTCTTGGACATTTTGGAAAGGTCTTGAAGTCCTCTAACCAATGCCTTTGGTCCCATGTCATTTTGATTTACCAATCTCAAGTTATGGTCTTTGATTTAAAATGCCTTTTTGTTGACTTTTGAAAATGACCTATAATGTTGAGATTGATGACTTTTTGTGAGAGCATTTCTTGGACTTGAAGTGTGAAGATGAGTTGTAGGAAATGTCTGTCTCTTCACAATGAGCTTTGGATGGAATTTTTCTGATAAACCATGTGGAAGTTATGCCCTGGTCATTTTGCAGTTGACTTTTTCAACTGTCCAAAAATAGAAACTTTTGCATCTTGAGACTTTTTGAGCCATGCCTTGAGAATCATGATCAAGAATTGATCAAATGATGTTTGTGGCTTCAAAATAAGATGTTGACCAAAAATTTTGACTTTTGACTGTTAAATGACCATTTTGCCCCTGCAGTTGACTGTGAAGCAATTAGGGTTTTTGACTGTGCAATTTGATGTTGTGAGTCTTGAAACTTGGCATATGAATGCTTGACAGTGTATGTAGGCATGTGGGACTTGTTTGGGCCCTTGGAAACTTCAATTTCTTTTCCAGAACCAAAACCCTAATTTTTGACTGTTAGGAGGCCATTGGACTGTGCAACCCCTTGAGAGATTCTGAACCTTGATCTTGGCAAATCTTGAAGAAAATGGGAGGGCAAATTTTGGGGTACAACAGTTGCCCCTGTTCAATCTTCTTAGACCTGAGGATGTAGATTGGCTGTCGTGCCTTTCGTAATCCGAGGGTAGAAGATGATTGAACACTAGAGTGCCCAGAAATTTGCGCTCACATAGTAGAGTGATGGTGGGAATGGGCTTATAGATGCCATTTGGAGACTGATGGATAGGAGAGATGGGCTTATAGATGCCATCGGGAGGTGATGGATAGGTGGATGGGCTTATAGATGCCATATGGATGTCGATCGCGTAAGAGTTTCCTTAGCGAGAACTTGCGTACCTGAGAAAGAAAATGATTACCTGGCCTATTACAGGAGTTGGTCTTCAAACTCTTTGTGTAGATGCGCCCTGGCTGGATACAGGAACCGAATCTTTAAACTCTTCAGACGTGCCCTGGCAGGATACAGGAATCGAGTCTGGAATTCAGAAAGGTTGGTGAGTTGTCTCTACTGACAGGTTATTTCTATGGACGGGTGGTCTTTATGGACGGGTGTCTATAACGACGAGTGTCTATGATGACGAGTGTCTATAACGACGAGTGTCTATAACGACGAGGGTCTATAACGACGAGTGTCTATAACGACGAGTGTCTATAACGACGAGTGTCTATAACGACGAGTGTCTATGACAACGGGTGTCTATAACGACGAGTGTCTATGACGACAAGTGTCTATAACGACGGGTGTCTATAACGACGAGTGTCTATAACGACGAGTGTCTATAACGACGAGTGTCTATGACGACGAGTGTCTATGACGACGAGTGTCTATGACGACGAGTGTCTATAACGACGAGTGTCTATAACGATGAGTGTCTATGACGACGGGTGTCTATAACGACGAGTGTCTATGACGACGAGTGTCTATGACGACGAGTTGTATCAGAGAGGTCTTTGAATCTTCAACTGGGTCTTCATCAGGAAAATCTTTAGGAATCGATTTGACTGGAGCAGAGAATGCCTTTGACTGGATCGGCATCAGAAAAATCTTTAGGAGTCGATTTAACTGAACCAGGCAAGGTCTTGGAATCTTCAACTGAGTCTTCATCAGGAAAATCTTTAGGAATCGATTTAACTAGACCAGAGAAGGCCTTTGACTGGATCGGCATCAGAAAAATCTTTAGGAGTCGATTTAACTGAACCAGGCAAGGTCTTGGAATCTTCAACTGGGTCTTCATCAGGAAAATCTTTAGGAATCGATTTAACTGGACCAGAGAAGGCCTTTGACTGGATCGGCATCAGAAAAATCTTTAGGAGTCGATTTAACTGAACCAGGCAAGGTCTTGGAATCTTCAACTGGGTCTTCATCAGGAAAATCTTTAGGAATCGATTTAACTGGACCAGAGAAGGCCTTAAAATAACTTCAATTGGATCGGCATCAGAAAATCTTTAGGAATCGATTTAACTGAACCAGAGGAGGTCTTGAAATAACTTCAACTGGATCGGCATCAGAAAAATCTTTAGGAATCGATTTAACTGAACCAGAGGAGGTCTTGAAATAACTTCAACTGGATCGGCATCAGAAAATCTTTAGGAATCGATTTAACTGAACCAGAGGAGGTCTTGAAATAACTTCAACTGGATCGGCATCAGAAAAATCTTTAGGAATCGATTTAACTGGACCAGAGGAGGTCTTGAAATAACTTCAACTGGATCGGCATCAGAAAAATCTTTAGGAATCGATTTAACTGAACCAGAGGAGGTCTTGAACATAACTGAGAACTTAACTGGATCTTTCCTGAAAGGTAAAGGTCAGTCATATGCAATGCATGATATGGATCAAGCAATGATGTTCTCAACATAAATGAGATTGTAAGATATGATGCGTTTATGCATGTATCATGATGTATGTGATGTTTTTGAATGTATTTTCGTCTAGGAAAATATATCCTTGACGAATGCCGGGAGTTAAATCCTGGGCTGATGGTTGAAGAGAGTTCTTCGTTTCTGCTGGGGATGAAGATTGCAAGAATGAATCGGTAGGAGAAGATGACTCCGTTGGGGAATAAACTTGATGAAGAGATTACTCTGCGGGGAATAACTACTCTAGCGATCTTGCTGGGGACAATACTCTGTGGGAGGAGAGGTGCTTCGTTGAGATGAATGAGAACCCCATTGGGGATACCATTGTTGAGTTTTGTTGAAGAATATGATGACCTCCGCTGGGGGATAGGAAGACTTCGTCGGGGACGATCTTTCCCTGGTTATTGGCTGAGGATAACCCAGTTATATCCTGGTAGGGAAATGACCTTTGAATAAAGCCGGGAGACGCGTTCGTGCTCTGCAGGGGAGGGAGCTTCCAGAATCTACTGGAGATAAGCTTCCTGCTGGGGAGATGGATTCCACTTTCCTGGGGAGGCTTTTGGACTGGACTTTCCTGGGGAAATTTCTGATATGCACTGGGAAAGTGGCTCCACTGAATGTTCGTATGCTGCCGGGGAACAATCTTAAATCGAGATTGTCGGGGATGCTTGTTGGGAATATTGCACTGAGGAATGTTGAGATCCGTTAGGGATACCTAATTTCCTTAAGTATAACTTTACTTGGGGAGAGTATGTTGACTTGCTGGCTCACTCTCCGGGGAGTTAAGATATCTTGGTTGCGTTCTTCAGCCGAACTTACCTTGGTACCTTGGTGGACAGAGCGACCAGATCGCTTAGACAATTCTTATTGCCCCAGTTCCTGCGGGAGAAGGTACCTGTGGAGATCTTGGTAACTGCCGGTTTGACCAGTCTTCTTTTAATAAGCAAGTGACAAGATGTCGGGACATAGTCGTACGCTTTTGATCCCTAACTTTTGCCTGGACCGCCCTTTCGGGTTTTTAGTCCACCGGGATACCCATTTCTGCCCAAGCCGCCTTTTCAGGTTTTTGACTTGCCGGGTGTACAGATTTTTTCATTTCATCCCTCATTTTGCCCGAACCCTTTTGGTTCGCCGGGAAGCCCTTATTTTTGCCTAGGCGTGTCAACCTAGTGGGTCTTTGATTACGCGTAGTATTTTTTCGACTATGTCCATACTCTCAGGATGTAGGGAGGTGCCCCTGTCAGTAGTGTAGTGTTGCCATACTACTTTGTTTGATCGTTCAACGCTCCAAGTGATCCAGATGGAGATTTTCCCCAGGCTATTTGGCATTTGAGATATTCTCTGAATCTTGACTTAACTGCCCCAGATGATGGACAATGATCATGTCTGCCCCTTGGTTGGAAGAGTTTTTGTCCATTAGACGTTCATCGTACGAACTCTTATGCTGTTCAAACAAAAAGTCATATGCAAACAAAGTTATGTTAAAAATGCAAAGCTTGCGTCTGTTTCGAAGTTTTTGAAAAATGCATTTTTCAGTAAAACCAGCAAATTTTGTAAAATGTGATGTCAACTCAATATTTTATAGCAAGCCTTAAGGAGTCAGGATACCTTTGGTAACAGTATGCTTTCGAACTAACCCATGCTTCAGCTAGGACTTTTAAGGGTTGTAGCGTGGCCTGGTTCACGGTTTAAGAAACAAAGGATAAAGGCTCAAATTATTTGTACCCACCCGCTCTTCGTGATGTTCTTCAAACCTAAACTCAGCTGATCGTGCGTTAGACCTTGTTTGAGTCTTTGCTCTGAAATTCCAGTGATTGTTCGGATGTTGAACGTTTATTTGAATAGGCAGTCATTTTTGTTTGGTTTAGGGTTTGTAAGACCTCTTTCTTTTTCTTTCATTATCCCTGTTTTTTGCCTGAACTGTTTCTTTTTAGAATTACAGTCAGCGGGATGCCCCAGTTTTGTAAGTCTCCTTCATAGGTTTTGACTTAATGGGTTTTTATTTTGAGAAGTAATGACTGCCTGTCTGTATGATTGTTCGGAACCATCACTGTCTTTTGTTTTGTAAGGACCTCTTTGGTGCCATTCGTTATGCACTTGGATCAACTGAGAGACTACCCTGCCCCAGGTTATGATTAAGGGTTTTAAATTTCGAAAAGAAAAACTCCTACTTCTTTGGCTCAAAGGGGTTGACGAGGGATTATCTTCCTTATAGCTCCAGTGTTTAGGAATTGAAACAATGTCTGTACCTCATCAGCGGGGTCTGTTCAAAATCATACTGTAAAGATAGTGGTATCGTTTTCGTCATCCTCCCTCAAGAGGCTTAGAATTTTCAATCAAGAGTTGATCATCACAAAAATATGAAAACAGTTTGCATATAGTGAATACGAAATAATTACTTCAAAACAGACATGTGTAATGCATTAATGAAATAACCAAGTTTGACATGAAACAAAATGTTTGAACAATCAAAAGAAAATCACAACTTGAAAAATTCTAATGAACAAAAGTCTTCTAGTCTCAGGGCTTGTTACTTCGACTGGTGCATCTTGTAGGGATGGAAGGAGCATTCAGCCTGGCCCATCTGGGTGAAATCCACAGCTCTTTCATTAATCAGGTCTTGGATCTTATTCTTCAGAGCCCAGCAGTCGTCGGTGTCATGTCCTGGACTGTCAGAGTGGTATGCACATCTTTCCTCAGGATTATACTTTAGGGAGGTTGTGTTGAGATTCTTAGGAGGGTCCCTTAACGTCACCAGATTCAACCTCAACAATTGTTGTAAAGCTCGAGACAGTGACACGTTGAGCTTGGTGAACTGCCTTTTAGGCTTGTCTGGCTTGCTCTGGTCAGCCCGTTGTTCTTGGCGAGGTCGTTGTGGGACCTGTGAAATAGTAGCAGCTTGGAGAGGCCCGTTCATTAAACCAAACCTTTGACTTCTTGGAGGCTGATTAATGACTTGGTCCCTGACTTGGACTGGTTGCTTCACGTTATATCTGTCTTGATGGAGTTGACTGATCATGGTCCTCAACTCTTCTTGCTCCCGAGCTAAACCTTGGATGAGAGCCCTTTGCCCCAGCATCTGGGTTTTCAATGTGTCTACCTCAGCCTGTAGACGTTTCAGTCATTCGTCCTTGTCATCTTCGGGGTTTTGCTTGGCCTGATTCCCCATGAGGAGTGTCCTTAACTCTTCTTGCCCCTTGGATAGGCTTAGGAAGATCTCCCTGAACTGAGTCTCTTGAGCATGAAGACATGGGTTATCTTTTTGGGAAGCCATTGCTGAAATAAACAGCGGAGATGGTAAGTGACCTGTCAAAAGGGTACCTGTAATGCAGTGATATGTATGTATGCATGCAATGTTTTCAAGGATCTCGCGGGGTAAACAAGAAATTTGTTAGAGCTGGGATCCGGTAGCTTGATTGAAGGAACTTCCTGTTGTTGCGAGTCCTTCTTCAAGAGTCAAGGCTCACCATATCGAGTGGGTCATAGTCCCTGACAACCTTGCCTAGAGGAAAATAAATCCCCTTTTGCCCCTTGCTGGATAATTGACTCATCAGGACCTGCATCACAAGCCTTTGAGGTCCTTGAAATGGATTAGTCCTTATATAGGATGCATGCAATGGTATGATGGTATGATGTTACGCTATGCGTGGGGTAATGTAGGTAAACCCTGTTATGAGTCCAGATTAAGGACTGTAAACAAAACCTGCAAGAAACTCAAGTGTTAGATAACAAGCATGCAAGTAGTCAAGTATGAAAGCACACAAGTCACACCACAGCCCTTAGAGTTTAGGCCAGCATGGGGTCTGGGTATTACCCTCTTGAAGTTGGTGGGCTCAAACCTGTCCTATCAAAGTAACCGGGTTCTAAGGGTCCCAATATCATTGGATTGCTTTCATTTTTCATTATTTCGATTTAGCCACTGAACTGGCGATCGAAATATTCCAAGAAAACAACCCTCAATTGAGTGTAGTATCGAGTATCAACCAACCTCGGACTGCACCAAAGTCAGTTATCTCACTACCCTAAAGAGGCCAAGATGGTTCAATTAAGGTTCCTAAGGTCAGTTGATGATTCACGACACCACGCGGTGGCCCCGTACTCTCCTTGACTGAACTCAAGGGTTACCGGTACTCACCAAAGTGCCACATCAACGTAGCAGACTGCTTCAACCATGTCGGTATACCCCGCACAGTTCCCTCACAGCCTTGTTGCTACTTTCTAAGAAGGTATCCCCAGATCCGGGTTAGGATCTATAGAACTCCCAAGACAGTACCCACAATAATAAAGCAAACAATTCAGACAATTGAAAACACAAGTGATCTTAGTCCTAAGGTACACCTCACTTTAAATTAGTCCCCAGCAGAGTCTCCAGTTCTGTGATCGGTGGATCTGGAACTGACTGTTTAACGCTGGTTCGCGAAATGTCGTGGTAAGCAAGAGTCGCCACCGTCTTTTATTTTCTCCAACATGGACAGGACAAAAGCACAGCAAAATTCCTTATGAGATAGTTTCTCGGTTCGGGAGGTAGATTTATAGAAAGGGAAGGTGTTAGCACCCTTTCTATCCATGGTTATCCATGGGCTCTTAGATACTTGCTCTTATGTTTTCAAAGTGTTTGCTTTTCAAAGTGTGCGTGGGTTTGAAAAAGTTTCGTTTAAAGATTTCAGAATGACTCTTGTATCAGTCCTCAAGAGTGTTTGAAAAATTGTTTTGAAAGCTTTTTGAAAAGTGTCAGTGTGAAAAGAGTTTTTGATTTGTTTTTTGAAATAGAGCAAGTATCTACGAGTCATCTACCTACCCTAAGGAATTAGGCTGTGTAAATGTCCTTAAGGTAGTGCCATCCCACCATTTAGAGGTAGGTAGCACCACCGTTGGAGGTGTTCGGGTCAATTCGTTTGTAGGGACAGTGTGGTCACCAGAGCAACAGTAGGACACCTTAGAAGCTACCCTTATGCCATTGATCCTTTTTAATTCCGAGGCAACCATTTCGAGGCAACTGGATCATGTCATGGACATAAGGACTTACTAAAACGTCCTATACTCGATGACCACGTTTCGAGGGCAAGGCAACAGTGAGGCGTACCCTAAGAGTGGTGTGTGAATTGTGTGTCATTTTCAGATAATATTTGTCTTGTCATGCATTTGGTGATCTACGCTTTGATTTTTATTTGGGCCATTCATTCTTTCATGTGATTAGCAGTTAAAAGGTGCGGAAATTAAAATGCGGAAAATAAAGGTCCTACGCTATTACAAGGCGCGGGTCTATACATCGCCAAATTAACAAAGACCCGATTTTAAATAAAAGTGCGGAAAGTAAATAAATGTCCTAATTACTATTACAAAGCTTTGGGGCAAATACATTATATTTAAAAAGGAAATAAAAATAAACGTGCGAAAAGAAATTAGAATCGAATGCGAGGGCGTTGGACCCTTGAAAGAAATTAAATTGAAATTGAAGGTTAATTAATTATTAAATAAAGAAAAGAAATGATTTGTTATGGTTTTTTTGTATTTAATAAAAATAAAGAAAATTAAAAGGAAAAGAAACCCTAATTCTACATGTTTTTAATTATTTAAGGAAAAGAATTAAAGTTTAAACCTAATTTACTCTAATTAATTAATTACATATTTATTTACAAAATTAATTAATAATTAATAATAATAAGAAGAAAAATTTAATTATTGAGAAAAAGAGTAAAATGCTAAAAAACCTAATTTTTATGTATTTTAGTTATTTAAGAAAAACATTAAAGTTAAACCTAAAATTAAACTAAATTGATTATTGGAATTTATTTACAAAAAAAACTATTAAGGAATTAAAAATTAAATAAACATATTTTTTATTTTTATGATTTCTGATTTTTATGTTATGAAAATTAAATTTGGGGAATTAAATAAAACAAAAGAAAAACAATTAAAATAAAAAGAAGAAAAGAAAATGAAAAAAGAAAATGTGATGCAAACCATGAGGGTGTTGGCCCTTTTTTGGAGGTGCATTGCAAGCAATTTGGCCCATTCAATTCCAGGCCCCCTGGACTTTGGTGGTTGCGTATGGAATAGTTGACTAATGCGCATGGTGGACTGCAGATTCTGGCCACTGGATTGATTTCCTAGATTATGTGGCAAGCCAGCATGTGAAGGTGTATGGTGGTCTTTTGGTGACACGCTGCATAGAAAAATACTTGTATGCCACTTCATTTGCCAATTGAACCAACGCGTTTAGTTGTACGTTTAGTGGACGATGATTATTATATGTGAAAAAATTAGATTATGCTGGACAATAAAAAAAGCGCCAATTATTCAAACTAGCCAACCATAATCCAACAGCTCAGCATCTCCTTCCTTGGTTCTTCGTTTTGCCTGAAATTATCAAATAGATAGCGGGGGTTTTAAACCCCCACTAAACTCAAACCTGAAAAATAGCGAATAGGTCATATGCAAATATAAAAAAGGCGCGATGGGGGGAATTGGTTCGTTTGGACGTTCTGAATCCAGTGGTACAGGTTTCGTGGCCTAATTTTTCCAGATGAGGAAAGCCCCAATTCAAAACTTCTGCAACCCTAGCAATCGTTAATGGTGATTTTTGATACAGGCAATATTAGTTCAATCAAAGCATGCCATTAGCTTCAGAACAATCATCTTAGTGTAAATCAATCATTAGAAGACATTGATATGGCATGAAAATGCAAACACGAATATGCAAAATTTTATGAACAGGGTGACTCGGTTATACCAATTCCTTGAGTATGGAAGGTTGGTTTCGATTGCAAAAGCTTCCTGGTAGTCTTGGCAAGCTTGTGGAATACTTTTTGAGCTTTGAATCACCCTCTAGCTATGAAAACAGTTTTGACTTTTTTGTGAAAAAATGCAAGTTTTGTTCTCCTATTCTCAGCGCAGCCTCTTCCCCTTGTGCATTAGGGTTGTGATTATGCATATATGTGTGAATGAATTAGGTTAAAAATCCAAGCCCAAAGCCTTTGCATTGATGATTTTGAATATTTGATTTTCATGATCTTTTTTCAATCTTTTTCAATCCTTTCTTATGCCAATCCTTGCCAATCATATTGAATCTTTCCTTATTGAATGGTACACGAAATATTGAGTGAATTCTATGCACAAAAAGATTTGAAAAGTATGATTTAGTATTTTTTTTCTCATAACTAATTTCAATTAAATGAATTAATAAGATTAAAAATTCAATTAATTAATTAAATATAAGAAAATAACTCCCTTTAAATTCAATGGGTCGTGCATGGCCTTTGGGTGATGATTCATGGAAGAAATTGAGGCCCATTAGCAATTTTGAGGCATTTGAAGCAAAGTTGACTTTTCAAAATTCCCAAAAAATTCCCAACTTCCACAATGCATATCTTGCTCAATTTTTAAGCTTTGATCATGTTCTTGGACATTTTGGAAAGGTCTTGAAGTCCTCTAACCAATTCCTTTGGTCCCATGTCATTTTGATTTACCAATCTCAAGTTATGGTCTTTGATTTAAAATGCCTTTTTGTTGACTTTTGAAAATGACCTATAATGTTGAGATTGATGACTTTTTGTGAGAGCATTTCTTGGACTTGAAGTGTGAAGATGAGTTGTAGGAAATTTCGTTCTCTTCACAATGAGCTTTGGATGGAATTTTTCTGATAAACCATGTGGAAGTTATGCCATGGTCAATTTGCAGTTGACTTTTTCAACTGTCCAAAAATAGAAACTTTTGCATCTTGAGACTTTTTGAGCCATGCCTTGAGAATCATGATCAAGAATTGATCAAATTATGTTTGTGGCTTCAAAATAAGATGTTGACCAAAAATTTTGACTTTTGACTGTCAAATGATCATTTTGCCCCTGCAGTTGACTGTGAAGCAATTAGGGTTTTTGACTGTGCAATTTGATATTGTGAGTCTTGAAACTTGGCATATGGATGCTTGACAATGTATGTAGGCATGTGGGACTTGTTTGGGCCCTTGGAAACTTCAATTTCTTTGCCAGAACCAAAACCCTAATTTTTGACTGTTAGGAGGCCATTGGACTGTGCAACCCCTTGAGAGATTCTGAACCTTGATCTTGGCAAATCTTGAAGAAAATGGGAGGGAAAATTTTGGGGTACAACAACATGCACTTTGTCAGCATAGATCTGACACTTGTGACAGGTTCATGAATGTTGATAGCAATCTGCTTCCATGGTAGACCGGTAATACCCTGCCCGTAGGATTTTTTAGCCATCGTATGCCCACTGGAATGGGTGCCAAAAGTGCCTTCATGTAATTCAGCCATGATCTTTTCTTCCTCAACCTTGTCTACACAACGAAGCAAAACAGAGTCATGGTTGCATTTGTAAAGAATGCCATTACTGAGGAAGAATTTAACAGAGAATCTTCTCAAGAACTTCTTATCATTGACTGAAGCTCCTTCGGATACTCTTGAGCCTCGAGATACTTCTTAACTTCATGGAACCAAGGTTGGTCCACTACTTCTTCAGTATCGATCTCGTGACAGTAAGCTGGTTCATCCATCCGTTCAATGGTGATCTGGGGAGTCTCCTTACCCCACTTGAGTTTAAACATGGATGACATTGTGGCTAGCACATTCGCTAGTTGATTTTCCTCTCGTGGAAAATGCTCAAAGGTAATTTCCTCGAAATGTGGGATTAATGTCAACACGTGTTCTTTGTAGGGGATGAGGTTAGGGTGCTTCGTGTCTCATTCTCCTTTGATATGACTGATGACTAAGGCTGAATCTTCGAATACACTTAAATACTTGATTCCCAGATCTATGGCAGCTGCGAGACCAAAAATACATGCTTCATATTCTGCCATGTTGTTGGTACAGTTGAAGCAAAGTCTTGCAGTGAAGGGAGTATGACATCCTTCAGGAGATATGATTACATCACCTATGTCGTTGTCGAGCGTGTTGGAGGCTCCATCAAAAACCAAGGTCCATCGGGATCCTTGTTCAGGTCCGTCATATGGTCTGAATTTTTCACAGTTGTTTACCATCATGATGTCTTCATCTGGGAATTCAAATTTCATGGAGTGGTAGTCATCCACAGCTTAATGAGCAAGGTGATCGGCTAGCACACTGCCCTTTATTGCTTTTTAGGTAGTGTATTGAATGTCGTATTCAGTCAGAATCATCTGCCATCTTGCTATTCTCCCTGAGAGGGCAGGCTTATCGAATATGTATTTAATTGGATCCATCTTGGATATCAACAAGGTAGTATGGGTCAACATATACTGTCTCAGCCGGCGAGCAGCTCATGCCAGAGCGCAGCAAGTTTTCTCGAGTAGTGAATATCTTGTTTCACAGTCGGTAAACTTTTAGCTCAGGTAGTAAATAGCATGCTGTGATCGGTGGATCTGGAACTGACTGTTTAACGCTGGTTCGCGAAATGTCGCGGAAGCAAGAGTCGCCACCGTCTTTTATTTTCTCCAAATGGAAAGGACAAAAGCACAGAAAAATTCCTTAAAGAGATTGCTCTCGGTTCGGGAGGTAGGTTATAGAAAGGGAAGGTGTTAGCACCCTTTCTATCCATGGTTATCCATGGGCTCTTGGATACTTGCTCAATGTGTTTTCAAAATTGTTTGTTTGCTTTTCAATGTGGGTTTAAAAAGTTTCTTTGAAAAAATTTCAGTTCGACTCATACGTCAGAGTGTTTGAAAAATTTGCTTTGAAAGCTTTTGAAAACGTGTTGGTGTGAAAAGATTTCAGTTTGTTTTGAGATTAGAGCGAGTATCCTTGAGAACCTACCTACCCTAAGGAATTCGTCTGTGTAAATGTCCTTAAAAGTAGTGCCATCCCACCATTGAGAGGTAGGTAGCACCACCGTTGGAGGTGTTCGGGTCAATTCGAGTTTAGGGACATGGTGATCACCAGAGCAATGGGAAGACACCTTAGAAGCTACCCTCATGCCAGGTTCCCGGATCATGAGGACTTACTAAGACGTCCTCTACTCGACGATCACCTTTCGAGGCAAGGCGACAGTGAGGCGTACCCTAGGGGTGGTGTGTGATTTGTGTGTCGTTTTCATTGATATTTGTCTTTTGTCATGTCATTGTGATCTACGCTTGATTTTAATTAAGACATTCATTCTTGCATGCTTTTTAACAGTTATAAAGTTTACGGGAAAATAAATCTAAGGCTATTACAAAGGCGCGGGTCCACATCGCCAAAATTAAACCGGACCCGATTTAGCGGAAAGTAAAGAAGCAATAAAATAAAAGTGCGAGAAATAAATTTGTTACAAGGCTTTGGGACAATTACATAATTAGAATAAACGACATGAAATAAATGTGCAAATTAAATAAATTATGGACATGGGCGTTGGACCCTTTTATAACAAATTAAAGTTAATAAGGAATTAAAAATTAAAATTAAAAAAGAATGTTTTTTTGGTATTTTGTGTTTTTTTTTTAAGATTTTAAAGAAAAATAATTAATTAAAATTAAAATGAAGCGTCAAACCCTAATTCTAATGTTTTTAAGTTATTAAGAAAAAGATTGAATTTTTAACCTAATTTACCTAAATTATTTATATACAATTTAATTATGAAAATAAATAAATAATAATATTATGATAAAAAAGAGAAAATTAAGAACGACTAAAAGTTATTGAACCTAATTCTATATTTTTGGATTTTTATTATGAAAAGAATTAACAATAAACCCTAATTTAAATTAACTAATTAATATGCAAATTTTTATGAAAAAATAATTAAGATAAAATAAATATTATATTTTTGCCTTTTCTGATTTTTTTGTATTTTTTATGTTTTATAAGAAAATAATAATTAAATTAAAACAATAAAACAAATAAAGATAATAATTAAAAAAAAGATAGGAGAAAAATAAAAAATTTGCAAACCAGGGTGGGGGTGGAAATCCCAATTGTGAGGTACAGGCCTAGCAATCTGGCCCATTTATCTTTGAGTTCGTTGACTTTTCTGGATCATGTGTGATGCATTTGACCAGGCGCAGGGTGTTCCTTGAATCCATGCCTTTGACTTGAACGTGCTAGACGCGTGGAGGTTGATTGCTGGGCGTGTATGATGATCCACAAAGGAAGCGCTGCATAGGAATTTGCATTAAAAAATAATATGAAACATTATACAGACCTGGGACTTGAACCCAGGTCTTGGAGGTTGCAAACCAACACGTGCACCACTGCGCCAGTTTGATTACGTTTAACATATAACATCAAATAAATAATATAAAAGACATAACGCGTTAGTGGAAGTCAGCGCGCGAAAGTTTGAATCCTCCACTCTTCGCCTCACACGTCATCGTCTTCTTTCTTTTTTCCTGAAACATAAACCTTAAGCAACGGTTTTGCAAACGTGGTGTTAGACTGCTTTTGGAAAAATAGCGATTAGCGCTAGGTAATTCATAAATTGGGCGCGAGGGTCAAGCTCTCTTCGTCTTGGTGAGCTGGTTTGAATGATCATAGTTTTGTGTTTCAATTTTACAGGATAAGAGAATCCCCAATTGAGAGCTCAAGAAACCCTAGGAGGCGTTCATGGCAATATCGCGTATAGAGCATAAAAACGCAATCAAACTGCATGGTTAGCATCAGAGACTTATAATAAACATGAATCAATCAATCAAAATGGCAAAATATGCATAAATTATGATGCACGATCCCAGAAATTTTTGGACACAGTTTGAGTTCATGATACCGATTCAAGGCGTTTTGGTGGATGTTAATGATTGAAAATCGTTCAATGAGGCTTCAGGATGCTTTTGGAATGAGTTTGATACCTTCAATCGCCCTAGAACACTGAATTCAGTTTTTGAATTTTATGGCCATTTTCAAGTTTGTAGAGAGCTTCTTGCGCAGCTTTTCAATCTCCTTTGCTTAGGGTTGAGATTCTGAATATGTATAGAAGCTTTTAGGTCAACAAAATTCAACAAAATCTCATGAATTCAATGGTTTCAATATTTGATTTTATAAGATCTTTTTTGAATCTTTTTCATGTGCAATTTTGTTCAATCATGCCAAATCAAACCAAAACTTGCCTAATTAGGATGTGCACGAAATATTGACCTTGAAATGTGTACAAAAAGATTTGTTTTGTTAGGTTAAATATTTTTCACATATTTTAAATGATTTAAGTGAATTAATATGAATAAAATTCAAATAAATAATTAAAAAATGAGAAAATACTTCCCTTTGGGCCAAGTGGTCGTGCATAGGCTTGGAATGATGAATCATGGAAGAAAACTAGGCCCATTAGCAATTTTAGGTCATTTGAACCATTGTTGACTTTTCAAAATTCCCAAAAATTTCCCAACTTCCACAAGGCATAACTTGCTCAATTTTAAAGCTTTTCACATGTTCTTGGACTTTTTGGAAAGGTCTTTGAGTCCTCTAACCAATGCCTTTGGTCCCATGTCATTTTGATTTACCAATCTCAAGTTATGGCCTTTGACTTAAAGTCCCTTTTTGTTGACTTTTGAAAATGACCTATAATGTTGAAATTGATAACTTTTTGTGAGAGCATTTCTTGGACTTGGAATATGAAGATGAATTGTAGGAAATGTCTTTCTCTTCAAAATGAGCTTTGGATGGAATTTTTCTGATAATCCATGTGAAAGTTATGCCCTGGTCAATTTCAGTTGACTTTTTCAGCTGTCCAAATATAGCAACTTTTGCATCTTTGATGATCTCTGAGCCAAATTTTGAGAATCATGATCAAGAATTGATCAAATGATGTTTGTGGCTTCAAAATGATATGTTGACCAAAAATTTGAACTTTTGACTGTCAAATGACCATTTTGCCCCTACAGTTGACTGTAGTGCAATCTAGGGTTTTGACTGTGCCATTTTGAGCTGAATGCCTTGAAACTTGATATGAGGATTCTTGACCACATTTGTAGGCATATGAGACTTGATTGGGCCTTTGAATACTTTCAATTCTTGATCAGAACACAAACCCTAGTTTTGACTGTATAGGAGACAGTTGAACTGCATAACCCTTGGGGAATTTTGTGACTTGGCTTGGCAATTTCTTGAAGAATATGGGAGGGCAAATTTTGGGGTGCAACAGTTGCCCCTGTTCAATCTTCTTAGACCTGAGGATGCAGATTGGCTGACGTGCCTTTCGTAATCCGATGGTAAAAGATGATTGGACACTAGAGTGCCCAGAAATTTGCGCTCACATAGTGACAGTGATGGTGGAATGGGCTTATAGATGCCATTTGAAGATTGCTGGATAGGATGATGGGCTTATAGATGCCATCCGGATGTTGATCGCGTAGGAGATTCCTTAGCGAGAACCTGCATACCTGCAAAAGAGAAAATGAGTACCTGACACGTTGCAGGAGCTGATTTTAGATGCTTGGCATAGATATGTCCTGACTGGTTACAGGAGCAGAGTCTGGAGCTTCAAACGCTGATGAATGAACCAGGGATGGTTACTGCCTTAGCCTGAATGATAAGAGAACCTTGGGTGACTTTAATCTCAACAACGCTCGTTGAGAAAAATCTTGATGGGAATTATTATCTTCGCAGTATTGGGCAGAGAACCATAGGCAATTATAATCTGAAAGGAATGATCACCTCACACTCATCGTCGGAGAGGGAAACATCTGAAAAGGGATTACCACCTCACACACCGTTGGAGAGGGAACCATAGGAGAATATCACCTCACACTCATCGTCGGAGAGGGAAACATCTTGAAAAAGGAATTACTACCTCACACGCCGTTGGAGAGGGAACCATAGGAGAATATCACCTCACACTCATCGTCGGAGAGGGAAACATCTGAAAAGGACTTACCACCTCACACACCGTCGGAGAGGGAGCCATAGGAGAATATCACCTCACACTCATCGTCGGAGAGGGAAACATCTAAAAAGGACTTCTGGAAGCAGTATCAGAACGTCACCATATCTGGTTTACATCTGAAACTATATCTGGAAGGAAATCTGGAAGCAGCATCAGAACGTCACCACATCTGGATCATATCTGAAACTATATCTAGAAGGAAATCTGGAAGCAGTATCAGAACGTCACCATATCTGGTTTACATCTGAAACTATATCGAGAAAGAATTCTGGAAGCAGTATTAGAACGTCACCATATCTGGATCATATCCGAAACTATATCGAGAAGGAATTCTGGAAGCAGCATCAGAACGTCACCATATCTGGTTTACATCTGAAACTATATCAAGAAGGAATTCTGGAAGCAGCATCAGAACGTCACCATATCTGGTTTACATCTGAAACTATATCAAGAAGGAATTCTGGAAGCAGCATCAGAACGTCACCATATCTGGTTTACATCTGAAACTATATCAAGAAGGAATTCTGGAAGCAGCGTCAGAACGTCACCATATCTGGATCATATCTGAAACTATATCAAGAAGGAATTCTGGAAGCAGCATCAGAACGTCACCATATCTGGTTTACATCTGAAACTATATCAAGAATGAATTGCGATAGTTGATGGTAATCATTTTTGTATTGACCTTCCCTGAAAGGTAAAGCATTAGTTGTATGCAAAATCATGATGCATGAACTGTATGTCTTAAAAATTAATGAGATTCATGTAGTATGATGCATATGCATGCTATAATGATGTGTGTGACGTTTTATGAATGTATGTTTGTCTAAGAAAATAAATCCTTGACGGGTGCCGGGAAGTCGTATCCTGGGCTGATGTTGAAGAATGGTTGCAAGAATTCCAATAGACGAAGATAACTCTGTTGGGGAATAAACTTGGCGAATGGAGGATTCTGCGGGGAGAAAAAGATATTCTAGCGACCATGCTGGGAAGAAATACTCTGTGGGGAGATGCTTTTGCTGAATTGTTGAGGATGACTCGCTGTGGATACCTTGCTGTATTGGAAGTATGAATGGACTTCGCTGGGGATAGGAAGACTGTGTCAACGACGATCTTTCCGTGGCTTTTGGCTGAGGATAACCCAGTTATATCCTGTTAAGGAAATAACTCTTTAAATCAAGCCGGACGACGCGTTCGTGCTCTGCGAGGGGATAAGCTTCCAGAATCTACTGGGGATAAGCTTATTGCTTGGGGATATGTGGATTCCAACCTTCCTGGGGAAGCTGGGTTGGACTCTTCTGGGGAGGTATCGAACTGTATTGGTTATGTTCTTCAACAGGACCTACCCTGATACCTTGGAGGATAGAACAATCAGACTGCTTAGACCAACCTTTATTGCCCCTGTTTCTTGTGGGGTGCTGATAGTTGTTGGCGGACAAACCTCCTTCTGGTAGACAGATGATAAGATGACGGGACATAGTCGTACGCTTTGATCCCTAATTTTTGCCGGGACCGCCCTTTCGGGTTTTCAGTCCACCGGGATACCCATTTTTGCCCAAGCCGCCTTTTCAGGTTGTCGACTTGCCGGGTGTACAGATTTTTTTCTCATTTCATCCCTTCATTTTTCCCGAACCCTTTTGGTTCGCCGGGAAGCCCTTATTTTTGCCTAGGTACGTCGACCTAGCGGGTCTTTGATTATGCGTAGTATTTTTTAGACTATGGCCACGCTCTCAGAATGTAGGGAGTTGCCCCTGTTGGAAGTAATTTGCCATGCCCCAGATAATGGGCAATGCTCCTACTGTGCCCCTTGACTGGAGGTACTTCTGTTCACAAGGTGTTCATCGTGCGAATTTCCCTGTTGTTCAAACAAGTAATCATATGCAGACAAGGTTATTTTAAGAATGCAAAAGTCTATGTCTGTCTTGAATTTTGAAAATGCATTTTTTGTAATACGGTGCGATGTCAACTCGGGATTTTACAGCAAACCTTCAGGAGTCAGGATACCCTCGTAACAGTATGCTTTCGAACTAACCCATGCTTCAGCTAGGACTTTTAAGGGTTATATCGTGGCCTGGTTCACGGTTTAAGAAACAAAGGATAAAGGCTCAAATTATTTGTACCCACCCGCTCTTCGTGATGTTCACCAAACCTAAACTCAGTTGATCATGCGTTAGATCTTGTTCGAGTCTTTGTTTTGATTTTCTGGTGATGGTTCAGATATGGATGATTTATTCTGAACAGGCAGTCACTTTTGCTTTTGTTGAGGGTTTGTGAGACCTCTTTCTTTTGATTTTTGTTATCCCTTTCTTTTTTTGCCTGAACTGTTTCCCTTTTTGGAATTACAGTCAGCGGGATGCCCCAGTTTGGTAAGTCTTCTTTATTGGTTTTGACTTTTTGGGCTTTTCATTTATGATTTTTTTTTTGATAATGACTGCCTGTCCTTATGATTGTTCGGAACCATCACTGTCTTTTGTTTTTGAAAAACTCATTTAGTGCCATTCATTGTGCACTTGGATCAACTGAGAGAACTACCCTGCCCCAGGTTATGATTAAGGGTTTTGATTTTCGAAAATAAAAACTCCTACTTCTTTGGCTCTGATGAGTTGACGAGGGATTATCATCCTTATAACTCCAGTGTTTAGGGATTGAAACAATGCCTGTACCTCATCAGCGGGGTTTGTTCAAAAGCATACTGTAAAGATCGTGGTATCGTTTTCGTCATCCTCCCTCAAGAGGCTTAGAATTTTAGATCCAGAGTTGACATCAGAAAAAATATGAAAAGATATTTGAACATAATGAAAATAATTGTATTAATTTCCAAAACAGACGTATGCGATGCATTGATAGAATAAAATAGTTTGCTATGACATTAATTGTTTGTATAAGCAAAGAAAAATACAACTCAAAAATTCAAATAAACAAAAGGCTTCAATGATTGGGCAACGGAGCAGTGATTATGTTCGGAGTCTCAGAAACTTCAAACTGAATCTCCCCGGCGTCGATCATGTCTTGAATTTTGTTCTTGAGAGGCCAGCAGTTGTCCGTAGTATGCCCCGGGCTATCAGAATGATATGCGCACCTATCGTTGGGATGATAGTTGGGTGCAGAAGTGTTCGGATTCCGAAGAGGAGCCCTTAAGGTGATCAGCCCTGCCTTCAACATTTGTTGCAGTGCTTGATCCAGCGACATGTTGAGTTTGGTATACTGTCGTTTCTCCTTGCGCTGCTGCCCCTGTCCTTGTTGAGCAGGTCCGGGATTGGAGATTTGGATTGCCCCTGCCTCATGACGACCCTTTTTACCGTGCACGGCATTGGATTCTTTCTTTCCATGATGAGGCTTTTTATCAGCAGGTGCAGCCTCTTGAATTTTCCCAGACCGGATACCAGCTTCTATTCGCTCTCCAGTCAAGATAAGATCTGTGAATCCAGCAGACGAATTCCCAATCAGGTGGTTATAAAATGGACCAGACAAGGTCCCCAAGAACATGTCCACAAGTTCCCGATCAGTCAGAGGTGGTTGTACCCTTCCAGCAAGATCCCTCCATTTCTGCGCATATTCTTTAAAACCTTCACTTGATCCTAACGACATACCCTGGAGTTGGGTACGCGTAGGGGCAAGGTCGGCATTATATTGATACTGCTTATAGAAAGCAGTAGCCAACTCCTCCCAGTTACGAACTTTGGTCCCATCCAGCTGATAGAACCATTCGAGATGAGTCCCTGAAAGACTCTCCTGGAAGAAGTGGATCCATAAATTCTTGTCCACCGTATATGGCTGAATCTTCCGAACATAGGACCTTAGATGCAGCTTGGGGCAAGACGCCTCGTCATACTTAGTAAAGGATGGTGCTTTGAACTTCCGAGGAATAACCACACCAGTTGACAAACCCAGATCTCCGAAATCCAGCCCAGGTACCTGTTGAACCTCCATTGCTTTCAATCTGTCCTCCAGTTGCTTATATCTGTCATCAGCAGGAGGGTACTGTTCGTCGTCGAAATCTGTTTCATTATTAGAGACCACTGGACTGGGCACCTCCCTCTCATGGTGACTGCTTTCCCTCACAGATGGGGTAGTCCTCTCAGTTTCAGTCTGCGGTGTATTCCCAGATTTGCGTCTAGGGCTGAACAAAACAGTCCTCTTCTTTTTCTTGTCCTTCTTCAAAAGCAGAGCCTTCAGGTCTTGTTGCCCCTGGGTCAGATTCATGATCAGCTCTTGGAACTGGGCGTTCTGAGCCTGGAGGTCCTTGATAGTCTGCTCGGTTGATGATTCCGGATTCATGGCGATCGGCTGAAATAAACAGCGAGGAAGGATAAGCAACCTGTCAAGGGATACCTGCAATGCAATGAGATGTATGACATGCATGTAATGTTTTCAAGGACCTCGCGGGATAAACAGAGAAATTGTTAGAGTTGAGAACCGGTAACTTGATTGAAGGAACTTCATGTTGTTGAGAGTCCTTCTTTGAGGGTCAAAGGCTCACCATATCCAGTGGGTCATAGCCCCTGACAACCTTAGCTAGAGGAAAATAAATCCTCTTTGCCCCTTGCTGGATGTTTGATTCATCATGACCTGCATCACAAGCCCTTGAGACCCTTGAAATGGGTTAGGATGTATGCAGGATGCATGCAATGGTATGATGTTATGCTATGCATGGGGTAATGTGAGTAACCCTGTTATGAGTCCCAATTAAGGACTATAAACCGAAACCTGCAAGAAACTTGATAAACTTGTTATGAGTCCTGATTAAGGACTATAAACAGGACCTGCAAGTAGTTAGTACACCCTGTTATAAGTCCCAATTAAGGACTATGAACAAAACCTGCAAGAAACCTAAGTAAAACCTGTCATGAGTCCCAATTAAGGACTATAAATAGAACCTGCAAGTGGTTAGTACACCCTGTTATAAGTCCTAATAAAGGGCTATGAACAAAACCTGCAAGACATCAAGGGTCAGATAACAAGCATGCAAGTAGTCAAGTACGAAGGCACGCAAGTCACACAAGAGAAACCCTTAGAGTTTAGGCCAACATGAGGTCTGGGTATTACCCTCTTGAAGTTGGTGGGTTCAACCTGTCCTAATCAAAGTAACCGGGTTCTAAGGTTCCCAATATCACGGGACTGCTTTCATTGTTCATCGTTTCGATTTAGCCACTGAACTGGCGACCGAAATATTCCAGGAAAGCAACCCTCAATTGAGCGTAGTATCGAGTATCAACCAACCTCGGACTGCACCAAAGTCAGTTATCTCACTACCCTAAAGAGGCCAAGATTGTTCAATTAAGGTTCCTAAGGTCTGTTGATGCTTCACGACACCACGCGGAGGCCCCGTACTCTCCTTGACTGAACTCAAGGGTTACCGGTACACACCAAAGTGCCACATCAACGTAGCAGACTGTTTCAACCATGTCGGTATACCCCGCACAGTTCCCTCACAGCCTTGTTGCTACTTTCTAAGAAAGGTATCCCCAGATCCGGGTTAGGATCTATAGAACTCCCAAGCAACCCACAATAATAAAGCAAGCAAAGAAGACAATTGAAAACACAGTGATCTTAATCCTAAGGTACACCTCACTTTAAGTTTATCCCTAGCAGAGTCGCCAGTTCTGTGATCGGTGGATCTGGAACTGACTGTTTAACGCTGGTTCGCGAAATGTCGCGGAAGCAAGAGTCGCCACCGTCTTTTATTTTCTCCAAATGGAAAGGACAAAAGCACAGAAAAATTCCTTAAAGAGATTGCTCTCGGTTCGGGAGGTAGGTTATAGAAAGGGAAGGTGTTAGCACCCTTTCTATCCATGGTTATCCATGGGCTCTTGGATACTTGCTCAATGTGTTTTCAAAATTGTTTGTTTGCTTTTCAATGTGGGTTTAAAAAGTTTCTTTGAAAAAATTTCAGTTCGACTCATACGTCAGAGTGTTTGAAAAATTTGCTTTGAAAGCTTTTGAAAACGTGTTGGTGTGAAAAGATTTCAGTTTGTTTTGAGATTAGAGCGAGTATCCTTGAGAACCTACCTACCCTAAGGAATTCGTCTGTGTAAATGTCCTTAAAAGTAGTGCCATCCCACCATTGAGAGGTAGGTAGCACCACCGTTGGAGGTGTTCGGGTCAATTCGAGTTTAGGGACATGGTGATCACCAGAGCAATGGGAAGACACCTTAGAAGCTACCCTCATGCCAGGTTCCCGGATCATGAGGACTTACTAAGACGTCCTCTACTCGACGATCACCTTTCGAGGCAAGGCGACAGTGAGGCGTACCCTAGGGGTGGTGTGTGATTTGTGTGTCGTTTTCATTGATATTTGTCTTTTGTCATGTCATTGTGATCTACGCTTGATTTTAATTAAGACATTCATTCTTGCATGCTTTTTAACAGTTATAAAGTTTACGGGAAAATAAATCTAAGGCTATTACAAAGGCGCGGGTCCACATCGCCAAAATTAAACCGGACCCGATTTGACGGAAAAATAAATAAAGCGAATAAAATAAAAGTGCAAGAAATTTAAATTACAATGCTTTGGGAGAACTACATAATTATAATAAATGACATAAAATAAATGTGCAAATTAAATAAATTATGGACATGGGCGTTGGACCCTTTTACAACAAATTAAAGTTAATAATGAATTAAAAATTAAAATTAAATGTTTTTGGTATTTTGTGTTTTTCTAGGATTTAAGGAGAAAAAGAATTAATTAAAATTAAAATGAAACGTCAAACCCTAATTCTAATGTTTTTTTTTAGTTTATTAAGAAAATATTAAGTTTTAACCTAACTTAAACCTAAATTAATTTATATGCAAAATTTAATTATAAAAAATAAATAAATAATAATATTATGATAAAAGGAAAAAAACTAAAAGGAATGAAAATTGCTAATTAAACCTAATTCTAATTTTTGGATTTTTAGTTGTTAAAAAGAATTAAAATGGCAACCTAATTAAACTAAATATTTACATGTAATTTATTTATGGAAATAATTAAAATAAAATAAATATTATATTTTTTTGCCTTTTTTCTGATTTTATGATATTTTTCATATTTTGTAAAAATAATTAATTAATTAAAACAAATAAAATAAATAAATAACATAACAATTAAAAAAAATAAATAGGAAAAGAAAAGCAAACCAGGGGGGGGTTCAGGCCCCAATTTAGGAGGTGTAATTTGGAATGGTCTGGCCCAACAAGCCTTGGTCCATTGACTTTTTGCGTAGCGTGTGGCAAGGTTGACCAGCATCCACCATACACCTTGACTCTGAGCCCTTTGATGGATCTCCCAGGACGCGTGGGCGCTAATCACTGAGTGTGTATGATGATCCTTAGTGTGATGCCTGCATGGGAATTATTATGGCAAAATAATATGGAATTTGTCCAGACCTGGGACTTGAACCCAGGTCATGAGGGTTACAAGTACGTCCACCTGCCAGCTGAGCCATCACGTTTCAATTAACATATTATATTAAATAAATAACAAAAAGCAAAACCCACGCGTAATGGTTAAAAACGCGCGCAATTCAAACTAGCGAATCACGCTTCGCCAACACATCATCTTCCCCATTGTTTTTATTTTTTTCTGAAACAGAAGCCTATGGAAACGGTTTTGCACGCGTGGTTTTAGGCAACCTACAAGAAAATAACGATTAGATGCTGGGTGTATATAAATTAATCGCGAAGGCCAAACTCTCTTCGTCTTGATGAGCTGATTGCAATGGTGGCCATTTGGAGTTCTAATTTTGCCTTGTTATGAAAGCCCCAATTTTAAAACCTGCAAACCCTAATATTCAAACATGGTAGATTCGTATACATGGCATAAGAATGCAATTGAATGTGTTAGTTAGCTTCAAAAACTCACAACAAACATGAATCAACAAATAAAAATGGCAAAGGATGTATGAATCATGATGTACGATTCCAGAAATTTTGAGATACAGTCTGAGTTTTATCTACCAATTCCTGGAGCTTTGTTTGTTGTTTATGATTGGCACACGTTCAGGAATGCCTAAGGAAGCTATTGGGATGGAAATTAAGGCTTGAATCGTCTCCTAACCTTGAAATCAGTTTTGTGTTTTATGGAAAAAAATTCAAGTTTACAAAGTGGTCTTGGGCGCAGCTTTGTGTGTCATTCCTTTAGGGTTGTGGTTCTGAATATGTATAGAAGCTTTTAGGTCAATAAAATTGAACAAAATCTCATGAATTCAATGATTTGCATATTTGATTTTGTAAAATATTTTTGAATCTTTTTCACATGGTTCTTTGTGTCAATTAGCTCCAATCACACCAATTCTTTCCATAATTGAACAAGCACGAAATATTGAGAGTAGAATGTGCACAAAAAGATTTTTTTAGGTCAAGTTTATATTTTCTACATATTTAAATGATTTAAATGAATTAATATTAATATAAATTCAAATAAATAATTAAAAAATGAGAAAATACTTCCCTTTGGGCCAAGTGGTCGTGCATAGGCTTAGAATGATGAATCATGGAAGAAAAATAGGCCCATTAGCAATTTTAGACCATTTGAATCAAAGTTGACTTTTCAAAATTTCCAAAAATTTCCCAACTTCCACAAGGCATAACTTGCTCAATTTTAAAGCTTTTCACATGTTCTTGGACATTTTGGAAAGGTATTTGAGTCCTCTAACCAATTCCTTTGGTCCCATGTCATTTTGATTTACCAATCTCAAGTTATGGCCTTTGACTTAAAGTCCCTTTTTGTTGACTTTTGAAAATGACCTATAATGTTGAAATTGATAACTTTTTGTGAGAGCATTTCTTGGACTTGGAATATGAAGATGAGTTGTAGGAAATGTCTTTCTCTTCAAAATGATCTTTGGATGGAATTTTTCTGATGAACCATGTGAAAGTTATGCCCTGGTCAATTTCAGTTGACTTTTTCAACTGTCCAAATATAGTAACTTTTGCATCTTTGATGATCTCTGAGCCAAATTTTGAGAATCATGATCAAGCATTGATCAAATGATGTTTGTGGCTTCAAAATGATATGTTGACCAAAAATTTGAACTTTTGACTGTCAAATGACCATTTTGCCCCTACAGTTGACTGTAGTGCAATCTAGGGTTTTGACTGTGCAATTTTGAGCTGAATGCCTTGAAACTTGATATGAGGATGTTTGACCACATTTGTAAGCATATGAGACTTGATTGGGTCCTTGAAAACTTCCTTTTCTTGATCAGAACACAAACCCTAGTTTTGACTGTATAGGAGACAGTTGAACTGCACAACCCTTGGGGAATTTTGTGACTTGACTTGGCAATTTCTTGAAGAATATGGGAGGGCAAATTTTGGGGTACAACAGTTGCCCCTGTTCAATCTTCTTAGACCTGAGGATGCAGATTGGCTGACGCGCCTTTCATAATCCGAAGGTGGAAGATGATTGAACACTAAAGTGCCCAGAAATTTGCGCTCACATAGTAACATTGATGATGGGAATGGGCTTACAGATGCCATTTGGGGGTTGATGCAATAGGATGATGGGCTTATAGATGCCATCTGGATGTTGATCGCGTAGGAGGTTCCTTAGCGAGAACCTGCATACCTGCAAAAGAGAAAATGAGTACCTGACACGTTGCATGAGCTGATTTTAGATGCTTGGTATAGATGTGTCCTGACTGGTTACAGGAGCTGAGTCTGGAGCTTCAAACGCTGATGAATGAACCAGGGATGATTACTGCCTTAGCATGGATGGTAAGAGAACCTTGGGCGATTTTAACTTCAACAACGCTCGTTGAGAAAAATCTTGGGTGTCTTCTACTGGGATAAGAATCAGGGAGATCTTAGGGTCGATCTGACTGAACCAGAGGAGGCCTTTGACTGGATAAGCATCAGGAAAATCTTAGGGTCGATTTAACTGAACCGGACAAGGTCTTGGAATATCTTCAACTGGATAAGCATCAGGGAGATCTTAGGGTCGATCTGACTGAACCAGAGAAGGCCTTTGACTGGATAAGCATCAGGAAAATCTTAGGGTCGATTTAACTGAACCGGTCTAGGTCTTGAAACATCTTCAACTGGATAAGCATCAGGGAGATCTTAGGGTCGATCTGACTGAACCAGAGAAGGCCTTTGACTGGATAAGCATCAGGAAAATCTTAGGGTCGATTTAACTGAACCGGACAAGGTCTTGGAATATCTTCAACTGGATAAGCATCAAGGAGGTCTTAGGGTCGATCTGACTGAACCAGAGAAGGCCTTTGACTGGATAAGCATCAGGAAAATCTTAGGGTCGATTTAACTGAACCGGACAAGGTCTTGGAATATCTTCAACTGGATAAGCATCAGGGAGATCTTAGGGTCGATCTGACTGAACCAGAGAAGGCCTTTGACTGGATAAGCATCAGGAAAATCTTAGGGTCGATTTAACTGAACCGGACAAGGTCTTGGAATATCTTCAACTGGATAAGCATCAGGGAGGTCTTAGGGTCGATCTGACTGAACCAGAGAAGGCCTTTGACTGGATAAGCATCAGGAAAATCTTAGGGTCGATTTAACTGAACCGGACAAGGTCTTGGAATATCTTCAACTGGATAAGCATCAGGGAGATCTTAGGGTCGATCTGACTGAACCAGAGAAGGCCTTTGACTGGATAAGCATCAGGAAAATCTTAGGGTCGATTTAACTGAACCGGACTAGGTCTTGAAACATCTTCAACTGGATAAGCATCAGGGAGATCTTAGGGTCGATCTGACTGAACCAGAGAAGGCCTTTGACTGGATAAGCATCAGGAAAATCTTAGGGTCGATTTAACTGAACCGGACAAGGTCTTGGAATATCTTCAACTGGATAAGCATCAGGGAGGTCTTAGGGTCGATCTGACTGAACCAGAGAAGGCCTTTGACTGGATAAGCATCAGGAAAATCTTAGGGTCGATTTAACTGAACCGGTCAAGGTCTTGGAATATCTTCAACTGGATAAGCATCAGGGAGATCTTAGGGTCGATCTGACTGAACCAGAGAAGGCCTTTGACTGGATAAGCATCAGGAAAATCTTAGGGTCGATTTAACTGAACCGGTCTAGGTCTTGAAACATCTTCAACTGGATAAGCATCAGGGAGATCTTAGGGTCGATCTGACTGAACCAGAGAAGGCCTTTGACTGGATAAGCATCAGGAAAATCTTAGGGTCGATTTAACTGAACCGGACAAGGTCTTGGAATATCTTCAACTGGATAAGCATCAGGGAGGTCTTAGGGTCGATCTGACTGAACCAGAGAAGGCCTTTGACTGGATAAGCATCAGGAAAATCTTAGGGTCGATTTAACTGAACCGGTCTAGGTCTTGGAATATCTTCAACTGGATAAGCATCAAGGAGGGTTCAAAATTGTTTTCAAAATTCTTAGGGTCGATTTAACTGAACCGGTTTAGGTCATTTGAACCATTGTTGACTTTTCAAAATTCCCAAAAATTTCCCAACTTCCACAAGGCATAACTTGCTCAATTTTTAAGCTTTTCACATGTTCTTTGACTTTATGGAAAGGTATTTGAATCCTCTAACCAATGCCTTTGGTTCCATGTCATTTTGATTTACCAATCTCAAGTTATGGCCTTTGACTTAAAGTCCCTTTTTGTTGACTTTTGAAAATGACCTATAATGTTGAAATTGATAACTTTTTGTGAGAGCATTTCTTGGACTTGGAATATGAAGATGAATTGTAGGAAATGTCTTTCTCTTCAAAATGAGCTTTGGATGGAATTTTTCTGATAATCCATGTGAAAGTTATGCCCTGGTCAATTTCAGTTGACTTTTTCTGCTGTCCAAATATAGCAACTTTTGCATCTTTGATGATCTCTGAGCCAAATTTTGAGAATCATGATCAAGCATTGATCAAATGATGTTTGTGGCTTCAAAATGATATGTTGACCAAAAATTTGAACTTTTGACTGTCAAATGACCATTTTGCCCCTACAGTTGACTGTAGTGCAATCTAGGGTTTTGACTGTGCCATTTTGAGCTGAATGCCTTGAAACTTGATATGAGGATTCTTGACCACATTTGTAGGCATATGAGACTTGATTGGGCCTTTGAATACTTTCAATTCTTGATCAGAACACAAACCCTAGTTTTGACTGTATAGGAGACAGTTGAACTGCATAACCCTTGGGGAATTTTGTGACTTGGCTTGGCAATTTCTTGAAGAATATGGGAGGGCAAGTTTTGGGGTGCAACACATGCTCTTTTCATCCAGACTCGTCATGCTGCCCCAGCACACACCCCATTGAATTTTCCAAGACAGTTAGATACATGATCAAAGGTCTTTCCTCAACTGGCATCATCAAAACAAGAGGCTCTTGTAGGTACTCCTTGATCTTGTCGAAGGCAGCTTGGCATTCATCATTCTATTTGACTACTTGATCTTTCTTCAGTAATTTGAAGATTGGTTCACAAGTAGCAGTTAGGTGAGAAATGAATCTGGAGATATAGTTAAGCTGTCCTAAGAATCCTCTGACTTCCTTCTCGGTGCGAGGAGCATACATTTCTTGTATTGCTTTCACCTTGGCAGGGTCCACTTCGATACCTTTACCGCTGACGACGAAGCCTAGGAGTTTACCGGACCTCACCCCAAATGTGCGTTTATTCGGGTTCAACCTTAGCTTGTATTTCTTTATCCTTTCAAATAGTTTCTACAAATGGTCAAGATGTTCCTCTTCAGTTTGAGATCTGGCTATCATGTCGTCCACATAGACCTCTATTTCGTGATGTATCATGTCGTGAAATAGAGCTACCATGGTGTGCTGATAAGTTGCCCCAGCGTTTTTCAACCCGAATGGCATAACCTTGTAACATAATGTGCCCCACTGTGTGACGAAGGTCGTTTTCTCCATGTCCTCAGGTGCCATTTTGATTTGATTGTAGCCTGAGAAACCATCCATAAATGAGAACACTTTATGTTGTGCGGTGTTTTCAACCAGAATATCGATGTGGGGAAGTGGGAAATCATCCTTAAGGATTGACCTATTCAAATCTCGGTAGTCCACACACATGCGTACTTTGTCGTCCTTTTTAGGCAATGGAACAACATTGGCGACCCATTATGGATAGGAGGTGACAGCTAAGAATCTGGCGTTGAATTGTTTCATGACTTCATCCTTGATCTTCTCTGACATGTCTGATCGCATGCAACGGACTTTCTGTTTTACCGGAGGGAAGTCTTCTTTTGTTGGTAGACGATGGACCACGATATCAGCATTAAGTTCTGGCATGTCCTTGTACGACCAGGAAAAGACCTCAACATAGTCATGTAGTAACTGAATTAAGCGCTTCTTGACACTAGATTCTAGATTGGCACCCACCTTGACTTCTTTCTTGTCCTCTTCGATACCTAGGTTAACTGTGTCCACTGGTTCTTCGTGGGGCTGTATGTCCCTTTCTTCTTGTTGTAGTAACCTGGCTAGTTCCCCTGGCACTTCACAATCTTCCTCCCCTTCGTCTTCGACTTGGTAGATTAGATTTTCAAAGTCACAAAAGGCCATAGAAGAATTGTTACCCATGGGATCCTGAGCGGATGTAGATCTGCATTTTAATATGTGAGTGTGTGTAAGAGCATAGCTATCTTTGAAAGAAATAAAAAATGTAGAAAAAGAAAGACAAAGAGCACAAAGTTTGTATGCAAAAACGTCCATGATTCATTGATGACATATGAAAATGAAGTAACAACCCTTACAAATGGACCGTTGTGCCTCGGGTAAGACACAAGGTTTTAAAAGTTTGAATTGTTTAATTATTACAGGTCCAACAAAAATTTAAAGACAATTAATGTTGGATAAAATTAATTGGGACAAAATCTTTAGCTTCCCAGTTGCTAAGTCCTCTGTTGACAGTTGGGAAAATCCATTCCTCCAGATCGTAGTTGTCATCATCATCCTCCACTGTGTTGACTCCATGGTTGCTGATCTTCAAAGGTGGTCCCCTGGCACGAGCACGACGAACAGCTTTCTGGGCTCCTGAAGTAAATCCCAAACCAAATTTGTCAGATTTGTAAGGGATATCCGGGAGTTGGCCCCAAATAGTACACCCACCTTCTTTGGTTACTGCCTTGGCATCTTTCAGAGAAGACATCTTTATTGGAGGTCTTGTAATCTTTGGGACTTGGTAAATAGTCTTGGTAGCTGCCACTGTTTATGGGACTTCCTTGAAATGCTGAAACGGAGTTTCAATGAATTCACCATCCAATTCCACGTATTTGAAGGAGTTCAAGTGAATGACCATATATTCCTCTTCTCCATGGACAGTAATGATTTTTCCCTTGGTTAGGTATTTCCGCATCTGATGTAATATAGAGGTAACGGCACTAGCATTGTGAATCCAGGGTCCTCCTAATAAACATGAATAGGAAAGGCGAATGTCCATTACATAGAAAGTTGAATCAAAGGTTTGGGTTCCAACTTTAATGGGGATGCCCACCTCCCTATGCACCATTCTCTTTGAACCGTCGAAGGCCCTTACCACTATGTTGTTGGGTTTTAAGGACAACCCTTCACAGTCGAGTCTATCAAGAGCCTTCTTAGGCAGCACATTCAAAGACGAACCGATATCAACCAAGACATGGGCCAAAGTTGTGCCCCTGCATTCGATAGAGACATGCAACGCCTTATTGTGCTTCCTCCCTCTAGGTGTCAGGTCAACATTGAAAAAGCCTAAACCGTTGTCAGCGGTCAAACTGGCCACACAGTGTTGGAACTGATCAGTAGAGGTTTCTTGTGGCACATGGGCAGTTTTAAGAAATTTCACCAAGGCCTTCGCATGAGCCTCAGAGCACAACAATAAAGCCAGCATAGAGGTCTTTGACGGAGTCTTCCCTAGCTGTTCGACTATGTTGTAGTCGCTTCTCTTTATAATTTTCAGAATTTCTTCCATCTCCTTTTTGGAGGCTTCTAGGATAGATACTGATTGTGCCTTCATCTAGACAGGCTCAACCAGAATGCCTTTGCCCCGAGTCTCGGTCGGCTCGGTAGTAGGGGTGTCAGTAGGGGTAACCATAGGAATTATAGTAGTAGGAACAAAAGCAGGGATGATCACAGGACCGGTAATAGTTTTCAGAGGAGCAATCTCTGGGGAGAATACTCTTCCACTTCGGGTTATCTTGCTGGTTCCCACAATGTTGTCGATGTCGGGGTCAGCTTTCTAAAAAATTGAGTCTTCATCAGCCAGCCAATCCTGTTTGACACCGTGATAGTAGACGTCACCCCCATAGTTCCATGGGATAGTTTTATCTGATAAGTACGGGAATGGTCCCGGCATAATAATTATCAGTGGAGTCACCTTAGGAACTGATGTAATCCTAACGGGCTTTTTGGTGGAGACCCTGGAAGGATTGGCGGAAATGGTTACTATTGAAACACCATTGTAAGAAATGGTTGGAACAGGAGTCTTCTCAAACAAAATCTCTTTGTCATCCATCAGGAACTGAACACCTGCTTTTAATAAATGACAGCCAATTGGTAGGGATAAACAGAGGTGGCAACTTTCGTCACAGCCCGGAAATAAATCGGCCTTCAACAGGTTTCTCTTGACAGTCAGGAGAGGAGTAACAAGTTCATCAACAAACATATCATCTTCAACAGTGTTAACATCATGACCATGCTTGGTTATAGGAGCGGTGATAACATTTGGGATTTCAGGAGCATCAAATTCAATTTCTTTTGCCTCGAGAAGGTCTTGCAACTTATTTTTCAAAGCCCAACAGTTGTTGGTATCATGACCTGGACTTTCTAAATGGTAAGCACAGCGAGCATTAGGGTGGTAATGAGGAGAGGCGGTGTTGGGATTCTTCGGGGCTTCCTTCAAAGTTACCAGATTAGATCTCAACAAATGTGGCAGGACTTGAGACAGCGTCATATTTATCTGGGTAAATTGTCTCACTGGTCTTTATGTTCTAGGCTGGTTGCTCCTTTGTTGAGTAGGTGCAGGCTTAGGGATCATGATGGCCCCTACCATTGGACGGTGTTCAGTTCTATCCTAATTCCTTTAAGGGTATACGGCACCAACTTCTTTCTTCCCAATAAATGGTTTTCTCACGGCACTGGAGGATGCATCTTTTTGGATCTTCCCACTCTTAATCCCTGCTTCCACTCTCTCCCCGATCAAGATTAATTCAGTGAAGCATGCTGAGGAGCTTCCAATTAGATGATTAAAGAAAGGACCGGACAGGGTGCCCAAAAACATGTCTACTAGCTCCCTATCAGACAGGGGAGGCTGGACTCTTCCTGCTAAGTCCCTCCATTTCTGAGCGTAGTCTTTGAAACCTTCGCTTGAACTCATAGCCATACTCTGGAGTTGAGTACGGGTGGGAGCAAGGTCTGTGTTGTATTGATACTGTTTATAAAAAGCAGCGGCAAGGTCTTCCCAATTATGGATATTGGCCCTCTCGAGTTGATAGAACCAATCAAGTTGAGTCGCGGATAGACTATCCTGAAAGAAATGGACCTAGAAATCTCTGTCAGCAGTGTGAGGTTGTATCTTCCTTACATAAGATCGGAGGTGCATCTTGGGACACGAAACCCCGTTGTACTTAGCAAATACTGGAGCTTTAAAATTTGGTGGAATAACAATCCCATACATCAAACCCAGCTCTTTAAAGTCCATCCCGGCCACTTTATGAATCTCCATTGCACTTAGACATTCTTCCAAATGTTTGTATTTATCGTCAGCCGGGGGATACTGCTCTTCAGAGTAATCCTCTTCTTCTTCTTCTTCTTCTTCAGATTCTGGCTGTGCAATCACTTCTTTGTTTTTCCCTTCTTGATTATCCTTTTCACCAGGTGATATTGCAAAGTCTAAGGTCCATCTGACTGGCCCTGGGAACCTTCTTCCTAGATTCAGAACACCAGTTGCTTTCTTTGCTTTCTTCTTCTTTTCTTCGATCAGTAAAGTTTTAAAATCCTCTTGTCCTTTGGCTAGAGTCAAGAACATTTGTTGAAACTGAGCATTTTGCGCCTGGAGGTCTTTTATTGTCTGCTCAAGATCCATCTTACTGAAATAAACAGTAGAAAGATAAGGAGACCTGTGGTAAGAAACATGCTTATGTTATGATGAATGGAGATGCATATGCAATGATTTCAAGGAAATTAGAGATTTAAATTTGCTTTAGACCAAAAAGGAACACACATTATATTAATAAATCATAGTTTGAGTACATCATGCCTCTTTGGGCTTACAAATAAATACAAAAAATCTAATATAAAAAAGTTGTACGCATCCTCTTTGGTGCGATGTAGGCATTCAGACTCCGCTCCTCATGAAGTTTCTTGGTGAGTTCCAAAACCTTTTTCTCGCTGGAGTAGAATTGGGCCTCGAAAGTGTCTCGCTCCCCCTCAAGTTGTATCCAATCCCTTTGCAAGTCTTCAAGAGAGGTGGGCATGTTAGGATGCAGGATAGTGTATGGAACATCTCCTTCCACAACATGCTCTATGATAACCGGGAGAATGAAGGGGTAAGGCATCATAAGACTTTGAGCACGAGCTCTTACCCATTTGAGGTAAGGTTCAAGTGGGATGGAATTCTTGTGCCCCAATGTTTTGCTATCTATCTTGTTCAACATCCTCCAAGCTCGGATAAACCTCTGGCCGTGACCTTGATCGTCATTCTCGTAGTAAAATACCAACCCTTGAATAAGCATCTCATGTGGGCCATCCCTTCGGGCGTAACCAAATTGTCTTAAGGCTAAGCAGGGGTTGTATGTAATACCTCCTCTAATTCCAAGTAAGGGGACATTAGGGAATTCTCCACAACGGTCGAATGATCAATAAATTTCGTTTAATTCGATATCGATACATATCAAAATTCTAGCAACAATTTATTCTATAGAATAAATTTCGAAGTGTAATTGACGAACAACTCATAATACTATTTATTAATGTCGAATCAAAATGGGCCGTGGCCAAGCGGTAAGGCAGCGGGTTTTGGTCCCGTTATTCGGAGGTTCGAATCCTTCCGTCCCAGATCATATCTATTCAAGATATATACCTATTTCAATACAAATTGTATATCCGAATAAAGATTCCTTTTTTTTTTTTAGAAATTGATTTTTTTATATTTAATTTACAAACCATGAAAATAGAATATTGACTTAATTTCGACTTCTTGACTTTAGAAATAAAATTGTATAGTCAGAAAACCTAAAACCTAGAAGTGAAAAGTATATATTATTATCTATTGATTGAGTCAATGACTATGCACGATTTCAAAATGGAATCAATTACATACCAGATTGAAACTAAAAAATAATGTTATGGTAAAACCTCGTTTGAAACGATGTAGTAAAAAGCAGCGTGGGACTTGAAAAACGTGACTATATTAGCTGCGGAGTCTTACATGCCCTATTTTCTTTATACTATCTAGTTTCTAGTATCTAGAAATAGGGATCCTCGATTTTTCGATTTGAGTGATCTATTTATTCCAAAATTCGGTGCTCAACCTACCTCATATTAGGAAAAAGTCAAGAAATAAACTAATTTGGTGCATAAATACCGTAGACCAAATGAGCCTTTTTACTTCTTTGTTTTCGATAGTAACATTCTCCACAGATCGGGAACACCAATGAATGTATGAATGTTTGAGTGTCATCGACCTATGTGATCACCTTGAACCTTGCTCATTCTTCAATATGGATTGGGGAAGATGCGAAATAAACCATCTTTCCAAAAGAGGAGTACAACACATAAGGATACTTCTTTTCCTCATAGTGCGAGTGTGAAAGGAATGTAGGATGTCTCCTAATAAAGTAAGCACCGGGTTACGAGACATGAAGATTTTGACAGCGTTTACATCTATGAGTTGGTCGGGATTTGGAAACAAAACCATCCCATAGATGAAGAGAGCCATAATTTCCTCAAAAGCTTGCAAGTCCAAGGAGTTCCAACAGTTTTGAGTTTCTCAAACAAGAACTTGGCTAAGAAACCTTTGACGCCACTTCTTGTTTCCCAATTAGTTGTGATATTAGATGGTTGCAAGTGTAGGGCTTGAGCAATCTCTTCTGGCTTTAGATATCTTTCCATACCGTTGAAAGGTAGTTGATTGAGAATGAGAATCCTCAAGAGTTGGGATAATTCTTCCAAAGTTGGCACAAGTTGATAATCAGGAAATGTGAAGCAATGGTGTAGAGGATCAAAGAATTGGAAGAGCACCTTTATCATGTCCTCATCAGTGTTGGAGGTAACCAAGTTTAGGAGGAGACCATGTCTTTCAGTAAATGGAGAATTTTCAGGAACCCTTGATGCTAACTCTTTAAGTTGAGGAGGTATCCTTACAAGATTGACTTGAATAGTTTTCCTGCGAATAGAATCCATGTCCTACAAAACAAAACAAAGATAAATCCCAAAAATCCTTGAAATGGTTAGTGAATATGAGTATGATGTTATGATGTTTATGATGTTATGTACAAGTAGATATATACAAACAAAACAAACAAGTCCTTAGGTTTAGGCTTGCATGGAGTCTCATAGGTAAGTACCCTCTTGAAGTTTAGTTGGCTCAAACTTGTCCTAGCAATAGTAATAGGGTTCTAAGGGAGCTCAATATCACTGGTTTGTTCCCTCGGGAATTGTTTCAGTGCAAGCCTCTTTAATGGCGACCAAAATATCCCAAAAAACCAAACCTTAATGAGTGTAGTATCGAGTATCTACCAACTTCAGACTACACCAAAGTCGGTCATCTCACTACGTTCTAATGACCAAGTTGGTCAAGTAAAGGTTCTATAAGTTAGTTAGTGCTTCATGACATCCCTCAGCGGCCCCGTATTCTCCTTAACTACTCAAGGGCTACTGGTACCCACAAATATGTCACACTAACGTAGCTATTTCTTAGACCATGTCGGTATACCCCGCACAGTTTCCACAATGTATTTCTACTTACCTATAAGGTATCGCAAATCCGGGTAGAGGCTTTAAACCCAAACAAAGAACCAAAACGTAAAGCATACAAGTCAAACATTAAAAGAAAATTAATGTGATCTAACCCTAAGGTAACCCCACTTTAAGTATTCTCTCCAACAGAGTCGCCAGTTCTGTAACACGGTGGGAGAACTGACTTGGTTGTTTTGCGTTTGATCACAAATGTTGCGGTTTAGCAAGAGTCGCCGCCGACTTTTCTTTTATCCAAAAGGAAAGGCTGAAAAGAACAGGAAATACCTTTGAGATGTTTTCTTGAGTTTGGCGGGTAGATTATGAAAAGGGAAGGTATTAGCACCCTTTTCATCCATGGTTTTCTATGGGCTCTTAGTTACTTGCTAGTTCACTTGCTTTTGTTTGAAAATGTGCTTTGTGTGGTTTTTGAAAGTATTTTTGAAAAGATGCCATCGTTTAGGCAAAATTTGTAATGATTCTCGTTCGTAAGAATGTATACAAAGTGTTGATCTTTTGAGAATGTTTTCAAGTTTGAAAGATGTTTTTGAAAGTGTTGGTGTTTGTTTTGGAAATAGCAAGGATGTTTTGGTTTTGAAATTGAGCAAGCAACTAGGAATAATCTACCTACTCAAAAGTCTTTTATGTTTATTTCCTATTTCCTTTGACATTATTATCTTACCATTGATTTGGTAAGTAACCCTATCTTTGGATGTAAAAGGGACGGGCAAGGGTCCTCGTATAGCAATGATTAACAATGTTGTAAGATATCTTAGCATTTTCTTTAGGGACTAAGATCATTTTGAAAGGCAACATGGATATCATCATTGAGGGACTATGATCTTGTATTTTTGCTTGTTTTTGCTAAGATACCTCACATGCATAATATGGCCATTTTTGTAAGGCAACAAAGTGGGTTTACCCTAAGGGTGTAAGTGTGCAAGTGTATTGGTTTACATGCTTGATTTGTCTTTGATTAGGGTTTTCTATTTGTTGGTTTTAATCTTTCCATACAAACCCTAATTACTAGCATTTGTATATAAAGCATTAAATTGCCAAAATTAAAATTACTATGTTATTACATCATTAGGGGAGGGGTGTACAAATTACAAATGGGGAATTGCAAGATATTAAATCTAAATAATTATTACAACCATATTGAATTTGAATAAATGTACAAAAATAAAGATAAAAATGGAAGAATATAAAATGTAAAAAGAAATTTGATTTTTGTTTGATTTTCATGAAAAGGGGTTTTTGACCTAGTTAACTAAAATAAAAATAATTAACTAAAAATAAGAAAATTAAGATTAAGTTAGAAAATTATTTTTAGGGTTTTTCTATGAAAGTTTCTATCTTAATGAAAATACAAATGAGAATTAATTAATTAAAATACCCCTAAGTTCTAAGTTAATTTTATTCACAAAAAAATAATATAATAGTTAAACCCTAGTCTAAATATTTATTGAATAAAAAAAAGAAAATTAATTTATTAAATGAAAAATGTTTTTGTTCTTTTAGTTTTTAGGAAGAAAAATATTTTAAATAAATATAAATAATAAAATATAAATATTTTTTGGATTTTTATTAATAATAATAATAATAATAATAATAATAATAATAATAGTAATAAAAATAATAAAGAAAATAAAATTAAAATAAAATATAAAGAAAAGTGAGGGAGGTTTAAATTGAATTTGGGAGGTAATGTTAAGAAAAAGTCAGGTCCAAGGTTTTGCTGGCCCAAGCGCTACCTAAAAGGAGAAATGACAAAAAAAATGTGGAAAAATGCAAAAGGCAGCGAGCTGGATGTTGAACCCACGCCCTCTTGGTTACCAGTGCACTGCCTTACCACTGGGGTGGCTATACATCCGTTAATTTAAATGAAATGATAAATATATAATACAAAATGAGTCATGAATACACTTCATCTTCAACCTCCAGCCATACCACCTGTATCTCATTCATTTCTCAACAAAAATGGAAAATGCAAACATGAAAGTTGCTCCGTTTTTCCATACGAATCCAACCATGTAAATATCATAAACTATAGATCAAAGATGAATGAGAATTTTTGAAAGTACTAAACTCTGACCTAATTATTTTCAGAGGTTCAATCCTAAAATTCTTCTAGCTCAATCAATATATAATAAAATCTATGGACATGTATTGCTTCAGGGCAATGATGTCTACATTTTATCTTCACAAATGCAAGCCTAACAATGCGTAAGTAATAAGATAGAAGGTCAAGAAAAATACCTCAAAACTGGAAATTGTGAAATGCAAATGAGCTTTATTCAAGGTGCTGCAATGATCAGGTTAGCTTTTTCAAGTTCCCAGGAAGCTAATGCAATGGTTAACTTGAGTTGAAAGTGGATGAAATGGCTTGGAGAAGTTAATGTGCAGACTCTGTTTTTTGGTTATGGAGGTTATGGTAAATGGTTTTACGGTTCTGGAATGAGGATGGGGATGAGTAGTATTTGATGTAAGGAAGCTTTAGGAACCAAAAGGCTAAGAAACGCCCGAGGGAAATATGAGTTTGGTGTTCATGGTCAGAAACTATGCAACAATGGAGTTTTGGGGCAATTTCTGATTTGAGAGAGTTTTGGTGTGTTTCAGGGTGCTTCAGCTCGTATTCTAGCTCACAAATAGTGCATATATTTATAAGCAACAAGTTTGGAAGCTTGTAGTTGATCAGAATTCAAAATCATAAGTTTAAGTATAACATGTGATTTTTGAGAAATCCAAGTTTCAAAGTCTTGTGTACTTGCTAAGATAGAGTGGTTATGCTCTAAACACACTTGCCTCTGAATTTGTAGATGGAGTGTGATCAGAGGGAACAAGTTAGAGGCTCAAGAATTGACTTTGGGCATAAAGCTTGCTTTTCCAAAATGGAAGTGTTCACTTTGTGCCATTAATGGAAATGTGAATTGGATAAAGCTTAAACCACTTGGATTAAAGCTCAAAAGTTTGTGTAATCCATTAATGATGGATACATACACAAGTTAGAAGAACTGCAAAGCAATATTATGCAGCCTAACATTGAAATTGCATTTTTGTTCATCATGAAAATGACCTATAATTTTAGTTTGAAACCCTAACTTCCTCTCTTCGATTGTCCTTGCTCAGGAAAGATCTCAAGTAGTTCTTGGACATTTTAGAAAGCTTGTAATGTTCTCTACAACCCCTCTTTGAATCACTTTTGAAAATTTCCCTTGGAACTATATGAAAAATTTCCATGAAGTTAGGTAAAAATCCTGCCTAAACTACGGTATAATTTTCACTAAGTGTTTAGTTTCATGACCATGTCTTCATGGGTTAATAACTTGAGATCCAAGAATTTCTAGGAGAAGTTGTGTAAAGCAGTGTTATAGATCACATGGATATCTACAACTTTCATGTTGAAAGTTTCTTTTGAATCATCTTGCATCATGGTGAAAAATTGGCTCAAAGTTGTGAAAAATATGAAGTTTTCAACACTTAGAAAAATTTCTAAGTTTGAAAACTTTGACTTTTCAAAATGAAATCTTGAAATTTTGATTTCTTGATGAACAAGTTCCATATTTTGACATGCTTTGATGAATTGTGATCTTTGGCACTTGATTTTGACCAAAAAGTCAAAGTTTGACTTTTCATTGTACAGTTGACTTTTGATCAGTTGACTGAAAATCAACTATCAATCAATTGATCTTGAGCAATGTTTTGAGTCATGCCATTAGGTCAAAATGATGCAATTAAACTCTTCAGGTCATGCCTCAAACCAATTAACCATTTGCTAGGTCAAAAATCAGAAATTGCCCTTTCTCAGTCAAAACCCTAATTTTGACCATTTTGCCCTTTTGATGATCTGATCAAATTTCTTGAGGAATTGTGGTCCAAACTTGATCAAATGATACATATGAGTTTATAATGTTGATATGGATCAAAAATTCTGAAGTTTGACTGTAAATTGGCCACAGTTGACGTTTTCCCTAATACAGTTGATTTTTAGGTCAATTGCTCAATTGACTGAGCAAAAATGTGATCCAAGGCTTAAAACTTGACATGAGTAATATTTGGGGTCCATAATGATCTATTAAAGTCATATGAGGCATTGAAAGTTCAATTATCCTTGTGCAATCTCAAACCCTAATTTTAGTCATCATTGCTTAAGGAGGTGTCTTGAGCTGATCAACCCTTGTGCAGTCTTGAACCAAAGGAGATCTTGTGAGAAAAAACTTGATAAATGAGTCTTTGTTCTTTTCCTCCTCCTTTAGATAGTTCTACTTTACCATTGTTTGTTAAGGATCCATATCATTGGATGTGAGAGACGGGTGTGGGTCGTCGTATAGTCATAGAAGCCAACTTGTAAGATGTTTTAGCAATTGTTGTAAGGTATTGAGATTGTTTACCGAAGGAAACATCGAAGGGTCATTAAGGGACTACGATCTTTTAATCGAGGGTCTTTGCTAAAACATACCATGTTCGAGGGACATGACTGTTTTAATCTGAGGCAACAAGTGTGGGTTACCCTAGAGGTGAAAATGTGCAAGGTGTTGATTTCAAGTATATTATCTTGAATTAGGGTTGTCTAATGTTTGGTTTTTATTCTTACCATACAAACCCTAATTACTAGCAATAATAAGGAAAGCGATAAATTGTGGAATTTAAATATCCTACACTATTACAATGCTTTAGGGGATGGGGGATACAAATTTACAAATGAGGATGACAAGTAAAAACAAATCCTAATTACTATTACATGGCTTTGACAATTACATAAATTTTAGCGCAAAATAATAATATGTACAAAAATATAAAGATTGAAGAAAAGAGATTTCTTTTATAGGGTTTTTTTGATAGAAAAGGTTTTGTAGTTAATTTATTTACAAAACCTAAGTCTAATAATGTCAATTATGTTAGAAAATAATTTGAATGTTTTATCTAGAAAAAGTTTTTGTATAGTGTTACGTCATCTCCCAAGCAATGCAATATGTCCAAAGTAACCTTAAAATCTCAAAATTGGGAATTTTAATGTCTGAGCTGACATGGGCCGTGTCAGCGGACACGGGCACCTGTGTCAGGATCTTCCCAATACTCCTTGTGCATTTTCTGCTCCAGGTGAATTGACACAGGCCGTGTCATATGACACGGGCGCCCGTGTCAGCCCATGTCCTGCTTATTTTTCCAAATTCCTGACCCAGATGTGTTAATACGGGCTGTGTCATGTGACACGGGCACTCGTGTCAATCCCTGTCCTACTTTTTTGTTTTCTCCCTGACACGGCCACCCGTGTCAGGGCCCCTAAAGCAAATGATGTCATGTTTTATTCTATGCCTCGATTTGTCCTGTTTTATTCTTTTGAAAATAAAAACAAATGATGTATGGATAAAGATATTACAGTTTGAGAAAATTTACCTCTAGAGGTGAAAACTTTAGAACACATGTGGATGTTTTTTGGTGCAAAATGGTGATTGATTTGAGCTCCCTTGGACCTTCTTGAAGCTACGCCAATCCTCCCTTTGTGCTGAAAGCTACAGAATCACCTTAATCAAATCAAGTTGCAAGGTATTATTTTTGAGTTTGGAAGATGGTGTTAATGATTTTACAGGAGTTGTTCTTGTGTTTGAACAACTTCTATATTATTTATGTGAAGTATTTGGCTGGTTTGTTTCGACAAAACTTGCAAGGTTTGAGAGGTTCGAAGATTTTTACTTCAAACTCAAAAATGGAAGTTTTGGGAACAATTCATGTTTTTTGAGAGTAAAGGGGTTATGAGGGCTTGTTCATCCCTTTTTATATTTAAAATGATCTCTCTATTAATAGGAAATAGGTTTTAAGACAAGGATTGATCAGATTTGCAAGATCACATGTTGTGACTAGGTTGGATTGTAAATGAACCAAACTTGAAGATCATAGTTCCAATGCTTTGTACTTTGCTTTATAGAGTTGTTGGATACTTTAAGCATGCTTTATCTGATTTTTTATGTTGAGTGTATGTAGAAGGAAAAAGTTAGAGGCTCAAGAAGAGCTGACTTTGTGATTAAAGCTACTTTGCAAGAATGGCAATGTTAACTTTGTGCCAAAAATGGAAAAATCATTTGGACAATGCTTAAATCAAATGGACCATGGCTCAAAAGTTCATGTAAACATTAAATTATGGTGGGATTTGCAAGTTAGAAGGCCTGCAAAGCAAGATTATGCAGCATAACATGTAGATTGGATTATGTGTTCTTCACCAAAATGACTTGTAATTCAAGAATGGATACCCAACTTCATGCCTTTGAATCTCCTAGCTCAAGTATGATATATTCATGCTATTGAATGTTTTGGAAAGCTTGAAACATTGTATAAAACTTTCATGTTAACCACTTTGGCTAAATCAAATTGGAACTTGATGAAAATTGGCCAAGAAGTTGAGATAAAAACTGACCAAAACCTGTTGAAAATTTCTCTAACTGTTTATACAAAAATGGCATGACTTCATGATCCTATATCTTCGAATATAAGCATCTTTTGGATATCAAACCTCTAATACAAATTTGTAGAATTCATTAAGATCTACAACTTTCATGTTGAAAGTTTTCCTTTAATCATCTTGCATCTTGGTGAAAAATTGTCATGAAATAGTGAAATTATCAAGGTTAAAAACACTTAGAAATTTTCTAAGTATTGAAAACTTTGACTTTTTGTTGATTTTCTTGACTTTCTTAATTCTTGATGATCAAGTTTGACATTTTTGAATGTATTTATGAATCTTGATCTTTTGAAATTCAATGTTGACCAAAAAGTCAAAGTTTGACTTTTTGTGTATCAGTTGACTTTTTACCCAATACAGCTGATTTCCAGTCATCTAAGTAATTGACTGAGCAGAATTGTGATGCAAGGCTTGAAACTTGATATGATAAATCTTGAAGACCTTTAATGGACCATGAAAGTCATTTGAAGCATCAAAAGCCCATTTGTCCTTAAGAAAACCAAAACCCTAATTTGGAGCCAATGCTTAGGAGGTGACTTTGTCTGATCAAAACTCTTAAGAACCTTTGAGAATTTTTGACTTTTGGTGGGAAATGTTTTGAGAAATGAGATGGAAAATTTTGGGGTAAAATAGTTGCCCTTGTTCAATCTTCTTAAACCTGAGGAGTTAGATTGGCTTGTCCGCCATTCGTGACTTGAAGGTAGAAGAGGATTGAACACTTAAGTGCCCAAGAATTTACACTCGCATGTGCATGAAGTAAAACAGTTGGTTGATTATATCGGGGATGGGCTTAACGATGCATTTTTGAGAGATGATGAAGAGTTGTTGGAGATGGGCTTAAATATGCCATCCAGAGTAACTATCAGTAGAAATATCAGAATTAGTTTATGCTCGATTGTATCTGAAGAGTGCTTTCCAGAGTGAACCTCTGAGAAAGGTATTTGAATAGTTTCTCATCATGTAGATAGTTACCCCGTCCTATTTTGGGAATTAATCTACAATCAGTTTGTTGGTAAACCCGTCATGTTTCGAGAGTTCATACCATTGGTGATAGAGATAGTCACTTCGTCTTATTTCGAGAATTATCTTTATCTGACCGAAGAGAAAGAAAGATAGTTTCTCTGTCCTGTTTTGGGAGCTAATCTTCAATTTGTTCATGTAGATAGTCTCCCCATCTTGTTTCGGGAATTAATCTACAATCAGTGTTGTTGGTAAACCCGTCATGTTTTGGGAGTTCATACCATTGGTGATAAAGATAGTCACCTCGTCCTGTTTCGGGAAATGATATTTATCTGACCAAATAGAAAGAAAGATAGTAACCATGTCCTATGTTGGGATTTAATATTCAATCTGTTCATGTAGATAGTCGCCCCGTCTTGTTTCAAGAATTAATCTATAATCAATTTATTCTTCACAGATAGTTGTTCTGTCTTATTTTAGGAATTAATCTGTGATTGGTTATCCATATAGTTTCCCTGTCTTGTTTTAGGAGTTAATATGAAACCTTCTTTTTGTCAGTTATTGATATAGTTGCCATGTCTTGTTTCAGGAATTAATCTCTGACCCAGTCTCATAGATATTTTCCCCATCTTGTTTTGGGAATTAATCCTGAACCTGTTGTTCACAGATAGTTTCCATGTCTTGTTTCAGGAATAAATCTAGAACTATTGAAAATTGTTGATGATATTTATCTGATTATCGATCTTTCTTGAAAAGGTAAAGAGTTAGTTGTATGCAATGTTATGATGTATGAAATTCATTGCGTAATGATGTTCTCAAAATAAATGAGATTGTGCCATATGTGTTTCGTACACATATGCTATGATGTATAAATGTGAAATGTTGTTGAAGTATATCTTTGTCTGGGAAAATAAATCCCTGACTATTGTTGGGGATGAAGAGTATGTGCATCTTCAATCTTGTCTAGAATGCTTGCACTGGGGGTTCCTGGTTACTTGTTTGAGGAAGATCTGCAGGGGATGTATTGATTTCTATTTGGGAAGTAGAGTTTAGGAACATTTATGGTCCGTTGCTTTATTGGGGAATTTCATTATCGTATATCCTTATTAGGGATAAAAGAGATGGTCAAACTGCTGACTTGTATGGGGAGAATAGTTAACTGGTATCTGGTCGGTTTCCAGGCTTTATAACAACTTTCTGAGGATAGTGTAAACTCTACTGGGGAGAAGAATTTTGTCAGTGATAGACTCGAGTCGGGGAATATGTAAGTTGTTGGGGAAATAAACCCTTTTGGGGAAATAAACCCTTGTTGATGGAGAAATGCTCTACTGAGGGAACTAATTCTCTTGGGGGAAATTAAATTTTGATAGAGAGAGGAAACTCTGCAGGGTTTCTTTTTCAGTTTTGGAGGAATAGACTCAGCTGGGGAAGATAAATTCCATGCATTATACTGATTGAGACTCTATGGGGAGATTTAATGGGGAGAAGATTATACTCCTTTATTTGTTAAGGTGATATTTCGGGGAGATTGTGGGGAATGTACTCTTATTTGTGAAGATTACTCTGAGGAATAACCCCATAGAAGTGGCTCTGGCGACTTCACTAGGGATCACCTTATGAAAGGGATTCTATGGGGATTTATGAAGAAACTTGAGTGTCATCCCAATTCCTAGAGTTCTGAGTAAATGTTTATTCATGTTCTTATGTATATATTTGTTAACAGTTAATCATGTTCATATGCATATGCTCATTCAATTTTAGTCATTGGACGCCTTTGCAAGCAAAACAGAAAAACAAAAAGTTTGAACTTTAAAGTATATTTGTATTGATAGTTTTCCTATAAACAGGCGATTTTTGAACAAAGCGACGGAAATCCTAGTAAGAGGAAGTCGTCATAAAATGGAAAGAGTACAAAGTGAAAACAAATATATATATATATATATATATATATATATATATATATATATATATATATATATATATATATATATATATATATATATATATATATATATATATATATATATATATATATATATATATATATATATATATATATATATATATATATATATATATATATATATATATATATAGCCATGTGGGAGTGATCACATTGGATTCCAACTCCGCTGTCTCCCTTATGTCTTTGAACATCTCGTCCCTTTCTGTCGGAGGAAGTTGATTGCACTGATCTTATACATTTTGAACTTTTAATCTTGGTAATAAAGTTGGCATGTAAGTGATCCAACAGGACATAGTTGTATGCTTTAATCCCTAATTTTTTCCTGGACCGCCCTCTCGGGTTTTCAGCCCACTAGGATACCCTTTTTTTCCTAAGTTTCCCTTTAAGGTTTTCGACTTGCCGGGTGTACAGTCTTTTGTATATATCCGTTATTTTTGTTCAAACCTTTTTGGTTCACTGGGATGCCATTACTTTTTCCTATGCATGTCAACCTAGCGGGTCATTCTTATGCATAGTATTTTTTAACTATGTCTGCATTCACAAGGTGCGGGAAATCTTCGACGTCCATAGTGGTTAGCATCATAGCACTTCCCGATAATACTTTCTTGACAATAAATGGCCCTTTGTAAGTGGGAGTCAATTTGCCTCTGGGATCTCCTTGTGGAAGAATGATGCGCTTATTACCAAGTCGCCAGTCTGGTATACTCGATGCTTGATCTTTTTGTTAAAAGCTTTGGTCATGCACTTCTGGTACATCTTACCATGACAGGAAGCAGCTAGCCTCTTCTCGTCAATCAAATTCAGCTTATCCAACCTTGTCTGAATCCATTTGGGTTCGTCTAGGTATTCTTCTTTCATAATCCTTAAAGAAGGAATCTGAACTTCAATAGGCAGGACAACTTCCATGCCATAGACCAATGAGAAAGGGGTTACCCCAGTTGATGTTCGTGCCGAAGTATGGTAGCCATGAAGATAAAATGGTAGCATTTCATGCCAATATTTATAGGTCACCACCATCTTTTGCACAATCTTCTTTATATTCTTGTCAGCAGCTTCCACTGCTCCATTCATCTTAGGTCTGTATGGAGAAGAGTTATGATGTTTGATCTTGAACTGCGTGCAGGGCTCAATAATCATGGAATTGTTAAGGTTGGTGCCATTTTCAGTGATGATTCTCTCAGGGATACCATACCGGAAAATGAGGTTGTGCTTGACAAACCGGGCTATGACGTTCTTGGTAATTGGGGAAAATGAAGTTGCGTCAACCCACTTGGTAAAGTAGTCAATGGTGACAAGGATGAAACAGTGTCCATTAGAAGTAGTAGGCTTGATCTCTCCAATCATGTCAATGCCCCACATTGCAAATGGCCAAGGAGAAGTCATGACGTTCAAAGGAATTAGAGGCACATGGACCTTATCAACATAAATTTAGCACTTATGGCAAGTCCCCGAGTGGCGATGACAATTGGTTTCCATGGTCGAAAAATAGTAACCAGTTCTCAGGATCTTTTTGGAAATAGTATGTCTACTAGAATAAGTACGAAAGATAGCTTCATGCATATCCCCCGTGATCTTCTTTGCTTCTTTCTTGTCCATACAACGGATCATAACTGAGTCATGGTTGCGTTTGTATAAGATCTCATTGCTCAGGAAGAACTTGGCTGAGAAATTCGTGAGAATTTCTTTTCGTTGACTGACGCCCCTTCAGGATACTCTTGAGCTTAGAGATATCTTTTCACCTCAAGAAACCAAGGCTTCTCCTCTACACCATCAGTGTCAATCTCATAGCAGTGTGATGGTTTGTCAAATCTTTAGATAGTAATTATGGGAGCTTTGTTGTCCCATCTGACTTTGAACATAGAAGACATGGTAGCCAAAGCATCTGCCAACTGATTTTCTTCCCTCGGAATGTGCTCAAAGGTAACCTCTTCAAAGTATGGTATCAAGGTTAGCACAAGCTCTTTATAAGGGATAAGAGTTGTATTTTTTGTACCCCACTCTTCTTTAACTTGACTAATGACCAAAGCTTAGTCTCCATATACACTTAAAAATTTTATTCTTAAGTCAATAGCAACTTTAAGAGCCAAGACGCACACTTCGTATTCAGCCATATTGTTGGTACAGTAAAATCAAAGCCTGGCAGTGAAAGGGGTATGGCAACCATCGGGAGAAATGATCACAACACCAATTCCATTACCTAGTGCGTTGGAAGCTCCATCAAAAACCATAGTCCATCGGGATGCTTGTTTACGTCCTTCATATGGTCCAGGCTTTTCACAATCCGCAATTAGCATGATATTCTCGACCGGGAATTCAAAATTCATGGATTGGTAGTCATCAACTGCTTGATGTGCCAAATGATCTGCCAGTACACTCCCTTTGATTGCTTTTTGTGTAGTATACTGGATGTCGTATTCAGTTAAGAGCATTTTCCATCTTGCTATTCTTCTAGAGAGAGCTAGTTTTTTAAAGATGTACTTGATGGGATCCATCTTAGAGATTAATAGAGTAGTATGAGTCAACATATATTGTTTTGTCAATGAGCAACCCATGCCAAAGCACGACAAGTTTTCTCGAGCAGTGAATATCTGGTTTCAAAGTCGGTAAACTTTTTGCTAAGGTAGTATATTGCATGCTCTTTTCGACCAGACTCGTCATGCTTCCCCAGCACACACCCTATTGAATTCTCTAAAATAGTTAAGTACATGATCAGAGGTCTTCCTTCAACTAGTGGCATAAGGATTAGAGGTTCTTGCAAGTACTCCTTGATTTTGTCAAAAGCTATTTGACAATCATCATTCCATCTTACCACTTGATCTTTCTTCTACAGCTTGAAGAGTGGTTCACAAGTAGCAGTCAGGTGAGAGATGAACCGGGAAATGTAGTTTAGTCGTCCTAGGAATCCTCTGACCTCCTTCTCAGTATGAGGGGCTAGAATTTCTTGGATGGCTTTGACCGTTACGGGATCAACTTCAATACCTTTTCCACTAACGTCAAAGCCTAGGAGCTTACCAGACCTTACCCTAAAGATGCATTTCTTGGGATTCAACCTCAGCTTATATTTCTTCAACCTTTCAAATAGCTTGTGTAGATGGTCAAGGTGTTCTTCCTCATTTTGGGATCTCGCTATTATGTCATCAACATAGACTTCAGTTGTACCCCAAACTTTTCCCTCCCATATTTCTAAAAACATTTCAAGAAAGATTCTCAAGTTGCTCAAAGTAGTCCAAGGGTTGACCAGACAAGCTCCCTCCTAAGACAGTCTACCTCAAATTAGGGTTTCATGTTGCATCAGGATACTTGAGTCCAAGGGACCTCAAATTCTCACCATTGTCCTAATATGTTCTCAAGACCATTCATGTCAAGTTTCAAGCCCTACAGAGAAAGTTTGCTCAGTCAATTGCTCAAAGGCCTGAAAATCGATTGTGCTAAGGCAAAAGTCAACTGTGGCCCACATACAATCAAACTTCAAGATTTTTGGTTAACATCCTCATTTTGAAGTATATTTCATCATTTTATCAAGTTTTAATCATGATTCATCAAGGATTGCTCATAATTCATCAAGAACCAAAAGTTGCTAAATTAGGGTTTTGTAAGAAAAGTCAACTCAACTTTGACCAAGCATAACTTCCTCATACTTTATGAGAAATGACCCATCCAAAGCTAATATTTAAGAGGATGCAATTCTATACAATCCATATTCATCTCCCAAGTTCAAAATATGCACTCACAAGAAGTTATGAATTTTGACATTATAGGTCATTTTGAAAAGTCAACAAAAACACCTTTTTTGTCAAAGCTTCATACATGAGCATGGAATACCAAATTGAGATGATACCAAAATGGTTGCTTAGAGGACATATCAATATTTCTAAAAAGTAAAATAACACCTTCGAAGAGTCAAAATTGAGGAAGTTATGCATTGGTGAAGTTGACCCTTTTTGCAAAACTGTCAAAAGTCAAATATGCCTAAAATTGCAAATTTTGCTAAATGGGCCCAATCTTTTGTACTTGTTTTGAGTTGGCAACATTGTCCACGAGCCCTAGCCTTTTCCACTTGTCATTATCTTGTTTTTACTATTTATTTTGATTTTTATTTAAATTAAATCAATTTAAATCAAAACAAATCATAGAAAATCCAAAATATTGAAATCTCAAGATTTGGTACATGTTTCAGGTCTTAATATCCAGCTAGCATGAGATTGAATTCGTGTAAAGGCTTGGTGTGCACAAAAATATTGAGTTTGCTATATTTTTAGCAAGATTTTCAAGTGTATCAAATCCAAATCAAAAGCAATGATGGAGGACATATTGGCAACCCTAATCCATTCCTCAGTACATAAGGAGTATTTGCAGACCCAAAAGAAGGCTAGAGAGAGGCGCATAAGGTCAGAACAAACTTGCAAAAAACAAAGAAAAGTGGTGAGTCGCATTCATTGTTCTAGTAAATTTCAAGATCCTTTGACCATCTCAATCGCTTCCTGGGATCACCAGTAAGCAAAACCAATCAAGAACAAGCACTCCCAAGCCCTGTAACTCGCTGTAAGTCAGTCACGACATTGCTTCTTTCTTGAATTCGAATTGCATCATTCTTATACTTGTAGCATGAAATAACTGTAGATTCTCGTTCACCATCACATTTGCAAGCTTTCTGTAACAATTAATTACGTTTTCATGGCCTGTATAAGATTTCACCATTGCTAGGGTTTTATGTCTCGATTTAGGATTTCTGTGTGCAGGTAAAATTGGGCCATGAAAGGAGCACCATTGTGCTCAGCAGGTCCAGACGAAGCTATCCATGGCTTTAGTTTTGATTTATCTTGCTTATAGTTGATTTTAAGAATATGCAGGTTTATAGTGATGGACAAACGTCTGGGACTTTTACCAACGGAACAAGGTTGGGGATGACCTGTGTGGCACCTTTCCATTGGATCATTTGAATTCTGGCGCGCGTTTTCATTATTCTCCACTAACTCCCTTTATTTTTCATATTATCTATTATTGATATTTGATGTACAAATAGAACAGCTAGCTCAGTTGGTTGCCAAGCGATGGAAAGTGCCTTAGGGCCTGGGTTCGAATCCCAGGTCCCCCCGTTCTTGCATATCATTTTTCCTTTCAGGATCAGGAGCGCATACAAAGTTAAGAGATCACCATATGCCCTCAGGATCTAGCCCTTGGATCTCCAGATGGTCAAATCTGATGGCCATCATCTGAAGGACCATGGTATGCCCAGTCAACGCATGGCAAGAGATCATGGAGGTCAACGTGGGTCACCTCCTTTTGGGCCCAAAATCTGATATTCACACCCCCTCCAAATTACTTTTCCCGGCCCAGTTTCCTATTTTCTTTTCTTTTTATAATTTCCATTATTTAGTTTATTTATTTATTTTACTAACAAAATTAATTATTTTCTTTTATCAAAAATCACAAACAATATTTTTTACCCAATTAGACTTAGGTTTATTTTTTATCAATAAATTAATTAATTTAATTAGATTTTAATTTTAGATAACTTTAATTATTTTGTAAATAAATTAAAAATAAATAGAACAATTAGGGTTTTGTTTATAATTTAATTATATTTTCTTTTTCTTAAAATGACAAAAACACAAAAATAGGCCATTTATTTATTTTCATTAATTAATTTAATTAGCTAATTAATTGTGTATTTAATTTTAAAACCTAATTCTTTTCTTAAAAATAATTAAAAACAACAAAAACAATTTCTCTTTCGATTAAGTTAAAAAGGGTCAAAACCCTAGTTCTCTCCCGATCTAAATTTATTCGCGCGCGTTTTATTATTTTATTTTTATCCTATTAATGTAATTGCTCACAAGTTGTAATAGTTTAATTAGGTCTTTTATTCTCATTTATCGCTTTATTTTTTAAGGGTTTGTTTTTGGCTATGTAAATACCCGAAGCCTTGTAATAGCGTAGTTTAATTTCCGCACTTTAAATTCCACAAAATATTAACTTTTAGATGTATGATTAGGGATGCATGAAAAGAATGTATGAATAACTTTAAAACAGTTAGATAACCCTAAAATGTGCAAAGATAATAATTTAAAATTGAATCACTCGCACATGCGCACTCCTAGGGTACACTCCCACTTCGGTTGCCTTCGGGAAACGGTCATTAAGTATAGGGTATTTTAGTGGTCGCCCGTTTGTCTCAAAGATCAAAGTTTCCTCGGAATTGTTGCCTCGGATAATTGATCTAAGACATTAGGGTTATTACTAAGATGTCCTAACATTGCTTTAGTGACCTTACGTCCCTTTCGAATTGACCCTCAAAACTCCAACGATGGTGCTACCTACTCACTAATAGTGGGATAGTTCTATCTAAAGGAAACGAACATAGAACAATTCTTTTTTCGAGTAGGTAGATTAGTTCTTAAGTACTGGCTCAATCCAAACAAACTTTTTCACACTTACACTCCTTTACAAACAAAGTTTTCAAAAACACTTCGTAACACTCTTGAGGACAGAAGCAAGAGTTAAATCGAAGTCAAAACAAAAAAATTTCAAATCACACAAACACAAAGAAGCAATTTTGAAAATGATGAGCAAGTACCTAAGAGCCCGTAGATAATTACGGATAGAAAGGGTGCTAATACCTTCCCTTTCTATAATCTACCCCTCGTACTCAGAAATATCTCGAAAAAGGAATTTTTCTGTGCTTTTTTCCTTTCCTTGTTGGATAAAATAAAAGTCGGTGGCGACTCTTGCTTACTGCGACATTTTGCAAACAAAAAACGTAAACTAGTATTAATAGTTGGTTCTGCCACCGTATCACAGAACTGGCAACTCTGCTGGGGAATCATAAGTGGGGTATACCTTAGGAATAGTTCATCATTTTGTTTTCTATTGTTTGATTTGATTGCTTTATCTTTGTGGGCTTTGTATCGGAGTTACTATAGATCCTAACCCGGATCTGGGGAACACCTTTTAGGTAAGTAGCAATAAACTGTGAGGGAACTGTACGGCGTAGACCGATACGGTTGAAGCAGTATCTACGTTGATATGGCACATTAGTTGGTACTGGTATCCCTTGTGGAGGAACAAGGAGAATACGGGGCTGCTATATGGGTCGTTAAGCATCAACTGACCTTAGAACCTATAATTGACCAACTTGGCCATAGGAAGTAGTGAGATAGCCGGTCTCGATGTAGAGCTGGGAACCGGTTGATACTCAATGCTACACTCATTGAGACCATACTCTCGAGATGGTTCCGGACACAAGAAAAGATTGCGTGAGCTGAAACTATGACCGATGGAGGATGGTTAGTGATATTGAGAACCTCTAGAACCCGGTTACTATTATTAGGACAGGTTGAACCAACTAAACCGCAAGAGGGTAGTACCTAGACTCCATGCAAGCCTAAACTCAAGGGCTATTGTGTGACTTGTTTGCCTTTACCATGTTTGATACCTACTATACCTGTTGTGTGTTTCATCATGACATCATGCATCATGACATAGCATGCATATTTCATTAGACTAACAATTTCAAAGACCGAGGGGATTCATCTTTGTTCTGTTTTGCAAATTGTGGCTTCTATGCGCAGAAATACCATTCGAGTCAACTTCATGCAAATCCCTACTCAGCTCAGAGAGTTGGTCTCAAAAGTTCCTGATACTTCTTCATTTGTTAGAAGACATGGTCATCTCCTTAGCTTGGTCACTTAAAAGTTGGATGAGCAAATGATGAGCGTCCTCTTTCAGTTCTTTGATCTGTTGCATCATTGTTTTACCTTCCCGGATTATCAGCTAGTCCCTACTTTGGAGGAGTTTTCTGATTTACTAGGCATCTCTATCCTCGAGCAGACACCCTTCACAGGTTTGGAGGAGGTTCCTAGACCTGAGGACATTGCTTCAGCCCTACACCTAAAAAGGGTTGATGTAGTATCTAACTGGGAGACTCGGAGTGGGGTTAAAGGTTTCTTGGCTAAGTTATTGATCGATCAAGCTCAACAGTTCTGGGATAGCTTAGACTTTCAAGAATTTGAAGACATCTTGGGTCTCCTCATCTACGGCTTAGTCCTGTTCCCGAAACCAGATTCTTTCATAGATGTGAATACGGTCAAGATCTTCATGTCTCGTAACCCAGTGCCTACTCTTCTGGGTGATATTTTACATGCTCTCTATACCCGTATTGTGCAGAGAAGGGGAACTCTCATGTGTTGTACACCGCTGCTGGCGAGGTGGTTTATTTCGCACCTCCCCAAATATGTATTGAAGAATGACGAAGGTGTAGGTTGGGCTTACAGAATCATGTCCCTTGCTCATATGGACATCCTTTGGAGTTCTAAAGATATGGAAAGAGTAGTTGTCATTGATCGATGTGGGGAATACCCCAATGTTCCGTTACTTGGAGTTAGAGGGGGAATAACCTACAATCCTTGTTTGGCTTTACGACAGTTTGGACGAGCTCGGAGAGACGGTCCTCATGAGCTGCTGCTTATAGATATTGTCTTTGACTACAAGGGGGATGTTGATGGGCATCGCCGCAGGTTTATATGAGCTTGGGGCATGGTGAACAGGTCTGACCCACATGAGCTAGGACTGAAGACTTCTCTCCCAATGCAACTGTATCTCTAGTGGGTTCGAGCCTGTGCTAAAAAGCTGGGAATGCCATATGAAGCTGTTTTGTCGGTGATTGTAGAGCATACTAATGAAGAAGGTGTTCCTTATACAGTCCTCCATCCCTATATGCCTACTGATCTTGGGGCATTGAAGAGATCTTGGATCCAGTTGAAGGAAGAAAGGGATACCTACAGGGAGAAGTATCATGAGCAGGAACGGAAGATCTTGAGGCTTACAAGGCAGATTGAGAATGAGAGGACAATCAATGATTATGTCAGCACGAAGGGAAAACGACCATGGGATTTCTGATGTCTTTTATTATTTCTAGTTTAGATTTGCTTTTCAGTTCATTTCTTTTGTAACGCCTTAAAGGAATTGTTAAACATTGTTACCAAGTTTTATCTAATAAAGTGTGTTTTATTTTGGTTTACAAATTTGAATCTCCCAAAGTCTTTGAAATCATTTCATACGCATTCCATTACCATGCACCTCATCACAGGTACCATTACAGGTTTCTCATCTTCTTCGCTTTTTATTTCAGCATAGAATGTCTTCTGAAACACCTACTGATCAAGCCATTAAAGCTCTTCAAGCTCAGAATGCTCAATTCCAAGAGATGTTCTTAAACTTGGCCAAAGGACAATAGGATTTGAAGACTCTCATCTTGAAGGACAATAAGAAGAAGAAGAAGAAGAATAAGAAGAAGAAAGTGGTTCTGCTGAATATGGGTCACAGATTTGGGAATAGGTTGCGACAGGAAGCTGATCTGTCTCATTCATCTGGAGGAGGAAAGAATCAAGAAGAAAGAAAAGGACCTAGCCCTGTGGTCTCTGATAATGACACTGATTTTGATGATGAACAGTACCCTCCTACTGAGGATAGGTACAAACAACTTGAAAACCGTCCGAGTGCTATGGAGATTCAGAAGGTTCCCAGTTTGGACTTCGTAGATTTGGGACTGGCATCGGGAGTGGTGATCCCTCACAAGTTTAAAGCTCTGGTTTTTGCTAAGTACGATGGAGTGTCCTGTCCAAAGCTCCACCTCTGCTCATACGTCAGAAAAATTTAACCCTACACTGCTGATAGAAATCTCTGGGTTCATTTCTTTCAAGATAGTCTGTCAGGGACTCAGCTTGAATGGTTCTATCAATTGGAGGGAGCTAATGTCCGCAACTGGGAGGACCTTGTTGTTGCTTTTTACAAGCAATACCAGTATAACGCCGGCCTTGCTCCTATACGTACCCAGCTCCATGGTATGTCTATGGGTATAGGTGCAGGCTTTAAGGACTATGCTCAGAAGTGGAGAGATCTGGCTGGGAGAGTCCAACCCCCTCTGTCTGATAGGGAGTTGGTCGATATGTTTCTTGGGACTTTTTCGGGTCCATATTTTAATCATTTGATTGGTAGTTCATCGTCTGGGTTCACTGAATTGATTATGACTGGGGAGAGAGTAGAGGCTTGTATCAAAAGTGGCAAGATACAAAAAGGTGCTTCATTAAGTACAGAAAAGAAGCCTTTAAAGAAAGAAACTAGCGTCGTTTACAGTTCGAGGAGCCAAAACCGACCTGAGCGCCGCCAAGCAGTGAATGTGATGGTAATATCAAGACCCAATGTTGCCCCACAGTGCAACAATCAACAAAGAGTAGAGAGACTGCAAAGACAGTATACTCGGCTCAGTATGACCTTCTCTCAAATTCTGCCGCAATTATTGAAGACCAACCTGGTAACTCTGAGGGAAGCTCCGAAGAATCCCAGTACCACCTCTCCATTGTATAATCCGAACGCCCGTTGTACCTATCACTCTAATATCCCAGGGCATGATACCAACAATTGTTGGGCCTTGAGGAATAAGGTGCAAGATTTGATTGAAGCTAAAGAAATTGAGTTTGATGCTCCGGAGAAACCCAACATCATAACCGCACCCATGCCCAAACATGATCAGGGAGTGAACGCAATTGAAGATGATGATGAAGAGTCAGATTTCGACAGCTGGATTTACCCGACTACCAATGGTGGCTTGAACAATTGGACGGCGAAGGACTTCGTTCCCATTTATTTTATTACACAGTAATAGACATTTGTTTTGAGACTTGTAACAGATAATTTGAAACTTTTACAGTCCGGTGCCTTGCCCGAGGCACTTTGGCTTTGTTTGTGAGGGCTTATTATGTGTCATTTCCATATATCATCAATAAAGCATTGGACGTTTTTTCTTGCATAACAAATTTTGCGCTCTTTGTTTTTCTTTTCTATCTTGCACTTTATCAAAACAGCTATTTATCTTACACACACTCACATATCATAATACAGGTCTACATCCACTCTGGATCCCACTGATAACGACTCTGCTACTGCCAGTTATGACTTCGAAAATCCGATCAACCAAGTCGAGGACGAAGGTGAGGATGATTGTGAAGTGCCTGGGGAACTTGCTAGATTGTTACTTCAGGAAAAGAGGGTCATACAGCCGCATGAAGAGCCAGTGGAAACAGTAAATCTGGGTACAGAGGAAGACAAGAAAGAGGTCAAGATCGGTGCAAATTTGGAGCCTAGTGTCAAGCAACATTTAATACAAATGATGCGTGACTATGTTGAGATCTTTGCTTGGTCTTATGAAGATATGCTTGGGTTGGATACCGATATTGTGGTACACCGCCTGCCAACTAAGGAAGACTGTCCTCTAGTAAAACAGAAAGTTCGCCGAATGCGCCCCGAGATGTCTGAGAAAATCAAAGTTGAGGTCATGAAACAGTTTGATGCCGGTTTTCTAGCAGTTACTTCTTACCCGCAGTGGGTTGCGAACGTGGTTCCGATGCCGAAGAAAGATGGTAAGGTTCGGATGTGTGTGGACTATAGGGATCTGAATAGGGCGAGTCCCAAAGATGATTTCCCTCTGCCTCATATTGATGTTCTGGTTGACAACACTGCACGGCATAAGGTCTTTTCCTTTATGGATGGTTTTTTCCGGTTACAATCAGATTAATATGGCTCCCGAGGACATGGAGAAGACAACCTTCGTTATGCAATGGGGTACTTTTTGCTACAAAATCATGCCTTTCGGGTTGAAGAATGTTGGGGCAACATATCAACGCGTCATGGTCGCTTTGTTCCACGACATGATTCACCATGAGATTGAGGTATACGTTGATAACATGATAGCAAGGTCCCAGACTGAAGAAGAACTCCTTGACCATCTTCAGAAGCTTTTCTACAGGTTGAAAATGTACAAGCTGGGGTTAAACCCGACAAGTGCACCTTTGGGGTGAGGTCTGGTAAGCTGTTGGGTTTCATCGTTAGTGATAAAGGTATTCAAGTGGATCCTGCAAAGGTGAAGGCTATACAGGAGATGCCAGCTCCCCGAACAGAAAAAGAAGTTAGAGGCTTTTTGGGACGTCTGAACTACATTGCCCGATTCATTTCACACCTGACCGCTACTTGTGAGCCAATCTCCAAGCTACTGAAAAAAGATCAAGTGGTAAAATGGAATGATGAATGTCAGGCCGCTTTCAAAAGGATCAAAGAGTACCTTCAATAGCCACTTGTTCTGATGCCTCCAGTTGAAGGAAGACCCTTGATCTTATACTTGACAGTACTCGACAATTCAATGGGGTGCGTGTTGGGGCAGCATGACGAGTCTGGCCGAAAAGAGCATGTTATTTACTAACTTAGCAAAACGTTTACCGACTGTGAGACCCGATAATCACTGCTTGAGAAAACTTGTTGCGCTTTGGCATGGGCTGCTCGCCGGCTGAGACAGTATATGCTGACTCACACTACCCTATTGATATCAAAGATGGACCCAATCAAGCATATCTTCGAAAAGCCCGCCTTGTCCGGAAGAATAGTAAGATGGTAGATGATCTTGACTGAGTATGACATCCAATACATGACCTAAAAAGAAATCAAGGGGAGTGTGTTGGTAGATCATTTGGAACATCAGGCCGTGGATGATTACTAGTCTATGAACTTCGAATTCCCAGATGAGAACATCATGTTGGTGACTGACTGTGAGAAACCTGGACCGGATGAAGGACCTGAGGAGGGATCCCGATGGTCTATGTACTTTGATGGAGCTTCAAACGCTTTGGGTAATAGCATTGGCGCCGTGATCATATCTTTTGAAGGATGTCATACTCCGTTTACCGCCTGATTTTGTTTCAACTGCACCAACAACATGGTGGAGTATGAAGTGTGCATCATGGGCCTTCGAGCAGCTATTGACCTAAGGATTAAGTTCTTGAGTGTGTTCGGAGATTCCGCTCTCGTGATCAGTCAGATCAAAGGCGAGTGGGATACGAAACATCGAAATCTTATTCCTTACAAGGAGTATGTATTGGCATTGCTTCCGCACTTCGAGGAGATAACCTTTGAACACTTCCCAAGAGAAGAGAACCAGTTGGCGGACGCACTAGCTACCATGTCTTCTATGTTCAAGGTCAGGTGGGATAATGAAGCTCCCCGGGTTACCATTGAGAGGTTGGACGAACCTGCACATTGTTGTGACATCGAGACTGAAGAGGTAACAGATAAACCCTGGTTTCATGAGTTAAAAAGGTATCTTAAGGCTCAGGAATACCCCGAGGGTGCATCTGTTAATGATAAGATGTTTCTGAGGAGGTTCGTTGTGAAATTCTTCATCAGTAATGGTATCCTTTACAAGCGTAACCATGATTCAACCTTACTGCGGTGTGTGGATAAGAACGAGGTAGAAAGGATCATGGCGGAGTTGCATGAAGGTACTTTTGGAACTCATTCCAGTGGACATACCATGGCAAAGAAAATCCTACGGGCAGGATATAATTGGTCCACTATGGAAGCCGACTGTTATCAACATTCTCGGACCTGTCATAAGTGCCAAGTCTATGCTGATAAGGTGCATGTACCACCAGTTCCTATGAACATTTTGACAGCTCCTTGGCCTTTTTTCAATGTGGGGCATAGATATGATCAGTGAGATCAGACCTACTGCGTCCAATGGGTATCGTTTCATTCTAGTAGCTATTGATTACTTTATGAAGTGGGTTGAGGCAGCTTCCTTTGCTACAGTAATCAAGAACGTCGTGGCACGGTTTATTCGGCATAATTTGATATGTTGATATGGTGTACCAGAGAGGATCATTACGGACAATGGTACAAATCTCAACAATACAATTATCACCGAGCTCTACAAACAGTTTAAGATACAACATCACAACTCTTCTCCTTAGCGGCCAAAGATGAATGGGGCTGTTGAAGCGGCTAATAAGAACATCAAGAAGATTGTGCAGAAAATGACGGTGACATACAAAGACTGACACGAGATGTTACCATTCGCTCTTCATGGGTACCATACCTCAGCATGGACGTCAACAGGGGCAACACCCTATTCCTTGGTGTATGGCATGGAGGCAGTCTTGCCCATTGAGGTTCAGATACCCTCTCTTCGGATTATGAATTATGCAGGTTTGAGCAAAGACGACTGGATCCATACCCGGCTTGATCAGTTGAATTTAATTGAGGAGAAAAGACTTACTGCTATTTGTCATGGTCAGACGTATCAAAAGTGAATGATCAAGGCATTTAACAAGAAAGTTAGACGACAAGAGTATCAAGTCGGGGATCTGGTGATCAAACGCATCATACTGCCACAAGGTGATCTCAGGGGAAAATGGACCCCTACGTACGAAGGTCCATTTGTGGTTAAGAATATTTTCTCAGGAGGAGCTTTGATTCTAACCACCATGGACGGTGACGACCTTCCTCACCCTGTCAATGCAGACATAGTGAAAAAATACTACGCATAATCAAAGACCCGCTAGGTTGACTGGCCTAGGAAAAAATAAGGGTTTCCCGGCGAACCAAAAGGGTTTGGGCAAAAATAAGGGATGAAAATGAAAAAAACTGTACACCCGGCAAGTCGAAAACCTGAAAAGACGGCTTTGGCAAAAAAGGGTATCCCGATGGACTGAAAACCCGAAAGGGCGGTCCAGGAAAAAATTAGGGATCAAAGCGTAACACTATGTCTCATTGGATCATCTTGCAACCAGACTTCGGTATCGACTATTAAGCTCAGATGGCACTAATCAATCTGATCTACCTTCAACCAAGTAGCAAAGTGATAAGAAGCTCGAAGATATAAAGGCAATAGCAGAGTTGGAGCCCAGTGGGATTGTTCACATAGCTGTTTTTATTTGTTTTTCACAAATTGTATATTTTCTATCTTTCTACGGTGTTCTCTTACTAGGACGTAAGCCTCTTGTACAAGACGCCTATTTACAGGCCAACTTCAAAAAAATCAATACAATTCATTTTCACAAAGAAATTTCAAAATTGTTTTTCTTTTTCTGTTTTGTTTTGCAAGAACGTCTAATGGTTCATTTTTTATATATGCATTTGACAATAATTGTTGCTCATAAATATGTACATGCGAAACAAAAGACGATTACTCGTAATTCCAGAAACAGGGGAAAACAAGAAATGTTCGAGCCTTGCAGTTGCTCTATTCACCAGGTACAGGGATAGACCTAACTGAAGAATATGACTAAAAAGGCATATACTCCCCACAGAGTAGGAAGTACCCGAATACAGTATTATCAACTCTCCCTAGTTGAGGTTCGCAACCGCGAATGAGTCGGTAAGATTCTCCCCGCAGAGTAAGAGAAGGACAGTGGTGTTAATTCTCCCCAGGAGAGGCTTGCAACCGCGAATGAGTCGGTAAGATTTTCCCCAAGCAGAGTTTATCTATCACCAGCACTGGAAGATTATCCCCAGTGGAGTCTGGAAGATTATCCCCAGTAGAGTCTAAAAGACCATCCCAGTGGAGTTTATTTCTTCCACAAACAGGAAATTCATCCCCCAATAGAGTTTATCATCGCCAGCAACGGTAATTCATCCACAGCCGAGGGTATTTCTCCAAAATGAGCAAATCCTCAGCAGAGCATTTCTTCCCCACAGAGTCATTCTCTCACCAATATATTCTCCAGCAGGATTATTCTCCCAATCATCTTCGGTCGTTATCCTCAGCGAGCGAAACTCTTTCATTCTCCAGCATGCAGTCCGGGATTTATTTTCCCCCAGCTAGAGAACATCATAAAAACATTACACATCCATACATCATGACATGCATATACGCATCATATAACACAATCTCATTTATTTTGAGAACATCATTGCTCGATACATATCATGCATCATGACATTATATACGACTAACCTTTACCTTTCAGGAAAGATAAAATCAAATTCTCACAAAGTCCAAGTTATGAAGCCCGGGTATGACCGGATAATATCTTGATCTCCCCCTCATATTGTGAAGCTCGGATTACGACCGGATAACAGTATCAGACTACCGCGAAGCCTAGATTATGACCAGATAGTGGTATCACTTAAAAGAAAGCTATGAAGCCCGGATTCGACCGGATAATAGTTTAATCCCCAGCAAGCCGTGAAGCCCGGATTACGACCGGATAGCAGCTTAGCAAGTTACCATGAAGCCTGGACTCGACCAGATAGTGGTATATCATAAACACAAAGCCGTGAAGCCCGGATTCGACCGAATAGCAGCCTAACAAGTTATTGTGAAGCCTGGATTTCGACCAGATAGTAATACAAGACCATGAAGCCTGGATTACGAATAGATAATGGTAGAAGACGTTGTGAATCCTAGATTACAACTAGATAGCAGCTAAGAATACTGCGAAGCATGGATTACGACCAGATAGTGGTATATCTTTAATAAAAGTTATGAAGCCCGGATTCGACCGGAAAGTATCTTGATTTCTCTAAACACCATGAAGCCTGGATTCGACCAAATAATGGTATGAGACATCGTGAAGCCTGGATTACAACCAGATAGCGGTAAAGAACATTGAAGCCTGGATTACGACCAGATAACAGTGAGAGGCACTGTGAAGCTTGGATTTCGACCAAATAGTATTCTACCTAGCCAATTACTAAGAAGCTCGAATTTGACCAGATATTAGTAGGCCCAACAGTCAAAGGGAAGCCCAGAGGCGACCGAATAACCACTTGATTTTCTTCTGAAGCCTGGATTTCGACCAGATAAGAAGTGAGGTATTATGAAGACTGGATTCGACCAGATAGCAGTACAAGACACCATGAAGCCTGGATTCGACCAGATAATGGTATGAAACATCGTGAAGCCTGAATTACGACCAGATAGTGGTACAAGACACTGTGAAGCTTGGATTTCGACCAAATAGAAATTTTTACCTGGACAATTACTAAGAAGCCCGGGGTCAACCGGATATTAGTGTGCCCTAAATTCAAGTTGAAGCCCGGATGTGATCAGATGACAACTCATTTCCTTCTGAAGCCTGGATTACGACCAGATAAGAATCGAGAAATTGCGAAGCCTGGATTACAACCAGATAGCAAGTTTAATCTCATCTCCCCAGTAAGTCACTGTAAAGCCTGGATTACGACCAGATAGCAGTCGGTCTTATTACTATGAAGCCTGGATCACAACCATATAGTAGTTCATTTTCACCTCTTCGGCGAAGAGACGATTCCTCAACAAGAATAACGGACGACCAAAGCTCCTAAAAATTCAACTTTCCTCAAAAGACAGAGAGGATTCATCAGTAGAATAATGGATGGCCGAAGTTCCAAAAATTTTGTTCCTCCCAAGACAGAGGTCAGCATTCCCTAGCGGAATCTTCCTCAATAATAGGTATACAAGCTCTCGCTAAGGAATATCTTATGCGATCGACACTCCATCGGATGGCATCTTTAAGCTCATCACCGTCATCAATCTCCAAATGGAATCTATAAGCCCATTCCTGACATCACAAGACAAGTACCACTTCATGCGAGTGCAAATTTCTGGGTACTCCAGTGTTCAATCATCTTCAACCCTCAGATCACGAAAGGCAGACAAGCCAATCTAAATATTCAGGTTTAAGAAGATTGAACAGGGGCAGCTGTTGTACCCCAAAATTTTCCCTCCCATATTTCTCAAAACATTTCAAGAAAGATTCTCAAGTTGCTCAAAGTAGTCCAAGGGTTGACCAGACAAGCTCCCTCCTAAGACAGTCTATCTCAAATTAGGGTTTCATGTTGCATCAAGATACTTTAGTCCAAGGGACCCCAAATGCTCATCATTGTCCTAATATGTTCTCAAGACCATTCATGTCAAGTTTCAAGCCCTACAGAGAAAGTTTGCTCAGTCAATTGCTCAAATGCCTGAAAATCGACTATGCCAGGGCAAAAGTTAACTGTGGCCCACATACAGTCAAACTTCAATATTTTTGGTCAACAACCTCATTTTGAAGTATATTTCATCATTTTATCAAGTTTTGATCATGATTCATCAAGGATTGCTCATGATTCATCAAGAACCAAAAGTTGCTAAATTAGGGTTTTGTAGGAAAAGTCAACTCAACTTTGACCAAGAATAACTTCCTCATACTTTATGAGAAATGACCCATCCAAAGCTAATATTGAAGAGTATGAAATTCTATACAATCCATCTTCATCTTCCAAGTTCAAAATATGCACTCACAAGAAGTTATGAATTTTGACATTATAGGTCATTTTGGAAAGTCAACAAAAACACCTTTTTGTCAAAGCTTCACACATGACCATGGAATACCAAATTGAGATGAGAACAAAAGTTTTGCTTAGAGGACATCTCAAGCTTTCTAAAAAGTCCAAGGACACCTTCAAAGAGTCAAAATTGAGGAAGTTATGCATTGGTGAAGTTGACCCTTTTTGCAAAACTGTCAAAAGTCAACTATGCCTAAAATAGCAAATTTTGCTAAATGGGCCCAATCTTTTGTACTTGTTTTGAGTTGGCAACATGGTCCACGAGCCCTAGCCTTTTCCACTTGTCATTATCTTGTTTTTATTATTTATTTTGATTTTTATTTGAATTAAATCAATTTAAATCAAAACAAATCATAGAAAATCCAAAATATTGAAATCTCAAGATTTGGTACATGTTTCAGGTCTTAATATCCAGCTAGCATGAGATTGAATTCGTGTAAAGGCTTGGTGTGCACAAAAATATTGAGTTTGCTATATTTTTAGCAAGATTTTCAAGTGTATCAAATCCAAATCAAAAGCAATGATGGAGGACATATTGGCAACCCTAATCCATTCCTCAGTACATAAGGAGTATTTGCAGAACCAAAAGAAGGCTAGAGAGAGGCGCATAAGGTCAGAACAAACTTGCAAAAAATAAAGAAAAGTGGTGAGTCGAATTCATTGTTCCAGGAAATTTCAAGATCCTTTGACCATCCCAATCGCTTCCTGGGATCACCAGCAAGCAAAACCAATCAAGAACAAGCACTACCAAGCCCTGTAACTCGCTGTAAGTCAGTCACGACATTGCTTCTTTCTTGAATTCGAATTGCATCATTCTTATACTTGTAGCATGAAATAATTATAGATTCTTGTTCACCATCAAATTTGCAAGCTTTCTGTAACAATTAATTGCATTTTCATGGCCTGTATAAGATTTTACCATTGCTAGGGTTTTATGGCTCGATTTAGGATTTCTGTATGCAGGTAAAATTGGGCCATGAAAGGATCACCATTGTGCTCAGCAGGTCCGGACGAAGCTATCCATGGCTTTAGTTTTGATTTATCTTGCTTATAGTTGATTTTGAGAATATGCAGGTTTGTAGTGACGGACAAACGTTCGTAGGTAAAAGTCTGGGACTTTTACCAACGGAACAAGGTTGGGGATGACCTGCGTGGCACATTTACATTGGATCATTTAAATTCTGGCGCGCGTTTTCATTATTCTCCACTAACTCCCTTTATTTTGCATATTATCTATTATTGATATTTGATGTACAAATAGAACAGCTAGCTCAGTTGGTTGCCAAGCGATGGAAAGTGCCTTGGGGCCTGGGTTTGAATCCCAGGTCCCCCCGTTCTTGCATATCATTTTTCCTTTCAGGATCAGGCGCGCATACAAAGTTAAGAGATCACCATATGCCCTCAGGATCTAGCCCTTGGATCTCCAGATGGTCAAATATGATGGCCATCATCTGAAGGACCATGGTATGCCCAGTCAACGCATGGCAAGAGATCATGGAGGTCAATGTGGGTCACCTCCTTTTGGGCCCAAAATCTGATATTCACACCCCCTCCAAATTATTTTTCCAGGCCCAGTTTCCTATTTTCTTTTCTTTTTATAATTTCCATTATTTAGTTTATTTATTTATTTTACTAACAAAATTAATTATTTTCTTTTATCAAAAATCACAAACAATATTTTTTACCCAATTAGACTTAGGTTTATTTTTTATCAATAAATTAATTAATTTAATTAGATTTTAATTTTAGATAACTTTAATTATTTTGTAAATGAATTAAAAATAAATAGAACAATTAGGGTTTTGTTTATAATTTAATTATATTTTCTTTTTCTTAAAATGACAAAAACACAAAAATAGGCCATTTATTTATTTTCATTAATTAATTTAATTAGCTAATTAATTGTGTATTTAATTTTAAAACCTAATTCTTTTCTTAAAAATAATTAAAAACAACAAAAACAATTTCTCTTTCGATTAGGTTAAAAAGGGTCAAAACCCTAGTTCTCTCCCGATCTAAATTTATTCGCGCGTGTTTTATTATTTTATTTTTATCCTATTAATGTAATTGCTCACAAGTTGTAATAGTTTAATTAGGTCTTTTATTCTCATTTATCGCTTTATTTTTTAAGGGTTTGTTTTTGGCTATGTAAATACCCAAAGCCTTGTAATAGCATAGTTTAATTTCCGCACTTTAAATTCCACAAAATATTAACTGTTAGATGTATGATTAGGGATGCATGACAAGAATGTATGATTAACTTTAAAACAGTTAGATAACCCTAAAATGTGCAAAGATAATAATTTAAAATTGAATCACTCGCACATGCGCACTCCTAGGGTACACTCCCACTTCGGTTGCCTTCGGTAAATAGTCATTAAGTATAGGGTATTTTAGTGGTCGCCCTTTTGTCTCAAAGATCAAAGTTGCCTCAGAAAGGTTGCCTCGGAATTGTTGCCTCGGATAATTGATCTAAGACATTAGGGTTATTACTAAGACGTCCTAACATTGCTTTAGTGACCGTACGTCCCTTTCGAATTGACCCTCAAAACTCCAACGATGGTGCTACCTACTCACTAATAGTGGGATATCGCTATCTAAAGGAAACGAACATAGAACAGTTCTTTTTTCGAGTAGGTAGATTAGTTCTTAAGTACTTGCTCAATCCAAACAAACTTTTTCACACTTACACTCCTCTAAAAACAAAGTTTTCAAAAACACTTCGTAACACTCTTGAAGATAGAAGCAAGAGTTAAATCGAAGTCAAAACAAAAACTTTTCAAATCACACAAACACAAAGAAGCAATTTTGAAAATGATAAGCAAGTACCTAAGAGCCCGTAGATAACTAGGGATAGAAAGGGTGCTAATACCTTCCCTTTCTATAATCTACCCCCTGTACTCAGAAGTATCTCGAAAAAGGAATTTTTCTGTGCTTTTTTCCTTTCCTTGTTGGATAAAATAAAAGTCGGTGGCGACTCTTGCTTACCGCGACATTTTGCGAACAAAAAACGCAAATCAGTATTAACAGTCAATTCTGCCACCGTATCACAACTTCTATCTCATGATGAATCATATCATGAAATAGAGCCACCATAGCCCGTTGATAAGTTCTGAATGCCTTCTTTCGCCCAAAAGGCATGACCTTATAGCAGAAGGTGCCCCACTGTGTGACAAAAGTAGTCTTCTCCATGTCTTCGGGCGCAATTTTGATTTGGTTGTAACCCGAGAAGCCATCCATGAAGAAAAACACCTTGTGTTGAGCAGTGTTGTCAACTAAGACATCAATATGTGGTAGTGGGAAGTCGTCTTTTGGGCTTTCCCTATTTAAATCCCTATAGTCTACACACATACGGACTTTACCTTATTTCTTAGGTACTGGAACCACATTTGCAACCCATTGGGGATATGACGTCACTGCCAAGAACCCTGTATTGAACTGTTTCATTACCTCAGCTTTGATCTTTTCAGACATATCAGTACGCATGCGACGAACCTTTTTCTTGATCGAAGAACATCCCTCTTTCATTGGTAGACAATGAACTATAATATCAGTATCGAGCCCCGACATGTCTTTGTATGACCAAGCGAATACCTCAACATAATCATGCAACATCTGAACCAAACTGCTCTAGACATTGTCTTCCAAGTTGGCATCGATCTTGACTTCTTTCTTATCTGCCTCAGTACCCAAGATTATCACTTCGATCGGTTCTTCATGCGGTTGGATGGCATTTTCCTCTTGTATCAGGAGTCTAGCGAGTTCTCCAGGTATCTCACAATCTTCTTCACCTTTTCCTTCATCTTGATAGATTGGATTCTCGAAATCATAGATGGAAATAGCAGAATTATTGTCAATGAGACTCGGAGTGGATGTGGATCTGCAAATGTGTGTGTGTGTGTGCATGTAAGGTCACATGGCTATTTGAAAATGCCGTAAAGTAAAAGAAAGACAAGGAGCGCAAAATTTGAATGCAAAATCGTCCAATGTTTTCATTAAATGAGCATATGATATATGAAATGACAAACCCTTAACAAGTGGACCATTGTGCCCCGGGCAAGACATGTGGTTTAAAGTTATTGTTTTGAAGGAAATTATACAGACAAACTTCTTAAAGCAATAAAAATAGAAAATAGAAATTACTCCTGGTTGAAGGAGATTGAGAGGAAATCTTTGGCTTTCCAATTGTTGAGTCTGCCATCAGAAGTTGGGAATATCCAGTCGTCTAAATCACCATTGATATTAATGTCTTCCAGTGCATTGACTTCACTATTGCTAATACGGAGAGGTGGTCCACCAGCACGAGCACGTCGAACCTCTTTTTGAGCCTTTGAAGTAAAACCCAACCCAAATTTGTCAAATTTATAGGGAATGTCGGGAAGTTGTCCCCAGATAGTGCAGCCTTCATCTTCTACAACAGCTCTAGCATCCTTCAGAGAGGCCATTCTTGGTGTATCCTTGACAATCTTGGGAACAAAAGGAGTACCATTAGAACAACAATCATTGGAAGGACTACTTTAAATTATTAGTAGGGGTTTCAATGAATTCACCATCCATTTCAACATATTTGAAAGAATTCAAATGACTGCCCATATATTCTTCCTCTCCACAGACTGTGACAACCTTCCCTTTCACTGGGTATTTCAGCATTTGATGTAATGTAGAAGTAATTGCACCTGCCCCATGAATCCATGGGCGTCCTAGCAAGCAAGAATAGATCGGGCGAATATCCATTACATAAAATGTAGAGTTGAAGACTTGAGATCCCACCTTGATCGAAATATCAACCTCTCTGTGGACCATTCTTTTCGAACCATCAAAGCCCCTTACTACAATATCACTGGGTTTCAACTCCAGTCCATCACAGTCCAGTTTATCCAAAGCTCCTTTAGGTAAGACATTGAGGGAGGACCCAATATCTACTAACACATGCGCCAGAGTGGTGACTTTGTATTCAATAGAAATATGGGGAGCTTTGTTGTGATTCTTCCTGCTGGAGTTAAATCTGCGTCAGAAAATCCCAAGCCTTTGTCAGCAGTTAGGTTTACTACACAATTTTAGAATTGATCGACATTGCTTTCTTGAGGTACATGGGCATTCTTCAGGAACTTTAACAGAGCTTGGGCATGTGCTTTGGAACACAATAACAAGGACAACATGGATATCTTTGAAGGTGTCTTCCCCAATTGTTCCACTATCTTGTAGTCACTTTTTCAGATGATCTTTAGAATTTCTTCCATCTCTTGTCTAGATGGGTCTTCAATTGTAATATCTTTCGGGGGTGCCTCCATTAGGGCAGGATCAATAACTTTTTCTTTACCTCGGGTATTAACAGTTGGTTTGGCAGCGGGAATACGAGCAGGTGTTGTAGTAGTTGTTGGAGTAGAGATCTCTGGAGAGAAGATCCTTCTGGTTCTAGTGACCTTACTAGTTCCAGTAATGTTTGTAATTTCATGTTCTTTATTTTCATTAATTCATGGCTCTTGCTTGACACCATGATAATAAACTTATGCCCGATAGTTCCAGGGCACAGCTTTGTCAGAGGTATAGGGGACTGGCCCCGTTGTAGTAATGATCAAGGGAGCTACTATGGGCTCAGCAGAAATATTTATATGGCCTTTAGAGGTGATCTTAATAGGAGTATTTGAAATGGTGATTATGGAAATATCTTGAGGTATACTTGCAGGTAAACTCTTCATGGATGGATTCTTCTGGTGGCATGACAAAACACTCCTAACAGGGGCAACTCCTTACATTCTGAGAGTATGGACATAGTCGAAAAAATACTACGCATAATCAAAGACCCGCTAGGTTGACATACCTAGGCAAAAATTAGGGCTTCCCGGCGAACCAAAAGGGTTCGGGTAAAATGAAGGGATGAAATGAAAAAATCTGTACACCCGGCAAGTCGAAAACCTGAAAAGGTGGCTTGGGCAAAAATGGGTATCCCGGTGGACTGAAAACCCGGAAGGGCAGTCCAGGCAAAAGTTAGGGATCAAAGCGTACGACTATGTCCTGTCATCTTGTCACCTGCCTACCTGAAGAAGGTTTGACCCTCAACAATTATCAGCATCTCACAGGTACCTTCTTCTCCAACAGAAACAGGGGCAATAAAGAGTTGTCTAAGCAATCTAATTGTTCTGTCCTCCAAGGTACCAAGGTAGGTTCAGCTAAAGAACATGACCAGTACATCTTAATTCCCCAGAGAATAAGTCAGCAGTCAGTGCATTCTTCTCCAAGCAGAGTTATCAAATCTCAAGAAAGTTGGGTATCCTCCAGCAGATCTCAACATTCCCCAGCAGCATATGTATTCTTAACAAGCATCCCCGGCAGTCTTGGTCTAAAGATTGTTCCCCGGCGGCATACCAACATTCAAAGGAATCACTTTCCCTGCAGTTCAAAACTTCCCCATGAGAGACCAATCCAATTCCCCCCGGAAAATTGGAATTCATCTCCCCCAAGCAGTAAGCTTATCCCCAGTAGGTTCTGGAAGTTTATCCTCGCAGAGCATGAATGCGTCCCCCGGCTTTATTTAAAGAGTTATTTCCTTAACAGGATATAACTGGGTTATCCTCAGTAAAAAGCCATGGAAAGAGCGTCCTCGACGAAGTTCTCTTGCCCCCAGCGAAGTCTATCAGCACTTCCAATACAACAAGGATATCCCCAGCAAGTTATCATCAACAACTCAGCAAAGTATCTCTCTCCCCACAGAGTATCACTCCCCAGCATGGTCGCTAGAGTATTTTTCTCCCCGCAGAATCTTCCACTCGCCAAGTTTATTCCCCAACGGAGTTATCTTCTCCTACCGGTATTCTTGCAGTTATCATCCCCAGCAGGAGTAAAAGCTTATTCTTCAACATCAGCCCAGGATATGACTTCCCGGCACCCGTCAAGGATTTACTTTCCTAGACGAAAACATACATTCCTAGACATCACATACATCATTATAGCATGCATAGACGCATCATATCATACAAATCTCACTTATGTTGAGAACATCATTGCTTGACCCATATCATGCATTGCATATGGCTGACCTTTACCTTTCAGGAAAGATTCAGCTAAATTCCCAGTCATATTTCAAGACTTAGACCGGTTCAGTTAATCGACTCCAAAGATTTCTTATCCAGTCCAAGGCCTTCTCTAGTCCAGCTAAATCAACTCCCAACAGATTTTTCTGATAAAGACTCAGTAGAAGTTATCAGATTATAATTTCCTATTGGTTCTCTCTCCGAAGGTGCATGAGATTTCCATTTTAGGGTTTTTCCTTGAGATTATAATTTCCTATTGGTTCCCTCTCCGACGGTGAGTGAGGTGATAATTCCTTTCAGATTATAATTTCCTATGGTTCCCTCTCCGACGGTGAGTGAGGTGATAATTCCTTTTCCCATGGTTCCCTCTCCGACGGTGAGTGAGGTGATAATTCCTTTTCAGATGGTTCCCTCTCTGACGGTGAGTGAGGTGATAATTCCTTCTCCTATGGTTCCCTCTCCGACAGTGCGTGAGGTGGTAATTCCTTCTTCAGATGTTTCCCTCTCCGACGATGAGTGTGAGGTGATAGTCTCCTACGGTCCCCTCTCCGACAAGTGCGTGAGGTGGTAATTCCTTTTTCAGATGTTTCCCTCTCCGACGGTGAGTGTGAGGTGATAGTCTCTTATGGTCCCCTCACCGACAAGTGCGTGAGGTGGTAATTCCTTCTTCAGATGTTTCCCTCTCTGACGGTGAGTGTGAGGTGATAGTCTCCTACGGTCCCCTCTCCGACAAGTGCGTGAGGTGGTAATTCCTTTTTCAGATGTTTCCCTCTCCGACGGTGAGTGTGAGGTGATAGTCTCTTATGGTCCCCTCTCCAACGGTGTGTGAGGTGGTAATTCCTTCTTCAGATGTTTCCCTCTCCGACGATGAGTGTGAGGTGATAGTCTCCTATGGCCCCCTCTTCGACAAGTGCGTGAGGTGGTAATTCCTTTTTCAAGATGTTTCCCTCTCCGACGGTGAGTGTGAGGTGATAGTCTCTTATGGTCCCCTCTCCGACAAGTGCGTGAGGTGGTAATTCCTTCTTCAGATGTTTCCCTCTCTGACGGTGAGTGTGAGGTGATAGTCTCTTATGGTCCCCTCTCCGACAAGTGCGTGAGGTGGTAATTCCTTCTTCAGATGTTTCCCTCTCCGACGGTGAGTGTGAGGTGATAGTCTCCTACGGTCCCCTCTCCGACAAGTGCGTGAGGTGGTAATTCCTTTTTCAGATGTTTCCCTCTCCGACGGTGAGTGTGAGGTGATAGTCTCTTATGGTCCCCTCTCCGACAAGTGCGTGAGGTGGTAATTCCTTTTTCAAGATGTTTCCCTCTCCGACGGTGAGTGTGAGGTGATAGTCTCTTATGGTCCCCTCTCCGACAAGTGCGTGAGGTGGTAATTCCTTCTTCAGATGTTTCCCTCTCCGACGGTGAGTGTGAGGTGATAGTCTCTTATGGTCCCCTCTCCGACAAGTGCGTGAGGTGGTAATTCCTTCTTCAGATGTTTCCCTCTCCGACGATGAGTGTGAGGTGATAGTCTCCTATGGTTCCCTCTCCGACGGTGTGTGAGGTGGTAAGTCCTTTTCAGATGTTTCCCTCTCCGACGATGAGTGTGAGGTGACAATTCCTTTTCCTATGGTTCCCTCTCCGACGGTGTGTGAGGTGGTAAGTCCTTTTCAGATGTTTCCCTCTCCGACGATGAGTGTGAGGTGACAATTCCTTTTCCTATGATTCCCTCTCCGACGATGAGTGAGGTGGTTCCCTTTCAGATTATAATTTTCTATGGTTCTCTTCCCGATATTGCAAAGATGGTAATTCCCGCCAAGATTTTTCTCAACGAGCGTTGTTGAAGTTAAAATCACCCAAGGTTCTCTTACCATTCATGCTAAGGCAGTAACCATACCTGGTTCATTCATCATCTTTTGAAGCTCCAGACTCAGCTCCTGTAACCAGTCAGGACATATCTATGCCAAGCATCTAAAATCAGCTCCTGCAACGTGTCAGGTACTCATTTTTCTTTTGCAGGTATGCAGGTTCTCGCTAAGGAATCTCCTACGCGATCAACATCCAGATGGCATCTATAAGCCCATCATCCTATCCAGCAATCTCTAAATGGCATCTATAAGCCCATTCCCCCATCACACTGCTAACATGCGAGCGCAAATTTCTGGGCACTCTAGTGTCCAATCATCTTCTACCCTCGGATTACGAAAGGCACGTCAGCCAATCTGCATCCTCAGGTCTAAGAAGATTGAACAGGGGCAACTTTTGTACCCCAAAATTTTCCCTCCCATATTCTTCAAGAAATTGCCAAGCCAAGTCACAAAATTCCCCAAGGGTTGCACAGTCCAACTGTCTCCTATACAGTCAAAACTAGGGTTTGGGTTCTGATCAAGAAAATGAAGTTTTCAAAGGCCCAATCAAGTCTCACATGCCTACAAATATGGTCAAGCATCCTCATATCAAGTTTCAAGACATTCAGCACAAAATTGCACAGTCAAAAACCCTAAATTGCACTACAGTCAACTGTAGGGGCAAAATGGTCATTTGACAGTCAAAAGTTCAAATTTTTGGTCAAACATATCATTTTGAAGCCACAAACATCATTTGATCAATGCTTGATCATGATTCTCAAAATTTGGCTCAGAAATCATCAAAGATGCAAAAGTTACTATATTTGGACAGCTGAAAAAGTCAACTGAAATTGACCAGGGCATAACTTTCACATGGATTATCAGAAAAATTCCATCCAAAGCTCATTTTGAAGAGAAAGACATTTCCTACAACTCATCTTCATACTTCAAGTCCAAGAAATGCTCTCACAAAAAGTTATCAATTTCAACATTATAGGTCATTTTCAAAAGTCAACAAAAAGGGACTTTAAGTCAAAGGCCATAACTTGAGATTGGTAAATCAAAATGACATGGGACCAAAGACATTGGTTAGAGGACTCAAAGACCTTTCCAAAATGTCCAAGAACATGAGAAAAGCTTAAAAATTGAGCAAGTTATGCCTTGTGGAAGTTGGGAAATTTTTGGATATTTTGAAAAGTCAACATTACTTCAAAAGACCTAAAATTGCTAATGGGCCCATTTTTCTTCCATGATTCATCATCCATGACATGTGCACGACCACTTGGCCCAAAGGGAAGTATTTTCTCATTTTTTATTTATTTATTTGAATTTTTATTCATATTAATTCATTTAAATCAAATTAAATATGTGAAAAATGCCTAACCTAATTTTTTTCAATCTTTTTATACATGTTTTGCCATCAAGATTTCGTGCATAGGTTAAAAAGGAAAGAATTGGTTTGATTTGAGCATGATTGAACAAAGAACACATGAAAAAAAGATATGAAAAGATCTTAAGAGATCAAATATTCAAAACAATGAATTCAAGAGATTTTGATCCATATTCTTAACCTAATGCCTTCACTACATAATCAGAAACCTAAACCTAATGCTGAGACACGAAAAGCTGCGCTAAAGAGCCATTGAAAGACTTGAAAAAATTGTCAAAAAACACAAAACTGAAATCGTTGATAGAGGTTGATTCAAGGCACGAAATTCATTCCAAAAGCTTCCTTGTGGTCCCCTGAACGCATTCTAATCAAAAACAACAACCAAAGCTCCAAGAATCGGTACCTATGACTCGAACTGTAAAGAGAAAAAGTCATAATCGTGCATACCAATTCATGCATTTTTTATAAATTTTGATATGTGTTTTGCATTCCTCATGATGTTCTGAAGCTAACCCATGCCTTTAATTTGATTATTATGCTGTGTATGCAATTTCACCATTGTTGCTTTTCTAGGGTTTACGAAGCTCAAAATTAGGGATTCTTAAAAGAGGTAAAATTAGCCCTCAAGACCACCATGGTTGCATTCAGCAAGCTTGGACGAAGAAGACTCAATATTCGCGCTCAATTTATGGAGCCCTGAGACCCAATCGCTATTTTTCCAAAAGCCCTCTAATGAAACGCGTCCAAAACCGTTGCTTTTGTGTTTTTTGTTTCAGGGATAGTGGAGACGATGAAGCGTGGCAAACTATGATTCGTTGATTTGAATTTTCGCGCGTGGATCCATTAATGTTGATTGTTTTCTTTATATTATTTGTTTGTTTATTATATAACAAACGCGTTAACATGGCTCAGCTGGCAGGCGCTCATTGCATTGACGTCCAAGACCTGGGTTCGAGTCCCAGGTCTGCATAATATTTCATGTTATTTTTCAATTCAAACTCCTATGCAGCGTCAGTATTGAGGATGCATCATATGCCTCAAAATCCAAAGGTCCACGCGTCCAAGGGATGCAGATCAAGGGCTCAGAATTGAAGAACACCATGAGGACTAGTCAACACGCGCATACGTGGCCTGGAAAAGTCAAACAATCTCAAGTTTAATGGGCCAGAATTTCACACTAAGACCTCCACTTTGGGGCCTGAACCCCCCCCCCCCCCCCCTGGTTTGCTTTCTCTATATTTTTCTTATTTTATTTTTAATTGTTATTTTATTTTCTTTATTTGTTTAAATTAATTATTATTTTTTACCAAATATAAAAACTTCATAAAAAATCAGAAAAAGATAAAAAATGCAATAAATATTTTTATTTTAACATTTTCTTGTAAATAAATTGTATATAATAAATTTAGTTTCAAATTAGGTTTAACTTAAATTCTTTTCATAACAAAAATCCAAAAATATAGAATTAGGTTTAATAAGCGTTTTATCTTTTTTTTTCTTTTTCACAATAATATTATTATTTTATTTATTTTCACAATTAAAATTGTATGTAAAAATTAGGTTTAATTTAGATTAAAAAATTCAATATTTTCTTAATAACTTAAAAATAATTAGAACTAGGTTTAACATTTCATTTTAGTTTTTTTAATTAATTCTTTTTCTACTAAATCCTGAAAAACATAAAAATACCAAAAACATTCTCTTTTAATTTTTAATTTAATCTTGCAAAAGGGTCCAACGCCCATGTTCTTAAATTCATTTAATTTCGCACATTTATTTTATTTCGCCTAAATCATTATGTATCTCTCCCGAAGCCATGTAACAATTACTTCTCGCACTTTACTTTATTTGCTTCTTTACTTTTTTGTCAAATCGGGTCCGGTTTAATTTTGGCGATGTGGACCCGCGCCATTTGTAATAGCTTTAGATTTACTTTTCCGCAAATATTTTTAACTGTTAAACAAAGCATGCAAGAATGAATGGCCTTAAAAAATAAAATCAAGCGTAGATCACAACAAACATGACAAGACAAATATCAATGAAAACGACACACGAATCGCACACACCACCCCTAGGGTACGCCTCACTGTTGCCTTGCCTCGAAAGGTGATCGTCGAGTAGAGGATGTCTTAGTAAGTCCTCATGATCCGGGAACCTGGCATGAGGGTAGCTTCTAAGGTGTCTTCCCATTGCTCTGGTGATCACCATGTCCCTACAAACTCGAATTGACCCGAACACCTCCAACGGTGGTGCTACCTACCTCTCAATGGTGGGATGGCACTACTTTAAAGGACATTTACACAGACGAATTCCTTAGGGTAGGTAGGTTCTCGTAGATACTTGCTCTCTTCAAAAACAAATAAAAATCTTTTCACACCGACATTTTCAAAAGCTTTCAAAACAATTTTTTCAAACACTCTGACGTACGAGTCGAACTGAAATTTTTCAAAGAAACTTTTTTTAAAACCCACATTGAAAAGAAAACAAACCATTTTTGAAAACACAATGAGCAAGTATCTAAGAGCCCATGGATAACCATGGATAGAAAGGGTGCTAACACCTTCCCTTTCTATAACCTACCTCCCGAACCGAGAGCAATCTCTTTAAGGAATTTTTCTGTGCTTTTGTCCTTTCCATTTGGAGAAAATAAAAGACGGTGGCGACTCTTGCTTCCGCGACATTTCGCGATCCAGCTTTAAACAGTCAGTTCCAGATCCACCGATCACATGAAGGTTACAAAGATGAAGATTGAAGATGTTGAAAAATGACACGTTCTTGAGAGGTCAAAGATTGAAAGTGATGTTGAACAAGGATGAATCATTATCGTGGTTCAAGATTTAGAAAGGAGAAGCATGAAGATATTCTGAGCTGCTGTAATTCTTTTGCAAAGAAGAGATGAAGATGATGATAATTGAAGCTGATGCAGAGGAGTTTTTAGAGGATAAATTAGAGGTGAGTTTCTGATATTCTCATCTCTCTGAATTTCTGTTGTCTTGACTGGAATTTCCTCTCATTTTCTTTTGTATTATGTTATCCCCTGCTACCTCTTCTTTTATTCGCTTTCGTTTCTGCAATTACGCTTTCGTGATGCACTTTAAGTTGTGTTGCAGAGAGTAGAGAGATGTCGTTGTTTGTGATATTTCAATAATAGGATGTGAATTTTCATTGATGATAATTAGCGATGAATTTGTTGCAGATTTGATGTAGATGCAGATTGAAGAGGCATTGTCGATGTTGATTGAAGATACTGAGCCGTTTGCAGAAATTGCAGGATGATGAAGAATCAACGATGATCTTGAATTAGTGTTGTTGTAGTTTTTAGAGGGAGAGGAGAGTATGCAGTAGAGAATTGAAGGTGGTTGAAGTAATGAGCAATGAAGATTTCTGGTGAGTTCTCTTAACTTGTAGCTTGAGTAAAGATGATAAAAAAAAGTTCCCAAAGAACATGAATACAAAACCCTAGCTTTACAAACCATGACTGATGAAGAACTAGTTAAAACACACTTGAGTTAAGATGAGAGCCTAAAAGTGCAGATAAACCCTAATTCCTTTATATCCTTGGTCCCATGCTAAACCTTGTGGTTAGTGAATGTGTGGCGTGTTAATTGACCTAATGGAGGGTATGCATATGAAATGAGAAGTGAAAAATGCATAAGCCAAATAAAAGTGAAAAGGTAGGACAAATTTGGGGTATTACCCCTAGGACCTGATTGAAAACGAGCACAAAGACATACGCTGAATAAAATATCAAGACGGGAGGCAGTTAGATAAAGAAGTGATTTTATCATACCTCGATAGAGATTCTGACAGACTTTAGTACTTACCTCTTCCTTTTCAAGGATACATGTAGGATGCATAGGAGTCTTAGTTGGCTTGAATTTTGTCATGGAAAATTTCTTCAGAAGTTCTTTCTTGTATTTTCTCTGATGAATGTAGGTAGCTTATGTAGTTTGATTGATTTGTATTCCCAGAAAGTATCTCAGCTCTTGCATGAGACTCATTTCAAATTCAGACTGCATTAGCTCAGAGAATTCTTGATAGATTGTTGGATTAGCAGATCCAAAAATGATATCATCAATATAGATTTGGCATTTCATGAGATCATTTCCAATGTTTTTACAGAAAAGAGTAGTATCCACTTTACCTCTAGAAAAACCATTTTCTAAAAGAACAGAACTTAATATTTCATTCCAAGCTCTAGGAGCTTGCTTCAGACCATATAAATATTTTTTAAGTTTGAAAACAAGTTCTGGAAACTTAATATTTTCGAATCCTGGAGGGTGACGCACATATACTTCTTCAGAAATACATCCATTTAAAAGTGCACTTTTGACATCCATTTGATATAAAACAATATTTTTATTAGTAGCAAATGAAATTAGAAGACAAATAGGTTCTAAGCTGGTGATTGGGGAAAAGGTTTCATTATAGTCAATACCTTCTTGTTTATTTTAGCCTTTTGCAACCAATTGTGCTTTGTTTCTTACGACTTCTCCTTTCTCACTCAACTTGTTCATGTAAACCCACGTAGTCCCAATGACGTAAGTTCCTTTGGGTTTAGGTACTAGATCTTAAACATCATTTTTGGAGAATTGATTTAGCTCTTCTTGAATTTCTAGAACCCATTCATTATCCTGAAGAGCTTCATCACATAAGGTTGGTTCTCTCAGAGATACCAGTCCTAGAAGCATTTCTTCTGTTTGTTTAAAGGTGGATCTTGTTCTAACAGGTTTAGCTTTATCTCCCAGAAATAATTCTTCAGATATGGCTTGTCTATGCTTTTGCCTCTTCTGGACTTATGGATGTTCAAGTGATTCTGATGTGTCCTCATTTCTGACAGGCTTAACTTCTAAATCTTTTTCTCCAGAACCTACAAATGTTTTCTCTAGATCAGCAAAGTTCTCAAACAGCTTTGACTTTTCTGGATCAAGCTTATCATCAAATCTGGCATTAATAGATTCTTCCATAATACATGTTTATGTATCATATACTCTGTATCCTTTAGAGCGTTCTGAGTATCCCAACATAATATACTTCAGTGCTTTAGAATCAAACTTTTTTAGATTACTTTTAGTATCCAGAATAAAACAAGAGCATCCAAATGGATGAAAATAAGAATGTTGGGTTTTCTTCCTTTGCACAACTCATATGGATTCTTTTCAAGAATAGGTCTTATAGAGATTATATTCTGAATGTAGCACGATGTGTTCAAAGCTTCTGCCCATAAGTGCTTAGCTACACTTGTTTTGTTGATCATGCTTCTGGCCATTTCCCGCATAGTTCTATTCTTCCTTTCTACAACTCCATTTTGTTGGGGAGGTCTAGGGTAGGAGAAATCATGGGATATACCATTAGAATCAAATAACTCTTCGAATTGTTTATTTTCAAACTCGCCACCATGATCACTTTTGACTCTTATTATCTTCGACTCAAATTCATTTCGAACTTATGAACAGAAACTAGTAAATACAAAGTATGATTCATCCTTGTGCCTCAGAAACCTTACCCAATTCCAATGACTATAATCATCTATGACGACAAGTCCATATTTATTACCATTGACTGATGTTTTTTTACTAGACCAAACAAGTCAATGTGCAGAAGCTTCAAAGGTCTAAAGCTAGAAACAACATTTTTTTATTTTAAAGACACTTTAGAAAATTTGCCTTTCTGACATTCTTCACAGAGAGCATCTGAAGTAAACTTTAGCTTAGGTAAGCCTCTAACTAACTCAAGTTTATTCAGATGAGATAACCTTATCATACTAATGTGACCCAAGCGTATATGCCATACCCAATGCTCTTCGTTAACATTCATTAAGCATTTAACGTTTTGATTTTTAAGATTAGAAAGCTTTATTTTATAAATGTTGTTCTTCCTCTTTCTAGTGAAGAGAATTGTGCCATCCTTTTGACTTATAGCCTTACATGATTTCTGATTGAAAGTAATGGCATAACCACTAAAACTTAATTGACTTATGGATAATAGATTATGCATTAGACCCTCAACATAAAGTACACTAGAAATAGAAGGAAGATATTCGTTACCAATTGTTCCTGAACCTTTTATTCTTCCTTTCTGATTTCCACCTAAGCCTATGTACCATGCATCTTTGAGCTCCAGATCTTGAAACATATGCTTACTTCCTGTCATTTGATGTGAGCACCCTGAGTCCATATACCATGACTGGTATTTCATTTTTGCTGCATAGGATATCTCTTCAGGATCAGACTCTGATTCTGATTTGCTTCCTTCTTTCATGGCAGCCATAAATGTTACGTTGGCAAGCTCTTCTTCTAATTTTGATTGTTGAGATTTATTTTGTCTTTTCTTCCATAGTTTTTTAACTCTTCTGGATAGAAGTAACAAATCTTTTTCATCATCAGAATCTTCTAATTTTTTATGTTTTGACGTCTTATCCTTTTCTGACTTGAGTCTTTCTACTCTGGACCTTAGAGCATTAGATTTTCCATTTTTTGAGGCTCATCTTCTTCTAGATCTATCTCATGACTTCTAAGTGAACTGACTAACTCTTCAAGAGTTATACTGTTCAGATCCTTAGAGAGCTTCAAGGCAGTAACCATAGGTCTCCATCTTTTGGGAAGACTTCTAATGATCTTCTTTACATTATTAGTTGCAGACTATCCTTTGTCTAGAACCTTAAGTCCTGCTACCAAGGTTTAAAACCTTGAGAACATAGTTTCAACTGTTTTTCATCTTCCATTCTGAAAGCTTCATATTTCTTAATCAAGGCCAAAGCCTTAGTTTCTTTGACTTATGTGTTGCTTTCATGTTTCATTCTGAGTGAATCAAGAATATCCTTCTCAGTTTATCTATTTGTAATGTTTTGATATTCATTGTACGAGATTGTGCTGAGAAGGATAGTTCTAGATTTGTGATGATTCTTGAACTTTCTCTTCTGATCTTCATTCATTCTATTCACAGAAATAGGAATGCCAATTGCATTGACAGGTTCTTCATAATCATTTGTAACAATTTCCCAAATATCAATATCATATCCTAGAAAGAAACTTTATATTCTATCTCTCCGGTATTCAAATTTCTCTCCATCAAAAATAAGAGGTTTAGCACTGTATCTATCTTTATCGTTTATGTTAGCAACAGCCATTTAAAAAGGTTTTTCTCACAATTAATCTCTCTACATGATTAAGTGTTTGATTAGAAAATCAATAACAGAGTTTGGGCTCCAATACCAATTGAAGTTTGAGAAAAACGCATGAAAGTGGTGTTTGAATTGGGTTTTAAAACTTTTTTTTAGTTTAGAAGCACTCAACAAAAACAATTAGAATTAGAAACAATGATATGGAAGAGAAATAATAACACAGTCGATTTATCCAAGTTCACCTTAGACAAGGTTAATCCTGTCCACCCGCAAAGGTGATTTTGCCTTAGAAAATGACTTAATCCACTATAACCAAACTGATTACAATTGCACAGGCTACCCGCCAATGACTAACAACAACAGTGATAACCTGTTAGTGATCCCTTAAGAATTCTAACATACCCGGTCCCCTAAGATATATAATGACCACTGACTCCTTAAGGCTTCTGACCTACCCGGTCCCTTGAAGGAGATTTCTATTTTCCTTAGAAAAGGACTTGATCATATACTTGTTGAATGATATGTATACAAGTTTGCTTCTAAAAAGCTGATTACACAAATGTTTAAGTCCTAGTTGTTTAACACAAATATGAGAAACAACTCTTGTGTTTAAACAATTTACAATAGTAACACAAATATGAGCAACAAATATTGTGTTCTAACAAATGATAATAATAACATAATTATTAGCAACAACTCTTGTGTTCTTAATCAAATAATAATCTCAACACAGTAATGAGCAACAACTCCTATGTTCAAGCAAATAATAATATCAACACAAATATGAGCAATAACTCTTGTGTTTTGATCTTCTTCTTTTTCTTGCTCTAATATTTTTTCTTATTTTTATTTTTGCAGCGTTATTGTTCTTGTTCTATAGTTCTCCAAGTTCAAATGAATAGTTGATCCTTTATATAGGCATTGAGGAAGTAGATTGTTGTAGTAGTACACACGTGACTTTCATTGCCAGCTGCCATAAAGGTAATAAATGACTGTGGGAGACAAACAGTACACAGTACATACATTTGAGTGGAATGTGTAATTGTACTTTTTTACTAACTCTTCTAGTGCTATTTTTAATTATATTATCTTCTGATCAATATTTCTTCTGATGAAGTAATTGGCTTGAGAACTTATCATCTTTGATCTTTTTCTTCGGATGGACTGTATGATGTAGAATAGTAATGAGTTCAGAAGATCTAAATTTCCATGATTTATCTTATGATGGAATTCTATCTAATGTGAAGTGATGTGTTCATATGCCACAAAGTATCTGAGTCTTCAGAATCTTGATTTTGTTTTCATAATTAAAACAATAGCTCTTCCGACGAACAAATCTTGACTTTTGATCTGGAGGTAGAAGGTTTTATTTGATGTGTTCAGAATCTTGACTTTGTATTCAAAATTAGAACAATAACTCTTCGAACGAACAAATCATACCTATTAATGTTTCTTCAAAAGTGGATACAATATCCTTTCTGATGCGTGCTTTCTGATGGTTCTTTAGACAACAGTCCTGAATCAAATTAGAACTCTAATCTGCACACTCAAGAAACTGTTAGAAACAAAATTGTTTACATGTAAAATATATGTATTATTATCATCAAAATCCATAGATTAATTGTAGAATCCAAATCTGGTTCTAACACCTTTTCTTTTAAGAGACAAAAACTCCTTTTTCTTTATCAAATACAAAAATGCATAATAAATATAATACGTATAATACGCCATGAGCCTTAAGCAAATGGGGAAAGATGAGTAGGAGCCTTCCTTACCTCTTCTTAGAGTATTTTGTACATGAGACGCCTGGCTCATTTGTACAAAGTATTTGTCATCATTTCATAGTCTTTAATATAATATGTATCTCAAACAATTTCAAAACTAAAGGAGGAGTACTCAAATACCCCAAGCCTTGAGGTACCATTTGATGTATCTCCCAACAAAACACTTCAACAAATCCAAACCTTTTTTCCCTTGGGGATTTCCTCTTTAACCTTTTCAAAATGGGTGTGTTATTTTTGTTCTACTGTAATGCAGGCTATGTGTGATACGGTGGCCAGAACCGGGACTGTTTTTAGGAATGTTGGTTTGCATTTTGCGTTTGTGTTTGCAAAATGTCGCGGTAAGCAAGAGTCGCCACCGACTTTTATTTTATCCAACAAGGAAAGGAAAAAAGCACAGAAAAATTCCTTCTTCGAGATATTTTGAGTACGGGGGGTAGATTATAGAAAGGGAAAGTATTAGCACCCTTTCTATCCGTAGTTATCTACGGGCTCTTAGGTACTTGCTCATCATTTTCAAAATTGCTTCTTTGTGTGTTTGTGTGATTTGAAAAGTTTTTTTTTTTACTTTGATTTAACCCTTGCTTCTGTCTTCAAGAGTGTTACGAAGTGTTTTTTTTGAAAACTTTGTTTGAAAAGGAGTGTAAGTGTGAAAAAGTTCGTTTGGATTGAGCAAGTACTTAAGAACTAATCTACCTACTCGAAAAAAGAATCGTTCTATATTTGTTTCCTTTAGACAGCGCTATCCCACTATTGGTGAGTAGGTAGCAGCTTCGTTGGAGTTTTGAGGGTCAATTCGAAAGGGACGTATGGTCACTAAAGTAATGTTAGGACGTCTTAGTAATAACCCTAATGTCTTAGATCAATTATTCGAGGCAACAATTCCGAGGCAACCTTTCTGAGGCAACTTTGATCTTTGAGACAAAAGGACGACCACTAAAACATCCTATACTCAATGACCGTTTACCGAAGGCAACCGAAGTGCGAGTATACCCTAGGAGTGTGCATGTGCGAGTGATTCAATTTTAAATTATTATCTTTGCATATTTAGGGTTTTCTAACCGTTTTAAATTTAATCATACATTCTTGTCATGCAACCCTAATTATTGATACATCTAACAGTTAATATTTTGCGGAATTTTAAAGTGCGGAAATTAAACTACGCTATTACAAGGCTTTGGGTATTTACATAGCCAAAAACAAACCCTTAAAAAATAAAGCGATAAATGAAAATAAAAGACCTAATTAAACTATTACAACTTGTGAGCAATTACATTAATAGGATAAAAAAAAATGATAAAGCGTGCACGAGGAAATTTAGATCGGAAGAGAACTAGGGTTTTGACCCCTTCTAACCTAATCGAAAGAAAAATTGTTTTTGTTGCTTTTTAACTATTTTTAAGAAAATAATTAGGTTTTTAAAATTAAATACACAATTAATTAGCTAATTAAATTGATTAATGAAAATAAATAAATGGCCTATTTTTGTGTTTTTGGTATTTTTTTTAAGGAAAAGAAAATAGAATTAAATTTAGACAAAACCCTAATTTTCTAATTATTTTTAATTTATTTACAAAATGATTTAAGTTACCCTAGAAAATAAATAACCTAATTAAATTAATTAATTTAATTGATAAAAAATAAACCTATATCTAATTGGGTGAAAAATATTTTTTGTGATCTTTTTGATAAAAAGAATAATTGTTATGTTAGTAAAATAAATAATTAAACTAATTAAGAAAATATAAACAAGAAAAAAAAAGATAAAGAGATTGGGCCTGCTTTGGTGATTTGGGGTGTGTGGATAGCAAATTTGGCCCAAGAAAATCTGAGATCCATGTTGACTTGCTGGTTCCAGTGCGTTGCTTTGACTGAGGCGTATCATGGTCCCTCAAATGATGGCCATCAGATTTTGCCATCTAGAAATCCAAAGGTGAGATCTTGAGGGCATATGGTGATCCCTTGTCCTTGTATGCGCGCCTGAACCTGAAAATAAAAATAATATGTAAGAATGGGGGGACCTGGGATTCGAACCCAGACCCCGAGGCACTTTCCAAGCGTTCCACTACCAATTGAGCTAGTTGTTTCATTTGTACATAGAATAGACAATAATGATAATATATAATATATAATATATGCGGGTTAATGGAAAAAGAGCGCCAGAATTTAAATCAGCGAATGGGATGGAGGCATGTATGTCATCTTCCTCCTTGCACCGTTGGTAAAAGTTACAGACTTTTACCTACGGCACTATGTCCGTAGCTACAGGTCCTGCAAATCTCAAAACTCAATACAAGCATGATAAATAAAAACTAAGGCCACGTATAGCTTCGTCTGGACCTGTTGAACACAATGGTGCCCCTTTCATGGCCCAATTTCACCTACACACGAAGATCCTAAAACGAGACAACAAACCCTAACTATGGCAAATTCTAATACAGTCCATGAAAACGCAATTAAATATTACAGAAAGCTTGCAAATGCTTTAAGGAGTAAGAATCTGTAACTATTTCATGCTATAAGTGTCAGAATGATGCGTTTCAAATTCAAGAAAAAGCCAAAGTCGTGGCTGACTTACAGCGAGTTACAGGGCTTGGGAGTACTTGTTCTTGATTGGTTTTGCTTGCTGGTGATCCCAAGAAGCGATTGGGATGGTTAAAGGGTCTTGAAATTGCCTGGAACAATGAATTTGACTCAGTACTTTATTGTGATTTTTTCAAGTTTTGTTCTTCTTCTCACGCCTCTCTCTAGCCTCGTTTTAGGTCTGCACATGTTCAATATATATCAAGGATTGGATTAGGGTTCAAAACTTGATCTCAATCTTCCTCCATCATTGCTTTTGATTTTGATTTGATTCCTTTGAATATCTTTCCAAAAATAGGCCAAAACCAATATTTTTATGCTCACAAAAGCTTTGCACGATTTCAATCAATTGCTAGCTGGATGTAGGACCTGAAACATGTACAAGATCTTTGGATTTCAATGTTTTGGATTTTCTATGATTTGTTTTGATTTAAATTGATTTAATTCAAATAAAAACCAAAATAAATAATAAAAACAAGATAATGACAAGTGGCGAGGGCTAGGGATCATGGACCATGTTTCCAACTCAAAACAAGTGCAAAATATTGGGCCTATTTGGCAAAAACTGCAATTTGAGGCATAGTTGACTTTTGGCAATTTTGCAAAAAAGGTCAACTTCACCAATGCATAACATCCTCAATTTTGACTCTTTGAAGGTGTTCTTGGACTTTTTAAAAAGCTTGAGATGTCCTCTAAGCAACCCTTTTTGTCTCATCTCAATTTGGTATTCCATGCTCATGTATGAAGCTTTGACAAAAAAGGTGTTTTTGTTGACTTTTCAAAATGACCTATAATGTCAAAATTCATAACTTCTTGTGAGTGCATATTTTGAACTTGGGAGATGAATATGTATTGTAGATAATTGCATCCTATTTAAAATGAGCTTTGGATGGGTCATTTCTCATAAAGTATGAGAAAGTTATGCTTGGTCAAAATTGAGTTGACTTTTCTTGTAAAACCCTAATTTAGCAACTTTTGGGTCTTGATGAATTGTGAGCAATCCTTGATGAATCACGATCAACCCTTTATCAAATGATTAATGATACTTCAAAATGAGGATGTTGACCAAAAATCTTGAAGTTTGACTGTATGTGGGCCACGGTTGACTTTTGCCCTAGCACAGTCAATTTTCAGGCCTTTGAGCAATTGACTGAGCAAACTTCTTCTGCAAGGCTTGAAACTTGACAAGGATGATCTTGAGAACATATTAGGACAATGGTGAGCATTTGGGATCTCTTGGACTCAAGTATCCTGATGCAACATGAAACCCTAATTTGAGGTAGACTGCCTTAGGAGAGAGCTTGTCTGGCCAACCCTTGAACTGCCTTGAGCAACTTGAGAATTTTCTTGAAATGTCTTGAGAAATATGAGAGGGAAAATTTTGGGGTACAACAGCTGCCCCTGTTCAATCTTATTAAATCTGAGGATGTAGATTGACTTTTCTGCCTTTCGTGATCCGAAGGTGGAAGATGATTGAACACTAGAGTGCCCAGAAATTTGCACTCGCATGAAGTGGTGATTGTCTTGTGATGTCTAGAATGGGCTTAAAGATGCCATTTGGAGATTGATGACGGAAGATGGGCTTAAAGATGCCATCCGAAGAAGTGTCGATCGCATAAGAGATTCCTTAGCGAGAGCTTGTATACCTGTTGTTGAGGAAGATTCCGCTGGGGAATGTCGTTCTTTGTTTTGGGGAGAAATAGAATTTTAGGAGCTGCGGTCTCCCGTTATTCTACTGATAAATCATCTTTGTTTGAATTTTAGGAGCTTTGGTTGTCCGTTATTCTACTGAGGAATCATCTCTTAGTTAAAGAGATGAGAATGAACTACTATCTGGTCGTGATCTAGGCTTCATAGTGATAAGACCGACTGCTATCTGGTCGTAATCCAGGCTTCAGTGACTTATTGGGGAGATGAGATTAAACTTTCTATCCGGTCGTAATCCAGGCTTCACAATTTCTCAATTCTTATCTGGTCGTAATCCAGGCTTCAGAATGAATTCAGTTGTTATCCAGTCGCCTCTGGGATTCAACTTGTCTTTAGGGCACACTAATATTCGGTCGACTCCAGGCTTCTTAGTAATTGTCCAGGTGAACTGCTATTTGGTCGAAATCCAAGCTTCACAATGTCTTGTACCGCTATCTGGTCGTAATCCAGGCTTCACGATGTTACATACCATTATCTGGTCGAATCCAGGCTTCATGGTGTCTTGTACTGTTATCTGGTCGAATCCAGTCTTCACAATACCTCACTTCTTATCTGGTTGAAATCCAGGCTTCAGAAGAAATCAAGTGGTTATCCAGTTGCATTCGGGATTCCCTTTGACTGTTGGGTCTACTAATATCCGGTCGAATCCGGGCTTCATAGTAATTGGCCGGGTAAACTGCTATTTGGTCGTAATCCAAGCTTCACAGTGTCCCTCACTGTTATCTGGTCGTAATCCAGGCTTCAGTGTCTCTTACCGCTATCTGGTCGTAATCCAGGCTTTGCAATGTCTCATACCATTATCTGGTCGAAATCCAGGCTTCATGGTGTTCGGAGAAATCAAGATACTATCCGGTTGAACCCGGGCTTCATAACTTGTATTAAAGATATACCACTATCTGGTCGTAATCCAGGCTTCGTAGTACTCTTGGCTGCTATCTTGTCGTAATTCAGGCTTCACAACGTCTTCTACCATTATTTGGTCGTAATCCAAGCTTCATGGTCTTGTATTGCTATCTGGTCGTAATCCAGGCTTCACAATAACTTGCCGAGTTGTTATCCGGTCGTAATCCGGGCTTCACGGCTTGTGTTTATGATATACCACTATCTGGTCGAATCCAGGCTTCATGGTAACTTACTGAGCTACTATCCGGTCGTAATCCGGTCTTCACGGCTTGCTCGAGATTAAACTATTATCCGGTTGAATCTGGGCTTCATAGCTTGCTTTTAAGAGATACCACTATCTGGTCATAGTCCAGGCTTCGCGGCATTCTGATACTGTTATCCGGCTGTTCTTCGGGCTTCACAATATGATGGAGTAATCAAGATACTATTCGGTCGTACCCGGGCTTCATAGCTTGAATTTTTTGAGAATTTGATTGTATCTTTCCTGAAAGGTAAAGGTTAGTTGTATGTAATGCATGATATGTATCAGGCAATGATGTTCTCAAAATAAATGAGATTGTGCTGTATGATGCGTATGTGCATGCCATGGTGTATGAATGTGTAATGTTTTTATGATGTTCTCTGGCTGGGGAAAAATAAATTTCGGATTGCTGCTGGAGAGTATAAAGAGTTTCGCTCGCTGGGGATAACGACCGAAGATGATTGGGAGAATAATCATTCTGAAGAATATATTGGTGAGAGAATGACTCTGTGGGGAAGCGATGCTCTGCTGAGGATTTGCTGATCTTGGATAAATACCCTCGGCTATGGATGAATTACCGTTGTTGGCGATGATAAACTCTGTTGGGGATGAATTTCCTGTTTGTGGAAGAAATAGACTCCACTAGGGATGGTCTTCTAGACTCTACTGGGGATAATCTTTCAGTGCTGGTGATAGATAAACTCTGCTTGGGGAGAATCTTACCGACTCATTCGCGGTTGCGAGCCTCAGCTGGGGAGAATTAACACCACTTTCCTTCTCTTACTCTACGAGAGTGAATGTACCTTTAATTGTTTTCTCCAACTAGGTTTATCTCTATACCTGGCGAACAGAGCAATTGTAAGGTTTGGACATTTCTTATTTTCCCCTGTTTCTGATATTACGAGTAATCGTCTTTTGTTTCGCATGTAAATATTTATGAGCAGCAATTACTGTCAAATACATATATCAAAAATGAACCATTGGACGTTCTTGCAAAACAAAACAGAAAAGAGAAAAAAAATTTGAAATTTCTTTGTGAAAATGAATCGCATTGATTTTGAAGTTTGGCCTATAAATAGGCGTTTTTGTACAAGAGGCTGACGTCCTAGTAAGAGAACGCCGCCAAAAGATAGAATTTATACAATTTGTGAAAAACAAAGAAAAACAGCTATGTGAACAATCCGATTGGGTTCCAACTCTGCTATTGCCCTTATATCCTCGAGCATCTCATCACTTTGCTACTTGGTTGAAGGTAGATCAGATTGATTGGTGTCGTCCGAGCGTGATAGTTGATATCGGAGTCTGGTTGCAAGATGATCCAATGAGACATAGTGTTACACTTTGATCCCTAATTTTGGCCTGGACCGCCCTTTCGGGTTTTCAGTCTACCGGGTACCCTTTTTTGCCCAAGCCGCCTTTTCAGGTTTTCAGCTTGCCGGGTGTACAGTTTTTTTCCATTTTCATCCCTTATTTTTGCCCGAACCCTTTTGGTTCGCCGGGAAGCCCTTATTTTTTCCTAGGCCAGTCAACCTAGCGGGTCTTTAATTATGCATAGTATTTTTTCACTATGTCTGCATTGACGGGGTGAGGACGGTCGTCACCATCCATGGTGGTTAGAATCATAGCTCCTCCCGAGAAAATGTTCTTAACCACAAATGGCCCTTCGTAAGTAGGGGTCCATTTGCCCCTGGGATCACCTTGAGGTAGTATGATGCGTTTGATCACCAGATCCCCAACTTGATACTCTTGTCGTCTAACTTTCTTGTTAAATGCCTTGATCATCCGCTTTTGATACGTCTGACCATGACAAATAGCAGTAAGTCTCTTTTCGTCGATTAAGTTCAGCTGATCAAGCCGGGTCTGAATCCAATTGTCCTCGCTCAAACCTGCATCCTTCATAATCCGAAGAGAGGGTATCTGGACTTCAATGGGCAAGACTGCCTCCATGCCATACACCAAAGAGTAGGGTGTTTCCCCTGTTGAAGTCTGCACTGAGGTACGGTACCCATGAAGAGCAAATGGTAACATCTCATGCCAGTCTTTGTATGTCACTGTCATCTTCTGCACAATCTTCTTGATGTTCTTATTAGCCGCTTCGACAACCCCATTCATCTTCGGCCGGTAGGGAGAAGATTTGTGATGTTGTATCTTGAACTGCTTGCAGAGCTCAGTGATCATTGTATTATTGATATTTGTACCATTGTCTGTAATGATCCTCTCGGGTATACCATATCGACAGATCAAATTATTCCAAATAAACTGCGCCACGACGTTTTTGGTTACTGTAGCAAAAGAAGCTGCCTCAACCCGCTTCGTGAAATAATCAATAGCTACCAGGATGAAACGATGCCCGTAGGATGCAGTAGGTCTGATCTCGCCGATCATGTCGATGCCCCACATTGAAAAAGGCCAAGGTGATGTCAAGATGTTCAGAGGAACTAGAGGTACATGCACCTTATCAGCATAGATTTGGCACTTATGACAGGTTTGAGAGTGCTGATAATAATCGGCTTCCATAGTAGACCAGTAATATCCTGCCCAAAGGATTTTCTTTGCCATGGTGTGTCCACTGGAATGAGTTCTGAAAGTACCTTCATGTAACTCTGCCATAATCCTTTTTGCCTCATTCTTGTCCATACATCGCAGTAAGGTTGAGTCATGGTTATGCTTGTAAAGGATACCATTACTGATGAAGAACTTCGCAACGAACCTCCTCATAAACTTCTTATCATTAACAGATGCACCCTCGGGGTACTCTTGAGCCTCAAGATACCTTTTTACCTCATGAAACCAGGGTTTATCTGCTATCTCTTCAGCCTCAATATCACATCAATGTGCGGGTTCGTCCAACCTCTCGATGGTAATCTGGGGAGCTTCATTGTCCCATCTGACTTTGAACATAAAAGACATGGTAGCTAGCGCATCTGCTAACTGGTTTTCCTCTTTGGGGAAATGTTCAAAGGTTATCTCCTCAAAATGTGGAAGCAACGTCAATACATACTCTTTGTAAGGAATAAGATTTGGGTGCTTCGTATTCCACTCGCCTTTAATCTGACTGATCACGAGAGCGGAATCTCCGAATACACTTAAGAACTTAATCCTTAGGTCAATAGCTACTCGAAGGCCCAGGATGCACGCTTCATACTCCGGCATATTGTTGGTGCAGTTGAAACATAATCGAGCAGTAAATAGAGTATGACAGCCTTCAAGAGATATGATCACGGCGCCAATGCCATTACCCAATGCGTTTGAAGCTCCATCAAAGTACATAGACCATCGGGATCCCTCCTCGGGTCCTTCATCTGGTCCGGGTGTTTCACAGTCGGTCACCAACATGATACTCTCATCTGGAAACTCGAAATTCATAGATTGGAAGTCGTCTACAGCCTGATGCGCCAAATGATCTGCCAACACACTTCCCTTGATTTCCTTTTGGGTCGTGTATTGGATGTCATACTCAGTTAATATCATCTACCATCTTGCTATTCTTTCGGACAAGGCAGGCTTCTCGAAGATATACTTGATTGGGTACATCTTTGATATCAATAGAGTAGTGTGAGTCAGCATATACTGTCTCAGCCGGCGAGCAGCCCATGCCAAAGCGCAGCAAGTTTTCTCAAGAAGTGAGTATCGGGTCTCACAGTCGGTAAACTTTTTGCTAAGGTAGTAAATAGCATGCTCTTTTCGGCCAGACTCGTCATACTGCCCCAGCACGCATCCCATTGAATTGTCGAGTACTGTCAAGTATAAGATCAAAGGTCTTCCTTCAACTGGAGGCATCAGAATAGGTGGCTTTTGGATATATTCTTTGATCCTTTCAAAAGCGGCTTAACATTCATCATTCCATCTTACCACTTGATCTTTCTTCAGCAGCTTGAAGATTGGCTCATAAGTAGCAGTCAGGTGTGAATGAATCGGGCAATGTAATTCAACCGTCCCAAAAAGCCTCTAACTTCTTTTTCTGTTCGGGGAGTGGCATTTCCTGTATAGCCTTCACCTTTGCAGGATCCACCTGAATACCTTTATCGCTAACGAAGAAACCCAACAACTTACCAGACCTCACCCCGAAGGTGCACTTGTTCGGGTTTAACCTCAGCTTGTACAACTTCAACCTGTCGAATAGTTTCTGAAGATGGTCAAGGTGTTCTTTTTCAGTCTGGGACCTTGCAATCATGTCATCAACGTAAACCTCAATCTCATGGTGAATCATGTCGTGGAACAAAGCGACCATGGCACGCTGATAAGTTGCCCCAGCATTCTTTAACCCGAAAGGCATTACCTTGTAACAGAAAGTGCCCAATTGCGTAACGAAGGTTTTCTTCTCCATGTCTTCGGGAGCCATCTTAATCTGATTGTAACCAGAAAAACCATCCATAAAGGAGAAGACCTTATGCTGTGCGGTGTTGTCAACCAGAACATCGATATGAGGCAGAGGGAAATCGTCTTTGGGACTTGCCCTGTTCAGATCTCTATAGTCTACACACATCCACACCTTACCATCTTTCTTCGGCACCGGAACCACGTTGGCAACCCACTGCGGGTAAGAAGTAACTCCTAGAAAACCGGCATCAAACTGTTTCATAAACCTCAGCTTTGATTTTCTCAGACATCTCTGGGCGCATACGACGAACTTTCTACTTCACTGGAGGACAATCTTCTTTGGTTGGCAAGCGGTGTACCACGATATCAATATCCAACCCGGGCATATCTTCATAAGACCAAACAAAGATCTCGACATAGTCACACAACATTTGTATTAACCGTTTCTTGACACTAGACTCCAGATTTGCACCGATCTTGACCTCTTTCTTGTCTTCTTTTGTACCCAGATTTACTGTTTCCACTGGCTCTTCATGCGGCTGTATGGCCCTCTCTTTCTGAAGTAACAGTCTAGCAAGTTCCCCAGGCACTTCACAATCATCCTCACCTTCGTCCTTGGCTTGGTTGATCGGACTTTCGAAGTCATAATTGGCAGTAGTAGGTTCGTTATCAGTGGGATCCAGAGTGGATGTGGACCTGTATTATGATATGTGAGTGTGTGTAAGACAAATAGCCGTTTTGATAAAGTGCAAGATAGAAAAGAAAAACAAGGAGCACAAAATTTTTAATGCAAGAAAACATCCAATGCTTTATTGATGATATATGAAAATGACAAATAATAAGCCCTCACAAACAAAGCCACGGTGTCTCGGGCAAGGCACCGGGCCGTAAAAGTTCCAAATTATCTGTTACAAGTCTCAAAACAAAAGTCTATTACTGTGTAATAAAAGAAACGGGCACGAAGTCCTTCACCTTCCAATTGTTCAAGCCACCGATATGCAGCTTTCGACATCTGACTCTTCATCATCATCTTCAATTGCATTCACTCCCAGATTACCGATATGCAGGGGAGGTCTTCCAATTCGCGCACGTCGAACCTCCCTTTGAGCTTCTGCAGTAAAACCCAAACCAAACTTGTCAGTCTTGTGTGCAAAGTCAGGGAGTTGGCCCCAATTCGCACACCCACCTTTTTCAATAACAACCCTAGCATCCTTGAGGGAAGCCATCTTCATTGGAGGTTCGTCAGCAGCAACTTCATTCGACGCCAAAGTCTGGGGGACTTCTTCAAAGTTCCGGCACGGGGTTTCAATGAACTCCCCATCCATCTCTACATACCGGAAAGAGTTAAGGTGGCTCACCATATACTCCTCCTCACCCTGCACCGCAACAATCTTCCCTTTCACTGGATATTTCAACATCTGATGGAGCGTAGAAGTTACTGCCCCAGCCTTATGAATCCATGGGCGACCTAACAAGCAAGAATAAGATGGTCGAATGTCCATCACGTAGAACATAGATGCAAAAGTCAGGGAACCAACCTTAACAGGGACATCCACCTCTCCATGTACCATCCTTTTGGACCCGTCAAAGGCCCTAACCACAATATTACTTGGCTTCAGAACCAACCCTTCACAATCCAGTCGATCTAGTGCCTTCTTGGGTAAAACATTTAATGAGGACCCAGTGTCCACCAGCACGTGAGCCAAAGTAGTGCCCCTGCACTCAATCGAGACATGCAGAGAATCATTGTGATTCCTTCCTTTGGCAGTTAGATCTGCGTCGGAGAAACCCAACCCGTTGTCATCGGTCAAACTAGCCACACAGTCTTTGAATTGATCAGCAGATGTTTCCTGCGGTACATGCGCAGTTTTAAGGAAAGCAATTAAATCCTTTGCATGGGCTTTTGAGCACAATAATAAAGATAACATGGAAATCTTCGACGGGGTTTGCCACAGCTGTTCGACTATGTTGTAGTTGCTTTTCTTGATAATCTTTAGGATTTCCTGTATCTCCTGCCTAGAGGTTTCAACAATGACTTTTTTAGGTACCTCCGTCCGGGCAGGCTCACCTGTAACCTCTTTACCCCGAGTGTCAGATGACTCGGTGACATGGGTGATAACTGGAGTGAGAATTGGAACAGTAGCAGATGTACTGGCAGGTGGAATGACAACAGGCTTTTGAATAGTCGGAGGAGAAATCTTAGGAGAGAAGAGTCTTCCGCTTCTGGTGACCTTGCTAGACCCGATAATATTGCTGACATCAGTATCAGCCTCTTCAATCTTAAAGTCTTGTTTGATCCCATGATAATACACATCGGCCCCATAGTGCCAAGGGACAGCTTTATCCGAAGTGTAAGGGATAGGTCCAGGAATAGTAATGATTAATGGAGCAACTCTCGGAACAGGTGTAATCCTAACAGGCTTTCTCGAGGAAGCCTTGGAAGGATTGGCGGAAATGGTTATTATGGAAACATCTTCAACAGGAATCAATGGAATCAAAGTTTTCTCGAACAATATCTCTTTGTTATCCATCAGGCGCTGAACACCTGATTTCAGTAAATAGCAACCAGCAGGCAGTATGGAACACAGGTGGCAACCTTCGCCACAGCCCGGAAATAAACCGGCCAACAAAAGATTCTTCTTTACTGTCATCAACGGAGTGGAAATGTCTTCTACAGAGGTCACAAATGAATCATCATCCACAGCATTCACTCCATGCTTGGGCATAGGATCAGTCATGACGTTAGGCTTTTCTGGTGCGTCAAACTCAATTTCTTTAGCTTCAATCAAATCTTGCACCTTATTCCTCAAGGCCCAGCAGTTGTTGGTATCATGCCCTGGGCTATCAGATTGATAGGCACAGCGGGCGTTCGGATTATACAGCGGAGAGGTGGTACTAGGATTCTTCGAAGCTTCCCTCAGAGTTACCAGGTTAGTCTTCAACAATTGCGGCAGAATTTGAGATAAAGTCATACTGAGCCGAGTGTACTGTCTTTGCGGTCTCTCTACTCTTTGTTGATTATTGCACTGCGGGGCAACTGTAGGTCTTGATATTACTACCGCATTAACTGCTTGGCGGCGTTCAGGTTGGCTTTGGCTCCTTGAGCTGTAAACTGCATTAGCTTCCTTCTTGAAAGGCTTCTTTTATGTACTGGATGAAGCACCTTTCTGTATCTTGCCACTTCTGGTACCAGCCTCTACCCTCTCCCCGGTCATAATCAATTCAGTGAATCCAGATGATGAACTACCAATCAAATGATTGAAATATGGACCAGACAAAGTCCCAAGAAACATATCCACCAACTCCCTATCAGACAGAGGGGGTTGGACTCTTCCAGCCAGATCTCTCCACTTCTGGGCATAGTCCTTAAAACCTTCGCTTGTACCCATAGACATACCCTGAAGTTGAGTACGCGTGGGAGCAAGGTCGGCATTGTACTGGTATTGCTTGTAAAAAGCAGCAGCAAGGTCCTCCCAGTTGCGGACATTAGCTCCTTCCAATTGATAGAACCATTCAAGCTGAGTCCCTGACAAACTATCTTGAAATAAATGGACCCACAGGTTCCTATCAGCAGTGTGGGGTTGAATTTTTCTGACGTATGAGCGGAGATGGAGTTTCGGACAGGACACTCCATCATACTTAGAAAAAACCGAAGCCTTAAACTTGTGAGGAATGACCACCCCATATGCTAATCCCAAATCTCCTAAGTCCAAATCGGGAACCTTCTGAATCTCCATGGCACTCAGACGGTCTTCAAGTTGTTTGTACTTATCCTCAGTAGGAAGGTACTATTCTTCATCAAAATCAATGTCATTATCAGAAACCACAGGACTAGGAGCCTTCCTTTCCTCTTGATTCTCTCCTTCCCCATATTAATGATACAAATCAGCTTTCTCTCGCAACCTATTCCCAAACCTGTGACCCATGTTCAGAAGAACCACCTTCTTCTTCTTCTTCTTCTTGTCCTTCAAGATGAGAGTCTTCAAATCTTGTTGTCCTTTAGCCAAGTTCAAGAACATCTCCTGGAACTGAGCATTCTGAGCTTGAAGAGCCTTGATAGCTTGATCAGTAGGTGTTTCAGAAGACATTTTATGCTGAAATAAACAGCGAAGAAGATAAGAAACCTGTAATGGTACCTGTAATGAGGTGCATGGTAATGGAATGCGTATGAAATGATTTCAAAGACTTTTGGAGATTCAAATTTGTAAAACAAAATAAAACACATTTTATTAGATTAAAACTTGTAACAATGTTTAACAATGCCTTTAAGGCGTTTACAAAAGAAATAACTGAAAAGCAAATCTAACTAGAAACAATAAAAGACATCAAAAATCTCATGGTCGTTTCCCCTTCGTGCTGACATAATCGTTGATTGTCCTTTCATTCTCAAGTTGCCTCGTAAGCCTCAAGATCTTCTGTTCCTGCTCATGATACTTCTCCCTGTAGGTATCCCTTTCTTCCTTTAGTTGGATCCAAGATCTATTCAATGCCCCCAGATCAGTAGGCATATAGGGATGGAGGACTGTATAAGGGACACCTTCTTCATTAGTATGCTCTACAATCATCGGCAAAATAGCTTCATATGGCATCCCTAGCTTTTGAGCACGGGCTCAAACCCACTGGAGATAGGGTTGCATTGGGAGAGAAGTCTCCAGTCCTAGCTCATGTGGGTCAGACCTGTTCACCATGCCCCAAGCTCGTATAAACCTTCGGTGATGCCCATCAACATCCCCCTTGTAGTCAAAGACAATATTTGTAAGCAGCAGCTCATGAGGACCGTCTCTCCGAGCTCGTCCAAACTGTCGTAAAGCCAAACAAGGATTGTAGGTTATACCCCCTCGAATTCCAAGCAACGGAACATTAGGGTATTCCCCACATCAATCAATGACAGCTACTCTTTCCATATCCTTAGAACTCCAAAGGATGTCCGTATGAGCAAGGGACATGATTATGTAAGCCAAACCTACACCTTCCTCATTCTTCAATACAGACTTGGGGAGGTGCGAAATAAATCATCTCGCCATCAGCAGTGTAAAACACATGATAGTTCCCCTTCTCCGCACAGTACGGGTATAGAGAGCATGTAAAATATCACCTAGAAGAGTAGGCACTAGGTTACGAGACATGAAGATCTTGACCGCATTCACATCTATGAAAGAATATGGATTCGGGAATAGAACCAAGCCGTAGATGAGGAGAGCCAGGATGTCTTCAAATGCCTGAAAATCCAAACTATCCCAGAACTGTTGAGCTTGATCAATCAGAAACTTAGCCAAGAAACCTTTAACCCCACTCTCAGTCTCCCAGTTGGATACTACATCAACCCTTTTTAGATGTAGGGCTGAAGCAATGTCCTCAGGTCTAGGAACCTCCTCCAAACCTGTGAAGGGTGTCTGCTCAAGGATAGATATGCCAAGTAAATCAGAAAACTCCTCCGAAGTAGGGACTAGTTGATAATCCGGGAAGGTAAAACAATGATGCAACGGGTCAAAGAACTGGAAAAGGACGCTCATCATTTGTCGTCCAACTTTGAAGTGACCAGGCTAAGGAGATGACCATGTCTTCTAACAAAGGAAGAAGTATCAGGCACTTTTGAGACCAAATCTCTGAGCTGAGCAGGGATTTGCACGAAGTTGACTCGAATGGTATTTCTGCACATAGAAGTCATAATCTGCAAAACAGAACAAAGATGAATCCCCTTGGTCTTTGAAATGGTTAGTCTAATGAAATATGCATGTTATGTCATGATGCATGATGTTATGATAAAACACACAATAGGTATAGCAAGTAACAAACATGGTAAAGGCACACAAGTCACATAAGAGCCCTTAAGTTTCAGGCTTGTATGGAGTCTAGGTACTACCCTCTTGAAGTTCAGTTGGTTCAACCTGTCCTAATAATAGTAATCGGGTTCTAGAGGTTCTCAATGTCACTGACCATCCTCCATCGGTCATGGTTTCAGCTCACGCAATATTTTCTTGTGGTCGAAACTATCTCGAGAGTATGGTCTCAATGAGTGTAGCATCGAGTATCAACCAGTTCCCAACTCTACACTGAGACCGGCTATCTCACTACTTCCTATGGCCAAGTTGGTCAATTATAGGTTCTAAGGTCAGTTGATGCTTAACGACCCATATAGCAGCCTCGTATTCTCCTTGTTCCTCCACAAGGGATACCGATACCAACTAATGTGCCACATCAATGTAGCTACTGCTTCAACCGTATCGGTCTATGCCGTACAGTTCCCTCACAGTTTATTGCTACTTACCTAAAAGGTGTCCCTAGATCCGGGTTAGGATCTATAGTAACTCCAATACAAAGCCCACAAAGATAAAGCAATCAAATCAAACAATAAAAAACAATATGATGAACTAATCCTAAGGTACACCCCACTTATTAATCCCCAACAGAGTCGCCAGTTCTGTGATACGGTGGCCAAAACCGGGACTGTTTTTAGGAATGTTGGTTTGCGTTTTGCGTTTGTGTTCGCAAAATGTTGCGGTAAGCAAGAGTCGCCACCGACTTTTATTTTATCCAACAAGGAAAGGAAAAAAGCACAGAAAAATTCCTTCTTCGAGATATTCTGAGTACGGGGGGTAGATTATAGAAAGGGAAGGTATTAGCATCATTTCTATCCGTAGTTATCTACGGGCTCTTAGGTACTTGCTCATCATTTTCAAAATTGCTTCTTTGTGTGTTTGTGTGATTTCAAAAGTTTTTGTTTTGACTTTGATTTAACCCTTGCTTCTGTCTTCAAGAGTGTTACGGAGTGTTTTTTTTTAAAACTTTGTTTGAAAAGGAGTGTAAGTGTGAAAAAGTTCGTTTGGATTGAGCAAGTACTTAAGAACTAATCTACCTACTTGAAAAAAGAATCGTTCTATGTTTGTTTCCTTTAGACACCGCTATCCCACTATTGGTGAGTAGGTAGCAGCATCGTCGGAGTTTTGAGGGTCAACTCGAAAGGGACGTATGGTCACTAAAGCAATGTTAGGACGTCTTAGTAATAACCCTAATGTCTTAGATCAATTATTCGAGGCAACAATTCTGAGGCAACCTTTCCGAGGCAACTTTGATCTTTGAGACAAAAGGACGACCACTAAAACATCCTATACTCAATGACCGTTTACCAAAGGCAACCGAAGTGGAAGTATACCCTAGGAGTGCGCATGTGCGAGTGATTCAATTTCAAATTATTATCTTTGCACATTTAGGGTTTGCTAACCGTTTTAAAGTTAATCTTACGTTCTTGTCATGCAACCCTAATTATTCATACATCTAACAGTTAATATTTTGCGGAATTTTAAAGTGCAGAAATTAAACAACGCTATTAGAAGGCTTCGGGTATTTACATAGCCAAAAACAAACCCTTAAAAAATAAAGCGATAAATGAAAATAAAAGACCTAATTAAACTATTATAACTTGTGATAAATTACATTAATAGGATAAAAATAAATGATAAAGCGTGCGCGAGGAAATTTAGATCGGGAGAGAACTAGGGTTTTGACCCCTTCTAACCTAATCGAAATAAAAATTGTTTTTGTTGCTTCTTAACTATTTTTAAGAAAAGAATTAGGTTTTTAAAATTAAATACACAATTAATTAGCTAATTAAATTGATTAATGAAAATAAATAAATGGCCTATTTTTGTGTTTTTGGTATTTTTTTAAGAAAAAGAAAATAGAATTAAATTTAGACAAAACCCTAAATTTCTAATTATTTTTAATTTATTTACAAAATGATTTAAGTTACCCTAGAAAATAAATAACCTAATTAAATTAATTAATTTAATTGATAAAAAATAAACCTAAATCTAATTGGGTGAAAAATATTTTTTGTGATTTTTTTTATAAAAAGATAATTGTTATGTTAGTAAAATAAATAATTAAACTAATTAAGAAAATATAAACAAGAAAGAAAAAAAAGATAAAGAGATTGGGCCTGCTTTGGTGATTTGGGTTGTGTGGATAGAAAATTTGGCCCAAGAAAATCTGAGATCCATGTTGACTTGCTGGTTCCAGTGTGTTGCTTTGACTGAGGCGTATCATGGTCCCTCAAATGATGGCCATCAGATTTGGCCATCTAGAAATCAAAAGGTGAGATCTTGAGGGCATATGGTGATCCCTTGTCCTTGTATGCGCGCCTGAACCTGAAAAGAAAAATAATATGCAAGAATGGGGGGACCTGGGATTCGAACCCAGGCCACAAGGCACTTTCCAAGCGTTCCACTACCAACTGGGCTAGCTGTTTCATTTGTACATAGAATAGACAATAATGATAATATATAATATATGCGCGTTAATGGAAAAAGAGCGCCAGAATTTAAATCAGCGAATGGGATGGAGGCACGTATGTCATCTTCCTCCTTGCACCGTTGGTAAAAGTTACAAACTTTTACCTACGGCACTATGTCCGTAGCTACAGGTCCTGCAAATCTCAAAACTCAATACAAGCATGATAAATAAAAACTAAGGCCACAGATAGCTTCATCTGGACCTGTTAAACACAATGGTACTGTTTACAGTGATTTCTGGTAAACAACCGCTAGTCCTCCAAACTATCAAATAATCTTAATGACTGTTATTTAATCTCTCTGGTAACTTGCAGGATCGACTAGATTGATCCTATGGAGTATTGGTCATTTGGATAATTCTCATTATAGAACTGATGTTCATGGTTGGTATTTAGAATGTTGTGTGGGTGTTCAACTTACTTCGATTAATCTATTAAAGATCTAATGGCATGATCAAGTAAATACGTGCAAACTAAATTGCATGAATAAAGGTTTAATTGTAAAGACATGTAAAACTGCAAAAGACAAGTAAATAACTTCGAAGTATAAAAGCATGTAATGTAAAAGATTCTCTGGAATGTAAAAGACTCGAAATATAAAGAAAGCGTTTAAATACAAGAAATCAGTAAAATGACTTTAAATGAAAAAGGTGTTCGAATGATAAAGCATGAAGATAAAGGCATGAAATATACAAAAGTTTCTGAAATGTAAAGGATTTGAAATGGAAAGAAAACATTTAAATGCAAGACATCAGTAAAAATACTTCGAATGAAAATACTTTAATGTAAAGGCTTTTGAATGATGTTGACATGAAGATAGAGGAAAAAACTGGAAATGATAAAGAGCTTTATTGAATCATAAATATTTGGTTTATCATACGTACATTGTTCGAGCATTCGTTTCCCTAGCCATGTGGTATTTTGAATGTTTACTGAATTTTTGTACAATAGATATGACACACGAAATCCTAATGCTAAGACTTCTATTTATACTACTTCGACCATAACGGTCTTGCTATAAGATTCGGCCACGTTCAGAACATGCAAAGCAATGCCCCTCTCTAGCTTCCACGCGTCTTCGAATGCTCCAGCGCATATATTTTAAATTTCGAACATCCCGCTTGCGTTTGAATTTCAAATGTTTTGGCACTCTTCGTTTCGAACTCATTTCTTGGACACAGCCTTGTTACCATTTCGAGACTTCTTTGAATATATCCCCATAACTGTCACTCGAAGCTCAGAGTTTTGACATGCCCATTCGAAGCACTACTTCTACCATTTCTAAACATGACATCTTGCTTTATTCCAATCGAAACATCCAACTTGCTTCGCTTCGAACAATATCATCAAAATCTTCAGCCAACAAAATGCCCCTTTAAAATATGTATTTCGATTCCTTTGAGAAATACTTATTTTAAACATATACGCAAGATTTTGATGCGACCTTTGAATCATCGTAACATTTATTGCATATGACTCCAGTCACGTTAATCATGACGCTTTTCAGATTCCTTAACCGCCTTGAACCATTTCACAGCATGGTGCAGTTACAAAACAATGATTATTATTTAATCACGCCTATTACCAATATTAACTTTTATGCCACCCCCTTCTCAATCCAACCCACGACTCCCACGTATCCCAATCTTACTCAGTGGATGTTTAAACTTCCACACTATAAAAAACCCATCAACTTAGTCTTTATTTTTCTTCCCACATTCTGAATCTTTTCTTCCTCTCTTCTCACCGAAACCCTAAAACTTCCAATACTCTTCAAACAATGTCTTCTTCAACATCATCCCAACTGAAAAAAGCTTCCAAAAAGAAAGGAAAGAACACAGGAACCATAATGGAAAGCAAGGTTGGCACCTATCAAGGTCAGTCTGTGCTTATTCCCCAGATGATCTCCAAAGAGAAGGAAATGCTCTACGCATCTCAGGTACTAATTCCCACTAACGCCGCTGGCAAGAGGCTTGCTCTAATGGGCCCTTTTACAGTCTTTGAAATCTTAAAAGACACCAGAAAAATTTTCCCTGTTTGTTATAATTTTAAACCTTTGTTTAATAAAATGGATACCCCTAAGACGGGGGAGTCTTCTGATTCGACCACCGTGGAAACTCCAATCATTCCCCCAAAGGACCCTTTTGTGCTAGATTATGTGAAGAGTAAATTCAAATCATTTCGATCCTGCCCCACCTCTGACACAGCCTACCACAACTGGTTTACTAAAGTAGAAGCCAAGAAATCCCAGCAATGGGAGGAATTAGGCATTTACAACTTGATTAAATTATCGAAACCAGGCTTTACCTATAGCCATCCATTATTATTCGTGTCCTTATATTTCTGGGACAGTACTTACAATACCTTCCATCTCCCTGGGGGGATGATTACACCCACCTTTTTTGACATAGCAGCCATTACTGGTTTGTCACCAGTAGGAGAAACCTATATTCCTGACAATGAAGAGCATTCGAGCATTATTGACTTCGAAGTCAAATTAGCCAGCTTTTCAAAGTTCATTAGCCATTATCACACTGAAGGAGACAGTGTGTCAGATGTGGAGCACATTGCTTTCCTTACCTTATGGTTATCAAGGTATGTCTTTTGCAGCAGGTCCCTACAGGTAGCCAGCAGGTTTATTCCTCTAGCTAGAGATTTACATGAGAATCGGAGGGTGTGTTTAAGTGAACTGCTACTTGTTGATCTTTACGAAAGTCTAAGATCAGCTGTTTCGTGTTTGAAATCTCACACTCCCAAAAACATCCTGCTAGCTGGCCCCTTCTGGTTACTCCAGTTATGGCTTAATGCCATGTTTGAACCTTCACTATCAACTGCTAATGCTATTGTGGAACAAGATCCGGAGATAACGGACAGAATCATTGAAGGTACTAGGCTGCGAAGACTTACCCCAAACGATGACAAAGATGACTTCAAAGTTCTCTTCTCAAAATACATCATGATTTTCTCCAAGAGGCATAAATTCGAAGAGACCATGGCACCCTTTGCCCCAAGGACTCATGGGCCATCATGGTTCATCATGGCTCTCTCAGAAGCAGTCAAAAGCAAATAAATTCAAGATGTATGGAAAGCCTTTTTGCTTCCCAGATTAATCTCTTCACGAATTACTCCCTCTAAGAATCAAATCTTCCTTTTCTCTTATTAACCCAACTTCGTTTCGAGACAATTTGGCTTGTGCCAACTAATCCCTGAACCCCTGTTCCAAACAGAAAGTGCCATCACCTCTGGGCGAACCTTCAAAGCAAGAGAAGCAAAACTACAACAGGAACAATACCAAGGCTTCGCCCACTTTAAACTAATAACTTTCGAACCTACACACCTCACAACAAAGGGTTTTCTGGAATGGTGGACAAAGTTCTACCAAACTTATATGTTCGATACCCTTTCTATTCAACAGAAACTAACTGATGTGTTCGATGTGCAGGTACAATCCAAGAAAGGTATGTTCACTCATGCCAAAGAGATTAGGGCTTTTCAAAATTATTTCGAAACTACTTATGATCCCACACACTTGGAATCCACTGTGCATCAAGCGACTGAGACCTTGAAGGAAAAATTTAAAGAAAAAATTTCTAAGTTAAAACTTCCTTCAGGGTTGTCACCTGAGGATATGTATAGGTTGGCATTCGAAATGCATCCACCTAAATTTCCTAGATTGCCTACCTCAGAACTGGCTCTGGCTTGGTTTCCTCCATACCCTTGGTGGTTCACTTGCAAAGAAATGTTCAAATATCTTCAAAAGAAACCAAAGCCATCTGAGACTGTGACATGGCCTCGACATTGGCTCCACGATTTCCCAGGACATCTTCGCTATGACCTTTCTGCCATGTCGATTAAATCTGATCAAGGCGCAGGTGCGAATGCTTGGGAAAATCCCAAATGTTTCTCACTTTCTACATTTTTAACTTTTGCCTTAATTGTTTCGATTTTCAGCCATCAGGATAAAGACTGCTGCTTCAAAGTCAAAAGAGGGAAGCGCCTCCCAAACATCTGTCGAAACCATTGATAATGTGACTCTATCCCAACCAACAACAACTGCTGCAACAACAACAACAACACCAGTAATAGCCAGTGCTCCAACTACACAGGTAATCAATTAGCCTTGATGTTTCGAATACACTAATGTTTCATGATTTGTATCTAACTCATGTTTAAATCTTTTCAGACTAACAAACTACCGCCAACCACTCCAAAGAAAAGAAAAACAAACACTACTGGGAAAGATCCCAATGCTGGAGGGAATTCGCCCACTGCTTCAAAGAAGAAGCAGAAGAAGGAAATTTCCAAAAGTGCTGCACCAACTAGTATCTCTGGACTCGATTCCAAATATGCTGCTCCCTCAACTAAATCCAAAAATCCACCTTCGACCTCCAACGTAATGTTGGAACGTATAGATAACAACCTCTCTTCTGAGAGTCCACACGTAAATCGAACTCTAATTCTTAACAAAATGATTATTCATTACCTTGGTGCATGCCCTTAATACTTTTTGCCTCTGTAGGACATTTTGAACCCAACTCTTACCACTTCGACTTCTCCATCGAAAACTGCTGCTCCCATCAACTCTTCTCCTCATGGGGATTCCAGCAACCTAGTGCAGAACAAAGGGTCCTCCAACATGGCGGTCCTGACTGGGGCTTCAGAGCAGCAAGATGACCAGAGTACTTCTCCCCCTCTAAAAGAAACAAATGAAGGAACGCTTCATGAATCTGCAGAAACTTTACAAAAGACTTCTCTTCAAAAGTCCCCTCTTGAAACCCTTCAAGAGAATCCAAAGGACGCTCACGCTGAAGGAGAGAAAGCTGATTCTGATCAAGGAAACGAAGAATCTGCAGAGGAAGGGTCTGAGAAAGAAGATGCCCACGATGGTTCGACTGCTGGAATAGAGTCAGATACAAATAGCAGTGAAAACGATGATATCGAAGTGGTGGATCTGGACGATAATGAAGAAGGCAATGAGCGAGAAACGAGTGAAGGTGACGGTGACGCGGCCAATAAACCCATGGAAGTCGAAATGGATGTGACTCCCTTGCGCTTGGAACTCCCTCAACCGTCTCTATCCCGAATGACTGAAGAGGAGCTTGCTCTCTTAAGACGAAATGACCCAATTGGGTACATGAAGGCGAAGCTAGCTCAAAGGGATATTCCACCTGCTAGGGCTGGTACAAGTTCGACTAGCAATCCGTTGCCCACAGATGATAGAATTGTACTTCTTAACAGGATTAGGAGAACAATTCTTGATGTGGATTTGTTAGAAGTGCTCAAACAGGATAGCACAGCTTGCTACACTATGAAGGAGCTACTTACAAAAGTCAACCTTGCTACCTGCTCTTTGCCAGTTAGCACTATCTTGTTTGATCTTCAATCTCTGCTAGACAACGTGACTGGGTGTCTTCTCCAAGATGAATTTGCTACCAGAAAGGTCCAAGAAAAACGAACTGCAATGGACGCTGCTTATGAGCATGCTTCGAAGCTCTCTCAAGAAGCTGAAGATCAGGTTATGCATATAAAGCAAGCAAAAACTGAATATGAAGCTCGAGCTGAGTCCATTCTTCTCTGGGAAAGGCAAATTCAGGAACTTCAACAGAAGGTTAAGGAGGCTCAAGAACAACAATTAGCCTACAAAACCAATACTGCTGGCAACCAATTCGAAGAGCTCCTAAACAAAGGACTTGCAGAAATGGAAACCGCAGAACAACTCAAAGGAGAAGTGGCTACCTTAGAGGGAGCAAGACGTTTTACTCAACAAAGGCTTGAGTCTTTTTGAAGTACCTTTAACAGATTGAAGAATAATGTCTATTTTTAAAACTTAGTTTTAATTAGTTTTGTAATTTGGTTTTGGTCTGTAACATCTGAACAACGCCATTTTGGCAATCCCATATTACCATTTTGGCATTCCTATGATATTTTGATTATGTTGTTATTATTCGAATCTCCTGCAGGCGTGTCTTATATCTCTTTAAATATTTCCCATTAACCTTTAGGATTCGCTTATCATCAGCTAATTCTTCGATTTCGTATGCATTGTTTGAAAATATCTTTATTATTCGAAAAGGTCCTTCCCAATGAGGTGACCATTTACCTAACGTTTTATTTTTCTTGTCCATGGGCAATATGACTTTCCAGACTAAGTCATTAATAGTGAATGCTTTTCCTTTCACTCTTTTGTTATATGCCCTGGCTACCCTTTCCTTTTGTCTCATCAGGATTTCCAATGCATGCAATCTAACTTCATCCAACTCAACTAACTCATTCATCATCATTTCCCAATATAATGCAGCTGGAATTTCGTTTTGTCTTTGAATTCGAACTGATTGTAGATGAATTTCTACTGGAAGAACTGCATCATGACCAAATGTGAGTTGGAAGGGTGTGGTGTTAGTAGCTTCTTTAGGAGATGTTCTACAGGCCCATAGTATTTGGTCCAGAGTTTTGTGCCAGTTCCTTGGCTTTTTTCCCATATGTTTCTTGATTAACCCTATTATTACTTTATTAGCTGCTTCGACCTGACCATTTGCTTGAGCATAATATGGTGTTGATGTTAGTAATTTAAACCCCATTTCTTGAGCAAACTCTTGCATCTTCCTACCAGTAAACACAGAACCTTGGTCTGTGGTTATGCTCTCTGGCAATCCGAACCTATAGATAATTTGTTTCTGTATGAACTCAATAATAGCCTCTTGATCAACAACTATCAATGGTATTGCTTCGATTCACTTGGTAAAATAATCTATTTCTACCAAGATATATTTCTGTCCTTTAGACGAAGCAGGATTTATTTCTCCTATTAAATCCAATGCCCATCCTCTGAAGGGCCATGGTTTAATGATTGAATGCAACTCACTTGCAGGGGCATGTTGAATCCCTGCATGCTTCTGGCATTCTTCACACCCTTTAGCAAAGTCTATACAATATCTGAGCATGATGGGTGTGATCGGTGGATCTGGAACTGACTGTTTAAAGCTGGTTCGCGAAATATCGTGGAAGCAAGAGTCGCCACCGTCTTTTATTTTCTCCAAATGGAAAGGACAAAAGCACAGAAAAATTCCTTAAAGAGATTGCTCTCGGTTCGGGAGGTAGGTTATAGAAAGGGAAGGTGTTAGCACCCTTTCTATCCATGGTTATCCATGGGCTCTTAGATACTTGCTCAATGTGTTTTCAAAATTGTTGGCTTGCTTTTCAATGTGGGTTTAAAAGTTTCTTTGAAAAATTTCAGTTCGACTCGTACGTCAGAGTGTTTGAAAAGTTTGTTTTGAAAGCTTTTGAAAATGTGTTGGTGTGAAAAGTATTTTGATTTGTTTGAAATTAGAGCAAGTATCCTTGAGAACCTACCTACCCTAAGGAATTCGTCTGTGTAAATGTCCTTTAAAGTAGTGCCATCCCACCATTGAGAGATAGGTAGCACCACTGTTGGAGGTGTTCGGGTCAATTCGAGTTTAGGGACGTGGTGATCACCAGAGCAATGGGAAGACACCTTAGAAGCTACCCTCATGCCAGGTTCCCGGATCATGAGGACTTACTAAGACGTCCTCTACTCGACGATCACCTTTCGAAAGGCAACAGTGAGGCGTACCCTAGGGGTGGTGTGTGCGATTCGTGTGTCGTTTTCATTTGCATTTGTCTTGTCATGTTAAGGTGATCTACGCTTGATTTTATTATGGCCATTCATTCTTTCATGCTTTTTGTTAACAGTTAAAGGTTTGCGGGAAAAATAAATCTACAACTATTACAAATGGCGCGGGTCCACATCGCCAAAATTAAACCGGACCCGATTTGACGGAAAGTAAATAAAGCAAAAGAAATAAAAATGCGAGAAGTTGTTTACACGGCTTTGGGAGAGATACATAATGAATTAAGCAATAAAATAAATACGCAAATTAAACAATTAAAAATATGGGCGTTGGACCCTTTTGCAAAATTAAAATAAGGAATTAAAGTTAAAATTAAAAGAAAATGGTATTTTTGTGTTTTTTAGATTTAATGAGAAAAAGGAATTAATTGAAATCAAATTAAAAAAACAAACCCTAATTCTAATATTTTTATTTATTATGAAAGAAGTAAAATATAATCTACATTAAACCCTAATTTATTTATGTACAATTTTTAATCATAAAAATAAAATAATAAATAAATAATATTGTGAGAAAAAAGGAAAAGTTAAAAAGATATAAAAATTATCAATTAACCTAATTCTACATTTTTTGGATTTTTATTAAAAAGGAATTAAAATTAAAACCTAATTAAACTAAATAATTTACATTCTAATTTATTTATGAAAGTAATCAACATTAATTATATTTTTTGTCTTTTCTGTATTTTATATTTTTTTGCAAAAAATAATTACTGAATTAAAATAAAAAAAATAAATAAAAGAACAATTAAAAGGATATAAGGAAAATAATGAAATTAGCAAACCAGGGTGGGGTGTAGTCCCAAAATTGGAGGTTCAGGCCTGGAATTTTGGCCCATTAATATTCAGAATTTGTTGACTTCCTGGATCGTGTGTGACACGTTGACTGGGCGTAGGTGTTCCTTGGTTCTGTAGCCCTTGATCTGTACGTGCTAGACGCGTGTATGGCCTGATCTGGATGGAACATGGTAGTCCCTAACGCCAGCGTTGCATAGGAACCTGCGTTGAAAAATATTATGGAAATTGCCAGATCTGGGACTTGAACCCAGGTCTTTAATGTTGCCAGCACAAACGCTTAACCACTGAACCAAGCGCTTTCAATTTAACATATAATAACGCATAAACATAATAAATAAAACATAGTGTTAGTGGATGAAAAACGCGCGAGATTCAAAGTGGCCAATAGCTGATGGACACGAGACCGTCTTCTTCGTTTTCCTGAAACACAAAACATATTAGCAACGGTTTTTGAAGCGTAGCATTAGGCAAGCTATGGAAAAATAGCGACTAGCGCTATAGCATATATAAATTCATCGCGAGATATGCTTCTGATTCGTCCAGGCTTGCTGAATGTAACCATCATGGTCTTGAGGGCCAATTTTGCTTTATGGTGAAAGCCCTAATTTTTCCTTCTGAAAACCCTAAAGAACAAACATGGTAACTTGGCCAAAAGCGCACGAAACTTCAATCAAAAGTTATGGTTAGCTTGCAAACTTCACTTTGAACAAGGATTCATGAATAAAAATGCACAATGATGCGTAAATTATGATATGCGATTTGGAAATTTTTATGACACAGTTTGAGTTCCTAATACCAATTCAGGGCGTTTTGGTTGATGTTAATGATTGAGAAACGTTCAGTGATGCCTCAGAATGCTAATGGAATGAAAATTGAGGCTTGAATCGAACTAGAACCCTGATTTCAGATTTGAGCTTTTTGAGAATTTTTGCAAGTTTGTATATTGATTTTCTGCGCAGCTTGGAGTCTCTGGCTTAGGGTTATGATCTAGGTTATGTAAGGAAGCAATTAGGTTAAGAAAATTGGATCAAATCCAAGGCAATAATTGTTTTGAGTATTTGATTTGTTAAGGATCTTTTCCAATCTTTTTCTCATGTATTTTGTATCAAATCTGATCAATTAGCACCAAATCCTTCCCTATTAACATGTGCACGAATTATAGAAGCCAAATCATGCATAAAAAGATTTTTTTAGGTTAGGTTTATATTTTTCATGTATTAAAATAATTTAAATGAATTAATATTAATATAAATTCAAATAAATAATTAAAAAATGAGAAAATACTTCCCTTTGGGCCTAATGGTCGTGCATAGGCTTGGCATGAAGAAACTTGGAAGAAAAATGGGCCCAATAGCAAATTTAGGCCTTTTGCATCAATGTTGACTTTTCAAAATTCCTAAAAATTTCTCAACTTCCACAAGGCATAACTTGCTCAATTTTTAAGCTTTTCACATGTTCTTGGACATTTTGGAAAGGTCTTTGAGTCCTTTAACCAATGCCTTTGGTCCCATGTCATTTTGATTTACCAATCTCAAGTTATGGCCTTTGACTTAAAGTCCCTTTTTGTTAACTTTTGAAAATGACCTATAATGTTGAAATTGATAACTTTTTGTGAGAGCATTTCTTGGACTTGGAACATGAAGATGAATTGTAGGAAATGTCTTTCTCTTCAAAATGAGCTTTGGATGGAATTTTTCTGATAATCCATGTGAAAGTTATGCCCTGGTCAATTTCAGTTGACTTTTTCAGCTGTCCAAATATAGCAACTTTTGCATCTTTGATGATTTCTGAGCCAAATTTTGAGAATCATGATCAAGCATTGATCAAATGATGTTTGTGGCTTCAAAATGATATGTTGACCAAAAATTTGAACTTTTGGCTGTCAAATGACCATTTTGCCCCTACAGTTGACTGTAGTGCAATTTAGGGTTTTGACTGTGCAATTTTGAGCTGAATGCCTTGAAACTTGATATGAGGATGTTTGACCACATTTGTAGGCATATGAGACTTGATTGGGCTTTTGAAAACTTCTTTTTCTTGATCAGAACACAAACCCTAGTTTTGACTGCATAGGAGACAGTTTAACTGCATGACCCTTGGGGAACTTTGTGACCTTGACTTGACAAATCTTGAAGAATATGGGAGGGCAAATTTTGGGGTGCAACAGTTGCCCCTGTTCAATCTTCTTAGACCTTAGGATGCAGATTGGCTGACGTGCCTTTCGTAATCCGAGGGTAGAAGATGATTGAACACTAAAGTGCCCAGAAATTTGCGCTCACATAGTAGCAGTGATGATGGGAATGGGCTTATAGATGCCATTTGGAGATTGCCGGATAGGATGATGGGCTTATAGATGCCATCTGGATGTTAATCGCGTAGGAGGTTCTTTCGCTAGAACCTGTATACCTGCAAAAGAACAAATGAGTACCTGACACGTTGCAGGAGTTGATTTTAGATGCTTGGTATAGATATGTCCTGACTGGTTACAGGAGCTGAGTCTGGAGCTTCAAACGCTGATGAATGAACCAGGGATGGTTACCACCTTAGCGTGAATGATAAGAGAACCTTGGATGACTTTAATCTTAACAACGCTCGTTGAGAAAAATCTTGGCGAGAATTACCATCTTTGCAATATCGGGAAGAGAACCATAGGCAATTATAATCTGAAAGGAATGATCACCTCACTCAACGTCGGAGAGGGAAACATCTGAAAAGGACTTACCACCTCACACACCGCTTGAGAGGGGACCATCTAAAAAGGGATTACTACCTCACACACCGCTGGAGAGGGAACCATAGGGAGAATATCACCTCACACTCATCGTCGGAGAGGGAAACATCTGAAAAAGGGATTACTACCTCACACACCGCTGGAGAGGGAACTATAGGGGACTGCTGAGTCTTTATCAGAAAAATCTGTTGGGCATCGATTTAGCTGGACTAGAGGAGGTCTTGAAATATCTTCAACTGGAATAAGTGACAGAATGTTGCCATATCTGGTTTACATCTGGACTATATCTGGAAGGAGATCTGGAAGCAGCATCAGAACGTCACCATATCTGGATCATATCTGAAACTATATCTGAAGGATACCTGGAAGCAGTATCAGAACGTCACCATCTCTGGGTCATATCCGAAACTATATCTGAAGGATACCTGGACGCAGCATCAGAACGTCACCATCTCTGGGTCATATCTGAAACTATATCGAGAAGGAAATCTGGAAGCAGCATCAGAACGTCACCATCGCTGGGTTTACATCCGAAACTATATCTAGAAGGAAATCTGGAAGCAGTATCAGAACGTCACCATCGCTGGGTTTACATCTGAAACTATATCTAGAAGGAATTCTGGAAGCAGCATCAGAACGTCACCATCGCTGGGTTTACATCCGAAACTATATCTAGAAGGAAATCTGGAAGCAGTATCAGAACGTCACCATCGCTGGGTTTACATCTGAAACTATATCTAGAAGGAATTCTGGAAGCAGTATCAGAACGTCACCATCGCTGGGTTTACATCTGAAACTATATCTAGAAGGAATTCTAGAAGCAGTATCAGAACGTCACCATCGCTGGGTTTACATCTGAAACTATATCTGGAAGGAAATCTGGAAGCAGTATCAGAACGTCACCATCGCTGGGTTTACATCTGAAACTATATCTGGAAGGAAATCTGGAAGCAGTATCAGAACGTCACCATCGCTGGGTTTACATCTGAAACTATATCTAGAAGGGAATCTGGAAGTAGCATCAGAACGTCACCATCGCTGGGTTTACATCTGAAACTATATCTGGAAGGAAATCTGGAAGCAGTATCAGAACGTCACCATCTCTGGATCATATCTGAAACTATATCAAGAATGAATTGCGGTTAGTTGATAGTAGTCATTTTTGTATTGATCTTTTTCCTGAAAAGGCGAGACATAATTGGATGCAAAATCATGATGCATGAACTGTATGTCTTCAAAATCAATGAGATTCGTGTAGTATGATGCATATGCATGCTATAATGTGACGTTTTATGAATGTATGTTTGTCTAAGAAAATAAATCCTTGACGGGTGCCGGGAAGTCGTATCCTGGGCTGATGTTGAAGAATAGTTGCAAGAATTCCAATAGACGAAGATAACTCCGTTGGGGAATAAACTTGGCGAATGGAGGATTCTGCGGGGAGAAAAAGATATTCTAGCGACCATGTTGGGAAGAAATACTCTGTGGGGAGATGCTTTTGCTGAATTGTTGAGGATGACTCGCTGAGGATACCTTGTTGTATTAGAAGTATGAATGGACTTCGCTGGGGGTAAGGAAATTCTGTTGACGACGCTCTTTCCGTGGCTTTTGGCTGAGGATAACCCAGTTATATCCTATTAAGGAAATAACTCTTTGAATAAAGCCGGACGACGCGTTCGTGCCTTGCTAGGGGATAAACTTCCAGAATTTACCGGGGAACTGGATTGGACTTTTCTGGGGAAGTTCTTGAACTGCGTTGGCTATGTTCTTCAACGGATCTTACCCTGATACCTTGGAGGACAGGACAATCAGACTGCTTAGACCACCCTTCATTGCCCCTGTTTCTGAGGGGGAGGCACTTGTGGGGTGCTGATAGTTGTTGATGGACAAACCTTCTTCTGGTAGACAGATGGCAGGACATAGTCGTACGCTTTAATCCCTAACTTTTGCCTGGACCGCCCTTTCGGGTTTTCAGTCCACCGGGATACCCATTTTTGCCCAAGCCGCCTTTTCAGGTTTTCGACTTGCCGGGTGTACAGATTTTTTTCATTTCATCCCTCATTTTGCCCGAACCCTTTTGGTTTGCCGGGAAGCCCTTATTTTTGCCTAGGTATGTCAACCTAGCGGGTCTTTGATTGTGCGTAGTATTTTTTCGACTATGTCCGTGCTCTCGGAATGTAGGGAGTTGCCCCTGTTAGAAGTGTTTTGTCATGCCACCAGAAGGTGTTTGATCAGGCCAGATTCGTTGTTGGAATGCCCCAAGTGACTCAGGCGGAGATTTTCCCCAGGCTATTTGGCCTTTGAGAGATTCTCCGAATCTTGACTGAACTGCCCCAGATGACGGACCATGATCATACCATGCCCCTTGATTGGAAGTGCTTCTGTTCATTAGGCATTCATCGTGCGAATTTCCCTGATGTTCAAACGAAAAGTCATATGCAAACAAGGTTATGTTAAAAATGCAACGCTTATGTCTGTCTTGAAGATTTTGAAAATGCATTCTTTTTCATAAAACAAGTGGTTGTTTGTAAAACGTGATGTCAACTCTGTATTTACCATAAGCCTTAAGGAGTCAGGATACCTTTCGTAACAGTATGCTTTCGAACTAACCCATGCTTCAGCTAGGACTTTTAAGGGTTATAACGTGGTCTGGTTCACGGTTTAAGAAACAAAGGATAAAGGCTCAAATTTTATTTGTACCCACCCGCTCTTCGTGATGTTCTTCAAACCTAAACTCAGCTGATCATACGTTAGACCTTTATTTGAGTCTTTGTCCCGCTGTTCCAATGATGGTTCAGATACTGATAACTTACTTTGAATGGGCAGTCATCTTTGTTTTGGTTGAGGGTTTGTGAGACCTCTTTCTTGATTTTGTTATCCCTTTCTTTTTTGCCTGAACTGTTTCTTTTTGTGATTACAGTCAGCGGGATGTCCCAGTTTTGTAAGTCTCCTTCATAGGTTTTGACTTAATGGGTTTTTTTTTTTTTTTGATAATGACTGCCTGTCCTTTCGATTGTTCTGAACCATCACTGTCTTTCTTTTTTCGTAAGGATCTCTTTGGTGCCATTCGTCATGCACTTGGATCAATTGAGGGAACTACCCTGCCCCAGGTTATGATTAAGGGTTTTGATTTTCGAAAATAAAACTCCTACTTCTTTGGCTCTGATGGTTTGACGAGGGATTATCATCCTTATAACTCCAGTGTTTAGGGGTTGAAACAATGCCTGTACCTCATCAGCGGGGTCTGTTCAAAAGCATACTATAGATCATGGTATCGTCTTCGTCATCCTCCCTCAAGAGGCTTAGAATTTTAACCGAGAGTTGACATCAGAAAAAATATGAAAAGAATATAACAAAAATAATTGTATTAATTCCCCAAAACAGACATATGCGATGCATTGATAGAATAAAAGAGTTTGCTATGACATTAATTGTTTGTATAAGCAAAGAAAAAATACAACTCAAAAATTCAAATAAACAAAAGGTCTTCAATGATTGGGCAACGGAGCAGTGATTATGTTCGGAGTCTCAGACACTTCAAACTGAATCTCCCCGGCGTCGATCATGTCTTGAATTTTGTTCTTGAGAGGCCAGCAGTTGTTTGTAGTATGCCCCGGGCTATCTGAATGATATGCGCACTTATCGTTGGGATGATAGTTGGGTGCAGAAGTGTTCGGATTCCGAAGAGGAGCCCTTAAGGTGATCAGCCCTGCCTTCAACATTTGTTGCAGTGCTTGATCCAGCGACATGTTGAGTTTGGTATACTGTCGTTTCTCCTTGCGCTGCTGCCCCTGTCCTTGTTGAGCAGGTCCAGGATTGGAGATTTGGATTGCCCCTGCCTCATGACGGCTCTTTTTACCGTGCACAGCATTGGATTCTTTCTTCCCCTGATGAGGCTTCTTATCAGAATGTGCAGCCTCTTGAATTTTCCCAGACCGGATGCCAGCTTCTATTCGCTCTCCAGTCAAGATAAGATCTGTGAATCCAGCAGACGAATTCCCAATCAGGTGGTTATAAAATGGACCAGACAAGGTCCCCAAGAACATATCCACCAGTTCTCGATCAGTCAGAGGTGGTTGTACCCTTCCAGCAAGATCCCTCCATTTCTGAGCGTACTCCTTAAAACCTTCGCTTGCGCCTAACGACATACCCTGGAGTTGGGTACGTGTGGGGGCAAGGTCGGCATTGTACTGGTACTGCTTATAGAAAGCAGTTGCCAACTCCTCCCAGTTACGAATTTTGGTCCCATCCAGCTGATAGAACCATTCGAGATGAGTCCCTGAAAGACTCTCCTGGAAGAAGTGGATCCATAAATTCTTGTCCACCGTATACGGCTGGATCTTCCGAACATAGGACCTTAGATGCAGCTTGGGGCAAGACGCCCCGTCATACTTAGTAAAGGATGGTGCTTTGAACTTCCGGGGAATAACCACACCAGTTGACAAACCCAGATCTCCGAAATCCAGCCCAGGTGCCTGTTGACCCTCCATAGCCTTCAACCTATCCTCCAACTGTTTGTACTTGTCCTCAGCCGGAGGGTACTGTTCGTCGTCGAAATCTGTTTCATTGTCAGAGACCTCTGGACTGGGCACTCTTTCCTCTGGATGACTGCTTTTTCCCACAGATGGGGTTGTCCTTTCAGTTTCAATTTGCGGTGTATTCCCAGATCTGCGTCTAGGGCTGAACAGGACAGTCCTCTTCTTTTTCTTGTCCTTCTTCGAAAGCAGAGCCTTCAGGTCTTGCTGCCCCTGGGTCAAGTTCATGATTAGCCCTTGGAATTGGGAATTCTGAGCCTGGAGGGCCTTGATAGACTGCTCAGCTGATGATTCAGGATTCATGACGATCGGCTGAAATAAACAGCGAAGAAGGTAAGTAACCTGCAGAGAAAGGGTACCTGTTATGCAATGATATGTATGACATGCATGCAATGATTTCAAGGACCTCGCGGGGTAAACAGAGAAACTTGTTAGAGCTGGAAACCGGTAACTTGATTGAAGGTACTTCATGTTGTTGAGAGTCCTTCTTCAAGGGTCAAAGGCTCGCCATATCCAGTGGGTCATAGCCCCTGATAACCTTAGCTAGGGGATCATTCTTCAGGTGTCAAAGCTCACCATATCAAGTGGGTCATAGCCCCTGACAACCTTGGCTAGAGGAAAATAAATCCTCTTTGCCCCTTGCTGGGATAATTGATTCACCATGACCTGCATCACAAGCCCTTGAGATCCTTGAAATGGGTTAGGATGTATGCAATGGTATGATGTCATGCTATGCATGGGGGGATGTAGGTAAACCCTGTTATGAGTCCCAATTAAGGACTATAAACAAACCCTGCAAGAAATTCAGTATACTTTGTTATGAGTCCCAATTAAGGACTATAAATAAAACCTGCAAGAAATTTGGTAAACCCTGTCATGAGTCCTAGTTGAGGACTATAAACAAAACCTGCAAGAACTTAGTAACCCTGTTATGAGTCCTAATTAAGGACTATAAACAAAACCTGCAAGAAATTCCAGGGTCAGATAACAAGCATGCAAGTAGTCAGGTACGAAGGCACACAAGTCACACAAGAGAAGCCCTTAGAGTTTAGGCCAGCATGGGGTCTGGGTATTACCCTCTTGAAGTTGGTGGGCTCAACCTGTCCTATTAGAAGTAACCGGGTTCTAAGGGTCCCAATATCACGGGATTGCTTTCATTGTTCATCGTTTCGATTTAGCCACTGAACTGGCGACCGAAATATTCCAGGAAAGCAACCCTCAATTGGGTGTAGTATCGAGTATCAACCAACCTCGGACTGCACCAAAGTCAGTTATCTCACTACCCTAAAGAGGCCAAGATAGTTCAATTAAGGTTCCTAAGGTCTGTTGATGCTTCACGACACCACGCGGAGGCCCCGTACTCTCCTTGACTGAACTCAAGGGTTACCGGTACACACCAAAGTGCCACATCAACGTAGCAGACTGCTTCAACCATGTCGGTATACCCCGCACAGTTCCCTCACAGCCTTGTTGCTACTTTCTAAGAAGGTATCCCCAGATCCGGGTTAGGATCTATAGAACTCCCGAGACAGTCCCACAATTTAAAGCAAGCAAAGAAAGCAATTGAAAACATAGTTATGAACTAACCCTAAGGTACACCTCACTTTAAAGATTATCCCCAGCAGAGTCGCCAGTTCTGTGATCGGTGGATCTGGAACTGACTGTTTAAAGCTGGTTCGCGAAATATCGCGGAAGCAAGAGTCGCCACCGTCTTTTATTTTCTCCAAATGGAAAGGACAAAAGCACAGAAAAATTCCTTAAAGAGATTGCTCTCGGTTCGGGAGGTAGGTTATAGAAAGGGAAGGTGTTAGCACCCTTTCTATCCATGGTTATCCATGGGCTCTTAGATACTTGCTCAATGTGTTTTCAAAATTGTTGGCTTGCTTTTCAATGTGGGTTTAAAAGTTTCTTTGAAAAATTTCAGTTCGACTCGTACGTCAGAGTGTTTGAAAAGTTTGTTTTGAAAGCTTTTGAAAATGTGTTGGTGTGAAAAGTATTTTGATTTGTTTGAAATTAGAGCAAGTATCCTTGAGAACCTACCTACCCTAAGGAATTCGTCTGTGTAAATGTCCTTTAAAGTAGTGCCATCCCACCATTGAGAGATAGGTAGCACCACTGTTGGAGGTGTTCGGGTCAATTCGAGTTTAGGGACGTGGTGATCACCAGAGCAATGGGAAGACACCTTAGAAGCTACCCTCATGCCAGGTTCCCGGATCATGAGGACTTACTAAGACGTCCTCTACTCGACGATCACCTTTCGAAAGGCAACAGTGAGGCGTACCCTAGGGGTGGTGTGTGCGATTCGTGTGTCGTTTTCATTTGCATTTGTCTTGTCATGTTAAGGTGATCTACGCTTGATTTTATTATGGCCATTCATTCTTTCATGCTTTTTGTTAACAGTTAAAGGTTTGCGGGAAAAATAAATCTACAACTATTACAAATGGCGCGGGTCCACATCGCCAAAATTAAACCGGACCCGATTTGACGGAAAGTAAATAAAGCAAAAGAAATAAAAATGCGAGAAGTTGTTTACACGGCTTTGGGAGAGATACATAATGAATTAAGCAATAAAATAAATACGCAAATTAAACAATTAAAAATATGGGCGTTGGACCCTTTTGCAAAATTAAAATAAGGAATTAAAGTTAAAATTAAAAGAAAATGGTATTTTTGTGTTTTTTAGATTTAATGAGAAAAAGGAATTAATTGAAATCAAATTAAAAAAACAAACCCTAATTCTAATATTTTTATTTATTATGAAAGAAGTAAAATATAATCTACATTAAACCCTAATTTATTTATGTACAATTTTTAATCATAAAAATAAAATAATAAATAAATAATATTGTGAGAAAAAAGGAAAAGTTAAAAAGATATAAAAATTATCAATTAACCTAATTCTACATTTTTTGGATTTTTATTAAAAAGGAATTAAAATTAAAACCTAATTAAACTAAATAATTTACATTCTAATTTATTTATGAAAGTAATCAACATTAATTATATTTTTTGTCTTTTCTGTATTTTATATTTTTTTGCAAAAAATAATTACTGAATTAAAATAAAAAAAATAAATAAAAGAACAATTAAAAGGATATAAGGAAAATAATGAAATTAGCAAACCAGGGTGGGGTGTAGTCCCAAAATTGGAGGTTCAGGCCTGGAATTTTGGCCCATTAATATTCAGAATTTGTTGACTTCCTGGATCGTGTGTGACACGTTGACTGGGCGTAGGTGTTCCTTGGTTCTGTAGCCCTTGATCTGTACGTGCTAGACGCGTGTATGGCCTGATCTGGATGGAACATGGTAGTCCCTAACGCCAGCGTTGCATAGGAACCTGCGTTGAAAAATATTATGGAAATTGCCAGACCTGGGACTTGAACCCAGGTCTTTAATGTTGCCAGCACAAACGCTTAACCACTGAACCAAGCGCTTTCAATTTAACATATAATAACGCATAAACATAATAAATAAAACATAGTGTTAGTGGATGAAAAACGCGCGAGATTCAAAGTGGCCAATAGCTGATGGACACGAGACCGTCTTCTTCGTTTTCCTGAAACACAAAACATATTAGCAACGGTTTTTGAAGCGTAGCATTAGGCAAGCTATGGAAAAATAGCGACTAGCGCTATAGCATATATAAATTCATCGCGAGATATGCTTCTGATTCGTCCAGGCTTGCTGAATGTAACCATCATGGTCTTGAGGGCCAATTTTGCTTTATGGTGAAAGCCCTAATTTTTCCTTCTGAAAACCCTAAAGAACAAACATGGTAACTTGGCCAAAAGCGCACGAAACTTCAATCAAAAGTTATGGTTAGCTTGCAAACTTCACTTTGAACAAGGATTCATGAATAAAAATGCACAATGATGCGTAAATTATGATATGCGATTTGGAAATTTTTATGACACAGTTTGAGTTCCTAATACCAATTCAGGGCGTTTTGGTTGATGTTAATGATTGAGAAACGTTCAGTGATGCCTCAGAATGCTAATGGAATGAAAATTGAGGCTTGAATCGAACTAGAACCCTGATTTCAGAGTTGAGCTTTTTGAGAATTTTTGCAAGTTTGTATATTGATTTTCTGCGCAGCTTGGAGTCTCTGGCTTAGGGTTATGATCTAGGTTATGTAAGGAAGCAATTAGGTTAAGAAAATTGGATCAAATCCAAGGCAATAATTGTTTTGAGTATTTGATTTGTTAAGGATCTTTTCCAATCTTTTTCTCATGTATTTTGTATCAAATCTGATCAATTAGCACCAAATCCTTCCCTATTAACATGTGCACGAATTATAGAAGCCAAATCATGCATAAAAAGATTTTTTTAGGTTAGGTTTATATTTTTCATGTATTAAAATAATTTAAATGAATTAATATTAATATAAATTCAAATAAATAATTAAAAAATGAGAAAATACTTCCCTTTGGGCCTAATGGTCGTGCATAGGCTTGGCATGAAGAAACTTGGAAGAAAAATGGGCCCAATAGCAAATTTAGGCCTTTTGCATCAATGTTGACTTTTCAAAATTCCTAAAAATTTCTCAACTTCCACAAGGCATAACTTGCTCAATTTTTAAGCTTTTCACATGTTCTTGGACATTTTGGAACGTTCTTTGAGTCCTTCAACCAATGCCTTTGGTCCCATGTCATTTTGATTTACCAATATCAAGTTATGGCCTTTGACTTAAAGTCCCTTTTTGTTAACTTTTGAAAATGACCTATAATGTTGAAATTGATAACTTTTTGTGAGAGCATTTCTTGGACTTGGAACATGAAGATGAATTGTAGGAAATGTCTTTCTCTTCAAAATGAGCTTTGGATGGAATTTTTCTGATAATCCATGTGAAAGTTATGCCCTGGTCAATTTCAGTTGACTTTTTCAGCTGTCCAAATATAGCAACTTTTGCATCTTTGATGATTTCTGAGCCAAATTTTGAGAATCATGATCAAGCATTGATCAAATGATGTTTGTGGCTTCAAAATGATATGTTGACCAAAAATTTGAACTTTTGGCTGTCAAATGACCATTTTGCCCCTACAGTTGACTGTAGTGCAATTTAGGGTTTTGACTGTGCAATTTTGAGCTGAATGCCTTGAAACTTGATATGAGGATGTTTTACCACATTTGTAGGCATATGAGACTTGATTGGGCTTTTGAAAACTTCTTTTTCTTGATCAGAACACAAACCCTAGTTTTGACTGCATAGGAGACAGTTTAACTGCATGACCCTTGGGGAACTTTGTGACCTTGACTTGACAAATCTTGAAGAATATGGGAGGGCAAATTTTGGGGTGCAACAATGGGCCAATACATGCCATATCAAAATAACAACCATTTCATTTTATGACCTGCTTGATGTGCCCCACATGCCCCATTGTGGACTTCTGACAATGCTAAATATGCCTCACTTTCACCTAGGCATTTCAGTAATACGCCTTCTTGGGTCTTTTTGAACAATTCGTTTCCCATGAGGACTTATGACAATGCTCTATATTTTATCTTCCTATCAACATTCAGAGTTGGGTTTGTTAAATAGCTCACAAGTGGACTTCGCCAATCTGCATCTGATAAGGTGTCTATGGCTAGTATTTCGAATCCTTGTTTCTCAGCATAACCCAATTTCATACTTTCTAGATCTGATGGTATGAATCTAGTAGCCATAACTCTACCCCTTAATTCAACTAAATCCTCAAAGTTTTTGACAAAAACTTTATAACCTGAAGCCAATTGCGCTAAGTCATTTGCTTCTTGGTTTTCTACTCTTGGTATATGTTGAATATCCATGTATTCAAATTTTCTAAGTAGCCTGTTAACTATGACGAAGTATATCATCAGATTTTCCTTTATGCATTTGTACTCCTTTGTTATTTGCTTGACCACTAACTCTGAGTCTCCTTTAATTTCGACTCTAGTAGCCCCTAATTCCAACAAAGCTTCAAGTCCAACAATAAGCGCTTTGTACTCAGCTTCGTTGTTCGAGCAACGAGGACCATCTAATTTATACTTGAATTTTGTTGGAATTCCTTCAGGAGAAATTATAAGGACTCCAACACCACTACCATTCCTGTGGGTCGAACCATCAAAGTATAATTTCCATGGTTGCATTTCAACATAACTCATGACAGTCTGTTCAACCAATGAATGGTCCACAATGAAATCAGAAATCACTTGGCCTTTCACAGCTTTTAAAGGCATGAAAGTCAAAGAATACTCTGTTAAGGCTAAAGTCCATTTACCAACTCTGCTATGCATTATTGGTTTCAAAAGCATGTGTTTGATAACATCAAAATGAGATGAAACATAAACATCAACAGGCTTTATATAATACTTGAGTTTCATACAAGAAAAGTACAAACAGAGACATAGCTTTTCTATATTGCTATATCTAGTCTCTGCATCATTCAATACTCTACTTAAATAGTATATGGCTCTTTCGATGCCATTGCTATCTTCTTGTGCTAACATACTACCTATACTAACTTCAGAGGCAGATATGTACAATCTCATGGGCTTTCCCCATGAAGGTGGAGACAACATGGGAGGATGAGAGAGATATCTTTTGATCTTGTCAAATGCCTCCTGATGGGCTTCGTTCCACTCGAAGGCTTGGCCTTGCTTCAAACGAAGCAACGGAGAGAAAGCTTGGGTTCTTCCACTCAGATTCGAAATGAACCTTCTGAGAAAGTTAATCTTCCCTAGTAAATATTGCAGCTCCCTTTTTGACGTAGGTGCCTTCGTCTCCATTATGGCTTTGGTTTTATTTTGGTTGATCTCGATTCCTTTTTTATGAACCACAAAGCCAAGGAAATCTCCAGCCTGCACAAAAAATGCACATTTAAGGGGGTTCATCTTCAAGCCATGTTTTCTCATTCGTTCGAATGATTGGCTCAAATGATGCAAATGGGTTTCTGCAGATATAGATTTGATTACTATATCATCAATATACACCTGCATAAAGGTTTCAATGAAATCATGGAAAATCGAAATCATTTCCCTCTGATAAGTTGCCCTGGCATTTTTTAAACCAAAAGGCATCACCACCCATTCGTAGGTGCCTAAAGCTCCTGGGCAACGAAATGCTGTCTTGGCAACATCTTCTTCAGCAATAAAAATCTGATTATACCCAGAGTATCCATCTAACATACTTAAATATTCGAATCTTGCAGCAGAGTCTACTAACATTTCAGCCACAGGCATGGAGTACTCGTCTTTAGGGGTTGCAGTATTTAAATCCCTAAAATCTATGCAGATTCTCAAAGAACCATTTTTCTTAATAACAGGCACTATATTTGCTAACCATTCGACATACCTTGTGGTTCTGATGAATCTGCAACGCAACAACCTTTCGATCTCAGCTTTAATCTTTGTGAGAACCGCTGGTGCGAATCTTCTAGGAGTTTGCTTGATGGGCTTCTTGCCATCCTTGATTGGAAGTATGTGTTCCACTAACTCCCTCTTTAAACCAGGCATTTCGTCATAATCCCACGCGAAGAAATCTTTGTTTTTCTTGAGGACTTCGATCACTTCCTGCTTGAGGCCTGGGTTAAGTTTTGCACTTATGTAGGTTATTCTTTTCGTGTTCTCATCCCCTAAGTTCACTTCTTCGAGTGGATCCTGCGCCAACATTTTGGCACCTGAGTCTATGGGGTCCCTCTCGAAGCCTAAGGGTTCTTTATCATAAATGGTGTCCAGCCTTTGATCTATTTCGAGTTCTTCAAAGGGTGAGCCTTTCGAGCTACCCCCATTTATTTCGTTCATCTTTACAGCCAGTTTATTTATTTCAGCCTCTAAGGCCGCCTTTGATTCGTTCTCATCCATATAGGCCGAAATCCTTTCGAAAAAGGAGGACTCAGTCATGAGCAAGGTTGTCGAATTCCCAGCCTGCTGGTCGTCTTTGTATAGTACCTTCGACTCCTTCATCTTCACTGATTATTCTTCTATCCCAATATATGCCATCATGGCGAAGGGTCATATAGTAGTGTGCGTTCCTGGTTTCATTGATTTCATCATTTGGGACACAAGGAGCAATCTTTGCCAGATGTTTGTCATAATTCCTCTTGTCAACTAAGTTGACTGCTGACATGAAGTAACTCTGGTCCACTTCAATGTTTTCCACGATTCCATCTTCTCTCCATAAAACTAATCGCTGGTGCATTGACGAAGGAACTGCTCCTACGCCATGGATCCACTCTCTTCCCAGCAACAAGTTGTAGTTGGCCTTGGCTTCGATCACCATGAACATGGTGGGCCTACAGCTTGAGCTTATCGTCAAGTCCAATTGAACCACCCCCAGTGTTTTGCCTACTTTTCCTTCATAATTGGATAGAACCATGTTGTGTGGTTTAATGTCTCCTTCGCGTATTTCTAGCTTTTTCAACATGAAATGGGGTATTAAGTTAACTGCAGCGCCCCCATCCACTAAAACCTTATTTACGCCATGGGCACCAACCTTTGCCCGAATGAATAATGACTTCAGATGATTTTTCATAGCTGGTTCTGGACGCTCGAAGAACGCATTCTGCTCCTCGACAGCTCTGTTATCCATCACGTAGTAGCACACAGGCCTATGCTTCATCAGATCTATGGTATCTTCTTCCTCATACTCGTCAATTTCAGTTTCCTGTCCAAACTCACAAGGAAGCACAGATACCACGTTGCAATTGATATTGAACGAAGACTCCCCCTCTGATTCGAAGTTGTCCGTTAGCATATCTCTGTCTTCTTCTGGACCTGGAGTGTATTCCTTTGGTTCATTTAGTTGTACTTCAGAGAAGAGTCTCCTACTAACTGGGGGTTTGTCTTCAGTTTGATTTTTTGGTGTGGGTTTGTTGGTGCTAGATTCACCTTGGTTTTTTTATTGAAGTTGCCCCTTTATTTGCCACAACTTCCCTTTCAGCCTTTCGAATTCTTTGTTGCCTTCACCATTGAGATCTTGACATGGGGTTTCTTCCTTTGTAGTTCTCTAATCTCACTTCTTCCCTCTTCGCTATGTTGAACTGCCTTCTATATGTCATAGCATGGCGTGCGTTTCGTTCATTGTTTCTCCATTTGTCTTTGCCTTTGTCATTTCTGACTTGCAGCCATTTGTCTGTTGGCACTTCAGCAGGAATTTTGAACGTCACTCTTCGAGCGCCCTTGGGATGAGGACTATCAGGCCTTCATTGATTGTATTTGCTATCGAAACATGGGCCCATATGAACAGTCTCTTGGTGGTTCCAGCAAGGGGCGGAAGGGATTGTTTCGAAGGCTCTGGCCATGCTTTGATCATACACAGCGGAACACCTTGGGCATATCAAGCATTTGGTTGCCCCTTTGTAGCAGCGAAGCAATAATTCCAACAAACTTTCTCCAGCTTTAGGATAACACCTGAATAACTGGTTATCCTGGCGCCAGTTGTTGCCAGTTCGTGCCCTTTGTACCCTCTCGAAGTTTGCAGCAATTCTCTGGTTGTAGAGGATGCTGCACCTAGGGCATAGTATCATTCCCGTATCTCCTTTGTGGCACATCATGAGGTAATCCTTAAGACTAGCATCCCCAGCATGATTATCCTCCATTTTATACTTTTCTTTTTCTAAGTATCTCTCCACCTCCTCCATTTCAGAGCGAGGTCTCTCCAGATCCACCATGTTTACATTAACATCCTCCCCCTTAGTGTCATCATCTCCCCATCCTGTAGGTTTTATATCTTCAATTTGGATTTTTGAACTCTCTGGGGCAGAATATTTGACCAAGTAGTCAAACTTTCCACTGGGTTCCCCTAAAGTATCCCATATTTCTTTCTGAGGGGAGGTTGGCTTCGTGATTTGGACTTTCTCCAATTCTAGCCTCAGGCCTTCAATAACCTGTGTCAACTCCTGCTTTTGGTTTTCCTGGCCTTCAGTAGCCTGGATTTTTGCAACAGCTAAAGGTGCTGCTTCAATCGAAGTTTCTGGTTGCTTGTGGACGTCTTCAGTGACCCCCTTGTTGACTTCGACTAACACCCAGCTTTCATTTTCAGTACCTTTCTCTCCTACTGGAGTGTCATTTTGATCAGCTTCCACCACGTTAATTTCTCCAATGCATACAGGCTCGGAGTAATTGGTGTCTGCGACATCCAAAGGATCTTTATCTACTTTCATTTTTGCTTTATCAGTGAATTTCAGTCTGCCATCTTTAATTGCATTCTGAATTAGGTCCCTAAAAAGAAAACACTATGAGGTTTTGTGGCCTAGGAAACTATGATACTTGCAAAATCCTCTTTTCTTCCTTTGATCTAAAGGAGGTATTTTGACATTTGATGGCACAATGAGTTGGCCATCTTTGACAAGTAAATCAAAGATCTCGTCACACTTAGTTACATCGAAGGTATAAACCTTCTTTGGGAATTTGTCACTTTTCTCATTTTCAACAATTTCTTTCCCTTTTGTGGGAACTAATAATTTGCAGGAGTAAGGTGGTGCCTGTTTTAATTCAGCGAGGTCGATTTCGACCTCTTCGAATTCGAATTCAGGATAATCTTCTGTTTCCTCATTTCCAACATAGAAGACCCTTTCTTTCTTGTTATTTTTAAAAACTCTGGCCTTTTCGGCCTTTAGCCTTTCGACCTGTCGAACGCTATCGGCTAATTGAGCCATATCCCTCAAGTATTGAGTGTCTAATTTCTTTCGAATAGAGTAATCCAGGCCGCCAGCAGCCATTTCGACTAACTCATGTTTAGGGACCACTGTAAAACATCTAGATTTCAAGAGCCTGAATCTATTCAGATAATCATCTATGGGTTCAGTAAACTTCCTTTTGACACTGGCTAGTTCCTTCAGACTTATTTTTGATTGTCCCATGTAGAACTGTTCATGGAATAATCTCTCCAACAGCGCCCAAGTATCAATGGACCTAGGAGGCAAAGTGGTGAACCATGTGAAAGCGTTCTTAGCAAGGGAACTTGGGAAATATTTGATCCTAAGGTCTTCATTATTGGCTATATCTCCTGCTTCGGTTAGATACCTGGCTATATGTTCGACTGTTGATTCATTGGTATCCCCAGCAAACTTTGTAAACTTAGGGACTTTATATCCCCTTGGTAAATCAGTGTGCATTATGTAATCTAATATAGGAGAGGCATAATTTGGCCTTCTAATTCCTGTGTTGAGGCCATTATGGGCCATGATTCTCTCTATCATGGTGGTTAAATTATTTTCTGCCAAGATGTTATCGTTTCGAATTCTGTGAACGACTGCATCAGCATCTTGATTTCGACCCACCATGATAACTCCTCTAGGTTGTTCTTCTCGAAACTCTGGGACTTCCAGCCTTTCGACCCTTGCCCCTGGTTCCATAATTTCCCTTTGTGGGCCTTGAATCATTGGGGCTTCTAACCTTTGAGCCCTTGCCCCCAAATTAACCTCCTCTCTGGCTGGTCTATAGGGTGGGTCGTTAGCAACTTGTTCTATAATAGGTACGTTTGCTCGAACTCCCGCGTGATTCTGCCTACACCTTTCTGGGGGAGCAAAAAAATCTGCTATTCGACTCATGTTATCTGCGTTTTCTCTGTTTGTCACTGTTATATTTTGTACTATTAGAGCAAAGATCTCCTGCATAGTTTGTGCTAATACTCCTATCATATTATGGTTACTATCATCCATTAATTGCCTAAAGGCTAACTGATTTTCTGTGATTAAGATAGGCATTGCGCTATACCCCACTGACCCTTGGTTATTTGTCATGAATTGATTAGCCCCAGATCCAGACCCTAATTGTGGTGATGAATTCGATGTGGAATTGTGTAAGCCTGCCATAAAAGATGTTGGCATTCCATAAGAGGAATTTCTGGTTCTGTTACCATCGAAACCGGGTGGTTTAGTTAGTGGGGTGGCGAAATGAGTTTGTGTCCCTGGTGGTGGGACGAATCCCCCAGGATAACCAATGGTTCCAGTATTTCCTAGGATCGAACTGTTAGTTGATATGCCACTTGTTCCATCAGTGGCTACACTACTGGTAGAAGATGCAACAGACTGTGCGTTCAAAGGGATCGCATTAGATGTTCCCATCGAAGCGGACATGTTAGTGCCTGTTGTATGTGGGATATTTTGTTCCCTTTGTTGATTGTCTGGATTAGACATCTTGTTTAAACGTTTTCTTCTGGGTAAGGGTTGGTTGCTATTGGTTATTCTACCACTTCTAAGGTTCATACAACAACAAACTTATCACTCAGAGAGTACTTTTACAATGGTTATGTCTCAACAATTTTTTACTTTGTTCTAAATTTCGAAATGACCAATGAATGGTCCCACCAGGTGTGCCAATTTGTTTACAGTGATTTCTGGTAAACAACCGCTAGTCCTCCAAACTATCAAATAATCTTAATGACTGTTATTTAATCTCTCTGGTAACTTACAGGATCGACTAGATTGATCCTATGGAGTATTGGTCATTTGGATAATTCTCATTATAGAACTGATGTTCATGGTTGGTATTTAGAATGTTGTGTGGGTGTTCAACTTACTTCGATTAATCTATTAAAGATCTAATGGCATGATCAAGTAAATACGTGCAAACTAAATTGCATGAATAAAGGTTTAATTGTAAAGACATGTAAAACTGCAAAAGACAAGTAAATAACTTCGAAGTATAAAAGCATGTAATGTAAAAGATTCTCTAGAATGTAAAAGACTCGAAATATAAATAAAGCGTTTAAATACAAGAAATCAGTAAAATGACTTTAAATGAAAAAGGTGTTCGAATGATAAAGCATGAAGATAAAGGCATGAAATATACAAAAAGTTTCTGAAATGTAAAGGATTTGAAATGGAAAGAAAACATTTAAATGCAAGACATCAGTAAAAAGACTTCGAATGAAAATACTTTAATGTAAAGGCTTTTGAATGATGTTGACATGAAGATAGAGGAAAGAACTAGAAATGATAAAGAGCTTTATTGAATCATAAATATTTGGTGTTATCATACGTACATTGTTCGAGCATTCGTTTCCCTAGCCATGTGGTATTTTGAATGTTTACTGAATTTTTGTACAATAGATATGACACACGAAATCCTAATGCTAAGACTTCTATTTATACTACTTCGACCATAACGGTCTTGCTATAAGATTCTGCCACGTTCAGAACATGCAAAGCAATGCCCCTCTCTAGCTTCCACGCGTCTTCGAATGCTCCAGCGCATATATTTTAAATTTCGAACATCCCGCTTGCGTTTGAATTTCAAATGTTTTGGCACTCTTCGTTTCGAACTCATTTCTTGGACACAGCCTTGTTACCATTTCGAGACTTCTTTGAATATATCCCCATAACTGTCACTCGAAGCTCAGAGTTTTGACATGCCCATTCGAAGCACTGCTTCTACCATTTCTAAACATGACATCTTGCTTTATTCCAATCGAAACATCCAACTTGCTTCGCTTCGAACAATATCATCAAAATCTTCAGCCAACAGGTACCCCCTTTCATGGCCCAATTTCACCTGCACACAAAGATCCTAAAACGAGACAACAAACCCTAACTATGGCAAATTCTAATACAGTCCATGAAAACGCAATTAAATATTACAGAAAGCTTGCAAATGCTTCAAGGAGTAAGAATCTATAACTATTTCATGCTATAAGTGTCAGAATGATGCGTTTCGAATTCAAGAAAAATCCAAAGTCGTGGCTAACTTACAACGAGTTACAGGGCTTGGGAGTACTTGTTCTTGATTGGTTTTGCTTGCTGGTGATCCCAGGAAGCGATTGGGATGGTTAAAGGGTCTTGAAATTGCCTGGAACAATGAATTTGACTCATCACTTTGTTGTGATTTTTTCAAGTTTTGTTCTTCTTCTCACGCCTCTCTCTAGCCTCGTTTTAGGTCTGCACATGTTCAATATATATCAAGGATTAGATTAGGGTTCAAAACTTGATCTCAATCTTCCTCCATCATTGCTTTTGATTTTGATTTGATTCCTTTGAATATCTTTCCAAAAATAGGCCAAAACCAATATTTTTATGCTCACAAAAGCTTTGCACGATTTCAATTAATTGCTAGCTGGATGTAGGACCTGAAACATGTACAAGATCTTTGGATTTCAATGTTTTGGATTTTCTATGATTTGTTTTGATTTAAATTGATTTAATTCAAATAAAAACCAAAATAAATAATAAAAACAAGATAATGACAAGTGGCGAGGGCTAGGGATCATGGACCATGTTTCCAACTCAAAACAAGTGCAAAAGATTGGGCCTATTTGGCAAAAATTGCAATTTGAGGCATAGTTGACTTTTGGCAATTTTGCAAAAAAGGTCAACTTCACCAATGCATAACTTCCTCAATTTTGACTCTTTGAAGGTGTTCTTGGACTTTTTAGAAATATTGAGATGTTCTATAAGCAACCCTTTTGGTCTCATCTTAATTTGGTATTACATGCTCATGTATGAAGCTTTGACAAAAAAGGTGTTTTTGTTGACTTTTCAAAATGACCTATAATGTCAAAATTCATAACTTCTTGTGAGTGCATATTTTGAACTTGGGAGATGAAGATGGATTGTAGAGAATTGAATCCTATTCAAAATGAGCTTTGTATGGGTCATTTCTCATAAATTATGAGAAAGTTATGCTTGGTCAAAGTTGAGTTGACTTTTCCTACAAAACCCTAATTTAGCAACTTTTGGGTCTTGATGAATTGTGAGAAATCCTTGATGAATCATGATCAACCATTTATCAAATGATTAATGATACTTCAAAATAAGGATGTTTACCAAAAATCTTGAAGTTTAACTGTATGTGGGCCACAATTGACTTTTGCCCTAGCACAGTCAATTTTCAGGCCTTTGAGCAATTGACTGAGCAAACTTCTTCTGCAAGGCTTGAAACTTGACGAGGATGATCTTGATAACATATTAGGACAATGGTGAGAATTTGGGATCTCTTGGACTCAAGTATCCTGATGCAACATGAAACCTTAATTTAAGGTAGACTGCCTTAGGAGAGAGCTTGTTTGGCCAACCCTTGGACTGCCTTAAGCAACTTGAGAATTTTCTTGAAATGTCTTGAGAAATATGAGAGGGGAAATTTTTGGGTACAACACTGTGCCTAATGCTAGAGCATGAATGTTAACATTGTCCATAAAAAACACCTTACAAACAAACTTTTTTTGAGAAGAACTACTGAGTTATGACTCCCTTTGGGATATGTAGGCATTAGGTTGCAATACCTTGGCAAACTCAATAATAAAAACCTTTTATTTTTCCCTAATCAATTCATTCATGCATTTTTATCAAGTAAGCTATAGATAACAATACCCTTAGAAACAAATAAACAAAGTGGATCTCGTTCAGTACAATGGATGTGAGGGGTACTAATACCTTCCCATTGCATAATTGACTTCTGAACGCGATATTTGGTTGCAATACCAGCTTATCCTTTATTTTGGGGTTTTCCCCATTGTTCCCCTTCCTTTTGGGATAAATGAAGTTCTACGGTGACATTGTGTTTTTTTGCGTAGCGACAACAGTTAATACCAGGTTAAACTCACAAACCTATGAGATTTTATACTGGGTTAATCTCCAACCTTAGAAAGCTTTTAACACCTGGCTGAGCTTGAATTGAAAAGAGGTTTTACACAGGATAAACACCAACCAAGATTATACTTTAACCACGGGTTGATCTCAAACCAAATGAAAACTTTTGAATGCGACGAGCCTTCAAACCGAATTGGTGAGTTAGAAACTAAATCCCTAAAACCAAGTTTTTAACCCAAATAAATAATCCCTAAATGGATGAAATATTCAACCAATATAAAAAAAACTCCCTTGGTGAATTTACAATTCTACCCTTCTAGATTTAAAACTTCCCCACTTGTAAAATGACTTTCTCGAAAGCACAACAGCTAAATTTTAGTGAGAGAAAGTGAAGCAAAATATTTTAGAGAGAGGGTGATGAGTGAGGAATGAAAGATCATGTTTATGGATGTCAGAATCATCATTAAATAATAGGTATCATGGTAGTTTTGGTTGGTCTGAGATGAAGTGTCAAGTTATGAAGTTGAACTTGTCACTAATCGCATTTATCTTCCCAATTGAGACTTTGAGTAAGTCTTCAGTTGAGGGTAGTTAAGGTGGTTAAGGACTAGAGTAGTCAAAATAATATATTTATATGGGTATTTCATGATCATTTTATTTTCTATTTTTCTCATTTTAAGGGGTCTTTTCATACACTTTTCCATTGATGATCTCAAATCTCATTGCAGCCAAGACAAATTTTCCTATTTTTGTTACATCTTCTCTATACTATTCTTCTTCGAAATTGAATTTGATTTGTTCCAAAATATTTGATATCATATTTTTCGTATGGTAGACTCACTTCCTCTTTCTTTCTTCCCGTCATGTACTTGATTACACGGTTTTCCTAGTTTACCTTGATCTTGTTCTCTATTACTCATACGGCTTTAACGTTAACTTGAGTTATTAGACCAAAGTTGCTCTTCCTTGGAAAGATTATGTGGTTGATCATATAATGGATCATACGACTATTAGGGTGAATGTATCCAACAATGAATGGATTTGGTTTGTAGGTTGTTGGATTCTTCATAAGAGATGGTGCAACAATCTAGTGATTGTAGTTGAATCCTTTGTCTTTGGACTCGAGGATGATATATTCATGAGGAAGATTCAGAATATCCATAAATTCTTTTACTGGCAAATATATCATATGCCTTTTTATTTTGGATTGAACTATTCCATCAGTGAAGTAAAGATTTAAGAAGAACATCTTCACTAACGATGGGTACACCCTTTTTGAGGTGTTGAAGAGGAAGGTGGACAAGTTTAGCTCTTCAAAAGTTTTAAAGAATTTTCATTCCTTAAAGTCTTATGAATCTATGGTGTGAATTCTCACAAGGGTTTGGTTGTAAAACTCTTAATTGAATCTCATCTATTGTTGTTGAGTGGTGAAGGAATCAGAAAGAGGGATGGACAAAAAGATTAGCCTTCTAGGACTCATGATAATTTTGAGAGAAAAATCTCACACTCACATACTTTGAAAGTGAAACGTGAAATGCTAAATAATGAGAGATGAATACCTATTTATAGTGAGTCTTCTAATGATTTAATCGTGAATTTTTGGCAAGCAATCAATGTAGATTGTGTTGATTGAAAATCAAGGCCAAATCATTCCAAATTGGTAGTGCCAATTGATTGGTTAATCAAATCTTTCTATATTTTGAGAGGTCACCATCAATGTTAGGATTTGATTACCTTGAAGCTCATGTTTATCTTGGATTTGATCTGAAAATATGTGCACCAAGCCCTTCATATCAATTTTGATAAGGTGTCAATTGATTGGGCTTACGTCTATCAGCCTACTTGGTGCAGTTTGGGCCATGTGCTAAATTTTATTACTTTTTTGCACCCCTGTTTGGCCTTGTTTTCACCTCATTTCTATAAAACACTTAGAAACTCATATTTTTGGTTAGACAGGTTAGTAAACATAATTTATCGAGATAAGAAAAATTTAAACTACTGTTTTAAAGGATTAATCAGAGTTTTTTTATCATTTCAACCTTAAATATATTATATAGTGTACTACCTTTGATAAAAACTTACCTTAAATGGAAAACCAAACATCCTATGGTGTGTGCTTCTCTATGTGTCGTTGGATGTGAGAGATGGTATGAACAACAATATGGATAAGTCCATCATAGACATATCCACTCAACTTGTTTAAAGGTTAACTGATAACTAAAGATCATAAACATTGAGATATCCCTAGAACATTTTCTTTGGTCATTGTCATTAATATTACCATCATTGTACGCTCTTGGATCCCAGAATTATTGTATACTTAAGAGTATACCTCTTGCTTTGCACACCTCCATCAATTATCAATAAAACTTTGAGTTGTAAAGCATACATGCAAAACATTAAGGTTTCACCTTTGGTACCCAAATTTTCTTGGGTCCAGGTGCATTAGTTTTTCCATAAGGTCTAGGGTTATATACTTTAGACCTTTTCAAATTTTCAAAACAGAAAGGCTCTAAATGGCTAGATCTTTTGCAGTGTGTGCATTTATAAACTAGATGATTCTTTTTATTATGATCTACACCTTTACTATGTTTTCTATCCTTTTTGAATCCTAGCCCATTCTTATTTAAGGAATGTCATTTACTTGATAGGATCAAGTCAAGATTTTATTTCCCTTAGTTAAGCTTACCTAGGGTTTCATGTAAATCAATTACTTCCTTTTTCATGGAGACACAAGTCTCGCATGTTTCTCTTGAGTTTCTAACTTTATTTATTTCTAAATTAAATGATTTATTGATTTCTTCAAGAGATCCTAAATACTCCTTAAGGTCTAAGGTAAATTTTCTAAGTTTATCATTCTCTTCAACCAAATTAGCACCAATTCTAAAAAAAAATTGTAAGATGGTTTAATTACCTCAACATTATCTTCCTCGTAGGATGCCTTTAGGAAAACTTCGTCTTCTTCTTTAGAAAAAGGTTCTTCTATATTTCTCCCTAAGGTTGATGTCTCTTCTCATTTTATTCTTTCAAATATTACACTTGAGGATACTTATTATTTACATTTTCTTACACATAAGATTCCTCTGTTTGATGTTGAATCTTTCGAAGATCATTTAACTACTGAGTATGTTCCTTCGAAGAAAACTATTGGAGTTATTTGATAGGATTTTGATGAAGTTGATGATTCTTCAGTTTTTAAGCTTGCTCGTTCATATTTAAGTAATTGAACTACTTCTCTATGATATCCATCTATGATATATTTAATAATTGCATCAACAAATACACCTAGTGTGAGATTCATGGCAAGCATCAAGACTGTTATTTCTATGAAATTATGATTGGCATATATTTTGGTTAAACCAACTTGGCAATAACATGTTGAACAAGATGTTCCAACTTGTAGTTTTCAACATGTCAAATAAGATGTCCCAACCAGGAAGATAGAACATTGCGTCTGCAGCAGGTGACAGTTATATTTCAACCGATATGTTAGTTACTGAATATTCAAGGAATATTTCGTTAGATTATGTGGCATCTAAGATTAACAAATCAGAGATTTTATATTAGTTTTTGAAGACATACAAAGTTTCTAAATATGTAGAAATTTTAGGAAACTAATGATTGAAGACCTATTTTCTTGGAGAAGATTTTGCAGACTTTGTGCAGCCTCACTAGTGCGTTTTGAAGCCCAACCTAGTCCAGAATAATGTTATGAATAGACTAGTGTATACCTAGTTTTAGGTGGAACTTACGTGTATGTTTTATTAGGGTTTTTATAATCCTTATTGGTTGGTTGTAAGTTATGTCATATGTTCATAAGCTTTTAAGCATTGAACATTTGTGTGTCAGAGGCTCATAAGATGTTAAGCATTGAGTATTTGTGTGTGAGTTCTCATAAGCTTTTAAGCATTAAGGATTATATGTCTTAGAATAGTGACTTCCTGTTTTTTTCTCTACTGTGTTTAGAGTTGCTCCAATCGTTGAGTGTGATTGAAGAGGGATTTAAGGATGGCCTCATACCTAGGCGTGTCTTAGGTAGAAGTTAAGAAAATGGTAGTATTAAGTGTGTAGATTGTAAATTTGTGTGTTTGTTGTGTGGTCTATAACTTGATATTATGTAGTTAATTTTGTCCCTGACTTAGTATCCCCAAGAGCAGGAAAGTTGCTCCGAACTGGGTAAACATATATGTGTGTTATTTACCTTCAACATTGTTTGTTTATTTATATATCTTGTTGTTACATGTTGAAGTCAGATCCGGTGTCTCGATATCTCTTAGGATATTCTAGATCTGACAGCCAGAATTTCAATTGTTATTAGAGTAGGCATAATGCTCTGACTCTGGGTTCGATTCAGGGAAGTTACTTTCTGGTGCAATGGAAAAGGATAGTGGAATTGTGGTTAAAATACCTATTCTGGATGGTACCAACTATGACAGTTAGAAACCTCGTATGGGAATGTGCATAAAATCCCTGGGCAACAAGGCCTAGAAAAACATTGTCAAAGGATGAGATCCACCAAAGGTTGTGGGTGTAGATGGAAAGGTTACTGATGTGCTGAAGCCTGAAGAAGATTGGAATGATGATGATGAGTCATAGTCTCAAGGAAACTCCAAAGCGTTCAATGTCATATTCAATGGAGTTGATAAGAATGTGTTCAAGATGATAAAGAATTGTAAGCATGATAAAGTGGCTTGGGAGACCTTAAGTAAGGTTCATGAAGGAAATCCTAAGGTAAAGATGGAAAAATATCAACTTCTCTCGATAAAATTTGAGAACTTGAAGATGATGGAGGATGAAAGTATTCAGGACTTTCACATGACTGTTCTAGACATTACTAATGACTCAAAAGACCTGAGAGAAGATATCAGAGGATAAGCTGATCAGGAAGATGCTCATATCTCTTCCAAAGAAGTTTGACATGAAGGTGATTGACATTGAAGAATCCCATTATGTAAGCACTATGATTGTGGATGAACTTGTAAGCTCTCTTAAGACCTTTGAATTTTCTATCAATGAGAGGTCTAAAAAGAACAAGAGTATAGATTTTGCCTCTAATATTGAAGACTCAGAGGATAGAGAAAATGTTGACTCATAAGGAATATCTGAAGACCTTGTGCTATTGGGAAGACAGTTTAAAAGGGTGTTAAGGAAGTTCAGGTTAAATGTTTAGAACATATCATTCGACATCAACAAAAACCAGGACCTGGGAAGGAAGTCAATATTTAAAGATAAGCCAAGCCAAGGGAAAGGTGTCTAGTGCCATGAATGTGAGGGATATGGACATATAAGAACTGAATGTGCCACCTATCTCAAAAAGAAAGGGGAGAGCTTATTTGTATCATGGTCGGAAAGAGAATCTGAGAGTGATCATGAAGAAGAATCAGCCAAGCAAGTGACTGTCTTGACTGGAATCTGTGAGTTTGATGAAGAAACTTGTGAGTCCGATAAAGAATCATATATTGGAGAACTCACTGTTAGTGAACTAGATGCTCGGTTCACAGATATTTTCCTTAAGAATTAAAAAATGTGTCAGAGAGTATTAGAGCCAAAGGTATTGATTGCTCAACTGGAGGCTGAGAAAGAAGAGCATCTATCTATCATTTCTAATATTAAAGAGGAGGTAATAGTGCAAAAATTAAAACTTGACAATAAGACCAAATCTGTAAGAATGCTAAACAATTCTCTACTGTGCTGGAAGAGATTCTTCAAATTAGAAAGGAATGTTGGGGATATGAAGGGTCTTGGTTATAATAACCAAGTTATGAAGAACAACAAGCAAGTAGTGGAGTTTGTTCCTCAAAAGATGAAACAAGAGCATAGGATGTCACATGTCCCAACATCAGCCGAGCCATCAGAGGAGGTATTATTATCATATATACCATATATAGAGATGTTATTATTGTGGGTTGTTTGGTCATTTAAAGCCCTCTTGTTACAAACTATATGGTTATCCCAACCATATAACTCTTTACATAATAAAAATGGTAATACTGAGGTAAAGTCAGGAGGAGCTCCTCACCATAATTCGTATGGACTCATAGCTTACACTTATCTCAAAGCCTCAACTAGAGAGGATTGGTATTTTGATAGTGGTTGTTCTATACACATGAATGTTGTTAAGAAATTCCTTGTATACATTAAACCATGTGCTACTATCTATGTCACTTTTGGAGATAGGTCAAAAAGTGAAATCAAAGGTGTTGGAAAGGTGGACTATGTAGGACATCCTAGTCTTAATAATGTGTTATCTGTAAAAGGGATAACTACAAATCTGATAAGTATCAGTCAACTTTGTGATCAATGTCTCAAGGTTAACTTTACTCAATTTGAATGTCTGATTACAATTAATAAGAATGAAGTGGTTATGAAGGGAACCAGATCAAAAGATAATTTCTACCTATGGAGCTTTCCAGAAAATTCCTCAACATGCTTAATGTCAAAAGATGATGAAGTCAACTTATGCCATCAAAAGCTGAGTCATCTACATCTGAAAGGTATGAAGAAGATCCTGTCAAAGGAAGCTATTAGAGATATTACCAAGATAAAGATTGATGAAGGGAGAATTTGCGGTGAATGTCAAATTGGGGAGCAGGCAAGGATGTCCCATAATAAGATCCAACATCTTGCCACCTCAATAGTTCTAGAACTACTTCACATGGACTTTGATAAGATCTATGTAGGTTGAAAGTCTTGGGAGAAAAACTTAAGTGTTTGAAGTCTTTAAAGAATTATGTCACAAGATTCAAAGAAAAAATAAATGTGGTGTGGTTAGAATCAGAAGTGATCATGGGAAGGAATTTGAGAATAGCAAGTTTGAGGAATTCTGTGCATTTGAAGGGATTAGTCATGATTTTTCTTCACCCATCACTCCTCAACAAAATGATGTGGTTGAACGCAAGAGCATGACTATTCAATAATGTTCCAGAGTTATGCTTCATGCCAAGAAATTACCCTTTTACTTTTAGGCTGAAGCCATGAACATTGCTTGTTATATTCACAATAAAGTGACTATCAGAATCGGTATGTATGTTACTCTGTATGATTTGTGGAGAGGAAGAAAGCTAGCTATCAAATACTTTCATGTCTTTGGAAGTAAGTGTTATATTCTGGAAGACCGTGAGCCAAGAAGGAAGTTGGATACTAAAAGTGATAAAGGAATTTTTTGGGATACTCTACAAACACTAAAGCATATAGAGTGTTCAACTCCAGAACCAAGATGATGATGGAGTCTTAAAATGTGATTATTGATGACTCAACTAGAGAAGATGATGTCCCAGGAGAATTTGAGACAACTATTTCTACAGATGAAGTGGTTCGAGAGGAAGTTGAAGAAAATGTCTCAACATCTAACATAGATGTTGAAGGCACACGTGCGAATTCTAAAGTTGAAGAACATTAGGTAGCTGACAAAGGGCCATCACTCAGAATTCAAAAGGATCATCCTAAGGAACTTATAATAGGAAATCCTAGACAAATAGTAGTCACCAAATCAAGAGAAACAGTGTCAAATGCTTGCTTTGTATCCAAGTTTGAACCAAAGAATATGAAGGAAGCCCTGACTAATGAGTTCTGGATAAACGTTATGCAAGATGAACTTGGTCAATTCAAGAGGAACAAAGTATGGGACTTGGTGCCAAGACCAGATGGGGTAAATGTTATTGGTACAAAATGAGTGTACAAGAACAAGACGGATGAACAAGGTGGTGTTACCAGAAATAAAGCCAGACTTGTTGTACAAGGATACACTCAAATTGAAGGAGTAGACTTTGATGGAACATTTTCTCATGTGGCTCACTTGGAGTCTATCAGATTGTTGCTTAGAGTGGCTTGTCATTTAAGGTTCAAGTTGTATCATTGGATGTCAAGAGTGCTTTTCTAAATAGGTACCTGAATGAAGATGTTTATGTTGAAAAACCAAAAGGGTTTGTTGATCCTTCTTTTCCAGATCATGTGTTCAGACTAAAGAAGGCCATGTATGGCTTGAAACAAGCTCAAAGAGCTTGGTATGAGAGGCTAGCTGAATTTATGGCCAGTCATGGATATAGAAAGGGTGGAATTGACAAGACACTCTTTGTCAAAGATGAAGCTAGAAAATTGTTGATAGCTCAAATCTATGTGGATGACATTGTTTTTGGAGGAATATTAGATGAAATGGTCCAACATTTTGTCAGACAGATACAATATGAGTTTGAGATGAGTTTGGTAGGAGAATTGACTTACTTTCTGGGATTGCAAGTCAAGCATATGGAAGAATCCATTTTTCTCTGTCAAAGTAAATATGCAAGGAATATTGTGAAGAAATTTGGATTGGAAAATGTCATCCATAAGAGAACTCATGCTCCTACGCACTTAAAGTTATCTAAAGATGAAAAAAGAGTTAGTGTTTATCAGAGTTTATATAGAAGCATGATTGGTAGCCTTTTATATCTTACTGCTAGCAGACCAGACATCACTTTTGTTTTTGGAGTATGCATAAGACATTAAGAATAACCTAAGGTAAGGCACATCAACCAAGTGAAAAGGATCCTAAAGTATGTGAATGGTACATGTGACTATGGTATGTTGTATTCCAATGATACAAATTCCTTGTTGGTGGGATTTTGTGATGCTGATTGGGCTGGAAGTTCTAGTGATATGAAGAGTACCTCTGGAGGTTGTTTCTTTATGGGAAACAATTTGATTTCATGGTTCAGCAAGAAACAAAATTATGTTTCTCTATCTACTGCTGAAGCTGAGTACATAGCAGCAGGAAGTAGTTGTTCTTAACTAGTATGGATGAAGCAAATGTTGCTTGAGTATAATGTCACAAAAGGTGTCATGTCATTATTCTGTGACAATTTGAGTGCTATTATTATTTCCAAAAATACTATTCAGCATAGTAGGACCAAGCGCATTGACATTAGGCACCACTTCATTAGAGAACTTCTAGAGGACAAAGTCATAACTCTTGAGCATGTTAGCACTGAGAATCAACTTGATGATATCTTTATAAAAGATCTTGATACAGTTTAGTTTGAGAACATAAGGAGGAGACTTGGGATCTGTATCTATGAAGAATTATAGCAATTATTGTTGGTGTTGCACATGTTGATGAAGATGGTGAAGATGGTGCCGCACCTGATGAACATTATGTCGGTATTATTAAAGAAGAAGAAGATGTTGATGCATGACATTTGATCATGTGATTTTGTTTGGGTCTGTCTTATGATCCTGTTTATCTTTTTTTATGATTTTGGAAGGGTTAAATGCCCAGGATATTTTTAGTTTCTTTTTTCACCTTATCTCTTAAAACTTTAGGGGCTTAAATTTGCTAATATTGTCTACTTACCCTTGCCATATTATGGCTAAAAAGGGGGAGTAGTATGATATTGAGGGTGTTGATATTGGTACTACTGTTGAGTTATTGAGGGGGAGTCCCTGCTGTTCTGGACTGAAGGTCTCTGAAGGGATATCAGACATGATGTCTTGACATCATGGTGTTGAGAACTTATATTCTCTATTGGTTAAAGATGTGTTAGTAGATCAACTAACTACTAACGGTGTCTCTATTTTTTTGCTGCTCTTATCCTAACCCTGCTAATATGTTTTCCACTGTTGTGCCTCAGATGTGTGTGCTTGATTTATTTTCAAACATATTTTATGGTGTTTTCGTGTGCAAGGGTTATTTGGTTGCTTTAGCCAAAATGTTCCAAAGGAGGAGATTGTTATTTCTCTTAATTATTATTGGTATACATTTTGGTTAAACTAATTTGGCAGCAACATGTTGAACAAGATGTTCCAACTTGAAATTTTCAACATGTCGAATAAGATGTCCCAACCAGGAGGATAGGACATCGCGTCTGCAGCAGTTGATAGTTATGTTTCAACTGATATGTTAGTTACTGAATATTCAGGGAATATTTAGTTAGCTTATGTGGCATCCAAGATTGACAAATCAGATATTCTATGTTGGTTTTCAAAGATATACAAAGTTTCTAAATATGGATACATTTTAGGAAACTAATGATTGAAGACATATTTTCTTGGAGAAGATTTTGTAGACTTTGTGCAACCTCACTGGTGCGTTTTTGAAGCCCAACCTAGTCCAGAATAATATTATAAATAGACTGGTGTATACCTAGTTTTAGGTGGAACTTACGTGTATGTTTTGTTAGGGTTTTTAGAATCCTTATTTTTGGGTTGTAAGTTCTGTCAGATGTTCATAAGCTTTTAAGCATTGAACATTTGTGTGTCAGATGCTCATAAGTTGTTAAGCATTGAGTATTTGTATGTCAGTTCTCATAAGCTTTTAAGCATTGAGGATTGTGTGCCTTGGAAGAGTGACTTCCTGTTTTTGTTCTCTATTGTGTTTAGAGTTGTTTCAATCGCTGAGTGTGATTGAAGAGGGATTTGAGGAGGGCCTCATACCTAGGCGTGTCTTAGGTAGAAGTTAAGAAAAGGGTAGTGATTAAATGCGTAGATTATAAACTGGCGTGTTTGTTGTGTGGTCTACAAATTAATACTATCTAGTTAATTTCTTCCATGGCTTGGTATCCCCCAAAGTAGGAGAGTTGCTCTGAACTGGATAAACATATTTGTGTGTTATTTACCTTCAACATTGTTTGTTTGTTTATATATCTTGTTGTTGCATGTTGAAGTCGGATCCGGTGTCTCGACATCACTTAGGACATCCGGGATCTGACAGCCAGAATTTCAAAGACATATCAAGTGTAAAACATGAAAGCTAAGTGATGGAATGATCAAAGTGTGAATCAAGTAGCATGTCATAAACTATAAATGATAAAGTCAAGATTAAACATCAAGTGCACAAGGCAAAACATGCATTATCTAAAACATGATAAAGCTAAGTCTAATACATAAGGAATATCAACCATGTATAGAATCAAGAATGGACAAGTAAGCACGTGGGCATATTATCTTCAAGCATCAATCAAGGAATGTGACTAAGGCAAGCAATAAATCATGGTATCATTCAATTAAAAAAAGAATTAAAATAAACCTTAATTAAATATAATATAATTTTGTATTTTTAATATATTGAGATAAAATAACATGTTTAAAAGAAATAAAAGAAATGAAATAATCATACATATTTTTGATACTTTTATGTGTAAAAAATAAAGTCAAGAAAAAAACAAAATAACTTAAACAAAAATTAAACAAAATAATAAATATGAAAATAAAATAAATAAAACAAATGGGGGTGACAGGATGAGGTATATGTGTGTGAACGGAAAATGTTTCAGACCTTGAGTCATGGAAGCCCAACAGAAAATAAGATCAAACAAACACCAACAAAAACAAGAGAACATAAAATAACACAAAAAGGGTATGGGGCGAGGAGGCCATGAAATAACACTCCCTTACTAATACGTCATTGAAACAACTGATTGAACAAATCATCGAGATGAAATCAATGAAGTCGCCATCGAACATTTTTTATCCCACAGGAAGGGAAAGGTAAACATCGATTAAACCTGAGAAGGGTGAAATCACTATCAAACAATCGAGAGATCGGGTAAGGGAGTTGATCACGCAAGAGGAAGGTATTAGCACCCCTCACGTCTATAGTACTCTATGGTATCCACTCTTGTTGTTTATCTAATGAGTGTGTAAGAATATAAGGTTAAGAGCTAAAAGAAAATGCAAAGAGGGAATGCATGCAGAAGAAAAGAGAAACTAATGTAGGGAAAACAAATGTGTGCTCGCTTGGGCCCTACCCCAATGCTTACGTATCCTTTTTGAGGAATCAGAGTTACTGTAGTTCGGCTCACATGTTTTGGTTTGTTTGTGTTTTTTAATAAACAATGTTAAATTCAATCATTCCACTGTTGCTCGACCATTAGAGACTCACACATTTGTAGTGGAAAGGAAATACCATGCTATCACCTAAACAGGTGCTTTCAAAAGAAAAAGTGCCCGAAGGCGGATGATGTTATGTTTGTGACTATTAGCAAGTAGGCATCGTGCAACCTGGCCCTTGGGGAATTACGCTTCGTATTGCATAGAGTGGAAGTAACATATCCTTTTTTAAAGTTTCGAAGAAAGGCCCAAAGGTGGAAAAAGTTTGCATTGGTTGATGCTTTTTATCTTAAAGAAGGATTTGGAAGTTTTTGGATGTTTTATGCATTTGCCAAGAAAAAGTTTTAGTCTTAATGCAAGGATGCAAAAGAAATAAAAACATCTAAGGGAGACTATCCTAAATCTATCCCTAATGTTAACATACAATGATTGATCCTAAGGTTTAGAATAAAAAGGGAAATCTCTAACCTATGTTAACATGCATGGGTTACAATCCTAATGTCTAGCTCGAAAGCTACTCTAATCGAGCGATCCTAAGGGAAGCAAAACAAATCCTATTCTAAGGGAACATGGTATGGAAAACAAATAAGTAAACAAGTTCTTTGGCAAAAGCACACAAACATGATTAGCACATACTGGCTCAAAGGGATGGGGGAAACAAGAGAAATGCTTTAATTAAGGGGAGCGGATCACCCGAAGCAAACAAGTGGGAGACAGATGAAAAAAAAGAAAAGAAATGTTTTAGATAAGGTAAGCAGATCACCCGAAGAAAACAAGCGGGTAGCGAAGTATCAGCAATGGCCATTGCAAACTCTTGAAAAGTGTGGGGGTTAGTTGTGAACCCTTCTCCACATGACCGACTCGATACACAGGATTTGCATAAATCCAAAGCGCTGATGTACAATGTGAGCTAAGGATAACACAAACTAGAATGTGCATGGATCGATTGTGAACCCTCTCTGCTCTCCTCCTTTAAAGGACTTATCATATATAATATAATGTGGGAACAAATGTAAACACACGTGCAGAATACCTACTTCAAAGGTAGGATTTTAAACAAACACAGATAGATACAGAAAGCGGTGCCTGCTACAGAATTTTAAACAGCGACTTCGAGCACACGCTCTTTATTTCCTACTTCTCATGATATCTAGAAAGTAGAACTTCTCATGATATCTAGAAAATCGGTAAAATACAGAATGATAAATCAGAATCAGAATGATACCAAACGAACAAGAGTTCGTAGCACAACTAGCAAAGAGGAGAAACCCGAAAAACTTCGAGTAAGCTTCACCAATCAAAGAAAAGAGTCAGAAATCAAATGCTCGGAATAAGCGTTGAAGAATCATCGATGTGAAAATAAATCACAATCGGAAACTCAAGTATATTTGTATATCACACAATAAACTTGCATAAGATTCAGATTTCAACAAGCAAAGGTGAATTATAAATCTCAAGTAATCGGATAATCCTGATTTAATTCCTAAAAGTATCTCCTAAAATATAATATTTTTTATTAATGTTTTTATTTAATCAATATTTTTTACTAACAAAATTGTCATCTAACAATTATGAAAAGAAAAAAACTAAAGAAAAACTAAAAAAGCTACACAGGGGGTGTAAGTCTGGAAACAGGTGGTACTGTAGCAATCTATGCGATAGGCCCATTCAGTTGAGTCCACAATGTTGTTTTTCTTTTTGCAGAGTAACAGGCTTCACAAAAAATTCCCTTGGGCCAATTCAGGGTCCGGTCTAGCAGCATTTTTTGTCATATTACCTTTAGGCCAAAAAAGAAGATTACGCGGGCTTAAAAGGGTGGATTCGGTCCAATAACACACATCCATTATCCAGATCCATCATCCAAGGGACTTCGATCAAACTCTTCAGCATCATTGATAAAAATGGCAAAGGCGAGCAAAAACATAGCGTTTGGATAGTATAGAGCTCAAAAGAGTGTGAAGGTTAAACTTTACAAACCCCTTCTTCTTTCTCTCCAAAATCTGACGAATTCTCCATCGTCTTCATCACCGAAGGCATTCATCAAACAACCACAAGTTAAACATGAACCCTACCTATTTCGGTCCCCTGAACACAAATCTAGCCTCAGATTTCACCAACTCCTCCTCAATCAACGGGATTGAAGATCCATAAGTCACAAACCTTAAGTCTACTATGTTATGGATTCACACAATTTGGAGAAGCTTGATGCAAGCTGTGTTGATTTAGCATGAAATTGAAGCGAGCGATGCAAATATTTTAACCTAAGAATGAGATTTGGGCTTGGCGGTGAATCATGTGCCGCTCCTTCTCTTCACTGCTTCTCGTAGCTCTTCTCCATCTCGTTTATACTTCTTCTTTTCCTATTTTCATTCTTTATTCTTTATTAAGATCTCAGTAATGTAATCGTTCCGATTCTGTTATGAAATCATTGTGAGATTGAAGTGTGATAATGATGATTGAAGCTGTATTTGAATCTTTGATGCAGTGAAAATGCTGAAACAAAGATTTGAAGTAGATTATTAAAGGTGATTGAAGATTGACGGTGATGAATCTTGTTGCGTGATGAATATTAATGAGGAAGCTTAGCTATATTGCGGTGGAGATGCTAATAGTTATAGATTGTTGATGCGGTTATTGCAGAGAGAGAACAGAGGAGCCTTTTTGGAGTTTTTGCTATGAATTTCGGTGATTCTCCAAATGATGAAGAAGATCAAAATTATTGTGCAGAGAGAGAACTTTGGTGGAGATTTCTGTGATTCTTCTATGAATATTGAAGAAATGAAGATGAAGATTGTGAATGATGGTGTTTGTTGCAGAAGCTCGAGAGTGGTTGAAGAACGATGAAGGTGATGGAGAGTGAAGATTGGGAGAGGAAGAAGAGAGAATTTTGGAGAGTGATCCTTCTGTAGAATTGAAGAATGAATGATCTAAGGTAATTTTCTATTATTATATTTTGTTATTCTGGAAATAGTTAGTTACAAATCAATGGATCTCAGCCTTGGATCTGAAAGTTTGTTATAAAATTGGATGGATGAGATTCATTCAAGATGAAGTTAGTTCGTGTATTATAACTTTCTGTCAAACTTGTATCTATCCAATGAGCTGGAAATTATTCATATATCTTCTGATAAAGATTCTTTCTATTTCCCACGGTTTCTCTCTTTATACTTTCTGACTTTCTTCTTGAACAAATGCGGTTGAATCGATATATTTTACCTCTTTTGATTTTCTTTGCTTCTGTTAGGTACTGATGTTGCAGCCTGTATGACATAAGAACAAGTTTAGATGAATTTGTTGTCGACTTGGGGTAGTCAATGTTGTATTATATTGGATGCCAATATCAAGAGAGTTCTAAGGAAACATACCAGACAAAACACTCTGTTGAGCTTGAGATTGAGGAGCTGAAAATGTGCATTAATGCCCAGTCCCTGCGGACCAGTAGAGAGAGTTTGTGGCTGAACATGTTGCCTGAGGGATGGAAGTGTTGATGTTTATGGATAGGGCATCGGAGCTTGAGGATATAACTGTGAAGGTGGAAACTCCTGAGATAATTGAATAGGTTTCTGTGGTGAAAGGCATTAGTATATGTTTAGGAACGATTTGGACATAAAGGTCTCTTACGGGCTTAGGATAGAAATATGTACATTCTTTTGGTGTAACTTTCTTGATATTGTAATGTAATGGGAATGGCCATTATAAAGAACTTAAGAAATAAAGCAATATGAGGGTTCTTGATTTAGACTTGTAATACTTTTGAATGAACATGTAACTTTGAGAATCCAGTGACATCCTCTTCAAATGTTTCAAATCATTCCTTCTCTTTTATCTTGAAATTCCAATTGAATGCCTCTATTAAATGACACTTGATCCGTGAGTAACTAAGGCATGTCATGAAATGCACACAAATGATCATTTAATGTCTTTGACCAATTTTCAATTTTCTCACGCGATAACCCTATAAACCTTGTCTTGAAGCTCTTAAAGAAAGAGTGACTTGAGGTATTAAAGAGAAACCAAACCCTAATTCAAAACATCTTGAATGGAATGAAATCCTTGAATTTATAGAGACCTTAATGATCATGATACTCCTGAAAGAAATGAAAACCATGATTAATGAAAGAGCACCTTGAATAACCCTCGATTAAAAATGAGATCCTCAAAAACGTGGAAACCTTAATTCCTCTCTTTGTTGCGCAAAGAAACTTCAAAAGAAACAAGCCTTCATTGGATATGTACACCTCAAACCACTGTTGAACCCAAATATTGCCCGACCAATGAACTTTGAACCTCATGCGCTTTATTGAATGCAATGTTCTGTTAATGACCTAATGAAACATATGCAGATGAATGTAGAAGCCTAAGCCAGATAAAGGTATAATTAGGAGGGCAAATTTTGGGGTACAACAACCATGAAGGCCAATTTGTTAATCACTCACCTATCAATAAAAATAAAATAAACAAATGAATTCAAAAATTAAGCAGGACAATATTGTTCATCTTCTTCATCATTGTAACAACAATAAAACTCAACAATGATCAAATTCTAACTTTCTCATTTGTGCATCAAAAAATAAAAAGTAAATATATTTTTTTGCTTGAAATTTCATGAGGATTTCAAATATATAATTAACTTAAATTAATTCTCACTCATTAATTCCTAATTTTTCAGATTAAATTCTACACCCTAAAAATTCAAATTTATATTAAATTGTAATCAAGCATAATCAGAATCCAAATGCACATGGCTTTTACTCCTTACATCAAAACTAACTCAACCATGTCAAGAAATGATTAAAATGATGCATGTCTAAGGGAGTTCCAAGTTGCAAGAATCTTACCTAACAGAGAGAGTTTGTTGCTCCTTTTCAAGCGCTTTCAGAGATGGAAAACAATATGGTTAGCTTCCTTGAACCTCTAGGAGTGTATTACAATGCTTACTTTTCTTTGAAAATTTCTAAATTGCTCTATCCAAGTCCTCATACAAGTGAAAAACGTGAGAGTTGGATATGGTGTTCTAGAGGTTACAGATGCAATTTATTTTATGTAGTAGTTTGTATGAAGTGTGTTGATGGTGAATGAGTGGAAACAATGCAAGAACCTTGAAGGAATAAGCTATCTTGAAGATAAGGTTTTTGCTTGGTGAAATGGAAGTTTGATGGAGTTTTTTTGTGGAAACTCAGGTGTGTTTATGATATAAGGTGAATTGGACTTTTATAGAGGTTGCATTTAGGCATGGGAGAAGGCTTGGATCAGAAGCAAGCATTGATAGCTTCTTATTGGTGCAATTCAAACAAAAATTGCAAAAAAATGCTTTATGGCTTAGGTATGTATGAACACAAATGGGCATGACTTCTTGGTATGGTTTAGGGTGGAGTGTTTTTGATGTAGGGGTGGAGTATGATCAGATAAATTTTCAGGTTTATAAGGCTAAATCATGTAAAGCAAGATTTTGAAGATTTTGGCAAAAATGCTTTTTCACTTTAATCCATTTATGGCTAAAGGTATGGACAATGCATGAATGATTTGTGTAATGAGATGTTTAAGCATTCTAAATACTAGAGGTGCACTTAAAGGGTTTTATGGATCATGAGGTCAATCTCATGGTTGGACATGAAAAGTGATGTACAATTTTGACCTAAAAATATGTCTTACCTTGGTATAAATCGAAAGATGGCATCATCCTCTATAACTTTGATGTTAAACATTTGAAGAGAATCAGTTTGCATCATTGAGAAAACTGGACACAAAAATTGAATGTTGAAGGTGAGAAATACTTAGAAAATATTTTAAGTGTTTGGCCATTTTCACAACTTTGACATCCCATTTTTCTCCGTTGCTATAAGAAATTGAGGAATGCTTTTGAATCCAAACTTTTCACCATGATGTAGTATCATATGAAATCTTTAATTGTAGCTTTGGTTTGCTCAAAATGGATGCTTGAGGAAGAAGTTACGACCATGAAAAGTCACCTACTTGTTAACAAATTTTTGTAACTTAGAAAAATTTCAAAATGATCAAAGTTGCCCCTTTTGCAAGTTAACTTGAAATTCATGTTTAAACTTGACAAAAACCATCCATAAGTAATGTTTTCATGAAATTTGACTTGATATGGTCGTGGTTGACCAAAAACCTCAAAAGTCAAAGTTTGACTTTTGGCCATTCAATTGCCTTTTTGCAGTTAAATTCAATGACTTACAACCAATTGAAACTTTGTGATCATAAGGTAATGTTGAACATCTTGAGACATTTTGAAGACCATAAAATGATGACCTTGATGATTCCATTGAGTGTTGTATCTTGATGCCTCAAACCCTAATCCTGATTTTATCTGATGAATGGTAAAAAAAACCTTAATCTCCACACACAAAAGTCTTGATGATCAAATGACTTGAGCAATGAACATCTTGAGGTGCTTGAAGACTATAATCTCAATAAAAAATGGGTTGATTCCTTGATGAATTCAAACCCTAGTTCCATAGAATCATCTTATGAACCAATTGGTGAAACCCTGGTGTTGCAACTAGTTTTTTAAATAGAGTCCCCACCCTTAATTTTTATCCTAAAGGAAAGGAGTATAAAGGAATAATCCTAAAAGAGATTCAGAGATTCTAGTTTTGACTCGGTTCTAGACGAGGGGAAGGTGTTAGGCACCCCTTATCTACCTTGTTCACAAGGATACTAGGTTTAGAAGCGCGATGTTTAGAAAACAGGGTTTTAATGTTAATAATAAAGGAAAAGGGTTTGAATTTTAGTCGGGGGAAACTCGTCACGATTTTAATCGTATGTCTGCGTATCCTCTTAGGAGGAATCAGAGTCTCATTTCTTAGTTCGCGGGGTTGATTGGTGTTTTTTATAAGACAACGTAGATTACTTTCGAATTAACCTTGAACCTTGTCTGGGTTATAAATTGAGTGACCGTAGACGCGGTTTGCAGTTTGATTCGAAGATAATTCTATTGAATCCTTTTTTGAAAATGGTTTTCAAGTTTTTGTCAAGTTAGTAGAAAATGATTTTTGATGTTGGTTAGTTATTTTGATATTTGATTTGATTAAGGCACGGAGCGGGGAGTCTGATATAGTCTTCTCATCAAGTGGTCAGATATTGGTCACGTGTTGCTCGTTGTGAAGGATGCGGAGGAAGTCTGATATAGTCTTCTTCATCATGTGGCCAAATATTAGCCACGTGTTGCTCATTGGTGAATTTATTGAGTTGTGTGGATTTCAATTGTTTAATTTAGTATAATAAAACGGTAGACAATATGCCGACCGATTTAATTACTCAAAGATGGATATCCTACTATTTATAGAATATTTGAATTAATTTAATCTCTTATTAAACTAATCTAAATTAATTTATTTAGAAAAAATAGTCTAATTAAAAATCTAATTAGAATTAATAAAAAACCTATGTGGAGTCATCCCAATTAAAACCAGTCAAAAAAACTAAATAAAAATTAAAAGAATAAACTAAATAAAAACAATAAAAAAATAGAAAAGAAAGCTAATAACACATCCGGGGCGACGCATGTTGTATAGTAACGAAATTGAAATTAGCTTTCAACCTAAGCTTACTTGTTTCAACCACTATTTGAGCGACACTTGGCAATTTGAGAGAGAAAAAAAACAAAGATCAATAACTAGAACATGTGTGAGAGCATTATACACCTTCCCCTTTCTTTGACATCAGCGCCTCTCTCTCTCTGTACTCTATTTTCAAAATCAACTCTTCTTCTCCCTTTCTCAATTTTCTTTCTCTATTCCAGACCAAAATTCAAATAGCAACAACAATATGAAAAAAAAGGGGAAAATCATATTAATATGGAGAAAACAACACACATAAATATGATCGGTTACGGATCTATGATTGGATGGGGCGATGGCGGCGTTGAACGATGATGTTGGTATTAGAGATAAATATAGATTACTCTTCTATTAGGCCTATATATATAGATTGTTTAGTTAGTTCAGCTTCGCTGAGCTGGCATTTCTATTAGGCCTATATATGGGTCTGTTGTAACGATTCTAAGAGCAATGAAGTGTGATTCAATTCTGTTACAGTTTAACTGCTTTCTATCATCTTAACATGGTATCTAGAGCTATTTTCTTGATCTAGGGCTTCCATGGCATCTCCTTTCAATTCTGAGGGAAGCTTTCCTTCCTCTCATGTCAAACTGTCACATCTCATCTCGGTGAAGCTTGATGAGAAGAACTTCAAACAGTGGAAACAACAAATTGAAGGCATTATCAGAGGACACAAGCTTCAGCAATTCGTCACGACACCGCTTGTACCTCCGCGCCTCCTCTCCGGCACCGATCCTGTTACCGGCGGCGCCAATCCAGCGTTTCTCGATTGGGAACAGCAGGACGCCCTAATCTGCACCTGGCTCCTCAGCACGATCTCCGATTCGCTACTTCCTAAACTGGTGGATTGCACCTATTCGTGGCAAGTATGGACTGAGGTTCATCGTCACTTCACCACTCTTCTTGCTACGAAGGCGAGACAACTTCGATCTGAGCTACGCTACTTGACCAAAGGTTCTCGCACCATCACTGAGTTTCTTGTTCGTGTTCGTGAAATCAGCGAAGCTCTGGTTTCAATCGGTGATCCTGTTCCCTTTCGAAACCTAATTGAAATAGTGCTTGATGCACTCCCTGAAGAATACGATTCAATTGTCGCGGCGATCAACAGCAAAGAAGATATGTGTTCGTTGGATGAGCTTGAGTCGAGTCTTCTTGCTCATGAATCGCGCCTTGAGAAGAATCGTAAGTCTGCCCTAACTGAATCTGCTACAGTGAATCTAACTCAATCATCACCAGCACCGTCACAGTCCACTACAGATGCTTCTGGTGTGGATTCTAGTTCTGAATTTCCTACTGGTACCAGTCATATTACAGCAAACGCTGAGAATCAAGGATACGGAACTCGTGGTGGACGTAATTGGCGTGGTGGAGGTCGCTCCGGTCGTGGTGGTGGCCGATTTGGGAGAGTTTCATGTCAAATTTGCCGCAAATCTGGTCACGATGCATCTGTCTGCTACCACAGGTATTCCTATCCTGGAACTCCCTCATTCAATGCTCCCAGAGCTCCATTCAATCCTTATGCAGTGCCACCTCGTGCTCCTACCTATAATGCGTATGGTTATGCTCCTCCCCGTGCTTCAGCACCACCAAGAGCACCTGTTCCTCAAGCCTTTATTGCAGGATCTGATCCTCATTTCAGCAACCAATGGTGGTACCCTGACTCTGGCGCATCTCACCATGTGACACCTGATGCTTCGAATTTGTCTGATGCTTCATCTCTGAATGGAACTGAACAAGTGTACATGGGTAATGGCCAAGGTTTGTTAATTAATTCTGTAGGTTCTATGACTTTTCCCTCACAAACACAGCCTAATTCTTCTCTAATTCTCACTAAACTTCTGCTTGTACCTCATATCACTAAGAATCTCATCAGTGTCAGCAAGTTTGCTCAGGATAATCGTGTTTTCTTTGAATTCCATCCTCAGTTTTGTCTTGTCAAATCGCAGGATTCTTTTGAGATTCTTCTTCATGGCACTGTGGGAGCTGATGGTCTCTACAGATTTGCTAATCCTGCTATGTCCAAGCTTCAGCCTAATAGAAATAGCATTTGTAATAAGCCTAGTCCATCTTGTCTAAGTACTCTATCTGCAGCAAAATCTATTGAACATTGTAATGCTGATCTTTGTAATACTCCTTCCACTATGAATAAAAGTATTTCAAATTTTACTAAGCCATATTCTGTGTCTACTACTAATCCTGCAGTCAATATAACTATCTCAGATTCTAAATATCATCTATGGCATTCAAGACTTGGCCATCCCCATCACCATGCCCTCTCTGAAGTACTCAAACTGTGCAATATTCCTCTCCCTCCCAAACCACCAAATGCTCTATGTGCTGCCTGCTGTCAAGGCAAATCACACAGACTTCCTTCCTCTTTATCAACTACCATTTATCACCATCCCTTTGAGTTAGTTGTCTGTGACTTATGGGGGCCAGCTCCTGTGTCATCTTCAGGTGGTTATTCCTATTTCCTAACCTGTGTGGATGCATTCTCTAGATTTGTTTGGGTCTTTCCACTCAAACTAAAATCTCACACCCTATCCCAATTCATTCAATTTAAAACCATGGTAGAACTTCAGTTTAATTGCAAAATTAAAACTGTCCAAAGTGATGGAGGTGGTGAGTTCAAACCTTTCACCAAGTACCTCACCAACTTAGGTATTGTGCATAGATTTACCTGTCCTTACACACACCATCAAAATGGCATAGTGGAAAGGAAACATCGTCACATTGTTGAAACCGGTTTAGCTCTTTTAGCACACTCCAAACTCCCAATGCGTTATTGGGATCATGCCTTTGTCACTGCAGCCTTTCTTATCAATAGACTGCCTAGCACCTCTCTTAACAATTTGTCTCCTTATACTCTTCTAATGCACAAATCCCCTGACTATTCTTGTCTTCGTGTATTTGGATGTGCTTGCTTTCCCTTTCTTAGGCCATATAACTCACACAAACTGGATTTTCGTTCTCAAGAGTGTGTGTTTCTAGGCTATTCCTCAAGTCACAAAGGTTACAAATGTTTGGCTGCCAATGGCACTATCTACATCTCCAAGGATGTCCTTTTTAATGAGGGTAGATTCCCCTATCTAGAACTGTTTTTCCCATCCCAGTCATCTACCTCTGCTCCCTCATCTCACTCATGGTATACTTCTGCCATGCCACCTATTCTGCCTCCCATCCAAGCTACCCCTTTGCATCAAGTTCCTCCTGTTTCACCCACTATGAATCAGCCCCTCCATACTCCTATTTCTTCCCCTGTAACCCAAGGTTCTCCTGTGCAATCTAGTTCTGTCCTAGGATCAGCAGCTTCAGATGCTATCTCCAACAATAGTTTGGCATCTCCTCAGTCCTCTCAATCTGCTATGGCTGACATAGCTGAAAACAGCACCATTTCTCCTTTCTCTCAGCCATCTTCTGCCTCACAAATTGGTTCCAGCTCTCCTCATGCTCCTATGTCTCATCCAATTCATTCCCTTAATGTTCATCCTATGCAAACCCGTGCTAAATCTGGGATTGTGCAACCCAAACGTCACCCCACCCTTCTCTTAACCCACATGGAACCTACAACAGTTAAACAAGCTTTGGCTTCCCCTCACTGGCTTCAGGCCATGAAGGATGAATTTCAGGCACTCTTGAAAAATCAGACGTGGAACTTGGTGACTCCTCCTATTTCAGCTAAGCCTATTGGCTGTAAGTGGGTTTTTCGTGTTAAGGAACATCCTGATGGCTCCATTCACAGATATAAGGCTCGCCTGGTAGCCAAAGGCTTCCATCAAAGGGCTGGCAGTGACTTTACTGAGACATTTTCTCCGGTTGTCAAACCGGTTACTGTTAGAACTGTGCTAACTCTGGCTGTTTCAAACAGGTGGTCTATTAGGCAAATTGACATCAACAATGCCTTTCTAAATGGCATTCTTGAAGAAGAAGTCTACATGGTGCAGCCACCTGGCTTTGAAGCTGATGACAGGTCCCTTGTCTGCAAGCTTAACAAAGCTTTATATGGGCTAAAGCAGGCCCCCAGGGCCTGGTTTGATAGGCTGAAAGGTTTTCTCCTCAAGCTTGGGCTGAAGGCAAGCAAGTGTGATCCCAGTCTATTTTTTCTTCACAGTGACAGCCTAACCATCTTGATTTTAGTGTATGTGGATGACATAATAATCACAGGAAATTCTCCCTCTTATATTTCTAATCTTATCAAAACTCTCAACACCACATTTGCTCTTAAAGACTTGGGGCAACTGGACTATTTCTTAGGGATTCAAGTGAATCATCTTCCCAATGGAGCCTTACTTCTCTCTCAGTCCAAGTACATCACTGATTTGCTTGCTAGAGTAAACATGTCCACTGCTAACTCTATGCCCACCCCTATGGTTTCAAGCAGCAAACTCTCTAAATGTGGTTCAGAGTCTGTTGCTGATCCCACTCTTTTCAGATCTGTAGTTGGAGCCCTACAGTATGCAACATTAACCAGACCTGAACTCTCTTTTTCTGTCAATAAAGTCTGCCAATTCCTTTCCAATCCGTTAGAGGAGCATTGGAAGGCTGTCAAGAGGATACTTCGGTATCTTAGTGGAACAGTTCATCATGGTTTACTCATTCAGCCTGCCTCCAAGCAGCAGCCTCTGTCTCTTTTAGGGTTCTGTGATGCTGACTGGGCAGCAGACCCTGATGATAGAAGATCCACTTCAGGTGCCTGTGTGTTTTTAGGTCCTAATCTCATATCCTGGTGGTCAAAGAAGCAGCAACTTGTGGCAAGGTCTAGTGCTGAAGCCGAGTATAGAAGTATGGCTCAATTAGCTGCTGAACTGATTTGGATTCAATCTCTCTTAACTGAACTTCACTGTCAATTTCAGATTCCTAGAATTCTCTGTGACAACTTAAGTACAGTCACTTTGGCTCATAATCCTATTCTTCACAATAGGACAAAGCACATGGAGCTTGATATTTTCTTTGTTAGAGAAAAAGTCCTCAACAAAAGCTTGACAGTTGCTCATGTTCCAGCTCAAGATCAATGGGCAGATGCCCTTACTAAGCCACTTTCTGCTAATAAGTTTCTCCCTCTAAGGGACAAACTGAGAGTTTACAACACAAAGGATCTTTTGAAGGCACCCTTGGTTTCTAAGGGGGACTATTAGAGATAAATATAGATTACTCTTCTATTAGGCCTATATATATAGATTGTTTAGTTAGTTCAGCTTCGCTGAGCTGGCATTTCTATTAGGCCTATATATGGGTCTGTTGTAACGATTCTAAGAGCAATGAAGTGTGATTCAATTCTGTTACAGTTTAACTGCTTTCTATCATCTTAACAGTTGGCCGACGAGGAGCAAAGTGGGATGCTCGCTGCATCTGCTTCGGTGATAATTGCGAGTCGCTTTCGGGATCAAAGGCTGAAGCGGTGGATCGTGGATGCTGCTGCGGATTTGTGGCTCTTGCGTAGTTTTGGCTTCACGTTTTCGACATGATGCGTGTGAAGTTCGGTGTTTGGTCGCGGATCTTGCCGTCATTGATTGGACAGATCATGGAGGTATCAGTTTGATGACAGCATGGTGGTCTGGGAGGGCCCTTGCGGCTGCACGGAGGAAGCTTGGGCGTGAGTCCCTGGTGTTGTGGCAGCAGGGAGTAGCAGATAAACAGCGGCTGCTTCTGCGATGTGGAACGGCGGATCCACAGAGAATGATGGTAACACACTTCACTTTCAGTTTTGATTTTCTTCTTGTCTTTACCATAACAAAAATAAACCTTGTACTAATATTAATATTGTGTTGTTAGTTTTTCTGGGAAAAGCTTGTAGTGATTATGCAGGTCAAGTTATTGAAGTGAAGTTGGAGAAGATCAAACACGGTTGTATGCGTACTGTTTGCTAAACACAGGGTGTTATAATTTAAAAAAAAAAAAAAAAGTGATGGAAATATGGTTTGGATAATTGCATATGGTCCTGAGCATGAGTTGTGATAACATAAACACGTTATTAAAAAAATGGTTTTTGGGACTATTTTTTATTTGTATACATTTGTACAGTAAGTCGACGATATGAAAAATCAGTGATGTAGCAAGTAAAAGACATGGTGATTGTTTGACTCAAAAACGGGGTTGAAAGATTGCACAGAAGTTTTATGTGCTGTGTGCGAAAAGAAAATTGGCGTAGTGGTTATTGTGAGTATAAACGTGTGTTGTTACTGTACGTGTGGATACTAATGAATGGATTATCAGTGTAAAAACTAACATAACCTGGTTAATTATAGAATTGGTTAGTTGTTAAATTTTAAATAAAAAAAATAGATAACCATCATATAAATTCATCATATGATTTAAACAGTAAATATATTAGATTTGAAAACAAAAGAGAAGGGTCTCATATGTCAATTATTGACTAGAAATAAAATAGTAAATAACATTAGAGATTTTAAAAAGAAATTGTAACAGTGAAAGTTGAAAAATGTGATATGCAGTGTAAAATTGAGTTATGGATTTCTGCCTTTGTGAATTTGTGTATTATGAGAAATTGTGGATTAATTCCGGATAAATTGTGTGTTTTTTTGGATGGATCATTTAGATAATGAGGAGTCATATTTATAGAGTGAGAATTAGGTTAAACAAACTTAACAAGTAAGTTATCCAAAGTGAATGAAAAGCCCAAGCCTCATTTTCAAAAAGGAAAAAAAAATTAGTAACAAAAAGAAATAAAAAGAACGTCACAAGTGCTCCACAAGAGAGGCTTACAACCTTATACTTACAAGCTTTATTCTTTACCAATTGTGTTGTGTTACTCATTTGTAAGTAAACTCAATTTGAAAGAATATGAACGGTGTTCTAGACTAGCTCGAAAGCTTGAGTGGGCCCAGTCTAAGACATCTCATAGGTGCCACCCACTGACCATGACCCAGACTTCCTGCACCTGTCGGGCAATGTCACTCTCTTATCCTTCTGGTCCAGCGCCGAAGGAAGTAATTGCCCGGTCGAAGCTACCATGAGGGAAGCCCTTGCCCATTCAAAGCTAGTATGAGGGAAGCCTCTGCTGTGTGGATCGAAACAAGCATGAAGGAAGCCATTGTGCCCAGTCGAAGCTAGCATGAGGGAAGCTCTTGCCTTGTGGATCGAAGCAAGCCTGAAGGAAGCTATTGCCCAGTCGAAGCTAGCATGAGGGAAGCCCTTGCCTAGTCGAAGCTAGCATGAGGGAAGCCCTTGCCTTGTGGATTGAAGCTTCTTCTTCGATTTCTCCAAATCTACCAATCACTCCTTTCGATCAGTCATCTAGCCTGAACCAGATTTTGAATTCAACATAGTTACTTGCATTTGCACGCCCTTTTTGTCTGTTTTGTACTTGTGCAAACTTGAGCTTTTGAAAATCTTTTTGAGAAATGCCTTGAGAAAAGAGAGGACAAATTTTGGGGTACAACAGCTAGCACGCCTGGGCTTCCCCCTTTTAGGTCTAAATTACTTCCTCTCACCCCCTGTATGCTAACAGCCACGCAGCCCACATGACTTTTTTTATTTAATTTTATTTTCTGATTATAATATATTTGGACCTATAATCAAACAAAAATTGTTTTCTTCACTCAAACCACCATTTTTTACTTTTACACCCTCCTGACTTTAATTTTATATTTTCATTTTATTTTTCTTTATCATTTTTATTATTATTATTATTATCATTATTTTTTATTAATCACAAAAAATACCAAAAGTATTGTATATTTACTAATTAGATATTTAGTATATTTCTTTTAGACAAAAAGACCAAAAACATTCCTTTAACAAATTTCTTTTCTTAATTAAATTAATATTAGACTTAATTTATTTTAATAAAATTAATTTAGAACTTAGGAGTTTAATTAATTATTTTCTTTCCATTCATTTTTAGTTTTAATTAAATAGGTTAAAATCTTTTCATAAAAATCCTAAAAATATGTTTCTTAGTTAATTTCATTTCTTTTTTTAAGTTAACTTAGGTTTAGCTTTTATTAAATCAATTTAAATTAACTTAGTTTCAATTAACTATTTTCTTTTTAGTTTAATTAAGATAAACCCTTTTATACAAAGAATTCAAACAAAAATAATTTTCTTTTCCTTGTATATTATCTCACGTTCTTGTACATTATTTATTCAAGTTCAATATGGTTGTAATAGTAAGTTAGGTTTTTAATTTCTTTTACTCCCCATTCGTAAATTGTATCCCCATCCCCTAATGATATAATAACGTAGAACTTTACATTTTTGTAATTTATCGCTTTCAATATAAATGTTAATAATTAGCGTTTATATGGCAAGACATAAAATCAACAAGTAGAAAATCCTAATTCAAGACAAAAAAACATGAAAACAAACACTTTGCACACTTGCACCTCCATGGTTAACCTCGCTTGTTGCCTCAGATAAAATAGTCATATCCCTCGAACGTGGGATACTTTAGCAATGACACTCGAATACGAGATCGTAGTCCCTCGATGACCCTTCAATGTTGCCTTCGGTAAACGATCTTAGATCCTTAAGATAAATTGCTAAGGTATCCTACAATATTGTCTTTTGTGATTGTACGACGGCCCACGCCCGTCCCTTCACATCCAATGATAGCACTTATTACCAATCAATGGTAAGATAGCAATATCTAAAGGAGGAAGAAATTAACAAAGACTTTTTGAGTAGGTAGAACACTCGTAGTTTCTTGCTCGCAACCATTTCCAAAACATCTCTCAAAATACACCAATACTTTCAAATGAAATATTTTCAAAAGTCAACAATTTGTATACATTCTTATAGAGACGAGAATCATTACAAAGTTCGCCTAAATAAAGGCACTTTTCAAAAATACTTTCAAAACAAATCACAAACACATTTTCAAACAAAGTATTTCAAAGTGAACTAGCAACTAAGAGCCCGTAGATAACTATGGATGGAAAGGGTAATAACACCTTCCCTTTTCATAACCTACCCCCCGAACTCAAGAAATTTCTCAAAAGGTCTTTCTTGTTATTTTCACCCTTTCCTTTATTGGATAAAAGAAAAGTCGGTGGCGACTCTTGCTATCCGCAACAATTGCGATAAAACGCAAAACACCCAAGTCAGCTCTCATATCGTATTACAGCATCCCTCTCCGAGCGCTTATTAGAGTTGAGGCCCAAGAACGCGTCCACTTTGGGGCCAAAGAACAGGGTCACCCAACTCCAAGAGCAGACCAAATATGTGGCCCGTGTCAGCAGTTCCCCTTCTTCATCAAAAACTCGGGTTCCTCCTAGCGAGCCCGCCCAGATTCCTGTCAACAAGCCTGTGACGAAGAGGAAACGCGTGGAGGATGTCAAAGGTGTCGTGCCCGAAGGTGACAAAGTGCCCACGGGGGTCTTAGTGCTGCCTCCTTGCTATCTAAATCGTGATCTCTTCAGCGGGGAGAGCTCCTTGGGCGTGCACGAGGAGGAGAGGGAGGAGATTTTGTCTAAGGATAAGGAAGTTCGTCGAAAGAATTTGGTGGAGGGTGTGGCCTCTATTATGTGGATGCTCGAGATAGCCCTATCGCTGAATGATGAGGCCGCGAGTTCTCAGGCCTATTTCGATGCATCATATGCTAAGATTCAGAAGCTGAAGGCCAAGAATGAGAAATTAAAGTGCGATATTCTTAACCACTAGTCAAAGTTCGAGGCCCAAGTTAGACTTTTGAAGGACCTAAATGAGTTGTGGCCTCAATTGGAGGCTGTGACCAAAGAGAACAAGCGCCTGGTTTCCTGAACGAAAGAGTTGGAAGGGTTCACAACCCCGACTGAAGAAGAAACCGATGTAGAGAAGGGCATGTCGTCCATATCAGAGCTAATTGCACGCATCCGAGTGCTTGAGCAAGACGTCATGGACACCCTCGGCTATGGTTTCAACATAATTGTAGAGCAACTGGGGATTCTGAACTCGAGGGTCGAGATTGTGGTCGAAGGAGCGGGTCCGTTCAACCAAGTGATTGATGGGAAGATCTTTTATCCCCCCAAAAACAGTGACGGGGAAGATGAGATTTGATTAGTTTTTAGGGTATGCGTGCTCGTTCTCATTTTATTTTTGATTCGTGGCCGTCGTGCCTAATTTTGTAATTATTTAAATAGCTTTAACCCTCTTGGTCGGTATTTAATAATTCCATCAATTTGTTTTCATGCTTATTTATTTATAAATAATTCCTCATCGTTGTTTCTGACTTGCTTATTGTATGAAGGTTCATATTACTAAGGTTGGAGATTTGTTCTCGACCTTGGTTATGGTCGACACATGTCGAATGTGTTGAGGAAAAACAGAGTAGGGATCCTAACGAGTTCAAGATCGTGGTCGGGATCTTAAACTCGTGGCGTGAACTGCCCATCGCGAGTTGTGTGTTCTGCCTGTTAGGTACTTTGACAGTAGAGCTCGATTGAGGTGTCCATGTCGGACTAAGGTTCTGCTCGACAAAGGAACAACAACCCGTCGACATTGATATTTGAAGGTCATGTTCGTACCTTAACATGCCTACGTGGTCGAGCTCATCCCGTTGTTGGTTGGGTGGGACTGGTCGACTGCCAATGTCTTTAATAGGATGAGGACTTAGCTGTAATATTGTTTCAGTTTTATGGGGTTCCATGGTCGAGGTAGTGGTTTTCCATTTAAATTCTCAAGGTAGTATGCCCCAGTGCCCATGGCCCCGCGGATGTGGTATGGTCCTTCCCAGTTCGTGACCAGCTTCCCTTTGCGGGAATCCTTCTGGTTTCTTTGCATGACTAGGTCGCCAACCTGAAATTTGCGCTTTATGACTTTGTTGTTGTGGCGTAGGGTTATATGTTATTTAAGCGTGGCCTCGCGCAAAGATGCTCCAGAACATATTTCTTCGACAAGGTCGAGCTCATCTCTGAGGGCCTCATCGTTCATCTCCTTATCGAGCGGAATTTCAGTTCACCTGGATGGCTCCATGATTTCTACAGGGATGACGACCTCGATGTCGTAGGTTAGTCGAAATGGTGTCTCTCCAGTCTTCAAATGGGGCATTGTTCGATAAGCCCATAGAATGTTGTGTAGTTCTTCGACCCAACCCCTCTTGGCTTTGCCCAGCCTGTGTTTGAGTCCTCGCAAGATGACTTATTCATGGCCTCGGCCTACCCATTAGTTTGGGGGTGTTCGACCGAAGTGAAATACTGCTTGGTGCCGAGTCTGGCAACGAAGTTCTGGAAACTTTGACCGGTGAACTGTGTCCCATTGTTGGTGACAAGCGCTTGCGGTATTCCGAACCGGGCAAGTATGTTTCGCTTGTAGAAATGGAGGATGTTGTGTGAAGTGATTTTAGCCAGAGCTTTAGCTTCTATCCATTTCGTGAAGTAGTCGACGACTATGATAAGGAACTTGTTTTGATATGTTACTTGCACGAAAGGTCTGAGGATATCCATTCCCACCATGCAAATGACCACGGGGAGGATAGTGTTGTGAGCTCGTGTGGAGGTGCGAGATGCATGTCAGCGTGTTTTTGGCACTTGTCATATTTATTGACATGCTCCTTGGTATCTTGTTGCATGGTCGGCCAATAGTACCCTGCTCGCAACACCTTTCGTGTTAGGGATCTTCCGCCCATGTGTTGGGTGTTGATTCCCTCATGGATTTCCCGCAATATCTCGGGGATTGCAGACTCTTTGACACATTTTAGGAGTGGGATGGAGAATCTCCAACGGTAAAGTTTGTGTTCGAGTACAACATACGAGCAGACTCATCGTTTGGTTGCAGTCGCCTCTCTTTGATCTATGGGAAGCTTTCCCTTTGTCAGGAAATTAAATACCGGGGTCATCCAACATGAGTTATCCCCGATGGAATTCACTTCGGGCGGCACGGTGTACCTCTCAATTCTCGGTCGAGAAAGGGATTCTTGTATGACGGATTTGTTCCCACCTTTCTTCTTCGTGCTAGCGAGCTTTGAAAGTATGTCGGCCCGCATGTTCTGTTTGCGTGGCACGTGCGTAATTTCTTCCCGGTCGAACTTTTTCATATATTCTCTGACCAAGTTTAAATATTCAATGAGGCTGTTGTTCTTAGCCTGGTATCCCCCTTGAACTTGAGACGCGACAAGTTAGGAATCAGTGAAAATGTGTATCTCTCGGGCGCCAAGGTCCTCGACTAGTATTAATCCTGCGAGCAAGGCCTCGTATTCAGCCTGATTATTCGAGGTCAAAAAGGAAAGAGTGAGAGAATGCTCGATCATGACACCTTCCTCATTTTTGAGGAGGATTCCCGCTCCACTTCTTGTCCAGCTGGAAGCTCCGTCCACAAAGATGGTCCATTTGTGCTCCTTCCCTGCAGAAGGTATTGTGAGCGATCATCTCTGCGGCGAAGTCGGCCAGAGCTTAGGCCTTGAGGGAATTCCTTCTTTCATACTGGATGTCAAAATCCGAAAGCTCCGAGGACCATTTTAGCATTCGTCTTGCCATGTATGGTCGACCTAAGAGTTATCTTATGGGTTGGTTTGTCCGTACGATGATCGTGTGTGCCAGGAAGTCATGTATGAGCCTTCTTGTTGCATTGACGAGGGCCAAGGCCACCTTCTCGATCTATTGGTACTTGACCTCGGGTCCCTGAAGTGCTTTGCTCGTGAAATATACTGGCATTTTCCCCTCGGGAGTCTCGCGAATGAGGGTCACGCTCACAGCCTTGACAGAGACGGCCAGATACATGAACAAGGTATCCCCGCCCACAGGTCATGATAGTACGGGCAGTTACGAAAGGCTTTGCTTGAGATAGAGGAGGGCTTGCTCGCATTCCTCAGTCCATTTGAAAGCGGCCTCTTTGCGCAGAAGTTTGAAAAATTGAAGGGCGTGTTGTGCGGATTTCGCCACGAAATGAGAGAGTGAGGTGAGAATTCCGTTTAACACTTGTATTGATTTCTTCGAATTAGGTGTAGGGATCTCGGAGAACGCTCGACATTTATCAGGGTTGGCTTTAATTTCCCGTTCTGTTAGGTAAAAACGTAGGAACTTGCCCGCTTTAACCCCGAAAGTACACTTCTCGGGGTTGAACCTCATTCTACATTGCCTCGCTTGGGCAAAGACCTTTATGAGTTGGGCAACATGATTGGTGTTTGCTCTAGATTTAATGATCATGTCGTCCATGTATACCTCAGGCATATCTCTGATCTCGTTGCGGAAGACTTTATTCATTATCCGCTGGTATGTCGCCTCTGCATTTTTCAGACCGAAGGGAATTACGTTATAGTAATAATTGTTCGAGCTAGTCATGAAAGCGGTGCAGTGCTTGTCGCTCATCGCCATTGGAATTTTGTTGTAGCCCGAGTAGGCATCCATAAAATATATAATTCTATAGTCGGCCGAGTTGTCGAACAACATGTCAATATTAGGCAATGGGAATGCATCTTTGGGGCATGCCCGGTTAAGATCGGTATAATCAACACACATACGCCATTTTCCATTATTCTTTTTAATTAGTACAACATTTGACAGCCAGGTTGAATACCTGGCCTCGGAAATAAAATTTGCCTCTATGAGGTCTTTTATAGCATTTTCAGCAACCTCCGCTTTCTCAGGAGGCTGCATACGTCTACGTTATACTATTGCCCTAGCGGCTGGATCAATGGCCAGTTGGTGGTAGGTGACCTCGGGGTCGAGACTGGGCATCTCTGCAGCACTCCACGCGAATAGGTACGCATTCTCCCTAAAGCAAGCTTTGATCTGCTTCCTCACCAGGTCGTGGAGTCCGGTTCCGATCTTCACGCCTTTGTGAGGGTCTTCACCAAGGGGGACAAACTCAAAGTCTCCATCCGGGACTGGTTGGAGGAGTCCCTGCTCGCCGTCGGGTGCTTTATCCTGGTCGAAGTGGGTGTCCAGCGAAATGGAGTCTACCTTGGAAGGAGCTCTTTATTCCTTCATCATGACGGGTTATGGCTCTGGGCGTGCAGTAGCAGCTCTCTTGGCGAGTCGTGCTCTAGTATCGACCGTACTCTGTCCCTTGGACATTGCATTAAAGCATCTCCAGGAAGATGCGAGGTCGCCTTGGATGGTAGCGACACGTCCTTTCTTCGTGTAGAATTTCATCTTTAAATGGACGGTGGAGGGAACAACGGTTAATTCCTCCAGTGTTGGACTCCCTAGGATGCAGTTGTAGAGAGACGGGTAGTCGATGACCAAAAACCGCACCTTGACTTGCCTGGTGGCGGTCTCCTTGCCGAAGGTGACTAAGAGCTCCACGTACCCCCACAATTTGGAGGTCAACCTGTTGAAGCCCTGCAGCTCGGACCGAACGTATGGTGGGAGGTGGGTGTCGTCGAGCTATAGGGTTTAGAAGAGTTGGATATACATTACACCGACATGACTCCCTTCGTCGACCAAGATGCAATGAACATCAAAATTAGCCATCCTCGCCTTAACCATAAGAGGGATACTTGAATTAGGGGCCCCTTCGGGCAATTCTTCGAGGTAGAATGTGATCGGCTCTGATCTGCCCTTGACTCTCTTGAATGTCACCGCTTGTGGGGGGCACGTCGACCAGCTCGTCCAGCTTCCTCTTTGAGGAGTTTATAGATATGTCGTTGAACCCCCCTCCATTTATAACCATGGCAGAGGGGAATCTTTCCAACCTACTATGCATGGACAGAGGCTCTTCGATATCGTCGGGGACGTAGAAGTCCTCTGGTTTTGTAACAGAGAAGGCTGTCTGGATGGGGAACATCTCGTCTGATGGTCGGGCATCCTCCTCAGTCTCCTTTATGTCCCGGTATCTCTCCGAGAGGCGTCTCTGCGCCGATATTGCTCGAGTCTTCCCCTTTTAATGAGGGTTTCAATAGCGTCTTTAAGATGGACACAATCTTCAATCAGGTGTCCATGGCTTCGGTGATATTGGCAGTACTTGCTCCAGTCAGCCCCAGGCTTAGCAGGAGCAGGGCGAGGAGACCTGACACTGCCATCCTTGAAACCAGTATTAGCACACTTCGCCAAGATGCGCTCGTGGGAAGCTGTCAGCAGAGTGTACTCAGTAAATCTCCCTGCATGCCCTCTTTGCTCGCGAGGATCCTGTAGTTTGTTATCCCTCCTCTTCTCACTCGTTCGTCAAGGAGGGCCCGAATCTTGTTGTTGCGGATTGCTGGTTGATCCAGGATTCCTTGGGTCCTAGAATCTATTGGTCGTTTCCTTCTCCTCACAGTCTATATAGGCCCTAGCCTTTTCGAGGAGAGCATCGAATGTCCGCGGTGGTTCGATGCCAACGGATTTTTTAAACTTCCTGAAGGTCTCGTCGCTTCTATAGATAATGGCCTCGAGGGTTACCTCAGTCATCGGGTGTCGACGTGAGGCAGTGAATGAGCCGATGAACTGGTTTTTCAAGTTTTTCCAGGAGGTAATTGACCCCGGGGCGAGGTTCTTATACCAGTCTATCGCAGTCTTCCTTAGAGTCGTGGGGAACAACCGGCATTTGATCGGTCGTCGATGTTATAATAGTGCAGTATTGCCTTGAACCCGTCGATGTGGTTGACTGGATCGGAAATACCGTCGTACTCTTTCAGATGGGGAGGTTTCTCCATACCTGGGGGAATGGGTGCCTCCATAATAGCTTGGGATAAGGGACCACGGAGGTCGTCTTCTTCGCTTCTGTCTGTAGATCGAGAAAGCTACATGTTATAATTGTGGTCGTGATGGTGGCCCTGGTTATGGGGAGGATCCCTCAGCCGGTCTCGTTGTTCGTCATTCCCCCTGTTTCTGTTTCCAGGGGGTCTTATCTCTTGGCGTGAGGGAATGCGATCATGTCTCCCCGTATTAACGGGATGATCCATCTCCAATGCGGGGTGTGGCCCGGTTTGTCAGGGAGAGGGGTTTCGAGAGGCATCCCGTCTGCGTCTCCGCGGGGATATTGGGGACGGTCCTCTATCTGACGGGAAGGAGGAGAATCAGGCCTTCTGTGTCTTCTGGGGGCTCTTCGAGAATCTTTGAGCACCCTTAATCTCTCACCTTGTGAGAAGATCAAGTAGTTTGTTTGATTTATAGCCGCGAATAGTGCCTTGGTCGTGGCATCAACACCTGCAGGAACTGGGACCTCCTGGAACTGATTCTGTTGGTAGTTCTGAGGAGGACGACGATCATCCTCGAGTCGTCTAGACATTGATGACGATTAGGCAGTCAGTCCATCTTTATATTCTGAGGGGTCGGGGATGTCAACGGCGTGGTCGTTATTGTTATTTCCGATATTGTTATTGTTACCGGTGTTGAGGCCAGCAGGACCAGCGTTATTGATGTCGGTGTTATGGTCAGTGACATTATTGTTGACGTCAGTGGGATGGACATTCAGGTTGTTTTCTGCCGTGAGATCAGCCATGACAGTCAAAAAGGAGTTTGATTAGCTTTTATCTTGGATGAATGAAAGACGGGGAAGTTGTATTTCCCACAGACGGCGCCACTGATCGTACCTGACTAGAATGGACCGTCACAGCTTACGTCGAGCATAACTTGAGAGTAAGGTAGGGGTACCTGCAAGACACTTTGATGCCAAAATGAGATTCAGAATGAGCAAGCAAGTAAGAGTGAGAAATGTTCAATACCTGACCCTCTCGAAAGAGAGGGTATTTATAGCCACCAGCACTGGGCCAAGGTCCCATTATTGGACCACATTGAGGCCCAATAATGGAGACTATCGGGGCTTACGTGTGTATGGAGTCCAGCAAGTGGACTCCTCCCTGGTTAACTGCTCTGTGAGAATAGGGGTTTGACCCGTGATTTCCGGAGGGCATTTAAGATGACGGTGATTTGGGGACGTGTTAGCTGGGAATTTCGACCAGGTTAATAAAGGAGCTTTTACATTTTAAAATTTCCATAAGACGACTGAAAAAAGAGATTTTTTGTCGAAATATATTACTAGATTTGCGTCGAAGATAGTTTGAAAAGACAGATTGTTTATTTGGTCAAGAGGGCGCATTTTCGACGGCCACGTAAGAAAATCATTACTGAAGGCTTGAGCGGGATTATTTGAAATTCGAAAATGGTTTTTTTTTGGATAAGAAGGACACGTGGAAGCCTTAGAGTGTCGAAAGACATGCAAGAAAGCAACGTGGCCTTTTCTTAGAATAGTACCGTTATGGTTAGGACGTTATAAATAGCTCCTTAGTGTTAAGGAAAAAGGAGGTCAGAATTCGTACAAAGTTACTCACAAAAATACTCAAGTACCAAGTTAAAGAGAAAGAGTTCTGTTTAGAATGTATGTATGACCTCACAATTTTATCTTTGAAATTACACTTATCAACATAATTTTCTTTAAAATCATTCTTTTACATATTCCTGCAATTGTTCTTGAGATTCTTTATGTTCTGTTAAATTCTTTATGTTCTGTCGAATTGTTTTACTTTCCTGCAAAGCTTTATAAATCAAATTCCTTTTAAAAGGCTTTTTCTTTATAATCAAGTCACTTAATTCCAGTATTAAGTCTTTTTATTGTCAAATATTTACATTCAAACCTTTTTTTGTTTAATTAAGACGTTTCGTCTAAACCTTTACATTTGAATTTAATTTCAGAAGTCTTGCATTCCAAGCCTTTACACAAACACATGCACAAGTATCACGTCATATTTTACATAAGCCCTCAAGAAAGTGTTACAATTAACGTTAAGACAATGTCTTAGGATCAATCTAGTTGATCCTGCAAGTAACCATACATATCAAATCTGTTTGGAAGACTAGCGGTTGTTTCGCCAGAAATCACTGCGAACAAATTGGCACACCTGGTGGGACTGTGTCATAACGTTTTAAGAGAAAACCAGTGGTAATCATAACGGAGGGTTTGAAACACTATTTTCTGGTAAAATACACAAAAGCGTTATATGAACCTTAGGAGTGGCAGAGTTACTAGAGAATCTCAACCAATACCTAAGAAAAAACACACCAGAAGAATGGTTAACACAACTAATGATCAAGGAGGACAAAATCCTCCACAAGGATTAGGAACGGTCGGTATAAATTCGACGACTAGTTCCCAGGCCATTCCAACACCAATAGGAGCAATGGCCGTAACTAATTCGAATCCACCTTACACAGGAACTGCTTCTGTGGCTAGTGCGACCAACGTGCCCCCCTTCGGGGGTACATCAGAATCTCTGTCGAATACTCAAAATGGTCCTGTTTTGACATATGTAGGAGGACAAATACCACCTTCTACACCCCACAGGCCACCAGGATTCGAAAATTTTAGGCCTTGGACATAACAGCCATATGGAGGGCCCTCATCATCATTCATGAGCGGTTTACACAATGGCACTTCCACATATACGCAACCCAACATAAGTACTTTTTCGCCGACTCAAAATGTTAGTTCAATTGGTCGAAGCGTCCAAAACCAAGGCCTATCAGTCCAGATGCCTACTTTAACAACAAATACCCAAGCAACACTTAGACAACAAATGGACGCTAGTAACCAAGATATGGTTGGAATATTGGCAAGGGAAATGAATACTATCTTTTCTCCCCTAATCCAGAATATAAACAGAACCAATCAAGAAAACACCCAATCATACCAACAGTTGTCAGCGTATATGGCGCGAATAGCAGATTTCTTTGGGAACCCCCAACCACTTGTTCGATGCAAGCAGAATATCATAGGGGTTCAAGAAGAACCAACTATAAACCAAGTTCAACAACATAGACAAAATTTTGTCGAAGAACCAAGAATTGAACCAGTAGGCATTCGACAGCCAGACCCTGAGGAACCATCCAGGAGAATAGCCATGGTCAATAGAGGCCAAGATGCAGATGAAGTTGTTCATAGAGTGAGACAAGACCACTTGTTGGTCGAAAATAATATAGCAAATATAGTCGAAAGAATCATGGCTAATAATGGTTTAAACACAAGGTTTCGACGCCCCAACTACACTTCCCCTATAGCGGAATTTATTTTACAAACAGAATTGCCAAGGGGTCACAAGATCCCAAAATTCACTAATTTCTCAGGGGATACAAATGAATCCACCATTGAGCACATTGCCAGGTATTTGACAGAGTTGGGAAACTTGGCAAACAATGAAGACCTAAGAATAAAATATTTCCCTAGTTCACTAACCAAAAATGCTTTTATATGGTTTACCACTTTGCCTCTTAGTTCCATAGATACGTGGTCTTACTTAGAAAGACTGTTCCATGAACAGTTTTAAGTGGGACAAACAAAGATAAGTTTGAAGGAATTGGAAAGCGTAAAGAGGAAATTCACAGAACCCATAGATGACTACCTAAATAGGTTCCGTCTTCTGAAATCTAGATGCTTTACTGTGGTGCTTGAGCATGAGTTGGTCGAAATGGCTGCAGGTGGGTTAGATTATTCCATTAGAAAGAAGTTAGATACTCAACACTTGAGAGATATGGCCCAGTTGGCAGATAGAGTTCGACAGGTCGAACGACTGAAAGCTGAGAAGGCCATGGCAAGTAAAAATCATAAAAAAGAAAGGGTAGCCTATAGATTTGGCTGAATTAAAAGAGGCACCCCCTTACTCTTGTAAAATGTTAACACCTTCGAATGGGAAGAACCCCGTCGAAGAGGAAAAGAGTGATAAATATCCCAAAAGAACTTACACTTTTAATGTCACTAAATGTGACGAAATATTTGATTTACTGGTGAAGGGTGGCCAAATGATAGGCCTCCTAACGCTAAAATTCCTCCATTAGAACAACGGAAGAAAAGAGGTTATTGCAAATACCATGGTTTTCTTGGCCATAAAACATCAGCTTGTTTTCTTTTCAGGGATTTAATTCAAAATGCTATCAAGGATGGACGGCTGAAATTCGCTGACAAAGGGAAAGGACCTATGAAAGTGGATGCGGACCCTTTGAATGTGGCTGCCACCAACTACGCTGAACCTCTGGACATCAATATGGTGGACGTGGTCAACACTGAACAAGCGAAGGTCGTGGAGGAAGGAAAGCAGGCTACTGATGGCCTAAACACTGGAGAGTCTTTCGACGCTGACATTGAAGATCCCCAGGCGGGACAAATCAAGATTGGGACTACTGAGGGTCTAAAAGATACCAATGAGGCTACTGAAGGTCTCAGAGTTAGACTCGAAGGAATGGAAATCTCTGAAGGACTCATGGGAGTCAACATGGTCAATCTGCGCCAACCCGCTTCAGAGATGGAGGAATTGGAAAACTACATGTTGAAGCAACAAAAGAGGAAGAATTTTAGCTACCCAAAGACAAATGAGAATCTGCGCGAATACTTGTGGAGATGCCATGAGAGGAATACCCACAAGACATTACTGTGCCCAAGGTGCTCCATCATGTTGAGTCAAAGAGTGGGTGAAAATTATGAAAGGGTCCAACGCATCAACACCTAAGAAAATTGGGTCCAAGCATGAATCTAAAAGTATTAGCGGTCATTTAAACAAAAAAAAACAAATGAGATTCAATAGGATTTGTTTTGTTTTTTGGTACGACTCAATAGGAGATTTGAAAACAAGTAAAGCATTTAAAGATGATTTGAAAAAAAAAAATCAATATTTTTCACGCAGGAGAACTCAATTTAAATTTTGAATTGATCTTTCGGATTCATTTATTAAAACTAAATTTTTTTACCATCAACAACAATTCAAAATGAGTAGTATTAATTGTGATTATATTCAGGAAAAAAAAATACAAAAATACATCTAAAAAAGTGAAAGGAGCTTATTTTAAAACAGCTTTTTTAACTAATGCTGTATTTATTTATAAATTATAATTAGGAGTGACGAAGGAGTAAACGTTGTACGTTAGTGTTACTATCATTCTTTATTATTATTTTAAAATAAAATAATAATCTCACTCGCTAGAGTGGATTTTGTCCATGAGTTGGCCATACAATGTGCTTACTTATTGTTCCTCGTGACTTCTAGATGTATCATTGGTCATGGAAACTTCTTTGAATTGTTCCTCTCATTGATCCTATTAACGAGCTGTCTATCAATAATTACCCTTAGGGTTTGAATGAGTTTTGCTTTTTACTTTTTAAAACATGTTTTATAAAATTGTTTTAGAAAAGTGTTTTTAAGAAGAAAACAAATAAAAAATTTGTTTGATAATATAACTTTTCAAAACTGTTTTGAAAATAGAAAAATAAAAAAAATCATTTGATAAATTAATTTTTAAAAATAGTTTTAGAAATGAGAAAATAAAAAATCTATCTAATAGTTTGATTTTTAAAAATATTTTTATTAACTAATATACATTGGAAAATATTTTAATTATAATTAATAATTAAATTTTGATTTATTGATTTGAGTTGAATACTTTATTGAATTGAGATATTTTATTATGACATTTTTGAACTCGATGTTAATACACTCTTGTAAAATTCTTTTTCTAGACGTATTCAACAGAGTGTATTTTGAAAATCTAGATCGGAGTTCTCAATGTCCTTCTCTATCTCCGTTCTCGTGGCACTTGTTGTCTTCATGCCTTCTTCTAACTATGCTTCTAAAAACTCTGATTTTCTCCAACTTAGAGTTTAGAGCTTCTCTTCATAGTTAATATATAATTGGACTTCACTTAGGAGACCACTCTTATTTGTTGGTTTCTCCTGTCCTAAAATATGAGTGAGGTGGTCACTCATATTTATAATTCAAGTCTTCTCGAAATTCTAATATTCTAGTTTATCGTTGACTCATTCTACTTCTACGACTATCTTGACGAATCTATCAAAATACTTTTAAAGTATCAATTTCTTCCACCGGTGGATAGTACTAAAGACGACCATCGTCTTTGACTTATGTCTATATGCAATATTGTTTGATATGATTGTGCTTAGATTGATAAGTTTAATATCCACATCATATTTTTAAGGTAATTTTGATGATATGACATCTTAAATTTATTCACTAAACACTTTCGCGTTATTAAATTGAATCTTAAATTAAAGTAAGAGATCAAAATACACAACAATAAAAATCAAAGTTAGGGACCAAAATACTAATTTTTAAAAAGGAGGGATTTTTTTTTTTTAAAGTAAAAGAAACAAAAATGCATTTGAATCTAATTTTTATTCATAAAAAGGATATATTCTTATTTTTTTTCTCAAATAAAAAAATCACATATACTTCAAAACTCAATAAAAATCATAATTATATATTTATTAGTTTTAAATATTTGGTTGAAAGTTTCAAATAATTATTTTTATGATACATATTCTACTTTGGTAAAATACTTTTATAAATTATTTCTTTTAGATATATGTAGTTAGGTTTTTGGGGAGTTATATTTCTTTAAAAAAAATAATCTTAAATAAGTTTACCATATATAATTTGAACGTACTTACTATATAAAACTTTTTAATCGATTTATTAACTTTTAATATATTTGTTTGATGTAATTTAGTTGGATATATATATATATATATATATATATATATATATATATATATATATATATATATATATATATATATATATATATATATATATATATATATATATATATATATATATATATATATATATATATATATATATATATATATAAAATGAAAGTATAAAACTCGAAGAGTTTGGTTCTTTAGAGAAAAATTAGAATTTGAATGTGTGGATAAAATTGAAATGATCTGCCATTAATATTTATTCGTATTGATTTCGTGCTAAACATTATTACAAATCATAATTGTTACTGATCAGACCTGATCAGAAATGGACCGTCACGGCTGACTCCGAGCTGAAAGCTTCTTGAACGAGGTGGGGGGTACCTGCAAGGCACTCCGATGCTGAAGTAAGTAGAAATACGAGCAGGCAATAATAAGTGTATGAGTAGAATGATGAATACCTGACCCTCTGGAAACAGAGGGTATTTATAGCCCCCAGCGCTGGGCCAAGGTTCCTTCATTGGGCCGGGCAGGTTTGGCCCAATGGAGGAACTGCCAGGTTCTACGTGCGTAGTGGGGACCCGCACGTGATCCCCTTCCTGGATGTTCTGCGTGAAGTGCGGGCGGACGGAGACGCGGTCTTTTTGGGGTCTCGTTGGGAGTGCAGTGGACTGAGTCTGCCCTAGTTGGGGTGCTCGAGGTGATGTCGAGCTGGACAGCAGGACGTCGAGCTGGAGATGTAGAGGTCGAGCAAATAACCTCAGGGAGCACGTCGGGCACGACCGTGACCCTTTGGTCGGCGTGGTCCTCAGTAAGTCCATTTGGATTGGGCCTTAGCAATGCTATTGGGCCTGTCGGGTCCAGTCCAGAACAGGAGCCCCCCAAGTCGTGGTTCCTTTGTTAGGAGCCATGGCTTGAACTCAGGTCGTTTCCGCTTCGGGGTCTCGCGCCCGGGACAGAGATGCAGGCCCTCGAGGGCCTCTCCGTGCCGTGCTCGGAGACATCTTCCGTGGTGGATGCTCGAAGGATTCTCACCGGCGCGTGTCTGTCGAGCACACGAGGTTTCTTTTGGGAACTGTGTCGTCACCCTATGATGATAGGGTCATCATTGCGTTGGGAGCAGTGCGTCGAGGAGAGAAACTCCGTGGTTGCCCGAGGTGACGTTTGGTATTCCACGTCATCACTATAAATAGGAACCTTTGGCCCCATAACACGTTTCTACTCTTTGCGCTCCTACTGCTGCTGTTCTTCCAGATTTTTCATAACTGCGATCTTCTGTTACAAATTCTTTTCCTCCGTAGCCGAATCCACTTTTTGATTCAAGTAAGTGACTCATCTTCTTCATTTTCCTGTTGTAATGCATGATTTTCAGCGTTTATAGACGTTTTAGGGACTGTGCGCGTGGGACTAGCCCGGTAAACTCATGCTTAGCTCGACATATTCATGCTTAGGACCGGCAAACACATGCTCGTGGCCGGTAGATTCATAGTTTTAGGTAATAATCAGCAGCGCTGCCCGGGGTCTTCATGATCCAGGGCGCCTGATTCATGATCGCGCCCGGTATGTTCATGGTCCTGGCCGTAGGTCTCATGATGTTGCTCGCCATGTTCATACCTTGGGTCGACATGTTGGAGAGTGGCCACGTAGTTGGTTTGGAGAAGAACACATCGAGTTTTCTGGATGTCGGGGAGGCGACTACTTGTGCAATCTAACTTTTGTGGTCGTGCATGGGACGACGTGGTTTGTCGTACACTACGCTCGGTCCGCTAAGTCGAGCGTATGGTTTTGTGCCCAATTGACTGGTTTCCCGTGCTCTGCAGGTAACCATGGCGGACGAGCCGTGCTCCTCTGGACGCCACGAACATGAGGAACAAAGTGCCGATGAGGCGGTCAGCTTGATTGATACTGTCGACGACCCTTTGCTGGATTGGGTGGGCGCCGAGCCCCGAGGAATCGCGTCGATATATAGCCGGCGTGACCGAAATCCATATGCTGTCCTCGAAGCGGGCCAGGGCCAGCCTGATTTCCAAAAGAATTTCGTTGTCATGCGTCCGACCTCCCGTGCCCGGATCTGCTCGGTGTACCCAGAGTATAGCTTCCCGATGTACGAGATCGCGTTCAAAGATCTTGGGCTGCAGCTGCCCTTCAGTGACTTTCAGACCAGGGTCTTCACCCATCTGGAGTTGGCCCCGTCACAGCTACACCCGAACTCACTCGCCTTTATCCGGGCGTTTGAGCTGACATGTCGCTTTCTGAGGATCGGGGCGACCATACCGCTCTTCTTTAGAATTTTTCATCTGCAGCGTCATTCCCGGGGAGGGAAACACAGCTGGGTCTCCTTAAAACAGTCGAGGAGACTATTCAAAATGTACATGGACTCCGTGAGGGGTTTTAAAGACAAGTGGTATGTCGTGCGGCCAGTTACCACATCTGCTTTAGGATCCCTGTACGAGGAGGAGGCGCCCATAAGCGATGATGACGGAGAGGCGGTCTTAGGCAACGATGGGTATCCCGTGATGGCCCGTACAGCCAAGTTCCCTGTGCATTGGATGTTCAGGCACTACGAGCGTGGGACTGGATACTACCATACTGCTGCCGGGGACATGTGTTCGGAGGACGAGGAGGCGTACGCCACTCTTTGTCGGTTCTTCGATAGCTTCCACCCCGCCCGGTGGGCCACGAGGGAAGGGGAAGATGTCTTGGATGCAGAGGGTTATCCGACATTTGAGTCCCGGCCGATTGATACTAAGGCACTCGTGGAGTGTCAGACGTTCAGGCAGGCTGCTCGTCTGCTAGGTCGTTTATTGCTTGAATTTCTTTGCTCGTCATTTATTTATGAACTTGCTCGACACTAACCCGTCTTTTATTTTGTGTAGGCTCGATGGCCGGTCGAAGGGAAAGACTTTTGAAGCTGTCTTGCGACCAGAAGCGAGGCAGTAGGGTCGTGAAGGCTCCCCAGGTGATGAGGATGGGCCCGCCACATAGTCCGGGCGCTCCCCAGGTGGTGAGGGTGGATTCGTCGCCCAGCTCGGGGGCCGCGTCAGACGGGACCCCATAGGTTCAAGAGGTCGATCCTAATGCCGACCTGATACAAAGAAAGAGGACCCTGGTGGAAAGCGGTCTGGCTGTCAGCAAGGACACCAGCGCCGTCAGGTCTTTCGGGTTTCCCCCTTGTTTCAAAGAGGAGGGTTTCTTCGAGAGATTCCCTCTGTCAGTGGTTGCCGACGAGGCTGAGACTATCAAAAGGATGAGTAAGGAAGATCGGAAGAGGCATCTGGCCGCCAGCATGGACAGGCTGGTGAAAATGGCCGAAATGGCCCTGGTGTTGTCCGAGGAAGGGGGGGATCCTGTCCGTATTGAAGAACTTGAGCAGGAGAAAGAGGCTCTCACCTCGAGCTCGCGGAAGTTGAAGACTGCCATGGAATGCTCCGAGGAGATGTTCCGCGAGCAGACAGTGCTGCTGGATGCTGAGAGGGAGATGCTGGTCCTGGAGAAGGAAAGGTCGGGGAAGCTGGCCGAGGAGGGAGAGTTTCTCCGTACGGACAGGAATCGTCTGGAGACTGACATTGGGCGCTTGACCCAACAAATCGAGGACATGAGAGTCGCCATGCTTCCTGCCGAGGACGAGCCGGAGGACATAGCGGCTTTGAAGAGTCGATCGGAGTTGGTCGCCCATATCCGGCTACTCGAGGCAGATTGCGTCGGTGCTCTGGAGGAGGGGTTCGACTCCGCAGTCGACCAGCTTTCCTTGTTAAACCCTGGTTTGGTCACTGAGGGGACGGGCCACACACATCAGATCGTGGATGGCGTAATCGTGCCCCCGCCCGACTCTCCGGTTGTCGACAACGATAGTTTTGGGGAAGCCTGATTGTAGGATAGCGGGCCTGCGTGCCTTTGACATTTGTATTTTTTGGGCCTGCGTGCCCGTCGGTTGTACGTTATGAACATCGCCGGCCTTCTTGGTCGGTTTATAATTGTTTGCTTTGTCGCCTTCGGGCATTTTTATTTGAATGAATGCTGTTTTACATTTGAATGTTTTGCCCGTGTTTGAAATCTTATATATTTGCATAAAATTTAGCCTAAATCATGGGCCCGAGGAGTGCCCGTAAGTGGCTGTGATTTAGCGAGCGAGTCTGCCCGTCTTCCGCTTGTATATGTGTCCGGCCCTCTTTCGCTGGTCAGAGTCACCTAAGTGTTGCGCTCGAGGGGAGAGACTTCCCTTTGACCCTTTTAGATGGCCCGTCATTCTTGACGACTTGTCGGGCATATGGAGCGAAGTTGCTCAGTCGGGCGCGAAGCCCGGTAGGGACTATTCGCCCTTGGCGTGAACTGCCCATCGCGAGCTGGGTGTTCTGCCTTACGGGTACAACGACGGTGGTTCTCGGTGTAGTTGTCCACGTCGGGCACTATCGATTATCCTCGTTTGTCGAGCGATGTTGTGCGATTTAGCCGTATGTCGGGCTTGTACCTCAGCCTTTATACGAAGTCGGACGTTTTTCCTCATTGACCGAGCGCGGGTGCCGTTGGTCGAGGGTCCCAGGTGTTGGTAGTTTTTAACTGTAGTACTGCTTTAGCTTAGCAGCGTTTCAGGGTCGTGGTAATGGCTCTTCGTCTAATTGCTCGAGATAGTACGCCCCGGTACCAGTGGTGCCGTGGACGCGATAAGGTCCTTCCCAGTTCGCGGCCAGCTTCCCTTCGCGGAAATCCTTCTGGTTCCTACGTAATACCAGGCTGCCGATTTCGAACTCGCGCTTGATGACCTTGTCGTTGTGGCGTAGAGCCACTCGTTGTTTTAGGGTGGCTTCGCGCAGGGCTGCACCCGATCGGATTTCCTCGACAAGGTCGAGTTCGTCCCTTAGTGCCTCGTCGTTCATTTCTTCGTCGAGGGGGTTCTCTGTTCGTCGGGATGGTTCCATGATTTCGATCGGGATGACAGCCTCGGTGCCATATGTCAGTCGAAATGGCGTCTCGCCCATAGTTGAGTGGGGCGTGGTGCGGTATGCCCACAAGACGCTGTGGAGCTCCTCGACCCATCCCCTCTTGGCTTCGCCGAGTCGACGTTTGAGTCCTCGGAGGATGACTCTGTTCGCGGCTTCGGCTTGCCCGTTGGTCTGAGGGTGCTCGACCGACGTGAAATGTTGTTTTGTCCCTAGTTTGGTGACGAAGTCTTGGAACCCGTGGTCGGTGAACTGGGTACCGTTGTCGGTCACCAGGGCCCGTGGAATTCCGAATCTGGTGAGGATGTTCCTTTTGTAGAAACGGAGGATATTGTGCGAGGTGATTTTTGCGAGGGCCTCGACCTCAATCCATTTTGTGAAGTAATCCACGGCGACGATGAGAAATTTGTTTTGATAGGTTCCTTGCACGAAGGGCCCGAGGATGTCCATACCCCACCAGGCGAACGGCCACGGGGACGACAATATGCTCAGCTCGTGCGGAGGGGCGAGGTGCATGTCCCCGTGTTTCTGGAACTTATCACATTTTTTGACGTGTTCCTTGGCATCCTGCTGCATCGTCGGCCAGTAGTATCCTGCTCGAAGGGCTTTCCTTGCTAAGGATTTACCGCCCATGTACTGGGCGTTGATCCCTTCGTGTATCTCCCGCAGTACTTCGGGGACGGTGGACTCGTCGATGCATTTCAGGAGGGGGATGGAGAATCCTCTTCGGTACAGTTTCTGCTCGAGAACCACGTAGGAACATGCTCGTCGCTTTGTGACGGTAGCCTCGGCCTGGTTCGATGGGAGTTTGCCTTTTGTCAGGAAATTATAAATCGGGGTCATCCAGGAGGTCGCATCCCCGATGGCATGGATCTCGACTATAGTCGAGGATCGTTCGATACTTGGATGCGCTAGAGATTCCTGGATGACGGATTTGTTCCCGCCCTTCTTTCGTGTGCTCGCAAGTTTGGATAATATGTCCGCCCTCGTGTTTTGCTCGCGGGGAACGTGTGAAATTTCTGCTCGTACGAACTTTGTCATGTGTTTTTTGACTAAGTTCAAATACTCGATGAGGTTGTCGTTTTTGGCCTGGTAGCTTCCCTGTACTTGAGAGGCGACGAGCTGGGAGTCGGTGTAGATCTGTACCTCGCGGGCTCCCAGGTCCTCGGCCAGTCTCAGTCCTGCGAACAGGACTTCATATTCTGCCTGGTTGTTTGACATCGGGAAGGAGAGAGCTAAGGAGTGCTCGATTACTACACCTTATTCGTTTTCCAGGAGGATTCCTGCGCCGCTTCCGAACGAGCTGGATGCTCCATCGACGAAGATGGTCCACTTGTGTTCTTTCCCTGGGGGAGGGTCGTGAGTGGTCATTTCCGCGACAAAGTCGGCCAAGGCCTGTGCTTTCAGGGCTTTCCTGCTTTCGTACTGAATGTCGAATTCGGAGAGTTCCAAGGACCACTTTAGCATTCTGCCCGCCATATCTGGCCGACCCAGGAGTTGCCTCACCAGTTGGTCGGTTCGTACGATGATGGTGTGGGCCAGAAAGTAGTGTCTGAGCCTCCTCGCCGCATTGACGAGGGCCAGAGCAACCTTTTCTATCTGCTGGTATCTGCTTTCGGGCCCCTGTAAGGCTTTGCTCGTGAAGTAGACGGGTTTCTGCCCGTCAGGGGTTTCGCGGACAAGGGCTGCGCTGATGGCTTCGTTCGAAACGGCCAAGTATAAGTACAACGGTTCCCCGTCGTCTGGTCGAGATAGCACGGGCAGTTGAGACAAACTTTGCTTTAGGTGGCGTAGTGCCTGCTCGCATTCCTCATTCCATTCGAAGGCTGCTTCCTTTCGAAGGAGTTTGAAGAAGGGAAGGGCGTGCTAAGCGGACTTCGCGACGAAGCGGGACAGCGACGTGAGCATGCCGTTCATGATTTGTATCGACTTCTTCGACGTCGGTGTTGGGAGGTCGGAGAATTCCCGACATTTGTCGGGGTTGGCTTCGATTCCCCGTTCTGTTAGATAGAATCCAAAGAATTTTCCCGCCTTAACCCCGAACGTACATTTCTCGGGGTTGAACCTCATTTTACATTGCCTTGCTTGGGCAAAGACTGTCTTGAGATGAGCTGCATGGTCGGTGTCTGCTCGGGATTTGACGATCATGTCGTCCATGTATACCTCGAGCATGTCGCCGATCTGTTTGTTGAAAACTCTGTTCATCATGCGTTGGTAAGTTGCTCCGACATTTTTCAGTCCGAAGGGCATTACGTTGTAGTAATAGTTGCCCGAGCTGGTCATGAATGCCGTGCAGTGTTTGTCGCCCAGGGCCATTGGGATTTGGTTATATCCCGAATAGGCGTCCATGAACGACAAAGTTTTGTAGCCGGCCGAATTGTCGACCAGCATATCTATGTTAGGCAAGGGAAAAGCATCTTTCGGGCAAGCCCGGTTGAGATCAGTATAATCAACGCACATTCTCCATTTTCCATTATTCTTTTTCACAAGTACAACATTTGACAGCCAGGTGGAATACCGGGCTTCAGAAATAAAATTTGCCTCTAGGAGGTCTTTTACAGCTTTTTCAGCAGCCTCCGTTTTTTCTGGAGACTGCCTACGTCTACGTTGTACTACGGCCTTGGCGGGTGGATCAATGGCGATGTGGTGACAGGCGACCTCAGGGTCGAGTCCGGGCATCTCTGCAGCACTCCAGGCGAAGAGATCAGCATTCTCGCGCAGACAGGCCTTGATTTGCTTCCTGGCCAAGTCGGGGAGGTCTTTTCCAATCTTCACTCCCTTGGTCGGGTCTGTGCCGAGGGGAACGAGTTCGAAATCCCCGTCCGGTATTGGTCGGAGTGGGATTTGCTCGCTGCTGGATGGCTCGTCCTGATCGAAGCGGGTGTCCAGGGCTATGGAGTCGACCTTTGGTGGAGCTTTCTGGACTTCTTCCTCGGGGGATGCTTTCCTGTCGGGCTCCTGTTTTGTCCTTTTAGCGAGTCTGGTCCCTATGTCGACGGTATCCCGTCCCTTAGAAGCAGCGTTGAAGCACCTACGGGCAGCGGCTAGGTCTCCTTGGATGGTGGCTACCCGAGCCCTTCTGGTGTAGAACTTCATCTTCAGATGGACGGTCGAGGGCACCGCTGTTAGCTCTGCCAGTGTCGGTCTCCCCAAGATGCAATTGTATAGAGACGGGCAGTCAATGACGAGGAACCGGACCTTAACTTGTCTCGTAGTCGTTCCTTCGCCGAACGTAACCAGGAGCTCGACATAACCCCAAGGTTTGGAAGTCGAGCCGTTGAAGCCTTGTAGATCCGACCCCACATACGGAGAGAGATGTGAGTCGTCCAGCTGTAAGGTTCGGAACAGTTGGCTGTACATCACGTCGACGGAACTCCCTTCGTCGACCAGGATGCGATGCACGTCAAAATTGGCCATTCTTGCCCTTATCAGTAAGGGGATGACCGCGTTCGGGGCTCCGCCGGGGAGTTCTTCTAGGTAGAAGGTGATGGGCTCTGACCTGCCCTTCACCCTTTCGAACGTTACTGTTTGCGAGGGAGCCGCGTCGACCAACTCGTCCAACTTCCTCTTAGCTTAATTGATGGTGAGGTCGTTGAACCCGCCCCCGTTGATGACCATGGCAGAGGGAAAGTATTCCCACCTGCTGTGCGTTGTCAGAGGCTCCTGCAGGTGCTCGGGAATGTCGAAGTCCTCGGGCCTGGTTACCGAGAAGGCGGTCTGGATAGGCACCGACTCGTCTGATGGTCAGGCGTCTTCTTCTGGCTCCTTGGCCTCATGGGCGTCACGACGAGGAGCGTCGTTTCGCCTGTACTGTGCGAGCCTCCCTCCCTTGATGAGGGTTTCAATGGCGTCCTTGAGGTGGACGCAGTCCTCTGTCAAATGACCATGACTCCTATGGTATTGACAGTATTTATTTTTATCTGCCCCTGGCTTGGCGGGAGCAGGTCGGGGACGCTTGACGCTGTCATCCTTGAAGTCTGTACTGGCACACTCCGCCAAAATACGCTCGCGGGAAGCTGTGAGCGGAGTGTACTCGGTGAAACGGCCCGAGGGGCCCCTTTGTTCCCGGACTTCCCGGGGTCGATCTTCTTTCCTTTTCTCCCCGGTACGTCGGGGAGGAGCCTCTTGGCGTGAGCTGCTGCTGTTGTTGGGACCCCAAGTCCTGGAGTCTCGGGCCCTGTTGGCAGCTTCCCTCTCCTCGTAGTCCATATATGCTCGAGCCTTATCGAGGAGGGCATCAAATGTCGGAGGTGGCTCGATACCCACAGCCTTTCTGAATTCTGTGTCGGGGAGGAGACCCCTCTCCAGCAAGTATCTTTTCATATGGTCAGCGCAGGGGACCTGTATTGCTTCTCGGTTGAAGCGGTTGATGAACTCCCTCAAGGTTTCATCCTGTCTTTGGATGATGGCCTCGAGGGCCGCCTCGGTCTTCGGATGGCGCCGAGAAGCTGTGAAGGAACTGATGAACTGGTTCTTCAGGTTCCGCCACGACGTGATTGAGCCTGGGGCGAGTCCTTTATACCAGTCCATGGCCGCCTTCCTGAGAGTCGTGGGGAAAAGACGACACTTGATGGGCCCCCCGACATTATGATAATGGAGCATAGCCTCGAACCCGTCAATGTGGTCGACCGGGTCCGCGACTCCATCGTACTCCTTCAGATGTGGGGGCTTCTCCATGCCCGGGGGGATGGGTGCATCCATGATGGCCTGCAACAGGGGACCGCGGGGGTCGTCCTCGTCGCTCCTCTCCAGAGACAGAGATGGGGACCTGTAGTATTGTCTGGCACGGCGGTCGTGGTCGTGCTGAGTCTCCCTCGAGCGTGATGCTCGTTGGGTGAATGTTACGCGCCCGTCTCCGGCGTGTCTCTTGTCGTGCCTTGCCGGGTCGCGACTGGGTTCTCCGGCAGGGTTGACGGGTTGTCTCTCCAAATAGGGTCGCCTCTGCTTTGGCCGGGGAGAGGGGCTTCTGGAGTTCTCCCTGTAGTGTCTCCGCGGGGGAGAAGGGTGTCGAACTTCTGTGACCCGAGGAGGTGGAGAGTGTGGCCTCCGATGCCTCCTCGGGGGTCTTCGGTCATCTTCAAGCGCCCTTAGTCTTTCTCCTTGGGCGAAGATGAGATAGTTTGTCTGATTAATGGCCGCGAACAGTGCCTGAGTCGTGGCATCTGCCCCGGCGGGAACTGGGACTTCATGGAACCGGGCAGCTCTGTAATGAGCGAGGGCCGCCGAGTCGTCTTCAAGTGGTGGTGGGAGCGGGAAGGATGATGCAGTAGCCCCGTCCCTGTAGGAGGAAGTTCCAGGGGCGGTCGTCACAGGAATGGTACTATGGCCGGGGTCGCCGGGGTTATCGAGGTGTCCGTTTTTGTCCGCCGTGCCGTTATTGGTGTCGGCGACACAGACGTTCTGCTCATCGCGAGCTGGATCAGCCATGACAGGTAGTTGAATTTTGAGCTTTGGTCTTTTGAGTTGTTTGTAAGACGGGGAAGCTAGGTTCCCACAGACGGCGCCACTGATCAGACCTGATCAGAAATGGACCGTCACGGCTGGCTCCGAGCTGTCTTGAACAAGGTGGGGGGGGGGGGGGGTACCTGCAAGGCACTCCGATGCTGAAGTAAGTAGAAGCACGAGCAGACAATAATAAGTGTATGGGTAGAATGATGAATACCTGACCCTCTGGAAACAGAGGGTATTTATAGCCCCCAACGCTGGGCCAAGGTTCCTTCATTGGGCCGGGCAGGTTTGGCCCAATGGAGGAACTGCCAGGTTCTACGTGCGTAGTGGGGACCCGCACGTGATCCCCTTCCTGGATGTTCTGCGTGAAGTGCGGGCGGACGGAGACGCGGTCTTTTTGGGGTCTCGTTGGAAGTGCAGTGGACTGAGTCTGCCCTAGTTGGGGTGCTCGAGGTGATGTCGAGCTGGACAGCAGGACGTCGAGCTGGAGATGTAGAGGTCGAGCAAATAACCTCAGGGAGCACGTCGGGCACGACCGTGACCCTTTGGTCGGCGTGGTCCTCAGTAAGTACATTTGGATTGGGCCTTAGCAATGCTATTGGGCCTGTCGGGCCCAGTCCAGAACAATTACTATTAGAGAAAAACTTTTTTTGGAAAAGCATTGCACAATACGTTTTGAAGTTATAAATAAGAAATAAAAAAATTACCAAAGTGCGATTAATGAAAATTCACGCTTTTCCGTGTGTTTTCAAAATTGAAAATGAAAACTGAAATAACTTAGTTTTTAAAACTAAAAAACAAAACTAGTATTCACAATTACTATTTTAAAAATTGTTTATCAAACAAGTTTTTAAGTTTTTAGATTTTAAAAATTAAAAAACAGGTTTTGAGAAGTGATTCAAATATTTAAATTTGATGATTAAAATATAAATAACCAATTACCCTCGTTATAATCTTTGGATTAAAATATTCTTAATTTTTACTTTCTTTGTTTCAAAATGATTGTCGTTTAAAGTTTTTACACATAAATTAAAAAATACAATAATATTGTTATAAGATATTATATTTTTTACAAAATTAACCCTATTAATGTATTATAAGTAATGTAGAGAGTAAAAAGTAAATGGTACAATTGGAAAAATAGTAATAATTACTATATGGGGTTGTGATTGAAGCTGAAGATGTAATTTCTGAAATCAAATTTTGGCAGCCTTTCCTTATTCTTTATGCCATTGGAGGAGAATTAAGTATGAACGCTGTCAAAAATTTCATGATGAAAAGCTGGAACTTTGTCCATTTTCCTGACATGTATTATCATGAGGAAGGGTATTTTATTCTTCGTTTCAAGTCTTTCAGGGAGCGTGATGAAGTCCTAATGAAGGGGCCATATTCAATCAGGAATATGCCTTTACTAATTCGTGAATGACGTCCAGACTTCACCTTGAAGAATGATCTGCTAAGGACGCTACCTCTGTGGGTGAAGCTGCCCCTTCTTCCGTTGTACCTATGGGGAGATGTCAGTCTAAATAAGATTGGGAGTGCTTTGGGTAATCCCATAGTTACAGATGAATGCACTGCTAATAGGCTCAGAGTTTCGTATGCGAGGATCCTTGTAGAAATGGATGTAACCAAAGAACTTTCAAAGGAGATTATTATTAGAGATAGAAAAGGTGAGAAGATGACCCAGACTATTGAATATGAGTGGCGTCCAGATTATTGTGGGAAATGTCAAAAACTAGGCACAGTTGTGATAAGCCAAAACCCAAGATGAAGAAATGGAAGCCTAAACAACAAGTATATGACAAGAAGGTTGGAAGTATTTCTACTAAAGAAAAAGCTAAAGATTTCGTGGAGAATGAAGTGAAAGCAGATTAAAGTTATAAAGGGAATGGAGCTTGGACTAAACTTAGAAGAAGTGGAAAGGATTGTGGCAAGGAAAAAATTACTGCAGACTCCTCAGATACTGTGTTGTGTGAAAATGGTTTTGACGCGCTAGGGATTTTGAACGATCTTCTAGTGCTACAAAACACTGGTCAATGATGCTTTCCTGGAATGTAGGCTTAATAAAGCTGACAAGCTTAAGGAGATAAGCTCCCTTCTCCGTGAGCTTAAGACTGAAATTAATATTTTGTTGGAAACCAGAGTGAAAGCCAAGCTAGAAAATAGTATCAGGGCAAAGCTTAATATTGGTGGTACCTTTGTAGATAATTATAGTTGTCATGACAACGGGCGAATATGGATTTAGTGGAATCCTAATAAAGCTGATATCAAAGTCATCACTTACACTAGTCAAATGGTGCATTGTGGTGTCTATGACTTACAAGGTAGATTTAGATTTTGGCTTACTGCAATCTATGCTTTCAATAAGCTGAGTCAGAGGAAAATTTTATGGAGAGACTTGGGTAAACTCCATCCCCAAGTTCCTTGGTGTCTTTTAGGTGATTTCAACAATGTTCTTAAGCCTCAAGACAAAATAGGGGGGGAACATAGTTACAGAAGCTGAATACATTGATTTGTAGGATCTCTTACTTAGCCAGGGCCTCTTTGAAATGGATAGTTCAGGGGATTATTATACCTGGTCTAATAAGCACCAAGTTAGAACTATCTACTCTAGAATAGATAAAGTGCTTGAGAATGTTGAATGGTTCCAAAATCACCTTAACACTATTCTTAGAATCCTTTATCCCCATGTATCGGATTATACTTTGCTTCACTTGTCCAATTAACCTGTTGTGAAATATCGAAAGAGGTTCAGATTTATCAATTGTATCAATGATGTTGTTGGCTTTATGGATGCTGCCAGAGATAGCTGAAATGCTCCCCTCGAAGGGAGGCCTGTGTATGTTCTGTGGGAGAAGCTTAAAAGACTCCAGCCAGTGCTGTATAAACCCCATGAACCTCTCATTATGTTCAAACACTTCATTTGTCAGGCCAGAGATAGGTTAGAAAAAGCCCAAACCAGTTTGGCTGGTGATAGGATGAACAGACAGAATATAGAAGAGGTTAAGAAGTGTACTAAAGATTTGCTTAAGTGGAACGATATTGAGGACTCTATCCTTAGACAAAGGGCTAAAGCTAGTTGGCTTAAAGATGGTGATGGAAATACCTCCTTTTTCCATGCTTCTGTCAAGGCTAAGCAGAATGCAGGGAATATGGATGTTCTTTTCAAAGAGGATAGATCTCTTCTGTTTACTCAGGATCTTATTGAAAAAGAGGTTCCGGATTTCTTTGGCTGCTTCATGGGAAAAAAGGATGAAGGTTTGGACATTATTTGTGACGCCCCAAATAATCCGATTATTAAATAATTAGAATTTTTAATTATTAATTTAATTGGAACTTTAATTATTGGTATTTTTGGATTATTTGAATTAATTTAATTAATTAAAGGAAAGAAGTATTGGTGGTGTGAAGAGTGATTAGAGGGTGTGAGGGGTAAAATACTCTACTCTTACTAATTACTAATTTAATTATTTTATTGGAATAATAAAAGGAGTATTAAAAGGAAAAAGAAGAGAAAGAGAGTTATTTTGGAATATTCATCATACGTGCATTTGAGAAGAGGAAAAAGAAGGAGAAAACCGGAAGCGTCAGAATTCGAAGAACCCACAAGGTAAGGGGTGATTTCGATTAGTTAATTCGTATTATCGGTTTAGATATTCAATAGTATGGATCATAGTATGTTAGGGAATCCCGGTTTGGAATTCTAGGGTTCCGTAGAATTGTCCCTATTGCGTCGAATTATAGGTTGAAAACCATTAGGGTGTCAGATGATAAAAAGGAATGATGAAATAATGTTGTTTGATGTTATAATGGTGCAAAATGGATGTGTTTTGGTGTTTCACATGTTGCAATTCGTATGGGTATGTTTGGAATTGGTTTAGAATGAATAAATGATGTCAAAAGTGCAGAATTTGACTATGCAGGTCGTGGGAACCGGTTCCCAGTGGGGAGGAACCGGGTTCCACTGTGTGAATTTATAAAAACTGGCAAAAATGCACGTAGGAACTGGTTCCTGTATAGGTAGGAACCGAGTTCCCATACATTTTTCCAGAAGCGTGATTTTTTGAACTTCGCAAGAACCGGTTCCTGCATATGTAGGAACTGGGTTCTGCTGTAACTTTTTGAAAAATATTAAACTTTGAAAATTCATAACTTTCAAACCGTAAGTCCGTTTTGAGTGCCGCTTTGGACGTTATTTCTTAAATTTAATGCTCTATTTTATAAAATGAAAAGATTTCCTAAAAACTGAAATTATTTTGAAAATGAGTCAAATCCCGGAATAAGTGATTATTGGCTAACGCACATGGGTGTGTATGTAGCAGTGAACCTGTGATGGATGGATGTATTAGTATTGTGTGAATGAAAGGCATGTTTATGTTGCTAATGATGGTGTGCATGATTGTTGAGATATCATATTTTTGGTTTTGGTTCAGTTATGATAAATTGATGTATTTCATAGACTGATTTGATGTTGCATGCTAGTGATGTGCGTGCATATGCATTGTTTTGGTGAAGTTAATTCCCATTGTGTGGAATTTGACTTGTATTGCTGTTAACTGATACCCGGGTGATGATGGGTGGTTAGGCTGGATTCGTGTTCGGGTGTTTATGGACGAATCGATGGTTGTTGTATCCGGTTGATGATGGATCAGTGTTGGGTGACTTGGTCACGTGTTGGTACCACATGCATTGTGTCTGCATTTGTGTTTGCATGGAATTGTAACATGTTATGATGTCTTCCAGTGTTACAATTCTTTGGTTGATTATTGATTCGTGCATAATGACTTGTATGATTGGAACTGCGTGTTGAATTTGAATTTATGCTAAAATGGGTGAAATAATATGCTTGTGATATAATGTTGATTGAGAAGCTTATAATGCATGTTAATTATGAGAAATCTCACCCTTACTTTAACAATTTCAGATTAAAGTTAGCAGCTCAGGAGTTGGTGAGGATGGCTCTAGAGCTATGTTACTTTAAGTCCGCGTGTCAGTGTCGTGCTCTGATAGGTTGTAACACTGAGGAACGTTTAGTTGAGGAATTAGTTATTATTCAATTGTTTCTTTGAATTTCATTGGGAATAATTATGTTTTGGTTTATTCTGTTTTGGTTATGGTATTTTTCCGTTGTGTAAGACATGGTCTTAATTTGATTGAATTATTTGAATAATGACCCTCAGTGTAGCATGACTACTGTTTTATTGGAAGTTTTATTTATTTCATAATTGTGACATCCCTTGTTCCGTGTTAACTCTGATGGAATATGTTTTTAATCATTGATATAATTAATATCATTCAGGGTATTTTAGAAGGGGTGTTACAATAGTGGTATCAGAGCATAGTCGGTCTTGTCTTGTGTCGTTATCCCTTTTGTATGCGACTAGTGTAAGATGACACTGTCGATACTTGTGTGCTAATGAGGTTGTTTTGTAATGTTACCGATCAATGGTCGGAAGAGGTAACGGAAGAAACGAAGATGCTATTGCTGAAGCAATGGGAATGTTGGCTGGAGTACTCGGAGGGAACCAGCAGGGAGCTGTGATTGGTGCTGACCGATAATTGGGGAATTTTCAGAGGAATAATCCTTCGTTGTTCAAGGGTGCACATGATCCCGAAGGTACTCAAGTGGTTGAAGGAGATCGAGAGGATCTTCAGAGTAATTGACTGTGCTGAAGGAGAGATACGGAACTCACATGTTAGCAGAGGAAGCTGATGACTGGTGGGTTGCTACCAGAACTGAAATGGAAGAAGATGGTATTGCGTTGACTTGGGCTGTGTTCAGGAGGGCTTTTCTGAGGAGGTACTTTCCTGAGGACATCAGAGGCAAGAAGGAGATTGAGTTTCTGGAACTCAAGTAGGGTAACAAGACTGTCAGTGAGTATGCTTCGAAGTTTACTGAGTTAGCGAAGTATTATGCTCATTATACTAACGATGCAGATGGAGAATTTTCCAAATGTATCAAGTTTGACAATGGTCTTCGTGATGAGATTAAGCAGGGTATTCAGTATCAGCGTATCCGAAGATTTCCTGATCTGGTTGACTGTAGTAGGATTTTAGAGGAGGATCTTGCTAGCACTAAGTCGAATGCTAGAGGGTATGTTGATAGGAAGGGTAAGCAACAGATGGATCGTGGTAAGCCTTATGATAGATGTAATCAGAGACCCGGTGGTTGGAAGAAGTTTGGTGGAGGAGATTCTAGTTCTTCCATTAAGTGCTACAAGTGTGGTGAGACAGGACATCGTATGGTGGATTGCAAAAGTAATGATAAGAAGTGTTTCAAGTGTGGGAAACTCGGCCATGTGGCCAATGATTGCAGAGTAAGAGTGGTGACTTGTTACAACTATGGTGAAGAAGGTCATACTCTTCCTCAGTGTACAAAACCCAAGAAGGAGCAAGCTGGTGGTAAAGTGTTTGCATTGTATGGGTCAGAGACTAAGCCAGATGATCAGATGATTAAAGGTACATGTTTTATTAATGACATACCTTTGATTGCGATTATTGATACTGGAGCTACGCATTCTTTTATTGCTTTGGATTGTGCTAAAAGATTGAATTTGGAAATTTCTAATATGGATGGAAGTATGGTTATTGATACTCCTGCGTCGGGTTCAGTGACTACTTCGTATGTTTGTAGGAACTGTCCTATTGTGATTTTTGGTAGGGGTTTCGGTATGGATTTAGTGTGCCTACCATTAGAACAACTTGATATCATCCTTGGAATGAACTGGTTGGAATTCAACCAGGTTCATATCAACTGTTTTGCGAAGACGGTTATTTTTCCTGAAGAGGTTTGTGTCGAAGATGTGACTATGTCAGTTAAACAGATGAACCTAGCTGTGAAAGATGGTGTTGTGGTATTTATGTTGTATTCTGCAATAGAAGCGGAGGGAAAAGCAAAGAGTGATGGATTGCCAGTGGTGAATGAATTTCCAGAGGTGTTTCTGGAAGACGTTAGTGAATTGCCACCTGAGAGAGAGGTAGAATTTACTATAGATTTGATTCCTGGAACTAGTCCGGTGTCGATGGCGCCTTACCGTATGTCGGCATCTGAATTAGCGGAGTTAAAGAAACAGTTGGAGGAGTTACTTGAGAAGAAGTTTATTCGTCTGAGTGTTTCGCCGTGGGGTGCTTCGGTGTTGTTGGTTAAGAAGAAAGAAGGTTCAATGAGATTATGTGTTGATTACAGACAGCTGAATAAAGTTACAATCAAGAATCGGTATCCTTTGCCGAGGATCGATGATTTGATGGATCAACTAGTTGGAGCTTGTGTATTTAGTAAGATTGATCTGAGATCTGGATATCATCAGATTCGTGTGAAGTCGGAAGATATTCAGAAAACTGCATTTAGAACGAGGTATGGACATTACGAGTATTCTGTTATGCCGTTTGGAGTTACTAATGCACCTGATGTTTTCATGGAGTATATGAACAGGATATTTCATCTGTATCTTGATAAGTTTGTGGTGGTGTTCATTGATGATATTCTAATTTATTCGAAGAGCGATGAAGAGCATGCAGAACATCTCAGAGTTGTGTTGGAATTGTTGAAAGAGAAGAAGCTTTATGCGAAGTTGTCCAAGTGTGAATTCTGGTTAAGTGAAGTAAGTTTTCTTGGCCATGTAATTTCCAAGAATGGAATTGCTATGGATCCTACGAAGGTAGAAGCAGTATCTCAGTGGGAAGCGCCGAAGAATGCTTCTGAGATCCGTAGTTTTCTGGGTCTTGCAGGTTATTACAGGAAGTTTATAGAAGGATTTTCCAAATTAGCGTTACCGTTGACTAAGTTGACCAGGAAGGGTCAGATGTTTGTTTGGGATGTTGAATGTGAGAAAGGATTTCAAGATATGAAGAGGAGGTTGACAAGTGCTCCGATCTTGATTTTGCCAAATCCGACTAAGTCTTTTGTTGTGTATTGTGACGCATCATTAATGGGATTAGGTGGTGTGTTGATGCAAGATAAGCAGGTGGTGGCTTATGCTTCGAGACAATTGAAAGTACATGAAAGGAATTATCCGACTCATGATTTGGAGTTGGCAGCTGTTGTGTTTGTTTTGAAGTTGTGGAGGCATTATTTATATGGTTCTCGGTTTGAGGTGTTCAGTGATCACAAAAGTCTGAGGTATCTCTTTGATCAGAAAGAGTTGAATATGAGGCAGAGGAGATGGTTAGAATTTCTAAAGGATTATGATTTCGGTTTGAATTACCATCCTGGTAAGGCAAACGTTGTTGCGGATGCCTTGAGTAGGAAGTCCTTGCATATGTCGATGTTAATGGTCCGTGAGTTAGATTTGGTTGAGCAGTTCAAAGATTTAAGTTTGGTATGTGAAACTACTCCGAATAGTGTGAAATTGGGTATGTTGAAACTGACTAGTGGTATTCTAGAAGAAATTCGGAATGGACAGAAGTCCGATGTTGGGTTAGATGATAAATTAACATTGATCAACCAAGGTCAAGGAGGCGAGTTCCGGATTGATGAGAATGGTGTTATGAGATTTGGTAATAGGGTGTGTGTTCCGGATGTTGCAGAGATTAGGAAGAGTATTTTGGAAGAAGGACATCGTAGTGGATTGAGTATTCATCCTGGTGCTACTAAAATGTACCATGATTTTAAGAAGTTGTTTTGGTGGCCGGGAATGAAAAAGGAAATTGTTGAGTTTGTGTATGCTTGTTTGGTTTGTCAGAAGTTGAAGATTGAGCATCAGAAACCGTCAGGATTGATGGAACCGTTGTTTGTTCCGGAATGGAAATGGGATGGAATCTCTATGGATTTTGTGTCTGGTTTGCCAAGGACATCGAAGAATTGTGATTCTATCTGGGTTATTGTTGATCGGTTGACGAAATCTGCTCACTTTATTCCGATAAGAATGGATTATCCGATGGAAAGGTTGGCAGAATTGTATGTTGAGAAGATTGTGAGTTTGCACGGTATTCCTTCTAGTATTGTGTCGGATCGAGATCCGAGGTTTACATCTAAATTCTGGACGGGATTGCAAGAAGCTTTGGGTACTAAGTTGCGTTTGAGTTTCGCTTATCATCCACAGACAGATGGTCAGACGGAGAGAACGATTCAGTCGTTGGAAGATTTGTTAAGAGCTTGTGTGTTGGAGAAAGGTGGAGCTTGGGATAGTTATCTACCATTGATTGAGTTTACCTACAACAATAGTTTTCATTCGAGCATTCGTATGGCTCCGTTTGAGGCATTGTATGGTAGGAGGTGTCGGACACCGTTGTGTTGGTATGAATCTGGAGAGAGTGCTGTGATTGGACCGGAAATTGTCCAACAGACTTCGGAAAAGATTAAGATGATTCAGGAGAAGATGAGGACTTCTCAGAGTCGTCAGAAAAGTTATCACGATAAGAGGAGGAAAGATCTTGAGTTTAGCGAAGGAGAACATGTTTTTATGCGAGTTACTCCGATGACTGGTATTGGTCGAGCTTTGAAGTCAAAGAAGTTGACTCCATGTTTTATTGGTCTGTTTCAGATTACCAAGAGAGTTGAGAAAGTTGCTTATTAGATTGCTTTGCCGCCGTCACTTGCAAATTTGCATGATGTTTTTCATGTATCTCAGCTAAGGAAGTACATTGCTGATCTGTCTCATGAGATTCGGGTAGACGATATACAGGTACGAGAGAATTTGACTGTGGAAGCGGTACCTGCGAGAATTGAGGATCGGAAGTTGAAACAGTTGCGAGGCAAGGAGATCGCGTTGGTAAGAGTGGCTTGGGGAGGACCAGCAGATGGAAATGTCACTTGGGAGCTGGAGAGTCAGATGAAGGACTCGTATCCCGAACTGTTCGTCTAAGGTATGTTTTCGAGGTCGAAAACTCTTTTAGTTGGGGAGAGTTGTGACGCCCCAAATAATCCGATTATTAAATAATTAGAATTTTTAATTATTAATTTAATTAGAAATTTAATTATTGGTATTTTTGGATTATTGGAATTAATTTAATTAATTAAAGGAAAGAAGTATTGGTGGTGTGAAGAGTGATTAGAGGGTGTGAGGGGTAAAATACTCTACTCTTACTAATTACTAATTTAATTATTTTATTGGAATAATAAAAGGAGTATTAAAAGGAAAAAGAAGAGAAAGATAGTTATTTTGGAATATTCATCATACGTGCATTTGAGAAGAGGAAAAAGAAGGAGAAAACCGGAAGCGTCAGAATTCGAAGAACCCACAAGGTAAGGGGTGATTTCGATTAGTTAATTCGTATTATCGGTTTAGATATTCAATAGTATGGATCATAGTATGTTAGGGAATCCCGGTTTGGAATTCTAGGGTTCCGTAGAATTGTCCCTATTGCGTCGAATTGTAGGTTGAAAACCATTAGGGTGTCAGATGATAAAAAGGAATGATGAAATAATGTTGTTTGATGTTATAATGGTGCAAAATGGATGTGTTTTGGTGTTTCTCATGTTGCAATTCGTATGGGTATGTTTGGAATTGGTTTAGAATGAATAAATGCTGTCAAAAGTGCAGAATTTGACTCTGCAGGTCGTGGGAACCGGTTCCCAGTGGGGAGGAACCGGGTTCCACTGTGTGAATTTATAAAAACTGGCAAAAATGCACGTAGGAACCGGTTCCTGTATAGGTAGGAACCGGATTCCCATACATTTTTCCAGAAGCGTGATTTTTTGAACTTCGCAGGCACCGGTTCTTGCATATGTAGGAACCGGGTTCTGCTGTAACTTTTTGAAAAATATTAAACTTTGAAAATTCATAACTTTCAAACTGTAAGTCCGTTTTGAGTGCTGTTTTAGACGTTATTTCTTAAATTTAATGCTCTATTTTATAAAATGAAAAGATTTCCTAAAACCTGAAATTATTTTGAAAATGAGTCAAATCCCGGAATAAGTGATTATTGGCTAACGCACATGGGTGTGTATGTAGCAGTGAACCTGTGATGTATGGATGTATTAGTATTGTGTGAATGAAAGGCATGTTTATGTTGCTAATGATGGTGTGCATGATCGTTGATATATCATATTTTTGGTTTTGGTTCAGTTATGATAAATTGATGTATTTCATAGACTGATTTGATGTTGCATGCTAGTGATGTGCGTGCATATGCATTGTTTTGGTGAAGTTAATTCCCATTGTGTGGAATTTTACTTGTATTGCCGTTAACCGATACCCGGGTGATGATGGGTGGTTAGGCTGGATTCGTGTCCGGGTGTTTATGGACGAATCGATGGTTGTTGTATCCGGTTGATAATGGATCAGTGTTGGGTGACTTGGTCACGTGTTGGTACCACATGCACTGTGTCTGCATTTGTGTTTGCATGGAACTGTAACATGTTAGGATGTCTTCCAGTGTTACAATTCTTTGGTTGATTATTGATTCGTGCATAATGACTTGTATGATTGGAACTGCGTGTTGAATTTGAATTTATGCTAAAATGGGTGAAATAATATGCTTGTGATATAATGTTGATTGAGAAGCTTATAATGCATGTTAATTATGAGAAATCTCACCCTTACTTTAACAATTTCAGATTAAAGTTAGCAGCTCAGGAGTTGGTGAGGATGGCTCTAGAGCTATGTTTCTTTAAGTTCGCGTGTCAGTGTCGTGCTCTGATAGGTTGTAACACTGGGGAACGTTTAGTTGAGGAATTAGTTATTATTCAATTGTTTCTTTGAATTTCATTAGGAATAATTATGTTTTGGTTTATTCCGTTTTGGTTATGGTATTTTTCCGCTGTGTAAGACATGGTCTTAATTTGATTGAATTACTTGAATAATGACCCTCAGTGTAGCATGACTACTGTTTTATTGGAAGTTTTATTTATTTCATAATTGTGACATCCCTTGTTCCGTGTTAACTCTGGTGGAATATGTCTTTAATCATTGATATAATTAATATCATTCGGGGTATTTTAGAAGGGGTGTTACAATATTCATGAGAGGGATATGAGGAGTGGACCTCAGCTTAGTAGGAGTCAGGGAGAAGGTTTGATTTGTGCTGTCAGACAAGAAGAAATTATTTCTGCTCTTAAAGGCATCAATGATGAGACATCTCCTGGTCTAGATGGATATAATTCAAAAAAATTTAAGCATTGTTGGACTATCATTAAGGAGGACTTGGCAACAGATGTTCAAGAATTCTTTGAGAAAGGTCATTTGTACAAGGCTTTCAATTGTACCCTAGTTTCCCTCATTCCTAAGAGTTTTTCTGCGAAGATTATAAAGGACTATAGGCCCATATCTGTTTGTTCAACTGTGCTTAAGATTATCTCTAGAATCTTAACCTCTAGACCGAGGTAGATTATTGGCCATATTATTAGCCTAAACTAGGCTGCCTTTATCCCTGGGCAACAAATCTAGAACCACATATTGGTGGCTTTTGAATTGATAAAAGGGTATAACGAGAAAGATGGTCTTCCCAGATGTATGGTGCAGCTAGACATCCAGAAAGCGTACGACATGGTGTCTTGGCATGCTCTACAGAACATTATACAGGAAATGAGCATACCACCTCAATTCATCAGGTGGATTATGAAGCTTGTAACCTTTGTCTCCTACAAATTTAAGGTGAATGGTTTTGTTTCTCAGCTAATGGAAGCTAAGCGTGGGATCAGGCAAGGGGATCCCATCTCCCCCTACCTATTTTCTATGATTATGGAATACCTTCAAAGGTGCCTTCAGCAAATGCAGCTTAACTCGAATTTCAACTATCACTCTAAGTGTGAGAGAATTGCCTTGACAAACTTAATGTTTGTTGATGATGTTCTTTTGTTCTCGAGGGGTGACTTCATTTCTATGAATCTTATGATCTCTACTTTTAATTCCTTTTCCAAGTCCACAGGTATGATCATAAATTCCTCTAAGATCCAAATGTTCTTTGGTGGAATGAATTATGCATAGAAAAACTTATTGCTGAGTCATGCTGGCTTCAAAGAAGGCACCCTCCCTATCAAGTATTTGGGGGTTCCCCTCACATGCAAAAGGCTGGAAGTTATCCATTACTTACCTCTTGTTGACAAAATCACTAGTAACATTACTCATTGGTCAACGAGACTCTTCAGCTATGCTGAAAGGGCACAATTGATCAATAGTATTTCTTTCGCTATAGCGAACTATTGGCTAATGATATTTCCTATGCCTAAGAAGGTCATTAAGAAGATTGATGATATCTGTAGGTCATTTCTCTAGACAGGAAAAGAGGTTATCAGCAGGAAGAGCCCTCTGGTTTGGTCTAGAGTTTGTAAACCCATTAATCAGGATGGTCTAGGCCTCATTGACTTGAGCTCCTGGAATAAATGCGCTCTTCTGAAACTCCTTTGGAATATCTATAACAAAAGTGACATCCTGTGGGTTAAATAGGTTAATGCTTACTACTTAAAGAGGAAAAATGCTGGTGATGCCGTGGTGAAACAAACTCACTCTTGGATTATGCAGAAAATCTTAGAGAAGAGGTCATTCATTGTTAAGCATACATCGCTTTGGGAAGACATGACCATCAAGCAGAAGTTTAGTGTAAAAGTTGTTTACCTCACTATGTGTTCTACGACTAATACCCCTGTGGTGCGTTGGCATAAGGTTTTGAGGCACAACCCTGCCATGCCTAGAGCTCAGGTAATTTTTTGGCTTGCCTGTCACGATAGATTAGCAACAAAGGACCGGCTCCTCAAGCTTGGATTGCTGCTGGTTTGCGTTTTGCGTTTGTTTTTGCAAAATGTCGCGGTAAGGAAGAGTCGCCACCGTCTTTTATTTTATCCAACAAGGAAAGGAAAAAAGCACAGAAAAATTCCTTTTTCGAGATATTTCTGAGTACGGGGGTAGATTATAGAAAGGGAAGGTATTAGCACCCTTTCTATCTGTAGTTATCTACGGGCTCTTAGGTACTTGCTCATCATTTTCAAAACTGCTTCTTTGTGTTTGTATGCTTTGAAAAGTTTTTGTTTTGACTTCAATTTAACTCTTGCTTCTGTCTTTAAGAGTGTAATGAAGTGTTTTTGAAAACTTTGTTTGTAAAGGAGTGTAAGTGTGAAAAAGTTTGTTTTGATTGAGCAAGTACTTAAGAGCTAATCTACCTACTCGAAAAAAGAATCGTTCTGTATTCGTTTCCTTTAGACAGCGCTAACCCACTATTAGTGAGTAGGTAGCACCGTCGTTGGAGTTTTGAGGGTCAATTCGAAAGGGACGTACGGTCAATAAAGCAATGTTAGGACGTCTTAGTAATGACCCTAATGTCTTAGATCAATTTATCTGAGGCAACAATATCCGAGGCAACCTTTCTGAGGCAACTTTGATCTTTAGACAAAAGGACGACCACTAAAATATCCTATACTCAATGACCGTTTACCGAAGGCAACCAAGTGGGAGTGTACCCTAGGAGTGCGCATGTGCGAGTGATTCAATTTTAGATTATTATCTTTGCATGTTTTAGGGTTATCTAATTGTTTTAAAGTTTAACATACATTCTTGTCATGCATCCCTAATATTCATACATCTAACAGTTTAATATTTGCAGAATTAAAAATGCGGAAATTAAACTACGCTATTACAAGGCTTCGGGTATTTACATAGCCAAAAACAAACCCTTTGAAAATAAAGTGATAAAAGTAAAGACCTAATTAACTATTACAACTCGTAGGCAGTTACAATAATTGGGTAAAAATAAAATAATAAAGCGCGTGATGAAAATTAGAACGAGTGCGAACTAGGGTTTTGACCCTTCTATCCTAATTAAAAGAGAAAATTGTTTTGTTGTTTTTAATTATTTTTAAGAAAAAGGTTAAGTTTTAAAATTAATTACACAATTAATTAGTTAATTAATGAAAATAATTACATGGCATTTTTTGTGTTTTTTTGTTATTTTTTTAAGGAAAAATAAAATAATTAAATTAGAAATAAAAACCTATTTGTTCTAATTAATTTTAATTATATACAAAAGGAATTAAAATTATCTACAATTAACAACCTAATTAAATCAATTAATTTTATATAAAAAAAATAAAATCTAAACCTAATTTGTGAAAAGTATTATTTTTTCATGATTTTTTGATAAAAGAAAATAATTAATTGGTGTTAGTAAATAAATAAATTAAAGTAAATAAAACAATTATAAAAAAAAAAGAGTAGAGTAAGAGATATGGGCCTGAAAAGGATTTTTGGGGGTGCAAACAGGGATTCTTGGCCCAAGAAGAGTGAGGTCCGTTTGACTTTTTGCATCCAGTGCGTTGCTTTGACTGAGAAGTTTGGTGCTCCTTCATGGATGGCCATTAGATTTGGCCATCTGGCCACTTGACAGACTGGATCTTGAAGACGTATGATAGGCCTTGGATTTGTAAACGCATGAGATTACCTGAAAGAAATTAAGAAAAATAACAAACGTTGGAGGCAGGGGTCGAACCTCTGACCTCAAGCTCCCCAACACCTTAACGCTTGCCTGGCTACCGCTGGGCCAATTGTTTTTGTTGTATGTAGTATAAACAAGAATTAATATAAAATAAACAAGCGAAGTAACCAAATATTAGCGCGAACTTTCAAACAATCCAATAGAAGGGTGCCACACAGTCGTCTTCAACCTTGTTCAGTTGGTAAAAGTCCCAGACTTTTATCTACGGACGTTTGTCCATCACTATATCCCTGCCATTTCTCAAAATCAAGCATGAGTAAGATAAATCAAAACTAAAGCCATGAATGGCTTTGTCTGGACCTGCTGAGTTCAATGATGGCCCTTTCATGGCCCAATTTTTCCTGTAAATGAAAATCCTAATTTGAAGCAAGGAACCCTAATAATGGTGAAATCCACTACAGGCCATATAAATGCATTTAAACAATATAGAAAGCTTGCAAATGTTCCATAGATCAAGAATATATGGTTAATTCATGCTAACAATGTCTAAATCATGCAAATCGAATTCAAGAAATAAGCAAGGTCGTGATGGACTTACAGCGCGATATAGGGCTTGGAAATGCTTGGTTTTGATTGCTTTTGCTTGTTGATGACCTCAGGAAACGATTGGGATTGTCCAAGAGTCTTGAATTGGCCTCTAAGTACAAACTCAATTCACCACTTTTTCTTGTTTTTTTTTCAGTTTTCCTCCTAGTTCATCCGCCTCTCTCTAACCTCTTTTTGTTCGCCCCCTGGCACTGTATGCTTGCCCTTGTATTTATATGAGTATGATGGTCCAGTAACGGCAAGAGACAACCAATTAAACGGGCCTTTAAAGCCACGAGACAAGAATCAGACGAATTAAAAGCATTCCTTTTTGGAAAAATTTATGTCTCTTTGGAAATCTTGGATGAACTTGGACACTTGACCCCTTCGAATACCCTCCAGCATTTCTCTTCGATTGGCCTATGAGTTTCCATCTTCGAATGGACTTCTTATGCATGCTTCGAATGGGCCTTCTGAAGGCTTCTTCGAATGGACCTTTTGGAATTCCAATCGAAGGGCCTTTGTCCATACCAATCGAAGGGTGCTTGGTTAACATGCTTGTCGAAGCTGCCTGGTTTGAGATGTTAAATTGAAGGATTCTTTGCCATGCCAATCGAAGGGCTTGGCCATGAGGCCAATCGAAAGGCCTTGTATCCATGCCAATTGAAGACCTTGTTGAAATACCAATCGAAGGATCTTGTTACAAGGACAATCGAAAGGTTTTGTTGAAATGCCAATCGAAGGGCATTGTTGACCGCTCGAAAACTTTGTTTTGTTCTCTTCGATTTCCTTAAGTTTAGACCCATCGAAGCGACGTTAAGATGCCAATTGAAGACGTCTTTGTTCTGATTCCAATCGAAAGACTTTTCTAAAATGCCAATCGAAAGACCTTGTTAAAAGGCCAATCGAAGGACCTTTGTCCATGCCAACCTAAGGGCGCTATGCAGATGCCAATCGAAAGGCACTTTGGAGATGCCAATCGAAAGGCACTTTGACCAACTTCAAAATTTGTTATTTTTCTTCAAGCAAGTGTTTATAACCACCCGTGTGAGAGAAGATCTTGTAAAAAGTGAGAGGGAAATTTTCGGGTACAACAACCACCTATGCAAGAGGAAAATCTTGGAAAAAAACATGAGGGAAAATTTTGGGGTACAACAGCTTCCCCTGTTCAATCTTCTTAAACCTGAGGATGTCGATTGGCTTTCGTGCCTTTCGTGATTCAAAGGTGGAAGATGATTGAACACTAGAGTGCCCAGAAATTTACACTTGCATGAAGTGGTATTCGTCTTGCGATGTCAGGAATGGGCATACATATGCCATTTGGAAATTGCTGACGAGGGGATGGGCTTAAAGATAACATCCGAAGGAGTGTCGATCGCATAAGAGATTCCTTAGCGAGAGTTGGTATGCCTGTTCGTTGAGGAAGATTCCGCTGGGGAATACTGATCTCTGTCTTGAGAGAAATAGAATTTTAGGAACTTCGATCGTCCGTTATTCTACTGAGGAATCATCTCTGTTGAAATTTAGGAACTTCGATCGTCCGTTATTCTACTGAGGAACCATCTTTGTTGAAATTTAGGAACTTCGATCGTCCGTTATTCTACTGAGGAATCATCTCTGTTGAAATTTAGGAACTTCGATCGTCCGTTATTCTACCGAGGAACCATCTCTGTTGAAATTTAGGAACTTCGATCATCCGTTATTCTACCGAGGAATCATCTCTATTGAAATTTAGGAACTTCGGTCGTTCGTTATTCTACTGAGGAATCATCTTTGTTGAAATTTAGGAACTTCGATCGTCAGTTATTCTACTGAGGAATCATCTCTTAGTAGAGGAGGTGAAAATGAACTACTATCTGGTCGTGATCCAGGCTTCATAGTAATAAGACCGACTGCTATCTGATCGTAATCCATACTTTACAGTGACTTACTAGGGAGATGAGATTAAACTTGCTATCCGGTCGTAATCCAGGCTTCGCAATTTCTCAATTCTTATCTGGTCGTAATCCAGGCTTCAGAAGGAAATAAGTTGTTATCCGGTCGCATCCGGGCTTCAACTTGAATTTAGGGCACACTAATATCCGGTCGACTCCAGGCTTCTTAGTAATTGTCCAGGTGAAATTGCTATTTGGTCTAAATCCAAGCTTCGCAATGTCTTGTATCGCTATCTGGTCGTAATCCAGGCTTCACGATGTGTTATATACCATTATCTGGTCGAATCCAGGCTTCATGGTCTTGTATTGCTATCTGGTCGAAATCCAGGCTTCACAATACCTTACTTCTTATCTGGTCGAAATCCAGGCTTCAGAAGAAATCAAGTGGTTATCTGGTCATATCCGGGCTTCCCTTTGACTTTGGGCCTACTAATATCCGGTCGAATCCGGGCTTCATAGTAATTGGCCGGGTAAACTGTTATTTGGTCGAAATCCAATCTTCACAGTGTCCCTCACTGTTATCTGGTCGAAATCCAGGCTTCACAGTGTCTTGTACCATTATCTGGTCGAAATCCAGGCTTCATGGTCTTGTATTGTTATCTGGTCGAAATCCAGGCTTCACAATACCTTACTTCTTATCTGGTCGAAATCCAGGCTTCAGAAGAAATCAAGTGGTTATCCGGTCGCATCCGGGCTTCCCTTTAACTTTGGGCCTACTAATGTCCGGTCACATCCGGGCTTCATAGTAATTAGCCGGGTAAACTGCTATTTGGTAGAAATCTAAGCTTCACAGTGTCCCTTACTGTTATCTGGTCGAAATCCAGGCTTCACAGTGTCTTGTACCATTATCTGGTTGAAATCCAGGCTTCATGGTCTTGTATTGTTATCTGGTCGAAATCCAGGCTTCAAAATACCTTACTTCTTATCTGGTCGAAATCCAGGCTTCAGAAGAAATCAAGTGGTTATCCGGTCGCATTTGGGCTTCCCTTTGACTTTAGGCCTACTAATGTCCGGTCACATCCGGGCTTCATAGTAATTAGCGGGGTAAACTGCTATTTGGTCGAAATCCAAGCTTCATAGTGTCCCTTACCGCTATCTGGTCGAAATTCGGGCTTCACGATATATCATACCATTATCTGGTCGAAATCCAGGCTTCATGGTGTTCAGAGGCATCAAGATACTATCCGGTCGAATCCAGGCTTCATAACTTGTATTAAAGATATACCACTATCTGGTCGCAATTCAGGCTTCGCGGTAGTCTGATACTGCTATCCGGTCAAATCCGGGCTTCACAATATGCTGTAGAAATCAAGATACTATCTGGTCGTACCCGGGCTTCATAGCTTGAACTTTGTGAGAATTGGATTGTATCTTTCCTGAAAGGTAAAGGTTAGCTGTATATAATACATGATATGTATCAAGCAATGATGTTCTCAAAATAAATGAGATTGTGTTGTATGATGCGTGTATGCATGTGTCATGATGTATGGAAATGTGTTGTTTTTATGATGATCTCTAGCTGGGGGAAATAAATCCCGGGTTGCTGTTGGAGAGTGCGAGACGTTGAATTCTTTGTTTCCGTTGGGGATAGTGAATGAAGATGATTGTGAGCATATCATGCAGGAGAGAATAACTCCACTGGGGAATAAACTGACGAGGGCATGACTCTGTGGGGAGGCCATACTCTGTCGGAGGATCTGTTGATTTGGAGAAATAACCTCGGCTGGTGATGAGTTGCCATTGTTGGCGATAATGAACTCTGTTGGGAATTGAGTTTCTGTTTGTGAAAGAAATGAACTTTGCTGGAGATGATCTTCTAGACTCTACTGGGGATAATCTTCCAGTGCTGGTGATAGATAAACTCTGCTTGGTGAGAATCTTACCGATTCATTCGCGATTGCGAATCTCAGTTGGGGAGAGTTATGTCCTGTTCGGGACAGCTAACATTACTGTCTTTTTCTTACTCTGCAGGGAGCGAATGTTATTGGGACGCATGCTGAGGATATGACAATGACTTCGTATCAAGACTTTTCTGCCCCTGTATCTGCTGGAGAAAGTGCCTGCGGAGGCCTTGTCGATTGGGTGTCATCCTGACTTATGAGGTGCTTGGTAACTGCCGATCGGAATGATAAGTCTTCTTCTAGTAGGCAAGTGATGAGATGACGGGACATAATCATACGCTTTAATCCCTAATTTTTGCCCGGACCGCCCTTTCGGGTTTTCAGTCCACCGGGATACCCTTTTTGCCCAAGCCGCCTTTTCAGGTTTTCGACTTGCCGGGTGTACATATTTTTTGTTTTTATCCCTAATTTTTGCCCAAACCCTTTTGGTTTGCCGGGATGCCCTTATTTTTTCCTAGGCCAGTCAACCTAGCGGGTCTTTGTTCATGCGCAGTATTTTCTGACTATGTCCATGCTCTCAGGGTGTAAGGAGTTGTCACTGTCGGTAGTGTTGTGTTGCCACAATACCAGAAGATGTTTGTTTGATCGTACATGATTCGTTGCTGGAATTCATGTCCAATGCCCCAAGTGATTCAGATGAAGATTTGCCCCTGGCTATTTGGAATTTTTGAGAGATTCCTTGAATCTTGACTTGACTGCCCCAGATGATGGGCAACGATCATGCCGTGCCCCTTGGTTGGAAGTGTTTTTCCACTTGAGGTGATCCTTTTTATTGAGAAGGTTTTTTGTTCACTAGATATTCGTCGTACGAATTTCTCTGCTGTTGAACAAATAGTCATATGCAAACAATGTTATTTTAAGAATGCAAAGCTTATGTCCGTCCTAAAATTTTTGAAAATGCATTTTTTCAGTAAAACAAGCAAATTTTGTAAAATGTGACGTCAACTCAGGATTTACAGCAAGTCTTACAGGAGTCAGGATACCTTTTATAGCAGTATGCTTTCGAACTAACCCATGCTTCAATTAGGGCTTTTAAGGGTTATAACATGGCCTGGTTCACGGTTCAAGAAACAAAGGATAAAGGCTCAAAATTTATTTGTACCCACCCGTTATTCGTGATGTTCTTCGATCTTAAACTCAGCTAATTGTGCATTTAGATCCCGTTTGAGTCTTTGCTCTGATATTCCAGTGATGGTTCAGATGCTGACAATTTATTTTGAACAGACAGTCATTTTTGTTGAGAGTTTGTAGGGCCTCTTTCTTTTTTGATTTTATTATCCCTGTCTTTTGCCTGAACTGTTTCTTTTTGTCATTACAGTCAGCGGGATGCCCCGATGTTTTTTATTAAGTCTCCTTCATAGGTTTTGACTTAATGGGCTTTTATTTCGAGAGATAATGACTGCCTGTCTTGACGATTATAAGGAACCATCATTGTCTTCTGTTTTGGAAGGACGTCTTTGACGCCATTTATTGTGCACCTGGATTAACTGAGAAAACTACCCTGCCCCAGGTTATGATTAAGGGTTTTAATTTGTGTGAAAAGAAAAACTCCTACTTCTTTGGCTCAAAGGGGTTGACTAGGGATTATCTTCCTTATAACTCCACTATTTAGTATTTGAAACAACGCCTGTACATCGTCAGCGGGGTCTGTTTAAAAGCATACTGTAGAGATTTTGATATCATTTTCGTCATCCTCCATCTAAAGGCCTAGAGTTTTTTAATCGAGAGTTGAACATCACCAAAAGGAAATCAATTTAAATATAGTGAATACGAATGGATTGATTCAAAATAGACATACGCAATGCATTGATAAAGTAACAAAGTTTGACACGAACAAATATTCGAACAATCAAAAGAAAATTACAAGTTGAAAATTCTAATGAACAAAAGCTTCTCTTGTCAGAACTTGTCACTTCAAATGGTAAGCCTTGGAGGATTGACAGAAACATTCCAATTGACCATCTTGTGTGAATTCCAATGCTCCTTCATCAATCAGGTTTTGAATTTTGTATTTCAACTGCCAACAGTCATCAATATCATGCCCCGGGCTGTTGGAGTGATATGCACACCTTGCATCAGGATTGTAGTTAGGTGAAGAAGTCTTGGGATTCAGATGAGGTCCTATCAACGTCACCAGATTCATTCTCAAAAGGTGTTGTAAAGCTTGAGACAACGGCATGTTGAACTTGGTAAACCGCCCCTTGGGTGTATTTGGCTTACTCTGATTAACCCGTTGTTTTTGGCGAGGTTGTTGTTGGACCTGTGAGGTAGTAGCAACTTGGAGAGGTCCATTCTTCACCAAACCAAACCCTTGTCTTCTTGGAGGTTGATCAGTAACTTGGTCCCCGACCTCAACTATTTGCTTCATACTGTTGTATTTGTATTGATGAAGTTGGTTGATAATGGTTCTCAACTCTTCTTGTCCCCGGGCTAGGTCTTGGATAAGAGCCAACTGCCCCAGCATCTGGGTTCTCGTTGCACCTACCTCAGCTTGTAGTTATTCCAGCCATTCGTCCTTATTGTCTTCAGGACTTTTCTTGACCAAGTTCCCAACGAAGAGTGTTTTCAACTCTTCTTGCCCCTTGGATAGGTTTAGGAATATGTCCCTGAACTGAGCTTCTTGGGTTTGAAGATCTATGTTGTCTTGTTTGAGAGCCATTGCTGAAATAAACAGCGAGCACATGAGAGACCTGCTTTAAAATCTGCTTATGCAATGATATGTATGATATGTATGCAATGTTTTCAAGGATCTTGCTGGGTAAACGAGAAAGTGTCAGAAGTTGAATTTTACAGCTTTGATTGAAGAAACTTCGTGTCGTCAAGAGTCCTTCTTCAAGAGTCAAGCTTACCATATCGAGTGGGTCATAGCCCCTGACTCAAGTTATCGTGTTTTGATCTCTAGACGACATTAGCGAGAGGAAAATAAATCCCCTTTTCCCCTTGCTAGACATTTGATTTACCATAACCTACATCACAAACCCTTGAGATCCTTGAAATGGTTAAGGAAATGTTAAGGCATGATGTTATGATGTGTATGCTATGCGTTTAAGCAAAAGTGCGAGGTGATGTAAGCAAGTAAACTCGGTAAGAAATCTAAGTTATTGGATAAGGACTGTAAACAAAACCTGCGAAAAACCCAAGTTGTCAGATAATGAAAATGTGCAAGTAGTTCAAGTTGAAAGCACACAAGTCACACAAACAACCTTAGGTTTAGGCTTGCATGGGGTCTAGGTATTACCCTCTTGAAATTTAGGTTGTTCAACCTGTCCTAATAATAGTAACCGAGTTCTAGAGGTTCTCAATATCACTGACCATCCTCCATCGGTCATAATTCCAGTCACGCAATCTTTTCTTGTAGCCAGAACCATCTCGAGAGTATGGTCTCAATGAGTGTAGCATCTTGCTACTTTCTATGGCCAAGTTGGTCAATTATAGGTTCTAAGGTCAGTTGATGCTTAATGACCCATATAACAGCCCCATACTTTCCTTGTTGCTCCACAAGGGATATCAGTACCAACTAATGTGCCACATCAACGTAGCTACTGCTTCAACCGTATCGGTCTACGCCGTACAGTTCCCTCACAGTCTATTGCTACTTACCTAAAAGGTATCCCCAGATCCAGGTTAGGATCTATAGTAACTCCGATACAAAGCCCACAAAGATAAAGCAAACAAATCAAATATTTGAAAACAATATGATGAACTAATCCTAAGGTACACCCCACTTATTAAGTCCTCCCCAGCAAATTCTCCAGTTATGTGATACGGTGGCCAGAACCGAGACTATTTTTTAGGATTTGCTGGTTTGCATTTTACGTTTGTGTTTGCAAAATGTCGCGGTAAGCAAGAGTCGCCACCGTCTTTTATTTTATCCAACAAGGAAAGGAAAAAAGCACAGAAAAATTCCTTTTTCGAGATATTTCTGAGTACGGGGGGGTAGATTATAGAAAGGGAAGGTATTAGTACCCTTTCTATCCGTAGTTATCTACGGGCTCTTAGGTACTTGCTCATCATTTTCAAAATTGCTTCTTTGTGTTTGTGTGCTTTGAAAAGTTTTTGTTTTGACTTCGATTTAACTCTTGCTTTTGTCTTTAAGAGTGTAATGAAGTGTTTTTGAAAACTTTGTTTGTAAAGGAGTGTAAGTGTGAAAAAGTTTATTTTGATTGAGCAAGTACTGAAGAGCTAATCTACCTACTCGAAAAAAAAATCGTTCTGTATTCGTTTCCTTTAGACAGCGCTATCCCACTATTAGCGAGTAGGTAGCACCGTCGTTGGAGTTTTGAGGGTCAATTCGAAAGGGACGTACAGTCACTAAATCAATGTTAGGACGTCTTAGTAATGACCCTAATGTCTTAGATCAATTTATCCGAGGCAACAATATCCGAGGCAACTTTGATCTTATGACAAAAGGACGACCACTAAAATATCCTATACTCAATGACCGTTTACCGAAGGCAACCAAGTGGGAGTGTACCCTAGGAGTGCGCATGTGCGAGTGATTCAATTTCAGATTATTATCTTTGCACATTTTAGGGTTATCTAACTGTTTTAAAGTTTAACATACATTCTTGTCATGCATCCCTAATATTCATACATCTAACAGTTTAATATTTGCGGAATTAAAAATGCGGAAATTAAACTACGTTATTACAAGGCTTCAAGTATTTACATAGCCAAAAATAAACCCTTTGAAAATAAAGCGATAAAAGTAAAGACCTAATTAACTATTACAACTCGTAGGCAGTTACAATAATTGGGTAAAAATAAAATAATAAAGCGCGCGATGAAAATTAGAACGAGTGCGAACTAGGGTTTTGACCCTTCTATCCTAATTAAAAGAGAAAATTGTTTTTGTTGTTTTTAATTATTTTTAAGAAAAAGATTAAATTTTAAAATTAATTACACAATTAATTAGTTAATTAATGAAAATAATTGCATGGCCTTTTTTGTGTTTTTTTGTTATATTTTTAAGGAAAAAGAAAATAATTAAATTAGAAATAAAAACCTATTTGTTCTAATTAATTTTAATTATATACAAAAGGAATTAAAATTATCTACAATTAACAACCTAATTAAATCAATTAATTTTATATAAAAAAAATAAAATCTAAACCTAATTTGTGAAAAGTATTATTTTTTCATGATTTTTTTATAAAAGAAAATAATTAATTGGTGTTAGTAAATAAATAAATTAAATTAAATAAAACAATTAAAAAAAAGAGTAGAGTAAGAGATATGGGCCTGAAAAGGATTTTTGGGGGTGCAAATAGGGATTCTGGGCCCAAGAAGAGTGAGGTCCATTTGACTTTTGCATCCAGTGCGTTGCTTTGACTGAGGAGTTTGGTGCTCCTTCGTGGATGGTCATCAGATTTGGCCATCTGGCCACTTGGCAGACTGGATCTTGAAGACGTATGATAGGCCTTGGATTTGTAAACACATGAGATTACCTGAAAGAAATTAAGAAAAATAACAAACGTTGGAGGCAGGGGTCGAACCCCTGACCTCAAGCTCCCCAACGCCTTAACGCTTGCCTGGCTACCGATGGGCCAATTGTTTTTGTTGTATGTAGTATAAACAAGAATTAGTATAAAATAAACAAGCGAAGTAACCAAATATTAGCGCGAACTTTCAAACAATCCAATGGAAGGGTGCCACGCAGTCGTCTTCAACCTTGTTCAGTTGGTAAAAGTCCCAGACTTTTATCTACGGACGCTTGTCCGTCACTATATCCCTGCCATTTCTCAAAATCAAGCATGAGTAAGATAAATCAAAACTAAAGCCATGAATGGCTTCGTCTGGAGCTGCTGAGTTCAATGATTGCCCTTTCATGGCCCAATTTTTCCTGTAAATGAAAAATCCCAATTTGAAGCAAGGAACCCTAATAATGGTGAAATCCACTACAGGCCATATAAATGCAATTAAACAATATAGAAAGCTTGCAAATGTTCCATGGATCAAGAATATATGGTTAATTCATGCTAACAATGTCTAAATCATGCAAACTGAATTCAAGAAATAAGCAAGGTCGTGATGGACTTACAGCGCGATATAGGGTCTGGAAATGCTTGGTTTTGATTGCTTTTGCTTGCTGATGACCTCAGGAAACGATTGGGATCGTCCAAGAGTCTTGAATTGGCCTCTAAGTACGAACTCAATTGACCACTTTTTCTTGTTTTTTTTCAGTTTTCCTCCTGGTTCATCCGCCTCTCTCTAACCTCTTTTTGTTCGCCCCTGGCACTGTATTCTTGCCCTTGTATTTATAGGAGTATGATGGTCCAGTAACAGCAAGAGACAACCAATTAAACAGGCCTTTAAAGCCATGAGACAAGAATCTGACGAATTAAAAGCATTCCTTTTTGGAAAAATTTATGTCTCTTTAGAAATCTTGGATGAACTTGGACACTTGACCCCTTCGAATACCCTCCAGCATTTCTCTTCGATTGGCCTATGAGTTGCCATCTTCGAATGGACTTCTTATGCATGCTTCGAATGGGCTTTCTGAAGGCTTCTTCGAACGGATCTTTTGGAATGCCAATCGAAGGGCCTTTGTCCATACCAATCGAAGGGTGCTTGGTTAACATGCCTGTCGAAGCTGCCTGGTTTGAGATGTTAAATTGAAGGATTCTTTGCCATGCCAATCGAAGGGCTTGGCCATGAGGCCAATCGAAAGGCCTTGTATCCATGCCAATCGAAGACCTTGTTGAAATGCCAATCGAAGGATCTTGTTACAAAGACAATCGAAAGATTTTGTTGAAATGCCAATCGAAGGGCATTGTTGACCGCTCGAAAACTTTATTTTGTTCTCTTAGATTTCCTTAAGTTTAGACCCATCGAAGCGACGTTAAGATGCCAATTGAAGACGTCTTTGTTCTGATTCCAATCGAAAGACTTTTCTAAAATGCCAATCGAAAGACCTTGTTAAAAGGCCAATTGAAGGATCTTTGTCCATGCCAACCTAAGGGCGCTATGCAGATGCCAATCGAAAGGCATTTTGCAGATGCCAATCGAAAAGCACTTTGGAGATGCCAATCGAAAGGCACTTTGACGAACTTCAAAATTTGTTATTTTTCTTCAAGCAAGTGTTTGTAACCACCCGTGTGAGAGAAGATCTTGTAAAAAGTGAGAGGGAAATTTTGGGGTACAACAACCACCTATGCAAGAGGAAAATCTTGGAAAAAAATATGAGGACAAATTTTGGGGTACAACAGACAAATACTGTGTCCTCTGCGACAGGGAAGAAACAATTGATCACCTCTTATTTGATTGTGATGAGACTAAACATATTTGGAGTAATATTCTTGACTGGATTCAGCATTCTCATTCTCCCAAAAGCTGGAACGAGGAACTAACTGGATTATCTCGCATGGAAAAGGAAAAGGGTGTAGGGTTGTCCTTGTTAAGCTTGCAACGGTTGAAGTTTTTTACGGCATTTGAAAGCATAGAAATTCCTGCATCTAAAAGTGATAAGGAAGCTCCTATCCTTAAAATGAAGAACAAGATATCTTTAGGAGATGATTCTGTAAAAAGATAAAGCATAAAATTATTAGTCTAATGCTAAATTAAACTAATCTTTCTTTATTTTATTTTGTCCTCTTGTTAACTGGGTCTTAACGATCGTCGTGTATCTTCTCTATTTTTTTATTATTAAAGTCAATCTTTTTAAAAAAAATATTAATATATTTAAGACATTTACAACAATAGATAATCAAATAGATAAATACAAATTAATTTTATGCAATTTGTAGTATTTTAAATCTACTCAGTCAAAAAAATATTTTTAAACTAATTTTCAATTATTTTTTGACCGAATTCAATTTTATTCATTTGAATTTAATTATTATATGGCACGCACGCAAGCTAAAGTTTGGACTTTGGTAAAAAAAGCAAAAGTGAGAGACATCGCGAACTGTATCTATGGCGGCGTAGGTAAAAATAGAGGAAGCTTCGTGTGACATCTATCAAGCATTTTTTCTCCAACTTGATATAAAAACCCCCTACCCTCCAATTCTATCTACGTCCTGTCATTCTCATTCTCACTCTCACACTTCACAACACAACAATTCTTCTTCCTCGTTAAAAACATTTTTCTTCCCTGCCTTTTCGTAACACCATTTCACCCTCCAAAACATTCTAACAGAATGTGTGGCGGTGCTATCATCGCTGACTTCATTCCTCGCCGTGGAGGCCGCCGCCTTACTGCCTCGGAGCTCTGGCCTAACTCTTTCGGCCAACAGCTTGACTCCTCCTCAGACTTCGGTTTTCCTGATCAACTACCACCCATTACTCTCAAAAGATCAGACCCTCCTAAAGGTCAGTATTTACCTTTTTTTTTTTTTTTTTAACTTATGATAAGAGTTATGGTTTTCTGATTGTTTGTGATGGAACAGTTAATGAACGAGTTGAAAAGCCTGTGAAAAAACAGAGGAAAAACCTCTACAGAGGAATCCGACAGCGTCCATGGGGAAAATGGGCTGCTGAGATTCGTGATCCCAGAAAAGGTGTTCGTGTTTGGCTTGGTACTTTCAACACTGCTGAAGAAGCTGCTAGAGCTTACGACAAAGAAGCTCGAAAAATTCGAGGTAAAAAAGCTAAGGTTAATTTCCCCAACGAAGATGATGCATATTCTGTTCAAACTCGTCGTCCACCACCTATTCGACCACCGAGTCCAAACCCGAATCATTCTCTCTATCATCAACAACAATATCCAAAGAATCTGAACCTGGAGTTTGGTTATGATCTGAACCGAACTGAACCGTTTATAATATCTGGTTCTGGTGGTGATGAGAATTCTGTATATGGGTCTGGTTCATGTTCTGAGGTTGGTTACTCTGTACTAGAGTTCGGTTCCACTCGAAATGAAAATGGTTATTTCGGTGGTGTTGTGAATGAACATGAAAAAGAGAAAGAGAAAGCGAAAGCGAAAGCGAAAGAATCAAATGAACAAGAAGCACGTGCTGAAGCTGAAGCGGCGAAGAATGAAGTTCAAGAGTTATCTGATGAATTGATGGCGTACGAGGATTACATGAAGTTTTATCAGATTCCGTACTATGATGGACAATCGATGCCACCGAATATTGTTCAGGAGCATGTTGTTGGGGATTTATGGAGCTTTGATTGATACTAAAAAACAATAACAACTGTTTTTCATGTTTCTGTGAAGAAGACAGAAATTTCCCATTATTATGATTCGGTTATATCTCTATTTTGCATGTTAGGATGGTGGAATTGTAAATTCGGGTACTTGGTTAGAATTTGTGTCATGAATTTCGATTTATTTCTTGTTTTTTTGAGTTTTGTTGGACTTTTGGTCATGTCAAGTTTTGTTCAATTGTATTTCTTTGGTGTTTTACCAGATGAAATTAACAATATTTCAATTCTGAATTCCGATTACAAATTTTATTTTATTTCACTTGTTCATTACTATATTACGTCGTACGTTTTCTTTCTTCCATAATATCGGTTTTTAACTCTGCTACGGGGAATAATTATTGATTAATTCTTCACTAATTTATTTATTTTTTGACTTATTCTAATCTAAATTATTAATTAAGAATAATAAACGTGTCTGTATTTTATTTGTTGAAAGAGACTTTGTTCATATTATTTTACAGTGTATTGGCGTTTCAACATGACGAAATTTATAAAATGAAATTTTGCTTGCAAGCTCCCAAGCAGTTGTTACAAATGTTGAAAATGAATTAAATTATTTTTTAATTAACTTCAATTTATTTTTGCATAATTCTTGTTAAATATGTCCTTATAATAAGATTTACTTTGGAGATTGTTGTCTTAAATATAAAAAAAGTATAAAAAAATTGTGCTTGTATATTAATGATTATTACTAAAAATACTTTAATTTCTCATCAAAAAAGAATAGTTTTCTTTCTATTATATATATTAAAAAGATTATTTATAAAATAAATAATTACAAGAATAATTAAGAAGATTCAACAATGAGAGTAAGACACTCGTATAAAATAATTGTGTTGAGGACAAAGTTGATAGCGTAAGTAATAGTATTACATTAAATCACTGAATGGAGCACATGATGGTGATGCAAAAGTGGAATATGTAAATATGGTAAAAGAAGTGAAATGGAAAAGGCATGAAATGAATCCAGTGGCGCGCGCAGCTGGTTTTGTGTTGTAAAGTGGGCTGTTTCTCTTTCAGATAAATAAACAAAACAAGCGACGCCGCACTCAATGGGCGCCTACAGGTTCATAAAACTTGTACTCGGTCTTTTGAATAGTCAAATAATTCTTGTCTTCTTTGTTTTATTCCTATCACCAACTCACCTAAATCGGACACACGCATTTCAATTTTTATGAAAGAATAAATAAATATAATTTCTGTAAAAAAATAATTATAGAGTATGTAAGCACACAGATCTTAACATTGTGGATAAACTAATATTTCTTGAAAAAAATTATTTGATAATTGTAGGACTTCATTCGTCTCGTTAATTTGTGTCTTACATTTGAAAATTATGTACTTTAAAAAAATGAAGGACATATTTATTTAAGTATTCCGTCACCCTATGTCTCATGTTTGAGCGGTTATGTATTTCTGAAGGAAACAATTGACTTAGTCAAAAGAACACGATTCTTAACATGATAAAGCCGCTGAGGTCCGAGAAACTATTTAGTATGTATTTAACGGTATTAACTACTCACACGATCATAAGAGAACACGAGAATTAATTTCAATTATGGCCATTCATAGAGATATTCTATAAACAGAGAACATTATATAAAGAACCATCCTCTTTTGGAGGAAGGCGAGCATTCCTAAAACGAAAAATACATAATTTCTCTGCAACCTCTCCTGATCAACATCGGGGTGGTTATCAATATTGTTCTACAGGAATAATTGGCGTGGTTTGCGGAAAGAGGTAAAATTTCTTACTTCCACATCAAAATTGTGAACAAACGTGGTTCACGCCGCTAGAACAGGACCGCCAACAGCGAACAAGCATAGTAGATCACAATGGAGGAGTTGCCCGTAGTGGTGGAGTTTCTATGCCAGCAGAACGAACAACTCCATGGCATCATTCATGATCTACAACAGAATCAGTAAGATCTTCTATTTCCAGTGATTTCTGGTAAACAACCGCTAGTCCTCCAAACTATCGAATAAACTTACTGACTGTTATTCAATTTCTCTGGTAACTCGCAGGATCGACTAGATTGATCCTAGGACGTGTTGGTCATTAGGGTAACTCTCATGATCGAACAGGTATTCATGGTTGGTATTTAGAATGTTGTGTAGGTGTTTGACTTATTTCGATTTCTCTCTTAAAGATCTAAAGGTGTAATCAAAATATATGTGCGCGAAACTAAATTGCATGAATAAAGGTCAATTGTAAAGACATGTAAAAACTGCATAAAAGACAAGTAAACGACTTCGAAACGTAAAAAACACAGTTAATGTAAAAGATTCGAAATGTGAAGAAAGCATTTAATGCAAGAAAACTGTAAAATGGCTTTAAGTGAAAAAGGTGTTCGAAGGATAAAAACTTGAAGATAAATGCATGAAAAGTATAACAGTTTCTGAAATGTAAAGTGTTTGAAATGAAAGGAAAGCATTTAAATGTAAGGCATCAATGAAAAGATTTCGAATAAAAAGACTTTAGATGCAAAAACTTGTAAATGGTATTGATATAAAGACAAAGGAAAGTACTGGAATTGATAAAGAGTTTTCATTAAATCATAAACATGTGGTGTTATCATACGTACATTGTTCTTGCATTCGTTTCCCTAGCCCTGTGGTAATTTGAATGTTTACTGAGTTTTTTTGTACAATAGATATGACACCCGAAATCCTAATGCTAAGACTTCTATTTATACTACTTTGACCATAACGGTCTTGCTATAAGATTCTGCCACGTTCAGAACATGCAGAGCAATGCCTCTCTTTTGCTTCCACGTGTCTTCGAATGCTCCAGCGCATATATTTCAAATTTCGAACATCCCGCTTGCATTTGAATTTCAAATGTTTTGGCACTTCTTCGCTTCGAACGCACTTCTTAGACACAGTCTTGTTGTCATTTCGAGACTTCTTTGGATATATTCTCATAACTGTCACTCGAAGCTCCAAGCTCTGATATGCTCATTCTAAGCATTGCTTCTACTATTTTGAAACATGACGTCTTGTTTCATTTCGATCGAAACGTCCAATTTACTTTGCTTCTAATAATATTATCAAAATCTTCAACCAACACCTTCACCCCGAGGGCAATCATCCTAACGACCCGATGGACACTCAATCTCTGTCAGAAGAGAATTGGAATGACTAGGTTCTATAGAATTTCAAACCTCCACATTTCCTTGTCTTCAATGGGAAGAGAGACCCTCAAGTGCATGTTTTAACCATTAACAATCAGATGGTGATCATCGGTGCCAGCGACTCTCAAAAGTGCAAATAAATAGCGGACACTCTTTCCGAATCCGTCTTGCACTGGTACATGGATTTACCTAAACATTCGATCACGAGCTATCAAGATCTGGCGAAGGAGTAAATACACCATTTTTCACCAGCAAGCACAGAAAATTTTCCACGACTAGTTTGTTCAACGTCAAATAGGGACAAGGGGAAACTCTGCGAGTATCGGGACTGCTTCAGTAAAGAAACGATCAAGGTATCTCATCCCAATCAAGAGATATTTGTCAGGGCGTTTCAGAATGGGCTGAAGGTGAGACACTTCAATGAATCGTTGGATCAAAAGTCGGCAACGTCGATGGAGGAGATCACCACCATAGTTGAATGCTATATCAAAGGGGAAGAAAGTAACATCGAGAAGAGATCCCAGTTTGTGAAGGAAAGAGGGATGTTAAGATTCGAAGATACCAATTTAAAAAAGCAGAGAGAGGGTGGACATCACAAGGAAAAACCGTATAGGGCGGGTGTAGCGGTGAAAAATTTGAGATTAAGATATGTATTAACTTAACTTATAAAGCAAGATTCGCCACCGCACTTTATTGTTTCCAAAGGAATGAGAAAAGAGCGAATAAAACCCACAGAAGTTTTAAAACAAAACTAATAAAATAAAGAGATAAGGGTACGGGGGTTGGTTATGTAAAGAGGAGGTATTAGAACCCAATGCATCTATATTACTATATATGAACTTCTTGAAAATTTACGGTTTGGTTAAAAAGGGGCGTTGTTTGCAAAGATTGGAGAAATGAGAAAATAATTGGTTTTTAATATTTTGATTCGGCAAAAATACAAGAGTTTTGTGCCTACATACCACTGATGTTCAATAACGAAATCAGAATTCCATAGTTCGGGTTACAAAGAACAACGGTAGTTTGTTAATTAATTTTAAATGAATAGACATTTATCATCTTAAGGAGAATACTCAACTAATCAACCATAAATATGAGAAGATATACCTTTGCATCACAATAAAAGAAGGGCTTCAACTTTGATAGAAATCAACAAGTATGCCACTAGCTCTCTCAAGTGGAAAAGGATAAACACTATACCAATCAATATTGTGGGATTGGAGAAGTACAACTCAACTTTAAAGAGGACTCATGTCTAATCTTTCAGAAAAGATGTTAAAATGAAAAGCCAAGTGACAAAATATTTGAATGAGGTTTTATATTCTTTTTATGATTTTGGAAAGGGGTTTTATTATACTTAAGTTTTTTGAAGCATTTATTAAGAAAACAATTTCATGATCACTTGACAAAGTCAAAGTTTATTATGAAAGGTGAAAGTTTAAAACAAGAAGGTTTTGAAAAATGGAGAAGATTTTAAAAATTAAAGAAGGGGAGGAGATGAAGAGGCTATCCTAAAGCATAAAGTACAAGATAGGAAGAAAGATCTAACAAAACAAGAAGTAAACACTTGAACGTAAGTCAAAATGGACATTCCCTTCGTTTGGATTAATCCATAACAAAAGCAAGATAAGAAGATGAATAACATAAGCACTGATGAAATTTCAAGCATCAGATGAAAACTTCTTTGTCTTAAATGAAATTTCAAGTATCAGATGATCTTTCAAAGTAATAATCCATGCATAAGATAAAACCAATGTTTTAAAATCCAGACCGGTGATCGACTCGGTAAAGTTACTGGGTCATTGGGTTATTGGTCGGACCAGTGGGTCACTGGTCAGACCACATGGCTTTTGACCCGGTTTCTATAAAAAATATATTCATTACCTGAAATTTGTAACTATAATAATATAGAAAATTATAAATTCAAATAATTTAGAATAAACAAAATTATTAGTAACAATCAAAATAAGTGATAGAAACTTAATGTAGTAAATTATAAATTCAAAGAAGTGATAGAAACTTAACAATTCATAAGTTATAGTATTATAATAAGTCACAAAAATCCATACTCAACGATCCATAATTTTTTATGTCCATGAAGTCAAATTGTCATAATCTTGATATTCATATCCATCTTCAACTTCATTGTCTTCTTCACCAACTTCATCTTCTCTGGTGTTGCTTTTTTCTTGATTCACAGTATCAACAATAGTATCTTGTGCATTACCCATATCTCCATCTTCATCCTCATCTAAATCTATTTGATCTATAACAATATTTAAAAAATAATTAACAAAAAAATTTTAGAGATGGTAAATATGAGACATTAAATTGATTCACAACCACAAACTATATTATGCTCATATTAGAACATACCAATATCATTTGAAATTGGTTGGATGGTCATATTTGCAAGGTCATTCCGCAATGCTTCCAACTCTTCATTGGTTAAGAGAGGTGGTGAATCCTCTAATACCCAACTAGAATGGTCGGCAATTGTTTCAATATTAATAGGATCATAACTCCCATTTCTTATTTTCCTAAGCACACATGAATTAAATTTAAGTTTATGTATTTAAATATAAAAATATAATGATCAGAGAAAAATAACCATAATAATACCTATTTTGAAGTCTCAAGTTGTAACGAACAAACACTAAATCATTAAGCTTTTGGTGCTCCAATCTATTTCTTTTTTTGGAATGAATATGCTCAAATATACTCCAATTGCGTTCACAACCCGAAGCACTGCAAGTTTGGCTTAAAATACGAATAGCTAACCTTTGCAAAGTTGGTGTACAAGTGCCATAAGTTTTCCACCATTGATCTGTTTATACCATGTGATTAAATAAATTTACAAACATATTGAAATGTAAAATAAACTATATATCAAGAGTTAGAAGTTATGAAATTACATGCTGTGATACAGTGGCAGAACCATAACTGTTTTAGGAAAATGCTGGTTTGCATTTTGCGTTTGTGTTTGCAAAATGTCACGGTAAGCAAGAGTCGCCACCGAATTTTATTTTATCCAACTGGAACGGAAAAAAGCACAGAAAAATTCCTTTTTCGAGATATTCTGAGTACGGGTGGTAGATTATAGAAAGGGAAGGTATTAACACCCTTTCTATCCGTAGTTTTCTACGGACTCTTAGGTACTTGCTCATCATTTTCAAAATTGCTTCTGTGTTTGTGTGATTTGAAAAGTTTTTTGTTTTACCTCGATTTAACCCTTGCTTCTATCTTCAAGAGTGTTACGAAGTGTTTTTGAAAACTTTGTTTGAAAAGGAGTGTAAGTGTGAAAAGTTTGTTTGTTTTGAGCAAGTACTTAAGAGCTAATCTACCTACTCGAAAAAAGAATTGTTCTATGTTCGTTTCCTTTAGGCAGCGCTATCCCACTATTAATGAGTAGGTAGCACCATCGTTGGAGTTTTGAGGGTCAATTCAAAAGGGACGTACGATCACTAAAGCAATGTTAGAACGTCTTAGTAATAACCCTAATGTCTTAAGATCAATATTCGAGGCAACGTATCCGAGGTAACCTTTCTGAGGCAATTTTGATCTTTGGGACAAAAGGGCGACCACTAAAATACCCTATACTTAATGACCGTTTACCGAAGGCAAAGTGGGAGTATACTCTAGGAGTGCGCATGTGCGATTGATTCAATTTCAAGTTTATTATCTTTGCACATTTAGGGTTTGCTAACTGCTTTAAAGCTTACATGCATTCTTGTCACGCAACCCTAATATCCATACATCTAACAGTTAATATTTGTGGAATTTAAAGTGCGGAAAATAAACTACGCTATTACAAGGCTTCGGGTATTTACATAGCCAAAAACAAACCCGTAAAAAAACGATAAATGAAAAGGAAAATAAAAAACTAATTAATATATTACAACTTGTGAGCAATTACATTAATATGGTAAGAATAAATAAAGCGCACACGAGAGAAAACTAGGGTTTTGATCCCGTCTAACCTAATCGAGAGAAACAATTATTTTTGTTGTTTTTAATTATTTCTAAGAAAAAGAATTATGTTTTTAAATTAAATACAAAATTAATTAGTAATTAAATTAATTAAAGAAAATAATTAAATTTAACCTATTTTTGTGTTTTGGTTATTTTTTTAAGAAAAAGAAAATAAGAATTAGATTAAACTACAAAACCTAATTTTCTAATTGTTTTTAATTTATTTAAAAAATAATTAAAGTTACCTAAAGTTAAATAACCTAATTAAATTAATTTTTGTATAAAAAATAAATATCCTAAATCTAATTGGATGAAAATAATTTTTGTGATTTTTGATTGGTTAAAAAAGAAATTATTTTAGTATTTAAAAATAAATAATAAAAGAGTAAAAGAAATAACCCAAGGGCCCACTGCCAACAGCTTTGATCAGAGGATGATGATCCAGAGGATGAAGGTCCAGAAGATGATGGTCCAGAGGATGAAGGTCCAGAAGATGACGGTCCAGAGGATGATGGTACTGGGCCTACTCCTGGATAGTGGATCAAGCAGATTGTAACTGTCAGAAGATGAGATGCGCTGGATCTGGCTGAGACTGATGGATCCAGAGGATAATGCCCAGGGGACGCTCCGTATGGTCCTGCTTGATGAAATCAGAGGATAATCTCCAGCAGATGTAAGCGATGGATCTGGTGAACACAAAGAAATGCCAAAAGGTCGTGTCTGGGATCAAACCCAGAATCATGAACGTCTGACTTCCTTCTTCTGACCAACTGCGCTGGGTGTTAATTTATCAATACTATAGAAACAAACAAATAGATCAGAACTAAAGGCTTCTGGCCAGAATAAACGCGCCAGAATTTAAACCAGCCAGTAAAGTGGCGACACGCTATCGTCTTCTTCCCTGGATCCATCATTTAAAACTCAGAACATTTACCTACGGATGTGGCGCTGTAACTGTAACCCCGTGCATCTCAGAAATTACATATAAGTAATATAAATAAAATTCAATACCATGGATAAACTGGGTTTGATCCGCTGATCACAATGGTCTCCTCCGTTTGGACCAATTGTTCTTGTATGAAAAGACCCTAAAACGAACCAAGAAAACCTAACAATGGAAAATCTTGATACAGTCCACAAAAACGCAATTAAATGTTATAGATAGTTTGGGAATGTTTCAAGGAGCAAGAATATATAATTATTTCATGCTATAGATGCCAAAATTATGCAATTCGATTTCAAGAACAAACCAAAGTCATGGCTGACTTACAGTGGGTTTTTGTGTTGGAAACTCCTTGTTCTTGATTGGTATAGCCTCCTTGCAATCCCTGGAATCAAATGAGATGGTTAAGGGACCTTGAAAGTGTCTAGAAGAACAAAATTGAATCACCACTTTTCTTTGATTTTTTCAAGTTTTTTCTGACTTTGTGCGCCTCTCCAACCTTTTGTTTTAGGTATGCAATTGTATACTATATACCAAGTGTGATACGGTGGGAGAAATGACTTGAGGTTTTGCGTTTCGTTGCAAATGTCACGGTTTAGCAAGAGTCGCCACCGACTTTTATTTTATCCAAAAGCAAAGGTAAAAAAGCACAAGAAAGACCTTTGAGATGTTTTCTTGAGTTCGGGGGGTAGATTATGAAAAGGGAAGGTGCTAGCACCCTTTTCATCCATGGTTTTCCATGGGCTCTTAGTTACTTGTTTAGATCACTTGCTTTGATTTTGAAATTGTTTGAAATGGTGCTTTGTGTGGTTTTGAAAGTATTTTGAAAAGAGGCCATCGTTTAGGAAATCTTTGTAATGATTCTCGTTCGTAAGAATGTATACAAAGATGTCTGTCTTTTGAAAAATGTTTCAATATTTTGAAAGTTGTTTTTGGAAATGTTTTGAAATGCGTGTGTTTGTTTGAAAATTAGCAAGGATTGTTTGCAAAGTGATCAAGTAACTAGAAGCATATCTATCTACTCAAAAGTCTTTCTTGTACATTTTTATTCCTTTGACATTGTTGATTTACCATTGATTTGGTAAACAACCCTATCTTTGGATGTTAAACGGGACAGGCGTGGGTCATCGTATGACCATGATAGCAATGTTGCCAAGTATATTTAGCATTTTGAGGGACCAAAATCATTTGTTTAGGCAACCTTTTGATAGCGTCATCGAGGGAGTATGATCTTATTTGTTTGTTTTGCTTTGCCAAGATACTTTGCATGCATACCATGGCCATTTTGTTAGGAAACCAAGTGGGTGAAACCCTAGAGGTGCTTGTGTGCAATGTGTGTCATATTACATGCTTTTGTTTGTCTTGGATTAGGTCATTCTATTTGTTTGATTTTTGTCTTATCATGCAAACCCTAATTTTACTAAACATGGTATAAAGCGATAAATTGCGTAAAATAAATCTAAGCTATTACAACAATTATTATGGGAGGGGGGATACAAGTTTTTTGAATGGGGATATTTGCACAAAATAAAACCCTAAAATACTATTACAACCCAATTGAATTATTGTGCAAATAAATAAATAAACAAGTATTTAAATATGCAAATAAAATATAATTATGCAAAAAATATTTTGTATTTGTTTTATGTATGAGAAAATAAAATTATTTAAGTCCTAAAAATAAGAAAAAATAACATTATTATTTTTGAAAGGGGAAACCCTAATTTTTTATTAAAGAAAACAAATGTTTCCTATTATTTATTTTATCCATTTTTTGTACAAGAAGTAATAAATAATATTATTAACAAATATTAAAAATTAAAATATGTATGAAAATAATTATTTTTATGTGTTAAATAATAAAATAAAAATGTATAGTATTTTTAAATTGTATTTATAAATTTATTTAAGAAAATAATTTCTATAAACCTAATAAACTATTTTTTTATGCCAAAAAAAAATAATAAAAAAATAAAATAAAATGCAAAAATAAAGAAATTATTTTTATGATTTTTTATTGTTCAGAAAAAGAATTAAAAACAATAAATATAAAAAATATAAAAAGAAAAATGGAAAATAAAACAAATATGCAAAGGGGGCGTGGATATCAAGTCAAGGGGTATGGGAAGCAAAAGCAGAAGCCCAAGGCGCGCCAGGCCCAGAACAACTTCGTCCATGTCCTCCGTCCACTTCCTTGCGCGCGTTTTTTTTAAAACCTGCAACTTGCTATTCTTTGCACAAAAACAAAAACTTGCAACATGAAACATATAGCATTTTTTATCACGATTCCAATGATATAAGATTCATAATCTAACTCTCAAAGATCAGGGAGAATTTCTTACCTAATTTTTTCATGAACTTCAAGCTTCAAATTATCACTACTCAGTTAATATAAATGACAACTATGCATATGTACAACTTCACCATGTTAAGGACTACATCTTTGCTTCACAAATCAAAGCTTGAGGATTCCTAAATAGAGAGATAGAGTTTTGAAAAATACCTTGTTCAACTGAGTTTGGATATGGCAATGTAGGGACTTTGAGGGAGGCCTGAAGATCGTGTGAGCTTCCTTGAAGTTCCCTCAAGCTATTCTAATGCTTAGCTTGCCTTGTGGATGGCTGAAACTTCCTGCACGAGTCAACCTGCAACCTTCAAGTTTGAAAGCGGTGATGTCTGAAATAGAGGTTACAGCAACAGGACAAGGGCTTTGATGGTTTGGATATGATGTGGATGAAGTGTTTCAAAGGTTGAAAGGCAAAACGCACGAGCCAAAATGGAGTTGGCAAGGATTTTGCAGAAGCTGCCCTGTTTGGGCAGAAATTTTTGTTTTTTTTGTATTTGGGAGAGTTTCAAATGTTGTGCACTCGTGTTCTAGCTTGCAACAAGTTTTGTGAAGTTGTTTAGAATGAAGCCAAGTTCACCCTTTATCAGATGTACAAGTTCCCTTGACTTTTGCAACTTTTCTTGCTTTTGAAGAAAAGTGAAATGACTTAAGCCAAAATGTTGTACTTGCTTGCTTGCTAGCTGCAGAGGGTTGGTATGCTTTGCCTGATCTCTGTGGACATTGCTTGTGACAAAGAAACAGGTCCAAGGCTCAAGGATAGCAAAGTTGCAAAAAGCTTGCTTTATCAAAATGGCAATGTGCCCTTTATGCCATTTATGGATTAAATTCTTGTACAATACTCCAAAGGTCAGAATAAAGCCATTATCCATTGAGTTAGCATTTAATTATGGAGTGTAGAAGGTATTTGGGACCTGTAATGCAAGGTACAAGCATGCTAGGATCTGATTTGCAACTTGATCTCATGTAAAAATGGCTTGAACAAAAGTGATAAAATGCCATTTTCTCTTCTTGGATTCTCCCTAACCACAAATGATATTGGAGAGTTATTGGACATTTTAGAAAGCTTGCAACATGCTCTATAATCCATATTTGAAATTCAACTTGATATACCTCTTGGAACTAGGTGAAAAGTTGCCATGAAGTTAGGTCAAAAACCTGCCTAAACTAGGGCAAAATTTCACTAAGTTATTTAGTTTATGGACCCATATTCACAAAATCATAACTTGAGATCCAAGCATATTTTGGGAAAACTTTGTGAATCAAAGTTGTAGATTTCATGGAGGAATATAACTTTCATATTGGAAGTTTCCTTTGAATCAAATTGCATCATGGTGAAAAAATGGTGAAAAGTTAGGAAAAAATAAGAAAATTTTCATACTTAGAAAAATTCTAAGTTATGAAAAATTTCAAATTAAAACCCTAATTTGCAATTTTAGGTTTCTTGGCCAACAAGTTTAACATTTTGACATATCTTGATGAATTATGACCTTTGGCACTTGATTTTGACCAAAAAGTCAAAGTTTGACTTTTCAGTATACAGTTGACTTTTGATGAGTTGACTGAAAAATTCATCTATCAATCCAATGTACTTGAGATCTTTTGAACCATGTGATTAGGTCAAGATGATGCCATTAAGTCCTTGAAATCATGTTTGAACCTAATTGGTCATTGGCTAGGTTAAAAATCAGAAATTGCCATTTCTCAATCAAAACCCTAATTTTGACCATTTTGCCCTTTTGATGATTTGATCAAATTTCTTGAGGAGTTGTGATCCAAACTTGATCAAATGGCAAATATGAGTCTAAAATGTTTTTGTGGATAAAAAATTATGAAGTTTGACTATAAATTGGCCATGGTTGACTTTTTCCCCAATACAGTTGATTTTTAGGTCAACTGTCCAATTGACTGGGCAAAAATGTGATTCAAGGATTGAAACTTGGTATGAGCAATATTAGGGGTCCAAGATGATGTATGAAAGTCTCATGAAGCATTGATGGTCCAAAAATCTTGCTGCAAACTCAAACCCTAATTTCAAGTTATCAGTGCAAGGAGATGTCTTGAGCTGAGCAAACCCTAATCTTATTTTGAGTCCAGAGAGTCTTGTGAGGAAAATCTTGATAAATGAGAGGGCAAATTTTTTGGTACAACACCAAGGACTTAATTAGGTTTAAAATTCTGCTCTCAATCTTCCTCCATTATAGCTTTTGATTTGGATTTGATTCACTTGAAGATCTTTATAAAAATAGGTCAAACTCAATCTTTTTATGCACACAAAGGCCTTGCACGAATTCAATCACTTGCAAACTGAATATAGGACCTGAAACATGAACAATATCTCATGGACCATGCTACCAACTCAAGACAAGTGCAAAAAGTTAGGCCCATTTAGCAAAAAATGCATATTTAGGCATAGTTAACTTTTGACAATTTTGCAAAAAGGGACAACTTCACCAATGCATAACTTCCTCAATTTTGACTCTTTGAAGGTGTTCTTGGACTTTTAGAAAGATTGAGATGTCCTATAAGCAACCCTTTTGGTATCATCTCAATTTGGTATTCTATGTTCATGTATGAAGCTTTGACAAAAATGGTGTTTTTGTTGACTTTTCAAAATGACCTATAATGTCCAAATTCATAACTTCTTGTGAGTGCATATTTTGAACTTGGGAGCTGAATATGGAAATTAGAGAATTGCATCCTATTCAAAATGAGCTTTATATGGGTCATTTATCATAAAGTATGAGAAAGTTATGCTTGGTCAAAGTTGAGTTGACTTTTCCTACACAACCCTAATTTAGCAACTTTTGGGTTTTTATGAATTGTGAGAAATCCTTGATGAATCATGATCAACCCTTAATCAAATGATGAATGATACTTAAAAATGAGGATGTTGACCAAAAATCTTGAAGTTTGACTGTATGTGGGCCACAGTTGACTTTTGCCCTAGCATAGTCGATCTTTAGGCCTTTGGGCAATTGACTGAGCAAACTTTCTCTGTAGGGCTTGAAACTTGACATGGATGATCTTGAGAACATATTAGGACAATGTTGAGCATTTGGTATCCCTTGGACTCAAACATCTTGATGCAATATGAAACCCTAATTTGAGGTAGACTGCCTTATGAGAGAGCTTGTCTGGTCAACCCTTGGACTTCCTTGAGCAATTTGAAGGTCTCACTTGAAATGTATTGAGAAATATGAGAGGGAAAATTTTGGGGTACAACAGCTGCCCCTTTTAAATCTTCTTAAACCGGAGGATGTAGATTGGCTTGTCTGCCTTTCGTGATCCAAATGTGGAAGATGATTGAACACTAGAGTGCCCAGAAATTTGCACTCGCATGAAATGGTACTTGTCTTGTGATGTCGGGAATGGGCTTATAGATGCCATTTGGAGATTGATGGTGGGAGATGGGCTTAAAGATGCCACCAGAAGGAGTTTCGATCGCATAAGGGATTCCTTAGCGAGAGTTTGTATACCTGTTGTTGAGGAAGTGTTTATTGTGATTTCTGGTAAACAACCGCTAGTCCTCCAAACTATCAAATAATCTTAATGACTATTATTTAATCTCTCTGGTAACTTGCAGGATCGACTAGATTGATCCTATGGGGTATTGGTCGTTGGATAACTCTAATTGTAAAACTGATATTCATAGTTAGGATTTGTATTTGAAATATTTTATAGACGTTCAACTTACTTCGATTACCATATGAATAAAGATTCGATTGCAAAGAAATGTTTAAATGCAGAAATAAGTAAATGACTTTGAATGTAAAGATTTCAATGTAAGAAGCATGAATATAAAAGCATGAAATGTAAAAGAGTTTCTGAAATGTAAAGGATTCGAATAGAAGAAAACGTTTAAATGCAAGAAATCAGTAAATGACTTTGAATGTAAAGGCATATGAATGACATTGACATGAACATAGAAGATAAACTGGAAAGGATAAAGAGTTTTACTGAATTATAAATGTTTGGTGTTATCATACGTACATTGTTCGAGCATTCGTTTCCCTAGCCATGTGGTATTTTGAATGTTTACTGAATTTTGTACAATAGATATGACACACGAAATCCTAACGCTAAAACTTCTATTTATACTACTTCGACCATAACGGTCTTGCCTATAAGATTCTGCCACGTTCAGAACATGCAGAGCACTGCTCCTCTCTAGCTTCCACGCGTCTTCGAATGCTCCAGCGCATATATATTTGAATTCCAACATCCCGCTCGCGTTTGAATTTCAAATTCCTTGGCACTCTTCGCTTCGAACTCATTTCTTAGACACAGTCTCGTTACCACTTCGAGGCTTCTTTTAAATATATCTTCACAACTGTCACTTGAAGCTCCGAGCTTTGACATGTTCGTTCGAAGAACTGCTTCTACCATTCTGAACCGTAACATCTTGCTTTATTCCAACGAAACATCCAACTTGCTTCGTTTCGAACTGTATCATCAAAATCTTCAGCCAACAAAATGCCCCTTTAAAATATGTATTTCGATCCCTTGAGAAACACTTATTTTAAATATATTTGCAAGATTTTGATGTGACCTTTGAGTAATCGTAACATTTATTGTGTATGACTCCAATCACGTCAATCACGACGCCTCTTGGATTTCTTAACCGTCTTGAATCAGTACTTCACAACATGGTGCAGTTATAAAACAATGATTATTATTAATCACGCTTATTACCAATATCAGCCTTTACGCCACCTCCTTCTCAATCCAACCCACGACTCCCACGTATCCTAGTCTCACTTAGTGGATGTTTAAACTTCCACACTATAAAAACCAATCAACTTAGTCTTTTATTCTTTTCCACATTCTGAAACTTTTCCTCCTCTCTTCTCACCGAAACCCTAAAACTTCCAACAATCTTCAACAATGTCTTCTACAACATCATCCCAACTGAAGAAAACTTCCAAAAAGAAAGGCAAGAACACAGGAACAATAATGGAAAACAAGGTTGGTACTTATCAAGGTCAATTTGTGCTTATCCCCCAAATGATCTCCAAAGAAAAGGAAATGCTCTACGCCTCCCAGGTACTGATTCCAACTAACGCTGGTGGAAAGAGGTTTGCTCTAATGGGTCCTCTTACAGTCTTTGAAATCTTAAAAGATACTAGAAAAATCTTCCCTGTTTGTTACAACTTTAAGCCCTTGTTTAATAAGATGGATATCCCTATGATAGGCGAGTCTTCTGATTCGAAAACCATAGAAACTCCAACCGTTCCCCCAAAAGATCCCTTTGTGTTAGACTACGTGAAGAGCAACTTTAAACCATTCCGATCCTGCCCTACCTCTGACATAGCTTACCAAAACTGGCTTACCAAAGTAGAAGCCAAGAAATCCCAGCAATGGGAGGAATTAGGAATCTATAATTTGATTAAGTTATCGAAACCAGGCTTCACCTATAGTCATCTATTGTTATTTGCATCCTTATATTTCTGGGACAGCACCTACAACACCTTTCATCTCCCTGGGGGAATGATAACACCCATATTTTTCGATATAGCAGCCATCACTGGTTTGTCACCAGTAGGGTAAACCTACATCCCTGATAATGAAGAACACTCCAGCATTATTGACTTCAAAGTCAAATTAGCCAGTTTTTCCAAATTCATTAGCCATTACCATACTGAAGGAGATAATGTGTCAGATGTGGAACATATTGCTTTCCTCACTTTATGGTTATCAAGATACGTATTCTGTAGCAGGTCCTTACAGGTAGCAAGCAGGTTCATCCCTCTAGCTAGAGACTTACATGAGAATAGGAGGGTGTGTTTGAGCGAACTGTTACTTGTTGATCTTTACGAAAGCTTAAGATCAGCCGTTTCGAGTTTGAAATCCTATACTCCCAAAAACATCCTTCTAGCTGGCCCCTTCTGGTTACTCCAATTATGGCTTAATTCCATGTTTGAACCCTCACTATCAACTGCTGACACCGTTGTTGAACAAGATCCGGAGATAGCGGATAGAATTATTGAAGGTACCAGGTTGCGAAAACTCACCCCGAATGATGATAAAGATGACTTCAAGGTCCTTTTCTCAAACTAGATCATGATTTTTTCCAAAAGACACAAATTTGAAGAGACCATGGCACCCTTTGCTTCAAGGACTCATGGACCATCATGGTTCACCATGTCTCTTTCAGAAGCAGTAAAAGCAAAGAAATTCAAGATATTTGGAAAGCCTTTTTGCTTCCTAGATTAATTTCCTCACGAATCACTCCTTCCAAGAATCAAATATTCCTCTTTTCCTATCAACCTAACTTTGTTTCTAGACAATTTGGCCAGTGCCAACTAATCCCTGAACCTCTGTTCCAAACAGAGAGTGCCATCACTTCTGGTCGAACCTTTAAAGCAAGAGAAGCCAAACTGCAACAGGAACAATATCAAGGCTTCGCTCAATTTGAACTACTACCCTTTGAACCCACACACTTCACAGCGAAGGGTTTTCTGGAATGGTGGACTAAGTTCTACCAATATTATATGTTCGATACCCTCTCCATTCAACAGAAACTAACTGATGCGTTCGATGTGCAGGTACACTCCAAGAAAGGTATGTTCACTCACGCCAAAGAGATTAGGGCTTTTCAAAATTATTTCAAAACCACTTATGATCCCACACACTTGGAAACCACTGTGCATCAAGCGGCTGAGACCTTGAAGGAAAAATTTAAAGAAAAAATTTCTAAGCTCAAACTTCCTTCAGGGTTGTCATCTGAGGATAGGTATAGGTTGACACTCGAAATGCATCCACCTAAATTCCCTAGATTGCCTACCTCAGAACTGGCTCTGGCTTGGTTTCCTCCATACCCTTGGTGGTTCACTTGCAAAGAAATGTTCAAATATCTTCAAAAGAAACCAAAGCCATCTGAGACTGTGACATGGGCTCGTCATTGGCTCCATGATTTCCCAGGACATCTTCGCTATGACCTTTCTGCCATGTCGATTATATCTAATCAAGGCGCAGGTGCGAATGCTTGGGAAAATCCCAAATGTTTCTTACTTTCTTCATTTTTAACTTTTACTTTAATTGTTTCGATTTTCAGCCATCAGGATAAAGTCCGTTGCTTCGAAGTCTAAAGAAGGAAGTACCTCCCAACAATCTGTCGAAACCACTGATGATGTGACCTTATTCATACCAACAACAACTACTGCAACAACAACAACACCAGTAATAACAACTGTTCCAACTCCACATGTAATTAATTAGCCCTGATGTTTCGAATAAACTGAATTTCATGATTTAGATCTAACTCATGTTTAAATCTTTTCAGACTAACAAACTCCCACCAACCACTCCGAAGAAAAGGAAAACAAGCACTACTGGGAAGAATCCCAATGCTGGAGGGAACTCACCAACTGCTTCAAAGAAGAAGCAGAAGAAAGAAATTTCCAAAGGCGCTGAACCAACTGGCATTTCTGGACTCGATTCCAGAGATGCTGCTCCCTCAACAAAATCCAAAAATCCACCTTCGACCTCTAACGTAATGTTGGAACATATAGATAGTAACCTTTCCTCTGAGAACCCAAAGGTAAGTTGAACTTAAAATTTTTAGCAAAAATAGTTATTCATTACCTTGGTGCATGCTCTTAATATTCTTTGTCTCTGTAGGACATTTCGAACCCAACTCTTACCACTTCGACTTCTCCATCAAAGATTGCTGCTCCCATCAACTCTTCTCCTCATGGGGACTCCAGTAACCTGGTGCAAAATAAAGGATCCTCCAACATGGCGATTCCGACTGGGGCTTCAGAGCAACAAGATGACCAAAGCACTTCTCCTCCTTTGAAAGAAACGAATGAAGCGACGCTTCATGAATCTGCAGAGATTTTACCAGAAACTTCTCTTCAAAAGTCTCCTCTCGAAACCCTTCAAGAGAACCCAAAGGACATTCATGCTGAAAAGGAGAAGGCTGATTCTGATCAAGAGAATGAAGAATCTGCAGAGGAAGGATCCAAGGAAGAAGATGCCAATAGCAGTGAGAACAATGATATCGAAGTGGTGGATCTGGTTGATAATGAAGAAGGCAATGAGCAGGAAACAAGTGAAGGTGATGGTGACCAGACCAATGAGCCTATGGAAGTCGAAATGGATGTGACTCCCTTGCGCATGGAACTTCCTCAATCGTCTCAATCTCAAATGACTGAAGAGGAGCTAGCTCTCCTAAGACGAAATGACCCAATTGGGTATATGAAGGCAAAACTAGCTCAAAAGGACATTCCTCTTGCTAGGGCTGGTACTAGTTCGACTAACAATCCATTGCCCTCAGATGATAGAGTTGTACTCCTTAACAGAATTAGGAGAACAATCCTTGATGTGGACTTGTTCGAAGTGATCAAACAGGATAGTACAACTTGCTATACCATGATGGAGCTGCTTACGCAAGTTAATCTCGCCACCTGCTCTTTGCCAGTCAGCACCACATTATTCGATCTTCAATCTCTGTTAGATAACGTGACTGGGTGTCTTCTTCAAGACGAATTTGCTACTAGAAAGGTCCAAGAGAAACGAACTGCCATGGACGCTGCTTATGAGCATGCTTCGAAACTCTCTAAAGAAGCTGAAGACCAAGCCATGCATATAAAGCAAGCCAAAACTGACTATGAGGCTCGGGCTCAGTCTATTCTTCTCTGGGAAAAGCAAATTCAAGAGCTTCAACAAAAGGTTAAGGAGGCTCAACAACAACAATTGGCCTATGAAACCAATACTGCTGGTAATCAGTTCGAAGAGCTCCTCAACAAAGGTCTTGCAGAAATGGAAGCAGCAGAGCAACTTAAGGGAGAAGTAGCTACCCTAGAAGGAGCAAGGCGTTTTACTCAACAAAGGCTTGATTCCTTTCGGAGTACTTTTAATAGATTGAGGAACAATGCCTATTTTTAAATCTCTGTTTATTTAATTAGTTTTGAAACTTGGTTGAATTTTGGTCTGTAATATCCCTACAACGCCATTTTGGCAATCTATATTACCATTTTGGCATTCCTTTATGATGTTTCGATTACGTTGTTATTATTCGAATCTCCTGCAGGAGTGGCTTATATTTCTTTAAATATTTCCCATTAACCTTTAGGATTCGCTTATCATCAGCCAACTCTTCGATTTCGTATGCATTGTTTGAAAATATCTTTACTATTCGAAAAGGTCCTTCCCAATGAGGTGACCATTTACCTAATGTTTTATTTTTCTTGTCCATGGGCAATATGACTTTCCAGACTAAGTCATTAATAGTGAATGCTTTTCCTTTCACCCTTTTGTTATATGCCCTGGCTACCCTTTCCTTTTGTCTCATTAGGATTTCCAATGCATGCAATCTAACTTCATCTAACTCAACTAACTCATTCATCATCATCTCCCAATATAATGCAGATGGGATTTCGTTTTGTCTTTGAATTTGAACTGATTGTAGATGAATTTCTACTGGTAGAACTGCATCATGACCAAATGTTAGTTGGAAAGGCGTGGTGTTAGTAGCTTCTTTAGGAGATGTTCTACAGGCCCATAGTATTTGGTCCAAAGTCTTGTGCTAGTTCCTTGGCTTTTTACCAACATGTTTCTTAATTAACCCTATTATCACTTTATTGGCTGCTTTGACCTGACCATTTGCTTGAGCATAATATGGTGTTGATGTTAGTAATCTAAACCCCATCTCTTGAGCAAATTCTTACATCTTCCTACCAGTAAACACAGAACCTTGGTCTGTGGTTATGCTCTCTGGAAATCCGAACCTATAGATAATTTGTTTCTATACGAACTCAATAATAGCCTCTTGATCAACAGCTATTAATGGTATTGCCTCGATCCACTTGGTAAAATAATCTATTCCTACCAAGATATATTTCTGTCCTTTAGACGAAGCAGGATTAATTTCTCCTATTAAATCTAATGCCCAACCTCTAAAGGGCCATGGTTTAATGATCGAATGTAACTCACTTGCAGGAGCATATTAAATCCCTGCATGTTTCTGGCATTCTTCACACCCTTTAGCAAAGTCTATACAATCTTTGAGCATGCTGGGCCAATACATGCCATATCGAAATAATAACCATTTCATTTTATGACCTGCTTGATGTGCCCCACATGCCCCATTGTGGACTTCTGACAATGCTAAGTATGCCTCACTTTCTCCTAGGCATTTCAGTAATACGCCTTCCTGGGTCTTTTTGAACAATTCATTTCCCATGAGGACATATGATAATGCTCTATATTTTATCTTCCTATCAACATTCAAAGTTGGATTTGTTAAATAACTTACAAGTGGACTTCGCCAATCTGCATCTGATAAGGTGTCTATGGCTAGTACTTCGAATCCCTGTTTATCAGCATAACCTAATTTTATATTCTCTAGATCTGATGGTATGAATCTAGTAGCCATAACTCTACCTCTTAATTCGACCAAATCCTCAAAGTTTTTGGTAGAAACTTTATAACCTGAAGCCAACTGTGCTAAGTCATTTGCTTCTTGGTTTTCTATTCTTGGTATATGTTGAATATCCATGTATTCGAATTTTCTAAGTAGCCTGTTAACTATGACAAAGTATGTCATCAGATTTTACTTTATGCATTTGTACTCCTTTGTTATTTGCTTGACCACTAACTCTGAGTCTCCTTTAATTTAGAATCTAGTTGCCCCCAATTCCAACAAAGCTTCAAGTCCAACAATAAGCGCTTCGTACTCAGCTTCGTTGTTCGAGCAACGAGGACCATCTAACTTATACTTGAATTTTGTTGGAATTCCTTCAGGAGAAATTATAAGAACTCCAACACCACTACCATCCCTATGGGTCGAACCATCAAAGTATAATTTCCAAGGTTGCATTTCAACGTAACCCATGACAGTCTTTTCAACCAGTGAATGGTCCACAATGAAATCAGAAATTACTTGGCCTTTCACAGCTCTTAAAGGCATGGAAGTCAAAGAATATTCTGTTAAGGCTAAAGCCCATTTACCAACTCTGCTATACATTATTGGTTTCGAAAGCATGTGTTTGATAACATCGAAATGAGATGAAACATAAACATCAACAGGCTTTATATAATACTTAAGTTTCATACAAGAAAAGTACAAACAGAGACATAGCTTTTCTACATTGCTATATCTAGTCTCTGCATCATTCAATACCCTACTTAAATAGTATATGGCTCTTTCGATGCCATTGGTATCTTCTTGTGCTAACATACTACCTATACTAACTTCAGAGGCAAATATGTACAATCTCATGGGCTTTCCCCATGAAGGTGGAGACAAGATGGGAGGCTGAGAGAGATATATTTTTATCTTGTCAAATGCCTCCTGATGGGCTTCGTTCCACTCGAAGGCTTGGCCTTGCTTCAAACGAATCAACGGAGAGAAAGCTTGGGTTCTTCCACTTAGATTTGAAATGAACCTTCTGAGAAAGTTAATCTTCCCTAGCAAAGATTGCAGCTCCCTTTTTGATGTAGGTGCTTTCGTCTCCATTATGGCTTTGGTCTTATTTTGGTTGATCTTGATTCCCTTTTTATGAATCACAAAGCCAAGGAAATCTCCAGCCTGCACAAAAAATGCACACTTAAGGGGGTTCATCTTTAAGCCATGTTTTCTCATTTGTTCGAATGATTGGCTCAAATGATGAAAATGGGTTTCTGCAGATATAGACTTGATGACTATATCATCAATATACACCTGCATAAAGGTTTCAATAAAATCATGGAAGATCGAATTCATTTCCCTTTGATAAGTTGCCCCAGCATTTTTTAAACCAAAAGGCATCACTACCCATTCGTAGGTGCCTAAGGCTCCCGGGCAACGAAATGCTGTCTTGGCAACATCTTCTTCAACAATAAAAATCTGATTGTACCCAGAATATCCATCTAACATACTTAAATATTCGAATCCTGCAGCAGAGTCTACTAACATTTCTGCCACAGGCATGGAGTACTCATCTTTAGGGGTTGCAGTATTTAAATCCCTAAAATCTATGCAAATTCTCAGAGAGCCATTTTTCTTAATAACATGCACTATATTTGCTAACCATTCGACATACCTTGTGGTTCTGATGAATCTGCAGCGCAGCAACCTTTCGATCTCAACTTTGATCTTTGTGAGGACCGCTGGTGCGAATCTTCTAGGAGTTTGCTTGATGGGCTTCTTGCCATCCTTGATTAAAAGTCTATGCTCCACTAACTCCCTCTTTAAACCCGGCATTTCATCATAGTCCCACGCAAAGCAATCTTTGTTTCTCTTGAGGACTTCGATCACTTCCTGCTTGAGGCCTAGATCAAGTTTTGCGCTTATGTAGGTTATTATTTTCGTGTTCTCATCCCCCAGATTCACTTCTTCGAGCGGATCCTGCGCCAACATCTTGGCACCTGAGTCTATGGGGTCCTTCTCGAAGCCTAAGGGTTCTTTATCATAGATGGCATCTAGCCTTTGATCTATTTCGTGTTCTTCAAAGGGTGAGCCTTTCGAACCATCCCCATTTATTTCGTTCACTTCTACAGCCAATTTATCTATTTCATCCTCTAAGGCCGCTTTCGATTCGTTCTCAGCCATATAGGCCGAAATCCTTTCGAAGAAGGAAGACTCAATCATGAGAAAGGTTGTCAAAGTCCCAGCCTGTTGGCCGTCTTTGCGTAGTACCTTCGACTCCTTCATCTTCACTGACTATTCTTCTATCCCAATACATGCCATCATGGCAAAGGGTCATATAATAATGTGCATTCCTGGTTTCGTTGATTTCGTCGTTAGGGGCACAAGGAGAAATCTTGGCCAAATGTTTGTCATAATTTCTCTTGTCAACTAAGTTGACTGCTGTCATGAAGTAACTCTGGTCTGCTTCGATGTTCTCCACAATCCCGTCTTCTCTCCATAAAACCAACCTCTGATGCATTGACGAAGGAACTGCCCCCACGCCATGGATCCACTCTCTTCCCAACAACAAGTTGTAGTTGGCTTTGGCTTCGATCACCATGAACATGGTGGGCCTGCAGCTCGATCCTATCGTCAAGTCCAGTTGAACTACCCCCAATGTTTGATCCACTTTCCCTTCATAGTTGGATAGAACCATGTTATGTGGTTTGATGTCACCCTCGCGTATTTCTAACTTTTTCAGCATGAAATGGGGTATTAAGTTACCTGCAGTGCCCCTGTTGTACCCCAAAATTTTCCCTCCCATTTCATCAATATTTTCTCACCACAAGACCCTTGGAGCTCAAGATCAAGTTAGGGTTTGCTCTGCTCAAGACTTCTCCTTGCACTGTTGACCCAAATTAAGGTTTGAGTTTGCACAAAGATGTTTTGACCTGAAATGCCCAAAATGACTTTCATGCTTCATGTTGGACTCACAAGTTTATCCATACCAAGTTTCAAGCCTTGATTCCAATCTTTGCCCAGTCAATTGGACAGTTGACCTAGAAATCAGCTGTATTGGGGAAAAAGTCAACTGTGGTCAATTGACAGTCAAACCTCATGATTTTTGACCCACATCAACATTATGAACTCATATGAACCATTTGGTCAAGTTTGGATCACAATTCTACAAGAAATTTGATCAGATCACCAAAAGGGCAAAATGGTCATTTTTAGGGTTTTGACTGTACAAAGACAATTTTTGACTGTTTGACCTAACCAATGGCAATTCAAGCTCACATATGGACTCAAGGACTCTATGGAATTATCTTGACATGTTCAACAAGTTCAAAAGATCCCAAATGCACAAGATTGACAGATGAATTTTCCAATCAACTGATCAAATTTGACTGTATACTGAAAAGTCAAACTTTGACTTTTTGGTCAAAATCAAGTGCCAAGATCCATTTTTCAGCAATACATGTCAAATTATGAAAATTGTTCATCAAGAAACCAAAAATTACAAATTAGGGTTTAAAATGAAGAAATTTCATAACTTAGAAATTTTCTAAGTTATGAAATTCCCTTATTTTTTCCTAACTTTGTCCCATCTTTTCATCAAGATATATTTGGATTCAAACAAAACTCAAAACATGAAAGTTATATTCCATTGCAAAATCTACAACTTTGATTCACAAAGTTTCCTCAAAATAAGCTTGTAGCTCAAGTTATGATTTTTGGAATAGGGGTGCAAAACATTCTTAACTTAGAAATTTTTTGACCTATTTTAGGTAGGATTTTTGCCCAACTTCATGGCCACTTTTCACATGCTTCCGCTTGGAATTTCAGCTTGCATTACAAAGATGGATTGTAGTACACATTCCAAGCTTTCCAAATTGTCCAAGAACCCATCAAACACCCTTGTGGTTAGGGAGATTCGAATTTGTGAAGATGGGCAAAAGTCACTTTGTTCATAAGCCAATTACATGTTCATAACATTGCCATTTTCAAGTCAGCTTGTACAAGCTAGATTACAGGCCTCTAATCCTTCTCACACTCAATAATTCAATGCTAAACCATTGTGCCAAGATGTTATTTTGTTCATTTGGTCATTACATGAAAGATTAACCTTTAAATGGATAAAGCATTTTTGCTATTTTGGAAAAGGTACACTTTATGTCAAATACAAATCCAAGAGGCATGGGAAAAATCTTTAGAGCTAGCATTTTGTACACAAATCACTCTGATCAAGAACAAGAGGTACAACATAGTGTAGGGCATTGGACAGGCTGGTATAGAAACTTGTATTTTCTTACTTATCAAGGAAGAAACATTGCAAAAGGGGTCCAACATTGAGCTCCTGTCAAGACAAGCCTAAAAAAACTTCATGAGCACTTTCCAAACATCAAACCAAGTTTGAAACACGACCAAACCATCTCTCAAGCCTCCATATACAGAAAAACACAGTTTTGTGGCAAAACAGGGCATAGGCTGCAACTTGAATCCCACAGTCCATTCCTATCGTGCGTTTTGGCTGAAACCTCTTCAAACACACTCCCTACCATCCATTGAAGCTATTCCAATAATTGAACTAGAACTGTAACAACCATAGCCAAGTGTGCCATTTTCATTTTTCATCTGTGCAGGTTGACTTCTATAGCTCGATTCAGTAAGATTCAAAGCAAGCCAAGCATAGAGGGAGCATCCTTGGACCTCAAGCAAGCTGTACAAGTCCTCACACTGCATTGAAAGTACCTCCATTGTTGTACACGATTCAAGCTGAACAGGTAAAAGTTTGAACTTCTATCTCTCTATCCAAGCATATCTAGGCTTAGGTTTGTGAAGAAGTTATGTCCTACTCATGGCCCTGAAGCTACCCATATCCTCACTTTTCATTTATATTGTGTGTGTTAAGAGAATTTTGGACCTGAACATAGGAAGAAAGTTAGGTCAGGAATTGGGGGAGGAGAAATTCTCTCTCATTTCTGAGAGTTAGAACAACTTCTTTATATGTTTAGAATCGTGACAAGATGCTCTACACTTTTGATGTTGTGAGTTTTTGTTGAAAATCAAGGAATCAGAAGTTAGCAGGTTGAGCAAGGACGCGCGTTTTCTTTGTTTCAAACAATGGCTGGAGGTTGAAGAAGCCCCTTTGGGCTGGGCCTGACTCTTTTTTCTGTTTGCACCACATTTTTTCACTTACACCCCCTTGGCCCATTGTGTGTTATTTTTATCATTTTTGATTTTTTCTTTTTGTTTCTGACTTATTATTTTTTGTCAAAATATAAAAAATATAAAAAATATTTTTTCACCCATTTTTGCATTTATTTTGAATTTATTTGCTTTATTTATACTTATGTGTGCAAAATAATACATTTACTTTTATTTAAAATACTAAAAAATATACAAAATAATATTTATTTTCAGCTATTATTTTATTTTATCTTTTGAAAACACTTCCTTAAAATATACTTCTTTTATAAATAATAAATATTTTATTTTTGTACATATTTAGTATATTTTATAAATACTTATGTACTTATTAGAATATTTAGGGTAAAATATAAAAATAATACATTTTTTTATTTTATTAATATTTGACCTCAAAAATTACTTTTTTTACAAAATACTTCTTTTATTTATTTTTTGTATTTAATTAATAAATATTGCATATTGTATATAAATAATAAATACTATTTATTTATAAAATTAGGATTTTGCCCTAAAACATGAAAATATCCAAAAACAAATAAATACTTAATTTTGCATTAAGATTAACATTTCCCACTTGAAAATAATCATACACTTACACAAATACGTTGATAGATTTACATTGCTCTTATACATTTGCTTATCTTTGTACATTGATACATATTACATTTGAGATCGCAATTCGATTTGGTTGTAAATATTTGGACACTACTCTCATTAAAGTCTCATCCCCATTTGTAAATATTTGTACCCCCACTCCCGGATACTTATTTGTAATAGTGTAGACTTTAAATTCTCGCAATTTATCGCTTTCAAATATACCATGGTTAGACCTAGGGTTTGTATGTAAATAAAATCAAACGCTAGATAACCTAATACAAGACAAATACATGAAATTAATACACCATTCACACTTGCACCCCTAGGGTAATCCCACAAGTTGCCTTCCAAAATGGGCCATGCTTGCACGTTGAGTTTCTTTGGCAAAACAATTCAAATGATCATAGTCCCTCGATGACGCTTTCAAAAGTTGCCTATCAAAATGATTATAGTCCCTTCAAGCAAAATTGCCAAAGACACTCGACACTATTGCAATCATGGTCTAAACGATGACCCACGCCCGTCCCGTTAACATCCTAACACAAGATTGTCTACCAAATACAATGGTGGAACAATACTGTTAAAAGGGTTAAAACATAGGAAAGATCTTTGAGAAATTTAGGGTAGATAGCTCTTGGTTACTTGACCAATCTTGCAAAACAATCCTTGCCATTTTTTAAAACACACATCACAACACACTTTCAAAACAACTTTCAAAAACATTGAAAACTTTTCAAAAGACAAATACACCTTTGTATACATTCAAACATGGATCATTACAAAGGTTGCCACAACAATGGCCTCTTTTCAAAACATTTTCAAACCCACACACAAAGCACCATTTCAAACAATTGAAAGCACCATTTCAAACAATTGAAAATGCAAGGTGTTGTACCCCAAAATTTGCCCTCTCATATTCTTCAAGATTTGCCAAGTCAAAGCTTCAAAATTCCCCAAGGGTTGCACAGTTCAAGGGCCTCCTAACAGTCAAAAATTAGGGTTTTGGTTCTGACAAAGTAAATGAAGTTTCCAAGGGTCCAATCAAGTCCCACATGCCTATAAACATGGTCAAGCATCCTCATACCAAGTTTCAAGACTTACAGCATAAAATTGCACAGTCAAAAACCCTAATTGCACTACAGTCAACTGTAGGGGCAAAATGGTCATTTGGCAGTCAAAAGTCCAAATTTTTGGTCAACATCTCCTTTTCTTCCACAATCCATCACCCAAAACATGTGCACGACCATTTGGCCCGAAGGGAAGTTTTTTATCATTTTTATTTTATTTATTTGAATTTTTAAATGCTAGAAATTCATTTAATTAATTAAAATATATAAAAAATACTAAACCTAGGTTTTTAAATCTTTTTATGCATGATATACACTCAATATTTCGTGCATGGTTAGATTTGGAAAGAATCAATATGATTTGTCATGATTTGGTAGCAAATATGCATGAAAAGATTTGAAAACTAATGCATGGAAAATCAAATATCTTATCATCAATTCAAGGATTCTTTGATCAATTTTCTCAACCCTAATCATTCACATGTATATATGGATGCAAACCCTACTCCTCATGACCTCCCAGCTGCGCCCAAAAGCCATAACCAAGTTGACATTTTTTCAAGAAAATTCTGAAACTGAAATCACCATTGCAAGGGTTTTCAAGCCAAAACAACCATTCTATCACCTTCCTGGGACATCAAGGAAGGCTCCTAGATCAGAATCACTACCTCTAACGCCTTGAATCGGTATACAGAAATCAAAATATTTCATATAAAATGCATATTCGTATCTTGATTTTCAGGCATTCTCGTGGCATTTTGTTTATGGATTCATACTAAGTGATGTATTCTGAAGCTAACCACATACTTTGATTAGGTTTTTATACACTATATGCAAAAACGCCATTGTTATGTTTTAGGGTTACAGGGATGTTGATTTAGGGCTTTATGTTCAAGGGAAAATTGGGACACGAGACTGGCATCATGAGAACCACAAGCTTCCAACGAATTCAATGATGGGGTCGCGCCCAATTTCTGATCCAAGACAAGCAAATCGCTATTTTCTAGAATGGTGCATTTGGGGACGGTTCAAAACCGTTGCTGATTCTTTTATGTTTCAGGAAAAAAACAAAAGCCATGGAGAAGACGATGAAGTGTCAGGCAGTGATTGCACCATTTGAATTTTCGCGCTAACTTTCCCACTAACCATTATTCTATCTTATATTATTTGTTTGATATTATATAAACAAGATGCGCGTTTGGAGCAGTTGGTAAGGCACATTGTTGGTAATCCCTGGGACCTGGGTTCGAGCCCCAGGTCCCCCACTCCTTTCATATTATTTTGTTATTAACGCTTGTGTACAGTTTCAGTGCTAGCGTCCATCATGCATCCACAACATCAAGCCGTCCACATGTCCCAATGCATTCAATCAAGGGCCAGGATCCAGAGACCATGATGTGTACTAGTCAACCATCCCACACGCTGGCAAGAAAAGTCAACTAGGCCATGAGTTTAATGGGCCTAAAATGCTAACAAGCCCTCCAATTTGGGGACAGACCCCCATGGTTTGCATTCCTAATTCCTTTTCTCTTATTTTTCTATTTCTTGTTTTAATTAATTTTTTTTAATTTAATTCTTTAATTAATTATTTTCAAAAACAATATAAAATCAGAAAAAAGACAAAAAATAAGTATTTTTATTTAATTAATATATTTTTTGTAAATAAACATTATTCATTAATTTTAGCTATTAAATTAGGTTTAATTCAAGCATTTTCTTAATTAACTTAAAATTGGTAGAATTAGGGTTTTAATTAATTTTTACCCCTTTTCTTTTCTTTTCACTAATAATTAAATATTATTTATTTTATAAATCAAATTGCATGTAAATAATTAATTTAATTTTAGGTTTAAATTTTAACATGTTCTCTTAATAAAATAAAAATTGTAGAATTAGGTTTTTAATTTCATTACATTCTCGTAAATACAAAAAAAACTAAAAAATAATTTCTATTTCTTTAATTTAATTAACTTGCTAATAGTTTAATTTCATTAAAAAGGGTCCAACGCCCTCGCTTTCAATTATTGATTTGTTTCGCGCATTTTATTTTATTTTAAATATCAATGTAATTCTCCCAAAGCCGTGTAAACTTAATTTCTCGCACTTTACTTTATTCTTTATTTTTCTGTCAAATCGGGTCCTGGAAATTTTGGCGATGTGGACCCGCGCCTTTGTAATAGTTTAGAGCTTTACATTTCTCGCAACTTTTTAATTGTTAAATAAATGCATGCAAGAATGAATGGCCTAAAATAAAAACAAACGCATAGATCACTTTGACATGACAAGACAAAATAACTGAATCTGACACACAAATCACACACCACCCCTAGGGTACGCGTCACTGTTGCCTTGCCTCTCGAAAGGTGATCGTCGAGTAGAGGATGTCTTAGTAAGTCCTCATGATCCGGGAACCTGGCATGAGGGTAGCTTCTAAGGTGTCTTCCCATTGCTCTGGTGATCACCATGTCCCGAACCTCGAATTGACCTGAACACCTCCAAAGGTGGTGCTACCTACCTCTCAATGGTGGGATGGCACTACTTTAAAGGACACTTACACAGACGAATTCCTTAGGGTAGGTAGACGACTCTAGATACTTGCTCTAATTTCAAAACAAAATTCAAAAATACTTTTCACACCGACACCTTTTCAAAAAGATTTCGAAAGCAATTTTTCAAACACTCTTGAGGACCGATACAAGAGTCGAACTGGAATTTTCAGAGAAACTTTTTTAAAACCCACATTGAAAAGCAAACAAACCATTTTTGAAAACACAATGAGCAAGTATCTAAGAGCCCATGGATAACCATGGATAGAAAGGGTGCTAACACCTTCCCTTTCTATAATCTACCTCCCGAACCGAGAGCAATCTCTTTAAGGAATTTTTCTGTGCTTTTGTCCTTTCCATTTGGAGAAAATAAAAGACGGTGGCGACTCTTGCTTCCGCGACATTTCGCGAACCAGCGTTAAACAGTCAGTTCCAGATCCACCGATCACAGAACTGGCGACTCTGCTGGGGACTATCTTAAAGTGAGGTGTACCTTAGGGCTAGTTCATAACTGTGTTTTCAATTGTATTGATTTTATTGCTTTATTATTGTGGGACTGTCTTGGGAGTTCTATAGATCCTAACCCGGATCTGGGGGATACCTTCTTAGAAAGTAGCAACAAGGCTGTGAGGGAACTGTGCGGGGTATACCGACATGGTTGAAACAGTCTGCTACGTTGATGTGGCACTTTGGTGTGTACCGGTAACCCTTGAGTTCAGTCAAGGAGAGTACGGGGCCTCCGCGTGGTGTCGTGAAGCATCAACAGACCTTAGGAACCTTAATTGAACTATCTTGGCCTCTTTAGGGTAGTGAGATAACTGACTTTGGTGCAGTCCGAGGTTGGTTGATACTCGATACTACACTCAATTGAGGGTTGCTTTCCTGGAATATTTCGGTCGCCAGTTCAGTGGCTAAATCGAAACGATGAACAATGAAAGAAATCCCGTGATATTGGGACCCTTAGAACCCGGTTACTTCTAATAGGACAGGTTGAGCCCACCAACTTCAAGAGGGTACTACCCAGACCCCATGCTGGCCTTAAACCCTAAGGGCTTGTCTTGTGTGCCTTATGTGCCCTACATGTTTGTCTTTGTAAATATCTGTGGTGTGTTTAATCATAACATCATGACATCATCCAGTATCATATGCATTGACTAACCATTTCAGGGGTTCGAATCTTCATCTTTGTTCTTGTTTTGTAGGACATGGAAACCGTTCGCAGAAAGACAATTCAAATCAGCCTTGTAAGGGTCCCTCCTCAGCTTAAGGAACTTATATCCAGGATTCCCGAGAGCTCTTCATTCAGTGAGAGACATGGAAGACTCATCAGCTTGGTCAATACCAACATTGAGGAAGACATGATAAAGGTCCTATTCCAGTTCTTTGACCCTCTGCATCACTGTTTCACCTTCTTGGACTATCAGCTGGTACCTACATTGGAGGAGTTCTCCCGGCTCCTGAAGATCCCTATCCTTGATCAACTACCCTACAACGGTACGGAAAAGGAACCCAAGCTTGAGGAGATTGCTAAAGCCTTACACCTGCAACCATCTGACCTCAAGGGACATTGGGAAGTTAGAAGTGGTATCAAAGGGTTCTTAGCCAGGTTTCTGTTTGAAAAGGCCCATGAATGTTGGAACTCCCTTGACTTACAAGCTTTTGAAGAAGTTGTGGCCCTCCTTGTCTATGGTTTGGTGTTGTTCCCTAACCCAGATCAACTTATTGATATCAGTGCCGTTCAGATCTTTATGTCTAGGAATCCTATACCTACGTTGCTGGGGGACATCCTTCACTCATGTTACACTCGAACCATGAGAAAAAGAGGTGTCCTTATGTGTTGCACTCCTCTCCTGGGAAGGTGGTTTATTTCTCACCTTCCACAATCAGTTTTAAAGAACGAATGAGGTTTGAGATGGTCACAACGGTTGATGACTCTTACACATGCAGATATACATTGGTGCCCTAGGTCCAGAGAAGATGTCACTATCATTGATCGTTGCGGGGAGTACCCTAATGTTCCCTTACTTGGAATCAGAGGAGGTATTACTTATAACCCATGCCTGGCTTGGAGACAGTTTGGTTATGCTCGGAGGGATGGTCCTCATGACATGTTAATTCCTGACATAGTTTTTGACTTCGACAACGATGCACAAGGACTTCGCCAGAGATTTATTAGACCCTGGAGGATGCCCAGTAGGATAGATAGCAAGACACTGGGGCACAGGAATTCCATCCCATTGGAACCTTATCTCAAGTGGGTACGCGCCCGCTCCCAGAGGTTAGTGATGCCTTATCCTCATATGCTCCCAGTAATCAAAGAGCCAGTCTTGGAAGGAGACGTGTCCTACACCATTCAGCATCCTGATATGCCCACATCCTGGGAAGAGATGCAGAAGAGCTGGATCCAGCTTAAGGAAGAACAGAATTCTCTTGAGACCAGTCTACATGCTAGTGAAAAGAAGGTCTTGGAGCTCACCCGCCTATTGCATGAGGAAAGGAATCTCAACACCTACATAGCTCCAAAGAGGATGCGTAGTGTCTTTTGGGATTGATTTGCTTTGTATTATTTGTGCCCATGAGGCTTTAATGTAATGAACAGTTATTTCCTTAATGATAACGTGTGTTCTTTTTTGCCTACAACAAATTTGAACTTTCGAACCCTTGAATGCATTGCATAAACACATATCATTCATCATGTGCATAGCAGGTTTTCTTCTTTTCAGGTTGCTTACAGTTCTTCGCTGTTTATTTCAGCATCATGAATCCTGACTCATCATCAACTGAGATGTCCATCAAGGCTCTTCAGGCGCAGAATGCGCAATTTCAGGAATTAATCATGGGTTTGGCTCAGGGCCAAGAAGAGCTTAAGGCTTTGCTCCTGAAGAAGGAGAAGAAGAAGAAGAGGAGAACTGTTTTGTTCAACTCGGGCCGAAGGTTTGGCAATACTCTGCAAAATGAAGAGGCTGGTTCTTCTATAGGCAAGGGTACCCCCCAAGGGGAAAAAGGTCCTAGTCCGGTAGTCTCCGACAACGAGACTGATTTTGATGAGGAACAGTATCCTCCTGCAGAAGACAGATACAAGCAGTTGGAGAACAGATTGAATGCTATGGAGATCCAACAAGTGCCTGGGCTGGATTTCGGAGACTTGGGTTTGTCTACTGGTGTGATCATTCCTCATAAGTTCAAAGCACCATCTTTCACCAAATATGATGGGGCGTCTTGTCCCAAGTTACATCTCAGGTCATATGTGCGGAAGATTCAACCGTACTCAGTGGATAAGAATTTGTGGATCCACTTCTTCTAGGAGAGTCTTTCAGGGACTCATCTCGAATGGTTCTATCAGCTGGATGGGACCAAAGTTCGTAACTGGGAGGAGTTGGCTACTGCTTTCTATAAGCAGTATCAATATAATGCCGACCTTGCCCCTACGCGTACCCAGCTCCAGGGTATGTCGTTAGGTTCAAGTGAAGGTTTTAAAGAGTACGCGCAGAAGTGGAGGGATCTGGTTGGCAGGGTGCAGCCTCCGTTGCCTGATCGGGAGTTGGTAGACATGTTCTTGGGAACCCTATCTGGGCCGTTTTTCAACCATCTTATCGATAACTCATCTCCAGGGTTTACTGATCTTATTCTGACTGGAGAGAGAATAGAGGCTGGGTTGAAGTCTGGTAAGATTCCGAAGGGTGCATCTACAAGTTCTGAGAAGAAACCCTTCAAGAAGGAGGCTAGTGCTGTATATGGCTCTAGAAGACAAGAGAAATCTGAGCGCCGCCAATCTGTCAACGCGGTGATGATTGCTAAGCCTGCTGCCGCTCCTCGGCAAACCAATCCACCAAGGGCTTAAAGACCCTGGAGAGAGTTTACCCGTTTGAGCATGACTTTATTGCAGATCTTGCCATAGTTGCTGTCCACCAACCTAGTGACTGTCAGAGAGGCCCCCAAGGTTGCAAACACTGCCTCTCCAAAATACAACCCAAATGCCCGTTGTGCTTATCACTCCGATAGCCCGGGGCATTCCACTGATGACTGTTGGGCCTTAAGGAATAAGGTGCAAGACCTTATTGATGCAAAAGAGATACAGTTTGAAGCGCCCGAGAGGCCGAATATGGTGACTGCTCCTATGCCCCAGCATGGAGTAAATGCTGTTGATGGAGATGTATACGCCGTTTCTGTGGATGATGTAGCTACTCCTTTGAAGACTGTCAAGAGGAACCTACTGCTGGCCGGTTTATTTCCGGGTTGCAGTGAGGGTTGCCTGTTCTGTGCTGTTTCTCTCTCTGGTTGTCCTTTGCTGAAGTTAGGCATCCAAGGCCTAATGGATAGCAAAGAGATTCTATTCAAGAAGTCTGTTGTTCAGTTGGTTCCGGTAGAAGAAGTTTCTGTTATTACCATCTTCAATAATCCAATCAGGGCTCTCCCAAAGAAGCCTGTTCAAATCATGACTGTCGCACCTGTTGTTATTACTGTTCCGGGGCCTCTCCCCTATGAATCGGATAAAGCTGTCCCCTGGCACTATGGGGCAGACGTGTATGTGAATGGAATCAAGCAAGAGTTCAACACTGGCACCAATATCAGCAATATTACGGGCCCAGCCAAGGTTACCCGCAGTGGCAGGCTCTTCTCGCCTGACATTGCACCGCCCGCTACTCGAAGACCCCTCCTTATAACACCTACAAGTGTACCTGTTCCTGTTTCTGGTCAAGTTGTTTCCCCTGCTGCTGAGTCATCTAATGCTCGGGGCAAAGGGATTGAAGATGAGCCTGCCCGGATGGAGGCACCAATACCTATAAATGCTGAGGCCTCCCAACAAGAGATGGAGGAAATATTGAAAATAATAAAGAAGAGTGACTTCAATGTTGTGGAACAGCTGGGGCATACGCCCTCCAAGATCTCAATGCTCTCCTTATTACTGTGCTCAGAGGCCCATGCTAAGGCCTTGATCTCATTTCTCAAGACGGCCCATGTGCCACAGGAGACATCTGCAGTCCAGTTCACTGATTGCGTAGCAAATCTGACAGCGGACAATGGCTTGGGTTTCTCAGATGCTGACCTTACTGCCAAGGGAAGAGACCACAATGATGCTCTGCATGTCTCTATTGAATGCAGGGGCACTACTCTGGCGCACGTGTTGGTGGACACTGGTTCTTCCCTAAATGTGCTACCCAAGAAGGCCTTAGACCGTTTGGATTGTGAAGGCCTGGAGCTGAAACCTAACAATATTATCGTCCGAGCCTTTGACGGTTCCAAGAGGATGGTCCATGGAGAGGTGTACATTCCTATCCGTGTGGGTTCTCAGGTATTTGACTCTACCTTTTATGTGATGGATATCCGTCCGTCATATTCTTGTCTACTGGGTCGACCTTGGATCCACAAAGCTGGGGCAGTGACCTCTACCTTGCACCAGAAGCTAAAATACCCTGTCAGAGGAAAAATTGTCACGGTGCAGGGAGAGGAGGAGTATATGGTGAGCCATTTGAATTCCTTCAGGTACATTGAGATGGACGGGGAGTTTATTGAAACCCCCTTTCAGCATTTCGAGGAGGTACTTCCAATTTCAGCAGCAGCAGAAACAGCAGTCGAAGAGGATGTTCCTTTGAAGATGGCTTCCCTGAAGGATGCCCGGGCTGTGGTTCAGAAAGGTGAATGTACTAACTGGGGCAGGCTTCCTGATTTTACACAGAAAACTGACAAATTTGGACTGGGTTTTACTGCAGAGGGTCAGAAAGCTATGCGGAAGGCCAAGACCAGAAGACCTCCTGTGCTCATTACCAATCCAGGAGTGAATGCTGTTGGGGAGGATAATGAAGTGGATGAAGCTGAGTTCAATAGCTGGATTTACCCGACAACTGAGGGCGGATTGACCAATTGGATTGCTAAAGACCATACTCCTGTTACTTTTGTTACGCAGTAATAAACTTCTTTGTTTTGTTATTTGTAATAAACAATTAAAACTCTATGGCCCGGTGTCTTACCCGGGGCACCGTGGCTTCATTTGTGAGGGCATATAAATTGTCATTTCATATATCATGAATAAAGATCTTGGACGTTTTCTTGCATTTCAAATCTTATGCTCCTTTTCCGTCTTTCCTTCCTTTATATATATTTCAAAACAGCTGTATTTACACACACTCACTCATACAGGTTCCAATCCACTCTGGATCTCACTGGTAACGACCCTGCTACTGCCAGTTATGACTTCGAAAATCCGATCAACTTAGCCGAAGATGAAGGTGAAGATGATTGCGAAGTGCCTGGCGAGCTTGCGAGACTGTTACTCCAGGAAGAGAGGGCAATTCAACCACACGAAGAGCCAGTGGAAACAATAAACCTGGGTACTGAGGCAGACAGGAAGGAGGTTAAGATTGGTGCTAACCTAGAGCTCAACGTGAAGCAACGGTTGACTCAGATGCTACATGATTATATGGAGATCTTTGCCTGGTCCTATGAAGACATGCCCGGGTTGGATACCGATATTGTGGTCCATCACTTGCCTACTAAAGAAGACTGCCCTCCGGTTAAGCAAAAGGTCCGTCGTATGCGTCCAGAGATGTCTGAGAAGATCAAAGCCGAGGTTATGAAACAGTTTGATGCTGGGTTCCTTGCAGTGACTTCTTACCCTCAGTGGGTTGCTAATGTAGTGCCGGTACCAAAGAAGGACGGTAAGGTCAGAATGTGTGTCGATTACAGGGATCTGAACAGGGCCAGCCCCAAGGATGACTTCCCCTACCTCACATTGATGTCCTTGTTGACAATACAACTCAGCATAAGGTGTTCTCTTTCATGGATGGTTTCTCAGGTTACAATCAGATCAAGATGGCTCCTGAAGACATGGAAAAAACTACCTTTGTTACTCAGTGGGGCACCTTCTGCTACAAGGTCATGCCATTCGGATTGAAAAATGCTGGGGCAACCTACCAACGTGCCATGGTTGCTTTATTCCATGATATGATCCATCATGAAATAGAGGTGTATGTTGACGACATGATCGCAAGGTCCCAGACTGAGGAAGAGCACCTAGATCATCTGCAGAAGTTGTTTGACCGGTTGAAACTGTACAAGCTGAGGTTGAACCCGAACAAGTGCACCTTCGGGGTAAGATCTGGAAAGTTGCTAGGCTTCATTGTAAGTGACAAGGGTATTCAAGTGGACCCTGCCAAGGTCAAAGCTATTCAAGAGATGCCAATTCCTAAGACAGAGAAAGAGGTCAGAGGCTTTCTAGGACGCCTGAATTACATTGCTCGCTTCATCTCACACCTGACTGCCACCTGTGAGCCAATCTTCAAGCTGCTGAAGAAAGATCAGGTAGTACGTTGGAATGATGAATGTCAGGCTGCTTTTGATATAATTAAGGAGTACCTCCAAGAACCACCCATCCTTATGCCACCGGTTGAAGGGAGACCTCTGATACTATATCTGACAGTGCTCGACAATTCAATGGGGTGTGTGCTGGGGCAGCATGACGAGTCTGGCCGAAAAGAGCATGCCATTTATTACCTTAGCAAAAAGTTTACCGACTGTGAGACCCGATACTCACTGCTCGAGAAAACTTGCTGCGCTTTGGTATGGGCTGCTCGCCGGCTGAGACAGTATATGCTGACTCATACCACCTTGTTGATCTCAAAGATGGATCCTATAAAGTATATATTTGAAAAGCCTGCTCTGTCTGGGAGAATAGCAAGATGGCAAATGATCTTGACGGAATACGACATTCAGTACACAACCCAGAAAGCCATCAAGGGAAGTGTATTGGCAGACCACTTGGCACATCAGGCCGTAGACGACTATCAGTCAATGAACTTCGAGTTTCCGGACGAGAGTATCATGATTGTGACTGATTGTGAAGTACCTGGACCGGATGAAGGACCTGAGGAAGGATCCCGATGGTCTATGCACTTTGACGGAGCCTCCAACGCTTTGGGAAATGGTATCGGCGCCATAATCATATCCCCTCAAGGCACTCATACTCCACTCACTGCCCGACTATGTTTCAACTGTACCAACAACATGGCAGAGTATGAGGCGTGCATCATGGGTCTTCAAGTTGCGATCGAATTAAGGATCAAGTTTCTGAGTGTATTCGGAGATTCCGCTCTCGTGATCAATCAGATCAAAGGGGAGTGGGATACGAAACATCCGAATCTTATTCCTTACAGAGAATGTGTGTTGACCTTGATCCCTCACTTCACAGAGATAACCTTTGAACACTTTCCAAGAGAGGAGAATCAGCTGGCGGACGCGTTAGCTACAATGTCTTCTATGTTCAAGGTCAAATGGGACAATGAGGCTCCCCGGATCATCATCTAGAAACTGGACGAACCGGCATACTGTTGTGATCTCGAGACTGAGTTGGTGTTTGAGAAGCCTTGGTACCATGAGGTAAAGAGATATTTGGAAGCTCAGGAATACCCTGAAGGTGCATCTGTCAATGATAAGAAGTTTCTAAGAAGGTTCGCAGCAAAGTTCTTCCTTAGCAACGGCATCTTGTACAAGCGAAACCATGATTCGACCTTATTGCGTTGTGTGGACAAAACAGAAGCAGAAAGGATCATGGAAGAGCTACATGAAGGGACCTTCGGAACACATTCCAGTGGGCACACTATGGCTAAAAAGATCCTTCGGGCAGGGTATTTCTGGTCCACTATGGAAGCAGACTGCTACCAACATTCTCGGACATGCCATAAATGCCAGATTTATGCAGACAAGGTGCATGTTCCTCCAATTCCTCTAAATGTTCTGACTGCGCCTTGGCCGTTTGCAATGTGGGGCATAGACATGATCGGTGAGATTAAACCTACGACATCTAACGGGCATCGCTTCATCCTGGTAGCGATTGATTACTTTACGAAGTGGGTTGAAGCAGCTTCCTACGCTACAGTAACCAAGACTGTTGTGGCACAGTTCATTCGGCACAACCTGATCTGTCGATACGGCGTCCCAGAAAGAATTATTACAGACAACGGTACTAATCTTAACAACAAGATGATCACTGAGCTCTGCGAGCAGTTTAAAATACAGAACCACAACTCTTCTCCTTACAGACCGAAGATGAATGGGGCTGTAGAAGCAGCAAATAAGAACATTGAGAAAATCGTGCAGAAGATGACAGTGACCTATAAAGATTGGCACGAGATGTTACCGTTCGCTCTACATGGGTACCGTACTTCAGCCAGGACGTCAATCGGGGCAACTCCTTTCTCCTTGGTTTATGGTATGGAGGCAGTCTTACCGATCGAAGTGCAAATACCTTCTCTCCGGATAATGAAGGATGCAAATCTGAACGAAGATGATTGGATCCAGACACGACTTGATCAGCTAAACCTCATTGATGAAAAGAGACTTGCTGCTATCTGTCATGGTCAGACGTACCAAAAACGGATGATCAGGGCATTTAACAAAAAGGTCAGGCCGCAAGAGTATTAAGTTGGGGATCTGGTAATCAAGTGAATCATCCTTCCTCAGAGTGATCCAAGGGGCAAATGGACCCCTATGTACGAAGGGCCATTTGTGGTTAAGCATGTGTTCTCAGGAGGAGCCATGATTCTAACCAACATGGATGGTGACGACCTTCCTCACCCCGCCAATGCAGACATAGTAAAAAGATACTACGCATGAAAAAAGACCCGCTAGGCTGACATGCCTAGGCAAAAATTAGGGCTTCCCGGCGAACCAAAAGGGTTCGGGTAAAATGAAGGGATGAAATGAAAAAATCTGTACACCCGGCAAGTCGAAAACCTGAAAAGGCGGCTTGGGCAAAAATGGGTATCCCGGTGGACTGAAAACCCGAAAGGGCGGTCCAGGAAAAAGTTAGGGATAAAGCGTAATACTATGTCTCGTTGGATCACTTTGCATCCAGAATTCGGTATCTATATCAAGTTCAGACGGCATCGATCAGTCAGCTTCATCTTCAACTAAGGTCATCAAATGATGAGACGCTCGGAGATATAACGGCAATAGCAGAGTTGAAACCCAGTGGGATCATTCATTTCACACAGCTGTTTTATTTTCCCTTGTACAAAATTTGTATAAACTCTTTTGTTCGGCGGCGTTCTCTTACTAAGACGTCAGCCCCTTGTACATAAAACGCCTATTTACGGGCAATCCAAAAATCAATAAAAATACACTTTTCAGTTAAAATTGCCAATTGTTTTTCCTTTTCTGTTTTATTTTGCGAAGAACGTCCAAGGTTCAATTTGTGATATATGCATTGACAATAATTTGCTAACTCATGAATATTTGCATATGAAACAAAGGATTAATTACAGGTAACATTATAAACAGGGGCAATAAAAGAGTTGTCCAAGCAATCTAATTGTTCTATCCTCCAAGGTATCAAGGGATGTTCAGCTAAAGAACATAACCAGTACATCTTAATTCCCCAGAGAGTGAGCCAGCAAGCAGTATACTCTCCTCAAGCAAAGCTACTATCAAACCTCAAGGAAGTTGGGTATCCTCCCGCAGAGCTCAACATTCCCCAGCAGTATATATGCATTCTTAACAAGCATCCCCGGCAGTCTTGGTCTAAAGATTGTTCCCCGGCGGTATATCAAACATTCAAAGGAATCAATTCCCCGGTACAGTTCAAAATTTCCCCAGGAGAGGCTAATCCAGTTTCCCAGGAAAGTTGGAATTCATCTCCCCAGGCAGTAAGCTTATCCCCAGTAGATTCTGGAAGCTTATCCCTGCAGAGCACGAACGCGTCTCCCGACTTTATTCAAAGAGTTATTTCCTTACCAGGATATAACTGGGTTATCCTCAGCCAAAAGCCATGAGAAGATCGTCCTCGACAAAGTCTTCTTATCCCCAGCGAAGTCTATTAACACTCCCAACACAACAAGGGTATCCCCAGCAAGTTATTATCAACAACTCCACGAAGTACCTTTCTCCCCACAGAGCATTGCTTCCCAGCAAGATCGCTAGAGTATTTTTCTCCCCGCAGAGTAATTCATTCGCCAAGTTTATTCCCCAACGGAGTTATCTTCTCCTACCAGTATTCTTGCAACTATCATCCCCGGCGGAAACAAAATCTATTCTTCAACATCAGCCCAGGAGTAACTTCCCGGCACTCGTCAAGGATTTACTTTCCTAGACGATAAAGATACATTCATAAACATCGCACTTCCATACATTATAGCATGCATATACGCATCATATCTTACAAATCTCATTTATGTTGAGAACATCATCGCTTGATTCGTATCATGCATTGCATATGACTGACCTTTACCTTGCAGGAAAGATCCAGTTAAGTTCTCATCTATATTTCAAGACCTAGACCGGTTCAGTTAAATCGACCCTAAGGTTTTACTGTTTCTTATCCAGTCAAAGGCCTTCTCTGGTTCAGTCAGATCGACCCTAAGATCTCCCTGTTTCTTATCCAGTTGTAGATTTCAAGGCCTTCTCTGGTTCAGTCAGATCGACCCTAAGATCTCCCTGTTTCTTATCCAGTTGAAGACATTTCAAGACCTAGACCGGTTCAGTTAAGTCGACCCTAAGACTTTTCTGTTTCTTATCCAGTCAAAGGCCTTCTCTGGTTCAGTCAGATCGACCCTAAGATCTCCCTGTTTCTTATCCAGTTGAAGATTTCAAGACCTAGACCGGTTCAGTTAAATCGACCCTAAGATTTTTCTGTTTCTTATCCCGTCCAAGGCCGTCTCTAGTCCAGTTAAATCGACCCCTAACAGATTTTTCTAATGAAGACTCAGTAGAAGTTATCCAAGATTCTCTCAATGATTGATGTTGAGGTTGTAGTCGCCTATGGTTCTCTCCCCGATACTGCGGAGGTAGTAATCATCCCAAGATTCTCTCAACGATTGCTGTTGAGGTTGAAGTTATCCAAGATTCTCTCAATGATTGTTGTTGAGGTTGTAGTCGCCTATGGTTCTCTCCCCGATACTGCGGAGGTAGTAATCATCCCAAGATTTTCTCAACGATTGTTGTTGAGGTTAAAGTCATCCAAGATTCTCTCACCGTTCCTGTTGAGGTAGTAATCATCCCCAGATTCGCTCAGCGTTACTGTTGAAGTTGAAGTCATCCAAGATTCTCTCAATGATTGCTGTTGAGGTTGTAGTCGCCTATGGTTCTCTCCCCGATACTGCGGAGGTAGTAATCATCCCAAGATTCTCTCAACGATTGCTGTTGAGGTTGAAGTTATCCAAGATTCTCTCAATGATTGCTGTTGAGGTTGTAGTCGCCTATGGTTCTCTCCCCGATACTGCGGAGGTAGTAATCATCCCAAGATTCTCTCAACGATTGCTGTCGAGGTTGAAGTTATTTAAGATTCTCTCAATGACTGCTGTTGAGGTTGTAGTCGCCTTTGGTTCTCTCCCCGATACTGCGGAGGTAGTAACCATCCCTGGTTCATTCATCACCATTTGAAGCTCCAGATTCAGCTCCTGTAACCAGTCAGGACACATCTATACAAAGCATCTGAAGACCAGCTCCTGCAACATGTCAGGTACTCATTTTTCTTTTGCAGGTACGCAGGTTCTCGCTGAGGAATCTCTTACGCGATCGATAACCAGATGGCATCTATAAGTCCATCCACCTTCCATCATCTCTTAGCATGGCATCTATAAGCCCATCATCCTATCCATCAATCTCCAAATGGCATCTGTAAGCCCATTCCCCATCATCACACTGCTACTATGTGAGCGCAAATTTCTGGGCACTCTAGTGTTCAATCATCTTACACCCTCAGATTACGAAAGGCACGTCAGCCAATCTGCATCCTCAGGTCTAAGAAGATTGAACAGGGGCAACTGTTGTACCCCAAAATTTGCCCTCCCATATTCTTCAATATTTTCCAAGTCAAAGCTTCAAAATTCCCCAAGGGTTGCACAGTTCAAGGGCCTCCTAACAGTCAAAAATTAGGGTTTTGGTTCTGACAAAGTAAATGAAGTTTCCAAGGGTCCAATCAAGTCCCACATGCCTATAAACATGGTCAAGCATCCTCATACCAAGTTTCAAGACTTACAGCACAAAATTGCACAGTCAAAAACCCTAATTGCACTACAGTCAACTGTAGGGGCAAAATGGTCATTTGGCAGTCAAAAGTCCAAATTTTTGGTCAACATCTCCTTTTCTTCCACAATCCATCACCCAAAACATGTGCACGACCATTTGGCCCGAAGGGAAGTTTTTTATCATTTTTATTTTATTTATTTGAATTTTTAAATGCTAGAAATTCATTTAATTAATTAAAATATATAAAAAATACTAAACCTAGGTTTTTAAATCTTTTTATGCATGATATACACTCAATATTTCGTGCATGGTTAGATTTGGAAAGAATCAATATGATTTGTCATGATTTGGTAGCAAATATGCATGAAAAGATTTGAAAACTAATGCATGGAAAATCAAATATCTTATCATCAATTTAAGGATTCTTTGATCAATTTTCTCAACCCTAATCATTCACATGTATATATGGATGCAAACCCTACTCCTCATGACCTCCCAGCTGCGCCCAAAAGCCATAACCAAGTTGACATTTTTTCAAGAAAATTCTGAAACTGAAATCACCATTGCAAGGGTTTTCAAGCCAAAACAACCATTCTATCACCTTCCTGGGACATCAAGGAAGGCTCCTGGATCAGAATCACTACCTCTAACGCCTTGAATCGGTATACAGAAATCAAAATATTTCATATAAAATGCATATTCGTATCTTGATTTTCAGGCATTCTCGTGGCATTTTGTTTATGGATTCATACTAAGTGATGTATTCTGAAGCTAACCACATACTTTGATTAGGTTTTTATACACTATATGCAAAAACGCCATTGTTATGTTTTAGGGTTACAGGGATGTTGATTTAGGGCTTTATGTTCAAGGAAAAATTGGGACACGAGACTGGCATCATGAGAACCACAAGCTTCCAACGAATTCAATGATGGGGTCGCGCCCAATTTCTGATCCAAGACAAGCTAATCGCTATTTTCTAGAATGGTGCATTTGGGGACGGTTCAAAACCGTTGCTGATTCTTTTATGTTTCAGGAAAAAAACAAAAGCCATGGAGAAGACGATGAAGTGTCAGGCAGTGATTGCACCATTTGAATTTTCGCGCTAACTTTCCCACTAACCATTATTCTATCTTATATTATTTGTTTGATATTATATAAACAAGATGCGCGTTTGGAGCAGTTGGTAAGGCACATTGTTGGTAATCCCTGGGACTTGGGTTCGAGCCCCAGGTCCCCCACCCCTTTCATATTATTTTGTTATTAACGCTTGTGTAACTAGGCCATGAGTTTAATGGGCCTAAAATGCTAACAAGCTCTCCAATTTGGGGACAGACCCCCATGGTTTGCATTCCTAATTCCTTTTCTCCTATTTTTCTATTTCTTGTTTTAATTAATTTTTTTAAATTTAATTCTTTAATTAATTATTTTCAAAAACAATATAAAATCAGAAAAAAGACAAAAAATAAGTATTTTTATTTAATTAATATATTTTTTGTAAATAAACATTATTCATTAATTTTAGCTATTAAATTAGGTTTAATTCAAGCATTTTCTTAATTAACTTAAAATTGGTAGAATTAGGGTTTTAATTAATTTTTACCCCTTTTCTTTTCTTTTCACTAATAATTAAATATTATTTATTTTATAAATCAAATTGCATGTAAATAATTAATTTAATTTTAGGTTTAAATTTTAACATGTTCTCTTAATAAAATAAAAATTGTAGAATTAGGTTTTTAATTTCATTACATTCTCGTAAATACAAAAAAAACTAAAAAATAATTTCTATTTCTTTAATTTAATTAACTTGCTAATAGTTTAATTTCATTAAAAAGGGTCCAACGCCCTCGCTTTCAATTATTAATTTGTTTCGCGCATTTTATTTTATTTTAAATATCAATGTAATTCTCCCAAAGCCGTGTAAACTTAATTTCTCGCACTTTACTTTATTCTTTATTTTTCTGTCAAATCGGGTCCTGGAAATTTTGGCGATGTGGACCCGCGCCTTTGTAATAGTTTAGAGCTTTACATTTCTCGCAACTTTTTAATTGTTAAATAAATGCATGCAAGAATGAATGGCCTAAAATAAAAACAAACGCATAGATCACTTTGACATGACAAGACAAAATAACTGAATCTGACACACAAATCACACACCACCCCTAGGGTACGCGTCACTGTTGCCTTGCCTCTCGAAAGGTGATCGTCGAGTAGAGGATGTCTTAGTAAGTCCTCATGATCCGGGAACCTGGCATGAGGGTAGCTTCTAAGGTGTCTTCCCATTGCTCTGGTGATCACCATGTCCCGAACCTCGAATTGACCCGAACACCTCCAAAGGTGGTGCTACCTACCTCTCAATGGTGGGATGACACTACTTTAAAGGACACTTACACAGACGAATTCCTTAGGGTAGGTAGACGACTCTAGATACTTGCTCTAATTTCAAAACAAAATTCAAAAATACTTTTCACACCGACACCTTTTCAAAAAGCTTTCGAAAGCAATTTTTCAAACACTCTTGAGGACCGATACAAGAGTCGAACTGGAATTTTCAGAGAAACTTTTTTAAAACCCACATTGAAAAGCAAACAAACCATTTTTGAAAACACAATGAGCAAGTATCTAAGAGCCCATGGATAACCATGGATAGAAAGGGTGCTAACACCTTCCCTTTCTATAATCTACCTCCCGAACCGAGAGCAATCTCTTTAAGGAATTTTTCTGTGCTTTTGTCCTTTCCATTTGGAGAAAATAAAAGACGGTGGCGACTCTTGCTTCCGCGACATTTCGTGAACCAGCGTTAAACAGTCAGTTCCAGATCCACCGATCACACAAGGCAAGTGATCTAAGGAAGTAACTAAGAGCCCATGGATAACCATGGATAGAAAGGGTTCTAATACCTTCCCTTTCTATAATCTACTCCCCGAACCTACGAAACATCTCAAAAGGTTTTTCTTGTGCTTTTTAACCTTTCCTTTAGGATAAAATAAAAAGTCGGTGGCGACTCTTGCTAAACCGAACAAGTGCGAATACGAACGCAAAACCTCAAGTCAGTTCTCCCACCGTATCACAGAACTGGCGACTCTGCTGGGGAGTAATTTAAAAGTGGGGTTACCTTAGGGTTTAGATCACCTTTACATTCTTGCTTTGATTTCCTTGATTTCTTTACTTTTTGGGTCCTTGTTTGGGTTTGTTGTAAATCCTACACCCGGATTTGGGGGCACCTTTTTACGTAAATAGCAAAAAAACTGTGAGGGAACTGTGCGGGATATACCGACATGGTTGAAGCAGTAAGCTATGTTAGTGTGACATATTTGTGAGTACCGGTAACCCTTGAGTTCAATCAAGGAGAGTACAGGGCCGCTGAGTGATGTCGTGAAGCACTAACGAACTCTTAGAACCTTAATTGACCATCTTAGCCTTTTTAGGGGTAGTGAGATGACCGACTTTGGTGCAGTCCAAAGTTGGTAGATACTCGATACTACACTCATTGAGGGTTGCTTTCTTGGAATATTTTGGTCACCAGTTAAGTGGCTAAACCAAAACAATGAACACAAAAAACAATCCAATGATATTGAGCTCCTTAGAACCCAGTTTCTATTTTAGGACAGGATGAGCCAACTAACTTCAAGAGGGTACTTACCTACAAACCCCATGCAAGCCTGAACCTAAGGACTTGTTTTCTTTGTGTGAATATGATTACCTGTATATACACTCACTTGCTTTTGCATGCATGTACATAACATCATGACATCATACCATAGCATTTTCAATAACCATTTCAAGGATCTCGAGGGTTTCTTTTGATGCAGGGTTACGTTGAACCAGACGTCTACCAAAGGGCAAGAGGTTTCTCCTCTAAACAAATGCCATCAAAGATCAAGTGCAACAAACTTGAATCAGGGGCTATGACCCACTTGACATGGTGAGCTTGATTCTCGTGGAAAGACATCCACCATTGCAAAGCTCTCCAATCAAAGATCAAGTGCAACAACTTGAATCAGGGGCTATGACCCACTTGACATGGTGAGCTTGATTCTCGTGGAAAGACATCCACCGGTGAAAAGTTCTCCAATAAAAGATCAAGTGCAACAACTTGAATCAGGGGCTATGACCCACTTGACATTGTGAGCTTGATTCTCGTGGAAAAACATCCACCGGTGCAAAGTTCTCCAATCAAAGATCGAGTGCAACAACTTGAATCAGGGGCTATGACCCACTTGACATGGTGAGCTTGATTCTCGTGGAAAGACATCCACCGGTGCAAAGTTATCCAATCAAAGATCAAAGTTCAACCTCTAACATTCTCTTGTGTTTACCCCAAGAGATCCTTGAAAACATTGCATATATATCATACATATCATCGCATAACAGGTTTCTCCCATACAGGCCTCCTTATCTTCCTACTGTTTATTTCAGTAAGATGGATATGGAACAAACGGTAAAGGATCTCCAGATTCAAAATGCTCAATTCCAATAAATGCTGCTGGCTATGGGTAAAGGGCAAGAGGATCTGACAGCTCTTCTTCTCAAAGACAAGAAGAAGAAGTCCAAGAAGGCAGCCAACATCCTGAACTTGAGGAGAAGACCTAAGACCCTGGACCTTGCAACTCCATCCAACATAGGGGATAGTCTTGAAGAAGACCACAATTTGGAGATTGATGAAGCTGGTTACTCCGAAGAACAATATCCTCTCGCTGATGACAAGTACAAACAGTTGGAGGATCGCCTCAATGCTATGAAGGTTCAACAAGTACCTGGTTTGGAGTTAGGAGACTTGGGTTTAGTTCCTGGATTGGTCATTCTGCCAAAGTTCAAAGTCCCTACCTTTTCTTTGTATGATGGAGTTTCTTGCCCTAAGATGCATCTAATGTCTTATGTCCGCAAGATTCAACCATACGCAACTGATCCAAGGCTTTGGATCCATTTCTTCCAAGAAAGCCTGGTAGGGGCTCAACTCGAGTGGTTCTATCAATTGGAGAGTTCTCGCATCCACACCTGGAAGGACTTAGCTTTTGCTTTCTATGAGCAGTATTAGTACAATGCTGATCTTGCACCAACTCGTGTGCAATTGCAGAGCATGACCATGGGTTCCGACGAGAGCTTCAAGGGATATGCCCAAAAGTGGAGAGATCTGGCTGGTAGGGTGCAACCCCCTTTAACTGACAGAGAGCTGATTGACATCTTCATGGGGACTTTGACAGGGCCTTTCTTCAATCACTTAATTGGTAGCTCCTCAGCCGGGTTCACCGAGCTAATACTGACCGGTGAAAGGGTCGAAGCTGGCATTAAAAGTGGAAAGATCCAAGGAATTACATCCTCGGATACTCAGATAATTCCCTACAACGGAAAGAAAGAGTCCAATGTTGCGAACAGTCAAAAGGGTCATCATGATCAACATGCAGGGGCAGTCCTGATCTCTGGTTCTACGTCACGCTGACAACAGCCAAAGGGAAGTCAACAAAGGCCAGACGAGCCTAAGAGACAGTTCACTAACATCAACATGCCGCTGTCTCAAGCACTGCAACACTTGTTGAAGATGAATCTGATTGCATTGATAGGGCCTCATCCAAACCCCAAGACTTCATCTCCTAACTACAATCCTAATGCAACATGTGCTTATCATTCTGACAGTCCCGGACATGACACTAACGACTGTTGGGCATTGAAGTACAAGATTCAGAATTTGATTGATGCCAAGGAGATTGAGTTTAGTCCTCCAGAGGCCCTAACATGATCACTGCTCCTATGCCAGCTCATTGAGATTGTGTTTGTTTCATTTTGAATTTTCAAAGTTGTAATCTTTTGTTATTCAAACAATTATCTTTTAATGTCAAACTCTGTTTCATTAATGCATTTCATATGTTTGTCTTGAATTCATACATTCGTTTTCACTACTCTTATGCTTTCTTTTTGACATTTAACTCTTGATAAAAAGCTGCAAGCCTTTAGAGGGAGGATGACGAAACAATACCATAATCTCATACAGTATGCTTTTGAACAGACCTTGCTGATGATGTACAGACATTTCTTTCAATTCCCAAACACTGGAGTTATAAGGAAGATAATCCATAGTCAACCCCTTCGAGCCAAAGAAGTAGGAGTTTTCTGTTCTAAACATTCAAAACCTTTGATATAAACCTGGGGCCGGGTAGTCTCTCAGTTAATTCAAAAAAAGGTGCGCATTGAAGTCGCAAACTCTCAGTTCGTAATACAACGAACGACATAAAAAAAAACAAAAACATTCCTCTGGAATCAAAAGACAAGGGTGGTTCCCTATCACATAGGCAGTCAATCTCTCAAAAAAGAAAAGCCCACTGAGCCAAAACCTGTAAAAGAGGCTTAAGAAAGCTGGGGCATCCCGCTGACTGTAATCTCGAAAACAGAAACAGTCAGGAAAAAGTTAGGGATAACAAATCAAAATCAAAATAAAGAGGTCATTACAAATCCTCAACAACATTAAAAATGTTGCAAAAGAAAAAAGGAGATGATGACTGTCTCCCAAAATTCAACTGGTGAACCATCACCCAAAAGTCATTCCAAATTCGAATAGAGTTTGACGCACAATTAACTGAGCTTAGGATTGAAGAACATCACGAAGAGAGGGTGGGTACAAATATACTTTGAGCCTTTATCCTTTATTTCTTAAACCGTGAACCAAGCCACGTTACAACCCTTCAAAAGTCCTAATTTAAGCATGGGTTAGTTCGAAAGCATACTGTTACAAAAGGTATCCTGACTCCTGTAAGGCTTTGCTCTAAAATCTTGTGTTGAATTTGTCTTACAAAAAGTTTTCTGCTAAAAAACGCATTTTTCAAAACTTCGAGACAAACATAAACTTTGCATTGCTTGAATATCACTGTTCGCATTTGGCTATTTGTTTGGCAGCGAAGAAATTCATACAACGAATGTTTGGAGGAACGAAAACTCTCTCAGTGAGCAAAATCACTTCAAAAAGGATGACACTTCCGTTGCAAATCTCTTATCAACAAGGGGGCTTGACATGTCACCATCCAGCACGCCTGGGGCAGTCCAGTCAAGATTAACCTGGGGCAAGTCTCCGTCACCATCACTTGGGGCATTCGAATGTCAAAAGTGTTCAACAAATCCTTCATCACCTATTGGAAGATGCAGTTTTACACGGACTCATCATGAAGCAACCCTACACAGGTTCCTTCTCAAAACCAGATGCAGTTTTTACACGGACTCATCATGAAGCAACCCTACACAGGTTCCTTCTCAAAACCAAGATGCAGTTTTACACGGACTCATCACGAAGCAACCCTACACCGGTTCCTTCTCAAATCCAAGATGCAGTTTTACACGGACTCATCACGAAGCAACCCTACACCGGTTCCTTCTCAAAACCAGATGCAATTTTTACACTGACTCATCATGAAGCAACCCTACACAGGTTCCTTCTCAAATCCAAGATGCAGTTTTACACGGACTCATCATGAAGCAACCCTACACGGGTTCCTTCTCAAATCCAAGATGCAGTTTTACACGGACTCATCATGAAGCAACCCTACACATGTTCCTTCTCAAATCCAAGATGCAGTTTTACACTGACTCATCATGAAGCAACCCTACACAGGTTCCTTCTCAAATCCAAGATGCAGTTTTACACGGACTCATCATGAAGCAACCCTACACCGGTTCCTTCTCAAATCCAAGATGCAGTTTTACACGGACTCATCATGAAGCAACCCAACACAGGTTCCTTCTCAAATCCAAGATGCAGTTTTACACAGACTCATCATGAAGTAACCCTACGCAGGTTCCTTCTCAAATCCAAGATGCAGTTTTACACGGACTCATCACGAAGCAACCCTACACCGGTTCCTTCTCAAAACCAGATGCAGTTTTACACGGACTCATCATCAGGAAACCCTACACCGGTTCCTTCTCAAAACCAGATGCAGTTTTACACTGACTCATCATGAAGCAACCCTACACAGGTTCCTTCTCAAATCCAAGATGCAGTTTTACACAGACTCATCATGAAGCAACCCTACACAGGTTCCTTCTCAAATCCAAGATGCAGTTTTACACGGACTCATCATGAAGCAACCCTACACAGGTTCCTTCTCAAATCCAGGATGCAGTTTTACACGGACTCATCATGAAGCAACCCTACACCGGTTCCTTCTCAAATCCAAGATGCAGTTTTACACGGACTCATCATGAAGCAACCCAACACAGGTTCCTTCTCAAATCCAAGATGCAGTTTTACACAGACTCATCATGAAGCAACCCTACACAGGTTCCTTCTCAAATCCAAGATGCAGTTTTACACGGACTCATCACGAAGCAACCCTACACCGGTTCCTTCTCAAAACCAGATGCAGTTTTACACGGACTCATCATCAGGAAACCCTACACCGGTTCCTTCTCAAAACCAGATGCAGTTTTACACGGACTCATCATCAGGAAACCCTACACCGGTTCCTTCTCAAACTCAAAAGATTCTTGCAATCCCCAGCCAGAGAACCTTCCAGAATCTAATTCCCCGTAGAGTCAAGTTTCAAGATCCCCAGCGGAGCTAAAACTTTCAACTATCAATTCCCAAGCAGAATGAAGACTCTCATTCGCAACACCTCACAGAATATTCGAATATTCTCCAGTGAAGATCTCCTCAAGACAGGAATCCCCAGTAGATTGGCATACAACCCAAGCTCCTGATTCCCCAACAGTGGTCCCAGGATTTCTCATTTTCAACGATCAAAAGATTCTTGCCCTCCCCAGCAGCAGCCAAGGAATTATTTTCCCTGGCAGCCGTCAAGATTTCTTTTGTCTCTAGCCATCCAGGATTCATCTATCCTCAACAAGACAGCTCATCAACTTACATGCGTATTCATCACATTCATATCATAAACATTGATGTAACATACATTGCATCACACATCATGACATTGCATACAACTAACTCTTTACATTTTCATGAAAGATCAGTCAACAGACAAAAATCATCATCTTCCGAGATTCATCCAGAGATAGTTCAGATGTGACCCAAACATGGCGACATTTTGATACTTATTCCAGATTCATCCAGATGCAGTTTTTCACGGACTCATCATCAGGAAACCCTACACTGGTTCCTCCTCCACTTCAAGACTTCTGAAAACAGTTCACGGGTTCTCCAGTAACGGATGTTAACCTATCGCTTGTTCAGATTCTTCTCAACTTTTGAAAACAGTTTACGGATGCTTCCCAACAACGGATGCTGCTCTATTGCTTATTCAACTTCAAGACTCCTGAAAACAGTTCACGGGTTCTCCAATAATGGATGTTAACCTATCGCTTGTTCAGATTCTCCTCAACTTCTGAAAACAGTTTACGAATTCTCCAGTAACGGATGTTAATCTATCGCTTGTTCAGACTCAAGACTTCTGAAAACAGTTCACAGGTTCTCCAATAACGGATGTTAACCTATCGCTTGTTCAGATTCTTCTCAAAACAGTTTACGGGCGCTTCCCAACAACGGATGCTGCTCTATTGCTTATTTAATCTCAACTCCTGAAAACAGTTTACGGATTCTCCAAACATGGATGTCAATCTATTGCTTGTTCAGACCAACAGTTCAGAGACGTTCCAAAACATGGATACCTTTCTGATACTCGTCCACTCACCAACGACATACAGTTCAACAATCACCTTCAGATGGCATCTCTAAGCCCATCCTCCTACCAACAATCTCCAAATGGCATCTTTAAGCCCATTTCCAGATGGCATCTCTAAGCCCATCCCCCAACAAGATTCTGTCACATCCCTAGATGGCATCTCTAAGACCATCACCAAATGGCATCTATAAGCCCATTCCTAACATCACATTGCTGATACTCCACTATGCGAGTGCAAATTTCTGGGCACTCTAGTGTCCAATCTCCTTTTACCCTCGAGTCGCGAAAGGCAAACTTGCCAATCTAACTCTTCAGGTTCAAGAAGATTGAACAGGGGCAACTGTTGTACCCCAAAATTTGCCCTCCCATTTCATCAATATTTTCTCACCACAAGACCCTTGGAGCTCAAGATCAAGTTAGGGTTTGCTCTGCTCAAGACTTCTCCTTGCACTGTTGACCCAAATTAGGGTTTGAGTTTGCACAAAGATGTTTTGACCTGAAATGCCCAAAATGACTTTCATGCTTCATGTTGGACTCACAAGTTTATCCATACCAAGTTTCAAGCCTTGATTCCAATCTTTGCCCAATCAATTGGACAGTTGACCTAGAAATCAGCTGTATTGGGGAAAAAGTCAACTGTGGTCAATTGACAGACAAACCTCATGATTTTTGACCCACATCAACATTATGAACTCATATGAACCATTTGGTCAAGTTTGGATCACAATTCCACAAGAAATTTGATCAGATCACCAAAAGGGCAAAATGGTCATTTTTAGGGTTTTGATTGCACAAAGGCAATTTCTGACTGTTTGACCTAACCAATGGCAATTAAAGCTCACATATGGACTCAAGGAATCAATGGCATTGTCTTGACATGTTCAACAAGTTCAAAAGATCCCAAATGCACAAGATTGACAGATGAATTTTTCAATCAACTGATCAAATTTGACTGTATACTGAAAAGTCAAACTTTGACTTTTTGGTCAAAATCAAGTGCCAAGATCCATTTTTCAGCAATACATGTCAAATTATGAAACTTGTTCATCAAGAAACCAAAAATTACAAATTAGGGTTTAAAATGAAGAAATTTCATAACTTAGAAATTTTCTAAGTTATGAAATTCCCTTATTTTTTCCTAACTTTGTCCCATCTTTTCATCAAGATATATTTGGATTCAAACAAAACTCAAAACATGAAAGTTATAGTCCATTGCAAAATCTACAACTTTGATTCACAAAGTTTCCTCAAAATAAGCTTGTAGCTCAAGTTATGATTTTTGGAATAGGGGTGCAAAACATTCTTAACTTAGAAATTTTTTGACCTATTTTAGGCAGGATTTTTGCCCAACTTCATGGCCACTTTTCACATGCTTCCACTTGGAATTTTAGCTTGCATTACAAAGATGGATTGTAGTACACATTCCAAGATTTCCAAATTGTCCAAGAACTCATCAAACACCCTTGTGGTTAGGGAGATTCGAATTTGTGAAGATGGGCAAAAGTCACTTTGTTCATAAGCCAATTACATGTTCATAACATTGCCATTTTCAAGTCAGCTTGTACAAGCTAGATTACAGGCCTCTAATCCTTCTCACACTCAATAATTCAATGCTAAACCATTGTGCCAAGATGTTATTTTGTTCATTTGGTCATTACATGAAAGATTAACCTTTAAATGGATAAAGCATTTTTGCTATTTTGGAAAAGGTACACTTTATGTCAAATACAAATCCAAGAGGCATGGGCAAAATCTTTAGAGCTAGAATTTTGTACACAAATCACTCTGATCAAGAAAAAGAGGTACAACATAGTGTAGGGCATTGGACAGGCTGGTATAGAAACTTGTATTTTCTTACTTATCAAGGAAGAAACATTGCAAAAGGGGTCCAACATTGAGCTCATGTCAAGACAAGCCTAAAAAAACTTCATGACCACTTTCCAAACATCAAACCAAGTTTGAAACACGACCAAACCATCTCTCAAGCCTCCATATACATAAAAACACAGTTTTGTGGCAAAACAGGGCATAGGCTGCAACTTGAATCCCACAGTCCATTCCTATCGTGCGTTTTGGCTGAAACCTCTTCAAACACACTCCCTACCATCCATTGAAGCTATTCCAAGCATTAAACTGGAACTGTAACAACCATAGCCAAGTATGCCATTTTCATTTTTCATCTGTGCAGGTTGACTTCTATAGCTCGATTCAGTAAGATTCAAAGCAAGCCAAGCATAGAGGGAGCATCCTTGGACCTCAAGCAAGCTGTACAAGTCCTCACACTGCATTGAAAGTACCTCCATTGTTGTACACGATTCAAGCTGAATAGGTAAAAGTTTGAACTTCTATCTCTCTATCCAAGCATATCTAGGCTTAGGTTTGTGAAGAAGTTATGTCCTACTCATGGCCCTGAAGCTACCCATATCCTTACTTTTCATTTATATTGTGTGTGTTAAGAGAATTTTGGACCTGAACATAGGAAGAAAGTTAGGTCAGGAATTGGGGGAGGAGAAATTCTCTCTCATTTCTGAGAGTTAGAACAACTTCTTTATATGTTTAGAATCGTGACAAGATGCTCTACACTTTTAATGTTGTGAGTTTTTATTGAAAATCAAGGAATCAGAAGTTAGCAGGTTGAGCAAGGACACGCGTTTTCTTTATTTCAAACAATGGCTGGAGGTTGAAGAAGCCCCTTTGGGCTAGGCCTGACTCTTTTTTTCTGTTTGCACCACATTTTTTCACTTACACCCCCTTGGCCCATTGTGTGTTATTTTTATCATTTTTGATTTTTTCTTTTTGTTTCTGACTTATTATTTTTTGTCAAAATATAAAAAACATTAAAGATATTTTTTCACCCATTTTTGCATTTATTTTGAATTTATTTGCTTTATTTATACTTATGTGTGCAAAATAATACATTTACTTTTATTTAAAATACTAAAAAATAATACAAAATAATATTTATTTTCAGCTATTATTTTATTTTATCTTTTGAAAACACTTCCTTAAAATATACTTCTTTTATAAATAATAAATATTTTATTTTTGTACATATTTAGTATATTTTATAAATACTTATGTACTTATTAGAATATTTAGGGTAAAATATAAAAATAATACATTTTTTTATTTTATTAATATTTGACCTCAAAAATTACTTTTTTTACAAAATACTTCTTTTATTTATTTTTTGTATATAATTAATACATATTGCATATTGTATATAAATAATAAATACTATTTATTTATAAAATTAGGGTTTTGCCCTAAAACATGAAAATATCCAAAAACAAATAAATACTTAATTTTGCATTAAGATTAACATTTCCCACTTGTAAATAATCATACATTTACACAAATACGTTGATACATTTACATTGCTCTTATACATTTGCTTATCTTTGTACATTGATACATATTACATTTGAGATCGCAATTCGATTTGGTTGTAAATATTTGGACACTACTCTCATTAAAGTCTCATCCCCATTTGTAAATATTTGTACCCCCACTCCCGGATACTTATTTGTAATAGCGTAGACTTTAAATTCTCGCAATTTATCGCTTTCAAATATACCATGGTTAGACCTAGGGTTTGTATGTAAATAAAATCAAACGCTAGATAACCTAATACAAGACAAATACATGAAATCAATACACCATTCACACTTGCACCCCTAGGGTAATCCCACAAGTTGCCTTCCAAAATGGGCCATGCTTGCACGTTGAGTTTCTTTGGCAAAACAATTCAAATGATCATAGTCCCTCGATGACACTTTCAAAAGTTTCCTATCAAAATGATCATAGTCCCTTCAAGCAAAATTGCCAAAGACACTCGGCACTATTGCAATCATGGTCTAAACGATGACCCGCGCCCGTCCCTTTAACATCCTAACACAAGATTGTCCACCAAATACAATGGTGGAACAATACTGTTAAAAGGGTTAAAACATAGGAAAGATCTTTGAGAAATTTAGGGTAGATAGCTCTTGGTTACTTGACCAATCTTGCAAAACAATCCTTTCCATTTTTCAAAACACACATCACAACACACTTTCAAAACAACTTTCAAAAACATTGAAAACTTTTCAAAAGACAAATACACCTTTGTATACATTCAAACATGGATCATTACAAAGGTTGCCACAACAATGGCCTCTTTTCAAAACATTTTTAAACCCACACACAAAGCACCATTTCAAACAATTGAAAGCACCATTTCAAACAATTGAAAATGCAAGGCAAGTGATCTAAGCAAGTAACTAAGAGCCCATGGATAACCATGGATAGAAAGGGTGCTAATACCTTCCCTTTCTATAATCTACTCCCCGAACCCATGAAACATCTCAAAAGGTTTTTCCTGTGCTTTTTAACCTTTCCTTTAGGATAAAATAAAAAGTCGGTGGCGACTCTTGCTAAACCGAACAAGTGCGAATACGAACACAAAACCTCAAGTCAGTTCTCCCACCGTATCACAACCCCCATCCACTAAGACCTTATTTACGCCATGGGCACCAACCTTTGCCCGGATGAATAATGGCTTCAGATGATTTTTCATAGCTGGCTCTGGGCGCTCGAAGAAAGCATTCTGCTCCTCGACAGCTCCGTTATCCATTACGTAGTAACACACGGGCCTATGCTTCATCAGATCTATTGTATCATCCTCCTCATATTCTTTGATTTTAGTTTCCTGTCCAAACTCACAAGGTATTACAGATACCACGTTGCAATTGATATTGAGTGAAGACTCCCCCTCTGATTCGAAGTTGTCCGTTAGCATATCCTCGTCTTCTTCTGGACCTGGTGTGTACTCCTTCGATTCATTTAGTTGTGTTTCAGAGAAGAGTCTCCTACTAACTAGGGGTTTGTCCTCAGGTTGATTATCCGGTGTAGGTTTGTTGGTGCTTGATTTTGCTTAGTTTTTTATCGAAGTTGCTCCTTTATTTGCCATAGCTTCCCTTTCAGCCTTTCGAATTCTCTGTTGCCTTCGCCATTGTGATCTTGACATAGGGTTTCTTCCTTTGTAATTTTCTAACCTCACTTCTTCCATCTTCGCCATGTTGAACTGCCTTCTATATGTCATAGCATGGCGTACGTTTCGTTCATTGTTTCTCCATTTGTCTTTGCCCTTGTCAGTTCTGACTTGCAGCCATTTGTCTGTTGTTATTTCAGTAGGAATTTTGAACGTTACCCTTCGTGCGCCTTTGGGATGAGGACTATCAGGTCTTCGTTGAGTGTACTTGCTCTCGAAACGTTGGCTCATCTGCCCAGTCTCTTTGTGATTCCAGCATGGGCCTAAAGGGATTGTTTCGAAGGCTCCAGCCATACTTTGACCGTACACTGCAGAACACCTTGGGTATACTAGGCATTTGGTTTCCCCTTTGTAACAGCAAACCAAGAACTCCAGCAAACTTTCTCCAGCTTTAGGGTAACACCTGAATAACTGGTTATCTTGGCGCCAATTGATGCCAGTTCGTGCCCTTTGTTTCCTCTCGAAGTTTGCAGCAATTCTCTGGTTGCAGATGATGCTGCATCTAGGGCATGGTATCATTTCAGCATCTCCTTTGTGGCACAACATGAGGTAATCTTTAAGACTGGCATCCCCAGCATAATTATCCTCCATTTTGTATTTTTCTTTTTCTAAGTATCTCTCCATCTCCTCCATTTCAGAACAAGGTCTCTCCATATCCACCATGTTGACATCTACATCCTCCCCCTTTATGTCATCATCTCCCCATCCTGTAGGTTTTACGTCTTCGATTTGGATTTTTGAGCTTTCTGGGGCAGAATACTTCACCAAGTAGTCAAACTTTCCACTGGGCTCTCCTAAAGTATCCCATTTTTCTTTCTGAGGGGAGGCTGGCTTTGTGATCTGGACTTTCTCCAATTTTAGCCTCAGGCCTTCAGTAACCTGTGTCAACTCTTGCTTTTGGTTCTCCTGGCCTTCAGTAGCCTAGATCTCTTTCGAAACAGCCAAAGGCACTGCTTCGATTGAAGCCTCTAGTTGCTTGTGGACGTCCTCAGTGACCCCCTTGTTGACTTCGACTAACACCCAGTTTTCATTCTCAGTGCCTTTTTCTCCTAATGGAGTGTCATCTTGATCTGCTTCCACCATATTTATTTCTCCAATGCATGCAGGCTCGGAGTAATTGGTGTTTGCGACATCCAAAGGATCTTCATCTACTTTCATTTTTGGTTTGTCAGCGAATTTCAATCTGCCATCCTTAATTGCATTTTGAATTAGATCCCTGAAAAGAAAACACTGTGAGGTTTTGTGGCCTAGGAAACTATGATACTTACAAAATCCTCTTTTCTTCCTTTGATCTAAAGGAGGTATTTTGACATTCGATGGCACAATGAGTTGGCCATCTTTGACAAGCAAATCAAAAATCTCATCACACTTTGTTACATCGAAAGTATAAACCTTCTTTGGGAATTTGTCACTTTTCTCATTTTCAACAATTTCTTTCCCTTTTATGGGAACTAATAATTTACAAGAGTAAGGTGGAGCCTGTTTCAATTCAGCGAGATCAATTTCGACCTCTTCGAATTCAGGGTAATCTTCTGCTTCCTCAGCTCCAACATAGGAGACCCTTTCTTTCTTGTTATTTTTAAAAACTCGGGCCTTTTTGGCCTTTAGCCTTTCGACTTGTCGAACCCTATCGGCCAATTGAGCCATGTCCCTCAGGTATTGTGTGTCTAATTTCTTTTGAATAGAGTAATCCAGGCCGCCAGCAGCCATTTCGACTAACTCATGTTCAGGAACTACTGTGAAGCACCTAGATTTCAAGAGTCTGAACCTATTCAGATAGTCATCTATGGGTTCAGTAAACTTCCTCTTGACACTGGCTAGTTCCTTCAGACTTATTTTAGATTGTCCCATGTAGAACTGTTCATGGAATAATCTCTCCAACAGAGCCCAAGTATCTATGGACCCAGGAGGAAAAGTGGTGAACCATGTGAAAGCGTTCTTAGTTAGGGAACTTGGGAAATATTTGATCCTAAGGTATTCATTATTTGCTATGTCTCCTGCTTCAGTTAGATACCTGGCTATGTGTTCGACTGTTGATTCATTGGTATCTCCAGCAAACTTTGTAAACTTAGGGACTTTATATCCCCTTGGTAAATCAGTATGCATTATGTAATCTAATATAGGAGAGGCATAATTTGGCCTTCTAATTCCTGTATTAAGGCCATTTTGGGCCATGATCCTCTCTATCATGGTGTTTAAATTATTTTCTGCTAAGATGTTATCGTTTCGAATTCTGTGAACGACTGCATCAGCATCTTGATTTCGACCCACCATGACAACTCCTCTAGGTTGTTCTTCTCGAAACTCTGGGACTTCTACCCTTTCGATCCTTGCCCCTGGTTCTATAATTTCCCTTTTTGGGCCTTGAATCATTGGGGCCTCTAACCTTTGTTCCCTTGCCCCCAAATTAACCCCCTCTCTGGCTGGTCTATAGGGTGGGTCATCAGCAATTTGTTCTATGATAGGTACGTTTGCTCGAACTCCCACCTGATTCTGCCTACGCCTTTCTGGGGGAGCGAAAAAATCTGCTATTCGACTCATGTTATCTGCGTTTTCTCTGTTTGTCACAGTTACATTTTGTACTATTGGGGCAAAGATTTCTTGCATAGTTTGTGCTAACACTCCTATCATATTATGGTTACTATCATCCATTAATTGCCTAAAAGCCATTTGATTTTCTGTGGTTAAGATAGGCATTGCACTATAACCCACTGACCCTTGGTTATTTGTCATAAATTGATTAGCCCCAGATCCAAACCCTAATTATGGTGACGTATTCGATGTCGAAGTGTGCAGACCCGCCATAAAAGATGTTGGCATCCCATAAGAGGAATTTCTGTGTCTGTTACCATCGAAACTGGGTGGTCTAGTTAGTGGGGTGGAGAAATGGGTTTGTGTCCCTGATGGTGGGACGAATCCCCCAGGATAACCAATGGTTCCTGTATTTCCTAGGATCGAACTGTTAGTCGACATGCCACTTGTTCCATTTGTGGCTACACTAATGGTAGAGGATGCAACAGACTGTGCGCTCGAAGGGATCGCATTAGACATTCCCATCGAAACATACATATTAGTGCCTGTTCCATGTGAGGCACTTTGTTCCCCTTGTTGATTGTTTGGATTAGACATCTTGTTATTACGTTTTCTTCTGGGTAAGGGTTGGTTGCTATTGGTTATTCTACCACTTCTAAGGTTCATATAACAACGAACTTATCACTCAGAAAGCACTTTTACAATGATTATATCCTAACAATCTTTACTTTGTTCTAAATTTCATAACGACCAATGACTGTCCCACTGGGCGTGCCAATTTGTTTACTGTGATTTCTAGTAAACAACCGCTAGTCCTCCAAAATATCAAATAATCTTAATGACTGTTATTTAATCTCTCTGGTAACTTGCAGGATCGACTAGATTGATCCTATGGGGTATTGTTCGTTTGGATAACTCTAATTGTAAAACTGATATTCATAGTTAGGATTTGTATTTGAAATGTTTTATAGACGTTCAACTTACTTCGATTACCATATGAATAAAGATTCGATTGCAAAGAAATGTTTAAATGCAGAAATAAGTAAATGACTTTGAATGTAAAGATTTTAATGTAAGAAGCATGAATATAAATGCATGAAATGTAAAAGAGTTTCTGAAATGTAAAGGATTCGAATAGAAGAAAACGTTTAAATGCAAGAAATCAGTAAATGACTTTGAATGTAAAGGCATATGAATGACATTGACATGAAGATAGAAGATAAACTGGAAAGGATAAAGAGTTTTACTGAATTATAAATGTTTGGTGTTATCATACGTACATTGTTCGAGCATTCGTTTCCCTAGCCATGTGGTATTTTGAATGTTTACTGACTTTTGTACAATAGATATGACACACGAAATCCTAACGCTAAGACTTCTATTTATACTACTTCGACCATAACGGTCTTGCCTATAAGATTCTGCCACGTTCAGAACATGCAGAGCACTGCTCCTCTCTAGCTTCCACGCGTCTTCGAATGCTCCAGCGCATATATATTTGAATTCCAACATCCCGCTCGCGTTTGAATTTCAAATGCCTTGGAACTCTTCGCTTCGAACTCATTTCTTAGACACAGTCTCGTTACCACTTCGAGGCTTCTTTTAAATATATCTTCACAACTGTCACTCGAAGCTCCGAGCTTTGACATGTTCGTTCGAAGAACTGCTTCTACCATTCCGAACCATAACATCTTGCTTTATTCCAACAAAACACCCAACTTGCTTCGTTTCGAACTGTATCATCAAAATCTTCAGCCAACAGGAAGATTCCGCTGGGGAATGTTGTTCTTTGTTTTGGGAGAAATAGAATTTTAGGAGCTTCGGTCGTCCGTTATTCTAATGGTGAATCGTATCTGTTTCTTGAGAAAAATTGAATTTTAGGAGCTTCGGTCGTCCTTTATTCTACTGAGGAATCTCCTATTAGTTGAAGAGGTGAGAAAGAACTACTATCTGGTCGTAATCCAGGCTTCATAGTGATGAGATCGACTGCTATCTGGTCGTAATCCAGGATTTACAGTTACCTACTGGGGAGATGAGATTAAACTTGCTATCCGGTCGTAAGTCAGGCTTCGCAGTTTCTCAATTCTTATCTGGTCGTAATCCAGGCTTCAGAAGGAATCAAGTTGTTATCCGGTCGCCTCCAGGCTTCAACTTGAACTTAGGGCATACTAATATCCAGTCAACTCTGGGCTTCTTAGTAATTGTCCAGGTAAAATTGCTATTTGGTCGAAATCCAAGCTTCACAATGTCTTGTACCGCTATCTGGTCGTAATCCAGGCTTCACGATGTTTCATACCATTATCTGGTCGAATCCAGTCTTCATGGTGTTCGGGGAAATCAAGATACTATCCGATCGAACCCGGGCTTCATAACTTGCATTAAAGATATACCACTATCTGGTCGTAATCCAGGCTTCGTAGTACTCTTGGCTGCTATCTGGTCGTAACCCAGGCTTCACAAAGTCTTCTACCATTATCTGGTCGTAATCCAGGCTTCATGGTGTCTTGTATTGATATCTGGTCGTAATCCAGGCTTCACAATAGTTTGTTGAGATGTTATCCGGTCGAATCCGAGCTTCACGGCTTGTGTTTATGAATGCCACTATCTGGTCAAATCCAGGCTTCATGACGTCTCGTACTGCTATCTGGTCGTAATACAGGCTTCACAGAAACTTGCATTGCTATCTGGTCTTAATCCAGGTTTCATAATAACTTGCTGAGCTGTTATCCGATTGACTCCGGGCTTCATGGCTTGTGTCTATGATATGCCACTATCTGGTCGAATCCAGGCTTCATGACGTCTCGTACTGCTATCTGGTCGTAATCCAGGCTTCACAGAAACTTGCATTGCTATCTGGTCATAATCCAGGCTTCACAATAACTTGCTGAGCTGTTATCCGGTCGACTTCGGGCTTCACGGCTTGCTGGGGATTAAACTATTATCCGGTCGAATCCGGGCTTCATAGCTTGCTTTTAAGAGATACCACTATCTGGTCGTAATCCAGGCTTCACGGTATTTTGATACTGTTATCCGATCGTTCTTTGGGCTTCACAATATGATGGAGTAATCAAGATACTATCCGGTCGTAACCCGGGCTTCATAGCTTGAACTTTGTGAGAATTTGATTGTATCTTTCCTGAAATGTAAAGAGTTAGTCGTATGTAATGTCATGATGCATGACATGTATCGAGCAATGATGTTCTCAAAATAAATGAGATTGGGTTGTATGATGCGTTTATGCATGTCATGATGTATGGATGTGTAATGTTTTTATGATGTTCCCTAGTTGGGGAAAATAAATCCCGGATTGCTGCTGGAGAATATGAAGAGTTTCGCTCGCTGGGGATAACGACCGAAGATGATTGGGAGAATAATCCTGCTGGAGAATACATTAGCGAGAGAATGACTCTGTGGGGAGAAGATACTCTGCCCGAAGATCTGCTAACTTGGAGAAATACCCTCGGCTGTGGATGAATTACCGTTGCTGGTGATGATAAACTCTGTTGGGGATTAAGTTCCTGTTTGTGGAAGAAATAAACTCCACTTGGGATGGTCTTCCCTTGTTGGTGAAAGATGAACGCTGCTTGGGGAGAATCTTACCGACTTATTCGAGATTGCGAACCTCAGCTGGGGAGAGTTGATAATACTGTATTCTGGTACTTCCTACTCTGTGGGGAGTGTATTCATTTTTAGTCATATTCTTCAGCTAGGTCTATCCCTATACCTGGTGAATAGAGCAACTGTAAGGCTCAGACACTTCTTGTTTTCCCCTGTTTATGAAATTATGAGTAATCGTCTTTTGTTTCGCATGTAAATATTTATGAGCATCAATTATTGTCAAATGCATATATCAAAAATGAACCATTGGACTTTCTTGCAAAACAAAACAGAAAAAGGAAAACAATTTGAAATTTCTTTGTGAAAATGAATTGTATTGATTTTGAAGTTGGTCTGTAAATAGGCGTTTTTGTACAAGAGGCTGACGTCCTAGTAAGAGAACACCGCCGAAAGATGATTTATACAATTTGTGAAAAACAAAGAAAAACAGCTATGTGAATGATCCCACTGGGTTCCAACTCTGCTATTGCCTTTATGTCTTCGAGCGTCTCACCACTTTGCTACTTGGTTGAAGGTAGATCAAATTGATTGGCACCGTCCGAACTTGATAGTCGATACCGAAGTCTGGTTGCAATATGATCCAATGAGACATAGTGTTATGCTTTGATCCCTAATTTTTTCCTGGACCGCCCTTTCGGGTTTTTAGTCCACCGGGATACCCTTTTTTGCCCAAGCCTCCTTTTCAGGTTTTCGACTTGCCGGGTGTATAGTTTTTTCATTTTCATCCCTTACTTTTGCCCGAACCCTTTTGGTTCGCCGGGAAGCCCTTATTTTTGCCTAGGCAAATCGACCTAGCGGGTCTTTGATTATGCGTAGTATTTTTTCACTATGTCTTCATTGACGGGGTGAGGAAGGTCGTCACCATCCATGGTGGTTAGAATCATAGCTCCTCCTGAGAAAATGTTCTTAACCACAAATGGCCCTTCGTACGTAGGGGTCCATTTTCCCCTGGGATCACCTTGCGGCAGTATGATGCGCTTGATTACTAGATCCCCAACTTGATACTCTTGTCGTCTAAATTTCTTGTTAAATGCCTTGATCATCCGCTTTTGATACGTATGACCATGACAAATAGCAGTAAGTCTCTTTTTATCAATTAAGTTCAGCTGATCAAGCCGGGTCTGGATCCAGTCGTCCTCGCTCAAACCTACATCCTTCATAATTCGGAGAGAGGGTATCTGAACTTCAATGGGTAAGACTGCCTCCATGCCATATACCAAGGAATAGGGTGTTGCCCCGGTTGAAGTCCGCGCTGAGGTAAGGTACCCATGAAGAGCGAATGGTACCATCTCATGCTAGTCTTTGTATGTCACAATTATCTTCTGCACAATCTTCTTGATGTTCTTATTAGCTGCTTCAACAGCCCCATTCATCTTCAGTCGGTAGGGAGAAGAGTTGTGATGTTGTATCTTAAACTGTTTGCAGAGATCGGTGATCATCGTATTGTTGAGATTTGTACCGTTGTCCGTAATGATCCTCTCTGGTACACCGAATCGACAGATCAGATTGTGTCGGATGAACCACGACGGGACATTCTTGGTTACTGTAGCAAAGGAAGCTGCCTCAATCCACTTTGTACAGTAATCAATAGCCACCAAGATGAAACGATGCCTGTTGGATGCAATAGGTCTGATCTCGCCGATCATATCGATGCCCCACATTGCAAAAGGCCAAGGAGCCGTCAAGACATTCAGAGGAACCATAGGTATATGCACCTTATCAGCATAGACTTGGCACTTATGACAGGTCCGAGAATGCTGATAACAATCGGCTTCCATAGTAGACCAATAGTATCCTGCCCATAGGATCTTCTTCGCCATGGTATGTCCACTAGAATGAGTTCCGAAAGTACCTTCATGTAACTCTGCCATGATCCTTTCTTCCTCGCTCTTGTCCATATATCGCAGTAAGGTTGAATCATGGTTACGCTTGTAAAGGATACCATTGCTGATGAAGAACTTCGCAACGAACCTCCTCAAGAACTTCTTATCATTAACAGATGCACCCTCGGGGTACTCTTGAGCCTCAAGATACCTTTTTACCTCGTGAAACCAAGGTTTATCTGCTACCTCTTCAGTCTCAATATCATAGTAATGTGCAGGTTCGTCCAACCTCTCAATGGTAATCCGGGGAGCTTCGTTGTCCCACCTGACCTTGAACATAGAAGACATGGTAGCTAGCGCGTCCGCTAACTGATTCTCCTCTCTGGGGAAGTGTTCAAAGGTTATCTCCTCGAAGAGCGGAAGCAATGTCAATACACACTCCTTGTAAGGAATAAGATTTGGGTGTTTTATATCCCACTCGCCTTTGATCTGACTGATCACTAGAGCAGAATCTCCGAATACACTCAAGAACTTAATCCTTAGGTCAATAGTTGCTCGAAGGCCCATGATGCATGCTTCATACTCCGCCATGTTGTTGGTGCAGTTAAAACATAATCGGGCGGTGAATGGAGTATGACAACCTTCAGGAGATATGATCATGGTGCCAATGCCATTACCCAACGCGTTTGAAGCTCCGTCAAAATACATAGACCATCGGGATCCCTCCTCAGGTCCTTCATCCGGTCCAGGTTTTTCACAGTCGGTCACAAACATGATGTTCTCATCTGGAAACTCGAAATTCATGGATTGTTAGTCGTCTACCGCCTGATGCGCCAAATGATCTGCCAACACACTTCCCTTGATTGCCTTTTGGGTTGTGTATTGGATGTCATACTCAGTCAAGATCATCTGCCATCTTGCTATTCTTCCGGACAAGGCAGGATTTTCAAAGATATACTTGATTGGATCCATCTTTGATATCAATAGGGTAGTGTGAGTCAGCATATACTGTCTCAGCCGGCGAGTAGCCCATGCCAAAGCGTAACAAGTTTTCTCAAGCAATGAGTATCGGGTCTCACAGTCGGTAAACTTTTTGCTAAGGTAGTAAATAGCGTGCTCTTTTTGGCCAGACTCGTCATGCTGCCCCAGCACGCACCCCATTGAATTGTCGAGTACTGTCAAGTATAAGATCAAAGGTCTTCCTTCAACTGGAGGCCTCAGAATAGGTGGCTCTTGGAGATATTCTTTGATCCTTTCAAAGGTGCACTTGTTTGGGTTTAACCTCAGCTTGTACGTCTTCAACCTGTCAAATAGCTTCTGGAGATGGTCAAGGTGTTCTTCTTCAGTCTGAGACCTTGCAATCATGTCATCAACGTAAACCTCAATCTCATGATGAATCATGTCGTGGAACAAAGCGACCATGGCGCGCTGATAAGTTTCCCCAACATTCTTCAACCCGAAAGGCATTACTTTGTAACAAAAGGTTCCCCACTGCGTAACGAAGGTTGTCTTCTCCATGTCTTCGGGAGCCATCTTAATCTGATTGTAACCAGAAAAACCATCCATAAAGAAGAAGACCTTATGCTGCGTGGTGTTGTCAACCAGAACATCAATATGAGGCAGAGGGAAATCATTCTTGGGGCTCGCCCTGTTCAGATCTCTATAGTCTACACACATCCGAACCTTACCATCCTTCTTTGGCACCGGAACCACGTTGGCAACCCACTGCGGGTAAGAAGTGACAACTAGAAAACCGGCATCAAACTGTTTCATGACCTCATCTTTAATTTTCTCAGACATCTCTGGGCGCATACGGCGGACCTTCTGCTTCACCGGAGGACAATCTTCTTTAGTTGGCAAGCGGTGAACCACAATGTCAGTATCCAACCCAGGCGTATCTTCATAAGACCAGGCGAAGATCTCAACATAGTCGCGTAACATCTGTATCAACCGTTGCTTGACACTAGGCTCCAGATTTGCACCTATCTTGACCTCTTTCTTGTCTTTCTCGGTACCCAAATTCACTGATTCCACTGGCTCTTCATGCGGCTGTATGGCCCTCTCTTCCTGAAGTAACAATCTAGCAAGTTCTCCAGGCACTTCACAATCGTCCTCACCTTCGTCCTCGGCTTGGTTAATCGGATTTTCGAAGTCATAATTGGTAGTAGCAGAGTTGTTATTAGTGGGATCCAGAGTGGATGTGGACCTGTATTATGATATGTGAGTGTGTGTAAGACAAATAGCTGTTTTGATAAAGTGCAAGATAGAAAAGAAAAACAGGGAGCGTAAAATTTGTAATGCAAGAAAACATCCAATGCTTTATTGATGATATATGAAAATGACATATAGTAAGCCCTCACAAACAGAGCCAAGGTGCCTCAGGCAAGGCACCGAGCCGCAAAGTTTCAAATTGTCTATTACAAATCTCAAAACAAAAGTCTATTACTGTGTAATAAAAGAAACGGGTACGAAGTCCTTCGCCGTCCAATTGTTCAAGCCACCGTTGGTAGTCGGGTAAATCCAGCTGTCGATATCTGACTCTTCTTCATCATCTCCAATTGCATTCACTCCCTGATCATGCTTGGGCATGGGTGCAGTTATGACGTTGGGTTTCTCCGGAGCATCAAACTCAATCTCTTTAGCTTTAATTAAATCTTGCACCTTATTCTTCAAAGCCTAATAGTTGTTCGTATCGTGACCCGGGCTATCAGAGTGATATGCACAACAAGTGTTTGGATTATATAGCGGAGATGTGGTACTGGGATTCTTCGGGGCTTCCCTTAGAGTTACCAGGTTGGTCTTTAACAATTGCGGTAGAATTTGTGACAAGGTCATATTAAGCCGAGTGTACTGTCTCTGCGGCCTCTCTATTCTTTGCTAATTGTTACATTGTGGGGCAACAGTGGGTCTTGATATTACTACCACATTAATTGCTTGGCGGCGTTCAGGTCGGTTTTGGCTCCTCGAGCTGTAAACAACACTGGCTTCTTTATTGAAAGGCTTCTTTTCTGTACTTGATGAAGCACATTTTTGTATCTTGCCACTTCTGATACCAACTTCTACTCTCTCCCCATTCATAATCAGTTCGGTAAACCCAGATGATGAACTACCGATCAGATGATTGAAAAATGGACCAGACAAGGTCCCCAAAAATATATCAACCAACTCCCTATCAGACAGAGGGGGTTGGACTCTTCCAACCAGATCTCTCCACTTCTGAGCATAGTCCTTGAAACCATCGCTTGCACCCATGGACATACTCTAACGCTGAGTATGAGTGGGAGCAAGGTCGGCGTTATACTGGTACTGCTTGTAGAAAGCAGCAGCAAGGTCCTCCCAGTTTCGGACATTAGCTCATTCCAATTGATAAAACCATTCAAGCTGAGTCCCTGATAGACTATCTGGAAAGAAATGGACCCACAGATTCCTATCAGCAGTGTAGGGTTGAAATTTTCTGATGTAAGAGCGAAGGTGGAGCTTTGGACAGGACACTCCATCGTACTTAGCAAAAATCAGAGCCTTAAACTTGTGAGGGATCACCACCCCAGATCTCCAAAATCCAAACCCGGGACCTTCTGAATCTACATAGCACTCTGTTGTACCCCAAAATTTTCCCTCTCATTTTATCAATATTTTTCATCACAAGACTCTTTGAACTCAAGATCAAGCTAGGGTTTGCTCTGCTCAAGACATCTCCTTGCACTGTTGACCTAAATTAGGGTTTGAGTTTGCATAAGGAATTTTGGACTTCTAATGCTCAAAGTGGCTTTCATACTTCATGTTGGACTTACAAGATTACCTCTACCAAGTTTCAAGCCTTGAATCAAATTTTTGCCCAGTCAATTGGACAGTTGACCTAGAAATCAGCTGTATTGGGGAAAAAGTCAATTGTGGCCAATTTACAGTCAAACCTCATAAATTTTGATCCATATCAACATTATAAGCTCATATGAATCATTTGATCAAGTTTGGACCCCAACTCCTCAAGAAATTTGATCAGATCATCAAAAGGGCAAAATGGTCATTTTTAGGGTTTTGACTGCAGAAGGGCAATTTCTGACTTTTGACCTAGCCAATGGCAAATTGGGTTCAAGCATGGATACAAGGACTCAATGGCATCATCTTGACCTATTCACAAGGTTCAAAAGATCTCAAATGCATTGGATTGACAGATGAATTTTTCAATCAACTGATCAAAATTTGACTGTACACTGAAAAGTCAAACTTTGACTTTTGGTCAAAATCAAGTGCCAAGGGTCATTTTTCATCAAGATGTGTCAAAACATGAAACTTGTTCATCAAGAAACCTAATTTTGCAAATTAGGGTTTAAGATTGAAAAATTTCATAACTTAGAATGTTTTTAAGTTATGAAATTTTCTTAATTTTCCCCAACTTTGCCCAACATTTTCACCATGATGAAATTGGATTCAAAAAAAAATTCCAACATGAAAGTTGTAGTCTTCCACAAAGTCTACAACTTTGATTGACAAAGTTTTCTCAAAAGAAGCTTGGATCTTAAGTTATGATTTTTGGAACAAGGGTCCATGAAACTTTTAACTTAGTGAAATTTTGCCCTAGTTTAGGCAGGATTTTGACCCATCTTCTTGGAAATTTTTCGCCTAGTTCCATTTGGAATATCAAAATGAATTTCAAATATGGATTGTAGAGCATGTTGCAATATTTCCAAAATGTCCAAGAACTCTCCAAAATAATTTCTGGTTAGGGAGAATCAAAGGCTTGAAGTTGGCAAAAACTCACTTTTTATCCATGGCATGTTCATATTGATACAAGTTGCAAACTCTAATCAGCCTTGTTTGCACTAGATTACAGGTCCCAAAATCCTTCCATACTCAATAATTAAATTCAAATCCATTGGTCTAAGGATTTGTTTTGGTCATTAGAGGATTATACAATAGATTAATCCAAAAATGGTAAAAGGTACATTACCATTTTTGCTTAAATCTTGCTTTATGTCAAAACTGCATCCTTGAGCATTGAGCCATATCTGGTGCAGCAAATCAAATCCACCAACTTGAGGGGCCAAGAGAATAGAGTGCAAGCTGATAGATAGCTTGTACAGGCTTGTCTTGCATCACTTCTCATTTTTTTGCTTCATAACCAAGAAACTTGTCAAATATCACACAACTTGAACATCAGAGAAAACCAACTTTTGCAAGCACTTGAGACAAGTTTGTCACATCCCCTTGAGCCAGAAACACGAGCCTTTGAGCCCTTAAACCTCCCATAGCACGAAATCATCTTCCATTGGCAAAACAGGGCACTCCCTGCAGTTTGATTTCCATAGCACAAATCCCTCGCACGTTTTTCCTCAAACTGGTTCAAACACCTTCCATATAACCTATCCAAGCTATCCCAACCCTTAAACACTAACTGTAACTCCATTCACAAGGTTTGCCATTTTTGATTTCAGCTTGTGCTGGTTGAGTTCTACAGGCTTGTTCGAGCACATTCAAGGCAAGCTAGGCATTGGGGAAGGTCAGGGGAAGTTCAAGCAAGCTCCCAAATATCTCAGGCCTCACTAAAAAGCTCCACATTGCCATACACGAAGTCAACTGAAACAGGTTTTTGTCAACTTCCTATCTCTCTATTTAGGAATAATTAGGCTTAGGTTTGTGAATAAAAAATATAGTATTCATAGCCATGAAGCTGTACATATGCTCAGTTTTCTTTTTAGTTAAGCATGCTAAGAGAATTTGATCCATGAACTTCCTGAAAAAATTAGGTTAGGATTTAGGGCCAGAGAAATTCTCTCTGGTCTTTGAGAGTTAGGACAAGTTTCTTATATGGTTGAATTCGTCTTGAAAAATGCTACAACTTTGATGTTATGTGTTTTTGCATTAGAGCACGTATGCAAGACCTGGCATTGTGTACAGGGCGCGCGCGTTTTTGAACAAGAGGTTGAAGATGAAGTCAGTGGGCTGGGCTTGTTTCTGACTTTGTTTTTGACACCCCCTCACTACTAACTGCACCCCCTGGCCCATTTCTTCATATTTTTATATTTTTTGTATTTATTTTCATTTCTGATTTTATTTTCTTATTTTCTAAACATAAAAAAAATACCAAAAATATTTTCATAAATTTTCACTTATATTTTTGTATTTTATTTTATTTTTTCTAACATAAAATTAATTTAGTGATTATATACTTTTATTTTATTTGATGAAAACCTAAAAATAATATATAAAAATATTATGCTTTTATTTTTATTATTTATACTTAAATTATATTTTTCTAATATACTTTTTATTTTTGTATATACATTATTTCATTTTTATTATACATAAATAATATATTTAATATATTTATTCTCTTAAAAGAAAACTAGGGTTTCCACCCTTATTAAAAATAATATTTTTTTAATATATTTTCATCTTGTGACATTTGTATATATTTCATTCATTTTTATTTTTTATAATTAGTATATATATATATATATATATATATATATATATATATATATATATATATATATATATATATATATATATATATATATATATATATATATATATATATATATATATATATATATATATATATATATATATATATATATATATATATATATATATATATATATATATATATATATATATATATATATATATATATATATATATATATATATATATATATATATATATATATATATATATATATATATATATATATATATATATATATATATATATATATATATATATATATATATATATATATATATATACTTTCTTAAAAGAAAATTAGGGTTTTACCCTTAAATAAATAAAATGTAACAATCTTTTACTTCTTTTATATATACACTAAACATTTTTTACATACATAAAAAATAAACATAAACATCTTTTGCATATTCATAATATTTTGTATATTTGTTTAATTAATTTATTTCAATATTATTCATTTATTATTTGTACCAATTATTCAATTTGGATGTAATAGTAAATATTAGGGTTTTATTTTCTTGCAAATATTCCCCATTCAAAAATTGTATCCCCCTTCCCATATCAAATATTGTAATAGTGTAGATTTAGTTTACGCATTTATACTTTCAATTATGCCATGATTAGAGATTAAGGTTTGTATGCAAAAATCCAAAATCAAACAAATAGCCTGACTAATACAAAGACAAAATGCATGAAAATGATAACACAATGCACACTTGCACCCCTAGGGTTTCATCCACTTGTTGCCTTTAAAATGACCATGTTATGCATGTTGTGTATCTTGGAAAAAAAAAAGAAGATCATAGTCCCTCGATGACGCTATCTTGGTTGCCTATACAAAATGATCTAGTCCCTCAAAAAAATTGCTAAAGATACTTGGCAATGTTGCTATCATGGTCAATACGATGACCCGCGTCTGTCCCGTTAAAACATCCAAATACAAGGTTGTTTACCAAATGCAATGGTAAAACAACACCGTCAAAAGGGTTAAAAACGTATAGGAAAGATCTTTGAGTAAAATAGGGTAGACAACTCTTAGTTACTTGATCGAAACTTGCAAAACATCCTTGCTATTTTCAAACGCACTTCACAACACAATTTCAAAACATTTCCCAAAATAAACTTTCAAACATTGAAATATCTTTTCAAAAGACAAACACCTTTGTATATATTCAAACAAGAATCATTACAAAGGTTGCCTAGACAAGGCCTCTTTTTCAAAATCATTTTCAAAAACCACATACAAAGCACCATTTCAAACAATTAAAAAGTAAAAGCAAGTGATCTAAACAAGTAACTAAGAGCCTATGGATAACCATGGATGAAAAGGGTGCTTGCACATTCCCTTTTCATAATCTACCCCCCGAACCCAAGAAAACATCTCAAAGGTCTTTCCTGTGCTTTTTGACCTTTCCTTTGGATAAAATAAAAAGTCGATGGCGACTCTTGCTAAATCGAAACATTTGCGAACACAAACGCAAAACCTCAAGTCAGTTCTCCCACCTTATCACAGAACTGGCGACTCTGCTGGGGATAATTCTAAAAGTGGGGTTACCTTAGGGTTAGATCATATTTACTTGCTTATCTTGTTTGCTTTGATTGATTTACAATTGGTTCTATTGTTTGGGCTTTAAATCCTCTACCCAGATTTGGGAAACATTCATAGGTAAATAGCAATACGTTGTGGAAACTGTGCGGGGTATACCGACATGGTTGAAGCAATAGCTATATTAGTGCGACATATTTGTGGGTATCGATAGCCTTTGAGTCAATCAAAGAGAATACGGGGCTGCTGAGTGATGTCATGAAGCACTAATGAACTCTTAGAACCTTTACTTGACCATCTTGGCCTTTTTAGGGGTAGTGAGATGACCGGCTTTGGTGCAGTCTGAAGGTAGATGCTCGATACTACACTCATTGAGGGTTATTTTCTTGGAACATTTCGGTCGCCAGTAAAGTGGCTAAACTGAAACAATGAACACAAAAAATAATCCAGTGATATTGAGCTCCTTAGAACCCGGTTACTATTTATAGGACAAGTTGAGCCAACTAACTTCAAGAGGGTACTTACCTATGAAACCCCATGCAAGCCTGAAACTAGGAACTTGTGTGACTTGCTTGTACATATACTTGTGCATACATCATGAACATCATAAAGCATCATATGCATCCACTAACCATTTCAAGGATTTGAATCTTCATCTTTGTTCTTGTTTTGTAGGTAACGGAATCTCTTTGCAGGAAAACAATTCAAGTCAACCTTGTGAGAATCCCTCCTCTACTCAAGGAGCTTACTTCCAAGATTCCCGAGAATTCTCCCTTCAGTGAAAGACATGGTAGACTTCTCAACTTGGTCAACTCCAACATTGAAGAAGACATGGTGAAAGTTCTCTTCCAGTTCTTTGGCCCCCTACACCATTGCTTTACATTTCCTGATTACCAACTAGTACCTACTTTGGAGAAATTTTCTCAACTCCTGAGGATTCCTATTCTCCATCAACTACCCTACAACGGTACGGAAAGAGAACCAAATCCTGAAGATGTTGCTCAAGCCCTACACTTGCAACCATCTGATATCAAAGGTCATTGGGAAACCAGAAGTGGTGTCAAGGGTTTCTTGGAAAAGTTTCTGTTTGAGAAGGCACAAGACTGCTGGAATTATCTAGATCTGCAAGTGATGGGTGTTTAATCTGTAGCCTAAATATAGTACTGCAAGTGTACAGCCTATCGAAGTAATATATAAGATTATCGAACCACAGAGACCAATTGTCAATCTATCAACTCTATTGCTAAGGTGCTTATCTAAGGCGAATAAGGATATTGATGTGAGTGCAGTGCAACAAAGTAAATGAGCGAGGTAAATAACAGTTTAAAAGACAGGTTGGAATGTAAATCATGTAATCAGATATTGGTCCGGTCATGCGTAGATGAACCTACTTATGGGGCAGTATTTTCTATTGATAGCAAAGAATCAGTTTAACGGGAACTTGTAGCTTTTGACTACTAAGAACCGAGTTTACTCTTTAAATTAAATTCCTTTATTGTCACATATAAAGGGTGCCTTCCGCGTTAAAGAGGTAAACCTATTTTTAAGAAATTGATAGTTTTGACTTAATAGAAAAGTGATCTTACTCGGAAAGATTAACTTAAAGAGACTTTTGGATTTTGGCCAAGAGTCAGATTTTAAACCTACAAACGCGTCCGAAAATAGTTTCAAAATCGTTTTCTAAAAAGGGTCAATGATTCCTATTTAACCAATCAACGGCTGTCGCTCTTTTTGTTTGGTTAAATAATAATCAAGTCGTATCATCAGTTTGGACGGCTTTCGATCTTACCCAATAAACATTAAAACACAATTGACTTAAGTTAGAAGCAAAACATCCCCAGAGTATTTTCACTAGCATGATAATTGGAACACAACCACGATGACAATCATTACATCCTAACCTTTATAGTTTAGCCAGACATAATAAGTGCGAGTCTATAAAACGTGTAGACTATGGTAAGAGCATTTAAAGTCTATAAAACGTGTAGACTATGGTAAGAGCATTTAAAGTCTATAAAACGTGTAGACTATGGTAAGAGCATTTAAAGTCTATAAAACGTGTAGACTATGGTAAGAGCATTTAAAGTCTATAAAACGTGTAGACTATGGTAAGAGCATTTAAAGTCTATAAAACGTGTAGACTATGATAAGAGCATTTAAAGTCTATAAAACGTGTAGACTATGATAAGAGCAATTAAATAAAGAAATGCAATAAATTAGAACCTTGCTCCAGTCGGAGACTTGAATCTGATACAAATCTACGGAAAAGTAAGGCCGGTATGATGAACTTCAACCAAAGTGCTCCAAGACTCGATTACAACTCAATCTACACCGTAATAACTCCCCGATGTGAAGAGATTATTACTTTACAGAAACTGATAGTATATGGCTTAAGATTGTACTAAGCTTGGATGAAAATAAAGAATGAGAATCGAAAGCTATTTATAGAGGAACTTTGAAGTGCGTAAGGACCAGTATGCCCCTTAACTTCCTTTGAGCGGGAACCATTTTGTGAAGGCCGCGGGCGCGGTAAGGGTGGCCGCGGGCGCGGCGCCTGGAACCGCCACATCATGGGAACGTGGCAGTTGATCTCTGGGTGAAAGTGGGCCACGTCATCGCGTTTCCTGTAGCCAGCGCGGTGCTGAACGCCATAAGTGCAAAATATCTTGAAAAACCCTAATTTCTTGGCGTTTTGGCTCGTTTCTTCACAGAAGGCTCTGAAATGACAAGGATCCTGAAAACAAAGGAAAAAGGAACATAATACGAGAAAATGACAATAAAAACTAAGGAAAACATGTGATATTTGAGTCAGAAACATAGTGCGATTTAGTGCGATCAAATCCTCCCACGCTTAGACCTTTGCTTGTCCTCAAGCAACGACTCTTAAAAGTAGATGAAAGAAAATTTATGGTGTATACAGGTTTTGGGCAAAGAGGGCTTCTAAGTCCGAGTAAGGGTGTGTTGTCAGGCACTAACTATCTGAATCAAGGGTATCTTAATTACACTACTCGCAGAAATGCGGACATAAACCTCATAAGTATACAGATTGATCCAAATATCCTTACTATGCTAAGACTTCTTTTTGTACGAGGTCCTTTTTCATTCAGGCGCAATCACATTAAGCCCGTTATCCGTACATACTCATGGTGTAGTGACCGGTTAGTGACTCTGATCTCAAGTGATGGGATTCTGGTACAAGAGTTGGTTTAATCCCTTTTTATTTTACCCATTTGCAGTTGCGGGGGATCGGACCGTAGTCCGCCCTACCAAGTTCAGCACCAGATACCTCTGAACCAACTACAACAGATATGCCTTATATATTTTTTTCTCTTTGTTTTTGTTAGTGTTTACAACTTTCTTGAGTTAAGTAATCTTTGTGAGGATTACCCAACTCGTAGTCGTATTCATACTTTATTTTGTAACTTTTAAGGCAAAAATAGAGATCATCCACTTATATTCATCGATCCCACACTTAGAGCATGCTTAGGCCGGAGCTGACTGCTAAGATAAACTACTTGAAGACCTATTTGTACAGCTTTATTCAAAATCATAGCATATTGGGGAGAAAGGATCTAATCTAAATATTCAAAAAGGCTTATGGTGTAAAAATGATAACGAATTTTTCAAAAAGTGAGTGTCCGAGAAACAGACCCTATCTAGGACCTGTCTCATAGCCCAAATCCTTAAAAACAACCATAAATCTTTGAAAAATAAAAATTTTGTAAGGCTAAAAGGTGGGGGAAATGAAAGGGTACACTACGCAGAAAGACTCGCCTATCACATGCATTTTATTAACTACGAAAAAAAAGGAAAAATGCGGAAGGTAAATAAAAGCAGGAAAAACGGAAAATAAAAGCGAAAAATGGGAAATAAAAGCGATAAATGCTCCTCCCACACTTAAATCAGACATTGTCCTCAATGTTCCAAAATAAGGTAGGAGGAGGTACCTGAAAACACTAGTGGGGGCCACTAGGACCTTCACCATCCTGGTTGGTACGACCGGAACGGCGGCTACGGCTGCGACGGCGGCTATCTCGGTCCAAAACAAGCTGCTCCAGTCTCTCTGACAAGGCGGCATTTGCCGCTTGTAGCTCTTGGGTCCGACCAATGAGGGTTCCTTGGGTTGCCTCCATCAATTGGAAGTGACGAGCGTTTGTGGTCTGGTGTAGGTGTTGTTCTCTCTGAAAAGCCAGCTGACTTTCCATAATAGTGCGCAGAGAGCTAGCATTTTGTTCTTGGGACGCTTGCATGAAGGCCATGTTGTCGGTCGCCTGTTGCTGCAAGGTAGCAAGGAGGGTGTCCCTCTGGGCCTCTCGGGCCATATGCTCACGCCACATGTCCTCAGTGACATGGAAGCTAGGAGTTGTACCTGCATGTGGGTTAGAGGTTGAAGGTGCCGTGTGTGAAGGTGAAAAATGGGGTGGTTCCTCTGTTTGGAAATCGTACTCATCATCAGTGTTGTTACCCTCATTTAAAGGTAGATTTGGGGGCAACGGACCAATAAAAGCAGGAGCGTTGAGATCGTAGGTCCAGTTACGCTCAAATCGAATATCAGTACGACGGGTGCAAGGCATAACAACACTGGGTACAGCAGCACCTCCAACCATTAGGAAGTAACCACCTTCCTTCCTCGTCTTGCATAAACGCATATCCCTGAAAAATTTAAGATTTGCAATCCGAGGAGGAAGTGGTTCTAGGGTGGCAAGTTCCGTATCCAATCCTATGGCACGGGCAATAGTGGTAATCAGTCCACCAAAGGAAATCGGCCCACCTTTTCTTAAAACATGGTGCATGTGGGCAATCATGAATGGGACGGGATTAACTTTGGTGTCTGTGAGGCAGCTCTGCATGATAATTAATTCTTTAGCATTCACCTTGTTTGGGTTTTCCCGAGCAAAGATGGTGGATGCTAAAAGAAATCTAAAGACACGAAGGGCAGGATTGTGGATGTGAGAAGCAAGAAGGCCATCAAAAGATGTTGCATTTTGTTTAGTAATTCTGGCCCAAAATGCTTCAAATGCCCAATCCGTGTCTAAAGGTGCTTCACAAATGGCACCATCCCCATAAGGCAATCCTAACATGGCGGCTAGACCGTCAGTGGAGTAATCATATTCGACATTAAACATTCTAAATTTGACTCCACCTACGGTGCTAGCAGTGTTAGGGGAGACGTTATAAATTAAAGAACTTAAAAACTCGAACGTCAGCCTAGGGTAGGTTGGTGCTTGAGTAGCAAAAATATCATGCATACCTATTTTATCTAGAAGGAAGAATACACTATGGTATATACCTAATGAATATAGACAGTTTTCATCGATATACCTGGTAGAGTGTATTGGTGTTGTCAGCAATTTTTCAAGCCGCTTTAGTTGCCTTTCTCCGGCTTGACCACCACGTAAAATGTAACCGTGATATTCCATAGGATTTTCTTGTGGGTAAAAAGAGAGAAAGAATGGGATGTAGAAGTAATGAAGGTGTGAGGAAGAAAATGATATAGTAGGGGGTATTTATAGGAAGGGGAGAAAAATGGTGGTTGTAAATATTTATGATGAAAATAATGGAAATAAATGTAGTGGGTTGGTATGGGTAATAAAGTGGGTTAAAATTGGAAGAAAATGGGATTGGAAATTGAAAAAGTGGTAAAATGGTGGGAAAAACGAGCTACTAGCCGTTAGGTGACCGTTGCGTCACCGCGGGCGCGGCAGGGCCTACCGCGGGCGCGGTGAGGTCGAGGTCAGTTGGGCTGGCCTGGCTTTCTTTCCATTGGGCTTTTTCTTCCTTGCCATTATCTTCAATTTCTGGAGGTGTACCTATTTTTCTTATAAATGTGCATATATGTACGTGAATACATAGACACATTTTCATTTTTATATTAAAACTATGGTGACCTAGAAAAACAAAAACATTAGTAAATAAATAAAACATATGCATATATATATATAGATATAGGTACGGTCATTGGGTCATCAAAATAAATATTAACAACTCAGGAAACAGATAATGCAAAAATAAAAATGAGTTTGAAAAGGAAATCAACATAATACTAATAATACTGAAACTAGATGTCTTGTGAACAATAAAGATCTATTGCCAACCGGTAGGATGCTCTGCAGGAGTGCCTGGGCCACGCAGCTCGGTCAGCTGGCGTCGAATCTCTGCCACCTCGTGAGCTAATTCATCTAACTCACCAGCGAAGGTAACATCATTCACTTCCAACTGCAAATGAAGGTCAGCCACCTCATTGCGGAGAGTGGTTATCTCAGTGCGCATAGCAGTCAATAGAGTGCGAATATCAGGTTCCTGCAAGCTGAGGTTATTAGTAAGAACAGTAGTATGTGTAACCTCGGGTCGGGATGTGTGATCTGGAGCGGAGTCCTCGGAGGCAGGAGTGTAGTCCTGAGTGGGATCTTCAGAAGCAGGAGTGTATTCTGGAGTGAGATCTTCGGAAGCAGGAGTGTATTCTGGAGTGTACTCTTCGGAGGCAGGAGTGTATTCTGGAGTGTACTCTGATATCTCACCCCAACCTTCTACAGAATAGTTCCAATTAGCAGAGTTGGAAACACAAGTCATCTGAGGGTCTGGCATGGTGAAGGTGTAAACTGTCTGGTCATTGATAAGCAATCTGTACCGATATGGGTGGAAAGAGGCCCTCCTCATGAATCCACGATCCATGCAAAAGTCTAAATCTAGAAAAGTATATCCACAGTATGGGGTCAGCTGTGCTATCATACTGTCTAAACCCAAAGCAGAAGCTATCTGTGTCACATTCCCTCCGGAATGAATGAGCCCTACAGCGGATCGAGCAGTCTGCTCGAGGCTCTCTATCAGAAAACCTCCACTAGCTATAGGTCTGGACTGACTAGCACAGTATAAGAAAAGGATCTCCTCAGCGGTGACCAAGTGGTCACAGTAACTCCTCCCAAAGAAAGTGTGGCATAGGATCATCTCGAAGTATCGGAAGGCCGGGTTATGGATCTTCCGGGACAGCTGGGTAGAGGGGTCAAGACTGGCTCTATCAGTAATGTCCTGCCAAAATTTGTCAATGTCTCTGTCCATGTAGCAACTCAATGGGAACTCAGTTATAGCGGTCGGTCCAGTTTGGAAACCAAGCAAATCCCCAAATTCTTTGGTGGTCAGGGTATACTCGGTGCCAAACAATCTGAAACTCAGGCGTCCTCGCTCATCTCCTTCACCTACTCGTGGATTATAGTCCATAGAGCTAAGAAACTCCAGAGTAAGGTTCCTGTATGTTTTGTGGACATCATCGGCATAAGAATCCCAGCTAAGTTGGTTGCATAGATACCGAATACTTGGCTCAATCCCTAGTGCCTCCATGCAGCTCTGATCGGGGTACCTAGTGGGTACCATAGGTCTAGCAGATAAGGTAGCAAATCGGGCCTTTTGCGCTTCGTCTCTGAAAATCACAACCATACCATCGGGGTGATGCATCCTGAAAATATAAACACAAGAAATTAGTCCAGATAAAATATATAAATTACTAAAATAAAATAAAATAAAATAAAAAATAAACCATGGGTTGCCTCCCATGCAGCGCTTGTTTAACGTCGTTTAGCTTGACGATTAGATCTTACTTTATGTGGGTATTGGTGGGTCTATAAGAATATGACTAGAGTAGTCAACAGGCAAATCGCCTCCTTTGTAGAGCTTCAGTCTTTGTCCATTTACCACAAATGGAGCACATGAATTGTTTTTGATTTCTACTGCTCCAGACTTTAGAACTTTTGACACTTCAAATGGACCTGTCCATCTTGAACGAAGCTTACCAGGAAAAAGTCGTAACCTTGAGTTAAATAGGAGAACAGGATCACCAATGTTGAAATCTTTCTTGATGATTTTTTTATCATGCCACATTTTGGTTCTTTCCTTATATATGATGGCATTCTCATAGGAATTCAAGCGAAGCTCTTCTAGCTTGTGAATGTCCAGGATACGTTTTTCTCCGGCTTTCAGGTAATCTAGATTCAAGGATTTAATGGCCCAATAGGCTTTATGTTCTAGTTCGAAGGGTAAATGACAGGACTTTCCATAAACCAATTGATAAGGAGTTGTTCCAATAGGGGTTTTATAAGCCGTTCTATAAGCCCATAAGGCGTCTTTAAGTTTTCCAGACCAGTCTTTTCTGGATAATGATACGGTTTTTTCTAGGATCTGCTTAATCTCCCTATTTGATACCTCTACTTGGCCACTGGTTTGCGGGTGATATGGTGATGCTACTCTATGTTTTACTCCGTATTTGCTTAGAAGCTTGTCAAATATCTTAGATATAAAATGTGATCCTCCATCACTTATGACTAACCTCGGGGTTCCAAACCTAGGGAAAATAATATTCTTAAACAGTTTGATAACTACCTTGGTATCGTTTGTGGGTGATGCAACAGCTTCGATCCACTTTGAGACATAATCGACAGCTACTAGGATATACTTGTTACCCATTGAGGAAGGAAAAGGTCCCATGAAATCTATACCCCAGACATCAAATATTTCCACTTCTTGGATGTTTCTTAAAGGCATTTCATCACGTCTTGAGATGTTCCCAGTGCGTTGGCATCGGTCACATTTTGTAATGTAAGTGTGGACATCGCGCCATACAGTAGGCCAATAAAAACCTGCTTGAAATATTTTGGCGCATGTTTTAGACGTGCTTGCATGTCCACCATAAGGTGAAGCATGACAATGTTTAATGACATTGCCTACTTCTTCCTCCGGCACACATCGTCGGAATATATTATCTATTCCTCTTTTGAATAGGAGGGGTTCATCCCAAAAGAAGTGTTTAACATCTCTGAAAAACTTCTTCTTCTGTTGGTAGCTTAAGTCGGAGGGTATGATATCAGCGGCTAGATAATTTACAATATCTGCGTACCATGGTATTTCGTTCATGGTTGAGATTTCCTCATAAGTCTCTTCTTCAGTCGAGTTTATCCCAGCTATTAATCTTTCATAAGTAGAGTGATCGTCTATAGGTATAAGTTCAGGCTTAAGGTGTTCTAACCTAGAGAGATGATCAGCTACTAAGTTTTCAGCTCCTTTTTTATCCTTAATATCCAAGTCAAATTCTTGGAGTAAAAGTACCCATCTGAGCAATCTAGGCTTAGCATCTTTCTTACTTAACAAGTACCGGATTGCTGCATGATCTGTGTATACTATTATTTTTGCTCCCACCAAATAAGATCGAAATTTATCAATAGCAAAAACTACGGCTAGCAATTCTTTTTCTGTGGTTGTATAATTTAGCTGGGTGGCGTCTAGTGTTCTACTAGCGTAGTAAATTGCATGCAGTTTTTTGTCTTTTCTTTGCCCTAGTACAGCCCCTACAGCGAAATCACTAGCATCGCACATGATTTCAAAGGGTTGTGTCCAATCAGGTGGTCTTATGATAGGTGCTGAAATAAGAGCTTGCTTTAAAACTTCAAAGGCCTCAAGACATTTTTGGTCGAATTCAAACTCGACATCCTTCATCAATAAGTTAGTTAAAGGCTTAGTTATTGCGGAAAAATTCTTGATGAAGCGTCGGTAGAACCCGGCATGTCCTAGGAAACTTCTTATTTCCCTAACGGTCTTAGGTGGGTTTAAGTTTTCTATAACTTCTATCTTGGCCTTATCGACTTCTATACCTCTTTCAGAAATAATGTGTCCCAAGACTATCCCTTCACTTACCATAAAGTGGCACTTTTCCCAATTCAACACAAGGTTTACTTCCACACATCTTTTTAAGATTTTCTCCAAGTTCGAGAGGCAGTTTTTGAAATCAAACCCACACACTGAAAAATCGTCCATAAATACTTCCATAATTCCATCTAGGTAGTCTGCGAAAATTGACATCATACAACGTTGGAAAGTGGCAGGTGCATTACAGAGTCCAAAGGGCATTCGTCTATAAGCGAATGTTCCATAAGGGCATGTAAATGTGGTTTTTTCTTGGTCCTCTGGGTGAATAGGGATTTGGAAAAATCCCGAATATCCATCAAGATAGCAGAAACATGAGTGTCTTGCTAGACGTTCAAGCATCTGATCTATAAATGGGAGAGGGAAATGGTCTTTTCTTGTTGCCTTATTCAACCTTCTGTAATCTATACACATTCGCCATCCTCCTTCTGTTCGTTTTGCCACATGCTCACCTTTCTCATTTTTTAGAACAGTGATACCTCCTTTCTTGGGTACCACATGGACTGGGCTTACCCATTCACTGTCCGAAATTTGGTATATGATACCAGCCTCTAATAACTTAAGAACTTCTTTCTTGACTACATCACTCATGATAGGGTTTATTCTTCTTTGATGTTCTCTTGAGGGTTTCGAATCTTTTTCTAGCATAATCCGATGCATGCATACGGATGGGCTTATACCTCTTAAATCTGAAACTTTATACCCTAAAGCTGAGGGATATTTTCGCAAGGTATCTAATAGTTGATTTGTTTCTATTTGGTTTAGAGTGGCGCTAATTATAACAGGTCTACTCATCTCCTCATCCAAAAACTCATATCTTAGATTCTTGGGTAGTTCCTTAAGTTCTATAGTGGTTTTCTCAGTACGTGGCATAAGGTCATGGGTAAGAGCTAAGCATTCGAAAAGGTTGTCGTCAATGTACGGTTCGATACTCTCAAATCCGTCATCCTCTAAAATAGGGGTTGATGGTAATTTGGTTAAGAATTCGCTTTGTTCGAGCTCATTTACACATTCATCAATGATGTCGATGGCATAGCACGCATCTCCTATCACTGGTGCCATTAGAAATTTTGATAAAATGAACTCAATCTTTTCATCTCCTACCTCGAAAGTCAGTTTCCCTTTCTTAACATCTATTATAGCTCCGGCGGTCGATAGGAAGGGTCTTCCCAAGAGGATTGGGATGTCTTCATCTTCTTTGATATCCATTACGACGAAGTCGGTCGGAATGTACAACTGACCAATCTTGACAGGTATGTCTTCTAAAATACCCATGGGATATTTGACAGATCTATCAGCTAGTTGTAAGGACATCTTAGTAGGTTGAAGCTCTCCTAATTTTAACCTTTTACAGACGGCCAGAGGCATCAGACTTACACTTGCTCCTAGGTCTAAAAATGCTTTGTCTATCATATGGTTACCTAGGATGCAAGGGATAGAAAAACTTCCAGGGTCTTTATCTTTCTTGGCGAGTTTATTTTCGGATATAAAATGACATTCTAAAGGCTTGGGATCATCGAGTCGTCGTTTATTGGTCAAAATATCTTTCAGAAACTTAGCATATGATGGTATCTGGGTTATAGCTTCAGTAAAAGGAATCTCAACATGGAGTTTCTCTATTACCTTAATAAACTTTTGGTACTGGTTTTCTACTTTGGTGTTTTTCAGCCTCTGTGGGAATGGAATAGGTGGTTTATAAGGTTGTTGAGTGTTTTTCTCTACTTCTGGTTTTGATTGCTTTCCTGGTTTCTCTGGTTCCTCCACCTGGTCTTTGGGCGTAGCATCTTCTGATGTGCTTAAGTCAGGATTTCTAGGTCCTTCATAAGCGGTTCCACTTCTTAGTGTGATAGAATTTGCTTGGCCTTTTGGATTTGGTTGAGTTTGTCCAGGGAATTGTCCTCCAGGTGCAACTTGTACAGAGGTGTTTTGTGCTACTTGGGAAATCTGAGTCTCAAGCATTTTGGTGTGGGTTATTATCTGGTCAAACTTGGTTGCTAGTTGAGTAACCAGTTCGTTCGTGTGAATATGTTGGTTCATAAACTCCTTATTTTGCTGGGTTTGAGCTTGAATAAAGGTGTCTATGGTTTCTTTAAGGTTTGGTCTTGGGGGTACTATTTGCATAGGTTGGTTTTGTTTTTGCGTTTGGAATCCTTGAGGTCTCGAAGGTCCGGGATTTTGGATAGGGTTGTTGTTTTTGTAAGAGAAATTCGGGTGGTTCCTCCATCCAGGATTGTAGGTATTCGAGAAAGGGTTCCCTTGAGTATAGTTAACTTGGTCTGAGCTTGATTCGTTCAAAAGGTTACAGTCAACGGTTTGATGTCCTTGAGCTCCACAGAGTTCGCACTCCGATTGGATTGCTGCTACTGTGGTTGGGTTTTGAGACATGTTCTCGACTCTCAAGGCTAAGGCGTCCATCTTGGCATTGATCATGTCCATGCAACTTACCTCATGCTTTCCTCCATGGCTCTCCTTTTTCTCTACTGTCGCTCGTTCTAATCCCCATTGGGCGTGGTTTTGGGCCATGTCCTCTATTAGGGCACAAGCGTCAGGGTAAGGTTTGTTCATCAACGCTCCGCCAGCGGCAGCGTCTATGGACATCTTTGTGTTGTAATGGAGTCCATTATAGAAGGTATGTATGATTAACCATTGCTCTAGGCCATGGTGCGGACAGGCTCTTAAAAGTTCTTTATATCTCTCCCAGGCATCAAAAAGTGATTCGCCTTGGTTTTGGGTGAAACAAGTGATCAGGTTCCTAAGAACAGCGGTCTTGCTTGGTGGAAAATACCTCGCAAGAAAAGCTCTCCTAAGGTCTTCCCAAGTTGTTATTGAGTTAGTTGGAAGGGCGTCTAACCAGTCGTGAGCTTTACCTCTAAGGGAAAAAGGAAATAGTCTTAATCGGATAGCTTCGGGCGTGGCTCCATTTGCCTTAAGGGTGTCAGCTAACTGGATAAATACCTTTAAATGTTGATTCGGGTTCTCGGTAGCGAGACCAGCGAATTGGTTTTGTTGTACTAATTGTAGTAACGAGGGCTTTAGTTCAAAGTTGTTGGTAGTTATAGCAGGGTTTACTATACTAGAACTAGGTTCCTCGTTAGATGGTTGGGCGAATTCCTTGAGCGGTCTTTGGTTACGATCTTCTGCCATAGCTCTTCTTATCTTGCGAATAAAAAGACGGGCACGAGCGTAACGTTCAGGTTCTACTAAGGGATCTATTAGGTTGCCGGTGCTACGATTTCTACGCATCTACCGGCTAGAATAGCCTTAGTCTAAACGGGATAACAATAGGGTACGAAATTTGACGAAGTTGGTCCCCGGCAACGGCGCCAAAAACTTGATGGGTGTTTAATCTGTAGCCTAAATATAGTACTGCAAGTGTACAGCCTATCGAAGTAATATATAAGATTATCGAACCACAGAGACCAATTGTCAATCTATCAACTCTATTGCTAAGGTGCTTATCTAAGGCGAATAAGGATATTGATGTGAGTGCAGTGCAACAAAGTAAATGAGCGAGGTAAATAACAGTTTAAAAGACAGGTTGGAATGTAAATCATGTAATCAGATATTGGTCCGGTCATGCGTAGATGAACCTACTTATGGGGCAGTATTTTCTATTGATAGCAAAGAATCAGTTTAACGGGAACTTGTAGCTTTTGACTACTAAGAACCGAGTTTACTCTTTAAATTAAATTCCTTTATTGTCACATATAAAGGGTGCCTTCCGCGTTAAAGAGGTAAACCTATTTTTAAGAAATTGATAGTTTTGACTTAATAGAAAAGTGATCTTACTCGGAAAGATTAACTTAAAGAGACTTTTGGCTTTTGGCCAAGAGTCAGATTTTAAACCTACAAACGCGTCCGAAAATAGTTTCAAAATCGTTTTCTAAAAAGGGTCAATGATTCCTATTTAACCAATCAACGGCTGTCGCTCTTTTTGTTTGGTTAAATAATAATCAAGTCGTATCATCAGTTTGGACGGCTTTCGATCTTACCCAATAAACATTAAAACACAATTGACTTAAGTTAGAAGCAAAACATCCCCAGAGTATTTTCACTAGCATGATAATTGGAACACAACCACGATGACAATCATTACATCCTAACCTTTATAGTTTAGCCAGACATAATAAGTGCGAGTCTATAAAACGTGTAGACTATGGTAAGAGCATTTAAAGTCTATAAAACGTGTAGACTATGGTAAGAGCATTTAAAGTCTATAAAACGTGTAGACTATGGTAAGAGCATTTAAAGTCTATAAAACGTGTAGACTATGGTAAGAGCATTTAAAGTCTATAAAACGTGTAGACTATGGTAAGAGCATTTAAAGTCTATAAAACGTGTAGACTATGATAAGAGCATTTAAAGTCTATAAAACGTGTAGACTATGATAAGAGCAATTAAATAAAGAAATGCAATAAATTAGAACCTTGCTCCAGTCGGAGACTTGAATCTGATACAAATCTACGGAAAAGTAAGGCCGGTATGATGAACTTCAACCAAAGTGCTCCAAGACTCGATTACAACTCAATCTACACCGCAATAACTCCCCGATGTGAAGAGATTATTACTTTACAGAAACTGATAGTATATGGCTTAAGATTGTACTAAGCTTGGATGAAAATAAAGAATGAGAATCGAAAGCTATTTATAGAGGAACTTTGAAGTGCGTAAGGACCAGTATGCCCCTTAACTTCCTTTGAGCGGGAACCATTTTGTGAAGGCCGCGGGCGCGGTGAGGGTGGCCGCGGGCGCGGCGCCTGGAACCGCCACATCATGGGAACGTGGCAGTTGATCTCTGGGTGAAAGTGGGCCACGTCATCGCGTTTCCTGTAGCCAGCGCGGTGCTGAACGCCATAAGTGCAAAATATCTTGAAAAACCCTAATTTCTTGGCGTTTTGGCTCGTTTCTTCACAGAAGGCTCTGAAATGACAAGGATCCTGAAAACAAAGGAAAAAGGAACATAATACGAGAAAATGACAATAAAAACTAAGGAAAACATGTGATATTTGAGTCAGAAACATAGTGCGATTTAGTGCGATCAGCAAGCTTTTGAGGAGATTTTAGAACTTCTCATCTATGGGTTGGTCTTGTTCCCAAACCCTGATCTGCTTATAGATGTGAATGCTGTCAAGATTTTCATATCGCGGAATCCTGTGCCTACATTGCTTGGGGACATCCTACACTCATTTCACACACGAACAATGAGGAAAAGAGGTGTTCTCATGTGCTGTACTCCTCTTCTAGAAAGGTGGTTTATTTCTCACCTTCCCCAGTCAGTCTTGAAGAATGAACAAGGCTTGAGGTGGTCGCAATGATTGATGGCTCTTACACATTCTGATGTTCATTGGTGTTCTCAGTCCAGAGAAAATGTCATCATCATTGATCGTTGTGGGGAATTCCCTAATGTCCCACTACTTGGCATTAGGGGAGGCATTACCTACAACCCCTGTTTGGCTCTGAGACAGTTTGGATATGTTCGAAGGGATGGCCCTCATGATATGCTAATTCCAGACTTGGTTTTTGACTTCGACAATGACGCTCAAGAACTTCGACAAAGGTTTATCTGAGCTTGGAGGATGCCCAACAAAGTGGACGGTAAGACACTGGGACACAAGAATTCCATCCCCCTTGAGCCTTACCTCAAGTGGGTACGAACCCGCGCTCAGAGTCTTATGATGCCTTTTCCCTACATTCTCCCCGTGATCAAAGAGCCTGTTATGGAAGGAGAGGTTCCATACACCCCCCTACATCCTGACATGCCAACATCATTGGAAGAATTGCAAAAGAGTTGGATACAACTCAAGGAAGAACAAAATACCTTTGAAGCCAGCTTCTATGCCAGTGAGAAGAAGGTTTTGGAACTTACCCGTCGACTTCACGAAGAGCAAAATCTCAACACTTACATCACACCAAAGAGGATGCGCAACGTCTTTTTACATTAAGAATTTTGTAATATTTTGCCCATGGGGCATATATGTACTAACAAATTTCTTCTTATTAATATGACGTGTGTTCTTTTTGTCTGCAACAACTTTGAATTTCTAAATCCTTGAATGCATTACATGAATACATATCATTCATCATATGCATAAACAGGTCTTCACACCAGGTTTCCTTATCTTTCTGCTGTTTATTTCAGCAAGATTGATATAGAGCAGAGGGTCAAAGATCTGCAAGCACATAATTCCCAGTTCCAACAACTACTCATGACCTTGGTAAAGGGTCAGGAGGACCTTAAAGCACTGTTAGAGAAAGAGAAGGAAAAATAAAAGGAGAAAAATAAGAAAAGGGCTGGTGTGGCCACTCTGGGTAGAAGATTTGAGAACCAAGCTAGAAGGGTCCTGGACTTCCCTTCAACTTATGATGAAGGGGTTGGAAAAGGAAAAGGGAGTTGCAGTACCATCCGAGTCTGAGGCTGAAGAAGAAGAAGAGGATGAAGATTATTCTGAGCAGCAATACCCTCCTGCAGACGACAAGTATAAGAATCTGGAAGAGCGGTTGGCAGCTATGGAGGTACAAAGAGTGCCTGGGTTGGATTTCGAAGAACTAGGGTTGGTTGCTGGGATTGTCATTCCCCCTAAATTCAAGGTGCCTACATTTGCTAAATACGATGGTTTGTCTTGCCCGAAGATACACCTACGGTCCTACGTCAGAAAGATCCAACCTCATTCTTCTGATAAGGATCTGTGGGTCCACTTTTTCAAGATAGTCTTTTGGGTACGCAATTGGACTGGTTCTACTAGCTTGAGAGGACTGACACACACAATTGAGAGGATCTGGCTGCTGCCTTCTACCGATAATATCAATATAACGCAGATTTAGCACCCACTCGTACTCAACTACAGAGTATGGGTATGGTTGCTAACGAAGGCTTTAAGGAGTATGCCCAGAAGTGGAGGGACCTGGCTGGAAGGGTGCAGCCACCATTGTCTGAAAGAGAGCTGGTTGATATGTTTTTGGGGATGCTGTCTGGTCCATTCTTTAATCACCTGATAGGGAGTTCATCAGCAGGGTTCACTGAATTAATTATGACTGGTGAACGAGTTGAAGCTGGCATCAAGAGTGGTAAGATTCAAAAAGATACATCTGCTTCTGCCGCTGTCAAGAAACCTTTTCCAGCCAAGAAAGAGGTGTCAATTGTTTACACTCAAAAAGGTCGAGGAAGAGAAGAGCGCCGGACAACGATGGGGGCTGTAATGATCAAAAAGAAAGTAGCTGATCAACCTAGGAGTGATCAACTAAGAACCAACCAACAAAGAGGGGGAAGGCCTGCTAGGCAGTTCACCAAAATAAACATGACTCCTGCCCAGGTTCTCCCCCATCTCTTGAAGCTGAACCTTACAACCTTGAGAGATCCGCCACAAAATCCGAATACAACTTCTCCTTTTTATCATGCCAATGCTAAATGTGCTTACTATTCCGACGGCATAGGGCATGACACCAACAACTGTTGGGCCCTCAAAAACAAGATCCAAGATTTAATAGATGCTAAGGAGGTAAAATTCGATGCGCCCGAAATGCCGAACGTGATTTCTGCCCCAATGCCCAAGCATGGTCATAATGTCCATGCTATGGAAGAGGATTTGTATGTTGCCGCTGTTGATGACTTAATGACCCCTTTGCCGATGATCAAGATAAATCTGTTGAAAGCCAAGATCTTCCCAGGCTGTGAAAAAAATTGTTACTTGTGTTCGTCTCTACAATCCGACTGTCCGCTATTGAAGTCAGGCATCCAATGCCTGATGGATAATCAAGAGATCCTCTTTCAGAAAACTCATGTTGCCACTGTTACTCCTGTTACTCCAATCAATGATGTTGCTATAATTACCATTTCCTACAATCTTTCCAAGGTCTGCAAAAGGCCTGTTAAGATTACACCTGATCCAAAGTTTGTACCGCTGAAGATTACCATGCCGGGGCCTATCCCATATAAGTCCAACAAGACGATACCATGGAATTATGGAGGAGAGATCTTCTACCACGGTGTTAAGCAGATCGAATCAGCCGAAGAGAATGCCGATGAAGAAACTCCTGACGTAGGAAATATTGCAGGGACAAGTAAGATAGCTCACAGTGGAGGAATCTTCTCTCCGGAGATCGCTCCTCCAAGGGCAATCTTCGGATCCTTAAGTGCTCCTATGCCAGTCAAGATATCTGTGCAAAGTCCAGTGATCGAAGAAATTGTTATTCCTGAAGTTGTACCCTCTGTTGTTACTACTGACAAAGGTAAGGGGATCCAAGAAGCGCCCGTCAGGACGAGTGCTCAGCCTTTGGTTATCCCCGAGACCACCCAAAAGGAAATGGAGGAAATTTTAAAGATAATCAAGAAGAGCGACTATGATGTCATAGAACAATTGGGGCAAACCCCTTCAAAAATCTCCACGCTGGCCCTATTGCTCTGTTTCGAGGCTCATGCCAAAGCCTTGATAAAATTCCTGAAGACGGCGCACGTGCCTCATGAAACTTCTGCGGATCAGTTTCAAGAGTGTGTAGCTAGCCTTACAGCCGATAATGGTCTTGGTTTCTCTGACGCCGATCTTGAAGAAGTGAAAAACACAAGAAGGGGGGTTGAATTATAAAACTGAAAATCAATTGCAATGAACACGATATTTTTATCCTGGTTCGTTTGATCTCAAACTACTCCAGTCCACCCATCAAGGTGATTTTGCCTCTCTCCAACGAGGTCTTAATCTACTATATTCAACTGAATATTACAATCTGCTTTAACAACTGCTAAAGCCTTCTTGATGCAAACCACAACCCGGTTTGTCAAGGAAACACTTTCTTACAAAGAAGAGAAATAGGTGTGTGAATGTTTTCTACAAAAACAGTTTACCACAACTGTGATATTACACAACTTAAGCTTATGAAACTAGATTGCTAAAATATAATAGAGTAAGGAATTATGGAGCTTTTTAGAAAACTGAGAATGAGAAGATGTAGATTAGCTTTTAGGCGTGGAAATAGTTGTAGAGCATTATCCAATTCAATCTTCATTGTCTTGTTTATATAGCACTGAATTTGTTGAACGTTGGAGCAATAATCTTGATTCAATGCCATTAACAAACTTTCCTTATTAATCAGATCTTGTCTGGAATGATGTCGTTGGTAATAATTCGCTTTGAATGTACAGTACCGTTGCTTCTTAAAGTGTGTTCTGGCTTGGCCTCATTCTGACTCTGCTTAAGTGCTGATGAACTGTTGTTGTCTTTAATCAGAGTGTTGAGCGCAGTTCTGTTCATCAAGCTTCAGCATTCGCGTGAATTGTTCTTCTGATTCTAGTATTGTGATATAGCATCTTCTGATGCTGACGTTGATAACCAATATTCTGATGCTGATTAAGATGTACTTTTGCTGATACCTATCAGAGTTTCTGCAAAACAGAACGTAATATTTTAGGTAGCAAATAGTTCTTATATGAATCACATAATTAATATATCCTTTCATTTTGTTATCATCAAAACTTAAACTTAGGGTAGTAGATTCAAACTTTGTTCTAACAATCTCCCCCTTTTTGATGATGACAAAAACTAGATATTTTTAATTGAAAATAACGTGAAAAAGTATCAGAGATAACTAAATGATAAGATGTATCAGAGTAAGAGGTTATCAAAGATAAGGGATAAAGAGATATCAGAGTTGAGAGATACTCCCCCTGAATTTATTACTTCCCTTTTTAATTCCAAGAGTTCTTCAGGATCAGATCTTTGTTGCCTTTCTTTGAACATCAGAATATCAGAGTCTTTGACTATCAGAAGCTTTGGATCAGAATATCAGAGCAGAGCTTCAGATCAGAATGTCAGAGTTTTATCAGAGCTTTGCTTTGGATCAGAGTATCAGAGCTTTAGTCTTCAGTGAGTTAGAGAGCATTCTTGTACCTGTAGACTTAAGCAAAAACAGAAAACATATTCAAGTATATCAATGTTAGAATGTTTGAGATTTTCTGTCTCAGTAATCCATTATTGAAAAATATCATTCTTGTTCTCCCCCTTTTTGTCAGCAATCAAAAAGTGTAAGTGATGTGCTAAAACATTTAGAGCAGAAAAACTTGTCATATTAAAATATTCAGAATCAAACAGAACAATACAGAAGATATGCAAAGAAAACATGAAAATGGCATGAATGAAAATCTAAGGTTGGGGAGGAAGGCGTGTGAACAGACTCTCCAGCATTGCTTTAATCTGATCAGCAGTCTCATTCTGCTTGTGCACCATGCTGACTACTGTGTCTATCTTGCTATCCTGCACATCCATCCTTTCTTTCATCTTCTGGTCATTTTCATCCATCCTTTGCTGCAGAAGGATATTATTCAGCTTCAGCTCTTCCAGAGTCTGCCTGTCCAAGGCAGCTTGAGAAACATCAGAAGCAGGGAGCTTCTGAGAGCTTTCTACAACATCTTCAGCTTGGCTGACTTCAGCTTGAATAGTCTGATCTTCTTCTGGCTGCACCTTTGAAGCTGGACGCTTCTCAGACCAGGGCTCACTATCCAGAAGGAGCACGTCTTCTTTCAGCAGCTGACTTCCAACTTCATTCAGAAGCTTGCTGAAATTCTGCTGTGCTTGCTCATAATTGATGTCTTGCAATTTTAGAGCTTCAGCACGTACCCAAATTCTGAATTGTGACCAGAGCTGGTCAGAGGCAGCTGGATCAATCATTCCAGGACAGACTTGCTTCAGAGAAGCAATCCACTGCTGCAGACCTGTTTCAAAATTCATAATACCAGAGCCAACATCTGGCTGTTTTGGTTTTGGAATGGCTATTTTATTTTTCAGATCAGCAAGACGGTCAAGGATTGTTAAATCTATGAAGGTCCTGCTGGGGTCTTCTGTGGTTTGTTTGGGAGCTGTTTGTTTGGGAGATGGAGTGGGAGAATCAGAAATAATGATTGGACTGGGGGGAGTTTTGGGAGTATTTGGTGGGGTAGATTCTGGCGAGGATGGCAGCTGGGCCATGGTTACTGTTGTTCCACATGGCAGCTGGATTGCCAGAGGTTGTGGTTCAGAGGATTGAGGAGAATGAGGTTCAGAAGGTGGAGGAGATGGAGTTTCAGAATGATGAAACTCAGGTTGAGGTGATGGTTGAGGTGATGGTGGATGAATTTATGGTTGAGGAGAGGGAGAAGGAATTGCTGGTTGTGGAGAAAGAGGAGGAATTTCTGGTTGTTCAGGAATATGTGCTTCTTCTGGGATGGGTGAGAGAGGTTGTTCTGGTTGTGGAGAGTGGACAATTTCTGGTTCAGTGTTTGGATTATTGGGAAGGTTATCAGAAGCACGTTGATCAATGTCAGACAGAACTTTGTCAAGTGCTGATGTTGTTGAAATTGTTGGTTTGGGATGTTTGGTGCGGGGTCTTCTGAGTTGTAGTGCCTCAGAAGGGTCATCTTCTGGTTCGGTTTCATCTATTGTTGGGATGGGGATTGGGATTCTATGAGAAGCTGGAGTTGGGATTGATGTTGGAATAGCAGAAGAATTTAAAACAGAAGCAGCAGATAAATTACCTCTTTTCTTGGGTGTCTGCTGGAATGTTCCTTCTGAAGGGGCCTTCCTTTTATTCGTCTTTTTCAGTGTAACTTCTGGTTGAGGTTGGTGCAGATCTTTGATATTCAGCTTGGGATCTGTACCATCAGCCTTGCACGCGTCTAGGTATCTGAGAACCACCACTGGTTTAGATTCTATCTCAGAAAATAAAGGAAAGTCACTCAGTGGGACTCTTCTGCTGGTGATGTCAGCAATAGGAGTAACGCTGGGTTCCTTTCTGATATTCTCTATTAACTTCATTTTCTTCAGATTCTTCGCGTTCAGAGGCTTCCCAACCGTTGGTTCAATGGTGCTTAACTCTTGAGCTTCTATCAGGTTCTCTATCAGCCTATTCTCAGTCAGAATATCTGATATTAGCCTTCCAAAGGGTATCCAATCCCTCTTTGTTCTTTCTTCTTCCCTGGTCTCCTTCACGCTTGTTCTGAGGTGATTAAACAGAAGATGAGCCAAGTTGATTTTTACCTTCTGATTGATAAAATAGATCAGAAACTGCTGATCTATATTTACGTAATCAGGGGAACTAGTTGGCTTCCTATGATTAAAACACCCTAGAATTATCTTCGCCCAAACTCTGTGGTGATCCTTCAGATCTCTGATCTTGCTGCTGGGCACCCCATGGGTGAAAATCCTTTCTGCTATGACACCCACGTCAGAGCATCTTTCAGCCATATCAATACAGCGGACGCCACCGCCACTGTAACCAATCAACTTTGCTATGTGATCCTCAGTGATCACAATCTTCTTTCCCATTATGTAGGAGGTGACTTGATGCGGTGAAGCAGTTGCATGAATCCAGAACTCCTTGACTAACATTGGGAATGTTGGTCCAACCAACCTGTCAAAATACCTTTCCCATTTCTGTGCCCTAACTTCTTCTGTTAAATCAAAACCATTCTCTTTCAGACGACCAAAATCAATGATCAGTTCAGACAACACTTCAAGATTCTTCACTGGAGTAAGGAGTGTTCTGAATGGAACTTGGTACTGTTCAGAGGAAGCTTTCTTCTGAGAACCTGCAGAAGCACTGCTGGAGGTTGCCATGTTCACACTTAGGGTTTTTGTGAGAAAACTGAGAAAAAGGGTTTAAGATTGAAGGAGATGAACACAGAGAGAATGCAGAAAAATATTTGAGAGATAATGAGAAACTGTAAAAGATTAATGTGAGAAATTAACGTTCTTAAATAGATTTCAGAATATTTTGAAAGATTAAACGTTTTCAAGAAAGAGAAATAAAATCATGATTACGTTTTAAAAACATGATTACTTTCATTTAATGCTTGCTGATTTTGGGGGATTTGAGAAAGATACTTGAAACGGTTACCAGACATGTGTCTCAGTGCACCCAATCAGCGTTTTGCCTTCTCAGAAGCGTGCACGCGTTCTGCTTCAGAGATTTGCTGATGATTGGATGACACTTGTTTAATTTAGTGATCAACACGTCTATCTTTGAGCTGAAACGCTCAGATCTTTAAGACTAGCATCTGATACAATCTACATGTTCTATCTTTCTGAAAAGAGATTGATCAGAAGTTCACAGTAAAACAAATACATTCTGAAGATAAATATATGGAATTAAAACATTTTCACTCTGGGCAGATTTTCATGCTGAGATGTTTCAGAATGAAATTGAACCTATCTTCAGAAAGGGGTTTAGTGAAGATATCAGCCCATTGATGGTCTATATCTATAAATTTTAAGTTCAAAATTCCTTTCTGAATATAGTCCCTAATGAAATGATGTTTTATTTCTATATGCTTAGCTCTAGAATGTAAAATAGGATTCTTACTTAAGCAAATAGCAGAAGTATTGTCACAGAGTATAGGGATGTTACTCTCAAAAATCTGGAAGTCTTCAAGCTGACTTTTCATCCAGAGCATTTGTGTGCTACATCCTGCTGCTGCTATGTACTCAGCTTCTGCTGTTGATAGCGCAATTGTGGATTGCCTTTTGCTGGACCAAGAGATCATATTTTCTCCCAGAAACTGGCAGCCTCCAGAAGTACTTTTACGCTCTACTCTGTCTCCAGCAAAGTCAGTGTGATCGGTGGATCTGGAACTGACTGTTTAACGCTGGTTCGCGAAATGTCGCGGAAGCAAGAGTCGCCACCGTCTTTTATTTTCTCCAAATGGAAAGGACAAAAGCACAGAAAAATTCCTTAAAGAGATTGCTCTCGGTTCGGGAGGTAGATTATAGAAAGGGAAGGTGTTAGCACCCTTTCTATCCATGGTTATCCATGGGCTCTTAGATACTTGCTCATTGTGTTTTCAAAAATGGTTTGTTTGCTTTTCAACTGTGGGTTTTAAAAAGTTTCTTTGAAAATTCCAGTTTGACTCTTGTATCGGTCCTCAAGAGTGTTTGAAAAATTGCTTTCGAAAGCTTTTTGAAAATGTGTTGGTGTGAAAAGTATTTTTTTGATTTGTTTTGAAGTTTAGAGCAAGTATCTAGAGTCGTCTACCTACCCTAAGGAATTCGTCTGTGTAGATGTCCTTTAAAGTAGTGCCATCCCACCATTGAGAGGTAGGTAGCACCACCGTTAGAGGTGTTCGGGTCAATTCGAAGGTTCGGGACGTGGTGATCACCAGAGCAATAGGAAGACACCTTAGAAGCTACCCTCATGCCAGGTTCCCGGATCATGAGGACTTACTAAGACATCCTCTACTCGACGATCACCTTTCGAGGCAAGGCAACAGTGAGGCGTACCCTAGGGGTGGTGTGTGCGATTTGTGTGTCGTTTTCATTTGCATTTATCTTGTCATGTTATTGGTGTTCTACGCTTGTTTTTATTTTTGTCCATACATTCTTTCATGTCTTTAATTAACAGTTAAAAAGATGCGGAAATTAAAAGTTCTAAACTATTACAAAGGCGCGGGTCCACATCGCCAAAATTTCTCGAACCCGATTTGACAGAAAAATAAAGAAAGTAAAAGAAAATAAGGAATTAAAAGTGCGAGAAATTAAAAGGTTACATGGCTTTGGGAGAATTACATTAATATTAAATGAAATAAAATAAATATGCGAATAAGGATTAAAAACGAGGGCGTTGGACCCTTTTTGCAAAATTAAATTAAATGATGGAATTGATTAATTAAGAGAGAAAAGAAATTGTTTTTTTTGTTGATATTTTTTAGTATTTTATGTTTTTAATGGAAAAAGAATTAATTGAAATTAAATGCTAACCCTAATTCTATTTGTTTTTTAGTTTATTAAGAAAACATGTTAAAATTAAATCTAAATTAACCTAATTAATTACATGGTAATTTAATTACAAAAATAATATTTAATAATTAATTATTGTGAAAGAAAAGAAAAAAAAGGATAAAAATTGATTAAAACCTAATTCTACCAATTTTAAGTTTATTAAGAAAAATGTTTGAATTAAACCTAATTTTACAAAGCTAAAATTAATTAGTGATATTTATTTACAAAAAATATTAATTAAATAAATATATTTTGATTTTTATGACTTTTCTGTTTTTTACTATTTTTTATATTTTATGAAAATAAGTTAAATTAAAGGAATTAATTAAAAAAGAAATAATTGAAATAAATAAAATAAGGAAAAGAAAGAAAATACAATACCTTGGGGGGCTTCTGTCCCCTTTTTGGAGGTGAATTGGAGTGGTTTGACCATTTGTGTTCTGGCCTCATCATACATAAGTTGTTCTACTTTGGCCATTTGGCTTTTGGCTTTTGGCCATTTGCGTTTTGGCTTTTGGCCATTTGGCTTTTGGCCTCAACGTTCCTTAATGAACCTGCATGGGATCCTGTCTAAATCTGCAGTGTTGAATCTCACGAACACATTAAATAAAATCATAAAATGCAAATAAAGCCAATATATGAAGAAATTTAATGTTTAGGCACAATATGGCATGTATGAATGATTATACCCTTTTGATCATGGAGATCAAATCAATCTTACCCTTACTGGAAAATTAGTGACCTGGATGCTTTTATGCCTTACTGGAAAATTAGGATCATGGAGATCAAGCCAGCATTATCCTTACTGGAGAAGTAGTGAGGTGTTGGTTTGTAACTGAGATGGCTTTGTTTGTAGTGAGAGAGGGATTTGTAATAAGGATTTCAAGGTTTTAGGGTTCTTGAAAGAGTTTGATATTCCAACAGTGTTGTGGCAAGGTTTTTTCTCTCTTTTTTCTCTTTTTTTTGGTTTGTGTGAAAAGAAGGTGATTATATAATGGAAATTAGGGTAAAGCAAATGGGCTTTGAATGTGCAATTGAGCCTCCAATATTCACTTGAATTCGTCACTTTCCAGGCAAAATCGCAGGGACTTAAGTGCATTTTTTGAAGTTGAAATGTGAAAACAAAATGTAGCCGGCATTGAGAACTAACTCCTGTCCAAAAATCGACTCAATCGGATAAACGGTGAATTAGTTATGAATTTTTGAAGATTCAGCTCAGACAAACTTATTTTGGGCTTCAGTGTCGACTCTGACACGTTCTTCAATAAAAAACTGGTATTGATCGGAGCATAATCCGGTCTCGACTTTTGAAGCAAAGTTGTAGATCTACGAGTCAGGGACCTTGTGTAAAAATATGAGCCCAATCCGATAAAAATTGACCGAGTTATGAATTTTCGAAGTTTCGGCCCAGATGAAATAATATTCAGCATTCAGGATTTTCGGCGTGTCACGCACTCTGAGCAAAAAATGAAGGCCTTTTGAATACCTTTTTGTGATCGGTGGATCTGGAACTGACTGTTTAACGCTGGTTCGCGAAATGTCGCGGAAGCAAGAGTCGCCACCGTCTTTTATTTTCTCCAATAGGAAAGGACAAAAGCACAGAAAAATTCCTTAAAGAGATTGCTCTCGGTTCGGGAGGTAGGTTATAGAAAGGGAAGGTATTAGCACCCTTTCTATCCATGGTTATCCATGGGCTCTTAGATACTTGCTCAATGTGTTTTCAAAAATGGTTTGTTTGCTTTTCAACTGTGGGTTTAAAAAGTTTCTTTGAAAATTCCAGTTCGACTCGTACGTCAGAGTGTTTGAAAAATTTGCTTTGAAAGCTTTTGAAAAGTGTTGGTGTGAAAAGATTTCAGTTTGTTTTGAAGAGAGCAAGTATCCATGAGTCGTCTACCTACCCTAAGGAATTCGTCTGTGTAGATGTTCTTTAAAGTAGTGCCATCCCACCATTGAGAGGTAGGTAGCACCACCGTTGGAGGTGTTCGGGTCAATTCGAGGTTCGGGACATGGTGATCACCGGAGCAATGGGAAGACACCTTAGAAGCTACCCTCATGCCAGGTTCCCGGATCATGAGGACTTACTAAGACATCCTCTACTCGACGATCACCTTTCGAAAGGCAACAGTGAGGCGTACCCTAGGGGTGGTGTGTGCGAATTGTGTGTCATGTTTCAGTTATTTGTCTTGTCATGTTTGTCGTGTTCTACGCTTGATTTTAATTAAGACATTCATTCTTTCAGGTATATTTAACAGTTATAAAGTTGCGAAAAATAAAGCTAGACTATTACAAATGGCGCGGGTCCACATCGCCAAAATTAAACCGGACCCGATTTAGCGGAAAAATAAATAACGCGAAGTAAATAAAAGTGCGAAAAGTAAATTACAACGCTTTGGGGCAATTACATAATTATATAAACGATAAAAAGTAAATGCGCGAAATAAAGGAATTGAATAAAACTAGGGCGTTGGACCCTTTTGCAAAAATTAAATTACAAGAATTAATTAATTAGAATTAAATAGGAAATTAAAATTAAAATTCAAAAGGGAAATGTTTTTTTTTTAGATTTTTATGTTTTTTATTCATTAAAAGAAAAAAAGAGTTAATTGAAATTAAATTAAACGGCAAACCCTAATTCTAATATTTTTTTATTTATTAAGAAAGAATTAAATTAAGATCTAAATTAAACCTAAAATTTATTATGTACAATTTTTAATTATAAAATAAAATAATAAATAAATAGTATTGTGAGAGATAAAAGTTAAAAAGACATTAAAACTATTAATTAACCTAATTCTACATGTTTTGGATTTTTATTAAAAAAAAGAATTAAAATTAAAACCTAATTAAACTAAACATTTTATATTCTAATTTATTCATGGCAATAATAAAATAAAAATTGTATTTTTTGTCTTTTCTGTATTTTTTAATGTTTTTATATTTTATAGAAAAAATAAATTAATTAAAGCCATAAAAATAAATAATACAATAAAATAAATGTAAGAAGAAAAAAATATAAAATGCAAACCAGGGTGGGGGGTTGACCCAAATCAGGAGGTATAGGTCCAAAGATCAGGCCCAATAAGCTTCAGTCTTCGTTGACTTTTTTGGATTGTGTGTGATGCTTTGACTCACGCCTATGGTGTACTTTCAATATTAGCCCTTGATCTGGGACCCTCAGGCATATGTACGCTTAGATGAGAAGGACGTATGGTACGTGCACAGTCCTGAAGCTGCATGGGATTTACAATTGAAAAATAATATAGAATTTGGCCAGACCTGGGACTTGAACCCAGGTCTTTGATGTCACATGCGTAGTACGTTGCCAGCTGAACCATTCAATTTCAATTAACATAATATATCAATTAAATAACAAATATCAAAATTGGTCAGTGGTCCCTAAAAGCGCGCGCTGGTTTGAACGAACCACTCAGTGGTTGCCAGCGCGTCATCTTCTCCATTATTTTCTGAAACAAAACCCTTTAGCCACGGTTTTGGATGCGTGGCCTTAAGCAACCTACAAGAAAATAGCGATTAGCATCCAGGGCATCATAAATTGTTCGCGAGCACATGGATCTTCTCGTCTCTGAGCATTGAATTCAACCATGGTATCCAGGAATCCTAATTTTTCTTCTACACAAAATCCCTAATTCGAGCTCCTGAAAACCCTAACTTTTAGCAATGGCATAATCGTATATGGTCAATAAAAATGCAATTAAATATCACAGTTAGCTTTAGAATTTCACAAGGAATAAGAATCAACAAACAAAATTCATGAAAGATGCTTAGAATATGATATGCGATTTGGAAATTTTCAAGGTTCAGTCAAGGTTCTTGGTACCAATTCAAGGTGTTTGACTTGTTGTTTTTGATTGAGAAAGGTTCAGGAAGGTCTCAGGATGCTATTGAAACAAAAATCAAAACTTGAATCGTCCTCTAAGCTAGATTTCAGTATTGAGTTTTTTGTGAAAAAATTCAATGTGCAATGGAGTTGTTGGGCGCAGCTTGGAGTCTTGTAGCATTAGGGTTGTGATGTTGATCATATATGGAAGCAAAAAGATTCAATAAAATCCATCTCCATAATTGTTTTCAATCTTTGATTTGTTAAGGATCTTTTACAATCTTTTTCATGGTTTTTGTGCCAAATCTGATCAATTAGCATCAAATCCTTCCCTATTAGCATGTGCACGAGTTATGGAGTCCAAAGCATGCATAAAAAGATTTTTTAGGTTAAGGTTTATATTTTTCATGAATTAAAATCATTTAAATGAATATAAATTAATATTAATTCAAATAAATAATTAAAAAATATGAGAATACTTCCCTTTGGGCCTAGTGGTCGTGCATAGGCTTGGCATGAAGAAATTTGGAAGGAAAATAGGCCCATTTGCATTTTTAGGCCTTTTGCATCAATGTTGACTTTCAAAAATTTCCAAAAATTTCCCAATTTCCACAAGGCATAACTTGGTCAATTTTTAAGCTTTTCACATGTTCTTGGACATTTTGGAAAGGTCTTTGAGTCCTCTAACTAATGCCTTTGGTCCCATGTCATTTTGATTTACCAATCTCAAGTTATGGCCTTTGACTTAAAGTCACTTTTTGTTGACTTTTGAAAATGACCTATAATGTTGAAATTGATAACTTTTTGTGAGAGCATTTCTTGGACTTGGAACATGAAGATGAATTGTAGGAAATGTCTTTCTCTTCAAAATGAGCTTTGGATGGAATTTTTCTGATAATCCATGTGAAAGTTATGCCCTGGTCAATTTCAGTTGACTTTTTCAGTTGTCCAAATATAGCAACTTTTGCATCTTTGATGATTTCTGAGCCAAATCTTGAAAATCATGATCAAGCATTGATCAAATGATGTTTGTGGCTTCAAAATGATATATTGACCAAAAATTTGAACTTTTGACTGTCAAATGACCATTTTGCCCCTGCAGTTGACTGTAGTGCAATTTAGGGTTTTGACTGTGCAATTTTGAGCTGAATGCCTTGAAACTTGATATGAGGACATTTGACCATCTTTGTAAGCATGTGAGACTTGATTGGACCTTTGAAAAGTTCATTTGCTTGACCAGAACTCAAACCCTAGTTTTGACTGTCTAGGAGACAGTTGAGCTGCACAACCCTGGGGGAATTTTGTGACCTTGACTTTGACAATTCTTGATGAATATGGGAGGGCAAATTTTGGGGTACAACAGTTGCCCCTGTTCAATCTTCTTAGACCTGAGGATGCAGATTGGCTGACGTGCCTTTCGTAATCCGAGGGTAGAAGATGATTGAACACTAAAGTGCCCAGAAATTTGCGCTCACATAGTAGCAGTGATGATGAGGGAATGGGCTTATAGATGCCATTTTAGAGGTTGCTGGATAGGATGATGGGCTTATAGATGCCATCTGGACGTTGATCGCGTAGGAGATTCCTTAGCGAGAACCTGCATACCTGCAAAACAGAAAAATGAGTACCTGACACGTCGCAGGAGCTGATTTTAGATGCTTGGTATAGATGTGTCCTGATTGGTTACAGGAGCTGAGTCTGGAGCTTCAAACGTTGATGAATGAACCAGGGATGATTACTGCCTTAGCATGAATGGTAAGAGAATCCTGAATGATTTCAACTTCAACAACGCTCGTTGAGAAAATCTTGGTGAGAATTACCATCTTCGTAGTGTCAGGAAGAGAACCAAAGGACCTTATAATCTCAAAGGGAGTCACCTCACTCACCGTTGGAGAGGGAACTATAGGAAATTATAATCTGAAAAGAAATATCACCTCACGCTCATGCCGGAGAGGGAAATATCTGAAGAAGGAATTACCACCTCACACGCCGTTGGAGAGGGGACCATAAGAGAATATCACCTCACGCTCATGCCGGAGAGGGAAACATCTGAAAAAGGAATTACCACCTCACACGCCGTTGGAGAGGGGACCATAAGAGAATATCACCTCACGCTCATGCCGGAGAGGGGAACATCTGAAAAAGGAATTACCACCTCACACGCCGTTGGAGAGGGGACCATAAGAGAATATCACCTCACGCTCATGCCGGAGAGGGAAACATCTGAAAAAGGAATTACCACCTCACACGCCGTTGGAGAGGGGACCATAAGAGAATATCACCTCACGCTCATGCCGGAGAGGGGAACATCTGAAAAAGGAATTACCACCTCACACGCCGTTGGAGAGGGGACCATAAGAGAATATCTACTGAGTCTTTATCAGAAAAATCTGTTTGGAGTCGATTTAACTGGACTGGAGAAATCCTTGAAATATGTTTGAGAATTTCAACTGCACCCTTCCTGAAAGGTAGAAGTCAGTTATATGCGATGCATGATATGGATCAAGCAAACATGGATACGATTTATATGATATGATGTGTACATGTATGCTATAATGATGTATGTGATGATTCATGTATGTTTTCGTCTAGGAAAATAAATCCTTGACGGGTGCCGGGGAAGTCATATCCTGGGCTGATGTTTGAGGAAGAGATTTTGCTTCCGCTGTGGATGATTCGTTGCAAGAATACTGGTAGGAGGAGATAACTCCGTTGAGGAATAAACTTGGCAAATGAAATAATTCTGCGGGAGAAAAGATACTCTAGCGATCATGCTGGGGAGTGTTACTTTGTGGGGATAGCGATGCTTTGCTGCGTTGATGAAGATAACTCCGCTGGGGATACCGTTGATGAGTTATGCTGGGGATATCTTTGTTGTGCTGGAAGTGTTGATAGACTTCGCTGGGGGTAGGAAGATATTTTGCCGAGGACGCTCTTTCCGTGGCTTTTGGCTGAGGATAACCCAGTTATATCCTGTTACGGAAATAACTCTTTAAATCAAGCCGGGGCGACGCGTTCGTGCTCTGCGAGGGGGTAAGCTTCCAGAATTTACTGGGGATAAGCTTGTTGCTTGGGGGGATATGAATTCCAACTTTCCTGGGGAAACTGGATTGGACTCTCCTGGGGGAAGTTGATATGCTGGGAAGTGATTCCTTTGAATATTGGGATACCGCCGGGGAACAATCTTTAGACCAAGACTGCCGGGGATGCTTGTTAAGAATGCGTGCTGCTGGGGAGGTATTGAGATCTACGGGAGGATACTCAATTTCCTTGATATTTGATGATTTTGCTTGGAGAAGAGTGTATTGATTTGTTGAACCACTCTCTGGGGAATTAAGATACACTTGGCCGTGTTCTTTAGCTGAACCTACCTTGGTACCTTAAAGGATAGAACAATTAGACTGCTCCGACAACTCTTTTATTGCCCCTGTTTCTAGTGTCACCTGCAATGAATTCCTTTGTTTCGTATGCAAATATTTATGAGTTAGCAAATTATTGTCAATGCATACATCACAAACTGAACCTTGGACGTTCTTCGCAAAACAAAACAGAAAAAGGAAAAATATTTGGCACGTTTAACTGAAAATGTATTTTTATTGATTTTTGAACGGCCTGAAAATAGGCGTTTGGTGTACAAGAGGCTGACGTCCTAGTAAGAGGTACGCCGCCGATCAAGAGAGTTTATACAAGTTTTGTACAAAAGAAAATAAAACAGCTGTGTGAAAGATGAATGATCCACTGGGTTTCAACTCTGCTATTGCCCTTATAACTCCGAGCGTCTCATCACTTGGTGACCTTGGTTGAAGGTGAAGCTGACTGATCGATGTCGTTTGAGCTTGATGTAGATACCGGATTCTGGATGCAAAGTGATCCAATGAGACATAGTCTTACGCTTTTATCCCTAATTTTTGCCTGGACCGCCCTTTCGGGTTTTCAGTCCACCGGGATACCCATTTTTGCCCAAGCCGCCTTTTCAGGTTTTCGACTTGCCGGGTGTACAGATTTTTTCATTTTCATCCCTACATTTTGCCCGAACCCTTTTGGTTCGACGGGAAGCCCTAATTTTTGCCTAGGCATGTCAGCCTAGCGGGTCTTTTTCATGCGTAGTATTTTTTAACTATGTCTGCATTGGCGGGGTGAGGAAGGTCGTCACCATCCATGTTGGTTAAAATCATTGCTCCTCCTGAGAACACATGCTTAACCACAAATGGCCCTTCGTACGTAGGGGTCCATTTGCCCCTTGGATCACTCTGAGGAAGGATGATTCTCTTGATAACCAGATCCCCAACTTGATATTCTTGTGGTCTGACTTTCTTGTTAAATGCCCTGATCATCCGTTTCTGATACGTCTGACCATGACAGATAGCAGCAAGTCTCTTTTCGTCAATGAGATTGAGTTGGTCAAGTCGTGTCTGGATCCAATCATCTTCGTTCAGATTTGCATCCTTCATTATCCGGAGAGAGGGAATTTGCACTTCGATCGGCAAGACCGCCTCCATACCATAAACCAGAGAGAAAGGAGTTGCCCCGGTTGACGTCCTAGCTGAGGTACGGTACCCATGCAGAGCGAACGGTAACATCTCGTGCCAATCTTTATACGTTACTGTCATTTTTTGCACGATCTTCTTGATGTTTTTGTTAGCTGCTTCTACAGCCCCATTCATCTTCGGTCTGTAAGGAGAAGAATTGTGGTGCTGTATCTTGAACTGTTCGCAGAGCTCAGCAATCATCTTATTGTTCAAATTGGTACCGTTGTCTGTAATGATCCGCTCAGGGACGCCGTATCGACAAATCAGGTTGTGCCGAATGAACCGTGCCACAACAGTCTTGGTTACTGTAGCATAGGATGCTGCTTCAACCCACTTCGTAAAATAATCAATCGCTACCAGGATGAAGCGATGTCCATTGGATGCCGTAGGTTTTATCTCGCCGATCATGTCTATGCCCCACATTGCAAACGGCCAAGGCGCAGTCAGAACATTCAGGGGAACCGGAGGCACATGCACCTTATCTGCATAGATCTGGCACTTGTGGCATGTCCTGGAGTGTTGGTAGCAGTCAGCTTCCATTGTGGACCAGTAATATCCTGCCCGTAGGATCTTTTTAGCCATAGTATGTCTACTGGAATGCGTACCAAAGGTCCCTTCATGTAGCTCTTCCATGATTCTTTCCGCTTCAGTCTTGTCCACACAACGCAGTAAGGTTGAATCATGGTTTCTCTTGTACAAGATGTCGTTGCTTAGGAAGAACTTTGCTGCGAACCTCCTCAGGAATTTCTTATCATTAACAGAGGCACCTTCAGGGTATTCCTGAGCTTCCAGATATCTCTTCACTTCGTGGTACCAAGGCTTCTCAGTTACCAATTCAGTTTCGATATCACAACAGTATGCCGGTTCGTCTAGTTTCTCGATGGTGATCTGGGGAGCTTCGTTATCCCATTTAACCTTGAACATTGAAGACATTGTAGCTAACGCGTCCGCTAACTGATTCTCTTCTCTTGGAAAGTGCTCGAAGGTTATCTCTGTGAAGTGGGGAATCAGGGTCAACACACATTCTCTGTAAGGAATCAAGTTTGGATGTTTCGTATCCCACTCTCCGTTGATCTGATTGATCACAAGGGCGGAATCCCCGAAGACACTGAGGAACTTGATCCTTAAGTCGATCGCAGCTTGAAGACCCATGATACACGCCTCATACTCTGCCATGTTGTTGGTACAGTTGAAACATAGCCGGGCAGTGAGTGGAGTATGAGTACCCTGAGGGGATATGATGATAGCGCCGATACCATTTCCCAAAGCATTAGAGGCTCCGTCAAAGTGCATAGACCATCGGGATCCTGGTTCAGGTCCTTCATCCGGTCCAGGTACTTCACAATCAGTCACAATCATGATGCTTTCGTCTGGAAACTCGAAGTTCATTGATTGGTAGTCATCTACAGCTTGATGAGCTAAGTGGTCTGCCAATACACTCCCTTTGATGGCTTTCTGGGTTGTGTACTGAATGTCGTATTCCGTCAAGATCATTTGCCATCTTGCAATTCTCCCAGACAGAGCAGGCTTTTCGAATATGTACTTTATCGGATCCATCTTGGAGATCAACAAGGTAGTGTGAGTCAGCATATACTGTCTCAGCCGGCGAGCAGCCCATACCAAAGCGCAGCAAGTTTTCTCAAGCAGTGAGTATCGGGTCTCACAGTCGGTAAACTTTTTGCTAAGGTAGTAAATGGCATGCTCTTTTCGGCCAGACTCGTCATGCTGCCCCAGCACACACCCCATTGAGTTGTCTAGCACTGTCAGATATAGGATCAGAGGTCTCCCTTCAACCGGTGGCATAAGGATAGGTGGTTCTTGGAGATACTCTTTGATTCTGTCGAAGGCAGCCTGACATTCATCGTTCCAACGTACTACCTGATCTTTCTTCAGCAGCTTGAAGATTGGCTTACAGGTAGCAGTCAAATGAGATATGAATCGAGCGATGTAATTCAGGCGTCCTAAAAAGCCTCTGACTTCCTTCTCTGTCTTAGGAACTGGCATCTCTTGAATAGCTTTGACCTTAGCAGGGTCCACTTGAATACCCTTATCACTGACCACGAAGCCTAGCAACTTCCCAGATCTTACCCCGAAGGTGCACTTGTTCGGGTTCAATCTTAGCTTGTACAGTTTCAACCGGTCAAACAACTTCTGTAGATGATCTAGATGCTCTTCCTCAGTCTGGGACCTAGCGATCATGTCGTCCACATACACTTCGATCTCATGATGGATCATATCATGAAATAAGGCAACCATGGCACGTTGGTAGGTTGCCCCAGCATTCTTTAGTCCGAACGGCATGACCTTGTAACAGAAGGTGCCCCACTGAGTAACAAATGTAGTCTTTTCCATGTCTTCAGGTGCCATCTTGATCTGATTGTAGCCTGAAAAGCCATCCATGAAAGAGAATACCTTGTGCTGAGCTGTATTATCCACAAGGACATCAATGTGAGGTAGGGGGAAGTCATCTTTGGGGCTGGCCCTGTTCAGATCCCTGTAATCAACACACATTCTGACCTTGCCGTCTTTTTTAGGTACCGGCACCACATTAGCAACCCATTGAGGGTAAGAAGTCACTGCAAGGAACCCGGCATCAAACTGTTTCATGACCTCGGCTTTAATCTTTTCTGACATCTCTGGACGCATCCGACGAACCTTTTGTTTAACTGGAGGGCAGTCTTCCCTAGTCGGCAAGTGATGAACGACGATATCGGTATCCAACCCTGGCATGTCTTCGTAGGACCAGGCAAAGATCTCCATATAGTCATGTAGCATCTTGGTTAACCGTTGCTTCACGCTGAGCTCTAGGTTGGCACCAATCTTTACCTCTTTTCTATCTGCTTCAGTACCCAGGTTTATAGTTTCCACTGGCTCTTCATGGGGTTGAATTGCCCTCTCTTCCTGAAGCAACAGTCTTGCAAGCTCGCCAGGCACTTCGCAATCATCTTCACCTTCGTCTTCGGCTAAGTTGATCGGATTTTCGAAGTCATAATTGGCATTAGCAGAGCTGTTATCAGTGAGATCCAGAGTGGATTGGAACCTGTATGAGTGAGTGTGTGTGTAAATACAGCTGTTTTTTGAAAATTATGTAAAGGAAATGAAAGATAAAAAAAGGAACGCAATATTTGTAATGCGAAAAGTCCAAGATTTGCATTCATGATGTATAAAATGACAGTTCATATGCCCTCACAAATAGAACCACGGTGCCTCGGGTAAGACACCGGGCCATAGAGTTTATCATTGTTTATTACAAAATAACAAAACAAAGAAATTTATTACTTAGTAACCAAAGAAACATGGAGGTTGTCTTTTGCGCTCCAATTGCTGGGTCCACCATCAGTTGCCGGGTAAATCCAGCTATCGAACTCAGCTTCATCAACTTCCTCCTCATCCCCAATAGCATTAACTCCATGAGCAGGCAGGGGAGCTGTCACCACATTAGGTTTGTCAGATGCCTCGAACTGTACCTCCTTAGCGTCAATGAGGTCCTGCAGCTTGTTCCTTAGTGCCCAACAGTCGTCGGTGGCATGCCCCGGGCTATCTGAATGGTAAGCACATCGGGCATTCGGGTTGTACTTAGGAGAGGTAATGTTAGGGAACTTTGGAGCCTCCTTGACAGATACCAAATTGGTTGCGAGCAGCTGTGGCAGAATCTGCGATAGGGTCATGCTTAACCGGGTGAACTCTCTCCGGGGTCTATCAGCCCTTTGAGGATTGTTTGGCCGGGGAGCGGCAGCAGGCTTAGCGATCATTACCGCGCTGACAGATTGGCGGTGATCAGGTCTTTCTGATTTCCTAGAACCATACACGGCACTAGACTCCTTTTTAAACGGCTTCTTTTCTGAACTAGAGGATGGTGCCCCCTTTGCAATCTTCCCAGATTTCAGCCCAGCTTCGATTCTCTCTCCAGTCAAGATTAAATCAGTGAAACCAGCAGAAGAATTCCCAATGAGATGGTTGAAGAACGGCCCAGATAGGGTCCCCAAGAACATATCCACTAACTCTCGATCAGTCAAAGGTGGCTGCACCCTGCCAGCCAGATCTCTCCACTTCTGCGCGTACTCTTTAAAACCTTCACTTGCACCTAACGACATACCCTGGAGTTGGGTACGTGTGGGGGCAAGGTCGGCATTATACTGATACTGCTTGTAGAAAGCAGTAGCCAGCTCCTCCCAGTTACGAACTTTGGTCCCATCCAGCTGATAGAACCATTCGAGATGAGTCCCTGAAAGACTCTCCTGGAAGAAGTGGATCCATAGATTCTTGTCCGCAGAGTACGGCTGAATCTTTCGGACGTAGGACCTCAAATGCAGCTTGGGACAGGATGCCCCGTCATACTTGGAGAAGGTGGGAGCTTTGAATTTATGTGGGATAACCACACCAGTCGACAAACCCAGATCTCCGAAATCCAGCCCAGGTACCTGTTGAACTTCCATGGCCTTCAACCTGTCTTCCAGTTGTTTGTACCTTTCATCTGCAGGAGGATACTGTTCCTCATCAAAATCTGTCTCGTTGTCGGAGATTTCTGGAGTAGGAAGCTTTACTTCTGCCTGAGAAGGACTCTTGCCAACAGAAGAAACAGCCTCTTCTTGGTGCAGAGTATTACCCAACCTTCGGCCCGAGTTGAATAGAACAGTTCTTCTTTTCTTCTTCTTCTCCTTCTTCAGGAGCATAGTCTTCAGTTCCTCTTGGCCTTTAGCTAGACCCATGATTAGCTCTTGAAACTGCGCATTCTGCGCCTGGAGAGCCTTGATTGATGTCTCTGTTGATTCAGATCCGGGATTCATGATGCTGAAATAAACAGCGAAGAACTGTAAGCAACCTGAAAAAGGGGAAAAACCTGCTATGCACATGATGTATGAAATGCGTATGAATTATGTTTTCAAAGACAATCGGGAATCAACTTTGTAAACAAAAAGGAACACACTTCATTAGATTCAACTTTGTAACTGAAATTATTCAACAAGTTGCCCTTAGGCGTTTACATGAAATGAAATAACTGGAGAGGAAATAAAAACTGTAAAGGCACATTCAGAATTCCTCATTGATCCCATGGTCTCCTCTTCTCAGTACGGAGGTAGGCATTCAGAGCTCTCTCATTCTCCAACTGCTTTGTCAGCTTCTGGATCTTTGATTCCTGCTCGTTGAACTTCTCCCGGTAAGAATCCCGTTCTTCTTGCAGTTGCGACCAAGATCTCTTCAATGTCTCATAATCAGTAGGTATCTGAGGAGGAAGGACAGTTGGAGGAACACCATCTTTATCAGGACACTCAAGAATGACGGGTCTGACAGCTTCATATGGCATACCTCACTTCTGAGCACGGATGCGGACCCATTTGTGGTAGGCTTCCATAGGTAGAGAAGTCTTTGGCCCTAGCTCTTGTGGGTCAGCTTTATGAACCTTGTCCCAAGCCTTGATGAACCTACGACGCAGCTAGTCACTATCCACCTGAAACTCGAAACTGATGTGAGGCACCAACATCTCATGGGGGCCTGCTCTTCTTGCTCTTCCAAACTGACGGAGTGCTAGACATGGATTGTAAGAGATTCCTCCTTGAGTACCAATCAGAGGAACATTAGGATACTCCCCGCATCGATCAATAATAGCTATCTCATCCAAACCTCTGCAAGTCCAAATGATGTCTTTATCGGTGAGAGACATCAACCTGTGAGCCCAACCTCTTCCTTCTTGGTTCTTCAGTACGAACTTAGGGAGGTGCGAAATAAACCACCTCACCAACAAAGGGATACAACACCATAGGGTTCCTCGTCTCCGGGTAGTACGGGCATGAAGTTGTTGCAAGATGTCACCCAAGAGAGTGGGCACAGGGTTCTGAGACATAAAGATCCTGATGGAAGTGACATTGATGAAGTTGTCAGGATTAGGAAACAGGACTAACCCATAGATTAGGAGAGCCAAGATGTCTTCATATGCCCTAAAGTCCAAGTCATTCCAGAAGCTGTTAGCTTTACCAATCAGAAACTTGGCCAAGAAACCCTTAACTCCGCTTCTAGTTACCCAGTTGTCTGTTACCTCTTGATGGGTCAAAGGAAGAGCTGCAGCAATGTCCTCAAGCCTGAGGGTCTTTTCCCAACCAGTAAAGGGAGTCTGATCCAAGATAGGGATACCAAGCAGATTAGAGAACTCTTCCAGGGTAGGGACCAGTTGGAAGTCTTGAAAGGTGAAGCACTGGTACTGAGGGTCATAGAACTGGGTCAGAACACTCATCAACTGTTGATCCCGCTTTGCAGTGACTAAACTGAGAAGAGAACCATGCCTCTGAATGAAGGAAGTGGTGTTTGGAATTCTGCTAACCAACTCATCAATCAACTCAGGTGAACGAACAAAGTTGAACCGGATAGTATTCCTTCGCACAGGCATCATAATGTCCTACAAAACAGAGCAAAGATGAAACCCTCTTGTCTTTGAAATGGTCAGCTCTTATGCATGCACTGCTCATGATGTTATGATGTTATGATAAAGCACACCACATACAGATACAAAGGCAAACATAGTAAGGCACACAAGTCACACAAGGCAAGCCCCTAAAGTTTAGGCCAGCATGAGGTCTAGGTACTACCCTCTTTCAGTTTGTTGGTTCATACCTGTCCTAATCAAAAGTAACCGGGTTCTTAGAGGATCCCAATATCATTGACTACCCTCAATCGGTCATAACTTCAGCATCGCAATCTTTTCTTGCGGCCAGAACCATCACGAGAGTTTAGCCTCAATGGGCGTAGCATACTGCTACTGTTCTAAAGGCCAAGTTGTGTCAATTAAGGTTCTAAGGTTGTTGGTGCTTAATGACTCCTTAGAAGACCCATATTCTCCTCGTTGCGACACAAGGGATATCGGTACAGACTAAGGTGTCACACCAACGTAGCCACTGCTTCACCTGTGTCGGTCTACGCCGGACAGGTCCCTCACAGCTTATGCTACCTAAACAGGGTTCCCCAGATCCGGGTTAGGATCTATGTATCTCCGATGCAACCCACAATAATAAAGCAAGCAAAACAATACAAGTGAAAACACAGTTATGACCTAGCCCTAAGGTACACCCCACTTTAAAGTATTCCCCAGCAGAGTCGCCAGTTCTGTGATCGGTGGATCTGGAACTGACTGTTTAACGCTGGTTCGCGAAATGTCGCGGAAGCAAGAGTCGCCACCGTCTTTTATTTTCTCCAATAGGAAAGGACAAAAGCACAGAAAAATTCCTTAAAGAGATTGCTCTCGGTTCGGGAGGTAGGTTATAGAAAGGGAAGGTATTAGCACCCTTTCTATCCATGGTTATCCATGGGCTCTTAGATACTTGCTCAATGTGTTTTCAAAAATGGTTTGTTTGCTTTTCAACTGTGGGTTTAAAAAGTTTCTTTGAAAATTCCAGTTCGACTCGTACGTCAGAGTGTTTGAAAAATTTGCTTTGAAAGCTTTTGAAAAGTGTTGGTGTGAAAAGATTTCAGTTTGTTTTGAAGAGAGCAAGTATCCATGAGTCGTCTACCTACCCTAAGGAATTCGTCTGTGTAGATGTTCTTTAAAGTAGTGTCATCCCACCATTGAGAGGTAGGTAGCACCACCGTTGGAGGTGTTCGGGTCAATTCGAGGTTCGGGACATGGTGATCACCGGAGCAATGGGAAGACACCTTAGAAGCTACCCTCATGCCAGGTTCCCGGATCATGAGGACTTACTAAGACATCCTCTACTCGACGATCACCTTTCGAAAGGCAACAGTGAGGCGTACCCTAGGGGTGGTGTGTGCGAATTGTGTGTCATGTTTCAGTTATTTGTCTTGTCATGTTTGTCGTGTTCTACGCTTGATTTTAATTAAGACATTCATTCTTTCAGGTATATTTAACAGTTATAAAGTTGCGAAAAATAAAGCTAGACTATTACAAATGGCGCGGGTCCACATCGCCAAAATTAAACCGGACCCGATTTAGCGGAAAAATAAATAACGCGAAGTAAATAAAAGTGCGAAAAGTAAATTACAACGCTTTGGGGCAATTACATAATTATATAAACGATAAAAAGTAAATGCGCGAAATAAAGGAATTGAATAAAACTAGGGCGTTGGACCCTTTTGCAAAAATTAAATTACAAGAATTAATTAATTAGAATTAAATAGGAAATTAAAATTAAAATTCAAAAGGGAAATGTTTTTTTTTTAGATTTTTATGTTTTTTATTCATTAAAAGAAAAAAAGAGTTAATTGAAATTAAATTAAACGGCAAACCCTAATTCTAATATTTTTTTATTTATTAAGAAAGAATTAAATTAAGATCTAAATTAAACCTAAAATTTATTATGTACAATTTTTAATTATAAAATAAAATAATAAATAAATAGTATTGTGAGAGATAAAAGTTAAAAAGACATTAAAACTATTAATTAACCTAATTCTACATGTTTTGGATTTTTATTAAAAAAAAGAATTAAAATTAAAACCTAATTAAACTAAACATTTTATATTCTAATTTATTCATGGCAATAATAAAATAAAAATTGTATTTTTTGTCTTTTCTGTATTTTTTAATGTTTTTATATTTTATAGAAAAAATAAATTAATTAAAGCCATAAAAATAAATAATACAATAAAATAAATGTAAGAAGAAAAAAAATATAAAATGCAAACCAGGGTGGGGGGTTGACCCAAATCAGGAGGTATAGGTCCAAAGATCAGGCCCAATAAGCTTCAGTCTTCGTTGACTTTTTTGGATTGTGTGTGATGCTTTGACTCACGCCTATGGTGTACTTTCAATATTAGCCCTTGATCTGGGACCCTCAGGCATATGTACGCTTAGATGAGAAGGACGTATGGTACGTGCACAGTCCTGAAGCTGCATGGGATTTACAATTGAAAAATAATATAGAATTTGGCCAGACCTGGGACTTGAACCCAGGTCTTTGATGTCACATGCGTAGTACGTTGCCAGCTGAACCATTCAATTTCAATTAACATAATATATCAATTAAATAACAAATATCAAAATTGGTCAGTGGTCCCTAAAAGCGCGCGCTGGTTTGAACGAACCACTCAGTGGTTGCCAGCGCGTCATCTTCTCCATTATTTTCTGAAACAAAACCCTTTAGCCACGGTTTTGGATGCGTGGCCTTAAGCAACCTACAAGAAAATAGCGATTAGCATCCAGGGCATCATAAATTGTTCGCGAGCACATGGATCTTCTCGTCTCTGAGCATTGAATTCAACCATGGTATCCAGGAATCCTAATTTTTCTTCTACACAAAATCCCTAATTCGAGCTCCTGAAAACCCTAACTTTTAGCAATGGCATAATCGTATATGGTCAATAAAAATGCAATTAAATATCACAGTTAGCTTTAGAATTTCACAAGGAATAAGAATCAACAAACAAAATTCATGAAAGATGCTTAGAATATGATATGCGATTTGGAAATTTTCAAGGTTCAGTCAAGGTTCTTGGTACCAATTCAAGGTGTTTGACTTGTTGTTTTTGATTGAGAAAGGTTCAGGAAGGTCTCAGGATGCTATTGAAACAAAAATCAAAACTTGAATCGTCCTCTAAGCTAGATTTCAGTATTGAGTTTTTTGTGAAAAAATTCAATGTGCAATGGAGTTGTTGGGCGCAGCTTGGAGTCTTGTAGCATTAGGGTTGTGATGTTGATCATATATGGAAGCAAAAAGATTCAATAAAATCCATCTCCATAATTGTTTTCAATCTTTGATTTGTTAAGGATCTTTTACAATCTTTTTCATGGTTTTTGTGCCAAATCTGATCAATTAGCATCAAATCCTTCCCTATTAGCATGTGCACGAGTTATGGAGTCCAAAGCATGCATAAAAAGATTTTTTAGGTTAAGGTTTATATTTTTCATGAATTAAAATCATTTAAATGAATATAAATTAATATTAATTCAAATAAATAATTAAAAAATATGAGAATACTTCCCTTTGGGCCTAGTGGTCGTGCATAGGCTTGGCATGAAGAAATTTGGAAGGAAAATAGGCCCATTTGCATTTTTAGGCCTTTTGCATCAATGCTGACTTTCAAAAATTTCCAAAAATTTCCCAATTTCCACAAGGCATAACTTGGTCAATTTTTAAGCTTTTCACATGTTCTTGGACATTTTGGAAAGGTCTTTGAGTCCTCTAACTAATGCCTTTGGTCCCATGTCATTTTGATTTACCAATCTCAAGTTATGGCCTTTGACTTAAAGTCACTTTTTGTTGACTTTTGAAAATGACCTATAATGTTGAAATTGATAACTTTTTGTGAGAGCATTTCTTGGACTTGGAACATGAAGATGAATTGTAGGAAATGTCTTTCTATTCAAAATGAGCTTTGGATGGAATTTTTCTGATAATCCATGTGAAAGTTATGCCCTGGTCAATTTCAGTTGACTTTTTCAGTTGTCCAAATATAGCAACTTTTGCATCTTTGATGATTTCTGAGCCAAATCTTGAAAATCATGATCAAGCATTGATCAAATGATGTTTGTGGCTTCAAAATGATATATTGACCAAAAATTTGAACTTTTGACTGTCAAATGACCATTTTGCCCCTGCAGTTGACTGTAGTGCAATTTAGGGTTTTGACTGTGCAATTTTGAGCTGAATGCCTTGAAACTTGATATGAGGACATTTGACCATCTTTGTAAGCATGTGAGACTTGATTGGACCTTTGAAAAGTTCATTTGCTTGACCAGAACTCAAACCCTAGTTTTGACTGTCTAGGAGACAGTTGAGCTGCACAACCCTGGGGGAATTTTGTGACCTTGACTTTGACAATTCTTGATGAATATGGGAGGGCAAATTTTGGGGTACAACACTTTTGAACTCAATACCTTCTGTGAAAATGTAGCCAACTCAATTTGTGAAATTTTGGCGCCAGAACCAGCTCGATACGATGAAAATCGACCAAGTTATGATTTTTTGAACATGACGCAAATAAACTTCTGTCACAAATTTTCTGTACGAAAATACTTGATAAATCCACATTTTTGAAGACCTTCTGATCGAAATTGGCTTCCATCCATGAGAGTAGATAATGTCAAGACGGAATTTTGGCCACCGGAACGGGTTCAAAACGAGTCACGATCTTCAAGTTATGAATTTTTTAACGCGTAAAAACTGCACTTTCAGCACACTTTTTCACTATATTTCTTCAAGAAAACTCACACATTCGGATACCTTCTTTAAAGAATTGACTCTTGAGCCGAACCTGAATTTGAGAATACGTTATCAGAGATATCTTGGCGAAAGAATACCTGAATATGACGCGCCAGGTTGGACTTGTGAATTTTTCTTGAAATGTTTTTTTGAGAAATATGGGAGGGCAAATTTTGGGGTACAACAGTTGCCCCTGTTCAATCTTCTTAAACCTGAGGATGTAGATTGGCTGATGTGCCTTTCGTAATCCAAAGGTGGAAGATGATTGAACACTAGAGTGCCCAGAAATTTGCGCTCACATAGTAGCAGTGTGATGATGGGAATGGGCTTATAGATGCCATTTGGAGATTGATGAATAGGATGATGGGCTTATAGATGCCATCTGGACGTTGATCGCGTAAGAGATTCCTTAGCGAGAACCTGCATACCTGCAAAAGAAAAATGAGTACCTGTCATGTTGCAGGAGCTGGTTTTCAGATGCTTTGTATAGATATGTCCTGACTGGTTACAGGAGCTGGATCTGGAGCTTCAAACAGTGATGAATGAACCAGGGGTGGTTACTACCTTAGCATGAACGGTGAGAGAACCTTGGGTGACTTTAACTTCAACAACGCTCGTTGAGAAAATCTTGGTGGGAATTACCATCTTCGCAGTATCGGGAAGAGAACCAATAGGCAATTATAATCTCAAAAGCGGACGTTTGAGAAAAACCTGGGTTGGAATTATCACCTCACGCACCGTCGGGGAGGGAACCATAGGAAATTATAACCTGAAATGGAATTATCACCTCACGCACCGTCGGGGAGGGAACCATAGGAAATTATAACCTGAAATGGAATTATCACCTCACGCATCGTCGGGGAGGGAACCATAGGAAATTATAACCTGAAATGGAATTATCATCTCACGCACCGTCGGGGAGAGAACCATAGGAAATTATAACCTGAAATGGAATTATCACCTCACGCACCGTCGGGGAGGGAACCATAGGAAATTATAACCTGAAATGGAATTATCACCTCACGCACCGTCGGGGAGGGAACCATAGGAAATTATAACCTGAAATGGAATTATCACCTCACGCACCGTCGGGGAGAGAACCATAGGAAATTATAATCTGAAATGGAATTATCATCTCACGCACCGTCGGGGAGAGAACCATAGGAAATTATAACCTAAAATGGAATTATCATCTCACGCACCGTCGGGGAGAGAACCATAGGAAATTATAATCTGAAATGGAATTATCATCTCACGCACCGTCGGGGAGAGAACCATAGGAAATTATAACCTGAAATGGAATTATCACCTCACGCACCGTCGGGAAGGGAACCATAGGAAATTATAATCTCAAAAGGAATTATCACCTCACGCACCGTCGGGGAGGGAACCATAGGAAATTATAATCTCAAAAGGAATTATCACCTCACGCACCGTCGGGGAGGGAACTATAGGAAATTATAACCTGAAATGGAATTATATCTCACGCACCGTCGGGGAGAGAACCATAGGAAATTATAACCTGAAATGGAATTATCACCTCACGCACCGTCGGGGAGGGAACCATAGGAAATTATAATCTCAAAAGGACGTTTGAGAAAAACCCGATAACTTCTACTGAGTCTTCATCGGGAAAATCTGTTTGGGGTCGCTTTAGCTGGACCAGAGAAAGCCTTGGACTGGATAAGAAATCTTTGGAATTGATTAACTGAACCGGTCTAGGTCTTGAAATATGATTGAGAATTTATCTGCATCTTTTCCTGAAAGGTAAAGGTCAGTCATATGCAATGCATGACATGGACCAAGCAATGATGTTCTCAACATAAATGAGATTTGTATGATGCGTCTATGCATGCTATAATGATGTATGTGATGTTTATGTATGCTTTCGTCTAGGAAAGTAAATCCTTGACGGGTGCCGGGAAGTCATATCCTGGGCTGATGTTGAAGAATAAGCTTGTACTTCCGCTGGGGGATGATAGCTGCAAGAATACCGGTAGGAGAAGATGACTCCGTTGAGGAATAAACTTGGCGAATGGAAGATTCTGCGGGGAGAAAAGTACTCTAACGATCTTGCTGGGGAGCAATACTCTATGGGGAGAGAGGTATCTTGCTGAATTGTCGATAGTAACTTGCTGGGGATATCTTTGCTGTATTGGAAGTGTTGATGGACTTCGCTGGGGTAAGAAGACTTCGTCGAGGACGCTCTTTCCGTGGCTTTTGGCTGAGGATAACCCAGTTATATCCTGTTAAGGAAATAACTCTTTAAATAAGGCCGGACGACGTGTTCGTGCTCTGCGAGGGGATAGGCTTCCAGAATCTACTGGGGATAAGCTTACTTCTTGGGGAGATAAATTCCAACTTTCCGGGGGAACTAGATTGGACTCTCCTGGGGAAGTTTTGATATGCTGGGGAATGTTGATATCTGATGGAGGATACCCAACTTCCTTGAGGTTTGATAATAGCTTGGAGAAGAATGTACTGACTACTGACTCTCTGGGGGAATTGAGATATGTTGGTTACGTTCTTCAGTCGAACTTACCTGGGTACCTTGGAGGACGGAAACAATCAGATTGCTTAAACCACCCGTTATTGCCCCTGTTTCTATGGGGGAGGCACATGTGGGATGCTGATAATTGTTGAGGGTCAAACCTTCTTCTGGTAGGCAGGTGACAAGATGACAGGACATAGTCGTACGCTTTGATCCCTAAATTTTGCCTGGACCGCCCTTTCGGGTTTTCAATCCACCGGGATACCCATTTTTGCCCAAGCCGCCTTTTCAGGTTTTCGACTTGCCGGGTGTACAGATTTTTTTCATTTCATCCCTCATTTTGCCCGAACCCTTTTGGTTCGCCGGGAAGCCCTTATTTTTTGCCTAGGTATGTCGACCTAGCGGGTCTTTGATTGTGCGTAGTATTTTTTTGACTATGTCCATGCTCTTAGAATGTAGGGAGTTGCCTCTGCTAGAAGTGTTTTGTCATGCCACCAGAAGGTGTTTGATAAGGCGAAATTCGTCGTTGGAATGCCCCAAGTGACTCAGGCGGAGATTTGCCCCAGATTATTTGGCTCTTGAGAGATTCTCCGAATCTTGATTGGACTGCCCCAGATAATGGACCATGGTCATGACATGCCCCTTGATTGGAAGTGCTTCTGTTCATTAGGCATTTATCGTGCGAATTTTTCCTGTTGATCAAACAAAAAGTCATATGCAAACAAAGTTATGTTAAAAATGCAACGCCTATGTCTGTCTTGAATATTTTGAAAATGCATTTTTTCATAAAACAAGTGAATGTTTGTAAAACGTGATGTCAACTCCGTATTTACCGTAGGCCTTAAGGAGTCAGGATACCTTTCGTGACAGTATGCTTTCGAACCAACCCATGCTTCAGCTAGGACTTTTAAGGGTTATAACGTGGCCTGGTTCACGGTTTAAGAAACAAAGGATAAAGGCTCAAATTATATTTGTACCCACCCGCTCTTCGTGATGTTCTCCAAACCTAAAACTCAGTTGATCGTGCGTTAGACCTTGTTCGAGTCTTTGCTTTGATGCTCCAATGATGATTCGGATACTGAAAGTATATTTGAATAGGCAGTCATCTCTTTCTTGTTGAGGGTTGGTAATACCTCTTTCTTGTCTGACTTTTTTTGTTATCCCTTTCTTTTTTGCCTGAACTGTTTCCTTTTTTGGAATTACAGTCAGCGGGATGCCCCCGTTTTGTAAGTCTCCTTCATGGGTTTTGACTTAATGGGTTTTTATTTATTTATTTTGAAAGATAATGACTGCCTTTCTTTATTGATCATTCGGAACCATCACTGTCTTTCTTTGTTTTGTAAGGACCTCTTTGGTGCCATTTGTTATGCACTTGGATCAACTGAGAGACTACCCTACCCCAGGTTATGATAAAGGGTTTTAATTTTCGAAAAGAAAAACTCATACTTCTTTGGCTCAGAGGGGTTGACGAGGGATTATCATCCTTATAACTCCAGTGTTTAGGGATTGAAACAATGCCTGTACCTCATCAGCGGGGTCTGTTCAAAAGCATACTGTAGATTATAGTATCGTTTTCGTCATCCTCCCTCAAGAGGCTTAGAATTATTAATCGAGAGTTGACATCAGAAAAAATATGAAAATAATTTGCGTATAGTGAATACGAATATATTGCTTCAAAACAGACATATGCGATGCATTAATGAAATAACAATGTTTAACATGAGTAAATGTTTGAACAAAAGAAAACTGCAACTTGAACATTCGAATGAACAAAAGTTTTCCGGTCTCAGGATTTGTCACTTCAAATGGTGAGTCTTGCAGGGGTAGTAGAAGAACTCGGCCTGACCCTCTTGTGTGAACTCTAATGCCCCTTCATCGATCAGGTCCTGGATCTTGTTCTTCAGAGCCCAACATTCATTTGTATCATGCCCCGGGCTATCAGAATGATAAGCGCAGCGAGCGTTGGGGTTATACTATGGTGACATTGTATTTTGAAACTTCGGAGCCTCTTTTAGAGTTACCAGCTTGGCCTCCAGCAACTGTGGCAATATCTGGGATAAGGTCATGCTGAGCCGAGTGAACTGCCTCCTCTCGCTCTTTTGTTGGTTGTGATGTTGAATTTGTGACACTGGAGCTATCTGATGAGCTCTCTCCTTGCCTCTTTGTCTCAAAGATGGTCGAACGATGACTGGCTTTTTACCCTTAGACTTTTTCCCCAGCTGGTTATCCTGAAGCAGTTGGTTGACGAGAAACCAGAGCTCGTCTTGTCTTTGAGCTAATCCTTAAATGGCAGTCACCTGCCCCAGCATCTGGACCTTCAATGCATCCACCTCAGCTTGTAGGTGTTTCAGCTTTTCATCCTCTGCACTGTTCCTGACAAAAGTCCCCATGAGAAGTGTCTTTAGCTCCTCCTGCCCCTTGGATAGATTCAGGAGGGTTTCCCCGAACCGAGTTTCTTGGGCAAGAAGGTCCTGGTTATCTGGTTGGAAGGCCATTGCTGAAATAAACAGCGAGAAAGGTAAGTGACCTGCAACAAAGATACCTGTTATGTAATGATGAGTATGACATGCATGTAATGTTTTCAAGGACCTCGCGGGGTAAACAAGAAATTGTTAGCGTTTGGATCCGGTAGCTTGATTGAAAGAAACTTCATATTTGTTGAGAGTCTCTCTTCCAAGGGTCAGAGGCTCACCATATCAAGTGGGTCATAGCCTCTGACTCAAGTCATCAACCTTATTTTGCTTTCCAAACAACCTTGGCTGGGGGAACCTTCTTCAGGAGTCAAAGCTCACCATATCAAGTGGGTCATAGCCTCTGACAACTTTGGCTAGAGGAAAATAAATCCTCTTTGCCCCTTGCTAGATGTTTGATTCATCATGACCTGCATCACAGACCCTTGAGATCCTTGAAATGGGTTAGTCCTTATGCAGGATGTATGCAATGGTATGATGTTATGCGATGCATGGGGGTAATGTAAGTAACCCTGTTATGAGTCCCAATTAAGGACTGCAAACCAAAACCTGCAAGAAACTCAAGTAAAACCTGTCATGAGTCCCAGTTAAGGACTATAAACAGAACCTGTAAGTAGTTAGTACACCCTGTTATGAGTCCCAATTAAGGACTATAAACAAAACCTGCAAGAGACTTAGTAAACCCTGTTACGAATCCCAATTAAGGACTATAAACAAAACCTGCAAGTAGTTCATGTGTCAGATAGATAACAAGCATGCAAGTAGTCAAGTACGAAGGCACGCAAGTCACACAAGAGAAGCCCTTAGAGTTTAAGGCCAGCATGAGGTCTGGGTATTACCCTCTTGAAGTTGGTGGGTTCATACCTGTCCTATCAAAGTAACCGGGTTCTTAGAGGATCCCAATATCATTGACTACCCTCAATCGGTCATAACTCCAGCATCGCAATCTTTTCTTGCGGCCAGAACCATCACGAGAGTTTAGCCTCAATGGGCGTAGCATACTGCTACAATTCTAAAGGCCAAGTTGTGTCAATTAAGGTTCTAAGGTTGTTGGTGCTTAATGACTCCTTAGAAGACCCATATTCTCCTCGTTGTGACACAAGGGATATCGGTACAGACCAAGGTGCCACACCAACGTAGCCACTGCTTCACCTGTGTCGGTCTACGTCGGACAGGTCCCTCACAGCTTATGCTACCTAAACAGGGTATCCCCAGATCCGGGTTAGGATCTATGTAACTCCGATGCAACCCACAATAGTAAAGCAAGCAAATCAATACAATTGAAAACACAGTTATGAACTAGCCCTAAGGTACACCTCACTTTAACCCATTTCCCCAGCAGAGTCGCTAGTTCTGTGATCGGTGGATCTGGAACTGACTGTTTAACGCTGGTTCGCGAAATGTCGCGGAAGCAAGAGTCGCCACCGTCTTTTATTTTCTCCAAATGGAAAGGACAAAAGCACAGAAAAATTCCTTAAAGAGATTGCTCTCGGTTCGGGAGGTAGATTATAGAAAGGGAAGGTGTTAGCACCCTTTCTATCCATGGTTATCCATGGGCTCTTAGATACTTGCTCATTGTGTTTTCAAAAATGGTTTGTTTGCTTTTCAACTGTGGGTTTTAAAAAGTTTCTTTGAAAATTCCAGTTCGACTCTTGTATCGGTCCTCAAGAGTGTTTGAAAAATTGCTTTCGAAAGCTTTTTGAAAATGTGTTGGTGTGAAAAGTATTTTTTTGATTTGTTTTGAAGTTTAGAGCAAGTATCTAGAGTCGTCTACCTACCCTAAGGAATTCGTCTGTGTAGATGTCCTTTAAAGTAGTGCCATCCCACCATTGAGAGATAGGTAGCACCACCGTTGGAGGTGTTCGGGTCAATTCGAAGGTTCGGGACGTGGTGATCACCAGAGCAATAGGAAGACACCTTAGAAGCTACCCTCATGCCAGATTCCCGGATCATGAGGACTTACTAAGACATCCTCTACTCGACGATCACCTTTCGAGGCAAGGCAACAGTGAGGCGTACCCTAGGGGTGGTGTGTGCGATTTGTGTGTCGTTTTCATTTGCATTTATCTTGTCATGTTATTGGTGTTCTACGCTTGTTTTTATTTTTGTCCATACATTCTTTCATGTCTTTAATTAACAGTTAAAAAGATGCGGAAATTAAAAGTTCTAAACTATTACAAAGGCGCGGGTCCACATCGCCAAAATTTCTCGAACCCGATTTGACAGAAAAATAAAGAAAGTAAAAGAAAATAAGGAATTAAAAGTGCGAGAAATTAAAAGGTTACATGGCTTTGGGAGAATTACATTAATATTAAACGAAATAAAATAAATATGCGAATAAGGATTAAAAACGAGGGCGTTGGACCCTTTTTGCAAAATTAAATTAAATGATGGAATTGATTAATTAAGAGAGAAAAGAAATTGTTTTTTTTTTATATATTTTTTAGTATTTTATGTTTTTAATGGAAAAAGAATTAATTGAAATTAAATGCTAACCCTAATTCTATTTATTTTTTAGTTTATTAAGAAAACATGTTAAAATTAAATCTAAATTAACCTAATTAATTACATGGTAATTTAATTACAAAAATAATATTTAATAATTAATTATTGTGAAAGAAAAGAAAAAAAAGGATAAAAATTGATTAAAACCTAATTCTACCAATTTTAAGTTTATTAAGAAAAATGTTTGAATTAAACCTAATTTTACAAAGCTAAAATTAATTAGTGATATTTATTTACAAAAAATATTAATTAAATAAATATATTTTGATTTTTATGACTTTTCTGTTTTTTACTATTTTTTATATTTTATGAAAATAAGTTAAATTAAAGGAATTAATTAAAAAAGAAATAATTGAAATAAATAAAATAAGGAAAAGAAAGAAAATACAATACCTTGGGGGGCTTCTGTCTCCTTTTTGGAGGTGAATTGGAGTGGTTTGGCCATTTGTGTTCTGGCCTCATCATACATAAGTTGTTCTACTTTGGCCATTTGGCTTTTGCCTTTTGGCCATTTGCGTTTTGGCTTTTGGCCATTTGGCTTTTGGCCTCAACGTTCCTTAATGAACCTGCATGGGATCCTGTCTAAATCTGCAGTGTTGAATCTCACGAACACATTAAATAAAATCATAAAATGCAAATAAAGCCAATATATGAAGAAATTTAATGTTTAGGCACAATATGGCATGTATGAATGATTATACCCTTTTGATCATGGAGATCAAATCAATCTTACCCTTACTGGAAAATTAGTGACCTGGATGCTTTTATGCCTTACTGGAAAATTAGGATCATGGAGATCAAGCCAGCCTTATCCTTACTGGAGAAGTAGTGAGGTGTTGGTTTGTAACTGAAATGGCTTTGTTTGTAGTGAGAGAGGGATTTGTAATAAGGATTTCAAGGTTTTAAGGTTCTTGAAAGAGTTTGATATTTCAACAGTGTTGTGGCAAGGTTTTTTCTCTTTTTTTTCTCTTTTTTTTGGTTTGTGTGAAAAGAAGGTGATTATATAATGGAAATTAGGGTAAAGCAAATGGGCTTTGAATGTGCAATTGGGCCTCCAATATTCACTTGAATTCGTCACTTTCCAGGCTAAATCGCAGGGACTTAAGTGCATTTTCTGAAGTTGAAATGTGAAAACAAAATGTAGCCGGCATCGAGAACTAACTCCTGTCCGAAAATCGACTCAATCGGATAAACGGTGAATTAGTTATGAATTTTGAAGTTTCAGCTCAGACAAACTTATTTTGGGCTTCAGTGTCGACTCTGACACGTTCTTCAATAAAAAACTGGTATTGATCGGAGCATAATCCGGTCTCGACTTTTGAAGCAAAGTTGTAGATCTACGAGTCAGGGACCTTGTGTAAAAATATGAGACCAATCCGATAAAAATTGACCGAGTTATGAATTTTCGAAGTTTCGGCCCAGATGAAATAATATTCAGCATTTAGGATTTTCGGCGTGTCACGCACTCTGAGCAAAAAATGAAGGCCTTTTGAATACCTTTTGAACTCAATACCTTTTGTGAAAATGTAGCCAACTCAATTTGTGAAATTTTGGCGCCAGAACCAGCTCGATACGATGAAAATCGACCAAGTTATGATTTTTTGAACATGACGCAAATAAACTTCTGTCACAAATTTTCTGTACAAAAATACTTGATAAATCCACATTTTTGAAGACCTTCTGATCGAAATTGGCTTCCAGCCATGAGAGATGAAAACATAGATAATGTCAAGACGGAATTTTGGCCACCGGAACGGGTTCAAAAAGAGTCACGATCTTCAAGTTATGAATTTTTTAGCGCGTAAAAACTGCACTTTCAGCACACTTTTTCACTATATTTCTTCAAGAAAACTCACACATTCGGATACCTTCTTTAAAGAATTGACTCTTGAGCCGAACCTGAATTTGAGAATACGTTATCAGAGATATCTTGGCGAAAGAATACCTGAATATGACGCGCCAGGTTGGACTTGTGAATTTTTCTTGAAATGTTTTTTTGAGAAATATGGGAGGGCAAATTTTGGGGTACAACAGTCAGCATCACAGTATCCTACTAAACTGTAATCATTAGATTTTCTATAAAACAAACCCAGATTAGTAGTACCTTTCAGATACTTGAAAATTCGCTTAACAGCTGTTAAGTGAGATTCTCTAGGATCTGATTGGAATCTAGCACAAATACATACGCTGAATAATATATCAGGTCTTGAAGCTGTCAGATAAAGGAGAGAACCAATCATACCTCTGTAGACTTTCTATTCTACATTTTTGCTTACCTCTTCTCTTTCCAGAATGCACGTGGGATGCATTGGAATCTTTGATGGCTTACATTCTGAGAGGTCAAATTTCTTCAGAAGATCTCTGATGTATTTTCTCTGATGAATGTAAGTTCCCTCTGGAGTTTGATTTATCTGAATTCCTAGAAAGAATTTCAGTTCCCCCATGAGGCTCATCTCAAATTCTGCCTGCATACACTTAGCAAATTTTCTTCCAAGAGAAGGATTAGTAGAACCAAAGATAATATCATCAACATAAATTTGACAGACTAAGATGTCATTCTTAACTGATTTACAGAATAAGGTAGTGTCCACCTTCCCTCTGGTGAATTCATTTTCTAACAGAAGGTTACTTAGTCTTTCATACCAAGCTCTGGGAGCTTGTTTCATACCATATAGTGACTTCTTAAGTTTGAAAACATGTTCTGGATGTTTTGTATTTTCAAAACCAGGGGGTTGGTGCACATAAACCTCTTCTTCTATATAACCATTTAAGAATGCACTTTTGACATCCATCTGATACATAGTGATGCCTCTATTAACAACAAATGAAATTAAAAGTCTGATAGATTCTAACCTGGCGACTGGAGCAAAGGTTTCTGTATAGTCTATCCCCTCTTGCTGACTATAACCTTATGCAACCAGTCGTGCTTTGTTTCTGATGACTTCACCTTGTTCATTTAGCTTGTTTCTGAAGACCCATCTTGTTCCAATGACGTTGAATCCTTTTGGTCTGGGAACAAGATCCCATACGTCATTTCTGGTGAATTGATTCAGCTCTTCTTGCATTGCCAGAATCCAGTCATTATCCAGAAGTGCTTCATCAATAGAAGAAGGTTCAATCAGAGACACAAGTCCCATGAGGGTTTCTTCAGAGTTTCTGAAGCTTGCTCTTGTTCTGATTGGATCTTCCTTTCTTCCTAAGATAGTCTCTTCTGGGTGATCCAAGCTGCTTCTGGGTAATCTCTTCTGAGGTTGATCAGCAGCTGTTGTAGGATTGCTAGCAGTGCTCTTTTCAGATGTTGAAGGAGTGTCTGTGTTGAGAGCTTCTGATGACTTGTCTTCAGAACCTGTAAATTCAATTTCCATACCTGCAAAAACTTCATTCTGCTTTGACTTTTCAGAGTCAAGCTTATCATCAAAACGAACACTGATTGATTCTTCCACAATCTGTGTTTCTGTATTGTATACTCTGTACCCTCTTGAGCGTTCAGAGTATCCTAACATAATACACTTCTGTGCTTTAGAGTCAAACTTGTTCAAATAATTCTTTGTATTTAACATAAAACAGGTACATCCAAATGGATGAAAATATGAAATGTTGGGCTTTCTGTTCTTCCACAATTCATATGGAGTCTTTTCCAGAATAGGTCTTATTGAGATTCTATTCTGAATGTAGCACGATGTGTTTATTGCCTCTGCCCAGAAGATCTTAGCAACGTTTGTCTCATTGATCATGGTTCTGGCCATTTCTTGCAATGTTCTGTTCTTTTGTTCTACAACTCCATTTTGTTGGGGAGTTCTAGGACAAGAGAAATCATGCAGAATGCCTTTGTCATTAAAGAATGACTCAAAATCTTTGTTTTCAAACTCTCCACCATGATCACTTCTGACTTTAACGATTCTAAGATCCTTTTCATTCTGAACTTGGTTACAGAAGGTAACAAACACAGAGTGTGACTCGTCCTTGTGTCTTAAGAACTTTACCCATGTCCATCTGCTATAGTCATCTACGATTACTAACCCATACTTCTTGCCACTGACTGAAGCAGTTTTAACTGGTCCAAATATGTCAATGTGCAGAAGTTCTAATGGCTTAGAGGTAGAAACAACATTTTTAGATTTAAAAGAAGGTTTTGCAAACTTGCCTTTCTGACATGCTTCACACAGAGCATCTGAATTGAGCTTCAAATTAGGAAGTCCTCTGACCAGATTGACTTTGTTAATCTGAGATATTCTTCTCATACTAACATGCCCCAATCTTCTGTGCCAGATCCATTGCTCGTTGTTAACAGACAGAAGGCACTTTACATTCTGACTTTTCAGTTCAGAAAGTTTGATTTTGTAAATGTTGTTTTTCCTCTTTCCATTAAACAGGATAGTCCCATCTTTCTGACTAACAGCTTTACATGATTTTTGATTAAAGATTATATCATAACCGTTATCACTTAATTGACTTATGGATAACAGATTATGCATTAATCCATCTACTAGGAGAACATTATTAATAGAGGGAATATTTCCATTACCTACAGTTCCAGAGCCAATTATCTTTCCCCTCTGATTGCCTCCAAAGCCAACGTGGCCTCCAGGCTTAAGTTCTAGGCTTTGGAACATATGCCTTCTTCCCGTCATGTGTCACGAGCAGCCAGAGTCCAGGTACCATGACTGGTGTTTCTGATTTGCTGCTAAAGATATCTGCAACATGTATTATTTTATCCTTAGGTATCCAGATTTTCTTGGGTCCTGATTTGTTAGATTTACCAAAACTCTGGTTGAATTTTGGTTTCACAGAGTACTTACTGCTAGTGTATTTAATATCATGTGTGTGACCATACACAAAATGTGAATTCAGAGGAGTGTGTTTAATGGTTAAATCTATGACATTCTTCGGTGTAGGAACCTTACCTTGGTATCCTATTCCCTTCCTGCCGTTTCTGCTAACTCCATAGATCATTGAAGCCATTTTGCTTCTATCTATGCTTTTAGCAAGGAACTTCTGGAAACTGTGATCATACTCCTTGATGATCTCATCAGCGTTGCTGGGAGTTTCAGAAATTGGTTCCTTCTGAGAGTTTTGTAAAGTATTTTCTAAATTTGAAATTTTATTTCTCAGCTCAGAATTCTCCAATTTGAGACTCTCAGTCTTATTAGAGTCAGATTCAAGATTCCTTTTCAGGTCTCTGAATTTAACTCTAATCTGCTGATACCTTTCCAGAATTTCATTAAGGCTTTCAGCAAGTTCAGCCTTGGTAAAATTAACGGCAAAGTCAGGAAATACCTCTTCATTATCTGATTCAGAGTCTGATTCAGAAGCTTCATTATCTTCTGAAATGTTGGCCATGAGAGCTATGTTTGCTCTCTCATCATCTGATTCTGAGTCAGCTTCAGACGAGTCAGAGTCATCCCATGTAGCCATGAGACTTTTCTTCGTTTCTCTTCCAAACTTCTTTTTGGGCTTTTACCTCTGAAGCTTTGGGCAGTCACTCTTGTAGTGTCCTTGCTCATTGCACTCATAGCAGATGATGTCCTTGGTGTTTGGCTTTCTGCTTCCTGAGGAGCCTTCAGATCTTCTGTATCCAGAGGAAGAATCTGTCCTTCTGTATCTGGAAGAAGACTCGTTCTGATCAGATCTTCTGGGATTCCTGAACTTCCTTTGCCTTTACTTCCATAGTTGATTCATTTTCTGGAGAGGAGGGAGAGTTCGTCTTCTTCTGATGAGGATCCATCAGATGTTTCTTCAACTGCCTGCAAAACTTTAGACTCAGATTTTTTGTTAGATTTTAATGCTAAAGGCTTACCTTGCTTCTGGGGTTCATCAACTTCTAGCTCTATCTTATGACTTCTGAGGGAGTTGATAAGTTCCTCCAGAGAAATTTTGTTGAGATCTTTTGCTAGCTTCAGAGCTGTAACCATTGGCCTCCACTGCTTGGGTAAGCTTCTGATGATTTTCTTGACGTGATCAACAGTAGAGTAACCTTTGTCCAGAACCTTGAGACCAGCTACCAGAATCTGGAATCTTGAGAACATTGTTTCAATGGATTCACTTTCTTCCATTTTGAACGCCTCATACTTCTGAATGAGCGCCAGAGCTTTAGTTTCTTTGACCTGAACGTTGCCCTCATGCGTCATTCTGAGTGAGTCAAACATGTTCTTTGTTGTGTCTCTGTTGGAGATCTTTTCATATTCATCATACGAGATGGCGCTGAGAAGGATGGTTCTGGCCTTGTGGTGATTCTTGAAGTCACGCTTTTGTTGGTCAGACATTGTTTTCCTATCAATCTTCTGACCGCTTGCATTCACAGGGTGCGTGTATCCATTTGTCACCATATCCCACAGATCAGCATCATGTGCCAGAAAGAAGCTTTCAATTCTGTCTTTCCAGTAATCAAAGTTTTCTCCATCAAAGACTGGAGGTTTCCCGCTGAATCTGTCTCTGTCCTCATGGTTGTCATTGCTGGTGTGAGAATAATTTCCTGCCATTGTGTTTTTCTGACGCTGGATCTTGTACTAACACGGTTAAGTGTTTTAGCTCAGAACCAGGCGCTCTGATTCCAATTGAAGAAGTGAAAAACACAAGAAGGGGGGTTGAATTGTAAAACTGAAAATCAATTGCAATGAACACGATATTTTTATCCTGGTTCGTTTGATCTCAAACTACTCCAGTCCACCCGTCAAGGTGATTTCGCCTCTCTCCAACGAGGTCTTAATCCACTATATTCAACTGAATATTACAATCTGCTTTAACAACTGCTAAAGCCTTCTTGATGCAAACCACAACCCGGTTTGTCAAGGAAACACTTTCTTACAAAGAAGAGAAATAGGTGTGTGAATGTTTTCTACAAAAACAGTTTACCACAACTGTGATATTACACAACTTAAGCTTATGAAACTAGATTGCTAAAATATAATAGAGTAAGGAATTATGGAGCTTTTTAGCAAACTGATAATGAGAAGATGTAGATTAGCTTTTAGGCGTGGAAATAGTTGTAGAGCATTAGCCAATTCAATCTTCATTGTCTTGTTTATATAGCACTGAATTTGTTGAACGTTGGAGCAATAATCTTGATTCAATGCCATTAACAAACTTTCCTTATTAAGCAGATCTTGTCTGGAATGATGTCGTTGGTAATAATTCGCTTTGAATGCACAGTACCGTTGCTACTTAAAGTGTGTTCTGGCTTGGCCTCATTCTGACTCTGCTTAAGTGCTGATGAACTGTTGTTGTCTTTAATCAGAGTGTTGAGCGCAGTTCTATTCATCAAGCTTCAGCATTCGCGTGAATTGTTCTTTTGATTCTAGTATTCTGATATATCATCTTCAGATGCTGACGTTGATAACCAATATTCTGATGCTGATTAAGATGTACTTTTGCTGATACCTATCAGAGTTTCTGCAAAACAGAACGTAATATTTTAGGTAGCAAATAGTTCTTATATGAATCACATAATTAATATATCCTTTCATTTTGTTATCATCAAAACTTAAACTTAGGGTAGTAGATTCAAAATTTGTTCTAATAGATCTAACATCTAAGGGAAGAATGCATAATGATGCGCTGCATGTTTCGGTAGAGTGCAGAGGGACCACACTTGCTCATGTTCTGGTTGATACCGGGTCATCTTTAAATGTCCTACCAAAGAAAGCATTGGACAGGCTAGATTGTGAAGGTTTGACCTTAAAGCCCAGTAATATCATTGTTAGAGCCTTCGACGGTTCTAAGCGGATGGTTCACGAAGAGGTGGACATCCCAATTAAGGTGGGAACGGAAATTTTCAACTCTACATTTTATGTGATGGACATCCGTCCTTCATATTCATGCTTGTTGGGAAGGCCATGGATCCACAATGTTGGGGCAGTCACTTCCTCTTTACACCAAATGCTAAAATATCCAGTCTAGGGTAAAATCATAACGGTTCATGGTGAGGAGGAGTATATGATAAGCCACCTTAACTCTTTCCACTATGTGGAGTTAGATGGTGAATTCATAGAAACACCTTTCCAACACTTTGAAGAGGTTTCTCCTGAAGTTGCAATGACCAAGACAATGACTTATGTGCCTACAGTTACCAAGCATGTGTCCCGAATGTCATCCCTTAAAGATGCGAAGGCAGTGAACGAGGAAGGAGGAAGTACAGTTTGGGGTCAGCTACCAGATTTTCCTTTCAAGGCAGATAAGTTTGGTTTGGGTTTCACTGCTGCTAGTCATAAGGCTGTGTGTCGCTCTCGGGATGGAGGACCACCATTAAAGATCACTCATCATGGAGTTCATGCTTTGGAAGATGTTGAAGATGAGAGCAATTTTGAAGATTGGATTTTCCCGACCATTGAAGGAGGACTGAACAACTGGGAGGCAAAAGACTTCGTTCCCATTACTTTCATCAATCAGTAATTTATCTTTTGAACATTTTCCGTTGGTCTGTAATAATTTTTAAACAATTCGTACACTCTTTCGCCTTGTGCCTTACCCGGGGCACATAGGTCCACTTGTAAGGGTTTAGATTCTTCATTTTCATATGCCATTTTTAATGAATCATGGACGTTTTCATCTATAAACTTTTGTGTTCATTTTCTTTCTTTTTACATTTTATTTTGTTTAAAGGTGGCTATCCCTTACACACACCCACACTCATAAAATGCAGGTATCCATCCACTCCGGATTCCATGGGTAACTATTCTGCTTTGGCCTTCAGTGACTCTGAAGATCTGGTCAATCATGCCGAATACGAAGGTGATGAAGACTGTAAAGTGCCTGGAGAGTTGGCTAGACTTCTACAACAAGAAGAAAGGGATATTCTTCCCCATGAAGAGCTGTTAGAGACTATCAACTTGGGTACTGCCGAAGATAGAAGAGAGGTTAAAGTGGGTGCCAACCTAAAGCCAAATGTCAAAGAGCGTTTAGTTCAGCTGTTGAATGAATATATTGATATCTTCGCTTGGTCCTATGAATACATGCCGGGACTCGACACATATATTATGGTTCACCATCTCCCTACCAGAGAAGACTGTCCACCAACTAAACAGAAAGTCCGCCGAATGAGGCCTGATATGTCTGAAAAGATCAAAGCCGAAGTGATGAAGCAGTTCAATGTCGGGTTTCTTGTTGTTACTTCTTATCCGCAATGGGTTGCTAACATTGTGCCCGTGCCTAAGAAGGACGGAAAAGTGAGAATGTGTGTGGACTACAAAGATTTAAATAGGGCTAGCCCTAAAGATGACTTTCCACTACCGCACATTGATATTTTGGTTGACAATGCAACTCAGCATAAGGTGTTTTCCTTCATGGATGGATTTTCAGGGTACAACCAGATCAAAATGGCCCCCGAAGACATGGAGAAGACAACCTTTGTTATGCAGTGGGGTACCTTCTGCTATAAAGTGATGCCATTCAGACTGAAGAATGTCGGGGCAACCTATCAGCGAGCCATGGTAGCTTTGTTTCATGACATGATACATCATGAGATTGAAGTCTACATAGACGACATGATAGCCCGTTCATAAACAGAAGAGGAACACCTCAACCATCTGCAAAAGTTGTTTGTCAGGTTGAAGGAGTATAAGCTCAGACTGAACCCTAGCAAGTGCACTTTCGGAGTCAAGTCCAGTAAACTCTTGGGATTCATTGTCAGTAACAAAGGCATTTAGGTTGATCCTGCTAAAGTCAAAGCTATACGAGAAATGCCTGCCCCTCGCACTGAGAAAGAGATCAGAGGTTTCTTGGGACGCCTAAACTACATTGCAAGGTTCATTTCTCATTTAACATCTACCTGTGAACCAATCTTCAAGTTGTTGAAGAAAGATCAAGTGGTTGAATGGAATGGTGTCTGTCAAGTTGCTTTCGATAAAATCAAAGAGTATTTTCTAGAACCTCCTATCTTGATGCCACCCGTTGAAGGAAGGCCGTTAATCATGTATCTGACTGTTTTGGATAATTCAATGGGGTGCATACTGGGCCAACATGACGAGTCTGGTCGAAAAGAGAATGCCATTTATTACCTTAGCAAAAAGTTTACCGACTGTGAGACTCGCTACTCACTGCTCGAGAAAACTTGCTGCGCTTTGGTATGGGCTGCTCGCCGGCTAAGGAAGTATATGTTGACACATACCACTCTGCTGATTTCTAAGATGGATTCGATCAAGTACATCTTCGAAAAGCCTGCTTTATCTGGAAGAATTGCTAGATGGCAAATGATCCTGACTGAGTATGATATCCAGTACACAACCCAAAAAGCTATAAAGGGGAGTGTACTTGCTGACCATCTAGCTCATCAAGCTGTCGAAGATTACCAATCCATGAAGTTCGACTTCCCCGACGAAGACATTATGACATTGGACAACATTGAAGGTAACGGACCGTATGACGGACCTGAACAAGGATCCCGATGGACCCTGTACTTTGATGGTGCTTCAAACGCACTTGGCAATGGTATCGGCGTGGTACTTATCTCTCCAGAAGGTTGCCATACACCTTTCACCGTTAGACTCTGCTTCAGCTGCACCAACAACATGGCCGAATACGAAGCTTGTATCTTTGGTCTCAAGGCTGCTATTGACTTAGGAATCAAATCTTTTATTGTGTTTGGGGACACTAAATCAAAGGAGAGTGGGACACTAAACATCCTAATCTCATCCCGTACAAAGAACATGTCCTGACATTGTTGCCTCATTTCGAGCAGATTACCTTTGAGCACTTTCCGCGAGAAGAAAATCAGCTAGCAGATGCTCTAGCTACAATGTCTTCCATGTTTAAACTTAACTGGGATAATGAAGCTCCTCAAATCACCATTGAGCAAATGGACGAACCTGCACATTGTCATGAGATTAATACCAAAGAAGTAGTGGAACAACCCTGGTTTCATGAAATCAAAAGGTATCTCAAGTTCCGAGAATACCCTGAAGGAGCTTCAGTCAACGAAAAAAAGTTCTTAAGGAGATTTGCTGCCGAGTTCTTCCTGAGCAATGGTATCCTATACAAGCGCAACCATGATTATGTTCTGCTTCGTTGTGTGGACAAGGTTGAAGCTGAGCAGATCATGACTGAACTGCATAGTGGCACATTTGGCACCCATTTGAGCGGACATACGATGGCTAAGAAGATTCTAAGGGCAGGCTACTACTGGTCTACCATGGAAGCTGACTGTCATCAATACGCCCGTACTTGTCACAAATGCCAAATTTATGCTGACACAGTACATATTCTTCCGGTTCCTCTCAATGTTCTAACAGCTCCTTGGCCATTCGCAATGTGGGGAATCAACATGATTGGAGAGATCAAGCCTACGACATCCAATGGACATCGCTTTATCCTGGTGGCTATTGATTACTTTACCAAATGGGTCGAAGCAGCTTCCTTCGCCTCCGTTACAAAAAATGTGGTTGCCCGCTTCATCAGGAAGAACCTCATATGCCGACATGGTATCCTCGACAGGATCATCACGGACAACGATACAAACCTGAATAACACTATGATCACCGCTCTGTGCAAGCAATTCAAGATTCAACATCACAATTCATCTCCCTATCGGCCAAAGATGAACGGTGTTGTTGAAGCTGCGAACAAAAATATCAAGAAGATCATTCAAAAGATGACAGTCACCTACAAGGACTGGCTTGAGATGTTACCGGTTGCTCTGCACGAATATCGTACCACGGCGCGTACTTCAACAGGGGAAACCCCCTTTTCTTTGGTATATGGCATGGAAGCTGTTTTACCTATGGAGATTCAGATTCCTTCCTTGAGAATTATGAAGGATGTTGGTTTAAGTGAAGACGATTGGATTCAGACTCGACTTGATCAACTTAATTTGATCGACGAGAAGCGACTTACTGCTGTTTGTCATGGTCAGACGTATCGAAAACGGATGATCAAGGCTTTCAACAAGAAAGTCAGGCGTCAGGTATATCAAGTCGGAGATCTTGTAATCAAGTGGATCATCTTGCCGCAAAGTGATCCCAGGGGCAAGTGGACTCCTACTTACGAAGGACCATTTGTGATCAAAAACATCTTTTATGGTGGGGCTATGATTCTAACCACCATGGACGGTGAAGACCTGCCGCACCCTGCAAACGCAGACATAGTCAAAAGATACTATGCATAAACGACCCGACAAGTTGAAAACCTGAAAGGGCGACTTGGGCAAAAATGGGCATCCCGGTGAATCGAAAACCCGAAAGGGCGATTCAGGCAAAAATTAGGGATAAACAAAAAAATCTGTACACCCGGCAAGCTGAAAACCCGAAAGGGCGACTTGGGCAAAAAAGGGTTTCCCGGTGGATTGAAAACCCGAAAGGGCGGTCCAGGCAAAAGTTAGGGAATTAAAGCATATGACTATGTCTCGTCGGATAACTTTAAGGGAAATCTCTTCACGGACAAGCTCCAAGCTTCTGATCAATCCAATCATCTACGGACGAAACGACAAATGGACAAGATACTCAGAGTTGCGAAGGCTGTAGCAGAATGGGAACCCCATGGAATTGTTGCACATAGCCATCTTTCTTTGTATAAAATTTTTCTCAATTTTATGACAATATTCTCTTACTAGGATGTCTGTTTCCTTTGTATAAAATACTTACACAAAGTTAATACAAAGATACTTCAAAGTACAGAAAATTGTTTGCCTTTTCTTTCTCTTTACACTTGTGTTTTATTTGAAAACATCCAATGATTTATTAAATGAGCATATGCATTTGAATATAATCACTGCTTACAAATAAAACGAAATGAGAAAGGATAATTACTGATAGGATGAAAGTATAGGAAGATGTCTTTAGGCTATTCCAGGAGAAATCCCCTGTAGTACATCATCCAGGTCTTCAACGAAGTTGAAGCTTTAAAATGCATATCCCCAGCGGAGTTAAGTTTCAAGAATCCCCATCAGAGTTGAGTTTTCAAACTCCCGATCCCCGGTGGAGCAAAACTTTGAACTGTAAATCCTCAGTGAAGATGAAACTTTCTTCCCCAAGTGGAGCCAAAACTTCAGCCTTTGAACACCAGTGAAGACCATCCAATTTCCTCCTTTATCCCTGAAGAGTCACTTTAAAACTAGATAAATCCCTAGAGAGTTATTCTTCCCCAGTGAAGTCACCACGATCAAATCAACACGTCATGAAGATCCCCAGCGGAGATGAAGCTTTTATATACTAATCCCCAAAAAAATCCATTCAGTTTTCCCCTGATATCCCCAACGGAACAGAGATCCTCACTCTTGAAGTCCCCAGTAGATAGGCATACAACCCGAACTCCTGATCTCCCTAGCAGTATAGCTTTTCCCCACAGAGTTTGTCAAAAATATAGGTCTTGGAGTTATTTTCCCCGACAGCGGTCAAAGATTTTATTATCTCTAGCTATCCAGGATTTATTTTCCTCAGCAAGACAACTAATCAGCTTACATGCGCATACATTACATTCATAAATCATGAGCATTGACAAAACACATGTAACGCATCATACATTTCATGCAACATAACTTTGTGTTTCAGCTAACATTCTACCCTTTTCAGGATGAAATTAATAGCTACCTAGAACAAATATTCAAAGCTCAGAAAACGGCTTAGAGATGTTCCAGACACGGACGCTTCTCTATTTGTTTATTCAAATCAAGGGGCAGATTCCTGCTCTAGTTATGAAGCCTGGACTCGACCAGATAATACCTTGATTATACTGAAACCCGGAGATCAACCGGAAAATAGTTGAATCCCCTGCAAATTCTTCTGAAGACTGGACGTTAACCAGATAGGAAGTGAAGTATTATGAAGACTGGACATTGACCAGATAGCAAATACAAAACTGCGAAGCCTGGATGTTGACCAGATAACAGTAAAGTATACTGTGAAACTTGGACGTTGACCAAATAACAGCTTACTCGACCAATTACTTTTAAGCCCGGATTCAAGCGGATATTAGCAGGCCCCAAAATCAAAATGGAAACCCGGATGTTGACCGAATAACCATTTAATATTCTTCTAAAGACTGGACGTTGACCAGATAGGAAGTAAAGTATTGAGAAGCCTGGACGTTGACCAGATAGCAATACAAGACTGTAAAGCCTGGATGTTGACCAGATAGTAGTTCAATGTCACCTCCTCAACCAAGAGATGACTCCCCAGTAGAATAACATACGACTGAAGTTCTATTTCTACCACAACAGAGACCAGCATTCCCCAGCGTAGTCCTCCTCAACAACTGGTGTACGGGATCTCGCAAAGGAATCTCTTATGCGATCAATTTTCTTGGATGGCATCTTTTAAGCCCATCTCCGACAAGATTCTGTCACACCTCCAAATGGAATCTTTAAGCCCATTCCCTCAACTATACTCTGATGAGTGCAAATTTACGGGCACTCTAGTGTCCAATCCTCTTTTACCTTCGAGTCACGAAAGGCCAAACTCGCCAATCTAACTCTTCAGGTTAAAGAAGATTGAACAGGGGCAGCTGTTGTACCCCAAAATTTTCCCTCTCATTTTATCAATATTTTTCATCACAAGACTCTTTGAACTCAAGATCAAGCTAGGGTTTGCTCTGCTCAAGACATCTCCTTGCATTGTTGACCTAAATTAGGGTTTGAGTTTGCACAAGGAATTTTGGACTTCTAATGCTCAAAGTGGCTTTCACACTTCATGTTGGACTTACAAGATTACCTCTACCAAGTTTCAAGCCTTGAATCAAATTTTTGCTCAGTCAATTGGACAGTTGACCTAGAAATCAATTGTATTGGGGAAAAATTCAACTGTGGCCAATTTACAGCCAAACCTCATAAATTTTGATCCATTTCAACATTATAAGCTTATATGAATAATTTGATCAAGTTTGGACCCCAACTCCTCAAGAAATTTGATCAAATCATCAAAAGGGCAAAACAGTCATTTTTAGGGTTTTGACTGCAGAAGTGTAATTTCTGACTTTTGACCTAGCCAATGGCAAATTGGGTTCAAGCATGGATACAAGGACTCAATGTCATCATCTTGACCTATTCACAAGGTTCAAAAGATCTCAAATGCATTGGATTGACAAATGAATTTTTCAATCAACTGATCAAAATTTGACTGTACACTGAAAAGTCAAACTTTGACTTTTGGTCAAAATCAAGTGCCAAGGGTCATTTTTCATCAAGATGTGTCAAAACATGAAACTTGTTCATCAAGAAACCTAATTTTGCAAATTAAGGTTTAAGATTGAAAAATTTCATAACTTCGAATTTTTCTAAGTTATGAAATTTCCTTAATTTTTCCCAACTTTGCCCAACATTTTCACCATGATGCAATTGGATTCAAACAAAACTTCCAACATGAAATTTGTAGTCCTGCACAAAGTCTACAACTTTGATACACAAAGTTTTCTCAAAAGAAGCTTGGATCTCAAGTTATGATTTTTGGAACAAGGGTCCATGAAACTTTTAACTTAGTGAAATTTTGCCCTAGTTTAGGCAAGATTTTGACCTATCTTCTTGGCAATTTTTCACCTAGTTCCATTTGGAATCTCAAAATGCATTTCAAATATGGATTGTAGATCATGTTGCATACTTTCCAAAATGTCCAATAACTCTCCAAAATCATTTGTGGTTAGGGAGAATCGAAGGCTTGAAGTTGGAAAAAACTCACTTTTTATCCATGGCATGTTCATATTGGTACAAGTTGCAAACTCTAATCAGCCTTGTTTGCACTAGATTACAGGTCCCAAAACCCTTCCATACTCAATAATTAAATGCAAATCCATTGGTCTAAGGCTTTGTTTTGGTCATTAGAGGATTATACAATAGATTAATCCAAAAATGGTAAAAGGTACATTACCATTTTTGCTTAAATCTTGCTTTATGTCAAAACTGCATCCTTGAGCATTGAGCCATATCTGGTGCAGCAAATCAAATCCACCAACTTGAGGGGCCAAGAGCATAGAGTGCAAGCTGATAGATAGCCTGTACAGGCTTGTCTTGCATCACTTCTCATTTTTTTGCTTCATAACCAAGAAACTTGTCAAATATCACACAACTTGAACATCAGAGAAAACCAACTTTTGCAAGCACTTGAGACAAGTTTCTCACATCCCCTTGAACCAGAAACACGAGCATTTGAGCCCTCAAACCTCCCATAGCATAAAATCATCTTCCATTGGCAAAACAGGGCACTCCTTGCAGTTTGATTTCCATAGCACAAATCCCTCGTGCGTTTTGCCTCAAACTGGTTCAAACACCTTCTGTTGTACCCCAAAATTTGCCCTCCCATATTCTTCAAGAATTGCAAAGAGCATGCTTCAAAATTCCCCAAGGGTTGCACAGTTCAAGGGCCTCCTAACAGTCAAAAATTAGGGTTTTGGTTCTGACAAAGAAAATGAAGTTTCCAAGGGTCCAATCAAGTCCCATATGCCTACAAACATGGTCAAGCATCCTCATACCAAGTTTCAAGACTTACAGCACAAAATTGCACAGTCAAAAACCCTAATTGCACTACAGTCAACTGTAGGGGCAAAATGGTCATTTGACAGTCAAAAGTTCAAATTTTTGGTCAACATCTCATTTTGAGGCCACAAACATCATTTGATCAATGCTTGATCATTATTCTCCAAGCTTGGCTCAAAAAGTCTCAAGATGCAAAAGTTTCCATATTTGGACAGTTGAAAAAGTCAACTGTAACTTGACCAAGGCATAACTTTCACATGGTTTATCATAAAAATTCCATCCAAAGCTCATTTTGAATAGAAAGACATTTCCTACAACCCCTCTTCACAATTCAAGTCCAAGAAATGCTCTCACAAAAAGTTATCAATTTCAACATTATAGGTCATTTTCAAAAGTCAACAAAAAGGGACTTTAAGTCAAAGGCCATAACTTGAGATGGGTAAATCAAAATGACATGGGACCAAAGGATTTGGTTAGAGGACTTCAATACCTTTCCAAAATGTCTAAGAACATGATCAAAGCTTAAATATTGAGCAAGATATGCCTTGTGGAAGTTGGGAAATTTTTGGATATTTTAAAAAGTCAACTTTGCTTCAAATGTCTTAAAATTGCTAATGGGCCACATTTTCTTCTAAGATTCATCATCCAAAGCATGTGCACGACCATTTGGCCCAAAGGGAAGTTATTCATCATTTTTATTTATTTATTTGAATTTTTAATTGCTAATAATTCATTTAATTAATTAAAATATGGAAAAAATACCAAAGCAAACTTTTTAAATCTTTTTATGCATGAAATATCTCCAAGATTTCGTGCAAATCAGATAGGGAAAGAATCAATGTGATTTGGACATGATTGGTATCAAGTATGCATGAAAAAGATTGAAAAATTATGCCATGAAAATCAAATATTCTCTACATCAATGCTTTGATCCTTTGGCTCAGAATTTAACCCTAATACACTCCATACATAAGCCACAAGCTAGACCAAAAGACCAAGACCTCCAAGCTGCGCCAGAATTCAAGAACCACTTTTGCATTTTTTGTGAAAAACTCCAAAACTGAAAACGTGATTCCAAGGCTTTTCAAGATCAAATAATCATTCCATTGCATTCCTGAGACTTCAAGGAAGGTTTTTAGATCAAAACCATCAACCCTAACGTCAAGAATTGGTAGAACAACCTCATTCTTTTCATGCTTTTTTTTTTGCATTCTTGTATCATAAATCATGCGTTGTTTGCAATTTTTAATATTTGATTTGTATTCAGTGGATCATTCTAAAGCTAACCATGTGTTTTGATTGAGTTTTTATGCATCGTACGCGATTTCGCCATTGAAGCACGCTAGGGTTCTTCAAGCTTCAAATTGGGCATTTTTGAATACTGTAAAATTGGGACTTCCCAATACCATGACTGAACTCAGGAAGCTTGAACGAACATAATGCACTAATCGCGCCCAATTTATATAGCAAGATGGGCTAATCGCTATTTTTGAAAAGCTTGCATTTTGGGGGGGTTTAAAACCCCCGCTAACCTTTTTTCTGTTTCAGGCATAATTGGAGAAGATGATGATGTGTAGGCCAACGAGTGGTTCATTTGAATTTCGCGCTAAAATCTTCCACTAACCCTTGTTTTAGCTCATATTGATTTGTTGTCATATAATAAACAAAGCGCTTCGTTGGATCAGTTGGCAAGCATGTGCATTGGTAAGCAACGGGACCTGGGTTCGATCCCCAGGTCCCCCTTCTTATTTCCATATTTTTCATCTAAACGCGTTTCTATGTAGCTCATTCCCTGAAGACCACCATGCAGCAACAATTCAAGCGTGCCACATGGCCACCAAGATCAAACCAAAGGCCAGGATTCAGAGCCCATGATGTGCCTCAGTCAATGCACCCACATGCTTCATGAAAAGTCAAACAAAGGCCTTAAACGTTGGTCCTGATTGCTAGCCAAAAAACCTCCAGTTTGGGGACAGAACCCCCCATGGTTTGCTTTTTCATTCTTTCTCATATTTTTCTATTTTATTTGTTTTAATTAGTTTTAATGTAATTCTTTAATTTAATTTATTTTCATAAAATATAAAAATAATATAAAAACCAGAAAAGACAAAAAAAACAAAAATATATTTTATTCTAATATCTTTGTAAATAAATTATATCAATTAATTTAGTTTTAAATTCTAGGATTAATGTTAATATTTTTTTCATAAACTAAAAAATTTGTAGAATTAGGGTTTTCAAAGACTTTTATCCTTTTCTTTTCTCATTACTAATAATTAATTATTTATTTTTCTAATAAAATCGTATTAATTAATTAGGTTAATTTTAGATTAAATTTTAATGCTTTTCTTAATAAATTAAAAATAACTAGAATTAGGGTTAATTAATTAATTTCATTTAGTTCTCATTAAAAAATTTCATAAATACAAAAACTCAAAAAATAATTTCTTTTCATTTTAATTTAATTAATTTGTTAATATAATTTAATTTCCTTAAAAGGGTCCAACGCCCTCGCATTCGCTAATAATTCCAGTTCGCGCATTTATTTCGTTTCTTATAATTTTTATGTAATTCTCCCAAAGCCGTGTAAATTAAACAGTTATCTTTCTCGCATCTTTATTTTATGCCAAATCGGGTCCTGGATTTAATTTGGCGATGTGGACCCGCGCCTTTGTAATAGCTTAGGAACTTTATATTTCTCGCAACTTTTTAACTGCTAATAATTGCATGCAAGAATGAATGTTAAAATAAAAACAAAAGCGTAGATCACCCATGACATGACAAGACAAAAATAAATGAACATGACACACAAATCACACACCACCCCTAGGGTACGCCTCACTGTTGCCTTACCTCTCGAAAGGTGATCGTCGAGTAGAGGATGTCTTAGTAAGTCCTCATGATCCGGGAACCTGGCATGAGGGTAGCTTCTAAGGTATCTTCCTATTGCTCTGGTGATCACCACGTCCCGAACCCTCGAATTGACCCGAACACCTCCAATGGTGGTGCTACCTACCTCTCAATGGTGGGATGGCACTACTTTAAAGGACATTTACACAGACGAATTCCTTAGGGTAGGTAGACGACTCTAGATACTTGCTCTAATTTCAAAACAAATCAAAAAATACTTTTCACACCGACACCTTTTCAAAAAGCTTTCGAAAGCAATTTTTCAAACACTCTTGAGGACCGATACAAGAGTCGAACTGGAATTTTCAAAGAAACTTTTTAAAACCCACAGTTGAAAAGCAAACAAACCATTTTTGAAAACACAAATGAGCAAGTATCTAAGAGCCCATGGATAACCATGGATAGAAAGGGTGATAACACCTTCCCTTTCTATAATCTACCTCCCGAACCGAGAGCAATCTCTATAAGGAATTTTTCTGTGCTTTTGTCCTTTCCATTTGGAGAAAATAAAAGACGGTGGCGACTCTTGCTTCCGCGACATTTCGCGAACCAGCTTTAAAACAGTCAGTTCCAGATCCACCGATCACAGAACTGGCGACTCTGTTGGGGACCTAAACTAAAAGTGAGGTGTACGTTAGGATTAAGTTCATAACTGTGTTTTCAATTGTATTGACTTGCTTGCTTTAAAATTGTGGGTTGCATGGGAGTTACATAAGATCCTAACCCGGATCTGGGGATACCCTGTTTAGGTAGCATAAGCTGTGAGGGACCTGTCCGGCGTAGACTGACACGGGTGAAGCAGTGGCTACGTTGGTGTGGCACCTTGGTCTGTACCGATATCCCTTGTGTCGCAACGAGGAGAATATGGGTCTTCTGAGGAGTCATTAAGCACCAACAACCTTAGAACCTTAATTTACACAACTTGGCCATTAGAACAGTAGCAGTATGCTACGCCCATTGAGGCTAAACTCTCGTGATGGTTCTGGCCGCAACAAAAGATTGCGATGCTGGAGTTATGATCGATTGAGGGTAGTCAATGATATTGGGATCCTCTAAGAACCCGGTTACTTTGATAGGACAGGTATGAACCAACAAACTGAAAGAGGGTAATACCTAGACCTCATGCTGGCCTAAACTTTAAGGGTCTGTCATGTGTGACTTGTGTGCCTTACCATGTTTGCCTTTGTATCTATTTGTGGTGTGCTTTATCATAACATCATAACATCATGAGCATTGCATGCATCCTGCATAAGGACTGACCATTTCAAAGACAAGAGGGTTTCACATTTGCTCTGTTTTGTAGGACACCATGATGCCTGTGCGAAGGAATACTATCCGGTTCAACTTTGTTCACTCACCTGAGTTGCTTGAAGAGTTGGTTAGCAGAATTCCAAATACCACTTCCTTCATTCAGAGGCATGGTTCTCTTCTCAGTTTAGTCACTGCAAAGCGGGATCAACAGTTGATGAGTGTTCTGACCCAGTTCTATGACCCTCTGTACCAGTGCTTCACCTTTCAAGACTTCCAGCTGGTCCCTACCCTGGAAGAGTTCTCTGATTTGCTTGGTATCCCTATCTTGGATCAGACTCCCTTTACTGGTTGGGAAAAGACCCTCAGGCTTAAGGAGGTTGCTGCAGCTCTTCCCTTGACACATCAAGAGGTAATGGACAACTGGGTAACTAGAAGTGGAGTTAAGGGTTTCTTGGCCAAGTTTCTGATTGGTAAAGCTAACAGCTTCTGGAATGACCTGGACTTTAGGGCATATGAAGACATCTTGGCTCTCTTAATCTATGGGTTAGTTTTGTTTCCTAATCCTGACAACTTCATCAATGTCACTGCCATAAGGATCTTTATGTCTCAGAATCCTGTGCCCACTCTCTTGGGTGATATCCTGCAACAACTTCATGCTCGTACTACCCGAAGACGAGGAACTCTATGGTGTTGTATCCATTTGTTGGTGAGGTGGTTTATTTCGCACCTCCCTAAGTTCGTGCTGAAGAACCAAGAAGGAAGAGGTTGGGCTCATAGGTTAATGTCTCTCACCGATAAAGACATCATTTGGACTTTCAGAGGTTTGGATGAGATAGCTGTTATTGATCGCTGCGGGGAATACCCTAATGTTCCTCTGATTGGTACCCAAGGAGGAATCTCTTACAATCCATGTCTAGCTCTCCGTCAGTTTGGAAGAGCCAGAAGAGCAGGACCCCATGAGTTGTTGGTGCTTCACATCAGCTTTGAGTTTCAGGTGGATAGTGATGAGCTGCGTCGTAGGTTCATCAAGGCTTGGGACAAAGTTCATAAAGCTGACCCACAAGAGTTGGGGCCAAAGACTTCTTTACCTATGGAAGCCTACTACAAATGGGTTCGCATCCGTGCTCAGAAGTTAGGTATGCCATACGAAGCCGTCAGACCTATCATTCTTGAGTATCCTGACAAAGATGGTGTTCCTCCAACTGTCCTTCCTCCTCAGATACCTACTGATTATGAGACATTAAAGAGGTCTTGGTCACAACTGCGAGAAGAGCGGGATTCTTACCGGGAAAAGTTCAACGAGCAGGAGTTGAAGATCCAGAAGCTGACAAAGCAGTTGGAGAATGAGCGAGCTCTAAATGACTACATCCGTACTGAGAAGAGGAGACCATGGGATCAATAAGGAGTTCTGGATGTTCTTTTACAGTTTTATTTCCCTTTTCAGTATTTCCTTTCATGTAACGCCTAAGGGCAACCTGTTGAATAATTTAAGTTTCAAAGTTGAATCTAATGAAGTGTGTTCCTTTTGTTTACAAAGTTGATTCCCGATTGTCTTTGAAAACATAAATCATACGCATTCCATTCATCATGTGCACAGCAGGTTTTCTTCTTTTCAGGTTGCTTACTGTTCTTCGCTGTTTATTTCAGCATCATGAATCCTGACTCATCATCAACTGAGATGTCTATCAAGGCTCTTCAGGCGCAGAACGCGCAATTTCAGGAACTAATCATGGGTTTGGCTCAGGGCCAAGAAGAGCTGAAGGCTCTGCTCCTGAAGAAAGAAAAGAAGAAGAAGAGGAGAACTGTTCTTTTTAACTCGGGCCGAAGGTTTGGCAACACACTGCAAAATGAAGAGGCTGGTTCTTCTATAGGCAAGAGTAGTCCCCAGGCGGGGAATGGTCCTAGTCCGGTAGTCTCTGACAACGAGACTGATTTTGATGAGGAACAGTATCCTCCGGCAGAAGATAGATATAAACAGTTGGAAGACAGGATGAATGCTATGGAGATCCAACAAGTGCCTGGGCTGGATTTCAGAGACTTGGGTTTGTCTACTGGTGTGATCATTCCTCATAAGTTCAAAGCACCATATTTCACCAAATATGACGGGGCATCTTGTCCCAAGCTACATCTCAGATCCTACGTGTGGAAGATTCAACCGTACTCAGTGGACAAGAATTTGTGGATCCACTTCTTCCAGGAGAGTCTTTCAGGGACTCATCTCGAATGGTTCTATCAGCTGGATGGGACCAAGGTTCGTAACTGGAAGGAGTTGGCTACTGCTTTCTATAAGCAGTATCAATATAATGCCGACCTTGCCCCTGCACGTACCCAACTCCAGGGTATGTCGTTAGGGTCAAGTGAAGGTTTTAAAGAGTATGCACAGAAGTGGAGGGATCTGGCTGGCAGGGTGCAGCCTCCGTTGACTGACCGGGAGTTGGTAGACATGTTCTTGGGGACCCTATCTGGGCCATTTTCCAACCATCTCATTGGTAACTCATCTGCAGGGTTTACTGATCTTATTCTGACTGGAGGGAGAATAGAGGCTGGAATGAAGTCTGGCAAAATTCAGAAGGGTGCATCGTCAAGTTCTGAGAAGAAACCCTTCAAAAAGGAGGCCAGTGCTGTATATGGGTCCAGAAGACAAGAGAAGCCTGAGCGCCGCCAGTCTGTCAACGCGGTAATGATTGCTAAACCTGCTGCCGCTCCTCGGCAAACCAATCCACCAAGGGCTGAAAGACCTAGAAGGGAGTTTACCCGTTTGAGTATGACTTTATCGTAGATCTTGCCGCAGTTGCTGTCCACCAACCTAGTGACTGCCAGAGAGGCCCCAAAAGTTGTGAACACTGCCTCCCCCAAATAAAATCCAAATGCCCGCTGTTCTTACCATTCTGATAGCCCGGGACATTCCACTGATGACTGTTGGGCCTTAAGAAATAAGGTACAAGACCTTATTGATGCAAAAGAGATACAGTTTGAAGCGCCTGAGAGGCCAAATGTGGTGACCGCTCCTATGCCCCAGCATGGAGTAAATGCTGTTGATGAGGATGTATACGCCGTTTCTGTGGATGATGTGGCTACTCCCTTAATGACTGTCAAGAGGAACCTACTGTTGGCCGATTTATTTCCGGGTTGTAGTGAAGGTTGCCTTTTCTGTGCTGTTTCCCTATCTGGTTGTCCTTTGCTGAAGTTGGGCATCCAAAGCCTAATGGACAGCAAAGAGATTCTGTTCAAGAAGTCCGCTGTTCAGTTTGTTCCGGTAGAAGAAGTTTCTGTTGTTACAATCTTTAATAATCCAATCAGGGCTCTCCCAAGGAAGCCTCTTCAAATCATGACTGTCGCACCTGTTGTTATTACTGTTCCAGGGCCTCTCCCCTACGAATCTGATAAGGCTGTCCCCTGGCACTATGGGGCAGACGTGTATGTGAATGGAATCAAACAAGAGTTCAACACTGGCACCAGTATCAGCAATATCATTGGTCCAGCAAAGGTTACCCGCAGTGGCAGGCTCTTCTCGCCTGACATTGCACCACCCGCCATTCAAAGACCCCTCACTATAATACCTACAAGTGTACATGTTCCTGTTTCTGATCAAGTTGTTTCCCCTGCTGCCGAGTCATCTAATGCTCGGGGCAAAGGGATTGAAGATGAGCCTGCCCGGATGGAGGCACCAAGACCTGTAAATGCTGAGGCCTCCCAACAAGAGATGGAGGAAATTCTAAAAATAATCAAGAAGAGTGACTTTAATGTTGTGGAGCAGCTGGGGCATACGCCCTCCAAGATCTCAATGCTCTCCTTATTACTATGCTCAGAGGCCCATGCTAAGGCCTTGATTTCATTTCTCAAGACGGCCCATGTGCCACAGGAGACATCTGCAGTTCAGTTCACTGATTGCGTAGCAAATCTGACAGCAGACAATGGCTTGGGTTTCTCAGATGCTGACCTTACTGCCAAGGGAAGGGACCACATGACGCCCTGCATGTCTCTATTGAATGCAGGGGCACTACTCTGGCGCACGTGTTGGTGGACACTGGTTCTTCCCTAAATGTGATACCTAAGAAGGCCTTGGACCGTTTAAATTGTGAAGGCCTGGAGCTGAAACCTATCAATATCATCGTCAGAGCCTTTGACGGTTCCAAGAGGATGGTTCATGGAGAGGTTGACATTCCTATTCGTGTGGGCTCTCAAGTATTCGACTCTACCTTCTATGTGATGGATATCCGTCCATCGTATTCTTGTCTACTGGGTCGACCTTGGATCCACAAAGTTGGGGCAATGACCTCTACCTTGCACCAGAAGCTAAAATACCCTGTCAGAGGGAAGATTGTCACTGTGCAGGGAGAGGAGGAGTATATGGTGAGCCATTTGAATTCCTTCAGATATATTGAGATGGACGGGGAGTTTATTGAAACCCCTTTTCAGCATTTCGAGGAGGTACTTCCAACTTTAGCAGCAGCAGAAACAGCGGTCGAAGAGGATGTTCCTTTGAAGATGGCTTCCTTGAAGGATGCCCGGGCTGTGATCCAGAAAGGTGAATATGCTAACTGGGGCAGGCTCCCTGATTTTACACAGAAAACTGACAAGTTCGGACTGGGTTTTACTGCAGAGGGACAGAAAGCTATGCGGAAGGCAAAGACCAGAAGACCTCTTGTGCTCATTACCAATCCAGGAGTGAATGCTGTGGGAGATGAAGATGAAGTGGGAGAGTCAGAGTTCAATAGCTGGATCTACCCGACAGCTGATGGCGGATTGACCAACTGGATTGCCAAAGATCATACTCCTGTTACTTTTGTTATGCAGTAATAAACTTCTTTGTTTTGTTATTTGTAATAAACAATTAAAACTCTATGGCCCGGTGTCTTACCCGGGGCACCGTGGCTTCATTTGTGAGGGCATATAAATTGTCATTTCATATATCATGAATAAAGATCTTGGACGTTTTTTCATTTCAAATCTTATGCTCCTTTTCTGTCTTTCCTTCCTTTATATATTTCAAAACAGCTGTATTTACACACACTCACTCATACAGGTTTCAATCCACTCTGGATCTCACTGGTAACGACTCTGCTACTGCCAGTTATGACTTCGAAAATCCGATCAACTTAGCCGAAGACGAAGGTGAAGATGATTGCGAAATGCCTGGCGAGCTTGCAAGACTGTTACTTCAGGAAGAGAGGGCAATTCAACCACACGAAGAGCCAGTGGAAACAATAAACCTGGGTACTGAGGCAGACAGGAAGGAAGTTAAGATTGGTGCCAACCTAGAGCTCAGCGTGAAGCAACGGTTGACTCAGATGTTACATGATTATATGGAGATCTTTGCCTGGTCCTACGAAGACATGCCCGGGTTGGATACCGATATTGTGGTCCATCACTTGCCTACTAAGGAAGACTGCCCTCCGGTTAAGCAAAAGGTCCGCCGTATGCGTCCAGAGATGTCTGAGAAGATCAAAGCCGAGGTTATGAAACAGTTTGATGCTGGGTTCCTTGCAGTGACTTCTTACCCTCAGTGGGTTGCTAATGTGGTGCCGGTACCAAAGAAGGATGGAAAGGTCAGAATGTGTGTCGACTACAGGGATCTGAACAGGGCCAGCCCCAAAGATGACTTCCCCTACCTCACATTGATGTCCTTGTTGACAATACAGCTCATCATAAGGTGTTCTCTTTCATGGATGGCTTTTCAGGTTACAATCAGATCAAGATGGCACCTGAAGACATGGAAAAGACTACCTTTGTCACTCAGTGGGGCACCTTCTGCTACAAGGTCATGCCTTTTGGACTGAAGAATGCTGGGGCAACCTACCAACGTGCCATGGTTGCTTTATTTCATGACATGATCCATCATGAGATAGAAGTGTATGTTGACGACATGATTGCAAGGTCCCAGACTGAGGAAGAACACCTTGATCATCTGCAGAAGTTGTTTGACCGGTTGAAATTGTACAAACTGAGGTTGAACCCGAACAAGTGCACCTTCGGGGTAAGATCTGGAAAGTTGCTAGGCTTCATTGTAAGTGATAAGGGTATTCAAGTGGATCCTGCCAAGGTCAAGGCTATTCAAGAGATGCCAGTTCCTAAGACAGAGAAAGAGGTCAGAGGTTTTTTAGGACGCCTGAATTACATTGCTCGTTTCATCTCGCACCTAACCGCTACCTATGAACCAATCTTCAAGCTGCTGAAGAAAGATCAGGTAATACGTTGGAATGATGAATGTCAGGCTGCTTTTGACAGAATCAAGGAGTATCTCCAAGAACCACCCATTCTTATGCCACCGGTTGAAGGGAGACCTCTGATATTATACCTGACAGTACTTGACAACTCAATGGGGTGTGTGCTGGGGCAGCATGACGAGTCTGACCGAAAAGAGCACGCCATTTATTACCTTAGCAAAAAGTTTACCGACTGTGAGACCCGATACTCACTGCTCGAGAAAACTTGCTGCACTTTGGTATGGGCTGCTCGCCGGCTGAGACAGTATATGCTGACTCACACTACCTTGTTGATCTCAAAGATGGATCCTATAAAGTACATATTTGAAAAGCCTGCTCTGTCTGGGAGAATAGCAAGATGGCAAATGATCTTGACAGAATACGACATCTAGTACACGACTCAGAAAGCCATCAAGGGAAGTGTATTGGCAGACCACTTGGCACATCAAACAGTGGACGACTATCAACCAATGAACTTCGAGTTTCCAGACGAGAGCATCATGATAGTGACTGATTGTGAAGTACCTGGACCGGATGAAGGACCTGAGGAAGGATCCTGATGGTCTATGCACTTTGACGGAGCCTCCAATGCTTTGGGTAACGGTATTGGCGCTGTAATCATATCCCCTCAAGGCACTCATACTCCACTCACCGCCCGACTATGTTTCAACTGTACCAACAACATGGCGGAGTATGAGGCGTGCATCATGGGTCTTCAAGCTGTGATCGACTTAAGGATCAAGTTTCTGAGTGTCTTCGGAGATTCCGCTCTTGTGATCAATCAGATTAAAGGAGAGTGGGATACGAAACATCCGAATCTTATTCCTTACAGAGAATGTGTGTTGACCTTGATTCCCCATTTCACGAAGATAACCTTTGAACACTTCCCGAGAGAGGAGAATCAGTTGGCGGACGCGTTAGCTACAATGTCTTCTATGTTCAAGGTCAAATGGGACAATGAGGCTCCTCGGATCATCATCTGGAAACTGGACGAACCGGCATACTGTTGTGATCTCGAGACTGAATTGGTGACTGAGAAGCCTTGGTACCATGAAGTGAAGAGATATCTGGAAGCTCAGGAATACCCTGAAGGTGCATCTGTCAACGATAAAAAGTTCTTGAGAAGGTTCGCAGCAAAGTTCTTCCTTAGTAACGGCATCCTGTATAAGCGAAACCATGATTCGACCTTACTGCGTTGTGTGGATAAGACAGAAGCAGAAAGGATCATGGAAGAGCTACATGAAAGGACCTTTGGTACACACTCCAGTGGACACACTATGGCAAAGAAAATCCTTCGGGCAGGGTATTTCTGGTCCACCATGGAAGCTGACTGCTACCAACATTCTAGGACATGCCATAAATGCCAGATATATGCAGACAAGGTGCATGTTCCTCCAGTTCCTCTGAATGTTCTGACTGCGCCTTGGCCGTTTGCAATGTGGGGCATAGACATGATCGGTGAGATTAAACCTACGGCATCTAACGGGCATCGCTTCATCCTAGTAGCGATTGATTACTTCATGAAGTGGGTCGAAGCAGCTTCCTACGCTACGGTAACCAAGACTGTTATGGCACGGTTCATTCGGCATAACCTGATATGTCGATACGGCGTCCCAGAAAGAATTATTACAGACAACGGTACCAATCTTAATAACAAGATGATCACTGAGCTCTGCGAGCAGTTTAAAATACAGCACCACAACTCTTCTCCTTACAGACCGAAGATGAATGGGGCTGTAGAAGCAGCAAATAAGAACATTAAGAAAATCGTGCAGAAGATGACAATGACTTACAAAGATTGGCATGAGATGTTACCGTTCGCTCTACATGGGTACCGTACCTCAGCCAGGACGTCAACCGGGGCAACTCCTTTCTCCTTGGTCTACGGTATGGAGGCAGTCTTACCAATCGAAGTGCAAATACCCTCTCTCCGGATAATGAAGGATGCAGATCTGAACGAAGATGATTGGATCCAGACACGACTTGATCAGTTAAACCTTATCGACGAGAAGAGACTTGCTGCTATCTGTCATGGTCAGACGTACCAAAAACGGATGATCAGGGCATTTAACAAAAAGGTCAGACCACAAGAATATCAAGTTGGGGATCTGGTAATCAAGCGAATCATCCTTCCTCGGAGTGATCCAAGGGGCAAATGGACCCCTACGTATGAAGGGCCATTTGTGGTTAAACATGTGTTCTCAGGAGGAGCCATGATTCTAACCAACATGGATGGTGACGACCTTCCTCACCCCGCCAATGCAGACATAGTAAAAAGATACTACGCATGAAAAAAGACCCGCTAGGCTGACATGCCTAGGAAAAAATTAGGGCTTCCCGGCGAACCAAAAGGGTTCGGGCAAAATGAAGGGATGAAATGAAAAAATCTGTACACCCGGCAAGTCGAAAACCTGAAAAGGCGGCTTGGGAAAAAATGGGTATCCCGGTGGACTGAAAACCCGAAAGGGTGGTCCAGGCAAAAGTTAGGGATAAAGCGTAATACTATGTCTCATTGGTCACTTTGCATCCAGAATCCGGTATCTGCATCAAGTTCAGACGGCATCGATCAGTCAGCTTCATCTTCAACTAAGGTCATCAAGTGATGAGACGCTCGGAGATATAAGGGCAATAGCAGAGTTGAAACCCAGTGGGATCATTCATTTCACACAGCTGTTTTATTTTCTCTTGTACGAAATTGTATAAACTCTTGTGTTCGGCGGCGTTCTCTTACTAGGACGTCAGCCTCTTGTACATAAACGCCTATTTTACAGGCAAATTCAAAATCAATACAAATACACTTTTCAGTTAAAATTGCCAATTGTTTTTCCTTTTCTGTTTTGTTTTGCGAAGAACGTCCAAGGTTCAATTTGTGATATATGCATTGATAATAATTTGCTAACTCATGAATATTTGCATACGAAACAAAGGATTAATTACAGGTAACATTAGAAGCAGGGGCAATAAAGAGTTGTCTAAACAATCTAATTGTTCTATCCTTCAAGGTACCAAGGTAGGTTCAGCTGAAGAACGTAACCAATACATCCCAATTCCCCAGAGAGTGAGCCAGCAAGTCAGTACACTCTCCTCAAGCGAAGCTACTATCAAACTTAAGGAAGTTGGGTATCCTCCAACAGATCTCAACATTCCCCAGCAATGTACGAACATTTTTAACAAGCATCCCCGGCAGTCTTGACCTAAAGATTGTTCCACGGCGGTATACCAGACATTCATTGGAGTCACTTCCCCGATATAGCTCATAATTTCCCCAGGAGAGTCCAGTCCAAAAGTTTCCCCAGGAAAGTTGGAATCCATCTCCCCAAGCAGTAAGCTTATCCCCAGTAGATTCTGGAAACTTACCCCCGCAGAGCACGAACGCATCCCCCGGCTTTATTCAAAGAGTTATTTCCTTACCAGGATATAACTGGGTTATCCTCAGCCAAAAGCCACGGAAAGAGCGTCCTCGACGAAGTCTTCTTATCCCCAGCGAAGTCTATTAACACTTCCAACACAACAACAGGTCAATGCACTCTCCCCAGCAAAGTTATTATCAACAACTCAACAAAGTACCTCTCTCCCCATAGAGTATTGCTCCCCAACAAGATCACTAGAGTACTTTTCTCCCCGCAGAGTAATCCATTCGCCAAGTTCATTCCCCAACGGAGTCATCTTCTCCTACCGGTATTCTTGCAACTATCATCCCCAGCGGAAGCAAAGATATATTCTTCAACATCAGCCCAGGAGTGATTTCCCGGCACCCGTCAAGGATTTATTTTCCTAAGACAAAAACATACATTTAAAAACATCACATACATCATGATACATGCATAAACGCATCATATCTTACAAATCTCATCTATGTTGAGAACATCATTGTTTGATCCATATCATGCATTGCATATGACTGACCTTTACCTTTCAGGAAAGATCCAGTTAAGTTCTCAGCTATATTATAAGACCTAGACCGGTTCAGTTAAATCGACCCTAAGATTTTTCTGTTTCTTATCCAGTCAAAGGCCTTCTCTGGTTCAGTCAGATCGACCCTAAGATCTCCCTGTTTCTTATCCAGTTGAAGACATTTCAAGACCTAGACCGGTTCAGTTAAATCGACCCTAAGATTTTTCTGTTTCTTATCCAGTCCGAGGCCTTCTCTGGTTCAGTCAGATCGACCCTAAGATCTCCCTGTTTCTTATCCAGTTGAAGACATTTCAAGACCTAGACCGGTTCAGTTAAATCGACCCTAAGATTTTTCTGTTTCTTATCCAGTCTGAGGCCTTCTCTGGTTCAGTCAGATCGACCCTAAGATCTCCCTGTTTCTTATCCAGTTGAAGATTTCAAGACCTAGACCGGTTCAGTTAAATCGACCCTAAGATTTTCCTGTTTCTTATCCAGTCAAAGGCCTTCTCTAGTCCAGCTAAATCGACCCCTAAACAGATTTTCCTGATAAAGACTCAGTAGAAGATATCCAAGATTCTCTCAGCGTTACTGTTGAGGTAGAAGTCGTCCAAGATTCTCTCAGCGTTACTGTTGAGGTTGAAGTCGCCCAAGATTCTCTCAGCGTTCCTGTTGAGGTAGTAATCGCCCCAAGATTCTCTCAGCGTTCCTGTTGAGGTAGTAATTGTCCAAGGTTCTCTCAGCGTTCCTGTTGAGGTAGTAACTATCCCTGGTTCATTCATCACCTTTTGAAGATCCAGATCCAGCTCCTGTAACCAGTCAGGACACATCTATACAAAGAGTTTGAAAACCAGCTCCTGCAACAGGCCAGGTAATTATTTTCTTTTGCAGGTACGCAAGTTCTCGCTAAGGAATCTCTTACGCGATCGACATCCGGATGGCATCTATAAGCCCATCCACCTTCCATCATCTCTTAGCATGGCATCTATAAGCCCATCATCCTATCCATCAGTCTCCAAATGGCATCTATAAGCCCATTCCCATCATCACACTACTATGTGAGCGCAAATTTCTGGGCACTCTAGTGTTCAATCATCTTCCACCTTCGGATTACGAAAGGCACGTCAGCCAATCTGCATCCTCAAGTTTAAGAAGATTGAACAGGGGCAACTGTTGTACCCCAAAATTTGCCCTCCCATATTCTTCAAGAATTGCAAAGAGCATGCTTCAAAATTCCCCAAGGGTTGCACAGTTCAAGGGCCTCCTAACAGTCAAAAATTAGGGTTTTGGTTCTGACAAAGAAAATGAAGTTTCCAAGGGTCCAATCAAGTCCCACATGCCTACAAACATGGTCAAGCATCCTCATACCAAGTTTCAAGACTTACAGCACAAAATTGCACAGTCAAAAACCCTAATTGCACTACAGTCAACTACAGGGGCAAAATGGTCATTTGACAGTCAAAAGTTCAAATTTTTGGTCAACATCTCATTTTGAGGCCACAAACATCATTTGATCAATTCTTGATCATGATTCTCCAAGCTTGGCTCAAAAAGTCTCAAGATGCAAAAGTTTCCATATTTGGACAGTTGAAAAGGTCAACTGTAACTTGACCAAGGCATAACTTTCACATGGATTATCAGAAAAATTCCATCCAAAGATCATTTTGAAGATAAAGACATTTCCTACAACTCCTCTTCACACTTCAAGTCCAAGAAATGCTCTCACAAAAAGTTATCAATTTCAACATTATAGGTCATTTTCAAAAGTCAACAAAAAGGGACTTTAAGTCAAAGGCCATAACTTGAGATGGGTAAATCAAAATGACATGGGACCAAAGGAATTGGTTAGAGGACTTCAAGACCTTTCCAAAATGTCCAAGAACATGATCAAAGCTTAAATATTGAGCAAGATATGCCTTGTGGAAGTTGGGAAATTTTTGGATATTTTGAAAAGTCAACTTTGCTTCAAATGTCTTAAAATTGCTAATGGGCCACATTTTCTTCTAAGATTCATCATCCAAAGCATGTGCACGACCATTTGGCCCAAAGGGAAGTTATTCATCATTTTTATTTATTTATTTGAATTTTTAATTGCTAATAATTCATTTAATTAATTAAAATATGGAAAAAATACCAAAGCAAACTTTTTAAATCTTTTTATGCATGAAATATCTCCAAGATTTCGTGCAAATCAGATAGGGAAAGAATCAATGTGATTTGGACATGATTGGTATCAAGTATGCATGAAAAAGATTGAAAAATTATGCCATGAAAATCAAATATTCTCTACATCAATGCTTTGATCCTTTGGCTCAGAATTTAACCCTAATACACTCCATACATAAGCCACAAGCTAGACCAAAAGACCAAGACCTCCAAGCTGCGCCAGAATTCAAGAACCACTTTTGCATTTTTTGTGAAAAACTCCAAAACTGAAAACATGATTCCAAGGCTTTTCAAGATCAAATAATCATTCCATTGCATTCCTGAGACTTCAAGGAAGGTTTTCAGATCAAAACCATCAACCCTAACGTCAAGAATTGGTAGAACAACCTCATTCTGTTCATGCTTTTTTTTTTGCATTCTTGTATCATAAATCATGCGTTGTTTGCAATTTTTAATATTGGATTTGTATTCAGTGGATCATTCTAAAGCTAACCATGTGTTTTGATTGAGTTTTTATGCATCGTACGCGATTTCGCCATTGAAGATGATGATGTGTAGGCCAACGAGTGGTTCATTTGAATTTCGCGCTAAAATCTTCCACTAACCCTTGTTTTAGCTCATATTGATTTGTTGTCATATAATAAACAAAGCGCTTCGTTGGATCAGTTGGCAAGCATGTGCATTGGTAAGCAACAGGACCTGGGTTCGATCCCCAGGTCCCCCTTCTTATTTCCATATTTTTCATCTAAACGCGTTTCTATGTAGCTCGTTCCCTGAAGACCACCATGCAGCAACAATTCAAGCGTGCCACATGGCCACCAAGATCAAACCAAAGGCCAGGATTCAGAGCCCATGATGTGCCTCAGTCAATGTACCCACATGCTTCATGAAAAGTCAAACAAAGGCCTTAAACATTGGGCCTGATTGCTAGCCAAAAAACCTCCAGTTTGGGGACAGAACCCCCCATGGTTTGCTTTTTCATTCTTTCTCATATTTTTCTATTTTATTTGTTTTAATTAGTTTTAATGTAATTCTTTAATTTAATTTATTTTCATAAAATATAAAAATAATATAAAAACCAGAAAAGACAAAAAAACAAAAATATATTTTATTCTAATATCTTTGTAAATAAATTATATCAATTAATTTAGTTTTAAATTCTAGGATTAATGTTAATATTTTTTTCATAAACTAAAAAATTTGTAGAATTAGGGTTTTCAAAGACTTTTATCCTTTTCTTTTCTCATTACTAATAATTAATTATTTATTTTTCTAATAAAATCGTATTAATTAATTAGGTTAATTTTAGATTAAATTTTAATGCTTTTCTTAATAAATTAAAAATAACTAGAATTAGGGTTAATTAATTAATTTCATTTAGTTCTCATTAAAAAATTTCATAAATACAAAAACTCAAAAAATAATTTCTTTTCATTTTAATTTAATTAATTTGTTAATATAATTTAATTTCCTTAAAAGGGTCCAACGCCCTCACATTCGCTAATAATTCCAGTTCGCGCATTTATTTCTTTTGTTATAATTTTTATGTAATTCTCCCAAAGCCGTGTAAATTAAACAGTTATCTTTCTCGCATCTTTATTTTATGCCAAATCGAGTCCTGGATTTAATTTGGCGATGTGGACCCGCGCCTTTGTAATAGCTTAGGAACTTTATATTTCTCGCAACTTTTTAACTGCTAATAATTGCATGCAAGAATGAATGTTAAAATAAAAACAAAAGCGTAGATCACCCATGACATGACAAGACAAAAATAAATGAACACGACACACAAATCACACACCACCCCTAGGGTACGCCTCACTGTTGCCTTGCCTCTCGAAAGGTGATTGTCGAGTAGAGGATGTCTTAGTAAGTCCTCATGATCCGGGAACCTGGCATGAGAGTAGCTTCTAAGGTATCTTCCTATTTCTCTGGTGATCACCACGTCCCGAACCCTCGAATTGACCCGAACACCTCCAATGGTGGTGCTACCTACCTCTCAATGGTGGGATGGCACTACTTTAAAGGACATTTACACAGACGAATTCCTTAGGGTAGGTAGACGACTCTAGATACTTGCTCTAATTTCAAAACAAATCAAAAAATACTTTTCACACCGACACCTTTTCAAAAAGCTTTCGAAGGCAATTTTTCAAACACTCTTGAGGACCGATACAAGAGTCGAACTGGAATTTTCAAAGAAACTTTTTAAAACCCACAGTTGAAAAGCAAACAAACCATTTTTGAAAATACAAATGAGCAAGTATCTAAGAGCCCATGGATAACCATGGATAGAAAGGGTGCTAACACCTTCCCTTTCTATAATCTACCTCCCGAACCGAGAGCAATCTCTATAAGGAATTTTTCTGTGCTTTTGTCCTTTCCATTTGGAGAAAATAAAAGACGGTGGCGACTCTTGCTTCCGCGACATTTCGCGAACCAGCTTTAACACAGTCAGTTCCAGATCCACCGATCACACCTTCCATATAACCTATCCAAGCTATCCCAACCCTTAAACACTGACTGAAACTACATTCACAAGGTTTTCCATTTTTGATTTCAGCTTGTGCAGGTTGAGTTCTACAGGCTTGTTCAAGCACATTCAAGGCAAGCTAGGCATTGGGGAAGGCCAGGGGAAGTTCAAGCAAGCTCCCAAACATCTCAGGCCTCACTAAAAAGCTCCACATTTCCATACACGAAGTCAACTGAAACAGGTTTTTGTCAACTTCCTATCTCTCTATTTAGGAATAATTAGGCTTAGGTTTGTGAATAAAAAATGTAGTATTCATAGCCATGAAGCTGAACATATGCTCAGTTTTCATTTTAGTTAAGCATGCTAAGAGAATTTGATCCATGAACTTCCTGAAAAAATTAGGTTAGGATTTAGGGCCAGAGAAATTCTCTCTGGTCTTTGAGAGTTAGGACAAGTTTCTTATATGGTTGAATTCGTCTTGAAAAATGCTACAACTTTGATGTTATGTGTTTTTGCATTAGAGCACGTATGCAGGATCTGGCATTGTGTAAAGGGCGCGCGCGTTTTTGTACAAGAGGTTGAAGATGAAGTCAGTGGGTTGGGCTTGTTTCTTACTTTGTTTTTGACACCCCCTCACTACTAATTGCACGCCTTGGCCCACTTCTTCATATTTTTATATTTTTTGTATTTATTTTCATTTCTGATTTTATTTTCATATTTTCTAAACATAAAAAAATACCAAAAATATTTTCATAAATTTTCACATTTATTTTTGTATTTTATTTTATTTTTTCTAACAAAAAATTAATTTAGTGATTATATACTTTTATTTTATTTGATGAAAACCTAAAAATAATATATAAAAATATTATGCTTTTATTTTTTTTATTTATACTTAAATGATATTTTTCTAATATACTTTTTATTTTTGTATATACATTATTTCATTTTTATTATACATAAATAATATATTTAATATATTTATTCTCTTAAAAGAAAACTAGGGTTTCCACCCTTATTAAAAATAATATTTTTTTAAATATATTTTCATCTTGTGACATTTGTATATATTTCATTCATATATACTTTCTTAAAAGAAAATTAGGGTTTAACCCTTAAATAAATAAAATGTAACAATCTTTTTTTTCTTTTATATATACACTAAACATTTTTTACATACATAAAAAATAAACATAAACATCTTTTGCATATTCATAATATTTTGTATATTTGTTTAATTAATTTATTTAAATATTGTTCATTTATTATTTGTACCAATTATTCAATTTGGATGTAATAGTAAATATTAGGGTTTTATTTTCTTGCAAATATTCCCCATTCAAAAATTGTATCCCCCTTCCCATATCAAATGTTGTAATAGTGTAGATTTAGTTTACACATTTATACTTTCAATTATGCCATGATTAGAGATTAGGGTTTGTATGCAAAAATCCAAAATCAATCAAATAGCTTGACTAATACAAAGACAAAATGCATGAAAATGATAACACATGCACACTTGCACCCCTAGGGTTTCATCCACTTGTTGCCTTTAAAATGGCCATGTTATGCATGTTGAGTATCTTGGCAAAATAAAAACAAAAACAAAAGATCATAGTCCCTCGATGACGCTATCTTGGTTGCCTATACAAAATGATCTAGTCCCTAAAAAAATTGCTAAAGATACTTGGCAATGTTGCTATCATGGTCAATACTGTGATACGGTGGGAGAACTGATTTGGGATTTTGCGTTTGTGTTCGCAAATGTTTCGGTTTAGCAAGAGTCGCCACTGACTTTTTATTTTATCCTAAGGAAAGGTCAAAAAGCACAGGAAAGACCTTTGAGATGTTTTCTTGGGTTCAGGGAGTAGATTATAGAAAGGGAAGGTATTAGCACCCTTTCTATCCATGGTTATCCATGGGCTCTTAGTTACTTGTTTAGATCACTTGCTTTGCTTTTCAATTGTTTGAAATGATGCTCTTCAATTGTTTGAAATGGTGCTTTGTGTGTGGTTTTGAAAGATGTTTTGAAAAGAGGCCATCGTTGCGGCAACCTTTGTAATGATTCTTGTTTGAATGTATACAAAGGTGTTTTTGTCTTTTGAAAATTTTCCAATGTTTGAAAGTAGGGTTTTGAAATTGCGTTGTGAAGTGTGTTTGAAAATAGCAAGGATGTTTTTGCAAGCTTTTGATCAAGTAACTAAGAGCTATCTACCCTATTTTACTCAAAGACCTTTCTTATGTTTTTAACCCTTTTAACAGTGTTGCTTCACCATTGTATTTGGTGAACAACCTTGTGTTAGAATGTTAAACGGGGCAGGCGCGGGTCATCGTATAGACCATGATAGCAATTGTGTCAAGTATTTTTGGCAATTTTCTTGAGGGGCTTGATCATTTTGTTTAGGCAACTCAGATAGCGTCGTCGAGGGACTATGATCTATGTTTTATTTTGGTTTTTCCAAAGTACTTGACATGCATGCCATGGCCCATTTTTGAAGGCAACAAGTGGATTGCAACCCTAGGGGTGTAAGTGTGCATTGTGTTTGTTTTTCATGCATTTTTGTCTTTGATTACGTCAAACTATTTGTTGGTTTTGATTTCGCATACAAACCCTTATTCTCTAATCATGACATAATTTAAAGCATTAAGTGCGTAAAAATAAATCTAAGCTATTACAACTTGATATAGGGAGGGGGGTACAAATTTTGAATAGGGGTATTTGACAAGAAATATAAAACCCTAATTACTATTACATCCAAATTGAATTCTTTGTGCAAATAAAAATAAATGGGCAACATTTAATTAAACAAGATAAATAAATATTAAATAAGTTGTATTATGCAAAAAAAGAATTTTTATTTGTTCATGTATGCAAAAGTATTTTTTTTAATGTAAAAAAGGTGTAAAGAAATAAATAAAAGATTAATTTTATTTGTTTTAGGGTAAAAACCCTAATTTATTTAAGAAAATAAATATAATGTATTATTCATGTAAAAAAATATATTAATGTGTATAAAAATGAAATATATCTAAAAAGGGGTATTTTTAGTATAAATAATAATAAAAATAAAAATGTAATATTTTTGTATTTTATTTCTAAGTATTTAATAAAATAAAAGTATATATATATATATATATATATATATATATATATATATATATATATATATATATATATATATATATATATATATATATATATATATATATATATATATATATATATATATATATATATATAATATATATATATATATATATATATATATATATATATATATATATATATATATATATATATATATATATATATATATATATATATATATATATATATATATATATATATATTATATATATATATATAATATATATATATATATATATATTTATATATATATATATATATATATATATATATATATATATATATATTATATAAGTTAAGTGTGTATAAAATAAATATAAAATATTTACAAAAATATATATATATTCAAGAAAATATTTTCAATGTGAATAAAAATAAGAAATGAAAATAAAAAAACATTATTTACATTATTCTCAAGTTTAAACAAAATAATATACAAGTATATATAATATTTTAATGCTAGTAATAGTTAAAATAAATATCAAATAAATGTAAGAATTATGAAAAATATTTTTAAGCATTTTTTATGGTTGGAAATAAATAAACAAAGTCAGAAATAAAGTTAAAATATAAAAATGACAAAATATAAAGGAAATGGGCCAGGGGTGCATTTAGCAAAAGGAGGGTGTTAGAAGCAAGAAACCAAGCCCAGCCCATCAGCTTCATCTTCTTCCTTGTGACAAACAGAAAAACGCTCGCTATCCATCTTTGAACATCCTGGAAACGTGACTTTTTGCCAAAACTTACAACATCAAACTTGTAGAGCATCAAACAACGATTTCAACCATATAAAACATTAAATCTAACTCTCAAAGACCAGAGAGAATTTCTCTGACCCTAAAATCTAACCTAACTTTTTCAACATGTTCATGGATGAAATTCTCCTAGCACGATTACTATAAATGAAAATTGAGCATATGTATGGTTTCAGGGCAATGAGTACAACATCTTTTATTCACAAACCTAAGGCTAAATGTTCCTAAATAGAGAGATAAAAGTTCATGAAAAACCTGTTTCAGTTGGACACGAGTTGGACAATGCAGCAACTTTCAGTGAGGCTTGAGGTTCTTTTGAGCTTGCTTGATGTTCCCTGAACCTTTCCCAATGCTTAGTTTGTTTTGAAGTGGCCTGAATCGTTCTACAGAATTCAACCTGCACAAGATTGAAATGAAAATGGTGAACACTGTAAATGGAGTTACAGTTGGCAATGGAGGTTTGGGAAGCTTGAGTGAGTTGAATGGAAGGTGTTTGAAGTGGAAAGGAGCAAAACGCACGAGGCAATGTGAAGATGGAAGTGATTCTGCAGGGCTTGCCCTGTTTTGCAAGAAAATGTGGTTTTTGAGTATAAGGGTGTTTTAGAGGTGAAAGGCTCGTGTTTCTGGCTTACAAGGATGTGTAAAACCCGTTTCAAATGTTGGCTTAAGTTGATTTTATCAGATGTGTGAGTTATGGACTTTTGGTACAATGCCTTGGTTTTGAAGTAAAATGTGAGAGTTGACAATGCAAGGCTGTACTGGCTTGGAACCTAGATGCACAAAGTTGTTGAACTTTGCCTGACATTAGGGAGCCTTGTTTGCAGCAAAAGGCTTGGTGTATGGCTCAAGAAATGAAACTTGACATAAAGCATGCTTTATGTAAATGGAAGTGTGATCTTTATGCCCAAAATGGAAATGTTCATTGTATAATGCTCCCTTGATCAGAACAATACCTCTAACCAATGTATTTGCATTCAATTTTTGAGTGTAAATTGGTTTAGAGACCTGTAATCAAGTACAAAGCTATCTTGGTCAGATTTTGCAAGTTGTATGAACATGTATTGGCCATGGTTACAAAGTGAGTTTTTTCCAACTTCAAGCATTCGATTATCCCTAACCACAAAGGTGTTTGAGGAGTTGAGGAGTTCTTGGACAATTTGGAAAGCTTGCAATATGTAATACAATCCATATTTGAAGGGCAACTTGACAATCCAAGTGGAACTATGTGAAAAATGGCCAAGAAGATGGGTCAAAATCCTGCCTAACTAGGGCAAAAATTTCTCTAAGTTAAAAGTTTTTAGGACCCTTGTTCCAAAATTCATAACTTGAGATCCAAGCTTATTTTGATAAAACTTTGTGAATCAAAGTTGTAGACTTTGTGATGGAATACAACTTTCATTTTGTAAGTTTTGTTTGAATCCATTTGCATCTTGGTGAGAAAATGGGACAAAGTTAGGAAAAATTAAGAAAATTTCATAACTTAGAAAATTTCTAAGTTATGAAAATTTTCAATTTCAAACCCTAATTTGAAATTTTGGGTTTCTTGATGAAAAAGTTTCATGATTTGACATATCTTGATGAAAAATGACTCTTGGCACTTGATTTTGACCAAAAAGTCAAAGTTTGACTTTTCAGTGTACAGTCAAATTTTGATCAGTTAACTGAAAAATTCATCTGCCAATCTTATGCATTTGGGATCTTTTGAACTTGTTGAATAGGTCAAGATAATATCATTGAGTCCTTGAGCCCATGGTTGAACTTAATTTGCCTTTGGCTAGGTCAAACAGTCAAAAATTGCGTTTGTACAGTCAAAACCCTAAAAATAACCATTTTGCCCTTTTGGTGATCTGATCAAATTTCTTGTGGAATTATGATCCAAACTTGATCAAATGGTTCATATGAGTTCACAATGTTGATGTGGGTCAAAATTCATGAGGTTTGACTGTAAATTGGTCACAGTCGACTTTTTTCCAATACAACTGATTTCTAGGTCAACTGTCCAATTGACTGAGCAAAAATTTAATTCAAGGCTTGAAACTTGACATGGACAAACTTATGAGTCCAACATGAAGTATGAAAGTCACACTACAACATTTAGGCTCTCCAGCAACAATTGAAAAACGTTGCCAGAACTCTGAAAATCGTTGCCTAAAATAATAGGGGACGTTTTCTAGGCGTCTCCTGTGTGAGTGTTGCCTATTGTTTGAGGCGACGTTTTTTTATGTTTTTTGGGAACACTTTTGAAAAACGTCGCCTATAGTAAAGGAATAGGGGACGATTATTTACGGCCTCTGAGACAACGTTTTTTAAGCGTTGCGTTGCCAAATTCGGCTACAATTAACAATTGTTGCCTTAAACCTGAATCAGGAAGATCGTTTTTAAAGTGTAGCCATAGCTTATAGGTTGTTGTTTTATAGTGTCCACATAGAATATACAATTTTGCAATTATTATCAAAATAATATAGTCAATAATAATTGGCTTCAAAAATAATATTGATTATATAACTTAAACCATACATCCATAAAAGTTGTAATATAATAAAATCGAGTTCAAACTTTAATTCAAGATATAGTATATAGAGTACACAAAATGCCTAACGTAACAATATTACTTTTAATACTTTGAAGTATGACCCTAGTAAAATAACTAAAAACATAGTTCAGCAAAAGAACAAAAATCATATTTCAAGTTTAATGCTTTCAACTACAAGCCAAAAAAAAGACATCATCCAACTCATTCAAGTTTGTCTTCTAGGAGTAAAGCATCCAGATCGTCCTCTTGAAATTCGTTATATATGTCATCCTACATAAATTCTTCATATACTTCGTCCTCTTGAAATTCACCATCTATATCCTCCTCTTGAAATTCATCATCTAGATCTATGTCGTCCTCTTGAAATTCGTCATCTACGTCGTCCTCTTGAATTTTATCATTTAGGTCGTCCTCTTGAATTTTATCATTTATGTCGTCCTCTTGAATTTCATCATTTATATCGTCCTTTTCAACATCTTCATTGATACATTGCTGCATAAGAAAATAAAATAAAACATATTAACCATAAGTATTTTTGGTCCAAAGGACAATTAAGACATCAACAAGAATTAAACCTCGCACAAATAAAAACTAAACCAATGAGCAAAACACATTGTTTATATTCTTCACATCTCATGGATGTGAATTAATTATGAAGGTTTTTAATGGATGTGAATTTTCGTTCTAAACTGTAATAGGTGACATGAGCTTACTAGCAAATAAATCAATTATGAAAACCATTCTGTTTTTGGCTCACTATTCAGGACTTACAATAGCCTTTAACTGTATGTATGTATGTATGTATAACTTGTGCTATCCTTTTATGTTTATTTTTTGGAGTAAATGAACTCTGATGAACACTCTTACTTGTTGTATCTTCTTTGGTGTTCAGTATCATATGGATAAATTTACAGCATACATAGTGAGTGTTATCAAACAAGGGGATCCCATAATCTTATCCCAGGCAAGTATGTTTGTGAAATATCAATGAAAGCTCGCACAAATAAAACAGTTTCAGCCACTTCTAGGTGTTGTCACTACTTAAACAATTTCAACCACTTACTTTATTCTAGGTGTTGTCACTACTTGCAAATTTTTGCATACATTAACAACCATTTTGATACTATAACATAATTAGAAAAATATAAATCAATAATATTGATAGAAAAATTCGAAATAAAAAATAGTTAAAATATAAACATTTCATTGCCAGATATTCAAGAATCATATGTAAATGAATAAAGCTTGAAGTTTTATCATGAGTTTCTTGTTTCAAACAGTGAACAAAATTGACATTTCAAGGTTACCATGAGTCCTTCTTTCAAGGCTAATGTCCTAGCCATGTTAACTGCATCTTCACTGCTAACCTACAACATCATAAGTTTGTGACAGTTAGAAAAAACACAAAGCTTTCAAGCTAAATTTCTATGTAGAAGAAGGTAATCACATGTACTTACTTCAAGAACTTTGTCCATTACATCCATGTCCAATATGTCTGGTTTGAATCCAACACCATTTCCAATTATATGATGAGGACCTGTATATATGGACCGCATCAGAATTTGCGATAACTATTTTCATTATTTTCTACCGTTATTTTAACCATCTTTTACATCTATATTTCTATAAATCACTTCACAGATACCAAAAATGACTAAGAAATGAACTATGATATTTACCTGGTTTACCACCATTGAGCACATTACTTTCAGATGGCTCTACTCCGTATATCTGATAAGATTGAAAACATTTCAAAGGATTCATTAAGAGTATCTAACAGAACAGTGTTTAGTTTGTAATTTTAATTGTGATATGAAGAAAATCACCTTAACGTTGGGGTTTCGGGATTTAAGATATTGTCCAACCCCAGAAACTGTGCCACCGCTACCTATTCCCATAACAAAAATGTCCACTTGTCCATTTGTATCCTCCCATATCTTCGGACCTGTTGTTTCAAAATGCACCTGTTTTCCAATTTTATAGTAAATTAGATATAAACTCGCCAAAATATCAAAGATTTCAGAACTGTATTGCCAACTGCAGATTGCAAAAAATAGCTATTGGTTTGAACTCTGATACATAACAGTGCCATAGAGGCGCTATAACCACTATATGACAAAACTTGTACTGAAGGCATATCGTGGAACAATAGTGATTTGAAACAAGACTCTTTTGAACCGAAATAGTAATTTAAGTTCTGTTAACCTTATACCTGAGTATTGGCTGGATTGGAAAATTGTTGCAGCATGAAAGCATCTGGTGTGGATTCCAAAAGATCGTAAGCCTTTTTAACTGTTCCACCGACAACTCAACCACGACACAAAACCCAGACCTCTGGGACTCGATCTCTCATCCGCGACACAATCTCCAAGCGCCATTGATACCGAACCCACCGCGAAGCCCTATCTATTCATCACATAGCCACACCCAAGGCCACCAGAATCTGGATAGAAGGACAACACCGTCGCCGAATCAGGTTTTGATCTAGGGTTCATTATGTTGTTGTTGTTTTAGGTGTAAGGTAAAAGAGACAGAAGATGAGGGAGAGAACACGAAGAAAAAATATGGAAGGGAATAATGGATGGTGTGGCTTTTATATTTTTTGTTATTCAATTTTCGTTCTAGGCTTTACATCACCACAAACCCGCCCCACTCATCTTGTTCATTTACTCTTTTTTTTTCTTCCTGCTGGTAATATGTTTGGGCCAGGCCCAATTGCTATCTGCGTACCCTTTTTAATAAGACGTGGCAATAATTGAGAGGACTAGTAATGAAAAATATTTTAAATTCCTGTGTTAGAAAGTTTTTTATTTTCTGTTTAATGAAAAAAAATTTAATATATATATATATATATATATATATATATATATATATATATATATATATATATATATATATATATATATATATATATATATATATATATATATATATATATATATATATATATATATATATATATATATATATATATATATATATATATATATATATATATATATATATATATATATATATATATATATATATATATATATATATATATATATATATAAGTTTTAGAGAAATATTAATAATGTGTTAGAAAAATTCCTGTTTAATTGAAATATATATAAGTTTTAGACTAATATAATTTTCTATATATAATTTTCTATTTTCTGTTTAATTGAAATTTTTTATTTTTAAATTCCTGTGTTAGAAAAATATTTTATTATATATATATTAATAATGTTTAGAGAAAAATATTTGTTTTTTAGTGTATAAGTTTTGGAGGGAAGATTGCCACCAAAAATTTGATAATTCTAAAAAAATTTATACAACATTTCAGAAATGTAGCCTTTTATTAGAACTAACGTAACAATCTAAAAATGTCCCCAAAAATATTTTAGGGGACAATTGTCAAACATTGCTAAAGAAATAATATTTTAACGCTCTAAAATCGTCCCCAAAAGCAGTTAAGGGCACAATTAACAACCGTTGGCAAAAAAATAAAAGAGTATCGCTCCATAAACGTCCCCAAAAGTATTTTAGGCGACGATTATCAAGGGTTGCAAACATATTTTTGACAACAATCGTAAATCGTTGCCTATATGAATTTAAGGCAACAATTTCTACATGTTACCTAAAAAAGTGTTGCCAGAGACAACAAATGTTGTAGTGTCAATTTGGGCATTGTAGGCCAAATTATCCCTGTGCAGACTCAAACCCTAATTTCAGGTCAACAGTGCAAGGAGATGTCTTGAGCAGAGCAAACCCTAGCTTGATCTTGAATTCCAAGAGCCTTATGATGAGAAATGTTGATAAAATGAGAGGGACAATTTTGGGGTACAACAGTTGCCCCTGTTCAATCTTCTTGAACCTGAAGAGTTAGATTGGCAAGTTTGCCTTTCGTGACTCGAAGGTAAAAGAGGATTGGACACTAGAGTGCCCGTTAATTTGCACTCGTCAAAAATGTATCTGATGGAATGGGCTTAAAGGTGCCATTTGGAGATTGTAGAATCTTGCTGGAGATGGGCTTAAAGATTCCATCCAAGACTTGTTTGTTGAAAATCAGTAGAATGAACATCAGCATGGTATCCGTATTTGGAACGTATCTGAGTTGTATCTGGAGATTGGGTTTGTATGAGCAAGGGAATGAAGTCTGTGTCAGGAGCGTATCCGAACTGTAACTGTATTTGATTCTTGAAGCAATATCAGAATGACTGCTGAGTCTGGAGTGTATCTGTATTCTTGAATGGGTAACAGAGAAGAAATCTGTGTATGGAGCATCTGTGTGCTGGGGATAATTTCTGAATGAGTGAAAGAATGGCAATCGTGTCTGGAGCGTATCTGGACTATATCTGAAGTTGAGATTTGTATGAGTAGCAGAATGACTTCCGTGTCTGGAGTGTATCTGAGACTGTAACGGGGATCTGAATAAGTGACAGAATGACTTTCGTGGCGACTGCACTGGAGGGAATCAAACTTCTGGTGTAAAGGCCAGAAAGGCATCCGTGTTTGGAGCGTATCTGAATCTTGAAGTCGAAAATTGAATCTGAATGAGAGATAGAATGGTTGCTGTGTCTGGAGCGTATCTAGTCTGTATCTGATTGCTGAAGTCTGAATGAGTAGTAGAATGACCGCCGTGTCTGGGGTGTATCCATACTGTATCTGAAATCTCTGAATAGTTGTTAATGATAGCTTTTTAATCTTATCCTGAAAAAGGGTAAAATGTTAGCTAAAACATAAAGTTATGTTGTATGATATGTATGATGCAATGAACTATGTTTCATCAATGTTTATGATATATGAATGTAATGGATGTGCATGTAAGCTGAGTAGCTGTATTGCTGAGGAAAATAAATCCTTGACTGCTGCAGGAGATTCAAAATCTTTGATTGTTGAAGATGAGAAATCCTTGTTGACTGCTTGGGGATTAGAGATATTTGATTGTTGAGAATGAGAAATACTGGGACCACTACTGGGGATTGAAAATCCTTGGTGACTCGTGGGGATTAAGGAAGAGCTTTGACAACTTCTGCGGGGAATGAGAATCCTTCATGATTTTCCTGGGAAATAAGGAAAACTATGAAAATCTCCACTGGGGAGTCAAAACCTGGGAGGCTTCTGCTGGAGAAATGAGAATGAGAATCTTCAATCTTGCTGGGAAATAACTCTGTGGGGGAGAATATTTACTCGGCCGGTGAAGTCAGGAGGTTGGGTTTTACGCCAATCTACTGGGGAAACATCCTAGTTGGGGATAAGCCAAGAAGTTAACTGTTATCTGCGTGGTTCTCAGACTTTTAAGATAACCTGCTGGGGAAATTGGGGAAGTTGAACGGTTCCCACCGGGGGTTGATAGCTGGAATTTTGACTTCGCTGGGGAAGAAGGTCTAGAATATTCTGGCTCCGCTGGGGATACATATTTCAGGGTTTTTGGGCTCCACTGGGGATTGGGAATTTGAACTCTTAACTCTGATGGGAAACTTGAAACTTAACTCCGCTGGGGAATAAGGTTTAGAATACACCAGTTCCGCTGGGGATCTGGAATTTTAAATCCGTTTGGGATATGTACTCCAAGGTTTTAACTTTTGTTGAGGATCTGAATAATCTACTGTAGGGTATTTCTTCTGGAATAGCACAAGGATATCTTCCTACATCTTTAACCTATCAGTAATTATCCTTTCTCAATTTCGTTTTATTTGTAAGTAGTGATTATATTCAAATGCATATGCCTATTTAACAAAACTTTGGATGTTTTCAAATGAAACACAAGTGCAAAAAGAAAAGGAAAGGCAAGCAAATTTCTGCACTTTGAAGTATTTTGTATTAACTTTCGTAAGTATCTTTGTACAAAGGAAACAAACATCCTAGTAAGAGAATGTTGTCATAAAAATTGAGAAAAATTTATACAAAAGAAAGATGGCTATGTGTAACAATTCCATGGGATTCCCATTCTGCTATAGCCTTCACGACTCTGAGTATCTTGTCCATTCGCTGCTTCGTCCGCCAATGATTGGATTGATCAGAAGCTTGGAGCCTGTTGGTGAAGAGATTGTTCTTAAAGTGATCCGACGAGACATAGTCATACGCTTTAATTCCTTAACTTTTTCCTGGACCGCCCTTTCGGGTTTTCGATCCACCGGGAAACCCTTTTTTGCCCAAGTCGCCCTTTCGGGTTTTCAACTTGCCGGGTGTACAAATTTTGTATTTATCCCTAATTTTTGCATGAACCGCCCTTTCGGGTTTTCGATTCACCGGGATGCCCATTTTTACCCAAGTCGCCCTTTCGGGTTTTCAACTTGTCGGGTCGTTTTATGCGTAGTATCTTTTGACTATGTCTGCATTCGCAGGGTGCGGCAAGTCATCGCCGTCCATGGTGGTCAAAATCATTGCCCCACCAGAAAAAATGCTTTTTATCACAAATGGTCCTTCGTAAGTAGGAGTCCATTTGCCCCTGGGATAACTTTGCGGCAAGATGGTCCGCTTGATTACAAGATCTCCGACTTAATATACCTGACGCCTGACTTTCTTGTTGAAAGCCTTGATCATTCGTTTTTGATACGTCTGACCATGATAAGCAGCAGTAAGTCGCTTCTCGTTGATCAAGTTAAGTTGATCAAGCCGGGTATGAATCCAATCGTCTTCATTCAAACTGGCATCCTTCATAATCCTTAAGGAAGGAATCTGAACTTCCATAGGTAAAACAGCTTCCATGCCATATACCAAAGAAAAGGGGGTTGCCCCTGTTGAAGTACGCGCCGTGGTACGATATCCATGCAGAGAAAATAGTAATATCTCATGCCAGTCCTTGTAGGTGACTGTCATCTTTTGAATGATCTTCTTAATATTTTTGTTCGCGGCTTCAACAACACCATTTATCTTCGGTCGATAAGGAGATGAATTGTGATGATAAAACTTGAACTGCTTGCACAAAGTGGTGATCATAGTGTTATTCAAATCTGTACCGTTGTCTGTGATGATCTTGTCGGGGATACCATACCGGCATATGAGATTCTGCTTGATGAAGCGGGCAACCACATTCTTTGTAACGGAGGCGTAGGAAGCTGCTTCGACCCATTTGGTGAAGTAATCAATAGCCACCAGGATGAAGCGATATCCATTGGATGTCGTAGGTTTGGTCTCTCCAATCATGTCAATGCCCCACATTGCGAATGGCCAAGGAGCTGTCAGAACGTTGAGAGGAACAGGAGGAATATGTACCTTGTCAGCATAGACTTGGCATTTGTGGCAAGTACGGGAATGTTGATGACAATCAGGTTCCATGGTAGACCAGTAGTAGCCTGCCCTTAGAATCTTCTTGGCCATCGTATGTCCGCTCAAGTGGGTGCCGAATGTGCCACTATATATCTCGGTCATGATCAACTCTGCTTCAACCTTGTCCATAAAACGAAGTAGAACACAATCATGGTTGCGCTTATAAAGGATACCATTTCTCAGGAAGAACTTGGCAGCAAACCTCCTTAAGAACTTTTTTTCATTGACGGAAGCTCCTTCGGGGTGTTCTCGAGTCTGGAGATACCTTTTGATTTCATGAAACCAGGGTTGTTCCACTACTTCTTCGGTATTAATCTCATGACATTGTGCAGGTTCGTCCATTCGCTCGATGGTGATTTGGGGAGCTTCGTTATCCCAGTTGAGTTTAAACATGGAAGACATTGTAGCCAGAGCATCTGCTAGCTGATTTTCTTCTCGCGGGAAATGCTCGAAAGTAATCTGCTCGAAATGAGGTAACAATGTCAAGACATGTTCTTTGTATGGGATAAGATTAGGATGTTTAGTATCCCACTCTCCTTTGACTTGACTGATAACCAAAGTCGAGTCCCCAAATACGACCAAAGATTTGATTCCCCAGTCTATAGCAGCCTTGAGACCAAAGATGCAAGCTTCATATTCAGCCATGTTATTGGTACAGCTGAAGCAAAGTCGGGCAGTGAAGGGTGTATGGCAACCTTCCGTAGAAATGAGTACCGCACCGATACCGTTGCCAAGTGCATTTGAAGCACCATCAAAGTACAGGGTCCATCGGGATCCTTGTTCAGGTCCATCATACGGTCTGTTACCTTCAATGTTGTCCAATATCATGATGTCCTCGTCAGGGAAGTCGAATCTCATAGATTGGTAATCTTCGACGGCTTGATGAGCTAGATGGTCAGTTAGTACACTCCCCCTTATAGCTTTTTGGGTAGTATACTGGATATCATACTCAATCAAGATCATTTGCCATCTAGCGATTCTTCCAGATAAAGCAGGCTTCTCGAAGATATACTTGATTAGATCCATTTTGGAAATTATCAAAGTGGTATGAGTCAACATATACTGCCTTAGCCGGCGAGTAGCCCATACCAAAGCGCATCAAGTTTTCTCGAGCAGTGAGTAGCGAGTCTCACAGTCGGTAAACTTTTTGCTAAGGTAATAAATGGCATGCTCTTTTCGGCCAGACTCGTCATGTTGGCCCAGTATGCACCCCATTGAGTTATCCAAAACGGTTAGATACATGATTAACGGCCTTCCTTCGACGGGTGACATCAAAATAGGAGGTTCTAGTAAATACTCTTTGATCTTATCAAAAGCAACTTGACAATCGTTGTTCCAATCAACCACCTGATCTTTCTTCAATAGTTTGAAGATTGGCTCGCAGGTAGATGTTAGGTGAGATATGAACCTCGCAGTATAGTTTAAGCGTCCCAAGAAACCTCTAACCTCCTTTTCAGTGCGGGGGGCAGGCATTTCCTGTATAGCCTTGACTTTAGCTGGATCAACCTTAATGCCTTTGTTGCTGATGATAAATCCCAAAAGTTTACTAGACCTAACTCCAAAAGTGCACTTGCTTGGGTTCAGTCTGAGCTTATACTCCTTCAACCTGTCAAACAGCTTTTGCAGATGATCAAGGTGTTCTTCTTTTGTCTGTGATCGGGCTATCATGTCGTCTACGTAGACTTCGATCTCATGATGTATCATGTCATGAAATAAAGCTACCATGGCACGTTGATAGGTTTCCCTGGAATTCTTCAGTCCGAATGGCATCACTTTGTAGCAGAAGGTACCCCATTGCGTGACAAAAGTAGTTTTCTCCATGTCTTCGGGGGCCATTTTGATCTGGTTGTATCCTGAGAATCCATCCATGAAGGAAAATACCTTGGGTTGAGCTGTGTTGTCAACCAAGATGTCGATGTGTGGTAGTGGAAAATCGTCTTTAGGGCTAGCCCTGTTTAAGTCCCGATAGTCCACGCACATTCTGACTTTGCCGTCCTTCTTAGGTACGGGAACAATGTTAGCAACCCATTGTGGATAGGAAGTAACAGCCAGAAAGCCAGCGTTGAATTGCTTCATTACCTCAGCTTTGATCTTCTCGGACATATTGGGTCTCATTCGGTGGACCTTTTGTTTGATCGGTGGACAATCTTCTCTTGTAGGGAGACGGTGAACCACGATATCTGTGTCTAACCTCGGCATATCTTCATAGGACCAGGCAAAGATCTCAACATATTCGTTCAACAACTGAACTAAGTGCTCTTTGACACTTGGTTCCAGGTTGGCAACCACCTTAACCACTTTCTTGTCTTCCTCTGTTCCCAAGTTGATGGTTTCTAGCAACTCTTCATGAGGCAGAATAGCCTTCTCTTCTTGTTGCAAGAGTCTGGCTAACTCTCCCGGCACTTCACAGTCTTCGTCAACTTCGTACTCAACATGATTGACCAAATCCTCAGAGTCATTGAAGGCTAAAGCAGAATAGTCCATCATGGAATCCGGAGTGGATGGGTACCTGCATTTGTGAGTGTGGGTGTGTGTGAGGGATAGCCATCCTTAAACAAAACAAAATGAAAAAGGAAAGAAAATGAACACAACAGTTTATAGATGAAAACATCCAATGATTCATTAAAACATGGCATATGATCATGAAGAAAATCAAGCCCTTACAAATGGACCTATATTCCCCGGGCAAGGCATAAGGTGAAAATAGTGTACGAATTGTTTAGTTATTACAAACCAAAAATAGGAAATTATTCAAATATAAATTACTGGTTGATGAAAGTGATGGGAATAAAGTCCTTTGCTTCCCAGTTGCTTAATCCTCCTTCGACGGTTGGAAAGATCCAATCTTCAAAGTTGTCTTCTTCATCATCATCTTCTAAGGCATTAATTCCATGGTGAGTGATTTTGACGGGTGGTCCTCCAGCCTTGGAGCGACGCATAGCTTTGTGTCCAGCAGTAGTAAAACCTAGTCCAAACTTATCTGTCTTGTGAGGAAAATTAGGCAGTTGCCCCCACACTGTACTCCTTCCTTCTCTGATTACAGCCTCTGCATCCTTGAGACATGCCATCCTAGACACATGCTTGGGAATGATAGGCACATAACCCAATGTCTTCGCAACTGCGACCTCAGGAGAAACTTCCTCAAAATGTTGGAAAGGCGTTTCCATGAATTCGCCATCCAACTCCACATAGCAGAAGGAGTTGAGGTGACTTATCATGTACTCCTCCTCGCCGTGTACCGTTATAATCTTACCCTGAACAGGATACTTTAGCATTTGGTGTAAAGAGGAGGTAACTTCCCCAGCATAGTAGATCCACGGCCTTCCCAATAAGCACGAATATGAAGGACGGATGTCCATCACATAAAAGGTAGAGTTGAAGGTCTCGGTGCCCACTTTGATAGGAATGTCCACTTCTCCATGGACCATCCTTTTAGAGCCGTCGAAGGCTCTAACAACGATGTTACTGGGTTTGAGGGTCAATCCTTCGCAATCCAACCTATCCAACGCCTTTTTTGGCAGCACATTCAAGGATAAACCGGTATCAACTAAGACATGGGAAAGGGTGGTTCCCCTGCATTCAACTGAGACATGTAGCGCGTCGTTGTGTTTCCTTCCCTTGGGAGTCAAATCAGCATCGGAAAAACCAAAACCATTATCAGCAGTAAGGCTGACCATGCACTCTTGAAACTAGTCAGCTGAAGTTTCTTGAGGCACGTGTGCCGTCTTTAAAAATTTGATTAAGGCCTTAGCATGGGCCTCAGATTAGAGTAGAAGAGCCAACATGGAGATTTTGGAAGGGGTCTGCCCTAGCTGTTCCACGATGTCGTAGTCGCTCTTTTTGATTATCTTTAAGATTTCTTCCATCTCTTTCTGGGTAGTTTCGGGGATTACCATAGTCTGAGCCTTCATCCTGACAGGCGCTTCTAGTATCCCCTTACCCTTATCGGTAGTACCAACAGAGGGTCTAACTTCAGGTACATCAATTTCTTCAATTATCGGGCCTTGCACAGATGGCTAAACAGGCACAGAAGCTTTCGAGGGTCCGAAGACTGCTCGAGGGAGAGCAATCTCCGGAGAGAAGATCTGGCCGCTGCGAGTTATCTTGCTTGTTCCTGCAATGTTCCCGATATCAGGGGTTTCATCATCAGAATTCTCTTGGACTGATTCAATCTGTTTGATACCATGATAGAAGAATTCTCCTCCGTAGTTCCATGGTATCGTCTTGTTAGATTGATACGGGACAGGCCCCGGCATGGTGATTTTCAATGGCACAAACTTAGGGTCAGGCGTAATCTTGACAGGTCTTTTGCAAGCCTTGGGAAGATTGTCGGAGATGGTTATTGTTGCAATGTCATTGGTTGAAGTAGCAACAGTAGCAGGAGTAACGGGAGTGAAGGTATCAACAGGAGTCTTTTGGAAGAGTATCTCTTGGGTATCCATCAGGCGTTGGATACCTAATTTCAACATTGGACAGTCAGCTCGTATGTTTAAACAAAAGTAACAGTCTTTTCCACATCCTGGGAATATCCCGGCTCTCATCAAATTCACTTTAATCACTGGTAAGGGAGTCAAAAGGTCAGCAACATTGGTAACATGAAGGTCTTCCATAACGACATGAACATTATGACCGTGCTTGGGCATTGGTGCAGAAATCACGTTGGGTTTTTCATGAGCATCAAACTCTACCTCCTTGGCGTCAATTAGGTCTTAGATCTTGTTCTTAAGAGCCCAAAAATTATTGGTATCATGCCCTACACTGTCAAAGTGGTAAGCACATTTTGCATTGGAGTGGTAATACGGAGAAGAGGTGTTAGGGTTCTTTGGCGCTTCCTTCAAATTGGTAAAATTCAGCTTTAGCAAATGAGGGAGCACTTGAGCCGGTGTCATGTTGATTCGGGTGAACTGCCTTTGTGGCCTTTCTACCCATTGCTGATTAGATCTTGGCTGATTGCTGCGAGGTTGGTCATTTGAAGAGTTTTGAATCATCACAGCCCCTACCGTTGGTCGACGCTCTCCCCTTCCTTGATTTTTCTGAGAATAAACAGCAGAAGCTTCCTTCTTAGCTGGGAAGGTCTTCTTAATGGCAGTGGACGCGGAGGCATCTTTCTGAATCTTACCACTTTTAATGCCGGCCTCGACCCTTTCACCGGTCAAAATTAGTTCGGTGAATCCCGCAGCGAAACTCCCGATTAAATGATTGAAGAAAGGGCCATACAAGGTCCCTAAAAACATGTCAACCAAATCTCTATCCGACAATGGTGGCTGCACCCTTCCAGCCAGATCACGCCACTTCTGGGCATACTCCTTAAATCCTTCATTAGAAGCCATACCCATACTTTGTAGTTGAGTACGAGTAGGTGCTAAATCAGCGTTGTATTGGTATTGCCGGTAGAAAGAAGCAGCTAAATCTTCCCAGTTATGAACCTCGGACCTCTCAAGTTGATAGAACCAGTCCAATTGTGTGCTTGACAAACTGTCTTGTAAAAAATGGACCCAAAGATCCTTATCAGATGAGTGGGGTTGAATCTTCCTGACGTAGGATCTCAGGTGCATCTTTGGACAGGACAAACCGTCATACTTAGCAAAAGTAGGAACTTTGAACTTGGGAGTAATGACGATCCCAACGACCAACCCTAGTTCTTCGAAATCTAAACCAGGTACCCTTTGCAACTCCATGGCTGCCAACCGATCCTCAAGATTTTTAAATTTATCATCCGTCGGGGGATATTGCTGTTCGGAGTAGTCTTCATCCTCTTCCTCTTCTTCCTCTTCAACTTCAGATTCAGAAGGTACCGCCGCTCCTTTCCCTTTACCGTCCCCTTCATCAGACGTTGAGGGGAACTCGAGAACTTTTCTAGCATTGCTTTCAAACCTTCTTCCAAAAGTGGCTACTCCGGGCCTTTTCTTCTTTTTCTCTTTATTTTTCTCCAACAGTACTTTAAGGTCCTCTTGACCCTTTGCTAAGGTCACGAGGAGTTGCTGGAATTGAGAATTATGTGCTTGCAGATCCTTAATCGTCTGCTCCAAATCCATCTTGCTGAAATAAACAACAGAAAGATAAGGAAACCTGGTGTGAAGACTTGTTTATGCATATGATGAATGATGCGTTATTCATGTAATGCATTCAAGGATTCAGAAATTCAAATTTGTTGCAAACAAAAAGAACACACGTCATATTAAGAAGACATTTGTTAGTACATAAGTGCCCCATGGGCAAAACATTACAAAATTCTTAATGTAAAAAGACATTACGCATCCTCTTTGGTGCGATGTAAGTATTGAGAGTTTCCTCCTCATGAATTCGGCGGGTAAGCTCCAAAACCTTCTTCTCACTGGCATAGAAGCTGGCTTCAAAAGTATTCCGTTCTTCCTTGAGTTGGATCCAACTCTTTTGTAATTCTTCCCATGATGTTGGCATGTCAGGATGTAGGAGGATGTATGGAACCTCTCCTTCCATAACAGGCTCTTTGATCAAGGGGAGAATGTGAGGGTATGGCATCATAAGACTTTGGGCGCGGGTTCGTACCCACTTGAGATAAGGCTCAAGGGGGATGGAATTCTTGTTCCCCAGTGTCTTACTATCCACTTTGTTGGGCATCCTCCAAGCTCTGATAAACCTTTGTCGAAGGCCTTGAGCATCGTTGTCGAAGTTAAAAACTAGGCCAGGAATCAACATGTCATGAGGGCCATCCCTCCGAGCATATCCAAATTGTCTCAAAGCTAAACAGGGGTTGTATGTAATGCCTCCCCTAATGCCAAGTAGTGGGACATTAGGGAATTCCCCACAACGATCAATGATGATGACATTTTCTCTGGACCGAGAACACCAATGAACATCAGAATGTGTTAAGGTCATCAATCGTTGTGACCACCTTAAACCCTGCTCATTCTTCAGAACTGATTGTGGAAGGTGAGAAATAAACCACCTTGTTAGGAGAGGAGTACAGAACATGAGAACACCTCTTTTCCTCATTGTTCGTGTGTAAAATGAGTGTAGGATGTCCCCAAGCAATGTAGGCACAAGATTCCGAGATATGAAAATCTTGACAGCATTCATATCTATAAGTTGATCAGGGTTTGGGAACAAGACCAACCCATAGATGAGAAGTGCCACAATTTCTTCAAAAGCTTGTATATCTAGAGAATTCCAACAGTCTTGTGCCTTCTCAAACAGAAACTTTGCCAAGAAACCCTTGACACCACTTCTGGTTTCCCAATGACCTTTGATGTCAGATGGTTGCAAGTGTAATGCTTGAGCAACATCTTCAGGCTTTGGTTCTTTTTCTGTACCGTTGTAGGGTAGTTGATGAAGAATAGGAATTCTCAGGAGTTGAGAAAATTCCTCCAAAGTAGGTACTAGTTGATAATCAGGGAATGTGAAGCAGTGGTGTAGAGGGTCAAAGAACTGAAAGAGAACTTTCACTATGTCTTCTTCAATATTGGAGTTGACCAAGCTGAGAAGTCTACCATGTCTTTCACTGAAAGGAGAATTCTCTGGAATCTTGGAAGTAAGCTCCTTGAGTTGAGGAGGGATTCTTACAAGGTTGACTTGTATTGTTTTCCTGCGAAGATATTCCATGACCTACAAAACAAGAACAAAGATGAAGATCCAAACCCTTGAAATGGTTAGTGGATGCATATGATGCTTTATGATGTTCATGATGTATGCACAAACACATGTACAAGCAAATCACACAAGATCCTAGTTTCAGGCTTGCATGAGGTCTCATAGGTAAGTACCCTCTTGAAGTTAGTTGGCTCAAACCTGTCCTATAAGTAGTAATCGGGTTCTAAGGAGCTCGATATCACTGGATTATTTTCTGTGTTCATTGTTTTGGTTTATCCACTTAACTGGCAACCAAAATATTCCAAGAAAACAACCCTCAATGGGTGTAGTATCGAGTATCTACCAACTTCGGACTGCACCAAAGCCGGTCATCTCATTACCCCTAATGAAAGGCCAAGATGGTCAAGTAAGGTTCTAAGAGTTCATCAGTGCTTCATGACATCACTCAGCGGCCCTGTATTCTCTTTGATTGACTCAAAGGCTACCGGTACTCACAAATATGTCGCACTAATATAGCTATTGCTTCAAACATGTCGGTATACCCCACATAGTTTCCACAACGTATTGCTATTTACCTATGAATGTTTCCCAAATCCGGGTAGAGGATTTCAAGCCCAAACAAGAGAACCAAATGTAAAGAAATCAAAGTAATCAAGATAATCATGCAAAGGGTGATCTAAGCCCTAAGGTTACTCCACTTTTAGAACTTCCCCCAGCAGAGTCGCCAGTTCTGTGATACGGTGGGAGAACTAACTTGGGATTTTGCGTTTGTGTTTGCAAATGTTTCGGTTTAGCAAGAGTCGCCACCGACTTTTTATTTTATCCTAAGGAAAGGTCAAAAAGCACAGGAAAGACCTTTGAGATGTTTTCTTGTGTTCGGGGAGTAGATTATAGAAAGGGAAGGTATTAGCACCCTTTCTATCCATGGTTATCCGTGGGCTCTTAGTTACTTGTTTAGATAACTTGCTTTGCTTTTCAATTGTTTAAAATGGTGCTCTTCAATTGTTTGAAATGGTGCTTTGTGTGTGGTTTTGAAAGATGTTTTGAAAAGAGGCCATCATTGCGGAAACCTTTGTAATGATTCTTGTTTGAATGTATACAAAGGTGTTTTTGTCTTTTGAAAAGTTTCCAATGTTTGAAAGTAGGGTTTTGAAATTGTGTTGTGAAGTGCGTTTGAAAATAGAAAGGATGTTTTTGCAAGCTTTTGATCAAGTAACTAAGAGCTATCTACCCTATTTTACTCAAAGATCTTTCTTATGTATTTAACCCTTTTAACAGTGTTGCTTCACCATTGTATTTGGTGAACAACCTTGTGTTAGGATGTTAAACGGGACAGGTGCGGGTCATCGTATAGACCATGATAGCAATTGTGTCAAGTATTTTTGGAAATTTTCTTGAGGGACTTGATCATTTTGTTTAGGCAACTCAGATAGCGTCATCGAGGGACTATGATCTTTGTTTTGTTTTGGTTTTGCCAAAGTACTTGACATGCATACCATGGCCCATTTTTGAAGGCAACAAGTGGATTGCAACCCTAGGGGTGTAAGTGTGCACTGTGTTTGTTTTTCATGCATTTTTGTCTTTGATTAGGTCAAACTATTTGTTTGTTTTGATTTCGCATACAAACCATAATTCTCTAATGATGGCATAATTGAAAGCATTAAGTGCGTAAAAATAAATCTAAGCTATTACAACTTGATATAGGGAGGGGGGTACAAATTTTGAATAGGGGGTATTTGACAAGAAATATAAAACCCTAATTACTATTACATCCAAATTGAATTCTTTGTGCAAATAAAAATAAATGGGCAATATTTAATTAAACAAGATAAATAAATATTAAATAAGATGTATTATGCAAAAAAAGATTAATTTTATTTGTTTTAGGGTAAAAACCCTAATTTCTTTAAGAAAATAAATATAATGTATTATTTATGTACAAAAATATATTAATGTGTATAAAAATGAAATATATCTAAAAAAGGGGTATTTTTAGTATAAATAATAATAAAAATAAAAATGTAATATTTTTGTATTTTTGTATTTTAATATATATATTTTTGCCCTCTCATTTTATCAATATTTGTCATCACAAGACTCTTTGAACTCAAGATCAAGCTAGGGTTTGCTCTGCTCAAGAAATCTCTTTGCACTGTTGACCTAAATTAGGGTTTGAGTTTGCACAAGGACTTTTGGAATTCTAATGCTCAAAGTGGCTTTCATACTTCATGTTGGACTTACAAGATTACCTCTACCAAGTTTCAAGCCTTGAATCAAATTTTTGCCCAGTCAATTGGACAGTTGACCTAGAAATCAACTGTATTGGGGAAAAAGTTAACTGTGGCCAATTTACAGTCAAACCTCATAAATTTTGATCCATATCAACATTATAAGCTCATATGAATCATTTGATCAAGTTTGGACCCCAACTCCTCAAGAAATTTGATCAGATCATCAAAAGAGCAAAATGGTCATTTTTAGGGTTTTGACTGCAGAAGTGTAATTTCCGACTTTTGACCTAGCCAATGGCAAATTGGGTTCAAGCATGGATACAAGGACTCAATGTCATCATCTTGACCTATTCACAAGGTTCAAAAGATCTCAAATGCATTGGATTGACAGATGAATTTTTCAATCAACTGATCAAAATTTGACTGTACACTGAAAAGTCAAACTTTGACTTTTGGTCAAAATCAAGTGCCAAGGGTCATTTTTCATCAAGATGTGTCAAAACATGAAACTTGTTCATCAAGAAACCTAATTTTGCAAATTAGGGTTTAAGATTGAAAATTTTCATAACTTAGAATTTTTCTAAGTTATGAAATTTTCTTAATTTTTCCCAACTTTGTCCAACATTTACACCATGATGCAATTGGATTCAAACAAAACTTCCAACTTGAAATTTGTAGTCCTACACAAAGTCTACAACTTTGATTAAAAAGTTTTCTCAAAATAAGCTTGGATCTCAAGTTATGATTTTTGGAACAAGGGTCCATGAAACTTTTAACTTAGTGAAATTTTACCCTAGTTTAGGCAGGATTTTGACCTATCTTCTTGGCAATTTTTCACCTAGTTCCATTTGGAATGTCAAAATGAATTTCAAATATGGATTGTATAGCATGTTGCAACCTTTCCAAAATGTACCAGAACTCTCCAAAATCATTTGTGGTTAGGGAGAATCGAAGGCTTGAAGTTGGCAAAAACTCACTTTTTATCCATGGCATGTTCATATTGATACAAGTTGCAAACTCTAATCAGCCTTGTTTGCACTAGATTACAGGTCCCAAAACCCTTCCATAATCAATAATTAAATGCAAATCCATTGGTCTAAGGCTTGTTTTGGTCATTAGAGGATTATACAATAGATTAATCCAAAAATGGTAAAAGGTACATTACCATTTTTGCTTAAATCTTGCTTTATGTCAAAACTGCATCCTTGAGCATTGAGCCATATCTGGTGCAGAAAATCAAATCCACCAACTTGAGGGGCCAAGAGCATAGAGTGCAAGCTGATAGATAGCCTGTACAGGCTTGTCTTGCATCACGTCTCATTTTTTTGCTTCATAACAAAGAAACTTGTCAAATATCACACAACTTGAACATCAGAGAAAACCAACTTTTGCAAGCACTTGAGACAAGTTTCTCATATCCCCTTGAGCCAGAAACACGAGCATTTGAGCCCTCAAACCTCCCATAGCACAAAATCATCTTCCATTGACAAAACAGGGCACTCCTTGCAGTTTGATTTCCATAGCACAAATCCCTCGTGCGTTTTGCCTCAAACTGGTTCAAACACCTTCCATATAACCTATCCAAGCTATCCCAACCCTTAAACACTGACTGTAACTCCATTCACAAGGTTTTCCATTTTTGATTTCAGCTTGTGCAGGTTGAGTTCTACAGGCTTGTTCAAGCACATTCAAGGCAAGCTGGGCATTGGGGAAGGTCAGGGGAAGTTCAAGCAAGCCCCCAAACATCTCAGGCCTCACTAAAAAGCTCCACATTGCCATACACGAAGTCAACTGAAATAGGTTTTTGTCAACTTCCTATCTCTCTATTTACGAATAATTAGGCTTAGGTTTGTGAATAAAAAATGTAGTATTCATAGCCATGAAGCTGTACATATGCTCGGTTTTCATTTTAGTTAAGCATGCTAAGAGAATTTGATCCATGAACTTCCTGAAAAAATTAGGTTAGGATTTAGGGCCAGAAAAATTCTCTCTGGTCTTTGAGAGTTAGGACAAGTTTATTATATGGTTGAATTCGTCTTGAAAAATGCTACAACTTTGATGTTATGTGTTTTTGCATTAGAGCACGTATGCAGGATCTGGCATTGTGTATAGGGCGTGCGCGTTTTTGAACAAGAGGTTGAAGATGAAATCAGTGGGTTGGGCTTGTTTCTAACTTTGTTTTTGACACCCCCCCCCCCCCCCCTTACTACTAACTGCACCCCCTGGCCCATTTCTTCATATTTTTATATTTTTTGTATTTATTTTCATTTCTTATTTTATTTTCTTATTTTCTAAACATAAAAAAATACCAAAATATTTTCATAAATTTTCACATTTATTTTTGTATTTTATTTTATTTTTTCTAACAAAAAATTAATTTAGTGATTATATACTTTTATTTTATTTGATGAAAACCTAAAAATAATATATAAAAATATTATGCTTTTATTTTTGTTATTTATACTTAAATGATATTTTTCTAATATACTTTGTATTTTTGTATATACATTATTTCATTTTTATTATACATAAATAATATGTTTAATATATTTATTCTCTTAAAAGAAAACTAGGGTTTCCACCCTTATTAAAAATAATACTTTTTTAAATATATTTTCATCTTGTGACATTTGTATATATTTCATTCATTTTTATTTTTTATAATATATATATATATATATATATATATATATATATATATATATATATATATATATATATATATATATATATATATATATATATATATATATATATATATATATATATATATATATATATATATATATATATATATATATATATATATATATATATATATATATATATATATATATATATATATATATATATATATATATATATATATATATATATATATATATATATATATACTTTCTTAAAAGAAAATTAGGGTTTTACCCTTAAATAAATAAAACGTAACAATCTTTTATTTCTTTTATATATACACTAAACATTTTTTACATACATAAAAAATAAACATAAACATCTTTTGCATATTCATAATATTTTGTATATTTGTTTAATTTATTTATTTAAATATTGTTCATTTATTATTTGTACCAATTATTCAATTTGGATGTAATAGTAAATATTAGGGTTTTATTTTCTTGCAAATATTCCCCATTCAAAAATTGTATCCCCCTTCCCATATCAAATGTTGTAGTGTAGATTTAGTTTACGCATTTATACTTTCAATTATGTCATGATTAGAGATTAGGGTTTGTATGCAAAAATCCAAAATCAAACAAACAGCTTGACTAATACAAAGACAAAATGCATGAAAATGATAACACAATGCACACTTGCACCCCTAGGGTTTCATCCACTTGTTGCCTTTAAAATGGCCATGTTATGCATGTTGAGTATCTTGGCAAAATAAAAACAAAAACAAAAGATCATAGTCCCTCGATAATGCTATCTTGGTTGTCTATACAAAATGATCTAGTCCCTCAAAATGATCTAGCCCATTTATTTTGATTTCGCATAAAAACCCTAATTCTCTAATCATGGCATAATTGAAAGCATTAAGTGCGTAAAAATAAATCTAAGCTATTACAACTTGATATAGGGAGGGGGTACAAATTTTGAATAGGGGGTATTTGACAAGAAATATAAAACCCTAATTACTATTACATCCAAATTGAATTCTTTGTGCAAATAAAAATAAATGGGCAATATTTAATTAAACAAGATAAATAAATATTAAATAAGATGTATTATGCAAAAAAAGAATTTTTATTTGTTCATGTATGCAAAAGTATTTTTTTTAATGTAAAAAAGGTGTAAAGAAATAAATAAAAGATTAATTTTATTTGTTTTAGGGTAAAATCCCTAATTTATTTAAGAAAATAAATATAATGTATTATTTATGTACAAAAATATATTAATGTGTATAAAAATGAAATATATCTAAAAAGGGGGTATGTTTAGTATAAATAATAATAAAAATAAAAATGTAATATTTTTGTATTTTATTTCTAAGTATTTAATAAAATAAAAGTATATATATATATATATATATATATATATATATATATATATATATATATATATATATATATATATATATATATATATATATATATATATATATATATATATATATATATATATATATATATATATATATATATATATATATATATATATATATATATATATATATATATATATATATATATATATATATATATATATATATATATATATATATATATATATATATATATATATATATATATATATATATATATATATATATATATATATATATATATATATATATATATATTAAATATGTTAAGTGTGTATAAAATAAAAATAAAATATTTACAAAAATATATATATATTCAAGAAAATATTTTCAATGTGACTAAAAATAAGAAATTAAAATAAAAAAACAGTATTTACATTATTCTCAAGTTTAAACAAAATAATATACAAGTATATATAATATTTTAATGCTAGTAATAATTAAAATAAATATCAAATAAATGTAAAAATTATGAAAAATATTTTTTAAGCATTTTTTATGGTTGGAAATAAATAAACAAAGTCAGAAATAAAATTAAAATATAAAAATGACAAAATATAAAGGAAATGGGCCAGGGGATGCATTTAGCAAAAGGAGGGTGTTAGAAGCAAGAAACCCAGCCCAGCCCATCAGCTTCATCTTCTTCCTTGTGACAAATAGAAAAACGCGCGCCCTGTATCCATCTTTGAACATCCTGGAAACATGACTTTTTGCCAAAACTTACAACATCAAACTTGTAGAGCATCAAACAACGATTTCAACCATATAAAACATTAAATTTAACTCTCAAAGACCAGAGAGAATTTCTCTGGCCCTAAATCTAACCTAACTTTTTCAACATGTTCATGGATGAAATTCTCCTAGCACGATTACTATAAATGAAAACTGAGCATATGTATGGTTTCAGGGCAATGAGTACAACATCTTTTATTCACAAACCTAAGGCTAAATGTTCCTAAATAGAGAGATAGAAGTTCATGAAAAACCTGTTTCAGTTGGACACGAGTTGGACAATGCAGCAACTTTCAGTGAGGCCTGAGGTTCTTTTGAGCTTGCTTGATGTTCCCTGAACCTTTCCCAATGCTTAGTTTGTTTTGAAGTGGCCTGAATCGTTCTACAAAAGTCAACCTGCACAAGCTTGAAATGAAAATGGTGAACACTGTAAAAGGAGTTACAGTTGGCAATGGAGGTTTGGGATAGCTTGAGTGAGTTGAATGGAAGGTGTTTGAAGTGGAAAGGAGCAAAACGCACGAGGCAATGTGAAGATGGAAGTGATTCTGCAGGGCTTGCCCTGTTTTGCAAGAAAATATGGTTTTTGAGTATAAGTGTGTTTTAGAGGTGAAAGGCTCGTGTTTCTGGCTTACAAGGATGTGTAAAACCCGTTTCAAATGTTGTCTTAAGTTGATTTTATCAGATGTGTGAGTTATGGACTTTTGGTATAATGCCTTGGTTTTGAAGCAAAATGTGAGAGTTGACAATGCAAGGCTGTACTGGCTTGGAACCTAGATGCACAAAGTTGTTGAACTTTGCCTGACATTAGGGAGCCTTGTATGCAGCAAAAGGCTTGGTGTAGGGCTCAAGAAATGAAACTTGACATAAAGCATGCTTTATGTAAATGGAAGTGTGATCTTTATGCCCAAAATGGAAATGTTCATTGTATAATGCTCCCTTGATCATAACAATACATCTAACCAATGTATTTGCATTCAATTTTTGAGTGAAAATTGGTTTAGAGACCTGTAATCAAGTACAAAGCTATCTTGGTCAGATTTTGCAATTTGTATGAACATGTATTGGCCATGGTTACAAAGTGAGTTTTTGCCAACTTCAAGCATTCGATTTTCCCTAACCACAAATGTGTTTGAGGAGTTATTAGACAATTTGGAAAGCTTACAACATGTAATATAATCCATATTTGAAATGCAACTTGAGACTCCAAGTGGAACTATGTGAAAAATGGCCAAGAAGATGGGTCAAAATCCTGCCTAACTAGGGCAAAATTTTCTCTAAGTTAAAAGTTTTAAGGACCCTTGTTCCAAAAATCATAACTTGAGATCCAAGCTTCTTTTGAGAAAACTTTGTGAATCAAAGTTGTAGACTTTGTGATGGACTAAAACTTTATTGTTGTAAGTTTTGTTTGAATCCATTTGCATCTTGGTGGAAAAATGGGACAAAGTTAGGAAAAATTAAGAAAATTTCATAACTTAGAAAATTTCTAAGTTATGAAATTTTTCAATTTCAAACCCTAATTTGCAATTTTGGGTTTCTTGATGAACAAGTTTCATGATTTGACATATCTTGATGAAAAATGACTCTTGGCACTTGATTTTGACAAAAAGTCAAAGTTTGACTTTTCAGTGTATAGTCAAATTTTGATCAGTTGACTGAAAAATTCATCTGCCAATCCTATGCATTTGGGATCTTTTGAACTTGTTGAATAGGTCAAGATAATGTCATTGAGTCCTTGAGCCCATGGTTGAACTTAATTTTCCTTTGGCTAGGTCAAACAGTCAAAAATTGCCTTTGTACAGTCAAAACCCTAAAAATGACCATTTTGCCCTTTTAGTGATCTGATCAAATTTCTTGTGGAATTGTGATCCAAACTTGATCAAATGGTTCATATGAGTTCACAATGGTTATGTGGGTCAAAATTCATGAGGTTTGACTGTAAATTGGTCACAGTCGACTTTTTCCCAATACAGCTGATTTCTAGGTCAATTGTCCAATTGACTGAGCAAAAATTTGATTCAAGGCTTGAAACTTGACATGGACAAACTTATGAGTCTAACATGAAGTATGAAAGTAAATTTGGGCATTGTAGGCCAAAATATTCCTGTGCGGACTCAAACCCTAATTTCAGGTCAACAGTGCAAGGAGATGTCTTGAGCAGAGCAAACCCTAGCATGATCTTGAATTCCAAGAGCCTTATGATGAGAAATGTTGATAAAATGAGAGGGAAAATTTTGGGGTACAACAAATACGATGACCCACGCCTGTCCCGTTTAAACATCCAAATACAAGGTTGTTTACCAAATGCAATGGTAAAACAACACTATCAAAAGGGTTTAAAACGTATAAGAAAGATCTTTGAGTAAAATAGGGTAGACAACTCTTATTTAATTGACCAAAACTTGCAAAACATCCTTGCTATTTTCAAACACACTTAACAACACAATTTCAAAACATTTCCCAAAATAAACTTTCAAACATTGAAATATCTTTTCAAAAGACAAACACCTTTGTATATATTCAAACAAGAATCATTACAAAGGTTGCCTAGACAAGGCCTCTTTTTCAAAAGCATTTTCAAAAACCATACACAAAGCACCATTTCAAACAATTGAAAAGCAAAAGCAAGTGATCTAAACAAGTAACTAAGAGCCCATGGATAACCATGGATGAAAAGGGTGCTTGCACCTTCCCTTTTCATAATCTACCCCCCGAACCCAAGAAAACATCTCAAAGGTCTTTCCTGTTCTTTTTGACCTTTCCTTTGGATAAAATAAAAAGTCGGTGGCGACTCTTGCTAAACTGAAACATTTGCGAACACAAACGCAAAACCTCAAGTCAGTTCTCCCACCGTATCACACACTCGGACGGTCTTCAAGTTATTTGTACCTATCTTCAGCAGGAGGGTACTGTTCATCATCAAAATCAGTGTGATTATCAGAGACCACAGGGCTAGGACCCTTTCTTTCCTCTTGATTCTCTCCTCCTCTAGATGAATGAGATAGATCAGCTTCCTGTCGCAACCTATTCCCAAACCTGTGACCCATGTTCAGAAGAACCACCTTCTTCTTCTTCTTCTTCTTGTCCTTCAAGATGAGAGTCTTCAAATCCTGTTGTCCTTTGGCCAAGTTCAAGAACATCTCCTGAAATTGAGCATTCTGAGCCTGAAGAGCTTTGATAGCTTGATCGGTAGGTGTTTCAGAAGACATTCTGTGCTGAAATAAATAGCGAAGAAGATAAGAAACCTGTGATGGTACCTGTAATGAGGTGCATGGTAATGGAATACATATGAAATGATTTCAAAGACTTTGGGAGATTCAACTTTGTAAAACAAAATAAAACACACTTTATTAGATTAAACTTGTAACAATGTTTAACAATGCCTTCAAGGAGTTTACAAAAGAAATAACTGAAAAGCAAATCTAAACTAGAAACAATAAAAGACATCAAAAATCCCATAGTCGTTTTCCCTTCGTGCTGACATAATCGTTGATTGTCCTTTCATTCTCAAGCTGCCTCGTAAGCTTCAAGATCTTACTTTCCTGCTCATGATACTTCTCCCGATAGGTATCCCTTTCTTCCTTCAAATGGATCCAAGATCTCTTCAATGCCCCCAGATTAGTAGGCATATAGGGATAAAGGACTGTATAAGGAACACCTTCTTCATTAGTATGCTCCACAATCACTGGCAAAACAGCTTCATATGGCATCCCCAGCTTTTGAGCACGGGCTCGAACCCACTAGAGATAAGGTTGCATCGGGAGAGAAGTCTTCGGTCCTAGATCGTGTGGGTCAGACCTGTTCACCCTGCCCCAGGCTCGTATAAACCTTCGGCGATACTCATTAACACCCCCTTTGTAGTCAAAGACAATATCTGTAAGAAGTAGCTCATGAGGACCGTCTCTCCGAGCGCGACCAAACTGTCATAGAGCCAAGCAAGGACTGTAGGTTATTCCCCCTCTAATTCTAAGCAACGGGACATTAGGATATTCCCCACATCAATCAATGATAGCTACCCTTTCCATATCTTTAGAACTCCAAAGTATGTCCGTATGAGCAAGAGACATGATTCTGTAAGCCCAACCTAACCCTTCTTCATTCTTCAATACAGATTTGGGGAGGTGCGAAATAAACCACCTCGCCAGCAGCGACGTGAAACACATGAGAGTCCCCCTTCTTCACACAGTACGGGTATAGAGAGCATGCAAAATGTCACCCAAGAGAGTAGGCACTGGATTACGAGACAAAAAGATCTTAACTGCGTTCACATCTATGAAGGAATCCGAATTTGGGAAAAGAACCAATTCGTAGATGAGGAGAGCCAAGATGTCTTCAAATTCTTAAAAATCCAAGTTATCCTAGAACAGTTGAGCTTGATCCATTAGAAACTTAACCAAGAAACTTTTAACCCCACTCCGTGTCTCCCAGTTGGACACTACATTAACCTTTTTTAGATGTAGGGCTGAAGCAATATCCTCTGGCCTAGGAACCTCCTCCAAACTTGTCAAGGGTGTTTGCTCGAGAATGGATATACCCAGTAAGTCAGAAAACTCCTCCAAAGTAGGGACTAGTTGATAATCCGGGAAGGTGAAACAATGGTGCAACAGATCAAAGAACTGGAACAGCACGCTCACCATTTGCTCATCCAACTTTGAGGTGACCAGGCTAAGGAGATGACCATGACTTCTAACAAATGAAGAAGTATCAGGAAATTTTGAGACTAACTCTCTTAGCTGAGCAGGGATTTGCACGAAGTTGACTCGAATGGTATTTCTACGTATGGAAGCCATAATCTGCAAAACAGAACAAAGATAAATCCCCTCAGTCTTTGAAATGGTTAGTCTAATGAAATATGCATGCTATGTCATGATGCATGATGTCATGATAAAACACACAACAGGTATAGCAGGTATCAAACATGGTAAAGGCAAACAAGTCATACAAGAGCCCTTAAGTTTCAGGCTTGCATGGAGTCTAGGTACTACCCTCTTGAAGTTCAGGTGGTTCAACCTGTCCTAATAATAGTAACCGGGTTCTAGAGGTTCTCAATATCACTGACCATCCTCCATCGGTCATGGTTTCAGCTCACACAATCTTTTCTTGCAGCCGGAACTATCTCGAGAGTATGGTCTCAATGAGTGTAGTATCGAGTATCAACCAGTTCTCAGCTTTATACCGAGGTCGGCTATCTCACTACTTCCTATGGCCAAGTTGGTCAATTATAGGTTCTAAGGTCAGTTGATGCTTAACGACCCGTATAGCAGCCTCGTATTCTCCTTGTTCCTCCATAAGGGATACTGGTACCAACTAATGTGCCACATCAACGTAGCTACTGCTTCAACCGTATCGGTCTACGCTATATAGTTCCCTCACATTTTATTGCTACTTACCTAACAGGTGTTCCCCAGATTCGGGTTAGTATCTATAGTAACTCCGATACAAAGCCCACAAAGATAAAGAAATCAAATCAAACAATAGAAGCAATATGATGAACTATCCTAAGGTATACCCCACTTATTTATTCCCCAGCAGAGTCGCCAGTTCTGTGATACGGTGGCAGAACCAGAACTATTTTAGGAAAATACTGGTTTGTGTTTTGCGTTTGTGTTTGCAAAATTTCGCGGTAAGCAAGAGTCGCCACCGACTTTTATTTTATCCAACTGGAACAGAAAAAAGCATTGAAAAATTCCTTTTTCGAGATATTCTGAGTACGGGGGGTAGATTATAAAAAGGGAAGGTATTAACACCCTTTCTATCCATAGTTTTCTACGGGCTCTTAGGTACTTGCTCATCATTTTCAAAATTGCTTCTGTGTTTGTGTGATTTGAAAAGTTTTATGTTTTACCTCGATTTAACCCTTGCTTCTGTCTTCAAGAGTGTTACGAAGTGTTTTTGAAAGCTTTGTTTGAAAAGGAGTCTAAGTGTGAAAAGTTTGTTTGTTTTGAGCAAGTACTTAAGAGCTAATCTACCTACTCGAAAAAAGAATTGTTCTATGTTCATTTCCTTTAGACAGTGTTATCCCACTATTAATGAGTAGGTAGCACCATCGTTGGAGTTTTGAGAGTCAATTCGAAAGGGACGTACAATCACTAAAGCAATTTTAGGACGTCTTAGTAATAACCCTAATGTCTTAAGATCAATATTCGAGGCAACCTTTCCGAGGCAACCTTTCTGAGGCAACTTTGATCTTTGGGACAAAAGGGCGACCACTAAAATACCCTATACTTAATGACCGTTTACCGAAGGCAACCGAAGTGGGAGTATACCCTAGCAGTGGACATGTGCGAGTGATTCAATTTCAAGTTTATTATCTTTGCACATTTAGGGTTTGCTAACTGTTTTAAAGCTTACATACATTCTTGTCATGCAACCTTAATATCCATACATCTAACAGTTAATATTTGCGGAATTTAAAGTGCGGAAAATAAACTACTCTATTACAAGGCTTCGGGTATTTACATAGCCAAAAACAAATCCGTAAAAAAAACGATAAATGAAAAGGAAAAAAAAACCTAATTAATCTATTACAACTTGTGAGCAATTACATTAATATGGTAAGAAAAAATAAAGCGTGCACGAGAGAAAACTAGGGTTTTGACCCCATCTAACATAATCGAGAGAAACAATTATTTTTGTTGTTTTTAATTATTTCTAAGAAAAAGAATTAGGTTTTTAAATTAAATACAAAATTAATTAGTAATTAAATTAATTAAAGAAAATAATTAAATTTAACCTATTTTTGTGTTTTGGTTATTTTTTTAAGAAAAAGAAAATAAGAATTAAGTTAAACTAAAAAACCTAATTTTCTAATTGTTTTTAATTTATTTACAAAATAATTAAAGTTACCTAAAGTTAAATAACCTAATTAAATTAATTTTTGTATAAAAAATAAATATCCTAAATCTAATTGGATGAAAATATTTTTTGTGATTTTTGATTGGTTAAAAAAGAAATTATTTTAGTATTTGAAAAAAAATAATAAAAGAGTAAAAGAAATAACCCAAGGGCCCACTGCCAACAGCTTTGATCAGAGGATGATGATCTTGAGGATGATGATCTAGAGGATGAAGGTCCAGAAGATGACGGTCCAGAGGATGAAGGTCCAGAAGATGACGGTCCAGAGGATGAAGGTCCAGAAGATGACGGTCCAGAGGATGATGGTACTGGGCCTACTCCCGGATAGTGGATCCAGCAGATTGTGACTGTCAGAAGATGAGATGCGCTGGATCTGGCTGAGACTGATGGATCCAGAGGATAATTCTCAGGGGACGCTCGGTACGGTCCTGCTTGATGAAATCAGAGGATAATCTTCAGCAGATGTAAGCGCTGGATCTGGTGAACACAAGGAAATGCCAAAAGGTCGTGTCTGGGATCGAACCCAGAATCATGAACTTCTGACTTCCTTCTTCTGACCAACTGCGCTGGGTGTTAATTTATCAATACAACAGAAACAAACAAATATATTAGAACTAAAGGTTTTTGGCCAGAATAAACGCGCCAGAATTTAAACTGGCCAGTAAAGTGGTGACACGCTATCGTCTTCTTCCCTGGATCTATCGTTTAAAATTCAGAACAATACCTACGGATATGGCGCTGTAACTGTAACCCTGTGCATCTCAGAAATTACATATAAGCAATATAAATAAAATTCAAGACCATGGATCAATTGGGTTTGATCCGCTGATCACAATGGTCTCCTCCGTTTGGACCAATTGTTCCTGTATGAAAAAACCCTAGAACGAACCAAGAAAACCTAACAATGGCAATTCTTAATACAGTCCACAAAAACGCAATTAAATGTTATAGATAGTTTGGGAATGTTTCAAGGAGCAAGAATATATAATTATTTCATGTTATAGATGCCAAAATTATGCAATTCGATTTCAAGAAGAAACCAAAGTCGTGGCTGACTTACAGTGGGTTTTGGTGCTGGAAACTCCTCGTTCTTGATTGGTATAGCCTCCTTGCAATCCCAGGAATCGAATGAGATGGTTAGGGGACCTTGAAAGTGCCTGGAAGAACAAAATCAAATCACCACTTTTCTATGATTTTTTCAAGTTTTTTATGACTTTGTGCGCCTCTCTAACCTTTTGTTTTAGGTCTGCAATTGTATACTATATACCAAGGACTGAATTAGGTTTAAAATTCTGCTATCAGTCTTCCTCCATTATAACTTTTGATTTAGATTTGATTCACTTGAATATCTTTCTAAAAATAGGTCAAACTCAATCTTTTTGTGCACACAAAGGCCTTGCACGAATTCAATCACTTGCCAACTGGATATAGGACCTGAAATATGCACAATATCTTGAGGTTTCAATGTTTTAGATTTTTTCATGATTTGTTTTGATTAAAATTGATTTAATTCAAATAAAAATCAAAATAAATAATAAAAATAAGATAAAGACAAGTGGCAAGAGCTAGGGCTCGTGGACCATGCTACCAACTCAATACAAGTGCAAAAAGTTAGGCCCATTTAGCAAAAATTGCAATTTTAGGCATAGTTGACTTTTGACAATTTTGCAAAAAGGGTCAACTTCACTAATGCATAACTTCCTCAATTTTGACTCTTTGAATGTGTTCTTGGACTTTTAGAAATCTTGAGATGTACTCTAAGCAACCCTTTTGGTCTCATCTCAATTTGGTATTCCATGTTCATGTATGAAGCTTTGACAAAAAAGGTGCTTTTGTTGACTTTTCAAAATGACCTATAATGTCCAAATTCATAATGAGCTTTGGATAGGTAATTTATCATAAAGTATGAGAAAGTTATGCTTGGTCAAAGTTGAGTTGACTTTTCCTGTAAAACCCTAATTTAGCAACTTTTGGGTTTTGATGAATTATGGGCAATCCTTGATGAATCATGATCAACCCTTGATCAAATGATGAATTATACTTCAAAATGAGGATGTTGACAAAAAATCTTGAAGTTTGACTGTATGTGGGCCACAGTTGACTTTTACCCTAGCATAGTCGATTTTTAGACCTTTGGGCAATTGACTGAGCAAACTTTCTCTGTAGGGCTTGAAACTTGACATGGATGATCTTGAGAACATATTAGGACAATGGTTAGCATTTGGGATCCCTTGGAATCAAACATCTTGATGCAATATGAAACCCTAATTTGAGGTAGACTGCCTTAGGAGAGAGCTTGTCTGGTCAACCCTTGGACTTCCTTGAGCCATTTGAAGGTCTCACTTGAAATTTATTGAGAAATATGAGAGGGAAAATTTTGGGGTACAACACCTGCCCTCATAATACATCGTTCATCCACGGCTGATTTCCTTCCAAAATCTAATTCACCGTCTTTGAATATTCTCATCTCATATGTTAACTTCAATCGAAGTTCAGAATTTCCATTAGCATGCTTTTCAATGACATCTAAAAGTCTTGATGTTGTGGATGCATGTTTTTCAAATTCTACATCATTATATCTACAAGCTGGATTTAACCAATAACCGGCAGCATGAAGATTTTTACGGAGTTGTGAATCCCAACGTTTATCTAAGATTTTCAAGTAAGGATCCAGTTTCTTCTTATTTATTTGAAACCTCTTCACCATCTCCTCTATAGCTTTGACTATAGATTTGTATAGAATTCCCATAGCAGGTTTATCTCCACTATCAACAATACACAACACACGCACAAGTGGTTCAGTGAGTTTAACTACATTAACACATTTACTCTAAAATCCAGAATCTAAAACTTGATCCACAAACTGTTTTGCCTTTGCTTCTTTGGCATATGCTGAGCTTGTCCATTCTTTAGATGTTACCATGGCTCTTAGTGAGTTTTTGTGAGACAAAATACTTTTCAAAGCAATTAAATTAGTGGCAAACCGAGTTGGAGCAGGACGAAGGATTTATCTTCCACCTGTTTGCTTTCTCATTAAATACAATGCATAAAAATGGTTATAAATATATTTGGTAACATTAGAAGCATGTGACACTATCTCACTTACTCCCTCTAATTTTCCCATGTCTTGCAACATCAAGTTAATGCAATGTTCCTGTTGTACCCCAAAATTTGCCCTCTCATTTTATCAAGATTTTCCTCACAAGACTTCTTGGACTCAAGACCAATTTAGGGTTTGCTCAGCTCAAGACATCTCCTTGCACTAATAACCTGAAATTAGGGTTTGATTTTGCACAAGGATTTTTGGGACACCAATGCTTCATGTGACTTTCATACACCATATTGGACCCCTAGGATTGCTCATACCAAGTTTCAAGCCTTGAATCACATTTTTGCCCAGTCAATTGGACAGTTGACCTAAAAATCAGTTGTGTTGGGGAAAAAGTGAACTATGGCCAATTTACAGTCAAACTTCATAATTTTTGATCCACAACAACATTTTAGACTCATATGTACCATTTGATCAAGTTTGGATCAAAACTCCTCAAGAAATTTGATCAGATCATCAAAAGGGCAAAATGGTCAAAATTAGGGTTTTGACTGAGAAGGGGAAATTTCTGATTTTTAACCTAGCCAATGACCAATTGGGTTCAAACATGATTTCAAGGACTAAATGGCATCATCTTTACCTAATCATATAGTTCAAAAGATCTCAAGTACATAGGATTGAAAGATGAATTTTGCAGTCAACTGATCAAAAGTCAACTGTATACTGAAAAGTCAAACTTTGACTTTTTGGTCAAATTCAAGTGCCAAGGGTCATAATTTATCAAGATATGTTAAAATATGAAACTTGTTGATCAAGAAAACTCAATTTGCAAATTAGGGTTTTAATTTGAAAATTTTTCATAACTTAGAATTTTTCAAAGTATGGAAATTTTCTTATTTTCCCCCAACTTTTTCACCATGATGCAATTGGATTCAAAGCAAACTTCCAACATGAAAGTTGTATTCCTCCATGAAATCTATAACTTTTATTCACAAAGTTTTCCCAAAAGATTCTTGGATCTCAAGTTATGATTTTGTGAATAGGGGTCCATAAACTAAATAACTTAGTGAAATTTTGCCCTAGTTTAGGCAGGTTTTTGACCTAACTTCATGGAAACTTTTCACCTAGTTCCAAGAGGTATCTCAAGTTTCATTTCAAATATGGATTGTAAAGAATGTTGCAAGCTTTCCAAAATGTCCAAGAACTCTCCAAGATCATTTGTGGTTAGGGAGAATCGAAGAAGAGAAAATGGCATTTTGTCACTTTTGTTCAAGCCATTTTTACAATGCATCAAGTTGCAAATCAGATCCTAGCATGCTTGTACCTTGAATTAAAGGTCCTAAATCCCTTCTACACTCCATAATTAAATGCAAACTCATAGGATAATGGCTTTGTTTTGGCTTTTGGAGTATTATACAAAGAATAATTCCATAAATGGCCAAAAGTTCACAATGCCATTTTGATAAAGCAAGCTTTTTGCAACTTTGCTATCCTTGAGCCTTGGACCTGTTCTTTTGTCACAAGCAATGTCCACAGATATCAGGAAAAGCATACCAACTCTCTGCAGCTAGCAAGCAAGCAAGTACAAGCCTTTTGCATATTCAATTCAACTTTTCTTCAAATGCAAGCAAATTGGCAAAAGGGATCAGAACTTGCACATCTGTTAAAAGAGTGGGCTAGGCATCATTCAAAACAACTTCACAAACTTATCTCAAGCAAAGAACACGAATACATAACATCCAAAATCCTCCCAAACAGAAAAACACATTTTTTGCCCAAACAGGGCAGCTTCTGCAAAACTCAAGCCAACTTCATTTTGGCTCGTGCGTTTTGCCTTTTAACCTTTGAAACACTTCATCCACATCATATCCAAACCATCCAAGCCCTTGTCCTGATGTTGTAACCTCTATTTCAGACATCACCATTTTCATACTTTAAGGTTGCAGGTTGACTCGTGCAGTAAGTTTCAGCCATCCACAAGGCAAGCTAAGCATTGGAATAGCTTGAGGGAACTTCAAGGAAGCTCACACGATCTTCAGGCCTCCCTCAAAGACCCTACATTTCCATATCCAAACTCAGCTGAACAAGGTATTTTTCAAAACTCTATCTCTCTATTTAGGAATCCTCAAGCTTTGATTTGTGAAGCAAAGATATAGTCCTTAACATGGTGAAGATTTACATATGCATAGTTGTCATTTATATTAACTGAGTAGTGAGAACTTGAAGCTTGAAGTTCATGAAAAAATTAGGTCAGAAATTAGGGATATAGAAATTCTCCCTGATCTTTGAGAGTTAGATTATGAATCTTATATTATTGGAATCGTGATAAAAAATGCTATATGTTTCATGTTGCAAGTTTTTGTTTTTGTGCAAAGAATAGCAAGTTGCAGGTTTTGAAAAAACGTGCGCAAGGAAGTGGACCTGGGCCTGGCGCAAGGAAGCTGTTCTGGGCCTGGTGCGCCTTGGGCTTCTGTTTTTGCTTCCCATACCCCCTAACTTGATATCCACACCCCCTTTGCATATTTGTTTTATTTTTCATTTTTCTTTTTATATTTTTTATATTTATTGTTTTTAATTCTTTTTTTGAACAATAAAAAATCATAAAAATAATTTCTTTATTTTTTGCATTTTATTTTGTTATTTTTATTATTTTTTTGGCATTAAAAATAGTTTATTAGGTTTATAGAATTTATTTTCTTAAATAAATTTGTAAATACAATTTAAAAATACTATATATTTTTATTTCATTATTTAACACGTAAAAATAATTATTTTCATAAATATTTTAATTTTTAATATTTGTTAATAATATTATTTATTACTTCTTGTACAAAAAATGGATAAAATAAATAATAGGAAACATCTATTTTTCTTTAATCAAAAATTAGGGTTTCCCCTTTCAAAAATAATAATGTTATTTTTTCTTATTTTTAGGACTTAAATAATTTTATTTTTTCATACATAAAATTAATACAAGTTATCTTTTTGCATAAATACATTTTATTTGCATATTTAAATATTTGTACATTTATTTAATTTGAAAATATTCAATTGAGTTGTAATAGTTATTTTAGGGTTTTATTTTATGCAAATATCCCCATTCAAAAACTTGTATCCCCCCTCCCATAATAATTGTTGTAATAGCTTAGATTTACTTTACACAATTTATCGCATTATATACATGTTTAGTAAAACTAGGGTTTGTATGATAAGACAAAAATCAAACAAATAGACATGTCCTAATCCAAGACAAGACAAATGCATGTAAAATGACACACATTACACACAAGCACCCCTAGGGTTTCACCCACTTGGTTGCCTAATAAAATGGCCATGGTATGCATACAAAGTATCTTGGCAAAACAAAACAAAACAAAAGATCATAGTCCCTCGATGACGCTATCAAAAGGTTTCCTAAACAAAGATGATCTTAGTCCCTCAAAACTTGCTAAGACACTTGTCAACATTGTTATCATGGTCATACGATGACCCACGACCGTCCCGTTTAACATCCAAAGATAGGGTTGTTTACCAATGCAATGGTAAATCAACAATGTCAAAGGAATAAAGATGCATAGGAAAGACATTTGAGTAGGGTAGATAGTTCCTAGTTACTTGCTCTCTTCAAAACAAATCCTTGCTACTTTCAAAACAAACACACACATTTCAACATATTTCCAAACAACTTTCAAAACATTGAAACATTTTTTTAAAGACAAACATCTTTGTATACATTCTTACGAACGATAATCATTACAAAGATTGCCCAAACGAGTGGCCTCTTTTCAAAATACTTTCAAAAATCACACCAAACACAAAGCACCATTTCAAACAATTTCAAAATCAAAGCAAGTGATCTAAACAAGTAACTAAGAGCCTATGGAAAACCATGGATGAAAAGGGTGCTAATATCTTCCCTTTTCATAATCTACCCCCCGAACTCAAGAAAACATCTCAAAAGTCTTTCCTGTACTTTTTTACCTTTCCTTTTGGATAAAATAAAAGTCGGTGGCGACTCTTGCTAAACCGAAACATTTGCGACGAAACGCAAAACCTCAAGTCAGTTCTCCCACTGTATCACAGTGTCGCACAAGGATACCAAAATAAAGTAGGAAACTCATTTTCTAATAACCTTCCAGCAACAACATAATTTGCAGCATTATTTATCACTATGTGAACTACATTTTCAGGCCCAACAAATAAAACCACCTCTCTAAAAAGCTTATACAACATATCCGCAGTTTTTGAAGCATGAGAAGCATCAACGGATTTTAGAAAAATAGTACCTTTGGGACAATAAACTAGAAAGTTTATAAGAGTTCTTCTTTTTCGATCAGTCCATCCATCGGCCATTAGAGTACAACCAGTTTTCTTCCAAATCTCACGATACTCCTTGTTGTACCCCAAAATTTTCCCTCCCATATTCTTCAAAATTTGCCAAGTCAAAGCTTCAAAATCTCCCCAAGGGTTGCACAGTTCAAGGGCCTCCTAACAGTCAAAACTAGGGTTTTGGTTCTGACAAAGAAAATGAAGTTTCCAAAGGCCCAATAAAGTCTCACATGCCTATAAACATGGTCAAGCATCCTCATACCAAATTTCAAGACTTACAACACAAAATGGCACAGTCAAAAACCCTAATTGCACTACAGTCAACTGTAGGGGCAAAATGGTCATTTGACAGTCAAAAGTTCAAATTTTTGGTCAACATCTCATTTTGAAGCCACAAAAATCATTTGATAAATGCTTGATCATGATTCTCAAAGCTTGGCTCAAAAATCATCAAGATGCAAAAGTTTCCATATTTGGACAGTTGAAAAAGTCAACTGTAACTTGACCAGGGCATAACTTTCACATGGATTATCAGAAAAATTCCATACAAAGCTCATTTTGAAGAGAAAGACATTTCCTACAACTCCTCTTCATACTTCAAGTCCGAGAAATGCTCTCACAAAAAGTTATCAACTTCAACATTATAGGTCATTTTCAAAAGTCAACAAAAAGGGACTTTAAGTCAAAGGCCATAACTTGAGATTGGTAAATCAAAATGACATGGGACCAAAGACATTGGTTAGAGGACTCAAAGACCTTTCCAAAGTGTCCAAGAACATGAGCAAAGCTTAAAAATTGAGCAAGTTATGCCTTGTGGAAGTTGGGAAATTTTTGGATATTTTGAAAAGTCAACATTGCTCCAAATGACCTAAAAATGCTAATGGGCCTCTTTTTCTTCCACAATTCATCATCCAAGGCATGTGCACGACCATGTGGCCCAAAGGGAAGTTTTTTATCATTTTTATTTATTTATTTGGATTTTTTATTATTAATAATTCATTTAATTAATTAAAATACATGAAAAATACTAAACCTAATGTTTTAAATCTTTTTGTGCATAAAATATCTCCAAGATTTCGTGCAAATCAGGTTAGGAAAGAATCAAAGGTGATTGGATATGATTGAAGCCAAAATAGCATGAAAAATATTTGGAAAATTATGGCATAAAAATCAAATATTGATTCCTTCAATTCATGGATTTTTTGATCAAATTCTCAACCCTAATCCTTCCATACATAAGTGCAAAGCAAACCCTCGTGCCCATAGACTCCCAGCTGCGCCATAGACCAAAAACAAAACTTGAATTTTTTGCCAAAAAGTGAAAACTGAAAACAAGGTTTTAGCACGATTCAGAGCAAGAGACCAATTGTAAAAGCTTCCTCGTGTCTTACTGAAGCTAACTGGATAATTTTCCAACCCTTACACGCCCAGAATTGGTACAAGGGGTTCAAACTGTTTTAAATTATATGCATAATCGTGTTTTAATATTTAGGCATTTTCATTGCATTTCTTTGATGGATTCATACTAATTGATGTGTTCTGAAGCTAACCACATATTTCAATTGAGTTTTTATGCATTATTGGAGATTTCACCATTGAAATAGGTTAGGGTTGCAGAGCTTTCAAATTGGGCGTTTGTGCATATGGAAAAATTGGAACATGAAACCTAGGCCATTCAACTCAGCATGCTTGGACGATGCTAAATCCACCCTCGCGCTCAATTTATGAGCTACCACAAGCTAATCGCTATTTTCTGGAATGGCATATTTTGGAACGGTTCAAAAACCGTTGCTGATTCTTTTGTATTTCAGGAAAAAAACAAAAGCGAGGAAGACGAAGACTAGGTGTAAAACTGTGGTTGGCTTATTTGAAATTTCGCGCTAATTTGTCCATTCAATCTTGTTCTATTTTATATTATTTGTTTATTATTATATAATCAAAACGCGCTAGTTGGCTCAGTGGCAGGCAAGCATCTTGGTGACTTCCAGGACCTGGGTTCGATCCCAGGTGCCCCTTTCTATTCCATAATATTTTTCAATATATATTCCTATGCAGTTCAAGCTTCAAAGCCTACTATGCGCTCATAATCTCAACGCACCACATGGCCACTGAAGACCATCCAAGGGCCCATCTGAGGAGCTCCATATACCCTGGTCAAATATGCCTCACACGCCCAGAAAGGTCAAGCCAAGCCAAGCTTCTTGGGCCCAAAAATGCTAAGCAAAACCTCCAATTGGGAACAGAACCCCCCAAGGTTTGCAAGTTTCTTTTTATATTTCTTTCATTTTTTATTTTGACTCAATTATTATTTTTAATTAGTTCTTTAATTTAATTATTTTCATAAAAAAACATAAAAACAATATAAAATCAGAAAAAGACAAAAAATAAGTATTTTATTTAATTAACATATATTTTTGTAAATAAATATTGTTCATTAATTTTAGCTATTAAATTAGGTTTAATTCAAGCACTTTCTTAATTAACTCAAAAATTTGTAGAAATTAGGTTTAATTATTTTAATTACTTTTATTCTTTTTTCTCACCATGATTAATAATTAAATATTATTTATTTTTATAATTAAATTACCATGTAATTAATTAGGTTAATTTAGGTTTAACTTTAATATTTTTCTTAATAAATAAAAAATTAGAATTAGGGTTAATTTCTCAATTTAATTCAATTTCATTAAAGTCATAAAATACAAAAATACCAAAAATAATTCCCTTTCATTTTAATTTTCATTAATTTAACCATTTAATTTAATTTCGCAAAAAGGGTTCAACGCCCTCGTTTCTAATTTTAATTCAATTCGCGTATTTATTTCTTTTTCTTTTAATTATTTATGTACCTCTCCCAAAGCCGTGTAAATTTAATCTTTCGCACTTTACTTTATTTTATGTCAAATCGGGTCCTGGATTTAATTTGGCGATGTGGACCCGCGCCTTTGTAATAGTTTAGAACTTTTAATTTCCGCATCTTTTTAACTGTTAATAAATGCATGCAAGAATGAATGACAAAAATAAAAACCAACGCATAGATCACTTTGACATGAACAAGACAAAAATAAACGAATCTGACACACAAATCACACACCACTCTTAGGGTACGCCTCACTGTTGCCTTGCCTCGAAAGGTGATCGTCGAGTAGAGGATGTCTTAGTAAGTCCTCATGATCCGGGAACCTGGCATGAGGGTAGCTTCTAAGGTATCTTCCTATTGCTCCGGTGATCACCACGTCCCGAATCTCGAATTGACCCGAACACCTCCAACGGTGGTGCTACCTACCTCTCAATGGTGGGATGGCACTACTTTAAAGGACATTTACACAGACGAATTCCTTAGGGTAGGTAGACGACTCTAGATACTTGCTCTAAACTTCAAAACAAATCAAAAAAATACTTTTCACACCAACACATTTTCAAAAAGCTTTCGAAAGCAATTTTTCAAACACTCTTGAGGACCGATACAAGAGTCGAACTGAAATTTTCAAAGAAACTTTTTTTAAAACCCACAGTTGAAAAGCAAACAAACCATTTTGAAAACACAAGTGAGCAAGTATCTAAGAGCCCATGGATAACCATGGATAGAAAGGGTGCTAACACCTTCCCTTTCTATAACCTACCTCCCGAACCGAGAGCGATCTCTTTAAGGAATTTTTCTGTGCTTTTGTCCTTTCCATTTGGAGAAAATAAAAGACGGTGGCGACTCTTGCTTTCGCGACATTTCGCGAACCAGCGTTAAACAGTCAGTTCCAGATCCACCGATCACAGAACTGGCGACTCTGCTGGGGATAACTTTAAAGTGAGGTGTACCTTAGGACTAAGATCACTTGTGTTTTCAATTGTCTGAATTGTTTGCTTTAAATTGTGGGTACTGTCTTGGGAGTTCTATAGATCCTAGCCCGGATCTGGGGGATACCTTCTTAGAAAGTAGCAACAAGGCTGTGAGGGAACTGTGCGGGGTATACCGACATGGTTGAAGCAGTCTGCTACGTTGATGTGGCACTTTGGTGTGTACCGGTAACCCTTGAGTCCAGTCAAGGAGAGTACGGGGCCGCCGCGTGGTGTCGTGAAGCATCAACTGACCTTAGGAACCTTAATTGAACCATCTTGGCCTCTTTAGGGTAGTGAGATAACTGACTTTGGTGCAGTCCGAGGTTGGTTGATACTCGATACTACACTCAATTGAGGGTTGTTTTCTTGGAATTTTTCGGTCGCCAGTTCAGTGGCTAAATCAAAACGATGAACAATGAAAGCAATCCAATGATATTGGGACCCTTAGAACCCGGTTACTTCTAATAGGACAGGTTGAGCCCACCAACTTCAAGAGGGTAATACCCAAACTTCATGCTGGCCTAAACTCTAAGGGTTTCTCTTGTGTGACTTGTGTGCCTTCCAACTTGACTACTTGCATGCTTGCTATCTGACACTTGAGTTTCCTTGCAGGTTTTGTTTATAGTCCTTAATTGGGACTCATAACAGGGTTACTAAATTCTTGCAGGTTTTGTTTGTGGTCCTTAATTGGGACTTATAACAGGGTGTACTGAGTTTCTTGCAGCTTTTGCCTATAGCCCTTAGTGGGGACTCAAGACAGGGTTACTTACATCACCCCATGCATACCATAACATCATACCATTGCATACATACTAACCCATTTCAAGGATCTCAAGGGCTTGTGTTGCAGGTCATGATAAATCAAACATCTAGCAAGGGGCAAAGAGGATTTATTTTCCTCTAGCCAAAGTTGTCAGGGGCTATGACCCACTAGATATGGTGAGCCTTTGACTCTTGAAGAAGGACTCTCAACAATATGAAGTGCCTTCAATCAAGTCACCAGCTTCCAATGCTAACAATTTTCTTGTTTATCCCGCAAGGTCCTTGAAAACATTACATGCATGTCATACACATCATTGCATAACAGGTATCCTTGTTGCAGGTCACTTACCTTCTCGCTGTTTATTTCAGCAATGGCTTCCCAACAAGATAACCAGGACCTTCACACTCAAGAGACTCAGTTCAAAGAGATCTTCCTAAGCCTATCCAAGGGGCAGGAAGAGTTGAGGACACTCCTCATGGGGAATCTGATCAGAAAGAGTCCTGAAGATGACAAGGACGAACAGCTGAAACGTCTACAAGCTGAGGTAGACACATTGAAAACCCAGATGCTGGGGCAAAGGGCACTCATTCAAGGTTTAGCTCAGGAGCAAGGAGAGCTGAGGGCCATGATCAGTCAGCTTCATCAAGACATGAAGCAACCAGCCCAAGTCAGGGACCCAGTCACTAATCAACTTCCAAGAAGTCAAAGGTTTGGGTCTCTCCAAGCTGCTATTACTTCACAGGTCCAACAACGACCTCGCCCAGAACAACGGGCTGATCAGAGCAAACCAGACAAGCCTAAAAGGCAGTTCATCAAGATCAACATGTCGCTGGATCAAACACTACAACAAATGTTGGAGGCAGGGCTGATCACCTTAAGGGCTCCTCTCCGGAATCCAAACACTTCTGCTCCTAACTATCATCCCAACGATAGGTGTGCATACCATTCTGATAGCCCGGGGCATACTACGAACAACTGCTGGCCTCTCAAAAACAAGATTCAAGACATGATCGACGCTGGAGAGATTCAGTTTGAAGTACCTGAGACTCCGAACATAATCACTGCTCCCTTGCCAAATCATGGCTAGGATTGAGAAATTTTTGTTCATTCGAATGTTCAAGTTGCAATTTTCTTTTGTTCAAACATTTTACTCATGTTAAACATTGTTATTTCATTAATGCATCGCATATGTCTGTTCTGAAACAATATATTCGTATTCACTAAATGCAAATTATTTTCATTTTTTTTCTGATGTCAGCTCTTGATCTAAAATTCTAAGCCTCTTGAGGGAGGATGACGAAAACGATACCATAATCTACAGTATGCTTTTGAACAGACCCCGCTGATGAGGTACAGGCATTGTTTCAATCCCTAGACACTGGAGTTATAAGGATGATAATCCCTCGTCAACCCCTCTGAGCCAAAGAAGTAGGAGTTTTTCTTTTCGAAATTTAAAACCCTTAATCATAACCTGGGGCACGGTAGTCTCTCAGTTGATCCAAGTGCATAACGAATGACATCAAAGAAGTCCTTACAAAACGAAGAAAGACAGTGATGGTTCAGAATAATCAATAAAGAAAGGCAGTCATTACTAAAATCAAAAAACCCAATAAGTCAGAACCTATGAAGGAGACTTACAAAACTGGGGCATCCCGCTGACTGTAATTCCAAAAAAGGAAACAGTTCAGGCAAAAAAGAAAGGGATAACAAAAAATCATACAAGAAAGAGGTCTTACAAACCCTCAACAAAAAAAAAGGAATGACTGCCTATTCAAAATAAGTTATCAACATCCGAATCATCACCGGAAAATCAGAGCAAAGACTCAAACAAGGTCTAACGCATGATCAACTGAGTTTAGGTTTGGAGAACATCACGAAGAGCGGGTGGGTTCCAATAAAACTTGAGCCTTTATCCTTTGTTTCTTAAACGGTGAACCAGGCCATGCTACAAACCTCAAAAGTCCTAGCTGAAGCATGGGTTAGTTCGAAAGCATACTGTACGAAAGGTATCCTGACTCCTTAAGGCTTACGGTAAAATACGAAGTTGACATCACGTTTTACAAACAATCACTTGTTTTATGAAAAGAATGCATTTTCAAAAACTTCAAGACAGACATAAGCTTTGCATTTTTAACATAACCTTGTTTGCATATGACTTTTTGTTTGAACAGCATAGAAATTCGCACGACGAATGCCTAATGAACAAAAGCACCTCCAATCAAGGGGCACGACATGATCATGGTCCAATCATCTGGGGCAATCCAATCAAGATTCGGAGAATCTCTCAAAGGCCAAACAGCCTGGAACAAATCTCTGCCTGAGTCACTTGGGGCATCCCAACAACGAATCTTGTCTGATCAAACACCTTCTGATGGCATGGCAAAACACTTCTAACAGGGGCACCTCCCTAGAGCATGGACATAGTCGAAAAAATACTACGCGTAATCAAAGACCCGCTAGGTTGACATACCTAGGCAAAAATAAGGGCTACCCGGAGAACCCAAAAGGGTTCGGGCAAAAATAAGGGATGAAAAGAAAAATTTGTACACCCGGCAAGTCGAAAACCTGAAAAGGCGGCTTGGGCAAAAATGGGTATCCCGGTGGACTGAAAACCCGAAAGGGCAGTCCAGGCAAAAATTAGGTATTTAAGCGTACGACTATGTCCCGGCATCTCGTCACCTGTCTACCAGAAGATTGGTCAAATCGGCAGTTATCAAACATTTTCACAGGTCTTCCTCTCCCACCTCAGAAACAGGGGCAATAAAGAGTTGTCTAAGCAATCTGATTGTTCAGTCCTCCAAGGTATCAAGGTGGGTTCAGCTGAAGAACATAACCAGATATCTTAATTCCCCAGAGAGTGAGTCAGCAAGTCAATACACTCTCCCCAAGCAAAGCTATAACGTCAGCCTTAAGGAAGTTGGGTATCCTACAACAGATCTCAACATTCCCCAGCAGTACATATATTCTTAACAAGCATCCCCGGCAGTCTTGGCCTAAAGATTGTTCACCGGCGGTATATCAAACATTCAATGGAGTCACCTCCCCGGTACAATTCAAAACTTCCTCAAGAGAGTCCAATCTGTTTCCCCAGGAAAGTTGGAATCCATCTCCTCAAGCAGTAAGCTTATCCCCAGTAGATTCTGGAAGCTTACCCCGCAGAGTACGAACGCGTCTCCCGGCTTTATTCAAAGAGTTATTTCCTTACCAGGATATAACTGGGTTATCCTCAGCCAAAAGCCACGGAAAGATCGTCCTCGGCAAAGTCTTCTTATCCCCAGCAAAGTCTATTAACACTTCCAACACAACAAGGGTATCCCCGGCAAGTTATTATCAACAACTCAGCAAAGTATCTCTCCCCCCACAGAGTATTGCTTCTCAGCAAGATCACTAGAGTACTTTTCTCCCCGCAGGGTAATCCATTCGCCAAGTTCATTCCCCAACGGAGTCATCTTCTCCTACCGGTATTCTTGCAACTATCATCCCCAGCGGAAGCAAAGATCTATTCTCCAACATCAGCCCAGGAGTGACTTCCCGGCATCCGTCAAGGATTTACTGTCCTAGACAACAAAGATACATTCATAAACATCTTCATACATCATAGCATGCATATACGCATCATATCTTACAGATCTCATTTATGTTGAGAATATCATTGCTTGATCCATATCATGCATTGAGTATAACTGACCTTTACCTTTCAGGGAGAATTCAGTTAAGTTCCCAGCTATTTCAAGACCTAGACCGGTTCAGTTAATCGACCCTAAGATTTTATGTTTCTTATCCAGTCCAAGGCCTTCTCTGGTTCAGTTAGATCGACCCTAAGATCTCCCTGTTTCTTATCCAGTTGAAGACATTTCAAGACCTAGACCGGTTCAGTTAATCGACCCTAAGATTTTCTGTTTCTTATCCAGTCCAAGGCCTTCTCTGGTTCAGTCAGATCGACCCTAAGATCTCCCTGTTTCTTACCCAGTTGAAGACATTTCAAGACCTAGACCGGTTCAGTTAATGGACCCTAAGATTTTCTGTTTCTTATCCAGTCCAAGGCCTTCTCTAGTCCAGCTAAATCGACCCCAAACAGATTTTCCTGATAAAGACTCAGTAGAAGTTATCCAAGATTCTCTCAATGATTGCTGTTGAGGTTGTAGTCGCCTGTGGTTCTCTCCCCGATACTACAGAGGTAGTAATCATCCCCAGATTCGCTCAATGATACTGTTGAAGTCGAAGTCGCCCAAGATTCTCTCAATGATTGCTGTTGAGGTTGTAGTCTCCTGTGGTTCTCTCCCCGATACTGCGGAGGTAGTAATCATCCCCAGATTCGCTCAATGATACTGTTGAAGTCGAAGTCGCCCAAGATTCTCTCAATGATTGCTGTTGAGGTTGTAGTCGCCTGTGGTTCTCTCCCCGATACTGCGGAGGTAGTAATCATCCCCAGATTCGCTCAATGATACTGTTGAAGTCGAAGTCGCCCAAGATTCTCTCAATGATTGCTGTTGAGGTTGTAGTAGCCTATGGTTCTCTCCCCGATACTGCGGAGGTAGTAATCATCCCCAGATTCGCTCAATGATACTGTTGAAGTCGAAGTCGCCCAAGATTCTCTCAATGATTGCTGTTGAGGTTGTAGTCGCCTATGGTTCTCTCCCCGATACTGTGGAGGTAGTAATCATCCCCAGATTCGCTCAATGATACTGTTGAAGTCGAAGTCGCCCAAGATTCTATCAATGATTGCTGTTGAGGTTGTAGTCGCCTATGGTTCTCTCCCCGATACTGCGGAGGTAGTAATCATCCCCAGATTCGCTCAATGATACTGTTGAAGTCGAAGTCGCCCAAGATTCTCTCAATGATTGCTGTTGAGGTTGTAGTCGCCTATGGTTCTCTCCCCGATACTGCAGAGGTAGTAATCATCCCCAGATTCGCTCAATGATACTGTTGAAGTCGAAGTCGCCCAAGATTCTCTCAATGATTGTTGTTGAGGTTGTAGTCACCTATGGTTCTCTCCCCGATCCTGCGGAGGTAGTAATCATCCCAAGATTCTCTCAACGATTGTTGTTGAGGTTGAAGTTATCCAAGATTCTCTCAATGATTGTTGTTGAGGTTGTAGTCACCTATGGTTCTCTCCCCGATACTGCGGAGGTAGTAATCATCCCAAGATTTTCTCAACGATTGCTGTTGAGGTTAAAGTCATCCAAGGTTCTCTCACCGTTCCTGTTGAGGTAGTAACCATCCCTGGTTCATTCATCACCTGTTGAAGCTCCAGATCCAGCTCCTGTAACCAGCCAGGACACATCTACGCAAAGAATTTGAAGACCAGCTCCTGTAACCAGCCAGGACACATCTATGCAAAAAATTTGAAGACCAGCTCCTGTAATATGCCAGGTAATCATTTTTTTCTTTTGCAGGTACGCAGGTTCTCGCTAAGGAATCTCTTACGCGATCAACATCCAGATGGCATCTATAAGCCCATACACCTTCCATCATCTCTTAGCATGGCATCTATAAGCCCATCATCCTATCCATCAATCTCCAAATGGCATCTATAAGCCCATTCCACCATCACACTGCTACTATGTGAGCGCAAATTTCTGGGCACTCTAGTGTTCAATCATCTTCCACCTTCGGATTACGAAAGACACGTCAGCCAATCTGCATCCTCAGGTCTAAGAAGATTGAACAGGGGCAACTGTTGTACCCCAAAATTTGCCCTCTCATATTCTTCAAAATTTGCCAAGTCAAAGCTTCAAAATCTCCCCAAGGGTTGCTCAATTCAAGGGCCTCCTAACAGTCAAAACTAGGGTTTTGGTTCTGACAAAGAAAATGAAGTTTCCAAAGGCCCAATCAAGTCTCACATGCCTATAAACATGGTCAAGCATCCTCATACCAAATTTCAAGACTTACAGCACAAAATGGCACAGTCAAAAACCCTAATTGCACTACAGTCAACTGTAGGGGCAAAATGGTCATTTGACAGTCAAAAGTTCAAATTTTTGGTCAACATCTCATTTTGAAGCCACAAAAATCATTTGATCAATGCTTGATCATGATTCTCAAAGCTTGGCTCAAAAATCATCAAGATGCAAAAGTTTCCATATTTGGATAGTTGAAAAAGTCAACTATAACTTGACCAGGGCATAACTTTCACATGGATTATCAGACAAATTCCATCCAAAGATCATTTTGAAGAGAAAGACATTTCCTACAACTCCTCTTCATACTTCAAGTCCGAGAAATGCTCTCACAAAAAGTTATCAACTTCAACATTATAGGTCATTTTCAAAAGTCAACAAAAAGGGACTTTAAGTCAAAGGCCATAACTTGATATTGGTAAATCAAAATGACATGGTACGAAAGACATTGGTTAGAGGACTCAAATACCTTTCCAAAATGTCCAAGAACATGAGCAAAGCTTAAAAATTGAGCAAGTTATGCCTTGTGGAAGTTGGGAAATTTTTGGATATTTTGAAAAGTCAACATTGCTCCAAATGACCTAAAAATGCTAATGGGCCTCTTTTTCTTCCACAATTCATCATCCAAGGCATGTGCACGACCATGTGGCCCAAAGGTAAGTTTTTTATCATTTTTATTTATTTATTTGGATTTTTTATTATTAATAATTCATTTAATTAATTAAAATACATGAAAAATACTAAACCTAATGTTTTAAATCTTTTTGTGCATAAAATATCTCCAAGATTTCGTGCAAATCAGGTTAGGAAAGAATCAAAGGTGATTGGATATGATTGAATCCAAAATAGCATGAAAAAGATTTGGAAAATTATGGCATAAAAATCAAATATTGATTCCTTCAATTCATGGATTTTTTGATCAAATTCTCAACCCTAATCCTTCCATACATAAGTGCAAAGCAAACCCTCGTGCCCATAGACTCCCAGCTGCGCCATAGACCAAAAACAAAACTTGAATTTTTTGCCAAAAAGTGAAAACTGAAAACAAGGTTTTAGCACGATTCAGAGCAAGAGACCAATTGTAAAAGCTTCCTCGTGTCTTACTGAAGCTAACTGGATAATTTTCCAACCCTTACACGCCCAGAATTGGTACAAGGGGTTCAAACTGTTTTAAATTATATGCATAATCGTGTTTTAATATTTAGGCATTTTCATTGCATTTCTTTGATGGATTCATACTAATTGATGTGTTCTGAAGCTAACCACATATTTCAATTGAGTTTTTATGCATTATTGGAGATTTCACCATTGAAATAGGTTAGGGTTGCAGAGCTTTCAAATTGGGCGTTTGTGCATATGGAAAAATTGGAACATGAAACCTAGGCCATTCAACTCAGCATGCTTGGACGATGCTAAATCCACCCTCGCGCTCAATTTATGAGCTACCACAAGCTAATCGCTATTTTCTGGAATGGCATATTTTGGAACGGTTCAAAAACCGTTGCTGATTCTTTTGTATTTCAGGAAAAAACAAAAGCGAGGAAGACGAAGACTAGGTGTAAAACTGTGGTTGGCTTATTTGAAATTTCGCGCTAATTTGTCCATTCAATCTTGTTCTATTTTATATTATTTGTTTATTATTATATAATCAAAACGCGCTAGTTGGCTCAGTGGCAGGCAAGCATCTTGGTGACTTCCAGGACCTGGGTTCGATCCCAGGTGCCCCTTTCTATTCCATAATATTTTTCAATATATATTCCTATGCAGTTCAAGCTTTAAAGCCTACTATGCGCTCATAATCTCAACGCACCACGTGGCCACTGAAGACCATCCAAGGGCCCAGATCTGAGGAGCTCCATATACCCTGGTCAAATATGCCTCACACGCCCAGAAAGGTCAAGCCAAGCCAAGCTTCTTGGGCCCAAAAATGCTAAGCAAAACCTCCAATTGGGAACAGAACCCCCCAAGGTTTGCAAGTTTCTTTTTATATTTCTTTCATTTTTTATTTTGACTCAATTATTATTTTTAATTAGTTCTTTAATTTAATTATTTTCATAAAAAAACATAAAAACAATATAAAATCAGAAAAAGACAAAAAATAAGTATTTTATTTAATTAACATATATTTTTGTAAATAAATATTGTTCATTAATTTTAGCTATTAAATTAGGTTTAATTCAAGCACTTTCTTAATTAACTCAAAAATTTGTAGAAATTAGGTTTAATTATTTTAATTACTTTTATTCTTTTTTCTCACCATGATTAATAATTAAATATTATTTATTTTTATAATTAAATTACCATGTAATTAATTAGGTTAATTTAGGTTTAACTTTAATATTTTTCTTAATAAATAAAAAATTAGAATTAGGGTTAATTTCTCAATTTAATTCAATTTCATTAAAGTCATAAAATACAAAAATACCAAAAATAATTCCCTTTCATTTTAATTTTCATTAATTTAACCATTTAATTTAATTTCGCAAAAAGGGTTCAACGCCCTCGTTTCTAATTTTAATTCAATTCGCGTATTTATTTCTTTTTCTTTTAATTATTTATGTACCTCTCCCAAAGCCGTGTAAATTTAATCTTTCGCACTTTACTTTATTTTATGTCAAATCGGGTCCTGGATTTAATTTGGCGATGTGGACCCCCCGCGCCTTTGTAATAGTTTAGAACTTTTAATTTCCGCATCTTTTTAACTGTTAATAAATGCATGCAAGAATGAATGACAAAAATAAAAACCAACGCATAGATCACTTTGACATGAACAAGACAAAAATAAACGAATTTGACACACAAATCACACACCACTCTTAGGGTACGCCTCACTGTTGCCTTGCCTCGAAAGGTGATCGTCGAGTAGAGGATGTCTTAGTAAGTCCTCATGATCCGGGAACCTGGCATGAGGGTAGCTTCTAAGGTATCTTCCTATTGCTCCGGTGATCACCACGTCCCGAACCTCGAATTGACCCGAACACCTCCAACGGTGGTGCTACCTACCTCTCAATGGTGGGATGGCACTACTTTAAAGGACATTTACACAGACGAATTCCTTAGGGTAGGTAGACGACTCTAGATACTTGCTCTAAACTTCAAAACAAATCAAAAAAATACTTTTCACACCAACACATTTTCAAAAAGCTTTCGAAAGCAATTTTTCAAACACTCTTGAGGACCGATACAAGAGTCGAACTGAAATTTTCAAAGAAACTTTTTTTAAAACCCACAGTTGAAAAGCAAACAAACCATTTTGAAAACACAAGTGAGCAAGTATCTAAGAGCCCATGGATAACCATGGATAGAAAGGGTGCTAACACCTTCCCTTTCTATAACCTACCTCCCGAACCGAGAGCGATCTCTTTAAGGAATTTTTCTGTGCTTTTGTCCTTTCCATTTGGAGAAAATAAAAGACGGTGGCGACTCTTGCTTTCGCGACATTTCGCGAACCAGCGTTAAACAGTCAGTTCCAGATCCACCGATCACAGAACTGGCGACTCTGCTGGGGATAACTTTAAAGTGAGGTGTACCTTAGGACTAAGATCACTTGTGTTTTCAATTGTCTGAATTGTTTGCTTTAAATTGTGGGTACTGTCTTGGGAGTTCTATAGATCCTAGCCCGGATCTGGGGGATACCTTCTTAGAAAGTAGCAACAAGGCTGTGAGGGAACTGTGCGGGGTATACCGACATGGTTGAAGCAGTCTGCTACGTTGATGTGGCACTTTGGTGTGTACCGGTAACCCTTGAGTCCAGTCAAGGAGAGTACGGGGCTGCCGCGTGGTGTCGTGAAGCATCAACTGACCTTAGGAACCTTAATTGAACCATCTTGGCCTCTTTAGGGTAGTGAGATAACTGACTTTGGTGCAGTCCGAGGTTGGTTGATACTCGATACTACACTCAATTGAGGGTTGTTTTCTTGGAATTTTTCGGTCGCCAGTTCAGTGGCTAAATCAAAACGATGAACAATGAAAGCAATCCAATGATATTGGGACCCTTAGAACCCGGTTACTTCTAATAGGACAGGTTGAGCCCACCAACTTCAAGAGGGTAATACCCAAACTTCATGCTGGCCTAAACTCTAAGGGTTTCTCTTGTGTGACTTGTGTGCCTTCCAACTTGACTACTTGCATGCTTGCTATCTGACACTTGAGTTTCCTTGCAGGTTTTGTTTATAGTCCTTAATTGGGACTCATAACAGGGTTACTAAATTCTTGCAGGTTTTGTTTGTGGTCCTTAATTGGGACTTATAACAGGGTGTACTGAGTTTCTTGCAGCTTTTGCCTATAGCCCTTAGTGGGGACTCAAGACATGGTTACTTACATCACCCCATGCATACCATAACATCATACCATTGCATACATACTAACCCATTTCAAGGATCTCAAGGGCTTGTGTTGCAGGTCATGATAAATCAAACATCTAGCAAGGGGCAAAGAGGATTTATTTTCCTCTAGCCAAAGTTGTCAGGGGCTATGACCCACTAGATATGGTGAGCCTTTGACTCTTGAAGAAGGACTCTCAACAATATGAAGTGCCTTCAATCAAGTCACCAGCTTCCAATGCTAACAATTTTCTTGTTTATCCCGCAAGGTCCTTGAAAACATTACATGCATGTCATACACATCATTGCATAACAGGTATCCTTGTTGCAGGTCACTTACCTTCTCGCTGTTTATTTCAGCAATGGCTTCCCAACAAGATAACCAGGACCTTCACACTCAAGAGACTCAGTTCAAAGAGATCTTCCTAAGCCTATCCAAGGGGCAGGAAGAGTTGAGGACACTCCTCATGGGGAATCTGATCAGAAAGAGTCCTGAAGATGACAAGGACGAACAGCTGAAACGTCTACAAGCTGAGGTAGACACATTGAAAACCCAGATGCTGGGGCAAAAGGCACTCATTCAAGGTTTAGCTCAGGATCAAGGAGAGCTGAGGGCCATGATCAGTCAGCTTCATCAAGACATGAAGCAACCAGCCCAAGTCAGGGACCCAGTCACTAATCAACTTCCAAGAAGTCAAAGGTTTGGGTCTCTCCAAGCTGCTATTACTTCACAGGTCCAACAACGACCTCACCCAGAACAACGGGCTGATCAGAGCAAACCAGACAAGCCTAAAAGGCAGTTCACCAAGATCAACATGTCGCTGGATCAAACACTACAACAAATGTTGGAGGCAGGGCTGATCACCTTAAGGGCTCCTCTCCGGAATCCAAACACTTCTGCTCCTAACTATCATCCCAACGATAGGTGTGCATACCATTCTGATAGCCCGGGGCATACTACGAACAACTGCTGGCCTCTCAAAAACAAGATTCAAGACATGATCGACGCTGGAGAGATTCAGTTTGAAGTACCTGAGACTCCGAACATAATCACTGCTCCCTTGCCAAATCATGGCTAGGATTGAGAAATTTTTGTTCATTCGAATGTTCAAGTTGCAATTTTCTTTTGTTCAAACATTTTACTCATGTTAAACATTGTTATTTCATTAATGCATCGCATATGTCTGTTCTGAAACAATATATTCGTATTCACTAAATGCAAATTATTTTCATTTTTTTTCTGATGTCAGCTCTTGATCTAAAATTCTAAGCCTCTTGAGGGAGGATGACGAAAACGATACCATAATCTACAGTATGCTTTTGAACAGACCCCGCTGATGAGGTACAGGCATTGTTTCAATCCCTAGACACTGGAGTTATAAGGATGATAATCCCTCGTCAACCCCTCTGAGCCAAAGAAGTAGGAGTTTTTCTTTTCGAAATTTAAAACCCTTAATCATAACCTGGGGCAGGGTAGTCTCTCAGTTGATCCAAGTGCATAACGAATGACATCAAAGAAGTCCTTACAAAATGAAGAAAGACAGTGATGGTTCCGAATAATCAATAAAGAAAGGCAGTCATTACTAAAATCAAAAAACCCAATAAGTCAGAACCTATGAAGGAGACTTACAAAACTGGGGCATCCCGCTGACTGTAATTCCAAAAAAGGAAACAGTTCAGGCAAAAAAGAAAGGGATAACAAAAAATCATACAAGAAAGAGGTCTTACAAACCCTCAACAAAAAAAAAGGAATGACTGCCTATTCAAAATAAGTTATCAACATCCGAATCAGCACCGGAAAATCAGAGCAAAGACTCAAACAAGGTCTAACGCATGATCAACTGAGTTTAGGTTTGGAGAACATCACGAAGAGCGGGTGGGTACCAATAAAACTTGAGCCTTTATCCTTTGTTTCTTAAACCGTGAACCAGGCCATGCTACAAACCTCAAAAGTCCTAGCTGAAGCATGGGTTAGTTCGAAAGCATACTGTACGAAAGGTATCCTGACTCCTTAAGGCTTACGGTAAAATACGAAGTTGACATCACGTTTTACAAACAATCACTTGTTTTATGAAAAGAATGCATTTTCAAAAACATCAAGACAGACATAAGCTTTGCATTTTTAACATAACCTTGTTTGCATATGACTTTTTGTTTGAACAGCATAGAAATTCGCACGACGAATGCCTAATGAACAAAAGCACCTCCAATCAAGGGGCACGACATGATCATGGTCCAATCATCTGGGGCAATCCAATCAAGATTCGGAGAATCTCTCAAAGGCCAAACAGCCTGGAACAAATCTCTACCTGAGTCACTTGGGGCATCCCAACAACGAATCTTGTCTGATCAAACACCTTCTGATGGCATGGCAAAACACTTCTAACAGGGGCACCTCCCTAGAGCATGGACATAGTCAAAAAAATACTACGCGTAATCAAAGACCCGCTAGGTTGACATACCTAGGCAAAAATAAGGGCTACCCGGAGAACCCAAAAGGGTTCGGGCAAAAATAAGGGATGAAAAGAAAAATTTGTACACCCGGCAAGTCGAAAACCTGAAAAGGCGGCTTGGGCAAAAATGGGTATCCCAGTGGACTGAAAACCCGAAAGGGCAGTCCAGGCAAAAATTAGGTATTTAAGCGTACGACTATGTCCCGGCATCTCGTCATCTGTCTACCAGAAGATTGGTCAAATCGGCAGTTATCAAACATTTTCACAGGTCTTCCTCTCCCACCTCAGAAACAGGGGCAATAAAGAGTTGTCTAAGCAATCTGATTGTTCGGTCCTCCAAGGTATCAAGGTGGGTTCAGCTGAAGAACATAACCAGATATCTTAATTCCCCAGAGAGTGAGTCAGCAAGTCAATACACTCTCCCCAAGCAAAGCTATAACGTCAGCCTTAAGGAAGTTGGGTATCCTACAACAGATCTCAACATTCCCCAGCAGTACATATATTCTTAACAAGCATCCCCGGCAGTCTTGGCCTAAAGATTGTTCACCGGCGGTATATCAAACATTCAATGGAGTCACCTCCCCGGTACAATTCAAAACTTCCTCAAGAGAGTCCAATCTGTTTCCCCGGGAAAGTTGGAATCCATCTCCTCAAGCAGTAAGCTTATCCCCAGTAGATTCTGGAAGCTTACCCCGCAGAGTACGAACGCGTCTCCCGGCTTTATTCAAAGAGTTATTTCCTTACCAGGATATAACTGGGTTATCCTCAGCCAAAAGCCACGGAAAGATCGTCCTCGGCAAAGTCTTCTTATCCCCAGCAAAGTCTATTAACACTTCCAACACAACAAGGGTATCCCCGGCAAGTTATTATCAACAACTCAGCAAAGTATCTCTCCCCCCACAGAGTATTGCTTCTCAGCAAGATCACTAGAGTACTTTTCTCCCCGCAGGGTAATCCATTCGCCAAGTTCATTCCCCAACGGAGTCATCTTCTCCTACCGGTATTCTTGCAACTATCATCCCCAGCGGAAGCAAAGATCTATTCTCCAACATCAGCCCAGGAGTGACTTCCCGGCACCCGTCAAGGATTTACTGTCCTAGACAACAAAGATACATTCATAAACATCTTCATACATCATAGCATGCATATACGCATCATATCTTACAGATCTCATTTATGTTGAGAATATCATTGCTTGATCCATATCATGCATTGAGTATAACTGACCTTTACCTTTCAGGGAGAATTCAGTTAAGTTCCCAGCTATTTCAAGACCTAGACCGGTTCAGTTAATCGACCCTAAGATTTTATGTTTCTTATCCAGTCCAAGGCCTTCTCTGGTTCAGTCAGATCGACCCTAAGATCTCCCTGTTTCTTATCCAGTTGAAGACATTTCAAGACCTAGACCGGTTCAGTTAATCGACCCTAAGATTTTCTGTTTCTTATCCAGTCCAAGGCCTTCTCTGGTTCAGTCAGATCGACCCTAAGATCTCCCTGTTTCTTACCCAGTTGAAGACATTTCAAGACCTAGACCGGTTCAGTTAATCGACCCTAAGATTTTCTGTTTCTTATCCAGTCCAAGGCCTTCTCTAGTCCAGCTAAATCGACCCCAAACAGATTTTCCTGATAAAGACTCAGTAGAAGTTATCCAAGATTCTCTCAATGATTGATGTTGAGGTTGTAGTCGCCTGTGGTTCTCTCCCCAATACTACGGAGGTAGTAATCATCCCCAGATTCGCTCAATGATACTGTTGAAGTCGAAGTCGCCCAAGATTCTCTCAATGATTGCTGTTGAGGTTGTAGTCTCCTGTGGTTCTCTCCCCGATACTGCGGAGGTAGTAATCATCCCCAAATTCGCTTAATGATACTGTTGAAGTCGAAGTCGCCCAAGATTCTCTCAATGATTGCTGTTGAGGTTGTAGTCGCCTGTGGTTCTCTCCCCGATACTGCGGAGGTAGTAATCATCCCCAGATTCGCTCAATGATACTGTTGAAGTCGAAGTCGCCCAAGATTCTCTCAATGATTGCTGTTGAGGTTGTAGTAGCCTATGGTTCTCTCCCCGATACTGCGGAGGTAGTAATCATCCCCAGATTCGCTCAATGATACTGTTGAAGTCGAAGTCGCCCAAGATTCTCTCAATGATTGCTGTTGAGGTTGTAGTCGCCTATGGTTCTCTCCCCGATACTGTGGAGGTAGTAATCATCCCCAGATTCGCTCAATGATACTGTTGAAGTCGAAGTCGCCCAAGATTCTATCAATGATTGTTGTTGAGGTTGTAGTCGCCTATGGTTCTCTCCCCGATACTGCGGAGGTAGTAATCATCCCCAGATTCGCTCAATGATACTGTTGAAGTCGAAGTCGCCCAAGATTCTCTCAATGATTGCTGTTGAGGTTGTAGTCGCCTATGGTTCTCTCCCCGATACTGCAGAGGTAGTAATCATCCCCAGATTCGCTCAATGATACTGTTGAAGTCGAAGTCGCCCAAGATTCTCTCAATGATTGTTGTTGAGGTTGTAGTCGCCTATGGTTCTCTCCCCGATCCTGCGGAGGTAGTAATCATCCCAAGATTCTCTCAACGATTGTTGTTGAGGTTGAAGTTATCCAAGATTCTCTCAATGATTGCTGTTGAGGTTGTAGTCACCTATGGTTCTCTCCCCGATACTGCGGAGGTAGTAATCATCCCAAGATTTTCTCAACGATTGCTGTTGAGGTTAAAGTCATCCAAGGTTCTCTCACCGTTCCTGTTGAGGTAGTAACCATCCCTGGTTCATTCATCACCTGTTGAAGCTCCAGATCCAGCTCCTGTAACCAGCCAGGACACATCTACGCAAAGAATTTGAAGACCAGCTCCTGTAACCAGCCAGGACACATCTATGCAAAAAATTTGAAGACCAGCTCCTGTAATATGCCAGGTAATCATTTTTTTCTTTTGCAGGTACGCAGGTTCTCGCTAAGGAATCTCTTACGCGATCAACATCCAGATGGCATCTATAAGCCCATACACCTTCCATCATCTCTTAGCATGGCATCTATAAGCCCATCATCCTATCCATCAATCTCCAAATGGCATCTATAAGCCCATTCCACCATCACACTGCTACTATGTGAGCGCAAATTTCTGGGCACTCTAGTGTTCAATCATCTTCCACCTTCGGATTACGAAAGACACGTCAGCCAATCTGCATCCTCAGGTCTAAGAAGATTGAACAGGGACAACTGTTGTACCCCAAAATTTGCCCTCCCATATTCTTCAAAATTTGCCAAGTCAAAGCTTCAAAATCTCCCCAAGGGTTGCTCAATTCAAGGGCCTCCTAACAGTCAAAACTAGGGTTTTGGTTCTGACAAAGAAAATGAAGTTTCCAAAGGCCCAATCAAGTCTCACATGCCTATAAACATGGTCAAGCATCCTCATACCAAATTTCAAGACTTACAGCACAAAATGGCACAGTCAAAAACCCTAATTGCACTACAGTCAACTGTAGGGGCAAAATGGTCATTTGACAGTCAAAAGTTCAAATTTTTGGTCAACATCTCATTTTGAAGCCACAAAAATCATTTGATCAATGCTTGATCATGATTATCAAAGCTTGGCTCAAAAATCATCAAGATGCAAAAGTTTCCATATTTGGACAGTTGAAAAAGTCAACTATAACTTGACCAGGGCATAACTTTCACATGGATTATCAGACAAATTCCATCCAAATATCATTTTGAAGAGAAAGACATTTCCTACAACTCCTCTTCATACTTCAAGTCCGAGAAATGCTCTCACAAAAAGTTATCAACTTCAACATTATAGGTCATTTTCAAAAGTCAACAAAAAGGGACTTTAAGTCAAAGGCCATAACTTGATATTGGTAAATCAAAATGACATGGTACGAAAGACATTGGTTATAGGACTCAAATACCTTTCCAAAATGTCCAAGAACATGAGCAAAGCTTAAAAATTGAGCAAGTTATGCCTTGTGGAAGTTGGGAAATTTTTGGATATTTTGAAAAGTCAACATTGCTCCAAATGACCTAAAAATGCTAATGGGCCTCTTTTTCTTCCACAATTCATCATCCAAGGCATGTGCACGACCATGTGGCCCAAAGGTAAGTTTTTTATCATTTTTATTTATTTATTTGGATTTTTTATTATTAATAATTCATTTAATTAATTAAAATACATGAAAAATACTAAACCTAATGTTTTAAATCTTTTTGTGCATAAAATATCTCCAAGATTTCGTGCAAATCAGGTTAGGAAAGAATCAAAGGTGATTGGATATGATTGAATCCAAAATAGCATGAAAAAGATTTGGAAAATTATGGCATAAAAATCAAATATTGATTCCTTCAATTCATGGATTTTTTGATCAAATTCTCAACCCTAATCCTTCCATACATAAGTGCAAAGCAAACCCTCGTGCCCATAGACTCCCAGCTGCGCCATAGACCAAAAACAAAACTTGAATTTTTTGCCAAAAAGTGAAAACTGAAAACAAGGTTTTAGCACGATTCAGAGCAAGAGACCAATTGTAAAAGCTTCCTCGTGTCTTACTGAAGCTAACTGGATAATTTTCCAACCCTTACACGCCCAGAATTGGTACAAGGGGTTCAAACTGTTTTAAATTATATGCATAATCGTGTTTTAATATTTAGGCATTTTCATTGCATTTCTTTGATGGATTCATACTAATTGATGTGTTCTGAAGCTAACCACATATTTCAATTGAGTTTTTATGCATTATTGGAGATTTCACCATTGAAATAGGTTAGGGTTGCAGAGCTTTCAAATTGGGCGTTTGTGCATATGGAAAAATTGGAACATGAAACCTAGGCCATTCAACTCAGCATGCTTGGACGATGCTAAATCAACCCTCGCGCTCAATTTATGAGCTACCACAAGCTAATCGTTATTTTCTGGAATGGCATATTTTGGAACGGTTCAAAAACCGTTGCTGATTCTTTTGTATTTCAGGAAAAAACAAAAGCGAGGAAGACGAAGACTAGGTGTAAAACTGTGGTTGGCTTATTTGAAATTTCGCGCTAATTTGTCCATTCAATCTTGTTCTATTTTATATTATTTGTTTATTATTATATAATCAAAACGCGCTAGTTGGCTCAGTGGCAGGCAAGCATCTTGGTGACTTCCAGGACCTGGGTTCGATCCCAGGTCCCCCTTTCTATTCCATAATATTTTTCAATATATATTCCTATGCAGTTCAAGCTTCAAAGCCTACTATGCGCTCATAATCTCAACGCACCACGTGGCCACTGAAGACCATCCAAGGGCCCAGATCTGAGGAGCTCCATATACCCTGGTCAAATATGCCTCACACGCCCAGAAAGGTCAAGCCAAGCCAAGCTTCTTGGGCCCAAAAATGCTAAGCAAAACCTCCAATTAGGGACAGAACCCCCCAAGGTTTGCAAGTTTCTTTTTATATTTCTTTCATTTTTTATTTTGACTCAATTATTATTTTTAATTAGTTCTTTAATTTAATTATTTTCATAAAAAAACATAAAAACAATATAAAATCAGAAAAAGACAAAAAATAAGTATTTTATTTAATTAACATATATTTTTGTAAATAAATATTGTTCATTAATTTTAGCTATTAAATTAGGTTTAATTCAAGCACTTTCTTAATTAACTCAAAAATTTGTAGAAATTAGGTTTAATTATTTTAATTACTTTTATTCTTTTTTCTCACCATGATTAATAATTAAATATTATTTATTTTTATAATTAAATTACCATGTAATTAATTAGGTTAATTTAGGTTTAACTTTAATATTTTTCTTAATAAATAAAAAATTAGAATTAGGGTTAATTTCTCAATTTAATTCAATTTCATTAAAGTCATAAAATACAAAAATACCAAAAATAATTCCCTTTCATTTTAATTTTCATTAATTTAACCATTTAATTTAATTTCGCAAAAAGGGTCCAACGCCCTCGTTTCTAATTTTAATTCAATTCGCGTATTTATTTCTTTTTCTTTTAATTATTTATGTACCTCTCCCAAAGCCGTGTAAATTTAATCTTTCACACTTTACTTTATTTTATGTCAAATCGGGTCCTGGATTTAATTTGGCGATGTGGACCCGCGCCTTTGTAATAGTTTAGAACTTTTAATTTCCGCATCTTTTTAACTGTTAATAAATGCATGCAAGAATGAATGACAAAAATAAAAACCAACGCATAGATCACTTTGACATGAACAAGACAAAAATAAACGAATCTGACACACAAATCACACACCACTCTTAGGGTACGCCTCACTGTTGCCTTGCCTCGAAAGGTGATCGTCGAGTAGAGGATGTCTTAGTAAGTCCTCATGATCCGGGAACCTGGCATGAGGGTAGCTTCTAAGGTATCTTCCTATTGCTCCGGTGATCACCACGTCCCGAACCTCGAATTGACCCGAACACCTCCAACGGTGGTGCTACCTACCTCTCAATGGTGGGATGGCACTACTTTAAAGGACATTTACACAGACGAATTCCTTAGGGTAGGTAGACGACTCTAGATACTTGCTCTAAACTTCAAAACAAATCAAAAAAATACTTTTCACACCAACACATTTTCAAAAAGCTTTCGAAAGCAATTTTTCAAACACTCTTGAGGACCGATACAAGAGTCGAACTGAAATTTTCAAAGAAACTTTTTTTAAAACCCACAGTTGAAAAGCAAACAAACCATTTTGAAAACACAAGTGAGCAAGTATCTAAGAGCCCATGGATAACCATGGATAGAAAGGGTGCTAACACCTTCCCTTTCTATAACCTACCTCCCGAACCGAGAGCGATCTCTTTAAGGAATTTTTCTGTGCTTTTGTCCTTTCCATTTGGAGAAAATAAAAGACGGTGGCGACTCTTGCTTCCGCGGCATTTCGCGAACCAGCGTTAAACAGTCAGTTCCAGATCCACCGATCACACTCCTCTATCAATTTGTTCACATCTTTAACCCATTTATTTAACAAATAGCCACGAAGACTATGCATAGTTGGAACTTTATACCTCGGACTCATGCTGCAAAGTGCATCAGCCATAGATTGAAAATACGCAGAATTAGCTGCATTGAATGGCACAGAAGAATCAATGAACCATCTTGCAATAGCTGGATCACACCTCTCCACCAATTCCTTACTTTGTAACACACTTTTTAAATAAGGTTGAGCTCCAGGAGTTGTTATAGGCATAAAATAATTACCAATACGACTAGTATTCTTTCTCTTTTGAGACACAATCACCGAATTTGATCTTGATTGTTCTACATCCATTTCTACTGCACCACCCTCTTGAGTAGTAAGATCAACATCAAAATTTTGTGCTTGAGTCTTTCTTATCTTATTTGCACCTTCATCAAGATTTTGTTTCATTTGATATTGAATATCTGGAGGCACCTTTTTACATGTTTCAACTTGACCTTTTATTCCAGCCAAATGGAATTTAAACCTATTAATCCCCCCTCCTCTAATAATTTTATCACATTAAATACACAAATTAACAAGTTTTCCTTTCTCTTCAATTTGTTTACAATGACCCCAAACTATATCAGTTTTTCCCCTACTGCTCTAGATTTGGGTTGGATTTTGAGATGTAACTTCTTCCGAAGTTATTACTTCAGCGGGTGATGCCATATCTAATATCAATCAAAATTTAAAAATACAAAACTATATTACAAAAATATTAACAAAACACAATTCTAAACAAAAAATATTGAATTTATAAAAACATTATAAGAAACATTAAATATGTAGCATATCTAAATCCAAAATATATGAATATGTTGTTGTATATTACATATAGGCTACCAAGCATCGTTACTGTGCATCACCATATATAATAAAAAAATAGAAACTTTGCTTTCCAGCCTTTGCTATATATTTTAGATTAATAAAATCCTGAAACTTTTCTTTGTTATATAATTTAAATTAATAAAAAACAGAAAACTTTGTCTTACTATATAATTTAGATTACATAGTTTTAAACCCAATTTCTATCTCCATGATATATACAACGACTATTACAGTAATATATATCTATCCCAATTTCTATCTCCAATATACAACAACTTCATTACCAGTCTATAATAAGTTAATTCATAAAAGTATAAAACTGCTTCATTCATACAAATTCTATCTCAATTTGTTAAACTAAAAGACCCAATTTTATAGAAAATGATCAAATTTAATCATTTATTTTCTATATCAATTAATCAACAAAATGAAACAATAATATTCATATTGAAAAACATCAATGCAAATTAGACCAAGTAAAAAAGAAATAACCTATTTTTGATGTTTTGATGAAATTTTTGACGGCAAACAAGGAATATCAAATAACAGCAGCAAGTGGGAGTTTTTGTTGGTAGAGAAAATTGAGAATATGACTTCAATTAGAAAAAGAAAAGACAGAATAAAAAAGAAAACCTTCCAAATGCATAGGTTTGGGAAATGAGGAGGCAAAGCGTTTATGTTAATTTTTTTTTCAAAAGCCCTAAAAAATAAAATAAATAGTCAAACCCGCCGGTTCAGTAAAAACCGCCGGTTCACTGGTTTAACCGGTGATCCGGCCGGTTCACACCGATTTCATCCGGTCTAAATGTAATTTCGGTCTTATCTCTTAATCGGACCGCCTGGCCCACCGGTTCTCGGTCAGACCGCTCCAACCGGCCGGGTCGGGCTAGGTTTTAAAACACTGGATAAAACACACAAAAACAGACAGACAGATAAAACCCAAGATATCACATGAAAATCTTAAGGTCTCAGCTAAAAGTCACAAGATCTCAATTGGATCTCAAGTATCAGATGAAAGTCCAAGAAAAGGATCTAACCTAAGTCCAAAATTCCAAATCTCCATAGCAACAAATAGTAATCGTAGTCCAATTAAAGAGGACCAAGTCTTTTAAGTGTTTTTCCTTTATTAATGTTTTTGATGAAAAAAAAGTAAAAGACCCAAGTGGGCAAAGAGAAAATGACAATAAAGTAAATAACACCAAAAATAAATGACATGAATGATAAATTCTAAAAGTAAATTGCGTAAAGTAAATTATGAGAAATCAAATGGTAAGAAATTAAATGACATTAAAGTAAAGTTAGTACAATAAATGTTAGAGTTAATGTTAGTTAATGATTGATTCATGACATATTTGATGATATGTTAAGCAATCATAAGTGTTACTTATATAGAAGTAACACTTATAAGAGGTCGGGCCATAATAATGTAGGTGTATTACATATAATGCACACCATGGTTTAAAAACAAGGGTGATTAAGACTAAGTTGAGGAGATGAGATCATTACATCAACCAAATTCTTCATGATTCCTTGAGACAAACTTTACACCAATCCAAAGTACCTTGAGTAATTAAATGATCACTTAGAGATAGATTTGAAATGACCAAATATCATCAAGCATCAATTCAAACTTGATTAAATCAAGATGAATCATTATCGTCCAATTGATCAAAAGAAAAAAATAAAGAAAGAGATGAAGTAGAGATCAAGATTAAAAAGAAAATCCAAAATTGGATCAAGAAATGAATCAAGTTATCATCAAAATCAATCATTCATTTTAGTGGATTAGGGTTTTCACCCCATCAACACCCAAGATCCATTGACGTCGATGAAACTTAAGACTAAAAGAACCATGATTCAAGGCCAAAAGCAGCCAACACAGGTCAAACAATCATAAAATGCAATAATATGAAATTAAAATGCATAAAATATTTTTAAAATCATTTTTAAAATGAAAATAAAAGATAAATTCTATAAGATGCTTCAAAACACCAACTAAATAACTAAGAAAATTATGGAAGTTCGAAAATATATCAAGTATCATATAATAAATTTTTTCAGAATTTTAAAATATAGAAAACTATTTTTAACCAATTAAAATAAATAAAAAAGGAGAAAATTAATGAAAAATAGAAAATAATAAAAATAAAATATAAAAAAATTAAAATTAGATGAAAAATAATAAAAGAGAATTTTAGAAATTATTTTGGGATTTTTTGGAGTTAAAATGAATTTAAAATGAATTTTAGAAGTTTAAAACAATTTAAAACAAATTAGTAAAATAAAAATAAAAGAGAAAAATCCACCAGCGTTGGATCTGACCTCATTAATTGACGTGGCAGATCCAAGGCTTCTCAGACTAGGGTGTTGTAATACCCCAAATTTGTGCTACCCTTTTATCGAATCGTCTGGCTTACGCATTTCGTTCTCATTTCATCTGCATACCATCCTTTAGCCCATTTAACAACACCATGCATCATTAATCAATAATTTGATATGTGATCGGGGATAGTGAGGAACTGGGGTTTTTATATGCTTAAGGTTTTCACTTCACTCAGGCTTGAATCAATTGGTTCCTTCATCAATCATGGATTGTGGAACTTGGTTTGTGGAACTATGGCTTTTGTGTTCATGATCACTAAGAACTTCTTTTGCATCAAGCTGTAAGGTTCTCTTCACCAAGGGTGAAATCTTCAGGGTTTTATCAAGAGTTTCTTTTGAGGTTGCTTTGAGCGACGGTTTTGGTCCTCTTAAATATCTCAATATCATTTTCTTCATCAAATTACATCTCAAGGGAAACTAGGTTTATGTCTCACCATAATTGAGTTTGTTAATTGAGGTTCATTAGGGGTGCGCTGCTATGATCCAAATATTATCTTCAAATTCAAGGCGTTACTGTTATAATGGATTGAATATAAGGCATGACACAAGAGACGAGGTTGTGGATTCATATTGTGATCAAGACAACTTCGTTGCTCCGATGGCAAGTTAACTTAGATTGTGGGAATGAAATCTAGGCTTTTGTTTAGAAGTGAAGGCCGGACTTGGATGCATTAATACTCTAAAGTCTAGTTGATTAAATTTAGCAAAAGTTACTTAAGGCTTGCAAAGGTGGAAAGAAATGTAGTGAGAAAGACTTGGAATTTCAAGTACAAATTTGGAAGAATAAGGATGCTTTAGAGATATCATTGAACTTTAAAAGTCAAGTTACAAGAAAAGTGCAAGTAATTCATTCATGGTGAAGGCCACGAACGGCTAGGCATATTCACTCATTCATTTACCACTCAATTCATTCAAGATTTGAAATCGAGCATTATCTTCCATCAAAATCAGATTACTTCAAATATTTAAAACTCATTCAAGACTTTATTCAAGAGTTAAAAGGCATCATCATTCCTTCAAGTATTTGTCATTTTCTATACAAGTGTCAATTAAATAAGAGGGTAATTAAAGATACGAGTAATTCTTTTATGTTCCATTTTGGATTGCGATACAAGTGGACTTGTAATGAGGAAAGGTTCTCATTGAAGGATTCATTCATTATTCAAATTTCATCATTCAAATTATTCGAGTTTCAAGATTGATTCCATCAAAATAAAAGTTCATTTATGTTCATTACAAAATGTACAAGAGGTTTAGGCCTTACACCAACAAAAAAAGATAAATCTAAAGCTAAGCCTATGCCAAACTTCCTTTCGAATTGTTCATGCTCTAATCCTAATCACTATGACAAAGGCTCCAAATATCTTCACGCTATGTTTCGCATGTCATCTCTTTTGCTTTGTTTTCAAGCTATATTCATGATCGAACTATACTCTAATTCACTCTATGTCTTCATTATCCATCCAAGAGATCCAACTCTTTCAATCATGACCCATAAATTATGCCAATACAACCCTGCGCATGTAATCTAAAACAGCTGGCATTTAAAAAATTGCACCAATCCTACTGTTAAAATCGCCAAATTCCAACCCTGTTATGCATAAAACCTGCTGCTGCAACATACATCAAAACCAAGTCAGCCTTGCATCATTTGAAAGAAGAAAGATTATCAAACCAGGAAATCATTGAAGGAGATAAAAGGGAAAAACGTGAGCACAGCAAAAAAGCCTAACAGAGTTAACATAGTAACCAATCCTAACTGTTTCATAACAGAAACTTCAAAAACTCTCTAACGGACTCCATAATCCCTAATTACAAACTTCTAACAGTTTTCCAACCAAACTAACTAACAACTTTGGTCCTAACATAATTCCTAACAGAACTGCATGACTTGAGGTCGGGCAGACTGAGAGGTGCTCATCGATCATCTTAGGTCAGTGACGGTTTGAAGGGGAAATGGTTGATATCCCTCGACGGAGAATGGGGAGGTTTGAGCCATGGGCGCATGGACCATACAGAAAGAAGGGATAAGACTAGGCCCACGTTTAGCTGTCAGACCAGTCCAGAATAATAACCCCCCAAGTTGTTGCTTCTGTGCATATGAGTGATGACTTTAACACTTGTTCATGGAATGGGGTGCGTCTTGCGGGGAGAATAAGTGTCTTCCATTGTGCCTTTCTCGCGGGGAGATGAGGAGTTGGCCGTTAGGAGCCTTGAACTTGAAGAGGTAGCATGTTTTGTATAGCGTGTTGGAAAAGCGGTGTATTGATGGCCTAGGGGCTAGGGTATAATGATGACGACTCTAGGGTTTCCCAGGCGTGTGTCTTATACGCGCGGATGGTCTCAGTTATAAATACAAGAGGAGTATGGAGTTATGTGTTTTTCATTCTCTCTCCCAACTGCTCATAATCGCTCGCCTGTCGACCACCGTCGTTTCTTGAGATTCGCTACTCGCTGCTGCTATTTCTAGCCTTCCTTCTCCTTTAACTGGTAAGATTTTAGTTTTTCATTGTCGTTTGCCTTCAGAAGTTTAGGTTTTCATGATTTTCTTCTTATAAATGCATGTGGCTAGAGTTTATGATTCTATCTGTTAGGGATTTCTTGGGGAGTGTTGGTGGTAGACGGTGGTTCTGTAATTTAGAAGATCCAGAACCGCCGTGGATCCTCCCCGGACGTTTCATGATGTGCCGTAGATGGTCCTTTAGGGCCTAGGGCTCTCCCTCGAACTTCTTCTTATTTATGCACCTTAGTGAGGGTTCTAGTTGAGGACGTGATTCTCGTTTCCCATCGCCCTTTCACTTGATTAGCGGTGGAAGGGTGGTTCTGGAATTGATGTCGAACTCATCTTCATCCTCTGCTTTTCAGGTACTATGGCCGACAACGCTCGGGTTGACCTCTCGAGCGAGTCTTTTGGATCTTCATGAAGTTCTTCGGATGAGGTGAGTAGCTCGTCGAGCATTCTAGAGATTTCCGGGTATGAACTGGATCGGCCGGAACAACAAGTAAGGGGAGGTGATATGGAGATGGCCTTCGTTGATCAAGGTTGCTTGTTTCCCTCGGGGATGAAGAGGATTCACGAGCTTGGGTCGTGAATGATCCTTGGGACTGGCCCTCTTATTTCTTCGAGCATCGGGATAATGTTTTTACCGAGGTGTACACCCAAGAGGAAGGAAATAGGGCGGAATGGTCTCTGTATATTCTCGGGAAAGAGAGCAGGATCTGCTCAAAATATGGCAGAAGGCAGATTCCCATGTACGACATCGTGTTCCGGGAAATGGGTCTTCGGCTCCCCTTCTTTGATTTTGATGTGGCCGTATTCAGGAATCTGCGGCTGGCTCCTTCCCAACTTCACCTGGACCGCATCGTGTTCATGTGAGTGTTCGAGATCGTTTGTGATTACCTGAAGATATTGTGTCGTTGATCTCTCCCCTGCCCCTGTATTTTCAAAAGTGAAGAGACTGCATGCCGAGGGAAGTGTCAACCTGACCGGGGAAAAGGGGAAAATGATATACGACCTACCCATTTGCTGCTTGGAGAAAGATTTCTTCAAGGGCGCAACTCTTCGCCTCCCTCGGCTGAGTCCCTTCATCTCGAGGATTTGGGTCGCCCGGAGAAGAGGGCGATGTTGGTGCATGATGTCAGTGGTTTAATGCAGATTTTGGAGATGGTTATTGCCTATACCGAGGGGAGTTCCTCCCAGGATGATGAGTTGAAGAACCTTTGGGCCAAGCTGGCCGTGAGCGAGAAGAGGCGGATCGACGAGGAAAAGGTCCAGAGGCCATCCGAGGAATAATCAGGGAGACTCTCCGAGGAACGCAGGATCCTGTTGCTCGAGAAGAAATATCTCGAGAAGGTAACGACCCTTACTTTTGAGGTTACGCCTGCCAAAGACAAGTCGGAGAATACAAAAGATTTAAAGACTTTGAATGAGCTTGTTGCTCGTTTTCAACTGGCGGTGGATGATGCACAAGCTGCCTGCGAGGGGAGTTTTGAGAATACAGTAAAGCAGATGCACATACTGAACCCCGGGGTCGAACTCAACACTTCAGGTATTGGGGTTAACTATGACGTGGTTGTTGGTAAGATTCTGGTCCCCGATTACCTCAAAGAGTTTATTGCTCAGCCTGTCGGGGGTCCTACGCTGCTATCACCTATCATCAAAGAAGAGGCTGAAGGATGATTGTCAGTTTTATTATGTTCCAGCCTGCGTGCCGTATTGTTGTAATTATGTTTTTCTAGGCTCTTGCCCATTTTATATAATTTCGAACAAGCGTTGTCTCTGGGCCACAAATTTATTCTTTTGGATGGGGTGTTAAAGGCCTTATTTGTTGTAATATTCGCACAATAGCAGCCCAGGTGGTTGTTTCTTTTAGTTTTCCAGCCATGGTGGTCATTTGTTATGAATATTTAACTTGTGTTTGCATGTTTACTGATAAACTTGTCTGTTTGGGACATCTTTTATTTTGCTAAGAGTTTGTAGCGGGGATCTGCTCGTTTAGTTTGTATGTTTTCCAGTGTGGGGAAACTGATCAAACAGCTAGGGTGAATACCGGGAATGGGTCGGAACTTAGGTCTTGTTATAAGGGACCTGGGTTCGGCAGCGTGAACTTCCCGTCATGAGACGTGCATTCTATCATCATGGAACAAGGACTATGGAGTTTGATCGAGTTATCCATGTCGGGCTGATGGCGTGCTTGTTATAAGAGCGGAGCTTCGCCCCTTCTGAATATTTTGGGTGCTATGATTGCGCTTAGGCATGCACGCATGGTTGGGCCTGGGTGAGTTTGTCTTGTCGACCAAACTTGCCGACTGCTCAGTGTTTTAACTGTAATGTTGTTTTATCTTTTCAGTGTTCCATGATCGAACGAGTTGTTCCCCTTGTAAGTTTTCCAAGTAATATGCTTCGGTCCCCGTTTTCGTGTAGATGCGATAAGGACCTTCCCAGTTCACTGTGATCTTGCCCTTGCGAGATTCTTAGCAATTTCTCTTTAAGACAAGGTTGTCGGCCTCGAATTCTCTTCGTATGACCTTGGCATCGTAGCGCATGGCTATCTTTTGTTTGAGTGAGGCCTCTCGTAGGGCCGCTCTTATTCTTATTTCTTCTACTAGATCCAGTTTCTCCCGAAGGGCGACGTCGTTCATCTCCTTGTCTGGGGGAGCCTCGGTTCATCTGGAGGGCTCTTTGATCTCCACGAGAATCACGGCCTTCGTCCCGCTAGTCGGAAAGGCGTCTCTTCGATTGATGAATGTGCAGTTGTTCGGTATCCCTAGAGTACACTGTGTAACTCCTCGACCCATATTTTCCTAGTTTTGTATAATCTTCAATTGAGGCCCATGAGTATTACTCTATTTGCATATTTGGCTTGGCCGTTTGTCTGGGTATGCTCGACAGAGGCAAAGTGTTGGGTGGTGCCTAGTTTGGCGACGAATTCCTGAAAAGTGTGGTATGTGAACTAAGTCCCATTGTCAGTGACTATCACTTGTGGGATGCCGAATCGAGCAAGGATGTTTCTTTTGTAGAAGTGAAGGACATTTTGGACGATGATTTTGGCCAAAGCTTCAGCTTCTATCCTTTGGTGAAGTATTCAACCACTACGATTAAATATTTGTTTTGATTGGTTCCGATCACGAATAGACCGAGGAGATCCAATCCCCACCAAGCGAAGGGCCAAGGAGAGGAGAGGGACTTGATCTTATTGGGAAGAGCTAAATGCATGTCTCCGTGTCGTTGGCATTTTTCGCATTTTTTCACGTGCTCTTTCGCGTCGTGCTGCATGGTGGGCCAATAATATCCTGGTCGCAAAGCTTTTCTTGCAAGGGATCTTCCGCCCAAGTGTTGGCCGCTAATACCCTCATGGATTTCGAGCAAGATACAGTCCGCACTTCTTCGGTCGACGCATTTGAGAATGGTAATGTAAAATCCTCTCCTGTAAAGTTTTCCCTTGACCAAGACGTACGAGCAAGCTCTTCGTCTAACAACGGCTGCTGCTTTCGAGTCATCAGGAGTTTTCCTTTAGTGAGGTAATCGTGTACGGGGGTCATCCAGCAATTGTTGTTCCCTATGGCGAACACTTCTAAGGTAGAGGGTGGTTTCTGGGAGCTCGATTAAGGAAGGATTTCCTGTATTGCCGACTTATTCCATCCTTTCCTCTTCGTGCTTGCCAGCTTAGATAGGATATCTGCACGGGCGTTATGCTCGCGGGGAACATGATGCACGTCCAAAAATTTAAATTTATTTTTCCTCTCCTGGACCAAGGCTTAATATTCAGCTAGTTGGTCGTTTTTACCTGATATTCCCCTCGAACTTGAGACGCGACCAGCTGAGAATCGGTGAAGATCTTAACTTCCTCAGCTCCCAGATCTTCGACCAGTCGTAAACCTGTCTGGAATGCCTCGTATTTGGCCTGATTGTTAGAGGTCGGGAAAGATAATGCGAGGGAGACCTTGATTAGGTTCCCTTCTTTGTTTTCCAATATAATGCCAGTGTTGCTTCCCATTGAACTGCAGGCGCTGTCGATGAAGATTGTTCAGCGGTGTGATCCGTCGGGGTCTGCAGGCGAAGTTATTTCAGCCACGAAGTTTACCAAGGTCTGAGCCTTGAGGGATTTCCTACTATCATATTGGATATCAAATTAGAAGATCTCTAAGGACCATTTCAACATTCTGCCGGCCATGTTTGGTCTTCCGAGCAGCTACTTTATTGGCTGATTCGTTCGGACGACTATGGTGTGGGACATGAATTAGTGTCCGAGCCTTCTCACCATGTTAATGAAGGTTAGAGATACCTTTTATATTTGTTGATGTCTCGCCTCTAGGCCTTGCTCGTGAAATAAATTGGTCTTTGTTCCTCTGGAGTTTCTCTAATCAGCATCGCGCTTATTGCCTCAGAGGCTACAACCAGATAAAGGTAGATGACCTATCTTTCTCGGGTCGAGAAAGGATGAGTGACTATGATAGTGCTCGTTTTAAGTGAATAAGGGCTTGCTCACATTCGGGCGTCCATTCGAAGGAAGCTTCATTGCAGAGGAGCTTGAACAGGGGAAGCACGTGCTGGGAAGATTTTTCCACGAATCGAGAGAGAGAGAGAGAGAGAGAGAGAGAGAGAGAGAGAGAGAAGGGAGCATGCCGTTTAGGATTTGGATGGACTTTTTCGAGGTGGGTGTTGGTAATTCAGAAAACGCTCGACATTTGTCGGGGTTTGCTTCAATGCCTCGTTCGGTTAGGTAGAGTCCGAGGAACTTGCATGCTTATATGCCAAAGGTACATTTTTCCGGGTTGAATCGCATCCGACACTTTCGGGTATGATGGAACACTTTCTTTAAGTGGAGGGCATGGTCGACCTCTTCCATGGATTTGAAGATCATGTCGTCCATATAGACTTCGAGCATGTCACCTATCTCGTTGTAGAAAACTTTGTTCATCATGCGCTGGTATGTAGTGCCCGCGTTTTTTAGGCCGAATGGCATTATGTTGTAGTAATAGTTGCCTGATTCGGTCATGAAAGCGGTATATTTTTTTTCTGCTTTCATCATTGGGATCTGGTTATAACCCGAATATGCGTCCATAAATGATAGCAATTTTAAAACCGGTCGAGTTGTCGACCAGTTTGTCAATATTAGGGAAGGGATAAGCATCTTTCGAGCAAGCCCAATTGAGATCAGTATAATCAATACACATGCGTCACTTTCCATTAGATTTTTTTACAAGAAATACATTTGAGAGCCAAGTTGTGTATTGGGCTTCAAAAATAAAATGTGCCTCTAGGAGGCCTTTTACAGCTAGTTCTGCAGCCTCCGCTTTTTCGGATGACTGTTTTCTTCTACATTGGGCGTTCTCCTTGAGGGCATGACCTATAGTCAAGTGATGGCATGCAATTTCTGGATCTAATCCGGGCATCTCGGTCGCAATCCAGGCGAATAGGTCAACATTCTCCCTTAGGCAAGCCTTGAGTTTCCTTTTTGCCAAGTTGGGGAGGTCTGCTCCAATCTTCACTCCTCTGGTGGGATCCTTTCCAAGGGGAACGAGCTTGAAGTCGTCGTCCAGGATTGGTCGTGTGTGACTCGAGAATTCATCGTAATCTGCAGATTGGGTCGAAACTTCACCTTCGACCATGGGCTTCTTTCCCTTCTTCCTGAGCTCAGCGCGATCTTCCTTAGAGAAGAGATTTTCGAGGTCAATGATGTTGACCCTCAATAGTGGCTTAACTTCCTCAGAGTTGGAGGGCAGTGCAGCCCTGGTGGTCGTTCGAGGTTGAACGTTAATGGAACTGAGGTCCCTAACAGAATCTTCAAAACACCTTCTTACTGCTTGGATATCCCCGTGGAGGGTGTCGACCAAACCTTCGGCGGTGTAATACTTCATCTTGAGGTACACGGTGGAGGGGACCGCGATCAATTCGGCGAGAGTGGGCCTTCTGAAGATGCACTGGTAGAGGGACGGAAAATCCACTACCAGAAATTGGGTCTTGATGGCTTTGGCCGTCACCCCTCTCCGGAAGGTGACGATTAGCTCGACATATCCCCAAGGTTTCATGTTGGCTCCATTAAAGCCCTGAAGATCTGATCCTATGTGTGATACGGTGGGAGAACTGACTTGGGTGTTTTGCGTTTGATCGCAAATGTTACGGTTAGCAAGAGTCGCCACCGACTTTTCTTTTATCCAAAAGGAAAGGTGAAAAAGCACAGGAAAGACCTTTGAGATTATTTCTTGAGTTCGGGGGTAGATTATGAAAAGGAAAGGTATTAGCACCCTTTTCATTCATGGTTTTCCATGGGCTCTTAGTTACTTGCTAGATCACTTGCTTTTGTTTGAAATTGTGCTTTGTATGGTTTTTGAAAGTATTTTGTAAAGAGACCATTGTTTAGGCAAACTTTGTAATGATTCTCGTTTGTAAGAATGTATACAAAGTGTTTGATCTTTTGAAAATATTTTCAAGTTTGAAAAATGTTTTTGAAAGTTTTGGTGTTTGTTTTTGAAAATAGGAAGGATGTTTTGTTTTGAAAGTGAGCAAGTAACTAGGAACATTCTACCTACTCAAAAGTCTTTCATGTTCATTTCCTTTTTCCTTTGACATTGTTATCTTACCATTGATTTGGTAAGTAACCATATCTTTGGATGTAAACAGGACAGGCGTGGGTCATCATATAACCATGATTAGCAATGTTGCAAGGTATCTTAGCATTATTTTTTAGGGACTGAGATCATTTGAAAGGCAAATTAGATAGCGTCATCGAGGGACTATGATCTTGTATTTTGCTTTGTTTTTGCTAAGATACATCACATGCGTAATATGGCCATTTTGTAAAGGCAACCAAGTGGATTTACCCTAGGGGTGCTTGTGCGCAAGTGTATTGTTTTCATGCTTGATTTTGTCTTGAATTAGGGTTTTCTAAGCATTGGTTTTAGTCTTTCCATACAAACTCTAATTACTAACATTTGCATATAAAGCGATAAATTACGGAATTTAAAGTTACTATGCTATTACAATACTTGTGGGAGGGGGGTGTACAAATTATAAATGGGTATTACAAGAAAATAAACCTAGTTAATCTATTACAACCATATTGAATTGGTACAAGAATGGAAATAAATTATGTACAAAATGAATAAATATACAAGCATGTGAATATGAAGAAAATAGATATTTTTGTTTGGATTTATGAAAGGGTTTAGTTTTGACCTAAATAAAGGAAATGGTTACTTTAAAATAAAATTATCCTAAACTATTTAAGAAAAGAAATTAATTTGAAAAAGATTTTTTAGGGTTTTTTATGAAAGGTTTTAAATTAATGAAAATAAAATGAAGATTAATTGTAATAACCTAAGTTCTAAATTAATTTTATCTAAGAAAATAAAATAATATATTAAATTAACCTAAGTCTAAGAATTAATTATTTAAGGAAAAAAGAAATTAATTTGTCTTTAAGAAAAATATTTTTTATCTTTTTGTTTTATGGAGAAAAATAAGAATATATAAAAATAATAAATAAAAAATAGACTTTGGATTTTTTATTTATTTTATGAAAATAATAGTAGTGATAATAATAATAATATTATTAATAATAATAATAAAGAAAAAGGAAAATAAAAATAAAAATAAAGAAAAGTGCAGGGGGTTAATCAGCAAAGCAAGGAGTAATGTGAGAGAAAAAACTAGGCCCATATGAAGAGCCCAAGTACTGCAAAAAAAAACACAAAAAATCAGAAAATTGTGAAAAATGGCAAAAGATCACGCTGGGGCTTGAACCCAGGACCTAAGAGTGAACAGGCACGCGCTTTACCACTGGGGTGGCTATACATCCGTTAATATAAGCAAAACAATAAATATATGATACAAAACGCACCCTGATTACACTTCATCTTCAACCTCCTACCAAAGGACCTGTATCTTCTTCATCTCTTAACAAAAATGAAAAGTTCAAACATGAAAGTTGTGGCATTTCTTCCCACGAATCCAACCATGTAAATAACTTAAGCTAACAATCAAAGATGAAAGAGAATTTTTCTGGCCCAAATTCAAAACCTAAAAATTTCAGAAAACTTTAACTCTAAAATTCTCTAAGCTCAGGCCATATAAATACAAATTATGGATATGTACAGCTTCGTGGCAATGGTATCTACATTTTACCTTCACAAATTAAGACCTAACAATGCCTAAATATGAAGATAGAAGTTCAAGAAAAATACCTCAAAACTGGAAATTGTGAAATGGATTTGAGCTTTGTGATACGGTGAGAGAACTGACTTGAGGTTTTGCGTTTGTGTTTGCAAATGTTTCGGTTTAGCAAGAGTCGCCACCGACTTTTTATTTTATCCAAAGGAAAGGTCAAAAAGCACAGGAAAGACCTTTGAGATGTTTTCTTGGGTTCGGGGGGTAGATTATGAAAAGGGAAGGTGCAAGCACCCTTTTCATCCATGGTTTTCCATGGGCTCTTAGTTACTTTTTTAGATCACTTGCTTTTGCTTTTCAATTGTTTGAAATGGTGCTTTGTGTGTGGTTTTGAAAATATTTTGAAAAGAGGCCATCGTTGTGGCAACCTTTGTAATAATTCTTGTTTGAATATATACAAAGGTGTTTGTCTTTTGAAAAGATATTTCATTGTTTGAAAGTTTTGTTTTGGGAAATGTTTTGAAATTATGTTGTGAGGTGTGTTTGAAAATAGCAAGGATGTTTTTGCAAGTTTTGATCAAGTAACTAAGAGTTGTCTACCCTATCTACTCAAGAGTCTTTCCTACACATTTTTAACCCTTTTGACAGTGTTATTTTACCATTGCATTTGGTAAACAACCTTGTGTTTGGATGTTAAACGGGACAGGCGCGGGTCATCATATTGACCATGATAGCAATTGTGCTAAGTATCTTTAGCAAATTTTTGAGGGACTAGATCATTTTTGTATAGGCAACCAAGATAGCGTCATCGAGGGACTATGATCTTTTGTTTTGTTTTTTTGTTTTGCCAAGATACTCAACATGCATAACATGGCCATTTTAAAGGCAACAAGTGGATGAAACCCTAAGGGTGCATGTGTGCATTGTGTTGTCAATTTTCATGCCTTTAAGTCTTGTATTAGGTCTAGCTATTTGTTTTGATTTTGGATATTGCATACAAACCCTAATCTCTATCATGGCATATTTGAAAGTTATAAATGCGTAAAATAAATCTACGACTATTACAACATTGATATGGGGAGGGGGATACAATTTTGAATGGGGAGTATTTGCAAGAAAATAAAATCCTAAGATTTACTATTACATCCAAATTGAATTCTTTGCATCAAATAATAAATAAGCAATATTTAAATAAGCAAATTAAGTATAAATATGCAAAATATTATAAGTATGCAAAAATGTTTTTTGTTTATTTTTATGTATGTCAAAATATAATATTTAATATATAAAAATAAAATATTATTTTTATTAAGGGTAAAAACCCTAATTTTCTTTAAGAAAGTATATATATTAATTATATTATTTATGTACAATAAAATAATAAAATATATACAAATGTCAAAAAATAAAAATATATTAGAAAAATATTATTTAAGTATGTAAATAATAAAAAATAAAAATATAATATTTTTATGTATTATTTTCAAGTTTTTATTAAAGAAAAATAAAAGTATGTTATTTAATAATTATTTTTATGTTAGAAAAAATAATAAAAAATACAAAATAAAATGTGAAAATTTATGAAAATATTTTTGGTAATTTTTTATGTTTAGAAAAAATAAAATAAGATCAGAAATAAATAAAAAATAGAAAAATAGAAAAATATAAATCAAATGGGCTGAAGGGGTGCAAGAAACAAGTTAGGGGGTGCAAAAAGCCATGCCAAGCCAAGCCCAGCCCAGTTCCAGCTTCGTCTTCAACCTTTGAATCAGAAAAAATGTGCGCCTTGTACAAATGTCTAACTCCTGCATACGTGCTCTAAAGCAAAAACTCATAACACCAAAGTTATAGCATTTTTCAAGACGATTCCAACCATATAAAGAACTTAATCTAACTCTCAAAGACCAGAGAGAATTTCTCTAGCCCTAATTTCTAACCTAACTTTTTCAGAATGTTCATCAATCAAATTCTCTTAGCACACTTAACTTAAATTAAATCTATGCATATGTACAGCTTAAGGGCTATGAGTACTACATTTTTTATTCACAAACCTAAGCCTAATGATTCCTAAATAGAGAGATAGAAAGTTGGAAAATACCTGTTTCAGTTGAACTCGTGTATGGCAATATGGAGGTTTTCAATGAGGCCTGAGATGCTTGGGAGCTTGCCTGAACTTCCTCTGACCTTCCCCAATGCTTAGTTTGCTTTGGATTTGCTTGAACAAGCTTGTAGAAGTCAACCTGCACAAGCTGAAAATAGAAATGGTGAAGCTTGCAAATGGAGTTACAGTCAATGTCCAATGGTTGGGATAGCTCAGGTGGGTTATGTGGAATGTATTTGAACATGTTTTGGGCAAAACACACGAGTAGTTTTTGCTATGGAACTCAAAGTGCAGAAACTGCCCTATTTTGCAAGAGGAATGTGTTTTGGTGTTTTGGAAGGCTTAAGGGTTGAATAACTCGTGTTTCTGGCTCAAGGAAAAGTGCAAAACTTGTTTCAAATGTTTGCAAGAGTTGGTTATAATAGATGCTCAAGTTGTGTCTCTTTGGCAAGTTTACTTGTATTTTAAGCAAAAGTAAGAAATGATACAAGACAGGCCTGTATAGGCTATATTCCAGCATGCACTTGGTGATCTTGGCCCCCCAAGTTTGTGGATATTGTTTACTGTCCAATATTTGGTTCAAGGCTCAAGGGAAGCAATTTGACATAAAGCAAGTTTTGACAAAAATGGCAATGTTGCCTTTTTGCTATTTTTGGATTAATCTTTTGTGTAAACCTCTAATAATCAGAACAAAGCTTCAAACCATTGAGTTTGCATTTAATTATTAAGTATGGAAGGGTTTAGATACCTGTGAGCAAGTACAAGTGAGGCTGAATAGAGTTTGCAAATTGTGTCAATATGAAACATGCCATGGATCAAAGTGAGTTTTTGCCAAATTCAAACATTCGATTCTCCCTAACCACAAATGATTTTGGAGAGTTTACTTGACATTTTGGAAATCTTGTAACATTATCTACAATCCATATTTGAAATGCATTTTGAGATTCCAAGTGGAACTAGGTGAAAAATTGCCATGAAGATAGGTCAAAATCCTGCCTAAACTAGGGCAAAATTTCACTAAGTTAAAAGTTTCATGGACCCTTGTTCCAAAAATCATAACTTGAGAACTAAGCTTCTTTTGAGAAAACTTTATGAATAAAATTTGTATATTTTATGGAGGACTATAACTTTCATGTTGGAAGTTTTGTTTGAATCCAATTTCATCATGGTGAAAAGGTTGGGCAAAGTTGGGAAAAAATAAGAAAATTTCATAACTTAGAAAAATTCTAAGTTATGAAATTTTTCAATCTTAAACCCTAATTTGCAAAATTAGGTTTCTTGATGAACAAGTTTCATGTTTTGACACGTCTTGATGAAAAATGACCCTTGGCACTTGATTTTGACCAAAAAGTCAAAGTTTGACTTTTTAGTGTACAGTTGATTTTTGATCAGTTGACTGGAAAATTCATTTGTCAATCCAATGCAATTGAGATCTTTTGAACCTTGTGAATAGGTCAAGATGATTCCATTGAGTCCTTGAATCCATGCTTGAACCCAATTTTCCATTGGCTAGGTGAAAAGTCAGAAATTTCCCTTTTGAAATCAAAACCCTAAAAATGACCATTTTACCCTTTTGAAGATCTGATCAAATTTCTTGAGGAGTTGTGGTCCAAACTTGATCAAATGGTTCATATGAGTTTATAATGTTGATGTGGATTAAAAATTATGAGATTTGACTGTAAATTGGCCACAGTTGACTTTTTCCCCAATACAACTGATTTTTAGGTCAACTGTCCAATTGACTGGGCAAAAATTTTATTCAAGGCTTGAAACTTGGTATGAGCAATCTTAGGAGTCCAAAATGAAGTATGAAAGTCACATTGAGCATTGGAAGTCCAAAATTCCTTGTGCAAACCCAAACCCTAATTTTAGGTCAATAGTGCAAAGAGATGTCTTGAGCAGACCAAACCCTATCTTGGTCTTGAGTTCAAAGAGTCTTGTGAGGAGAAATCTTGATAAAATGAGAGGGAAAATTTTGGGGTACAACAAGCTTGTTTCAGGCAGTGGTGATGATCAGGTTAGCTTCCTTGGACCTCTAGGAAGCTAATGCAATGGCTGGCTTGAGCTGAGGGTGGCTGAAATTGCCTGGAGAAGTCCAACTGCAATGCTCTGTTTTTGGCTATGGAAGTTGATGAAGATGGAGTTACAGTTTGCAAACAGGGACATGGATGGTTTGTATTTGGTATGAGGAAGATTTTGAAACAAAAAGGCCAAGAAATGCACGAGTGGTTTTGAAGATTGAAGTTCAAAATCAAAAATGACACAAAGATGGAGGTTTTGTGCAATCTGAGTTTTCAGGGAGTTTTGGGGGCTTGTTTAATCGTGTTATCCTTGAAAATAACTTGTGTGGTTATATGAAAAAGATTAGAGGACTTGAGGAGGTCAGAAAAGCAATATATATACTTATGGCTATGTTACTTGATTTTGGAGAAAAGTGACAATATGGTTCCAACATGAAGTACAAGCATGGCCTGAGTTTATGGGATGCTCTAGACATGTTTCTTTTGCCTTTGGCATTGCTTGTGATCAGAAGGAACAAGTTAGGAGCTCTATGCATTGACTTTGTGATTAAAGCCTCTTTACAAGAATGAAATGGTTACTTTGTGCCATAAATGGAAAATTTACTTGGATAAAGCTTGAATCAAGTGGATAATAGCTCAAAAGCAAGTGTAATATTCTGATTATGGAGAGATATTAAGGTTTAGAGGCCTGCAAAACAAGATTGTGCAGCATAGGTTTGAAATTGAATTCTTGTTCATCACAAAATGACTTGTAATTCAAGTGTGAAAACCCTAACTTCATCTCTTCGATTCTCCCTACTCAAGAATGACCTCTAGGAGTTCTTGGACATTTTGGAAATCTTGCAATATTATCTACAACCCATATTTAAATTTCTTTTAAATATTCCCCTTGGAACTATATGAAAAAGTTCCATGAAGTTGGGTCAAAATCCTAACCAAATTAGGGCAAAATTTCACTAAGTGTTTTGTTTCATGACCACATGTTCTTAAAATTATAACTTGAGATCCAAGCAATTTTGGAAGAAGTTGTGTGAAGGAAAATTGTATATTTCATGGAGATCTACAAATTTCATGTTGGAAGTTTCTCTTGAATCACTTTGCATCATGGTGAAATTTTTTCTCAAAGTTATGAAAAAATAAGAAATTTCCAACACTTAGAAAAATTTCTAAGTTTAAAAATTTTAACTTTTCAAAATGAAATCTTGAATTTTTGATTTCTTGATGAATAAGTTTCATATTTTGACATGCTTTGATGAATTGTGATCTTTGGCATTTGAATTTGACCAAAAAGTCAAAGTTTGACTTTTCAGTATACAATTGACTTTTGATCAGTTGACTGAAAAATTCATCTGTCAATCTATTGGACTTGAAATGTTTTCAGCCATTTCATTAGGTCAAAATGATGCAATTGGACTCTTTAGATCATGCCTTAAACCAATTGATCATTTGCTAGGTCAAAAATCAGAAATTGCCCTTTCCCAGTCAAAACCCTACTTTTGAGCATTTTGCCCTTTTGGAGATTTGATCAAATTTCTTGAGGAGTTATGGTCCAAACTTGATCAAATGATGAATATGAGTTTAAATTGTTGATATGGATAAAAAATTATGAAGTTTGACTGTGAATTGGCCATAGTTGACTTTTTCCCCAATACATTTGATTTTTAGGTCAACTGCTCAATTGACTGAACAAAAGTGTGACCCAAGGCTTGAAACTTGACATGAGTAATCTTGGGGGTCCATAATGATCCATGAAAGTCATATGGGGCATTGGAAGTTCAAAAATCCTTGTGCAATCTCAAACCCTAATTTTGGTCATCAGTGCTTAAGGAGGTGTCTTGAGCTGATCAACCCTAGTGCAGTCTTGAGCCAAAGGAGATCTTGCAAGAACAATTCTTAATAAGTGAGAGGGAAAATTTTAGGGTACAACACTATGTATAGGGTCATATGGCTTTCATTCAGCTGTAAGGTGGCGAACAGTTGGGTGTACATGATGTCCATTGAGTTGCCATGGTCGACCTGTATACGTCACTGTTTACCTTGGTATTTGGTAAACAACCGCTGATCCTCCAAATGGTTACTTATTTGGTTACTCGCAGGATCGATCAGATTGATCCTAGGACATAGGTTGATTTTGAAGTTTGATTAAATTGGATATTGGTTAAATGACAATAAAATAAAGAGGCTTTAAGTAAATTGCATGAAGAAAGGACTTGGTAAAATAAATAAGGCTTTAAATGAAAGGGTTCGACAGGAAAGTAAAGAAGAAAGCAAATAAATTTCTGGGAAAGTAAATGACTTTGATTAATAAAGTTGGTGTTTCACACATACATTTCTCAACAATTCTTTCTCACACGCTGGGTACTCGAATCTATATGAGTGACTTTGTATAGAATTGTGAACACACGCGAGAAACTACATGACTACTACTATTTATACTAAAACATCCCAAGTAACCGTCAGGCAGTTACACTGCTTCGAGATGACTCCACTTGGCACGTTCTCAACGTTCGACGCTCCAGATCTTCACACGTTGCACTTGGTAACCGCTGGAAACCGTTTTCCCTCCAAACGCTTGAATTTCAAACTGCTCCACTCTGAACCATCGAACGCCTTCGTCAAGAAGCATCTTCGACGAGAAACTCCTTCGACGTCGAAGGCAACCAACTTCTCCCTTGGAAGAAATCTTTTAAGTACCTTGCCATCTTTCGATGGGCATTTCGACGGACCTAGCTAGTCGAAAACATCCTTCAGCTTTAATGGCTGACATTAATAAAACAAGGGTGTCGAATTTAGGAGCCAACAAATTGCCCCCCAAGAATGTCTTATTTCGACTCTGAAAGAAAAAGGCATTCTTTGAAACGCCATTCGACACCTGTCCTTTCACGCTTAGTCACAAATTAAATTGTGCACTTTTTGTTGTCTTCTACCAACCACTGGCAATCCCAAGAAAACCATCATTTATCCGTACCTAAGACGTCACTTCAGTACGGCGTGCAGTACCAAACGTCATTTCAGAATTTGTCATTATGACATTCCCAAAAACGAGGACGCACGCTGCGTCCCTCTATTTCTGCAGAACGGCTAAAACAACAGGGGGATGCCACGTGTCCCACTATCTCCTGCAACATTAAATGGCATTTAATGTCCTCGGTTTTGGGGATTTTCCCCCTACTACTATAAATAGCAGTAAGTACCCCATTGTGGGACTTTTTACGCCATCTAGCTTTCAAACTTCTCTATTTTCATACAAACTTGTCATCTTTGCAAAACCCTTTTCTTCTTCACTTCGTCTTCAACCTCACCATCAACAATGGCATCTGGTTCCAATGCTCCTAGCGCTACCGTACCATCTAGAAACGTCAAACCTAAGGTTTTCGTCACCGCTCCAGTAGTAACTGCTACGGGCCAACGAAGGGTCCCTGAACCCTTGGACATCGCCGTACGTGATGCTTACTCACACCACCTTATGATCCCGGTTGGATATTCCAACCAGATCTTTGCTATGTCTGGCCCCTTGTATCCAAGTATTGTTGAGGCCATGAAGATCAAGAGTTATTTTCCGGTAGTTGAGAAACTCAAACCGGTTGCATGCGCTAAGAAAGATGCAGAGGATACTGAAGAACCTGCTAAAGAGAAAATCGACCTTCGTTTCTTCAACAAAGGTGTTAGGGCTTTCAGGTCTGGCCCTAGCCTTACTCCTGATTACGTTGCTTGGCTGGAAAAGATGGAGAAACGCCAAGCTTCGATCTGGAAAGATATGGGGATTTTTGACCTGGTGATGCTGTCGAAGACAGGTTTGAACTATTCTCCGGAGATGTTGATAGCTTCTCTGCTTTTCTGGGACTACTCCCACTTTACTTTCCATCTTCCTTGTGGGATGTTGACCCCTACACTCTTCAATGTGGCCGCTATCACTGGCCTTCGACCCACCGGGGACTACTTCGATCCGGAGGAGATGTCGGAGGATCAAATTGGATTCTCTGCCACCAAACCAACCTATACCACCTTCATCAATCACTACCACGACAGGTCGACAGATGCTGTGTCGGATGTCGAACACATAGCGTTTCTAGCCTTATGGCTGACTCGCTTTGTATTTTGCTCGAAGTCCTTACAGGTGACCAAGAAGATGGTCACTCTCGCCACTCAACTCCATCATGGCCAAAACATCTGTTTGGCAGAATTGATTTTGGCTAGCCTCTATGATTCGATTAGCAATGGGGCAACTCTTCTAAAAATTATCGAGAACAGGGCCAGCTTGCTACTTGATGGGCCTTTTTGGTTGCTCCAACTGTGGCTCAATGCCACCTTCGAATCTTTCTTGCCTAAGAAGGTTCAAATAAATGAGCAGGCTCCAGAGATAGCGAACAGACGCGTCGAAGGAACCAGGCTGGCTCTGTTGACGCCTATGGAAGATGGACTGGAGTTTCAGCAAACTTTCACCAACTTCGTTCTGATGTTTGCTCGAAGGAAGGAGTTTGCTTCGACTATGGCTCCGTTTGCTCGACGGAAGGTAGGCCCAGCATGGTTCACAAGGCCACATCCAAGGACGTCGAGTGGTCCTCAAGTTGACGAACATACAACAATGTGGGAGGCGTTCCTCACACCAAGGATCATGCCTCTTCGATTCAGGAGCTCTAAGACTCACTTGAGTCTGATTGCATACCAACCAAACCTGGTATCTCGCCAGTTTGGTATTATTCAAACCCTACCTTCTCCGATTTTTCCAAGAGAGAAGTCTATGTTGTACTTCTGCAATGATTACACCGAAGAAGCTGCCACTAAACATATCGGAAGATATGCTGGTCGAACAGTTCTCTCGTTGTTTGACTACCAGCTCAACTTTCTTTGCTCACCATCCTTCGAGGAGTGGTGGAAAAGTTATTACGCTGAGGAGTTTTTCGACGAGAAAGACTTCGTGGATGAGCTTCAAAAATATTTTGTCCTTGTGTTGGACAAAATAAAGAAATGTAAGTTCATCCTCTCACATTACTTTGTCTTTCTCTTTTGACTGCTAGCCTGTTAACTATTTATTTGATTTCAGTTGTTCGAAAGCCTGTAGCCAAGAAGGCTACAGAAGGCCAACAGGGAGGAGGCCCCTCAACAAAACCTCCACCGCCGGCGAAGACTACAGCGCCGGCGAAGACCACAACTAACCAACAGGGGGAAGGCCCTTCGAAGAAGCCTTCTGTATCGGTAACCAGACTTTCATTATTTTCTTCTGGCTTTCGATTTTTGACTTTCGATGCAATTGCTAAATCGAATTCCTATTGGTTTTTTAGGCACCTTCGCCCAAGAAATGGCCAGCACTGGTGGTCGAATCTGGGAGCGATGAAGAAGGTGATTCTCCCCCTGCTCCTCTAAAAAGGCGAAAGCTGACGAAGGACGCTCCTGCTCCTGCTCCTGAGGGTCGAACGATTAGAATAAAGGTTGCTGGGAGAAAGCCCAGGCCACCTCCAGTGATCATTGAGGAGCCAACGGAGGAGGAACTAAACGTTCTTCTCAACAAACCTGTCGAAAGCGACAATTCTAGCCCTAGGGCTGAAGCTAATTTACAGGTAATCTCTTAGACCTTTTTGTAACTTAGGTGTAGATACCTACATTCGATTATGTCTCTTTCGATTTCTGAAGATTCTTCCTCTTTCCTTTCTCAGGACACCACTGAAAGCTCACCGCCAAGGACTTCTGAAACGCTGGAGTCTGCTGAACTCAGCAGGCCACAAGAAAAAGGCTTGGAAAATGACGAAGCCCATACTGAAATAAATGAGGCCAATGCTGAGACGGTAGAAAAACCCACAGAAGATCCTCAAACGGAAGAACAACAGCCAAAAGAGGTTCCGGTGGTGGATCTGTCGGAAGAGAATCGTGACGAAGGGGACCATGGCAATGCTGGCGAAGAAAACCAAGGTGCCGCTGGCGAAGAGAACCAAGTTGATGCTGGTACTGCCCCAGTCTGAGTCGAAGGGAAACAAGTCGAGGCACCTAACACTCAACAACCTCAAACCCAAGACAATGCTGTTGCAAGGGCTGTCACCTCAACGAAGCACAGGTCGAAAGAGGATTTAGAACTCTTGAAACAAACTGACCCTGTTAGCTATCTCAACGCAATCATCGAGAGCAAGAGTTCGTCCGATGCTAGTCAGGAGGTTCTTACCCTGTCGGGGAAGTCCACTGAAACCTCTCCTCTTGATGAAGCTTTAGCGAAGGTTAAGGCCCAGTTTTTCAAGAAGGACTTGATGAAGGCTTTAGAGGGGGACCCCACTGCTCCATCATACTTGAGGGATGTTTTGAATGCTGTCGACTTGTTAGCTGTAGCTCCAGAAGTTTCAGGCTTGATCATGGAGTTACACTCCATGATTGATCAAGTCTCAGCAGATTATAGGCGCCAAAGGGGCTTTAATAGTCAGCTTGAGGTGTTATATGGCAAAAGCTCTTCTGCATGGACTGCTGTTTCGGAGACGACTTCTCGAATTGCGGAGTTGTCGAAGCAAAAAGCATCTACACAGGAAGAAGTCGATGCCATCGATCGAGAGAATGCTTCCTTCAGGGCACAAATCGAAGAAATAGAGGCTAAGATAAATGCCAACACTAAACGCAAGGAGGAACTTCTTTCGACTGTCCCAGACACCGAGAGTCAAACTGAAATCAAACAAGGCCTGGAATTTGCTGAGAAGGCCCAAGGCTTCGACGCTCAGATTGCCAAGCTTGTGCAGGAGAACGCTTGGTGCAAGAAAAGATTGGAGCTGCAGCAAGTCAAATACCTTCGACTCAAGGACTCTGTTCCCTTCTGATTGATTCAGCTTTTGTAACCATATTTTGTAATCTATATTCGACAACATTGCCATCTTGGCTAAAATTTATAAAAATTTCCATTTTGGCTTTTTATGGTCAATTTAGTCTTGTTATTTTATTATTTTATTTTTATCTCTTGGAGTGTAGGTTTGTATTTTTTCAAATATTTACCATTTACTCTCAAGAGCCTTTTATCTTCACCTAACTCTTCGACTTCATAGGCTCCACCAGAAAAAGTTTGGATAACTCTGAATGGTCCTTCCCATTTGGGTGACCATTTCCCCATGCTTCGATCCCTTCAATCCATGGGAAGAATTACCTTCCAAACTAGTTCTTCAGGCAAAAATACCTTAGGTTTTACCTTTTTATTATAAGAGTCTTCTACTCTTTTCTTCTGAAGCCTGAGTAGGTCAAGAGCGCGCAATCTCTCTTCGTCTAAATCCACCAGTTCGTCTAACATCATGTTCCAATAAATTTCAGAGGGAATATCATAATGCCTCTGAACCCTTGCAGATTGAAGACAAATTTCTGCTGGCAACACTGCATCATGGCCAAAAGTTAGCCTATATGGTGTTGTGCCTGTGGCTTCTTTTGGGGACGTTCGACAAGCCCACAGAATCTGGTCTAACGTCTTATGCCAATTCTTTGGTTTCTTCCCAACATGCTTTTTTATCAAGCCAATCACTACTTTGTTTGCTGCTTCGACTTGACCATTTGCCTGTGCATAATAAGGCGTTGATGTTAGGAGTTTGAAACCTGTTTCCTGAGCAAATTCCTGCATCTTTCGACCAGTGAAAACTGATCCTTGATCAGTTGTAATCGTCTCAGGGATTCCATACCTAAAGATAATGTTCTTTTGAATAAATTCAATGACATTTTCTTGGTCTACATTGACTAAAGGGATAGCTTCGATCCACTTAGTAAAGTAATCAATGCCTACCAGTATGTATTTCTGACTCTTTGATGATGCTGGTCGAATCTCTCCAATGAGGTCCAACGCCCATCCTCTAAAGGGCCAAGGCTTCACTATCGAGTGAAGTTCGCTTGCTGGTACATGTTGGATGCCTGTGTGGACTTGACACTCTTGACAACCTTTGGCGAACTCAACACAATCTTTCAGCATAGTGGGCCAATATAGTCCTTGTCGAAACAACAACCATTTCATCTTATGGCCTGCTTGGTGAGCCCCATATGTTCCAGCGTGCATAGTCGAAAGGGCTATGTATGCCTCAGTTTCACTTAAGCACTTTAGCAATACCCCTTCAGGCGTTTTCTTGAATAACTCATTACCCATGAGTACATAACTCAACGCCCTGTACTTTGTTTTTCGTTCTGTCAAAGCTCCTGGATTTTGAAGATAGTCCACAATGGGTTTCCTCCAATCTTGCTCTGACAAATTATCTATGAACGAAATCTCGAAGTTACTTTGATCAGCATATCCTAGTCTCGTCGATTCCAAGTCTGTTGGCGATAGACAAGTTGCTTTTATCTTTTCTCGAACTTCGATTGCTCTTTGCAATCTCGTTTTTGAAATCTTATACCCAGATGCAATCTGTGCCAAGTCGTTGGCTATTTGATTTTCGACTCTGGGTATGTGTCGAATATTGACTGTTTCAAATTTTTTCAATAAACGATTTGCTATCACAAAGTACATAATGAGATTCTCTCTTATGCATTTATATTCCTTTGTGACTTGCTTAATGACTAACTCTGAGTCTCCTATTATTTCGACTCGAGTTGCCCCTAATTCCAACAATATCTCAAGGCCAGTAATTAGAGCTTCATACTCAGCCTCATTGTTCGAACAAGAACCTGATATTCTGTACTTGAATGTTGTTGGAATTTTATCTGGAGAAATAATCAAGACTCCTACCCCTGTTCCATCTTTATGGCTGGAACCATCGAAGTAGAATTTCCAAGGCTCTATCTCCACATAATTAATATCCTCAACTTGAATTGAGTGGTCGACTATGAAGTCTGCAACCACTTGTCCTTTTACTGCCTTAAGAGGCATAAAGGTCAAGGAGTATTCAGTTAATGCTAATGCCCACTTGCCAATTCGACTGTGCAAGATAGGTTTCGACAACATATACTTGAAAACATCAAAATGAGACGAAACATACACATCAACTGGTTTTATATATTGCTTGAGTTTTGTACAAGAGAAATACAGACATAGACACAATTTTTCAACTTCACTATATCTAGTTTCTGCATCGTTCAAAACTCTACTGAGATAGTAAATGGGTCTTTCGACTCCATTCTCATCCTCTTGGGCTAACATGCTTCCCAAAGTTTTGTCGGATGCAGCTATGTACAATCTCATACTCCTATTGCTACAAGGAGGCACCAAAATAGGTGGCTTAGTGAGGTACCCTTTGATTTTGTCGAAGGCTTCTTGTTGCTCTTGCTCCCATTCGAACCCCTCTTTATTCAGTCGAAGTAAGGGTGAAAAGGCCTGAGCTTTCCCACTTAGATTAGATATGAATCTCCTTAAGAAATTTATCTTGCCTAACAGAGATTGCAGTTCCTTCTTATTCGATGGCGCTTTCGCTTCCAGAATTGCCTTCGTTTTGTTCTGGTTGATTTCGATTCCTTTCTTGTGGACAACGAAGCCCAAGAAATCTCCAGCTTTCACACAGAATGCACACTTCAAAGGGTTCATCTTCAGACCATGTTCTCTCATTCTTTCGAATGATTGTCGAAGGTGGTCAATATGATTCTTCCTGGAAACAGATTTTATAACAATGTCATCAATATATACTTGCATAAAAGTGTTAATAAAATCATGGAAGATAGTATTCATTGCTCGCTGGTACGTTGCCCCAGCGTTCTTTAGGCCAAAAGGCATCACTACCCATTCGTAAGTTCCTAAGGCCCCAGGGCATCAAAAAGCTGTTTTCGACACATCCTCTTCAGCAATGAATATTTGATTATATCCTGAATAACCATCGAGCATACTCAGGTATTCATAGCCAGCGGCAGAATCGACTAGCATTTCCGCCACAGGCATAGGATATTCATCTTTGGGCGTAGCAGCATTCAAATCTCTGAAATCTATGCACACCCTTAACGTACCATTTTTCTTAATTACTGGCACAATGTTTGCAATCCATTCGACATACCTTGTAACACGTATAAATTTGCATTTCAGCAGTCTTTCGACTTCCGTTTTGATCTTCGACAGTATTTTTGGAGCGAAGCGCCTTGGATTTTGCTTGATTGGCTTCTTCCCAGGTTTGATTGGCAACTGAAGTTCTACCAATCCTCTGTCGAGACCAGGCATTTCGTCATAATCCCATGCAAAACAGTCTTTGAACTCTTTCAGCAATTGGATTACTTCCAACCTAAGTTCTGGATCAATTTTGGCGCTGATGTAAGTTGGCCTTTTCTCTGACCCTTCGCCCAAGTTGATTTCTTCTAAAGGATCTTGCGCTAGCATTTTAATGTTGTTCTCCAAGGGGTCCTTTTCGAAGCCCAAAGGCTCATCGTCATAGATGGCGTCGAGCCTCTGTTCCTGCATTTCTTCTGGCATGATATCAGGAGGTTTTGGATTGAAATCCTTTCCTGGACCTGCAGCAGATAACTGTTGATCATTGGCCTGTGTGGCCATGTACTTTACTTCGGCTTCGAGAGCCGTTATCATCTTAGTTTCGGCTACATAAGCCGAAATTCGCTTCAAAGATTGTGACTCAGTCATTATCACTGAATTCACTTCCCCAACCAGTTGGTTGGATATCAGTTAAACCACTGAAGTCTATGTGGGACAAGTCTTCTCTGTCCCATTGGAAACCATGCTCAGGATGCAGGTACAGGGAACAAAAAGTGTTTGGCGCTGGCGCCATGTCGAAGTCAGGTGTTGGACATGGCCCTATGTGAGCCAAGTTCTTGTCGAAATCTGCCAAACCCAGGTGATTCACTTCGCCCAGGTAGTAGCTTTGATCTGCCTCTATGTTTTCGACCATCCCATCTGGACGCCATAGGAGCAGCCTCTGGTGCATTTATGATGGCACAGCTCCAACACCATGAATCCATTCACGGCCCAACAAAAGATTGTAGTTAGGTTTGGCCGATATGACCATAAACATCGTTGGTCGAAGGATAGATCCTACTTTGATATCTAGCTGGACCACTCCCATAGTGGTCCCTATGCCGCCCTCATAGTTCGACAGGACCATGTTGTGAGGCTTAATGTCCTCATCCCTTTTGCCAATTTTCCTTAGCATAGAGTGAGGAATAATGTTGATGGTAGCCCCGCAATCCACCAAAATTTTATTCACAGTAGTTTCTTCGAGTTTAGCCCTTATAAATAAAGGCTTGAGGTGATTTTTCATCGCCTCTGTAGGTGGCTCGAAGAACCCATTTTGTTCCTCAGTGGTGCCATTGTCCATGACGAAATAGCACACTGGCATGTGTTTGGCCATTTCTTGTTCCACTTCCCAGTCACTTACTTCGACCTCTACCTGTCGGTTGAATTCTCTGGGCAGCACTGAAACTATATTCACCATTATGTCCAAAGTATCATCAGACTCAGAATCGTCTTCGTCTTCGACTTCACTTTGGTTAGGCCAAACTAGCCTGTTGGTTACTGGCTCTCTTTCTAGAGGTTTCCTTTGCTTCCTTTGAGGAACGTTCGAACTGGTTTCTGCCTTTGGTTCGTTGGCAGCCTCCCTTTCAGCTTTTCGTCTCCTTTGGTATCTCCTCCATTGAGATCGAGACATGGGATTTTTACCTTTGTAGTTGCTTGACACTTGTGCCACTTTAGGTGCAGCAACTTGAGGCTCTTTCTTTTGAGTCAAAGAGGAATCCCTTGGCACGTCGAAAGAGTGCCATCTCTCCTCACTTGGCCTTTTTCGACCAGAGGTTTTGTACCAAGTATCTACTGGCACATTTGTGGGAGGCCTAAAAGTCAATGGCCTCTTTTCTTGGTTTGAACCTCTTTGGGAGGCTCTTCTGGGATCATGTCGAAGATCAACATTTTCCCTTCTCTTATTCGCTACTCTTACGCCTTGAATGTGCTCAGCAGCTTTTTTGTCAAAGATCGAACTGCATCTTGGACACAGCATCACCTCTGATTTCTTTTTCTGGCACCTTTGTAGAAAATCTGCCAAATTTTCATTTTCCCGAGGGAAAGCAGTCTTATTAGCTTGTTCTTGCCTCATGGCCTCTTCTGATGCTTTTGGGTCAGAAAGTTCGACCATGTTGATATTCATTGTATCTTTGTTAGCAAGAGTTAACTGCTTCATTTGTATCTCCAGATTCTCCGTCTGGCCTTGAACTATGGCCAAGTGGGAACTGGGTTTTGGTCCAGTTTTTTGTGCTTCAGCGGTCTCCAACTTCGGGCTTTCGACCGCTTTCTGAACTGCTTCAACTGTCTTCCTGGATAAATTTCCAGAAAAACTGCGAAAGATTGGCATGTTGATGTGGTCCTTTGAGACTTCGACCATTGTGATTCCTGGCTTCTTCGACTGGCTCCTGGTTGCCTCTATCACGTTCACCTCAGAGGGCTCAGCATAGTGGGCTTCAGCCTGCAATGGATTTGAGTCGACAGCCATGGGGGTTTTGTCAGCAAACTTCAACCTCCCTTCTTCGATAGCGTCTTGCACAAGATTCCTGAAAAGAAAACATTGAGAAGTTTTATGGCCCAAAAAATTATGATATTTGCAAAAACCTCTCTTCTTTCTTTGATCAAGAGGAGGCACTTTTACCCCTGGGGGTACTATCATTTGGTCATCTTTAACAAGCAAATCGAATATTTCATCACATTTTGTGATGTCAAAACTATAAGTCTTTTTGGGGAACCTATCGTTGGTCCTTTCTGGACCAATGGGATTTTTCCCACTTGAGGGGACTAACAGTTTACAAGAGTATGGTGGCCCTTGTTTCAATTCTGCTAAATCGACTTCTCCTTCTTCGACAGTTATAGTATCGTCGAAGGATTCTGGATCTTCGTCATCCATGTCAACATACGCTATCCTCTCTCTCTTGTGAGTTTTCGTTGCCTTTGCTTTTTCGGCTTTGAGGCGTTCTACCTGTCAAACTCTATCGGCCAGTTGGGCCATGTCTCTCAGGTATTGGGTGTCTAGCTTCTTCCTAATGGAATAATCTAAACCGCCTGCGGCTATTTCGACTAACTCATGCTCTGGCACTTGTGTAAAGCATCTCGCCTTGAGCAACCTAAACCTATTTAGATATTCGTCTATAGGTTCAGTGAAACGTCTCTTTACACTGGCCAATTCTTTCAGGCTTATCTTGGTTTGCCCCATGTAGAATTGTTCATGGAACAATCTTTCCAACTGGGTCCAATGATGGATCGAATTGGGGGGGAGAGTTGTAAACCAAGTAAAAGCGTTCTTTGTTAAAGAACTTGGGAAGTACTTTATCCTTAGGTTTTCATTATTCGAAATGTCACCTGCTTCGATCAAATATCTCGCCACATGCTCGACAGTAGATTCTGTCGTGTCCCCAGAGAACTTAGTAAATTTGGGGACTTTGCATCTAGGAGGTAAGTCTGTTTGTAACACGTATTCTGACAATGGGGATGTAAAGTTGGGCCTTCGAAAACCCATGTTCATCCCATTTTGAGTCATGATCCTTTCGATCATGGTTGCCAGATTATTTTCCAAACCCGTATTCTGGTATTGGATATGCTGGACTACTTCGTCAGCATTTTGGTTTCTGTTAACTAACCTTACCTCTGGGGTTATTACCCTAGGTTCCTCGACAGGTTGCTCCAATCGTGCCCTAAGGTTTTCTTCGACAGGCTGTTGAACCTGGTTGATGGTGGTTTCTTCCTCTAAGAATATCCCCTGGTTACCCCTTATTTGCGCCCTTTGGGGCTGTCGAATAGGTTGGGGTACTCCAAAGAAATCAGCCAAACGTGTCATTTGCGCTGTCACTTGCTGATTCGATTGAGTAGTGTTTTGTATTAGAGGGTTTAGCACTGTACTCAAAGTTTGTGCCAACATTTGCACCATATCATGGTTGCTTTCGTCCATTTGTTGCCTCAAGACTGCTGTCGAGGCATTTGTAAGGCCATGGGCTACTTGGGACGTTCCTCCTAAGAGTTGGGTCCAATTTCTATTCGCCATGCCTACTCCAGAACCTTGGAGTGGCGAAGAGGCACTCACTAAAGGGTCTGAAAAAGTGGACGCAGCATTCGTCAGGCTAGCCAATTCAGAAGTTGGCATACCATAGAGTGGCATAAATCCTGGGGGAACAAAAGGCCTCGTGCCTAAATTTCCCCTGGGTGGGGGAGTTCCCACAGGCATCCTGGGGCCCGTGAACGAAAGTAATGGCCCCGTTGCTGTGACCGTTACTGCTGGTGTCGAACCAACAGTTGTCGCTTCACTTACGGTCGTACTAACCGTTGCTCCCACATTCGTTTGTGGGATTTCGTTATTGTTTGGCGGATTCGCCATCTCTTCCCTTCTTCTGGCAGTATTGTTATTGTTAGTGTATATTCTACCACTTCTCAATAACATACAACACTCCTCGAAAAGATGAGATTATTTTCAACAATCAACACACAGTCCCACCGGGTGTGCCAATTTGTTTACCTTGGTATTTGGTAAACAACCGCTGATCCTCCAAATGGTTACTTATTTGGTTACTCGCAGGATCGATCAGATTGATCCTAGGACATAGGTTGATTTTGAAGTTTGATTAAATTGGATATTGGTTAAATGACAATAAAATAAAGAGGCTTTAAGTAAATTGCATGAAGAAAGGACTTGGTAAAATAAATAAGGCTTTAAATGAAAGGGTTCGACAGGAAAGTAAAGAAGAAAGCAAATAAATTTATGGGAAAGTAAATGACTTTGATTAATAAAGTTGGTGTTTCACACATACATTTCTCAACAATTCTTTCTCACACGCTGGGTACTCGAATCTATATGAGTGACTTTGTATAGAATTGTGAACACACGCGAGAAACTACATGACTACTACTATTTATACTAAAACATCCCAAGTAATCGTCGGGCAGTTACACTGCTTCGAGATGACTCCACTTGGCACGTTCTCAACGTTCGACGCTCCAGATCTTCACACGTTGCACTTGGTAACCGCTGGAAACCGTTTTCCCTCCAAACGCTTGAATTTCAAACTGCTCCACTCTGAACCATCGAACGCCTTCGTCGAGAAGCATCTTCGACGAGAAACTCCTTCGACGTCGAAGGCAACCAACTTCTCCCTTGGAAGAAATCTTTTAAGTACCTTGCCATCTTTCGATGGGCATTTCGACGGACCTAGCTAGTCGAAAACATCCTTCAGCTTTAATGGCTGACATTAATAAAACAAGGGTGTCGAATTTAGGAGCCAACAGTCACACGTTGAAATTCGCCATGCAGGCTCTCAAGAGTAGTGGGATGGTCGAGTTTGGGGCTCCGCCCGACAATTCCTCCCTGTAGAAAGCGAGGGGATGAGAGCCTCCTCAAAATTTATCCAACTTGTCGTCCATGTCCGAATTAGCTTCGATGAGCTGGTTGAATCTTCTTTTTACTGACTCAACCGTGTGCCTGTTGAATCCTCCGCCGGAGATGACCATAGCGGCGGGGAATAATTCCCAAGGATTGTGAGAGGAGAATTACAATGGGATGTTCTCCATGTCCGGGTGTGATACAGTGGGAGAACTGACTAGAGGTTTTGCGTTTCGTTCGCACTTGTGCGGTTAGCAAGAGTCGCCACCGACTTTTCTTTTATCCAAAAGGAAAGGCAAAAAAGCACAGGAAAGACCTTTCGAGAATTTTCTCGGGTTCGGGGGGTAGATTACGAAAAGGGAAGGTATTAGCACTCTTTTCATGCATGGTTTTCCATGGGCTCTTAGTTACTCGTTTTAGATCACTTGCTTTTGTTTGATTGTGTGCTTGTGGTGTGGGTTTTGAAAGTATTTTGGAAAATCTCTTTGTAATGGTTCTTGTCTCTATAAGAACACATACAAAGTTTTGTTTCGAAAATGGTTCAAAGATGTGTTTGTGAATCGTGTTTCAAAAAGTGTTTTGAAAAGAGGTTTTGCAATGGTTCTCGTCTCTATAAGAACGTATACAAAATGTTTTGTCTTTTGAAAGTGTTTTGAAATGGAGGTGTAGGTGTAAAAGTTTTTTTGTCGTGAGCAAGCAAGTAACTAAGAGCGAATCTATCTACTCGAAAGGTCTTATGTTGTTCTTTTCTTCCTTTTAATGGTGCTATCTTACCATTGATTTGGTAAGAAGCCCCGTTATTGGATGTGAAGGGACAGGCGCAGATCAATTTTACAATCATTAAAGGCAACTTGTGAGACACTCTAGCAATTTTTGTAAGGGACGAGATCGTTTTAATCGAAGGCAACGTCGAGGGTCATCGAGGGTCTACGATCTTTGTTTATCGAAGGGTCATTGCTAGAGTGTCTCATATTCGAGGGACATGATTGTATTTCTGAGGCAACAAGTGAGGTTACCCTAGAGGTATGCGTGTGAGAAGTGTGTTAGTTTCAAGTTATTTATTCTTGGATTAGGTCATCTAGCGATTGATTTTTGAATCTTGCCATACATGCCTAATTACTATACAGTATATAGAAAGCAATAAAGTGCGGGAATTGAAATTCTAAGCTATTACAAAAGTATCCAGGAATGGGGGTACAATTGTTACAAATGGGGATGAATCAAAATATCAAGCAATACAACCAAATCTAATTGTTGCGCGATTTAATATAAAGCTATGACAATTTATGAAATAAAATCAACAAAGTGTGAAATGTATGTATTTACTTGAAAAAAGACAAATAAAACCTATTCTAAAAAAAATTGATTTAAATTAAAATCTTATTATTATTTTTTGTATTCTTATTAATTATGTAAGTAAAGAAAGAAACTAAACTAATTTATTGATTTTTTTGGTATTTTATTAAATGTAACAAATTAATAAAAATAAGTTATAAAAGAAGAAAATAGTGAAAATTGATTTTTAAGACTTAAAAAAATGTATAAAAGTATTCTAAGTTTTAATTAATAATTTTCAAAACAAATAAAAAAAAACAAGTTACAAGGAAGAAAATGGGCTTAGGAGATTTAAAGGGTGTTAGGCCCAAAGGTGTTTTGCTGATACCAAAAGAAACAAGGCCAGATGGGGGGGTATGTTAGAAAGCGCGTGTGGGCCTTAGGGCTAATGTATCAGAACAAAGCACAATGCTCTCTTAAATTTGTTTAACGCTGGATTAAGGGATGCAAAACGAAATTAGGGTTTGACCCCTTTGTACAGAGCGGCGCTCTCGTCTCCTTTGTCCATCTCTTCCCATTTCGTTCATCCCTGATCTTTGTTACTCACCTCTTCCTATCTTAATGAACAAATCTCTCTCTTAACAACCTAATTTCTCATCATCTCACCACGACTCGCGTTTTCTATGAAAAACCCTAGGGTCGGATTTATGCTCGAAGGGTTCCATCTGATCTTCCCCTCTCAAATTTCCATTGCCGGAGCGCCCCTCATCCTCACTTCCTAACCAAGTGCTAAATATTTCTTTCTTGAAAAGGTGATGTTCTGTTTTTGCTAAACTTGAACGATTTTTTTGTTGTCTTGGATTTTGTTCATGTTTTTTATGTTAATCAAGCTTATTGTACCTTGAGATGCAGGAAATGATTTATGAGAAATGTGAAGAAATTATACCTTCGGAATTTTCTGTGAGGTGGACGAGGATAGTGAGACTGAGATGATGATACTCCTTGGTGACTGGAAACGAAGGGGGGAGAGATGATGATTGGAGGAATGCGCGCTTCTGGTAACCTTTTGTTTTTCTATCTTCTATGTTGAATGATGATGATGATGCTGGGACTTTGTGATTGTTCTGTTTTTGAAACTTTGTTGGTTTTCTCTTTTGATTTGTTGGGTATCTGAGCTTTTGATTGTTGGATGTTGGTTTTGATTTTGGACTTTGGAAGTTTGGTTTGAACTGATTTTTGTTACAGTTTGGTTTAAATTGGTGTTTGAGGTTTACTGGTTTTTGTTACAGTTTTGGAAGTTTTGGGTTTGGAAATGTTTTTGAAAATGGTTGGTGATTTGCAAGTTGGATACTGTTACTTTTTATCAGTTTCAGGTTTTAGAGGTTTGGGATGGTTGGACAGTTTGAATATTTGATATGTTGCTGTTGGTTTGGCCTTGTTTCTGAGTTTGTTGTTTTTGAGTTGATACTTTTGGAAGTCTTGACAAGTTTTTAGTTGCCTTTGGTTATGATTTTGGTTTAACAGGTTTGAAAACTAGTTTGGGACTTTCTTTTTGACAGTGCATGCCTTGTGAGTTTTTTTGATTTTGTTGATGGTTTGTTTGACAGTTTGAAAGTTCTTTTTTTTTTGTTATGAACTGTTGAAATGGTTTTTGTTGATGGTGATTCTGTTACTGGTTTTGAAGGTTTGTTTGTGGATTTTTGGTTTGAAATGGTTTTTGCAGTTTTGTTTGAAGTTGGACAGCTTGAAGGTTTTTTGGAACTTTTACAGTTTTGAAAACTTGGTTCTTTTTAGCTTTTCTCAAGTTTGATATCTTTTTTGTTGTCTCTCTTCTCTTGAGCCTTCTCTACTGTTATATTCATGTGGTTTCTTGTTTGACAGTTTATTCAAAATGGTGGGAAAACCACCAAATTTTGAATACTTTGGGCATGTTTTCCTTATGCTCTTTTCCTTGCAGTTTTGTTTTCTAGCAATTCTGGTGCAATTGTGACAGCAGGGCGGCATCCCTAGGTGACTTCTTTCCTCTCTCTCTCTCTCTCTCTCTCTCTCAATGACCCTAAGCCAAATGCTTTTTTCTGAAAAGTTTGCAATTTATTTGGAAAATGATGATTATGGCTTATTGAACAAGCCTCTTGCTTGTTGACTTAGTTTACCATATGTTATATTTTCTTCTTGCTGATGCTGTTTTGTTTGCTACTGCTATGCTGCCTCGTTCTTGCTGTTTGTATTTTGTCCAATTTGTTGCATTTTTTCGAACATTTGTTTTGGCCATGCTGTTGTTTGCCTTTGGACAATTTGCGCTGCTGTTTGTTATATTTGTTTGGCCGTGCTGTTGTTTGGCGTATTCAGTTTGGAATATTTGTTTTGGCCATGCTGCTTGCATTTCTTGTTTGGGTAGCCTTGTTGCATTTGGACAAATTTTCTTGCATTTGTTATTTTTATTTTTGTGAACCAAGGAGAAAAATCTTCTTGTGATTTGCAAATAGAAAAATAAAAACGTGATGAATTAAAAATAGCCCTCTGATTCCAAATTACAAACTTTAATGATGAACACATTTTTTCTTTTGAAGATTCTTGCTTATACCCAAATAGTTTTTGTACTAACTATTTTTCTGTCTTTCATTTTCATATGAGCATAATTGGATGGTGGCAAAGCAGAGGAAGCAAGAGATTATGTGGCAAGCATGGAAGCAATGGAAGCTCAGTCATCCTTAGGCATAAATTTTTCTTTGTAATTTAGAGAAAAATTCAATCAATTGTACTTATTTATTTTTCAAATACGATAAGTTGTAAAACCTAAAGCATTTAAATAATAAATTGTTTTTGTAACAACTTTTGAAATAAATAAAGAAAGTCTTATGAGATAATCTGATGTCCATTAAAATCCATTTACTGTTCATAACTTGTAATTTTCTCTTCGCATATTCACCAATTCTTTAAGATTCCCGATCAAGATAATTGAAACTGCATTCCAATAATTCCAATCAAGATAACTTAAATTCCAATGATCAAGTAATTCTGTAATCTTGTAACCGCGTTCCAATCAGAACACGCACTGTCTATTCCACAAACAAGCAAATGTCTTAACATACGCAAATTATCTGATTAACATGGATCAAATAAAACATGAATGTCCCAAATGACAGTCTTAGATTCCATCTCTTGTCCCAAATAAACATGCCTTGAGAACAAACGGTAACCTTTCATTAAACTTGAAAAAGCATGAAAACATGTGAAAGCCAATTAGATCTTTGAGAATTCAATTCTTTTGAGAATTGCAAGAAAAACCATAATTGCTGGTTTATTGCCACAGGAGAAAATCTGTCTGATCAATTCCTGAGCCAATCTTGAATATCTGAGAAACCCTAGGGCTGTGATTTCTGTGAAAAATGGGAAGGCAAATTTTGGGGTACAACACCGGGTAATAGAAATCTTTTGGCCGCGAGATGCTCATGGCGACCGGTATGGTGTTGATGTCGGGGGACTCCTTCCCCTCTTCGACTTTTTTAGTTTCTTGTGCTTCTTCACGGGCACCCTCCTTCTTTGTGTATTGTTTGAGGTGCCCATCTCGAATCAGTATTTCGATTTCATCTTTGAGATGAATGCAATCCTCAGTGTTGTGCCTGTGGCTTTTGTAGAACCTGCAATATTTGCTCTTGTCGGTTCCCGGTTTGGAAGGAGTCTGTCGGGGGAAGCGTACCCAGGCATGTTTGAATTCATAATTAGCGCGTTCAGACAGAATACGCTCCCTTGAGGTAGTCAGAGGGGTGTAGTCGTGGAAACAACCAGCTGACCCCTTGTAGTCCTTGGAGTCCCGGGACCTGTCTTCCCATTTCTTTTCTCCCTGACGGGATGTCGAGGGCTCGTTGTTCCTCGAGGTATTGGCACTCTCTATATGCCTCGATTCCCTGGCGCCATTGGCGGTTTCCTTCTCCTTGTATTGGATGTACACTTGGGTCTTGAAGAGGAGGGAGTCGAGTGTGGCCGATGATTCAATACCCACAACTTTGGGAAAGTCGTTGTAGGGACGGAGCCCGTGCTCGAGAATATATTTCTTCATGTTGCCGGTTGTGGAGACCTACACTGCTTCCTTGTTGAAGCGCTCGATATATGCCCACAAAAATTCATCTCTGCCTTGGATGATTGCTTCGAGCGAAGCCTCCGACTTCGGGTGTCGATGGGAGGCGGTGAAGTGCCTCGAAAATATCCTCCCAAGCTTCTTCCAGGAGGTGATATATTTGTCCAAGAGACTATTGTACCAAGACATTGCTCTTTTCTTGAGAGTGGTTGGGAAAAGTCTGCACTTAATGGCCCCTCTTACTCCTTGATAGTCGAGGAGAGCGTTAATGTTCTCTATGTGATCGTCGGGGTCCGTTGATCCATCGTAGGTTCCCAACGGGGGTGGCTTCTCCAGGCTGACTGGGAGTTATGCCTCCGTAATCTCCATTGATAGCGGGTCGCGGGGCTTGTCGTTGTCACTTTCTATGGGAGACAGAGAAAGGGAGTGATAATTTCTTCCCTGACAATCGTCGTTGTCTCGTCGGGGGATGGGCTTCTCTGTTTCTGTCTTGGTTCGGGTGAAGGAAATCGAACATGGTCGATTTGACGGTTGCCTTTCCTCTTCTTGGATAAAGGAGAGTATTAATCTTTCGTGGGAGGTGTGCAACTGCGTTTCTTGAAGAAAGAAATGTCGCGCTTCTCCTTTATTGGTGGAAGGCCGTGCCTAGGTGGAGATATGTTGGGGGAGTCTCGTCGTCGGGTTCTTCAAGGGGGAGACCTTGACTGCTTCTTCTCCCAGGAATATCCTTTGGTTCTACTGCAGGATAAGGGTGTTGGTCTGGTTGATGGCAACAAGCAACGCTGCAATGGTCGAGTCGGCGCTGAGAGAGATGGGAACTGATTACAGGATCTCTGACAGTTCCTCGGTGGGATTCTTGGGATATCCTTTTTCCAAGAATTGGTTGTCGCTGCGTCGAGCATCGATTGAATCTAGAGACGCAATGCAGTCGTCTCAAAAACCTAGGTTATCCTCGAGGTAAGGATGTTCCTGGATTCCGTCAACTTTGTGCTCTAGGGAAAGAATATTCCTTCTGACCAGGTGGAGATCATCATGGTTGGTCATGATTTGTGAAAGGAATCTTGAATATCTTATTTGATCTTTGAGTTCTGGGGAAAGAAAGACGGGGATAATAGGTTTCTCACAGATGGTGCCACTGATCTTACTGGTTGATCAGAACCTGCAAGATGGCCAGATGATGATCTTCGGTCGGGCTGTGATGTCGAGGAGGAAAATGGGGGTTGTACCTGCAAAGCACTTTAACAATCAAGTAAGAGTGAGAGCAAAGAGATACAAGTAAAGTGTTAAAGTATTAGTGGTGAATAGTGAATATTCGATACCTGACCCTCACATGTGTGAGGGTTTATATAATTCCCCTGGCACATGGCCATTGGTTCCTGTTTTTGAGCCTGGATATGCGGGTTCACAAAAATAGGTAACTGCCAGGACTTGTTCATATCGGGTAGGTGTGCCTGTAACTAGCCGTTAGATCCAAGTAGGAGGTAGGTTACGGGAAGCGATCTAGTTGATTCCTGGTTATTTGTGCGACTTGAGGTCGGGCAGACTGAGAGGTGCTCGTCGATCATCTTAGGTCAGTGCCAGTTTGGCAGGGGAAAGGTCGATATCCCCCGACGGAGAACGGAGAGGTCCGAGCCGTGAGCGCATGGACCATACGAAAAAAAGGGGTAAGATTGGGCCTACGTTTAACTGTCAAGCCAGCCCAAAACATATTTGATCTCTAACGTTGATATCCATGCTCATAAAAAGCATGAGTAAAAATACATTTGTTCAAAAAATATATTGTATACTGAATTATCTTGTATAGTTTCGACCACATAATTCTGGTGTTGTAAGAAAAAAATATTCGTGCGTTGTGGTATACTTTATTTTCTATTATTATGATGTTGAAGTCTACATAGAGCTACAATATAAAACTGATGATAATAATAATAATATAGAGCTACAATATTAGTTCAAATCTGCTCTAGCAAGTGTTGAACATTTATTGCTGAAAAAAGATAGCAATTCAAACATGATTTTAAAAGAAGAGAAGTTAAATCCAAGTGAAATAATAAGACAATTTTGTTTGAAAACTTCAGGTCAAATAAATTTAATAGAGTCATGTCTCGGGTTTTAAAATGTATTCACTTTTCTCTGATTTTCTTTTACAAGGGGGTATTTACTCTTCGAACAAACTTTTACTGCCAAGGACTTGTACACAAACATCTTCTTTAGCTTTCAAAATACAATTACTGTCTTCAGTTATCGTGACGTTAGTAATGTGATTGACTTGAATCAAAACTCCCCTTAACTTTCATATAATATTCCATTTTTAATTAGTATAAATTTAAATATATCTCTTTAAAAAGGTTTTGAAGTGTTCAACGACTTATGAAGTTGTAAAGAAGAGTAATTAATATATTGATGTTTTTGTCTAAGGGCGTGAAATTGCATAATAGAGAAATCGAAAGGATTTAGTTATGTGAGTGATGGTAGAGTTGAGGTTGTATGTATCCGAAAAAAGAAACAGCAATAGAACCACAAGTGAAGGAACTCACTTACAATCAAAGGAGTGGGATTTGATTTGGATATAATGGCTGAGATACATAATGCTATGTGATTATTGGTTAATAAGATTTAATCTACATCATCACATAAAGTATGTGTGCTTCTTTCATTAAGAGTGTTTTAATTTTAATACATTATGCTATTGTTGTCCGTAAAGAGGATCACAATAGTGGGATTTTATCTCTTTTAGTTGTGTTAGAATATACAAGAGGATTATATTGGTTTCGTGATTGATACAAAAAACTAATTGAAACTTGCTGGGATACAATAAGTGATTGATACAAATAACTAATTTATTCCAGCACGATATTAATGTCATGATTGATACAAAGAACTAATCTCTATATGAAAATTATTATTAACATTTAAGACTCATTCAACAAAATGAAACGTTTCAGGTAATATATTAAAGTTAGGAACGTTTCACATATAATTGGATTCAAAATCAAACGTTAAAATTAATATATATGAGATATGTTGCTTAAGTATCTACGTAATCAATTGGACTCCTAATAAAATGATGGTCTTGATCTACTCAATTCACAAAACTATTTCCATTTTCTAAATCTCATTACTCAAATCAAGAGAAGGCTTAATATTTTAACTTTTTAAAGAGTGATGTGTTTATGAGTTAAGTATTGGTGGTTTTTCAATCTGACCCTCCATGAAAAGTTTAATTAAATTAACTTAATATTAAAAACAAACCATAGTTTCATCGCTCTTGATTGCTATTAAATTATTTAATAAAAGAGAAGTTCATCTTATCAAACAATTCATCACTCTTGAATATCAAAATTCATAGTTTCATCATTCTTGATTGTCATTAAATTATTCAATAAAAGAGAAGTCCATCTTATCAAACAATTCATCACTCTTGAATATCAAAATTCGTGTGAACGCACATGTTATTATATCAATCACATTTTTTTGGGTATTAAATCAATAACATTTGTTCAACTAAATCAATTACTACATCTTTTCTAAAATTTATGATAACTTAATTATATTAATACTATCGGTTATTGGTTGTCAACAAGCTATATTTGAGAATGATAAATATGATTTTTTAAACATAGAGATTCAAACATCATTTAATAATTTGATTTTAACGGGAATAAAATTTTACTGATCAAAATATTGAATATTAACGGGAGCATAAAGTTATTGATTAAAATATTGAATATTATCGGAAACATAAAATTACTGATCAAAATATTGAATATTAACGGGAACATGAAGTTAATGATCAAAATATTGAATATTAACGGAAACATAAAGTTACTGATAAAAATATTGAATATTAACGAGAATATAAAGTTACTGGTCAAAATATTTAATATTAACGGAAACATGAAGTTGTTGATCAAAATATTGAATATTAACAGGAACATGAAGTTACTGATCAAAATATTGAGGGTGTGTTTGGTTTGGAAGAGAAGTTGTAAAGAGAGAAATAGATAAGAGAGAGTGTAAGAAGAGAGAAAAATATGAGAAGTAAATAAGATTTGAGGTATTGTTTGGTTTAAAAGAAAGAGAAGAAATAGAGAAGAAAAAAGTGTTGTATAATTTTAAAAATACAATAATGCCTTTATGATAAATAATACTTTAAAAAATACTATATATTTATAATCTGTTGAGCAAAATAGTCATTTTCATCTACTAATTTGTTTTTTTTCCCACTTTCTCTTCATAAGTGAAGAGAAATACAAAAGTTGTGGGATCCACCATTTTTAATCTCTCTTTCCTATTTCTCTTCTTTCCAAATAATAAAAGTTATCAATTTCTTTTCTACTTTTCTCTCACATATTTCTCTCTTTCTTATTTCTACTCTACCAAACACACCCTGAATATTAACGGGAACATGAAGTTAGTGAATAAAATATTAAATATTAACGAGAACATAAAGTTATTGATCAAAATATTAAATATTAAATTAGTGATCAAAGTATTGGATATTAACTGGAACACGAAGTTACTGATCAAATTATTAAATATTAACGAAAATATGAAATTACTGATCAAAATATTGAATATTAATAAAAACAACTTTATTATTAATTTAAATATTCTTTTACAACAATTCTAAAACATAAATAATATTTATATAAAAAATATATTATTTATTCAAATATTTTTATATATTAAAAAAATTATAAACACCTATTTATTATATTTTAAAGAAAAATTATTTTTATTTTATTATATTTTGAAAACAAATACGTACTCGTACTTGCTTGCACGGACTTCCCACTTAAATGTTGAAAAAAAAAAACTGTGAACAGCTAAGCCCATGAGTTAAATGAAAAAGCCCATTAAAAAATTAAATTTATTTGTCTGAACCAAAAAAAATTGGTCTAAAAACTAGGGTTTCTTAGAAATATATAAGGCTATTCAGCCGGCAGCTTATCAAATCAGAGAGAGAGTGGGGATAACGATGGTGTCACTGAAACTTCAGAAGAGGCTTGCCGCCAGCGTCCTCAAGTGCGGCAGAGGAAAGGTGTGGCTCGATCCAAATGAAGGCAATGAAATCTCCATGGCCAATTCACGTAACACTGCCCTCCTTTCTAGTTCTGATGTTAATTTCTGTTAATGGGTTCATTTACATGTAAATCTTAATTTTATTTGAATAATATAATTCAATCTGTTCGTAGTTCGCCCTGTTCTAGTCCGTGTCAAACACTATTTATTCTTTATTACAAAATCTAATTTCTTCAGAAATTGGAAAACATTTTATTTCAATTTTAGGGTTTATTCTTTGATTTTAAACCCTATCTAACCTGTGCTTCATTTTCCTTTATCAGGAAAAACTACTCCTAAATATAATTGAAATTTCATTTTTATGATTTTTATTGGAAACTACTCAAACATGTTCATTTTTATACTCATGTAGGCCAAAACATCAGGAAGTTGGTTAAGGATGGCTTTATTATCAGGAAGCCAACTAAGATCCACTCCCGCTCCCGTGCTAGGCGTATGAAGGAGGCTAAGAGGAAGGGTCGTCATTCTGGATATGGTATTTAACTATTTTCATTCAACACTAATATTGTAATTGAACTAACACCCAGTTGAATGATTATTGTTTGCACATTGCAGAAAGAATTCTTATCAGTTTTATTACTTACTACAGGGTAGGCATTATCATCATTCTGTGATTATAATTTATAATTTTTGCTGAATGATGAATAGGTAAGCGGAAGGGTACAAGAGAGGCAAGGCTCCCCACCAAGATCCTATGGATGAGGAGGATGCGTGTCCTTAGGCGCTTGCTTCGTAAGTACCGAGAAGCAAAGAAAATTGACAAGCACATGTACCATGATATGTACATGAAGGTGAAGGGTAATGTATTCAAGAACAAGAGAGTCCTTATGGAGAGTATTCACAAGTCCAAGGCTGAGAAGGCAAGAGAGAAGACATTGTCTGATCAGTTTGAGGCCAAGAGGGCTAAGAACAAGGCAAGCAGGGAAAGAAAACATGCTCGAAGAGAAGAGCGTTTTGCTCAAGTGAGTTCCGCACTGCGTTGGTTTATATTCTATATTCTATATAATACATTTACCTTGCCGCTCAATTTGATATTGCGGAATTTAACCCTTTTACCTTCCATTCTAAATGTGTAGGGTCCCGGAGAGAAGGCACCTGCAGCACCACCAGCTGCAACAGCAACCCAGCCTGCCCAGTAAGTATCTAAGCACACACTTCTGTTTTTGGTTGAAATTTTTGCTATGTTGTCTAAATGTATGTTTTCTGTGCAGACCATCAAAGAAATCCAAGAAGTAGATCAAGTATTTCATTTGAGCTTTAATTTTATCTGATTATTCAGTTGTACAAGTACAATTTTGTATTTGGTATTTTGTTTTGCCAATTTTGGTATGGATATGGTTCATTTGGTTGAGAAATACAATTGTTATTTTATTATAAGTTATAAAGTTCCTTGCCTCATCATTTTTTCTTGTCTAATGTCAAACATTTCCTCAGTTGTTGGACATACTCGATAAATATCCAGACACTGACAGAGCGTGAGTTTGAAAAAAAAACCAGATCACGGTGATGCATATACTCATAAGCTCTAAACTAACAGCAGTTTGCTGGAGCAGTATAGTTATAATAGTGTTGAACTGCCGCTTTATAACTTATCCTATTTTATTGTTGTTGTGACTATTGCAACTCATTTCACTGAAAACAACCCTGCCTTTGAAGCATAAATAACCATCTTCCCTGTCCACAAAGATTGGTGTTTTTTAATTTGAAATATCAAAATTATTTTAGTGAAAGCTCTCGATACAATCAAGAGCATCAATAAATAATTGAGAAGGCACATTCAAATGGTATCTACTCGCTGGACTATGCAATCAACTTTGGCCCATACTGCATAAAATCTTTCGAACACAAGAATAACTTGGATAAGAAGTTTGGGTGCATAAATCGTTCTTTATTCTAGTCAAAATATGAGCCTTACGCCAACACTCCACACTTTTGTTGCTCATAGATTAAATTGATAGCAAGTTTCATACAAAAAATGTAACCTTTCAATGAACATTGGTCTTCAAAAACCCGCAACATCAGCTGATAAAAACCACATGAAGATAAAGGTTTGAAGTTACGAGTCATACATCATGCAGCATACAAATGTTAACTATCCACCGCATTGTAAGTATGTGGTATGATTTAAGAAGTATAGAGTACGATGGGGGATTTAATTAGGTTTTAAGAATATTTCACATTATTTTGTAGATGATTTTATTCTTTTATTTTTCAAGAATAAAATGATGAGTTTATGAATGATAGTGCAGAAAATTACAAGTAAAAGTGCAAAATGTAAAAAGAGATACAAACAATTGTAATAATTTCTCTTATCAACAAATGATACATCTAGTCCAAAATGACTTTATTATGTTAGATCTCCTACAATCTTCTAACATAAATATCAAATCTATAATTGACTTTAAATCGACTCAATTCAAATGACTTTCCAACAAATTGAAAGAACACCACTTCCTATTTAAAAACACATTTAAAAAGTACACACACTTTCTTTACAAAATATGTACCATACACTTAGTGATCAATTTTAACTTTAAGCAAATATGAATATATGAGTTCTTGAACTAATTTCAATTAGGAAAAATTGATCTTCTCTTTCGATGTACAATTCAAATATAATAATCTTAAAATGCTCAAAAACTTTTTGCAATGATATGATAATTAATATAGAAAAAATTTCAAGGTTTTGAATGGAAAAAAACTTTTAAACAAACTTGAATTGTAGTTTTAAATTGAGTGAAAAGGTCATTTAAAATCTAAAAATTATTGTTTTAAATACATCACAATATGCTCTTAGAAAGAGTAATAATATTTGAAAAATGTTCATGATTAATTGCAATGATTTAGAAAAGATTTTATGAACATTTGGAAAGAATATTTTATATCAATTCATATTTTTCTAAAAAATTGTAGGTGTAATCCGTTATTGTTTTACGTCAATCAGTTACATTTCTAACAATTCTAAACAAATTTAAAACCAAACCAAAAAGAAAGTAATTGTACATTTATGTTAATCGGTTACACTTTTAGCAACTTTCAAAATTCTGTATAAAGCTTGAAGTAATTTGTCGCATATATAATATGTAATCCATTGCACTGATGTAATTTTAAAAAATTTCCTTTTAAAAAATATGTTTTGATAAAGCATATTATATGAATGATTGAGAAATCTTTAAAAAAGATGAGATGAAGTTTTTTGAGCATCTAAAAATTATATAAATATATGAATTATCATTAGAGTATCTTGACCAATTATCTAATCTTTTGATTTTCAAAACTTATGTAATCATGATAATTGGTTCTTATATTTTCCCTTTTTGATATTTCTTAGTTTTTGTCTTCATCAAAACTAAGCTAAGATAGATTATGAACGTCTTCTTCACAATCTTCCACTTTTTAATGATGATTAAATATATTTGATCAGAAATTTTTGTTTGTCACTTGATTGCTCTCCATATCACGTATATCTCTCCATTTATTTTGCAATTTAAGCACGTGCCTTTGATATCCTGAAAAAACAACAAAAACAACAATTTCTTGTTTCCCCTTTTGATATTATCAAAAATAAAAGGAATAAAATCTGAAGAATCATAATATAAGAGAAATGATACATTAGATAAAAATACTTATTTTTTCCACAATGATTTGATGTCAATTATAATGTCAATGTTGATGTTCTTCAAATCATCTTTAATCAAAAGAAAGTTTAATTCTACCATATCATATGGTTTTTTATCTTAAAAAATCAATCTTAATATGACCAAACTACCATATAGTTTTCAAGTACCGACAAAAACAATCAATAGTACTTTCTAGATATCCATAAAGAACATCATAGTTTCTAATTTAGTAGTCATTAGGAGTATGACCTTTTGTACTATAATAAAAGCATATAAGTCTAAAAACATGATTCCTTTTATAGACATAGGAATGATTTATATCACAAAGCCTTTTAGAATGATTTACAACATGCACTTTCTTTAATTTCACATTGTTGAATTTTGTGCTAACTTTAAAAAAGATGGTTTTACTTATTCTTGGTTTATCAAAATTAGAAAAGTCAAGCCCACATTTATCATTTGAATATCTTTGTCAACTTAGCACATCTTCTAAATAAATTTGACCCTTTTCATATTTCTTTGTAACTTGATTTAGTTCAACAATTTTTGATTCATGTTCTTGACATTTATTACATGCAAAAAATTTGACATTCACTAATTCCACATTAGTGTCATTATCATTGCTTTCTAGAGATAAAATTAATTTCTTTTGTTTTGAATTTTTATAAAGATTCACTCATTCCTCAAATAGTTTATAGAAGGCATTTTGTAATTCATCGTATGAGGGTATATCATTAATTTCATAATCACTAACCTTATTTATTTTATCATCAGAATGATGTGAAGCCATTGATGCTAAGTTTTCTTGTTCTTCATCTGAATATGAACTTATCTCATTGTCTTCTCATGCCACCTATGTTTTCTTTAGCCTTTTGTTATTTTTTTCTATTGACTTTGTTCTTCTTTAGAAGTGTAGGACATTAACTTTTGTCAAAACAAGTAACCTTCCTTCTAGAAGTCAGTGCTTCTTTTTGACTAGTTTCATTTGTCCTTTTCTTTCTCGGGATTTTTTTGAATTTATTGATTAATGCATCATCTTCATCACTTGTGGATTAAGATTCATTTTCTTGTTCACTATCATGGTCTTTGACTCTAGTTTTTAAGGCAAGATTTTTGGTTTTTTTTCTTGGATTTTTATGCTTTTCTAACGTTTCAAGTTCTATTTCATGTTCTTGAAGTTTATCGAAAAATGTGGCCGAAGATATTTTGGAGAGACTTTTCTTTTTTGATATTGTTGTCACCTTTGGTTGTCATGCTCTTGTCAATGATCTAAGAACTTTGAGAGTCAAATAATCATTTTTTTAATATTTTTCCAAGAGTCATCAAATGATTTTTCAAATGTGAAAAATCTCTTTTAAGTCAAGAATTATTTTTCCGGGATACATTTTAAACCTCTTGTATTCTAGTGATAGAGTGTTTAATTCGAATCTCTTTACTTCTATTGTACCTTCATGACTCACTTCCAAATTATTCCAAACCCTCTTTTGCTATTTTACAATGATATAAATGAAAGAATTCATCCATACCTAGGACTAATTGAAGAATGTTCTTTGTCTTTTTATCAAATAACATTTTCTTCTTATCATCTTCATTTCAGGAGCCTTTTACTTATTCTTGTTATACATTATTAATGACCGTCTTAGGGACATATGAATCATTTTCAACAACATTTCATAACTTTTCTCTTTGTGCATCTAGATACGCTTGCATGCAAATTTTTTAGAAATAATAATATTCACTGACAAAACATGGAGGTTTGTTGTTACTGCCACTATCTCTAAAAATATGATTAGTGGAAGCCGTCTTTCTGGATTGATGAGCAAGTTACTTTAACCTGTCCTGATACAAACATAAGTATAGAGTGTGATCTAAAAGGGGGGGATGAATTAGGTTTTAAGAATATTTCTCGTCATTTTGCTGATGATCTTATTCTTTTGTATTTCTGGAATAAAGTGAAGAACTTATGAATGATTGAGCAAAAAATTAATAGTGCATAAATGTAAAAGACACACACCAAGACTCTCCTACAATCTTCAAATATATACACAAAATCTATGATGGACTTTTAATCAACCCAATTCAAAGGATATTTTCAAACAAATAGAAAGAACATCACTTTCTATTTGAAAACACATTTAGAAAATACACACATTTTCTTTACAAATTATGTCACCACACACTTGGTGATCAATTACATCTTTTGAACAAACATGAATATATGAAGTTATTCTTGAATCAATTTCAATATAGAGAATTGATCTTCTCTTTCAATATACAATTCAAATATAATAACCCTAAAATGCTCCAAAAAATTTCGCAATGATATTTAATTAATGCAGACAAAGTTTCAAGATTTTAGATGGAGAAAAACTCTTAAAACATATTTGAATTGTAATTTTAAATTGAGTAAAAGAGATAATTTAAAATATGAATTTTTGTTTGCTTTAAATACATCACAAGTTGCCCTTAGAAAGAGTGAAAATGTTTGAAAAATATTCATGATTAATTGCAATAGTTTGAAAAAGGTTTCATGAACATTTGGAATGAAAATATTTCATATTGGTTCAGATTTTTTCAAAAATTCGTAGGTGTACTCCATTGTGGTTTTATGTCAATCACTTACACCGCCTATAACGTTCAAAAAATTTAAAACAAAACCAAAAAATAATCGATTGCAATTTTATGTCAATCAATTACACGTTTAACAACTTTTAAAATTTTCAATAAAATGCTTGAAGCAATTTGTTGCATATAATATGTAACCCAGATGTAGTTTTTAAAATTTTATCTTTTAAAAATTACTTTTTGATAGAGTATGCTATATGAATGATTGGAAAATCTTTAGAGAATAAGAGGTGAAATTTTTTTAGCATTTAAAGATTATATAAACATATGAATTACCATTAAAATATCTTGAATGATCATCCAATCTTTTAATTTCCAAAGCTTATGTAATCTTGATAATTAATTCTAATCTTTTTCTTCTTTGATATTTCTTCATTAATAAATTTTTATTTTTATCAAAACTAAGTTAAGATAGATGATGAACATCTTCTTCATATACATACCACTTTTCCTTGATTTAAGAACTTTTAAAACTTTGCATAGGGCCTTTGGTTGTGTATCAACCTATATCTCTGATTTTTAAGGAGAATTTCTAATGGCACCTTATATAGGAGAAAATTACCCTATACAAATTCGAAAATGCCCCTTCAAAAATACATTTCTGGAGCGCACCCTTTGCTTATCAACACAGACACATTTTTGTGACTCTCTTATTTAACATAAGAAACATATCGCAAATGTAACATCGGACGAAAACCGAAGATACACATCCGGGAAATTTGTGCGTGAAAAAACAAAAAAAAAATTCCACCTACAAATCTGATATACATTTCCGGATTAGATTGCGAATCCAAAAGCTTAAAACAACAAGGTCCATGAGATATTGATCATGGTCATTTCAAAAGGTGACCAAAATACTCTCCAAAAAACTCTCACATTATCAATATCATTTTTCATTCAAAATCAACATTCTTGTGGTGCATTATATCAAAAGGAGCTAAAGGAAACTGAATTTAAGGTAAAACTTCCTCTTTTCAATCTACATTAATCACATTAATCTGTTCATTTCATGGAAAAAATGTCACGTTAATACCAGAAATATATTTCCTATTTTCAGATAAACGTAACCAGAAATGTACTTCTGGTTTCTGTAACATCTCTTTCCAGCAATTTCATTTTCATATCTACTTAGGATATTTCTTTGTTTAATTTTTTTTTACATATTAGGTATGGTGCATCCCGATAATTGTCTCAAAGCTATTGTGTCTCAAGGTGTCTCGCTTATTCTTTCCCAAGGTGTTTCTCCTATTACGTCTCAAGGTGTTTCGCCTATTGTTATCAAGACGGTCGATGTGCGAAAGCATTTTATAAATAAACAAGAATATGAATTTCGAGATGTCATGATGCAGTGGATTCGTACGGAGGCCTCCACCGCCTCCACCAATAACACCATTCATTGAGTTTATGCCAGTTTTTATGCATAATCACATTGATCGGATCGTCAATGTTAATAGTGACAACAGTTGTGGTTTTCGGCCTATTTCTGCTTTACTCGGTAAAGGGGAAGAGGATCACACACTTGTACGTCAAATTCTTATCCAAGAGTTGAGGAGCCATAGAGATTTGTGCACACGAGTGTACGGGGATAAGAATAAGTTTGAAGAAATCTATAACGCTTTTGTATCATCTATGGAAGTTGTTGCGCCGGAGAACAAATGGATGCATTTTCCTGAGATGGGTCATCTTATTGCAAGTGCGTATGAAAGGGTGTGTATTAATCTTACAAGATACAGTTTTTCGGAAACTTTTTTCTCATTGCGCACTGCTCCAACATCTAATTCCACTAATCGTATAATTTATGTTGGGTGGATATCAATTCCCCGACATTTTGTTCAAGTGTATTTGAAATCAGGATGCTATATATCATCTACATCACCAGAGTGGCCGAATCATTATACAGACCAATCTGATACTTGGTCGGACCAATTCATTGAAAGGATGCAAGAGTTCACCAAGTTGAACAACATTGAAATAGCAAAAAACAAGGAAAAGTCAAAGGGTGTATCACCGGTGGTTCTGTCGAGAGACAATTACTTCAGATCTTTTAAGTAGTTAAATTTGACTTTGATGTATATGTCTTTTTGTTAATGAATTATGACGTGGAATATTCCCATTTTGGTAATGTATATGTCTATTATTATATTTTCATGCAATCTGCTCTTACTGTTATTTCTTTGTTTCTGATTTTTAATACCAGAGACTTTACCGGAAATGTATTTTTGATTTTCAGGTGTAAATCAAAAATACATTTCTAGTTTACATTATGTCAACAGATAGGATGTGTGTGGTCCATAACATCCTCAAACTACTATATAAGAAACTCATCCCTCTCCCTCATGTTATCTCTTGTCTAAACACTAAAACAAAAAATGAATATCGTTTGACATGTTGGAAAGGTCCGTTTCGTTAACGGGGATCTACCATCAAGGGAATTCAAGACCAACATGTACGAACCGCTTAAAGATCTTCATTACACCATTCGGAGACTTTTACCATTTGGCGACAATCGGAAAATTTTAAACATTGAGTATCGCTCTCCATCCATTAACAACGATAGAAAGCTTAAGTTTATCAACAAAGAGATACAGACAAGCACTGGTTTACGGGCTATGTGAAAACCCTTTTTCGGATACGACAAAAGAGTTCAAATCGAGCTTGTTGCAACGTCCACCCGGATGTTGAAGTGTAATGTCGCATATATGCTTAAATCCCATATGTATTGCTTACTTTATGTAATTTTATGTTTTCTTTGGAAATCTTGATGTAATGTGTAAGTGTTGATTTTCTGCATTCTGTAATGAATAATATCAAAAATACACTTTCGGTTATAAACTGAACATACATTTACGGTTCTGGTTCTTTTTAACTAGATATTAGTGCATCTTAGAAATATATTTCTGATTCCTAGGAGTATTTTTTAAAATTCACGCTGGTACCTAAGAAACACATAAAATACATTAAAAAAATTTCTTTTTAAGTGTAATATTGAACACACACACATATATGATTGCTATGGGCTATGGCTCAAGCATGTATGAATTTTCTTTTGTTCTCTCGACTTTCACCATGATGAGATCTCTGAACATAATCAAGCTTGCAGTTTTTTATAAGTTAATAAAATGGTAATAACCACTAGAAAAATTACACACAATGGTAGATAAAAATAGTTGTCACTTTTTATACATAAAAGAAATGATAATTACCACTAAAAAATTTCATAAAATAGAGATAATCCTAATGATAACGTCTAACCTGCCATTTTGAAATTCCATTGTTGAATACTATGATATAGTAATTAAAATTAGTTATCATTTTTTTATATATAAACGAAATGGTAATAACCACAAAAAAAATTAAACAATCTAGAAATAATTCTGATAACGATGTCCAACCTAATAATATTAACTTTTGTCAGTTGAACTAAACTTTACGAACAAATATTTACCCTCAACTTTAAACTTTAGAAATTGAGTTCTCTATTCTTAATTACACACCCTTTCATTTTTTACCACAAACTAAAACAAAAGGAAAATACAGTTTAAAGACACAGTAAACAAAATTTTTCCTTTATTTGTTGCCTCGTTACAAATTGGGAGGATCTCTTTCCTCAAGAATGTAGACTAAAAGTCAAAATCATTGGTTGTTTGGATTACCATTTCCCATTTCATTAAATGGATATGCTTCAAAATTATTAATCCAACCTAGCTGATGAAAAGCCAAGTAATAATTATTAAACAAAACATCATAAGCTAATTAATCAGTTGGGCCAATCATTTTCTCAGGCACCACAAGACTGTCAAATTCTTCAGAGCTCAGTACTCCAAGCTTCAGTGCAGCTTCCTAAACAATCATTTCCATTTCAATATTTCAGAAAATTTGTTAGAATAGCATTTAGAAATCATTAATAGGATTAAATTCATCCATACAAACAATACTACGGTCATTAATAGCATTTAGAAATCATTAATAGGATTAAATTCATCCATAAAAACAATACTACGGTCAATGATACTCGAATCAATATATGAGTTGAAATGGTACTTGCAGACGTAAATGCTTAAGAATAAAATTTGTTAATAACTAATGTCAGTTTCTTTTAAATGTTCATAGAGAGAGGTCAAAATGCTAAAGACAAACGGGAAAATAAGAGTAACAAGGCATCATCACCTTAAGTGTAGACCCCTCTTTGTGGGCTGTCTTAGCAACTGCAGCAGCCTTGTCATAACCAATTTTCTGGAACAGACAAATTAATTCAGTTCCAAACGCATGGGAAATTTAGTAAGTGAAGGGATAAGGCAGGAGGAAACTTACCGGGTTCAAGGATGTGACCAACATTAGTGACTGAAAGGTGAATGAAAAGTGAAACAACAACATACATTAGATAAGGGTTAGGAGATTTGATATAGGAAATTTGTTTCAAAATTCAAAAAAGTCGTTAACTCACCTCATGCAGTAACTTAGAAATTCTTTCTCTATTAGCTTCAATACCTCTTACACAATTCTTTTCAAAGGAAGCAGATGAGTCTCCAAGCAGTCTCACAGACTGCAGGATCAAAATAAATATTGTGAGTATTTAAGTACATCTTTAAGGTATTCCATATTGCATAAAATTGGTTTCAAAACAAAAGCCAACAGGTGCCTTTCATTCATACACCCCAGATTTATCTTCTTTAATATTACCATGTCATCACAAAGCCACATAAGCAGCTTAAACAAACACAACATATATGAAGTATCGTTCTTTCCCATTTTATATTTTACCAACATAGCAAAGAGTTTGTTTAACATTCTAACCAAGTGAATCTGACTTGCATCTGAAAAATATTGTTGCCAAACTGCCCAAGAAGAATTATAGAATTTAACCTATGCTTCAATGCCCTAAGCTTAGTGCTGCATCAACAGTTTTTCTTTCTATGCACCAAGCTTTAGACCAGTTCAAAAACTTTGAGTATTACTAAATAGAAAAAGATTCAGCTTCTTTTAGAAAATATTATACCGAGAGATATACACTAAGCCTTATACCAACATAGAATCCGATAACACATTTGAACCAAATTAAAAGCTACCCAGAAGTTCCTCATTTCCGTGATTTATAAACTAGAAATAACATAACTAACAAGACAAAGGATATGAAACATACATGCAGGAGACAACTGGCAATCACTGGCTTGTATACATTGAGCTCAAAATGACCATTTGACCCACCCACTGTGATTGCAACATGGTTTCCCATGACCTGAAACACATGGATCACAACATCTATTCAGAAATTTATAATAAAAAAGCACCAATAACAATCATTCAATACTCAAGGAACTTCAACGGTGACTTCCAGATATCAAAGCTCTAACAATGAAACTATTCCCCCTTGATACCCAGCCTTATGCTAAAAACTCTTCACCCGCTCATCAACTTAGCACTTCCCTCCTGATATTACCAGCGACACACTCTTCCTCTAACAAACTTCAACCACCTAACTAACATAACTGGCTCCCTTACACGAGCTTGCCAACTTGTCCTGTTTCTTTCAGTTTTTGTTAGTGTAAACTGCCAATACTTTATGGGTCAAAACCCATCTTTTTCAGCATTATGGACCCTATTAATCACCGTATAATAAAAATTGCGTGGCTTTACTACAAGTCATATAAACTGTTTGCTAATCAGCACTCCACAAGTAAAAATTCACAACACAAGTATTTTAATGAAATGAAGAGTGAATTGATGACTACCTGTGCACAGACCATAGTCAAAGCCTCACACTGAGTAGGGTTAACCTTCCCCTGAAACAGAATAAGGTTGTGGCATAGAATCAAATCTCAATTCCAAGGCTAACAAAATAATATGCTATAGGCAGTAACAATAAAAGAAAAAGTGTTTTGTGACAAATGTATATTCAGTAAGCATGAGGGTCTTACAGGCATAATACTGCTTCCGGGCTCGTTTTCAGGAAGAATGAGTTCACCAAGGCCGCAACGGGGACCACTACAATAGGATAAAATTAATAAGACCCGTGAAAGAACAGATTTATACACAAAAACACGCACACAATCATATAAAAGCAACTTGTCAGTCAGATTTCTAGCATTATACCTTCCTAATAACCGTATATCATTAGCAATCTTCATTAAAGAAGCTGCAACTGTGTTAAGGGCTCCACTAGTTTCAACAAAAGCATCATGGGCAGCCTGCAAAAGGAGAATATGAGCACACTGCAAGCCAATATTTTTCTGCATCTGATGCTAGACGCCAAGATTTGTGAAAAAAGCTAGTGCAAGGAAAAATAGCATGAGACAAATTGAAGACAAGGAAAACAAAAAGTTTTAGCAACTTACCAAGGCCTCAAACTTATTTTCTGCTGTTACAAATGGCAGATGTGTTTCCTCAGCTACTGCAGATGCTATCTTAACATCAAACCTGAATATCATCTAGCAAATTATCACTGTTTAACCAAATTTATTTCTTTTAGTTAAACCACAAATGTTTTCTTCAGCTTAAACTGGCTGGCCTAGTGCCTCTATTTTCGTGACAGAATAAAACTCATAGCATATCCATAAGATCTTCAGATAAAGTTTAGTCTAATTTCTAACAAACACATCCATAATAATTTAAATCCAACCATGCAAAATGCACATGCTCATCTGTTCAGGTAAAGCCCATTACTTTTAGGCATTTGATGATAGTAAGAAACAAGTGTCCGACAAAAAGCTTGTATCAAATAGAATATGTCAAACGGAATGAAAAGAAAGAAGTTATAACATTTATTTTGGAAGCTATCAAATAGGAATATACAAAAAGGAAATATAAGAAGAACAAGCGCTTAGCCATCAGGAAGCATGCATACCCCTTCTTTGTATTCAATCCAGTTCCTACAGCTGTACCACCCTGGGCAAGCTGCTCAAGTAACAAATACTCAGTCAGAACTCCGGAAGCATACATGTGAAAAACAAGCACTTAATGTTTATGTTTAAGTATCAAACCTGATACATGTGCGGCAAACTGCTAATCACACGATCAATACTATACTTCACCTGTCAATATATGAAAAAGTTATCAGAAACAACTCCCTACAAATTCTCATGAATTTACAAAGCATACTAATGTTAAACAAAATACACATCATCATAACCAAAAGAAAGCAAGCTTACTTGTGTAGTATACCCACTAAACTCCTGTCCGAGAGTCAAAGGTGTAGCATCTTGAGTATGAGTGCGTCCAATCTTAACAATATCTTTGAATTCAATTGACTGGTAAAATGTTTTTTTTTAAAACAAAAGTAGAAAGTTAATTAATACTGATATGGCAAACAATGATAAATGGCATTAAAAATAAACCAATTACAACACAAGTGGCTCCATTTTATAAAGACTTATGCGTACTATGAAAGAAATGTGTCAGGTCTAATGTAAACTACTAAAGTTCCGGCCTAACCAAGGTGACACTTGAGTTAACAATAATGAGGGTGAACTGTGCTGACCTAATGAGCAAAACTTGAATACAGGGAAATATACTGGAATATTAAATTCAGTTTTCTTAGTTTGAAATTGTTTGGTCAATTGCGGTACAAAAATAATTCAACAAACTACAGATTCAAACAAGATATAGACATTAGAAATTCATAGAGCCCCTCCACTGCCTCGATTATCTATAGAAGTTAAATATTCACAAAGCCCCTCAACTTACACAATCATCTATATACATTCATGAGCCCCCCTTCTTATAGTTGTGTCAAAAGTCTTACACTCTCACGCAGCCACACAAAAATTGCTAAATTGTAACTGCTATTCGTAGGATCACAGCAATGTAAGATGATGGGGGAGAGGGTTTGGTTCAGTTTTCTATACGCGTTATAATTTGTCTTAACATATGAACTAGAATTCAAACCTTTGCGTTAAGTGTAGAATGTAATGTTTTCAAGCTGGGGATTAGTCTTGAGTTTAATTCCAGTCCAGCGGCAATGTGCATCACCTGGAAAGAGGGAAACAAACACATATTAAAGAAATATTAAACAGTTTACAAGTAATTGCACAACAAAGAGACCCATTAGTAAGAAATTTTTGTAGATGAAAATGCTAAAGATATACAAAAGACTTACAGTTGGAAATGTATCATTAGAAGATTGAGATCTATTGACATGGTCATTTGGGTGCACAAACTTCTCACCACGCTTATGGCCCAGAATCTCTGATGCTCTGTTTGCAATAACCTGAAAAATAGTTCAAACACAAACTTTCTTATTTCATAATAGGTCAATGAGTGATCAAATGGATGGAAGGGTTATGTAAGTCAAATAACCCTCACTGTCCAAACAAAATAGAAACTGGAAAAAACTAAATAGTTTCTCAACTCTTTGACACAGTTATCTAAAAAGTCTACAAATCTAAGATCCTTAAGCATGAGGCATAATATTTCGCATAACATGACCTTCAGGATCGGCACGGCGCATAGTAGTGCTGAGAGTAAATTTGGATAAATAGTTTAAGTAAACAATCATAAAATAAACACTTATCATACACCAAGTGCTCATCAATAAATTATTTTTATAATCATATAAGTTGACTGTTTTCACAAGCTATCGCAGAGGGCTTGTTAAAATGAGCAAAAACAACTAACATGATATAGACCCTGTTTGGATCGACAACTTAATTTAACACTTATAGTATAAGCCATTATTATACATGTGCTTATCTATAAACTTCTTCTATACAAAAGATAAAATAAAGCCAAATTGTTCTCATATAAGCTATATATTGTTTTCATAAGCTATTCTAAAAAACTTATAGAAATAAACTGCAAACAGCCTACAAACATGTCGTAAGTTCTTTCAATACGGTCAGCTAACTAGTCTCAGAGTTCTCATTTCAATAGATAAACCCAAATCAACCAACCAACAAAACAAATCCGTAAAACATTTTCATAAGCTCTTCCAAACACTTTCTAGCGTATTTATATCATCAAATAAGCCAAGATATAAAATTCATAAAAAATCAAACGCAGAATTTAGCTTCATAATAACCTCATTGGCATTCATGTTACTCTGAGTGCCACTGCCAGTTTGCCAAACAACAAGTGGAAAATGATCATTCAGCTTCCCATCAGCAACCTCTTGAGCCGCCTGCATTATAGCTTTTCCAATGGTAGGATCAAGACCATACTCCATGTTAACCTACATCACATCACAACACCAATTCACCTCTTAAATCCATACAATACCACAATTTCAAATTCAAAAACAGCTCAAACAAAAACCAGTGTATTAGAAATTAAACCTTAGCGGCACATTTTTTCAAGATGCCGAAAGCGCGAACAATCGGTTCGGGCATGCGTTCACGGGAACCGCCGATATCGAAATTCTGCAAAGATCTCTGAGTCTGTGCTCCCCATAATCTAACAAATTATAAACAAAATTAGACGAATGAATGAAAATTAGGATCGAAATGGAAGAAGAAAGGTTTACGAACTTGTCGGAGGGAACTTGAATGGGTCCAAAGGTATCTCGTTCTTCTCTGAATGAAGAGGATGAGTAGAACGAAGTAAAACGCAGGGAGAGTAGTGTCGTTGAGGTTGATCTACTTGATAAACGACGAGATAGCACGTACAACGCCATTATTCGATTTCAGTGGTGACGGCGACAGAGACACAGGAGAGAAATGGTACGAACGATCTTCTTGGATGTTGTACTCAACTCTTTATTTTTTGGTTTAGAATATGGAAAAAAGCTATAATATTATTATTTTTAATTAATTTATGTGTATAACTCTTGATTTATTTTCATTTTTTAATAAATTTAAAAAACAAAAAATTGGAGATAAACTTGATCAAGGAAATTTATAACACCATTTTTCTTTTATTTTCTCTCATAATTTAAGACTTTTTAAGTGTTTTTATTTAATAATCATTTAAAAATATTATTTTTCTTTCTCTTATGATATATCTAAAATTATATGAGTTTGAAAAAGAACAAATTGTATGAATGAATGAATATATATAAAAACCACATATTTTAAACACATTTACTATCACATTTTTAATTTGATTTCAGATTTTATTTTAGTTTTTTAATTAATAAATATTATGTTTTAGTCTTAAAATTGATATGTTAGTCTAATTAATCATTTTCATCAAATTTTGTGAAAAACCATTTTGTCCAAGTGACATGACAACAATACAATGGTTAATTACATAGTCAATTAAAAAATTGATCTTTTGTTTAAATTGAAGAGGTTTTATTTTCGAAAGTTAAAACCTTTAGCAAATTGTTAATAATATTATAAAAAAAAAACAATTCTTGATAACCATGTCCTTAAATTTTTCTCATACTTCAACAAGAATTCAAATGTACTTATTTTATGTTCAATATTTAATGGTGATCTCACCGTGATTTAGACATTCAAACATGAAATCACAAAGTCAAAATCAACCTATAAAAGAAAATAATGCATTGTTACAACCTCCTCCAAACATAAAAGCTTGATTGTTTCCACGATCATTTCATTTTCAATACGCATCATTCCAAAAGCTGCAACTTATAAATTCATTGAAATAAGGTTATAATATGTCCAAGTGCGTGAAATTTAGTTTTCAAACATAAGCTTACATGTAAAACCAATTCAAAGAATTGGAATTCATGAAATTAACAATTCATAAGTGAGCCAATAAAAATGTCAATGGCTGAACTTATAAAAAAACACATATTTTAGACACATTTACTATTAAAAAATTTTAAAAATAATTGTAAGTTTTGTTGGAGAGTTTTATAATGAAGGGAATATGGAATATTTGACAAAATTATAAATACAAAATATTTTTAATTTATTTTGTTAATAAATATCACTCTTACTTTAATTTACATTCATGATTCAATCTCTCATTTTTATCATGGGATTTGTTTTTAGGTTTTGTTTATAAGTTGAGCTTCAAAGAGTAGGATTTTAGATGTTTAAGTAGAGATGAAAAAATAGCATATTCGCTCTATTTAAGTTAGTTCTACGAAAATCTGCAACGGTGGAAGCAGACATAGTAAATAGTACAGATAAAAAATAGGTGTCTAATTTGCTAAAAATATGAGTAGCATAGGACATACGCTCCACTATAAAGCTTTAAATTTACAAAAGTTCATATCTCCTCCGTCAATACTCGTCTCTATAAAAAATACTGACAAATATAATTGGAGTGCATGTCTAAAACTTAAGTTCAACCTACGAAAAGATAGGGAAAAAAATGATATGTCCGACAGTCCAATTCTATTTTTGTCACCCTTATATCAAAGTTGTATTTTAATATATATTTAATATTTTAAAAACTTAAAAGAATAACATGATATATAAAAGAATAGCATATTCGCTCTATTTAAGTTTTTAAAATATTAAAATACCTTTCTCAACAATGTTCTTCTTTAGTCTACCTTTGGTCTTGTTTCATAGATATAATTTTAAAGGTTAATTTAATATGTTGAAATTTGATAAGAAATTGAATAATTTTAAAGGGTTAATACCTATTTTCACCCCTGACATATGGGGTGTATTTGAAAAACCCCCCTGCCAAAAAAAAAGTTCCAATTGTTACCTTGACAAATTTTAAAAGTTTCAATGGCTTATATTTTTGTTATATTTTTATTATTATTTAATGACATGGCTTGATTAGTTGTCATTTTTAATTAATTTTTAATTTTTAATTCCACATGGCATTTATATTAATATTTTATTAATTGAGTGTTAATTCAAAGTTAAAAAATTTTTGTCCTTCAGCAGGATTCGAACCATGGACATTATGTTTGCAATAAACGCTTCTTACCACTAGACCAATGCATTTTCTTTGTTACATATATGCATCAATAAATATTCATATCATTAACATATTAATTACAATTATCAATAAATTTTCTTAACTAATTGATTTAAATAATTTTTAAAAAAATGTTTTATACATATTTTATCTTTTTACTCTAACTTTTTTTAAATTTTAAATTTTCAAAAATCACTTAAATTTAAAAAAATCACTTAAATTTTCAAAAATCACTTAAATTTAAAAAAATCACTTAAATTTAAAAAAATCACTTAAATTTTCAAAAATCACTTAAATTTTCAAAAGTCACTTAAATTTTCAAAAATCACTTAAATTTTCAAAAATCACTTAAATTTTCAAAAATCACTTAAATTTTCAAAAATCACTTAAATTTACAAAAATCACTTAAATTTTCAAAAATCACTTAAATTTAAAAAAATCACTTAAATTTTCAAAAATCACTTAAATTTTCAAAAATCACTTAAATTTTCAAAAATCACTTAAATTTTCAAAAGTCACTTAAATTTTCAAAAATCACTTAAATTTTCAAAAATCACTTAAATTTTCAAAAATCACTTAAATTTTCAAAAGTCACTTAAATTTTCAAAAATCACTTAAATTTTCAAAAATCACTTAAATTTTCAAAAATCACTTAAATTTTCAAAAGTCACTTAAATTTTCAAAAATCACTTAAATTTTCAAAAATCACTTAAATTTTCAAAAATCACTTAAATTTAAAAAAATCACTTAAATTTAAAAAAATAAGTTAAATTTAAGTGATTTAAATTTAAGTGATTTTTGAAAATTTAAGTGATTTTTGAAAATTTAAGTGATTTTTGAAAATTTAAGTGATTTTTGAAAATTTAAGTGATTTTTGAAAATTTAAGTGACTTTTGAAAATTTAAGTGATTTTTGAAAATTTAAGTGATTTTTGAAAATTTAAGTGACTTTTGAAAATTTAAGTGATTTTTGAAAATTTAAGTGATTTTTGAAAATTTAAGTGATTTTTGAAAATTTAAGTGACTTTTGAAAATTTAAGTGACTTTTGAAAATTTAAGTGATTTTTGAAAATTTAAGTGATTTTTGAAAATTTAAGTGATTTTTGAAAATTTAAGTGATTTTTGTAAATTTAAGTGATTTTTGAAAATTTAAGTGATTTTTGAAAATTTAAGTGATTTTTGAAAATTTAAGTGATTTTTGAAAATTTAAGTGATTTTTGAAAATTTAAGTGATTTTTTTAAATTTAAGTGATTTTTGAAAATTTAAGTGATTTTTTTAAATTTAAGTGATTTTTGAAAATTTAAAATTTAAAAAAAGTTAGAGTAAAAAGATAAAATATGTGTAAAACATTTTTTTAAAAATTATTTAAATCAATTAGTTAAGAAAATTTATTGATAATTGTAATTAATATGTTAATGATATGAATATTTATTGATGCATATATGTAACAAAGAAAATGTATTGGTCTAGTGGTAAGAAGCGTTTATTGCAAACATAATGTTCATGGTTTGAATCCTGCTGAAGGACAAAAATTTTTTAACTTTGAATTAACACTCAATTAATAAAATATTAATATAAATGCCACGTGGAATTAAAAATTAAAAATTAATTAAAAATGACAACTAATCAAGCCATGTCATTAAATAATAATAAAAATATAACAAAATTATAAGCCACATCAGCCTTTTTAGGGATGTGGCATCCTCAAGGTAAAAATTGAAACTTTTAAAATTTGTCAAGGTAACAATTGGAACTTTTTTTTTTGGCAGGGGGGTTTTTCAAATACACCCCATATGTCAGGGGTGAAAATAGGTATTAACCCAATTTTAAATAAATGGAGTGTAAATGCAACACTTCAAGAGTGTAATAGATGAAAAAGAAGGATAAAAAAAAAAGGAGAGGAGAAAGCAAAACAAGAACCAAAATCCTTAACACTAACCAAAACTGAAATATGGTAAATCAAGTTTAATTTTAATAAACTTCTGGTTAATAACATAAGGGATATCATCCCATAAGACTAAATAAATCAATAGATAAATCAAGATTAGTGATGTATTTGTAATGATTATCTTATTTGAGTATATGGGAGACTAAGAAATACATATTTTAGGTGAAATGAAGACAAATATTTCACTTATTCTTCTGTCACGAGACTAAATGAGGTGACTTGAATGTAAATATAGTTAACAAAAACCATCAAGGTTAATCAAAACAAAAATATGATTCACTAAGCCTAATTCTTATAAAATTATTGTTAATAACAGAACAGATTGTATGCCATCAAACTAAATATATAAATCGACGGATAAATCAAGATTAGTGATGTATGTGCAATGATTATATTATTTGAGTATATGAGAGACTAAGATACGCATATTTTAGATTAAATGAAGACAATTATTTCACCTATTCTTCAACTGTCAGAAGACTAAATGAGGTGACTTGAATGTTAAGGTAGTTAACCAAAATCCTTAAGGTTAACCGAAACAAAAATATGATTCACCAAACCTAATTCTAATCTCTTTAATGACATAAGAGATATTATCCTGTCCAACAAAAGAAATCTGTTGGAAATCCACCAACATCTATGGAGAATTTTTATCAATCTTGATGAATAAGATTGTTATCAATACACAATAACAATGAAAAAAATAATTAGGATTTATGAAAATAAGAGGAAGAAAATGATGAGTTTCTGCAGAGTTTCTCTCTGTCCACAAACTGTGGAAACCTTATTCACTTTGCAAATGCAAAATTATATGAATACACTATATTAAAAAATAGGGGTTACTCCCTCTATTTATAGTTTTAAGTTATCTTTCTCCCTAATCCAAAGCCAAAAACTACAAAATCCCAAAATACCTAATTCAGGTGACACTTACTAAAATAGGTCTAAGTCGAAATCCTGTCGAGCAACCTACTTCGACATTTTGAAATACACAACTCGACACACTTACAGACTAATTCGACACACCCTTCTATCGAGAAACATGTTACTTAGATACAAGGGAATTACATTCTTAATACACCACCTAATTCATTGTGTCTAAGTTATCTACATTCATCATAGCTCTTAGTCTTCTGAACACTTCAACCTGCACACATTTTATCATGATGTCTGCAATCAGATTATCTTTTCTGCAATGTTCTAAGTTCATCTTCTCTTCTGCTACCTGATATCAAAGATAATGGAACCTTATTTTGATGTGCTTGCTTCTGCCATGTGCTATCAGATTCTTCGCTAGATTGATGGCTAGCATGTTGTCAATGTTCATGGTAATTACTCCATGATTTTTCCCTATAATCTCTTCGACCAGATTCACCATCCATGTTGCTTGACATGAAAAAAGAGAAGCAATTATATATTATGTTTCACACAATGATAGTTCCACTAATGTTTCTTTTCTCGAACTTCAAGCAACTGGTGCACCTCCTAGCATAAACACATAACTTGTTCTAGATTTTATATCCTCAATATCACTACACCAACTTGAGTCGGTGTATCTCACTAACTTGCATTCTCTTTCTTTATCAACTGCTAGAAATAGAATGTCATAGTCGAGGGTTCCTTTGAGATACCTTAGTATCCTCTTCGTTGCTGCTAGGTGTGATACCTTTGGCTTCTGCATGAATCTACTTACCATACCTACATTGTATGCTAAGTCAGGCCTTGTGTGACAAAGGTATTTTAGTGACCTAAAAAGTCTTATGTATTGGTTTAGGTCAACATCATCTTCGTCTGAATCTTTAGACAATTGAAGTCTTTATTCAATAAGTGTCGAAGTCGAGTTGCATTCTTCCATCTCAAATCTCTTGAGAATTTCACTTGCATACCTTCTTTGATGCATCATCAATCCTCTATTACTATTGCAGAATTAGATGCCAAGGAAATATAAAATGTCACCTAGATCAGACATTTTGAATTCCTTGCTAAGATCACCTTTGAAGTCTTTGATTTCTTTCTTGCAACTACCACTACTACAAATAACGCTTCTAACATCCACACGAAAAACGTTGTACCTCGGCAACAGAAGCGAGATAAATAAGGTTGTCATGAAAAGTCTCCACTTAAAACCTCGGTTTTTCAAAACCTGAGGTGTATAGTTATATGCACATGGGTTCTAACCATAGGAGCCACACTTTTATTATTTTCAAAACTATTTTATCATTTATCTCGGTTTCTTCAAAAAATTGAGGGGTCAATAATTCTTTTTAAGTTGTTACATTATTTACCCAAAATATTACATTGTTTACAGAGAACATTGTTTACCCAACAAAGAAAGATAAAAGTCAAACTCCCTAGGGTGGTTCAAGATAAAAATCAAATTCCCTAGGATGGACAAGGTAAAAAACTAATTCCTTTAAGATGTAGATTTAGATCTTCGTATTATTGAATCTTGGGGAAGATCTTCTGTTAGATCTTACATGCATTTGTTTCTGATGAAAAAAAAGGTAAGGTAATTAATATTTAAGAAAACGAAAATCAAGGAATCAAATAATGAATAAATATTTAAGAAAACAAACCTTGAATCCATATAATTTTCTGCTCTTGCAATCCATCATAGAGAACTTTTTCAAACGTCCTTAGGTTTCAAGTGCTTCATATGTTTCATTTAGGTTAGGTTTCCAATATCATAAGAGAACTTATATAGTGTATGTCCCTTAGGTTTCACGCGGATCACTAAAAGGCAGATTCTTGAGCATTGGTAACCTGTAAATGAATGGCATAGATTTGTTTAAGGACATTGAAAATAGTGAAAAATAACACTTAAATATCATCTCAATTATGGAATAATGTATTTCCTAGCTAAACTAAAACAACGTCGTCTTTGAAGACAAACTCATCCAAAGGTGTTTCTATGTCTTCTTCTGTAAAATCACGATCTGGACCATTTTATGGGTGTGATGGTCGTATAGTTTCGTACCAATGCAAGAGATGACAAAACAAAGGAAGGCTTTTTTGGAGATGTCCATTTTGGATGAGTGAAGAGACATATAATTTGTTCATATGGGATGAAGACATGGTGGAAAAAGGTGGAAATAAAGATGGGAGCATTATGAAGTCATAGTTAGAAGCTATGGGCTATTTGAAGGTTGTGTATGAAGATTCAAAGAAGAAGAATAAGAATCTAAAGAACAAATTGAAATAAGAGAAATTTTGTGGAAATTTGAAGATGTTATATTTTGTTATCTCCTTTATGTTTAATATTTACTTTGTTATGAAATGTAATTGATGAAGTAGGGTTTGAATTGCATTTTTAATGTTATGGGGAAACTGTAGATGCAATGTAATATATGCATTGACCTTGTTTGTTAATGAAATGTTAGTCTATTATCAATCTATTAAAAGTAAAGTACCTGGTAATTCCAAGTCTAACATTTTGATTAGATGTTATAACTTTTCTTATTCCAAGGGTATAATAGACTAATCAACACTATGCTGTTACCATATTCATTTGGCATTTAATTTTGCTGACATGTCAATCTATCATAATTTTACACTATTTTTTATTTATTTGATTTATTAATTTATTTTATTTATATTTGAATTTTATTTATATTTTAATTCCAATTCCAATGTTTCATTCACGGTTAATTTATTTATATTTGAATTCCAATGTTTTTTTTTGACAGAATTTGAATTCTAATGTTTGACTCACGGTTAATGAGGAAGGAATTGGAATGGCCAAATCACGTTTTTTGTTGCAAGATTTAAATTGGCAGCACAAGATGAACAACCATCATAAATGTTGAGTTCTTGAAACGGTAAATCTATACAACCAAATAAATCGTTTTTCCCAAGATGCAACAACTAACTCATTCACCAACTCTATTAAAACACAAATCAGAAAACCTAATTTCATATTCTTACCTAATTTCATCTTCTTCCTGCGTCGCTCCATCTCTTTTCATTCTTCTCTCTTTGTTGCTACCAATTTTGTTTCGTTGTAATCTCAACCATCTAATATTCTCATCCTAACCTGTTAATTTATTTGTTTCAGACGTTCAAGCGTAAGAATGGTGGTCGCAACCAAGACCTCTGAATCTCAACAACATCAATAACCAACAACACCCGTTATAGATCTATAAAATAATTTCCTTCAAATGCAATTTTTAACGTTAATTTGATTCATACATATGTAAGTGACGAAGGTGAGTGATTGAAACATGTGATTGAAAGTTGAAACTGAAATGTAGTTTGGAATATCATATTTTATGTTGTATTCTTTTCGTTTTCAGGGTTGTCTTACTATTTCTCCTTTTCCAAAAAAAAAAGCTTAACTTGACACCTAAAATGGGATATCTTTATCTTTAGGTTTGAGAGTTGCAGAAGGGGATTTTTGAGCTTGCATGTGACGAACAACACAGCCATGATATTGTTTATTTTTTGCTGTTAGGTATGTTTTTTTTATTCAGATTTTATTTCTCAATTTTTTTAATTTTTTTAATTAAAATATGAGGTTGAGTTTTGGCTTTTTTTATTTGTTTAGTCTTGGTGAATACAAAGCTCACACATATATATTTACGATTGATTCTCCAAATAGATAGAAGCTTATTTCTTTTGCTTCCTCTTTCAATTTATTATTAATCTATTTCAATTTCAATTTCCCCCATCACATGTTTGATAAAAGAAGGCAATATATTCTCATCAATTTTGTTGTTTATTTTGCTTACTATTATATTTATTTGTATCTAATTGAGATTTTTGTATTTATTTTCTTGATTTAATCGGTTCTTCTTTTGGAATATGTATGGATATGGAGGCTGATAATTGATTTCACACTTGAATCAGTAGGGGACCAATCAACAAATTGAATAACGGATTGATACGTAAAATGAAATTATGCTGATTGCGATTTGATTTTGTCATGTGAAAACAGGTTTAATATAGTCACAATCTGTCTTAACAAGGAATTATCAAACTTTACCTCATGGTCGATTTAAGCATTTGTTTTCGAGGTTGAAGATAGAGAGAGGATTAGTGGTTCGGCTTATGGGGGTCAACAGGACATCTGTTGCACCAATGATCTTCCTAAACTCATCTGTTGCACCAATGATCTTCCTAAACTCATCTGTGTGCAATGATCTCCCATGAATTCAAATTGGCCTGAAGTTTATGGCGTGGCTTTTTATCATGCCCAAGAAATAAACAGTTTGTTTTTAGTTTTAATGCTTTATAATATTATTGTTTGCAGAGTTGTCTTAGCATTTTAAGTGCCAATATTCACCATGGTCATGGCTGAGTGACCATTTGCTTCTCTAATTTCACAAACAAAAATATTGCTAAAGAAGAATTGAAGACTGCCACAACAGAACCAGAGACCACTATTTTAAATCTACTTAATCGAGTCGATTTTCACATGTGATTCATCATCAAAGCCAAGTGTTAACTTATATTTTCATTCAAGTTATTTGATAGTTAACCTTATAATAGTAAATATATGTTCAATATGGTGCAGATGATTTGATTTCCCGAGCATTTGATTTCCATCTACAGCCGTAATTGAAGATTAGGAAATTGAAACCATTGAATTTTATGCTTCCACAAGGAATATCAATGGCTTTCATTGGCAGGTACTGATTATATACTAATTGTATTTTCTGACAGATAGCAAATGCAAATGTCTCATTGCAATGTTTGGAGGAACTGTTTTTGGAAGAGGAACGAGATTCTGTTTTTGGAAGAGGAACGAGATTTTGATGAACATGAGGATAGTCAAAGGGATGAGACTCTTATTCACCCGAAGTTCTAAAGTAATATGTTTTAAAGGTTCAAGAGTAGCGGGTGTTGCTGAAGTTCACTACCAATTTCAGAAGAACCATAAGCAAGACAATAATTATCTAAGATGTATAAGATGATAAAACCAACGTTGATATGCGATCATTTGTTGGTTCTATAGAAGAATGTTTTTAACAAGATTTGATTCAAATTATGTATATGTATATTATTATTGCTTTCATATTTTGTATGTCATATCAACATTGGTTTTGGCATAATATATTTTTCTACTGCAAATTATGTTGGCCTATGTTTTAATGGAATTTATTTTACACCAAATTTCTTTTGAATGTAGCATTGCCTCTAGCAAACAAACTACTCTAAGTTTCGTTCAATTAACATATTTACAATCTTTTTTAAATAGAATGTCTCTTCTCCTAAAGAGAAGATAATAACCTACAAGTTGGTGTTGATGTGCCTTCAAAATTCTAATTTATTTTGAATCGAAATTATAATTCTCATTTGTCGTGAAATTTGAATAAATTTTTTATTTTGTATTGATATTTTTTTATTTTTAATTGCTATAATTTTAGAAACAAATATTACAATTTTTAATAAAATATTTACGATTTATTTTTTTAAAGCACGACTAATTAATATATTTTTATACAATATTAAAAACAAATATTACAATTTTTTAATCAAATATTGGAGTACCATTTAATTCGATACTTTAGCAATATATTTTTTGAATGGAGACATTATTATCATTTATTTTTATTATACTTATATGGAAATTATTTTGAATGGTGACATAAATATATTTAATTTTTATATATGATTTGATTCCATAAAATATTATGATCAATAAAATTTGAATTCTCTTTTAATATTATAGGTTTGATACTGTTTCATATTGTAGGAATATTATATACATTAGAATATATAAAGATATGAAAAAAATTAAATCAAAACTTTACAAATATATATTTTGAATGGAGGTATTAATATTATTTATTTTTATTATATATAGAAAATATTTTGAATGGTCACATTAATACATTTTATTTTTATGCATGATTTGATTTCAAAAATTTATGATCAATAAATTTTGAATGGAATTATAATTTAACCAATAAAATTTTCTACCGACTTCTAAATATATTTGTGGATATTTTTTGAAAGGTTACATTTATATTCTTGAAAAAAATAACGTAGTTTAAAGGATGTATTGTTAACTATAAATATATTGTTAATAAAATTAACAAAAAAGTATATTATAAATATATAAAAGATAAAGTAAATAAGAACTCTAATGTTTATCTTAAATATTTAATTTATCATTCTATAAATGTAAGAATAAATATTATTTTGTAATTATTTAGATCCTTATTTGACCTAAAATAAATTATTTCAAGATTAATTGGCAGAATGGTTAGAATCTGAAAAGTTACCTTTTCTTATTGGTACTTGATTGTCCATAATTATAACATTTTTAATTAAATTTTGAAATAACACTTAACACTATTTAACGCTATTATTATTATTAATTATTATTATTAATAATTAAAATGGTTCACAAAAATAATCACTTGATATTCTGTTGACTTCAGTATTTTACTTCAAAATCTTGGAACCGTGAATGTTGTATTAACAATTATATTTATTATCATATAACCAAAAACTTTATTCATTTTATGTCTACAATCATTTTATGTGGTTAACAAAAAAAAATTGAATGACAACCATACAATCAAAGTGATTTTCTACCCATTCATTTTTGCATCACCTAACCAACACTATGGAACCACAAGTTGCAGCAATGGCAAGACGTAAAAGGAAGCAGATTCTTAAAGATAAAAGATTGAAAAAAGGAAGAACTGATGAAAACACAATCAATCCCATTGAAAACTCTCAAAGGTATTATGTTCCAACCATGGTTAATATCAGAACACCACTATTTGATTTAACTTCATCAATCTTTAATGAAAGAAATATGAGTTCACCTTCACCAGCATCTGCATCAAGCAACTCAAGTACAATGAAGAGTTTCAATATTGTTTCTACAAATCAACTGACTGCTTCAGCACGACAGCGGAGGAAAAGTATTATGGAAGGTAAGATGCCCCAATCTTACAAACTTCATAACAACCTTAGCAATAACAGTGGGGGTCCTTTCAGGATAAATTCTCCATCCTTTTCGCATTTCAAAACACCATTTTCTGATATAGCTTCCTCATGTTCTAACCAAAGAAACATAAAACCTCATGCACCGCCAAGTTGTTCTATTCAAAAATCAAAAAAACAGTTGACTGTTACACCTCTTTCTGATATAACTTCCTCATTTTCTAATCAAAGAAATATGGAACCTCATGAACATCCAAGTAGTTATGTTCATAAATCAAAAAAACAGTTGAATGTAGGTGTTATTCAATCCATGACGGTCAAACTCTTCAATTATTTTGGAAATGAGAATCATAATCTGGCTTTTTCATCCACAAGCAATATTCCTATACAAGAACCCACAACATTCACTTCAACTCCAGATGTTAACATTGAGAGTGATTACTCTGGTGATGAGACGGTAACAGATGATTCTCTCAGTGATAGCTCATGTGAATTCAATGCCGCAGATGCAAATTATGACTCAAGTTCCAGCTATGATGACGAAGATGTCTATGACTCCAATTCTACATCATTTGATTCTTTAAATATTGGTATTTATCATTAAAACCAACTTTATTTCTTCTTTAAATTCATTATACATATCAATTTGACGTTGTCCATTACATGTTGCACTTTGATACCTGCTATGATTTAATGTGGATTTTAGTTATAATTTTATTATTTAATATGAACGATTTTAGTTATAATTTTATTATTTAATATAAACCAATTGCTCAACTACGTTTCATTTAAATAGGTTATTCTGATATTGGTGATCCTATAGTTGAATGCATACAATGTGGGGCACTTATGTGGTATCAAGAAAAAACTGACAAGCGAAAACATAGTGCAGTTCCTAAGTTTCAACTATGTTGTGGAAAGGGGAAAGTTGTGTTGCCACTTCTGAAAACACCACCATTATTACTACAACGTCTTTTGTTTGATAATAGTGAGATAGACAGTCGAAATTATCAACAATTTTGTAGAATGTACAACATGATGTTTGCTTTTACGTCTCCGGGAATGAAATTCGACAACAGATTTTTAGCTGGAAGTGGACCACCTAACATAAGAATTCATGGACAGACTTGCCATCAAATTGGGAGCATGTTACCTTTAACTGGACAATCTCCAAAATTTGCTCAACTGTATGTTTACGACACCGACAATGAGATTCAACATATAATTAAAGGAATTGGGTAATTTTACCAAACTTTGTTTTCTTTACAACATATTAAATATTTTTCATTGCTGCATCATAGTATTTCCTTTTATATGCAGGAACAACCCCAATATTATTCCAGAAACAGTTAGTAGATTGAAGGACATGTTAGATGAGTTCAACACACATGCCAAATCTTTTAGGATGGCAGCAGATAGATTAAAGGATTGTCCTTTGCCTGATCTCAAGCTTAAGCTAATATCTGATAGATCAACAGATGGAAGGATTTATAACCAACCTACTGTTTCGGAGGTAGCCGCCCTAATAGTTGGTGATGTTGATACGGGTTCTAAGAGGGATATTCTTCTTGAAAGAAAGAGCGGAAGGCTAAAAAGAATAAGTGAGTTTCATTCAAGTTATCTGGCATATCAATATCCACTTTTGTTTCCTTATGGGGAAGATGGTTTTAGACTTGGAGTTCTTCTTAGAGAAACTAATACCAAAAAAAAATGAAGAGGAATAAGCTTACCATTAGAGAATGGCTTGCTTTTAGGATTCAATGCAGACATAACGAGGCACAAACTATATTGCGGTCAAGAAGGTTGTTTCAACAATTTTTGGTTGATGGATTTACTATGATGGAGTCACAAAGATTGAATTATATTTGAAAACATCAGAAAAAGCTGCGTGTTTCTAAATATTGCAATTTGAGCTCATCTGAACAGAATGCAAACACTCAAGGATCAAACAAAGGTAAAAGAGTGGTTTTACCTTCAACTTATGTTGGAAGTCGGAGGTTTATGGAACAACTCTATTTTGATGGAATGGCAATTTGTAGCCAAGTTGGATTTCCAGATCTTTTTATCACATTTACTTGCAATCCCAACTGGCCTGAAATCCAAAGGTTGCTTAGCAAAATTAACTTGAATTCTCAAGACCGTCCAGATATCATCTCAAGAGTCTTCAAAATTAAGTTCGATGAGTTGTTGTGTGATCTAACAAAAAATCACGTGTTAGGGAGAGTGATTGCATGTAAGTCAATTTAATACCCTTTCAGTCGAGTTATATTTTTTGACATTAATCTTATTAAATATGTAATATGCATCGTTTTACTAAGTTTAAACTTACTTAATTTCAGATATATACACCATTGAATTCCAAAAGCGGGGTTTACCACACGCCCATATACTATTATTCTTGCATCCTTCAAGCAAGTATCCGACTCCAGATGATATAAACAAGATCATTTCAGCAGAGATACCAACGGTAGAAGATGATAGGCAACTCTACCATTTGGTCAAGACACATATGATTCATGGCCCATGTGGTTTAGCAAATGCGAATTCAACTTGCATGAAAAATGGAAAGTGCTCAAAATACTTTCCAAAGAAATATCAAACTGAAACCATTGTTGATCAGGATGGATATCCCGTGTACCGAAGAAGAGAAACTGGTAATACAGTGCTGAAAAAACACGTTTAACTTGATAACAGATATGTAGTTCCTTACAATCCATATTTGTTGAAGAAATTCCAAGCACACATCAATATGGAGTGGTGTAATCAAAGTACTTCAGTTAAATACTTATTTAAGTATATTAACAAGGGGTATGATAGAATTATTGCTGTTGTTGTCCAAACTGACGGTGATGGATCTCCCTCGGTCAGAATGGTTGACGAAATCAAGCAATATCTTGATTGCAGATATATCTCACCAAGTGAGGCATGTTGGAGACTTTTTTCATTTCCTATTCATGGTAGATCACCCGCAGTTGAAAGGTTGTTCTTTCATCTTGAAGGAGACAACTCTATTTATTATACCGATTATGAATTGATAGATGAGGTGCTTGACAAACCAACTGTGAAAGAATCTATGTTTACGGCATGGATGGAAGCAAACAAAGAATACCCAGAGGCAAAGAATTTGACGTACTCACAATTTCTTTCCAAATTTGTTTATGATAAAAGATACCGTCGATGGAGACCGCGTAAAAGAGGAAATACAATTGGCAGACTTATTTGGGTCCCTCCAAGTACGGGTGAGTTATATTTCTTGAGAATGATGCTAACAGTCGTCAAAGGTCCAACTTGCTATGAGGATATAAAATTTGTGGGTGGAAAAGTTCAGGATTCTTTTAGGGATGCATGCTTCGAAATGGGCTTTCTTAATGATGACAAGGAATATGTTGCAGCCATCGACGAAGCAAAGAATTGGGGTTCCGGGCATTTTTTACGAAAGTTATTTGTCACTATGTTACTATCCGGTACTGTCAATAGACCACGACATGTTTGGGAAAAAACTTGGAGGATGTTATCTGATGGTATCCTCTACCAACAAAGGCAAAAAACAAATAGAAGAGGTATGAACACTTTATTAAACTTTTTTAAGTCAACAAATATTATTTTCCAAATGCAAGCTGTGTCTTTTTTTATTACAAAATATAATGATATGAACTTACTTTAAAATATAATTATTCTTCATCCATATGTCCCTTATTTAATATGTTTCATAAGGTATGTCCATTTACGTAAGAAACATTTTCATATTTGTCATTTGTCATGTATGTAAGTTATTTTCTTAACTTGCAGCTGCAACAGTGTCTTTGGTTCCATTTAATTTCACGCAGCCGCAACATCAATTGTTTGATTTATGTTCAATGTATTTCAACATCACGACAGCAGTTGCATCATACATATGTAATTATATAGAAAACTAATGAATTTTTTTTAACAGAATTGCAGCTATCGGACAATGAGTTAAAGAATCTCACACTAATTGATATTGAGAACATGATGCAATCGAATCGAAGAAGTTTGCATGAATTTAAATGTATGCCGTATCCAGATTCATACATCACAAAACATGTTGGCAATAGGCTTATTTATGACGAACTTAATTACGATGCCGATACCGAGAAACAGAAATTCCAAGAACTTTTTCATGCCCTTACAGGTGATTTATTTTCTTTATACTATGAATTACAAAAATGATTTTTATTGTCCTTGCACTTATAATTCTTGGTTTGTATTTTATAGATGAACAACGTTTGATATTTGAGAAAATCATGGATGCTGTTAACAAATAGAGTGGAGGTGTATTTTTCTTGCATGGTTACGGAGGGACTGGTAAAACTTTCATGTGGAGAACACTATCAAGTGCACTTCGTTCTCAAAAAAAATTGTTCTTACTGTTGCTTCAAGTGGGATAGCTTCGTTATTATTGCCGGGTGGAAGAACAGCACACTCAAAGTTCAAAATACCTGTGCCAACGCTTGACAACTCAACTTGCAACATCGACAAAGACACCGAACATTCTCAATTATTTGAAGCAACGGATGTGATAATATGGGATGAGGCACCTATGTCTCACAAGAACTGCTTCGAAGCATTGGATAAAACCCTTAAAGATGTAATGAGCAAAAAGGGTGTTGAGAATACTATTTTTGGTGGAAAAGTTGTTGTATTTGGAGGAGATTTTAGACAGATTCTTCCTGTTGTTCCAAGAGCTGGGCGTTCTGATATTGTTCATGCATCAATTAGTTCATCTTATGTATGGGATTATTGCCAGGTTTTAACACTATCAAAAAATATGAGACTTCAAGAGGGAAGAGACAACACAAGTTCTAATGAACTAGCGGAATTTTCAAAATGCATTTTAAATGTGGGTGATGGTGAGATTTGTGAACCCAATGATGGTTTGGTTGATATTGAAATTCCTCAAGAGCTATTAATATCAAATTTTGATGATCCTATAAGAGCAATTGTTGAAAACACATATCCCAATTTGTTGGAAAAATATCAAGATGTTGAATTCTTACAAGGAAAGGCTATTCATGCTTCAACCATTGAAGTTGTGGACAAAATCAATCATTATGTATTAGACTTGATACCAGGTACATGTGTTTTATATTTACTGTATTATTACATTCATAATATATATATATATATATATATATATATATATATATATATATATATATATATATATATATATATATATATATAAAAGAACATAGTTTTACTAATTTATTTATGTTTTGCTTTTAAACTTTTTTTTAGGAGAAGAGAAAGAGTATTTGAGTTTTGATTCCATTAATAGAACAGATTCAAGTTATACTGAAGCATATGAAGTTCTAACTCCTGAATTTCTCAGTAAATTAAGAACGTCAGGGCTTCCCAATCATAGGATCAAATTGAAGGTTGGTACACCTATTATGCTAATGAGAAATTTGGACCAAGCTGATGGGTTGTGCAACGGAACAAGATTAATTGTTACAAGATTTGCAAATCATGTCATTGAGGCAAAAATCATGTCTGGAAATAACATAGGTAACATTTTTTACATTCCACGAATGTCTATGTCACCTTCTGATTCACCTTGGCCATTCAAGTTGATTAGGAGACAATTTCCGATTATTGTCTCCTATGCAATGACAATTAATAAGTCACAAGGTCAATCTCTTGATAGTGTTGGATTGTATTTGCCTACTCCTGTGTTTAGTCATGGTCAATTATATGTTGCAATTTCAAGAGTTAAGAGCAAAAGTGGGCTAAAAATCCTAATTCATGACAAGGAGAATGTACCGTGTTCTACTACTACTAATATTGTGTACAAGGAAGTCTTTCAAGCACTTTGATAGTTGGTAAACTTTATATCTTATACTTTACGATTCAAATTAAAAATCTATTTTGAATTAAAATATATAGTATGTACATTTTCCATGTATTTCAAGAAGTATATAATTTTTCCTATTTGTTCATGCAAACGTGATTTGTTGATAGGACCGACGCTTGCTACAAATATGGAGTTAAATGCCAACATGGTTTACATGAGACATATACTCAACTGAAAACATGAACATACTTAATAATTTAATAATCTATAAATATAATGTGAATCCAGACGAGACCCGTGCGATAGCACGGGTTTGTTACTAGTTTCAAAATTAAATATCATCTCAGTTTTGGAATAAAACTGAGAGGTTAGATTAATTTATTTATTTTTAAATGGTTACATTATTTACCCAGGATATTAAAAATACATCATGTTCAGGTCCCATACAAGATTCTAAAGATCCAAGATCAAGGATGTTATGCTATCATTATCATTTCATCCAAGATTGATAGTTGCGCTATCATTATCACTACCTTCACTAGCATAGACAATGTGTTTGAATGCTTCCATCTTTTAATAAGGTGTTTGTTGCAAAGATTGGAAACTATTTTTCCCGCACTTGCAATCTATCTGTAACAACGAATATATCATAATTTTTCTCGAGTAGAAGAATATTTTTTCAGTTTTGTAATCCATCCCAAAAAAAATGGTGGGGCGGCATAAGATAGAATTAGGGTTAAATATGTTCAACGAGTGTTTTTATAGTAAAAATTGAATTATTTATCCCTCAGTTTTTTAAAATAACCTAAGGGTTAGATCATTTATTTTACACTTTTTTACCAGTAGAATCATAAAGTGCAGTAGCGGGGATTCGAAGTATGTCTGGAATGGTATGTCACCTCGGCTTTCTAAATAAACGATGGATTAAGTTGTTTTTTAAAATAAATATATGGGGCGCCTTGGTATAAAACCTTGATTTTTTCCTAGATGACGTGAAAGTTTCTTCATGAAAAGTGTTATTTGTTATAGTGTACCTGTTATTAACAAGTCATGACATAGAGACATAGTATAAGCAATTCACTCTTGCTTCTTCTTACATATACTTCATACTCAGTTGTGCTCTTCACAAATTCCTCCCCCCTCAGAAAACTTTCAATCTTCTTATTTCAAGCTCTTGGAGCTTGTTTAAGTCCATATACATCTTTATGAAACATGTACACCTTTCTCTCTTTACCATGCTTCACAAACCTAATTGGTTGTACAACATAAACTTATTTGTCTAAGAGGTAATTTAGGAATGTGCATTTCATGTCCATCTGACATATGCGCCACATATTCATTTTCGCTAGACCAACAACCAACCTGATTGTTTCGATCCTAACAACATGTGCAAAAACTTCATCAAAGTCGATTCCTTATTTCTGAAGAAATCCTTTCCCCACAAGTTTTGCCTTGTGTCGAGTTACTTTCCCTCTGGGATTCAACTTCACGTTGTATACCCATTTGACGCCAATTTCTTTCTTGCCTTGAGGAAATTTGACAGGTGACCAAGTGTTGTTGAGTTTAATGGACTTTAATTCCCCATTTATTGCTTTAATCCAATTTGAATATTTAAATGCCTCAGTTTCATTGACAGGATCGACATTTGCATAGAAAGCTTATATACCAGCTCAACTTTATTATCGACCATATCATCCAATGTAATTACACATTTTTGCAACCTTGCAGGCATGTGTGTTGTTCTTTGAGGTCTGCTTGGACCTGCATCACCTCTGACTTCTTCTTGTCGAACTTCTTCTCTTTTGACTTCAGTGGTCGGTTCTTCATAAAAGATTATTACTGAATACTTGTTTACATTTTCAGTCCAATCTCATTCCTTAAGCTCATCTATAATCATGTTCATGTTGATCTTACTTGCTTGTTCACTAGGTTAAATAACTTGTAACCTCCAGTCGAATGATATCCTATTAGGATCATTTTACTCAACTTGTCATCATGTTTTCTTCTTAACTGATATGGCACATGTCTATGTGCTATAGATCTAAACACCTTCAGATGACTCAAGCTAGGTTTTACACCAGACCAACATTCTTATAGCATAATTCCTTCTAGCTTCTTCGTCGGACATATGGTCAAATATATGTTATAGTCAACACAAATTCACCCCAAAACTCTTTAGGTAAATGCTTGCCTTTCAACATACTTCTCGCCATATTCGTGATGGTTTGATTCTTCCTTTCTGCAATTCCATTCTGCTGTGAAGTGTAGGGTGACACCACCTCATGCACAACCCCTTCTTTCTCACATAACATGTCGAAGTCTTTCAACACATATTCTACACCACCATCAATCCTTATAATCTTGAGTTTTCGACCACTTTGTCTTTTGACCATAGATTTAAACTTAGCATATACCTAGATCACTTCACTTTTCTTCTTGATCAGGTAAGTCCACAGTTTTCTACTAAAATCATCTATGAGTGCAACAAAGTATTTGTTACCTCCAGTCGAAAGCACCTAGATTAGTCCACGTACATCAGAGTATATGATTTCAAGATTTGCTTTTGAACTGCTTCATGCATCCTTGCTGAAGTTATTCTTGTGTTGCTTCGCATGCACACATTCCACACATACCTCATTTGGAATGTCGATATCTGGAAACCCTGAAACCATATTTCTTTTTTTCAAATCTATTATGTCTTCGAAGTTTAGATGACCAAGTCGATAATTCCATATCCACTCGTCTCTACTAGCTATAGTCGTAAGGCACTTGTGCTCCATCACGTTAAGTTCAATCTTGAAGGTTTTATTCTCAGACATATGAGCCTTCAAGATTAAACTTCCTCTTGCATCGATGACTCTAATCATCTTGTCTTTGATCGACACTTTATAATTCTTGTCAACCAACTGTCATATACTGAGCAAATTGCTCTTCATGCCTAGTATGTATAACACATTGGAAATTACTGACCTTTTGCCATATTTCCTCATGATCAGAACGTCTCCAATACCTCCAGTTGCTAGAGTATTGTCGTTTGCAAATTTCACCATGTTCTTTATTGAGGGTTTTATATATTGATAAACCAATCTTTCCTCCCCGACATGTTTGATGAGCATCCTGAGTCCAAGTACCAATGGTCCTTGAATCTCTCTTCATCTCTTGTTATGACCATCAACATCATATCTTCTTCTTCTTGTTTTGAAAACTTTGCATCACTTTCTTGATTCTTTCATTTTTCTGGACAATCACTAGAATAGTGACCATACTTCTGACAATTGAAACACTGAATATGACTATTGTCAGGTTTTCGACCATCACCTATTCATCTACCTCCAACACCACCTCTTTGGTTACCTTGGTATTTGGATCTTCTCTGATTTGACACAATTCCTTCCCGCTAGTCTCCTCTACCAGTCGAATTGTTGTAGCTTCCTCTACCTCTATTATTGAACCACTTTCATTTTCCTTTTTTCTCTTGCTGAGGCCACATCACTCTTTGACTTGCCTTCAACTCTTTCAGCCATTCTTTTTTCATGAGATTCAAGTGTCCCTTGAAGCTCTTCCTTGGACAAAGTTGAAATGTTATTTGACTCTTCTATGGCTACTATCACATGGTATAACTTTGGAACCAAAGATGTCAAGATCTTTGCAACAACTGATCTCAACGTCAGCGCTTCTCCACATACTTTGATTTGATTCACTAGTTTTGTAACCCTAGTGAAGAAATCAGCAATGCTTTCACTTTCTTCCATCTGAAGCAATTCATACGTTCTTTGTTGAGTTTGTAACCTCACTTATTTCACATTTTTTGGTTTCTAGAGCTTCGGTTGCGTGATTCAAGGCAACAAAACCACGATGGCAATGAATCATCTGAATAGACATTTTCCAGCAAGTATTCCAATTCTGTATTTTTGGGACTTTCCGTTTAAGAAACACATATTTGTAGGAGACACACCACTTATCCATTTAAAACTTTAAGGTTTTAGGTGGACAAGTGGTGTATCTCTTCCAAAGGTGACTATAGTCCTACACTATGTATCAATGTTCCCTAGTGAACTCCCCCCAAACAAATGGTATCAGAGCCTTTGGTTTCGAGAAAGGGATCAACTTACCTTTATCGAAAAGTATCCCATGTAAGCAAGGGTAAGTATCCCATATATCGATAAAGAGTGTCCCATTGAAAGAGTTTCAACGGTGATACAAGTGTATGTGGAAAAAAGAGCTTCCACCTGAGAGAGAGTATTGTGGACTCAGACTTGAGGGGAGTGATGAGAATATAGCAAGTGTGAGAAATAGTCCCGTATTAGATAGGAATATGGTGGCTCAAGCATTTATAAGTGGGAGAATCCATTCAACTATCATCTTAAGGTTTTAGGTGGATACGTGGTGTGTCTCTCACAAAGATGTCTAGTCCTACACTATGTATCAATGTTCCATAGTGAACTACCTCAACAAAATCTACATATAAATCAAGATTAACCATCTTTTTTATGCAATGATTACCGTTATTAAGTATGTGAGAGACTGAGAAAGACACATTCGACATCAAATAAAGACAATTATTCCACCTATTTTTTAGCTTCCATAGGTCTAAATGAGGTAACATGAATGTCATGGTAGTTGATTTAAAGTTACATTTCATCCATAATTGATATCAAGCCTTACTTTGAGCAATCTCAGTAGTAATCATAGTCTCAATAATCTCAAAGTGATGGCATTAAATATACCAATGTTAACAGTAAAGGGATAATATAATCGGCTGAGTCATTCCTAAAGATCCCGCCAATCTCACTTTCAGGTTTAATAATACTAAATAGGGGCAGCTGTCATACCCCAAATTTTTCCTACCCTTATATTTTCATCTGGCTTATTGCATCACATTTACATACATACCATTAAGACATATTCATTACTACATTCATGGGATTAAGGTTTTAGGGTTTCTCCTGGCTCAAGATTATCCATTAGGTAAGATTGGGTTTCTATGATCCATTGATATCCCAAAGTATCAATTATGGCCATTAGATTCATCACAAGATCACTTAAAGCATTGCACTAGATGATTGGTGAAATTTTGACTTGGTTGACTAAAAAGTTAACTTTCTGACAAAGGCACTTCTTGATATTTTTCTTGAGCAACTTAGTTCTCAATGACTTTTATATGACTTAAAACATCCTCATTTGGATTGTGGACCCTTGGTTGGCATTGTTGAAGTTCAACTTCTTAATCTTGACTATCTGGTCATCTGAGCAAAAGTCAACAAAAGTCAAATGTTGACCAAGTGGACTTTTAGTCAAAGTTGAGGTCAATGATAATGTTTCAACATAACATGGCCTATGGTTGAAGAAATTCAAGAGAAATATTGGTTTTGAAGCTAACTTGTTCATGAAGGTATCTTGGTGAAGTTGGAAATTTTTATAAGTATGGAGAGTCATAAAGCTAAACTTCAAAAATTCATAACTTCTTCATTTCTTATTGAAATTGAGAAAACTTTACATGATTGGAAATAGAAAAATAAGATATACAATTTTGTAAATGTGGTCTCATACACAAAAAGTGATTATTTTAAGAGTTATGGAGTAAAGAATTATAGGTCATTTCTTGGAATTATGGGTTATTTTTCAACTCAGCCAGTTTTCATGGGCAGTTTTGGAGATCTTAATGGATTCAAATTCAAATTCTACCAACATGTAAGTTGTAGGAAATTTCAAGACCTTTCCAAAAAGTCAAAGTTTGTGACCTAACCCCAATAATTGAGCAAGTTGCGCCCTTTACATTGAGATTGTATTTCATTGAATTTTGCTAAGTCAAATTTTACGATTTCTTAAATTCTACAAATTTGGCCATTCTTTTTGACTCCAATCAGGACTGTAATCTATTTGGGTCGTGAATAAGAGGATCATATCTTCCATTCACACTCATGCATTCATTTTTATCCATTTTGTACAAAAAACCTTAAAATTGCCAAAAATAGCCAATTCCATATTTCTCTCTCCACGCTCCACTAAATTGTACAAAAAACGACCAATAGGCTTTACCATCTCTTCACAAAATGCAGCCTTGGTCACCAAGCCATACTTTAGCCTAAACTTCCATTTATACCCTCCAATGGTTATGAAACCAAAAAGACCACTCTACCCTCACTCTTGGGGTCTATATAAGAGAATCTTTGCCTCTATTCATACAACATTCACAGCTTTGAGCATTCTCTCAAAAAACCCTAATCAAGCCTTATCTCTCTACCTCCCAAACCAAGCATTTTCTCCAAGATTTGTCAACATCAAAGCTCTTTATTTAAGCTCCTTTAAAAAGAATCAAGAGTCATTTCTGGATTTCTATCATCCTCCCACACACAAAGAGACAGTGGACCTATCTTCCACTAGGTGACCCCTTAAAACCCTTGATTTTGATTTTCTGGATCTGGAAATTGTTTGATGCTGTTTTTATGTTGTTGGTGAACATCTCTCATTAGAACTTTTTTCATTTATGTTGGTTGTATTTTGAGTTATTTAGACCTGGAAAAAATATGTGAAAATGATTTTTTTAGCTCCCTTCTCGCCCAGATATCTCTCTCATCTCTTAACCTTTTGAAAAACTTCTTGAACCAAAGTTGTAGATCTTTTTGAGATCTACAACTTTGGTGCTTACACTTTTTTATTTCATCAAACAAGGAGTGAAATATTTGGATTAGAAGAGGACTGAAAAATCACAAATTTTGGGATTTTCATGTAAAAAAGTATTTTTATGCCTTCTTCACGCCCATATTTCTTCCTCATCTTGCAACCATTTTAAAAACTTCTTGAATTAAAGTTGTAGAATTGAAGGAGAAACTTTGATCTTTACACTTTTTGATTTCATTAAGAATCGAAGGAGAAACTTGGACTGGAAGATGCCAAGAAAATCACGATTTCCCCATGTGGTTGTCACGATTTTCTCTTTTGTGTGGCACGAATTCCTAGACCACTTTGTCATTTTCCGTGCTTTGTCCTTTTCCTCCCAATCACTGGCCTGCACATAATTGGGTGATGATGTCCCGTGGGACCCGCGCGCTGAATTCAATACTTACTATTTTGACTACATATTTTATATTTCTTTTTATTTTGTTTTTTTTATAATTACTTCATTTGTTTTCTTTATTTTATTTAAAATACTTTTATTAATCCAAAAAATATAAAAAATTATGGGCTGAAATATAATTGAGTCTACTATTTAATTCTGGTTTTTATTCTAGTTTTAGATTATTTTTTTGCTACTTTTCATATTTTTCTTGATTAAAAGTGTTTTATTCGATTTTAATTTACATAGTTTTTTGTATAATTTTGATTCTGACTTATTTAGGAATCATAAAAAAACACAAAATATATTTTTATGCTCCTCTGAGTTTTCTTGAATTATTGCTGGTCTTAGGCCTCATTTATTTTTAGTTTTTCTTGGTTTTTAAATTTTGGGAAATGATTTAATGGTTTTTGAGGTTTTATTGCTTCTTTTTGAAGTTTCAATATAATTCATTCATTTCCATTGATCCCAAAAATACATAAAAATATGTTTGAGCTTATTTAAGGTGTTCAGAACCTGTTTCTTATTTTTGTGGAATTATAATTCTGAGATTTCTATTTTTTGCAATTTTCTTTGGTTTAATGGTCTTTTGAGCCTATTTTTGAGCTAATTTGTGTTCTTTAATTTAATTTATGTATTTCCATGAACTTTTAAGTTGAGAAGATAATGGTTCTGACTTGTAAGATACTTGAGCTCACTTGAACATTTTTGTTTGGACTTTACATCCTATTTTTTTATTTTTCATGAAATATTGAAGTGAGCATGTCCCTTTGTCCTAGTGTAATTTAGTCAAGCTTCATTTCAAAAGCTTATGGACATAATTTAAGGCTAACATTTGGGTATGTGATGATCATTTGAATGCTTTAATGACATGTCAACATGTTTTAATTTGTTGGAAATTATATATTGATCATTTGATTTTTACCTTGAGCATAAAGTTTATGTGGTTTGTAAAATCCTAATTTTGAATTTAATTGATCTTTAAATCATGTTCTTGTGCAATTTTTGGTTGTAATTGATGCTTGAAGGTATGATAAGATCAAAGATATTCTTCCAAAGACTTGAGAGGCATTTGACTTCAATTAATCATCTTGATCTTTCTCTTTGAACATGATGCATCTTGTGCTTCTTTTTGCTTATTCTTTCTTCCTTTTCCTTTCTTGTAAGATAACATGTTCCCTTAGGATGTTACTTTCATCTTCTTTGAGATGTGAACTAATTAGACCTTAGGCTCTTATCCATGCAAGCTAACTTAGGTAGAATTTTCCCATTTCAAACCTTAACCTTAGGGCAATCATTGTATGATAACATTAGGGCTAGAAACTAGGTTAGTCTCCCTTAGACTTTTTCATTCCCCTTTTTGCATCTCTTAAAACTAAAACTTTTTTTCTTTTAAACTCCTCAAAACACTTAATAATAAATTATGAGAGTCACACTTCCGTTAAGTGATGGAAATGATAAGCGGATTTCTTCTCGATCTTATCATCCTTTCGTTCTTAGTCTTTTGTGTGATTCAAGTCTCAAACTCTTTTCATAAGTAAGTGGAGAAATGGCTAAATATCTCTCTTGAGATTAATTAGTTATTATTTACAACAAAAACAAAAACCAATTCAAAACTCTTTTTCCAGTTGGCTTTTCTTTTGAATTTTTTTTTCATAAAGTGAATGTGTTTTAGACATATTAACATGAAGCAAACTCAACGACTTAAGCCTCTTCAACGAGCTCCCAACAAGTCAAGGTTCCGATTTTTGGAATGTCTAATGCATCATTCTCATAAAAAACACACAACAAACAAAAATATTTCTAGAAAGAACTACGAGTGCCCTGATCCCCCACTACATGAAGGGTGGTACATAGTGTTGTACCCCAAAATTTGCCCTCTCTTTTCTCAAGGAATCACCCTGGATCCTCAAGCTCGCTTTCATCTAATTTCAAGCCTTGAATTATCATTTTTTTCCAAGCAAACCATTCATAAGGGTAAAATGGGCATTTGCACACTGAAAGGACTAACTTTGACTTTTAGATCAAAACCAAGTTTCAAGAATCATATTTCATTAAGACATGTTGAAATGTGAATTTTGTTTCATCTAAAAAATTCAAAAGTCAAATTTACTTTGAAAAAATCAAAATTATAAAAACTTAGAATTTTTCTAAAGTATGACACTTCAGAACTTCTGAGCCAGCCTCCATGCAAGTGCAGTCAGAAGTTGCAAACATGGTTCAGAATATAGTCTTCAGTCAAAACATGGCTCTTCCGCCTCTACGCAAGCTCAGTCAGAGTTTTCCAGAGTAATTCAAAGAAGGCTAAGAAGCGTGCTGCAAGCATTTCTAGAAAGTCTGAAAGCTCCTTCAGAACATGTTGGAGCCAGAAGATACAAAGATCAGAGGTTGGATGCTACGTTGAAGCATAACTTCTGATCCAGAGCTAAGCCTTGGTGCAGAATCTCACGTTGCAGGATTTCTGGTTATGATAAGTCTCATCATCATTTAATGCTCATTTAATGCTCACAACCACCTTCTGAGTCTTTATCTAAAGGATTTTCACCATGTGTACCTCTACTGTCTTGGGATAGCAACTTTGATACTAAGCCCATGCTTTGCTTTTTGCTTTTCCTTAATTCCTGCTGACAGCCACCATGCTTGCTTCAAAAACAAGACAGCGCTTCAGCACATGAAGGCTATTTCAACGCTTTGGTTAGAACTTGACCAAATCCCAAAACCTTGTTCATGCAACTTGCTGCAGACCTATAACCAACAGCTAGCTCAGCCTACGCCTGCATCCCATGATTATACCAAACTAGCATACAAAAACTGTGATGAAAAAGCAAAGGAACAGGATGCCAAAAGAGATTTAAATCCTATTTGTTTTCCCCCCAAAATCACCACAAATTCATCTATAAATACTTGGCTCCATCATACGATTTAGGGGGCTTTTTTGGACGAGAGGCTGAAAGTTAGAGGCTGGCTTTTGGAGAGAGAGATTGGCCAAAAGAGAGAAAAGGAAGTTGTGAAACCTTCATAAAAATCCAGATTCCTCATACACAAAAACAAACCCTTGTTCTTCTCTTTGAACAAAAGAACACAACCACTCTTCCGTTTGTCTTGCTGGTTCAGAACATCCAGAGGTGGCCACTCAAAACTCCAAGCACGCTCCAGGTAAGTCTTTTTGACTTTACTTGTTTTTTCATTCTGAACATCATTAACATGTAAATATCATAGCATTAATTTTGTACATATCATTACATGAATAGAAAAAATATGGATTAGAACTTCTAGAATAATGCTAGGCTCAGACTTAGGATTAGAACTTCTATGAACTGTTGTGCTGTTGTCATTCTGATTTGCTGTTTAAAAAGAATTGAATAAATTGTTGATGTGCTGATTAAGAGTGGAAATGTAATATAGAACTTCTGATTTTTCACATGCTGATAATACCCAGAACTTATATAATTTTTTCTCACCATTAACACACACTGAATCTCTGATTCTTATATGCTGATAACACACAGAACTTCTGATGTTCACTCACAGTCTCAGCACAACACAGAACTTTTGAGTTCTCTTTACATGTCAAATACACTGAACTGCTGACGTTTGCTCACTGTTTCAGCGTAATACAGAACTTCTGACTTTTGGTTCACTGACTGAACACCACCCAGAACCTCTGTGTTTTCCCTCTAACGTTTTTTTGCAGGACTTCAGAGTGTATCAATCCAGAACCTCTGTTCCCTTTCCCTCTGACGTTTTTTTGCAGGAACTCAGTGTACCAAATCAGAACTTTTGATTCTGACGCTTCCTTCTGAATTATGCGCCTAGCTTCAGAACTTCTGATCCTCGTTTCTTTGTTTGCAGCAACACTCTATTTCTACCTTGCATTTATTTTCCTTTCATCTTTTATTATTATTAACATAAAAGAACATAAAAATATTTTCCTTTTAATTTATTTCCTTAAGACAAAAACATTTTCTAAACAAGTCCATTTCTTTCTTATATTATACATTTCAATATGGTTGTAATAGTAACTTTAGACTTATTTTACTTGCAATCCCCATTCATAAACTTGTACACCTCATTCCCTAAATACTGTAATAGCGTAGGACTTTACATTTCTGCAATTTATCGCTTTCAAAATGTAAATGCTAGTAATTAGGCGTGTATGGCAAGATAAAAAGAACAAAATAGGCCACCCTAATCAAAGACTAAATGTATGCAAATCAAACACATTATTCACACATGCACCTCTAGGGTAATCTCACTTGTTGCCTATCAGAAAATAGTCATGTCCCTCGAACATGGGCATTTTAGCAAAGACCCTCGATAAAAAGATCGTAGTCCCTCGATGACCCTCGATGTTGCCTTCGGTAAACGATCTAGTCCCTAAAACGACATTGCTAAAACGTCCCATATGTTGCCTTCTATGACTATACAAACGTCCCAACGCTTGTCCCTTCACATCCAACGATGGGGCTTCTTACCAAATCGATGGTAAGATAGCCACATCTAAAGGAGGAGGAAAAGCACATTTAAGACCTTTCGAGTAGGTAGATTCACTCCTAGTTACTCGCTTGCTCACAACAAAAACATTTTTTATACACCCACACTCTCATCTTTGAACTATTTTCGAAACAAATACTTTGTAGGCATTCTTATAGAAACGAGAACCATTACGAAGTTCCATTTTCAAAATACTTTCAAAAACACATCTTACAAACACACTTTTGAACTATTTTCGAAACAAACACTTTGTAGGCGTTCTTATAGAAACGAGAACCATTACGAAGTTCCATTTTCAAAATACTTTCAAAAATCACCACCACAAGCAGACATTCAAACAAAAGCAAGTGATCTAGAAAGTAACTAAGAGCCCATGGAAAATCATGGATGAAAAGGGTGATAGTACCTTCCCTTTTCATAATCTACCCCCCGAACTCAAGAAAACATCTCAAAGGTCTTTCCTATGCTTTTTCACCTTTCCTTTTGGATAAAAGAAAAGTCGGTGGCGACTCTTGCTAACTGCGACATTTGCGATAAAACGCAAAACCTCAAGTCAGTTCTCCTATCGTATCACAGAACTGGAGACTCTGCTGGGGAATTTTTTCTAAAAGTGGGGTTACCTTAGGGTTTAGATCACATTTATTTGCTTACATTGTTTGATTTGTTTGCTTTACATTTTGGTTCCTTGTTTGGGTTTGTTTTAAATCCTACAACCGGATTTGGGGGCACCTATTAGGTAAGTAGAAATAAAATGTGAGGGAACTGTGCGGGGTATACCGACACAGTTGAAATAGTAGCTACGTTGATGTGGTACTTTGGTTGGTATCGGTAACCCTTGAGTTGAATCAAGGAGAGTACGGGGCCGCCGCGTGGTGTCGTGAAGCATCAACTTACCTTAGAACCTTACTTGACCAACTTGGCCATTAGGAGGTAGCGAGATAACCGGCTTTGGTGCAGTCCAAAGTTGGTTGATACTCGATGCTACACTCATTGAGGTTTGACTCTTAAGTTTTGTTTGGTTGCGAGTCAATCGCCTATTGAACGAAACTTTAGGGAAAGATCAATGATATTGAGATCCCTTAGAACCCGGTTACTATTAACTAGGACAGGTTGAGCCGACTAAACTTTAAGAGGGTACTTACCTACAAACTCCATACAAGTCTAAACCTAAGGACTGGTTTGCTTTGTGTGAATATGATTATTTAAACTTGCTTACCTCGCATATCTGTACATAACATCATACCATAACATTTTCAATAACCATTTCAAGGATCTCGAGGGTCTTTGATGCATGGTCACGTTGGACCAGACATCTACCAAGGGGCAAGAGGATTTATTTTCCTCTAAACAAACGCCGTCAAAAATCAAGTACAAACAACTTGAGTCAAGGGCTATGACCCACTTGACATGGTGAGCTTGATTCTCGTGGAAGGACATCCACCGATACAAAGTTCTCCAATCAAAGATGTTGATCAAATTTCAATCTCTAACTTTTTCTTGTGTTTACCCCGCGAGATCCTTGAAAACATGCATCCACATATCATGCATCATATCATGACAGGTTTCTCCCGTACAGGTTTCCTTATCTTCCTACTGTTTATTTCAGTAGAGATGGCTTTAGAGCAGACTATCAAGGACATCCAGGCTCAAAACGCTCAACTTCAAGAGATGTTTTTGAACCTATCCAAGGGACAGGAAGAGGTGAAAGCGCTTCTCACCAGGGGCATGATCATGGGAAACCATGGGGACGACAGAGATGATCAGTTGGAAAGGCTACAAACTGAAATAGCCATAATGAGGGTCCAAATGATGGGACAGCTGGTGGGCCAGATGGCTCTTATTCAAAACCTGGCACAAGGACAAGAAGAGCTAAGGGTCCTCATCAACAAGCTTCGTCAGGATGGATGTAACCAAATGGGGCAAACATCTAGGATTGGGGATCAAGTCATCATTCAGCCTCCCTTGAGACAAGAAGCCAAGAGAATACCTCCCTAATTTGCTCCAGCGTCACAAACCCGCCAACAACCTCGCCAACAACAACAGGGTAATCGGCGTAGACGGAATACATATGAAAGACACTTCACCAAAATTGACATGTCATTATCTCAAGCACTACAACACCTGTTGGAAGCCAAGCTGGTTGTATTAAGGGACCCCCCTCAGAATCTCAAAACAGCCTCCCCGAGGTACAATCCAAATGCAAGATGTGCATACCACTCCAACAGTCCTGGAAATGACACCAATAGCTGTTGGACATTGAGAAATAAAATTCAAGATCTGATTGAAGAAGGAACGCTGGAGTTCACACAAGATGGCCAGACTGAATTCTTCTGCCAAAGGCTCTCCACCAAAAATGACAACTTCAAACAAAGAGGCTTTTGTTTCATTTGAATTTTCAAGTTGTAATTTCTTTTGTTATTCAAATAATTACCTATTAATGTTAAACTTTGTTTCATTAATACATTGCATATGTTTGTCTTGAATTATTTCATTTTCATTACATTTAAACTATGCTTTTTACTCACTTTATGACATTCAACTCTTGCTAAAAGTTACAAGCCTTTAGAGGGAGGATGACGAAAACAATGCCATAATCTCATCCAGTATGCTTTTGGATAGACTTTGCTGATGATGTACATGCGTTCTTTCAAATCTTAAACACTGGAGTTATAAGGAAGATAATCCCTAGTCAACCCCTTCGAGCCAAAGAAGTAGAAGTTTTCTGTTTTTAACACAAATTGAAACCTTTAATCTAAACCTGAGGCAGGGTAGTCTCTCAGTTAATTCAAACGCGCGTTTAGCCGCAAACTCTCATTCTGTAATACAACGAATGACGTCAAGAAACATTCCTCTGGAATCAAAAGACGGTGATGGTTCCCTATCACATAGGCAGTCATCATCTCTCAAAAAGAAAAGCTCATTAAGTCAAAACCTACAAAGGAGACTTAAGAAAACTGGGGCATCCCGCTGACTGTAAATCTCAAAACAGGAACAGTCAGGCAAAAATTAGGGATAACAAATCAAAAGAAAGAGGTCACTACAAATCCTCAACAACATGAAAAAAATGTTGCAAAAATGACTGCCTTCCAACAAACTTAACTTGTTTGAACCATCACCAAAATGTCATTCTAGATTCAATAGGAGTTCAAACGTACAATTAACTGAGTTTAGGACTGAAGAACATCACGAAGAGCGGGTGGGTACAAATACATTTGAGCCTTTATCCTTTGTTTCTTAAACTGTGAACCAAGCCACGTTACAACCCTTCAAAAGTCCTAATTGAAGCATGTGTTAATTCGAAAGCATACTGTTACAAAAGGTATCCTGACTCCTGTAAGGCTTTACTCAAAATCATGAGTTGAAATTTTTCTTACAAAACTTCTTTACATGCTAAAAACGCATTTTTCAAAACTTTAAGACAAACATAAACTTTGCATTATTTGAATATCATTGTTTGCATATGGTTATTTGTTAGAAATTCACACAACGAATATCCAGTGAACGAAAGCTCTCTCAGTGAACAAAATCAATTCAAGTGGGATGAAACTTCCAACGAAAAATCTCCTATCAACAAGGGGACATGACATGTCACTATCCAGCACACCTGGGGCAGTCCAGTCAAGATTTCAAGAAATCTCTCAAAGTGCAGAGTAACCAGGGGCAAATCTCCATCTGCGTCACTTGAGGCATTAAACGTTAAATCTCAGCAAAGGGTTACATACAGTCAAACATTTCCAGGAAGTTCCAGAAGCACTTGCTACTAGGGGCAATGACAAATCTCCCCAAAAAAATCCTTCTCACAGGATGATTCCCCAGCCAGAGTTTAATCTCTAAAAACCTTTCCCCAGCTGAGACAACTTCAAGAATCCTCGAAGATTTTCCCCCAACAAAGTCGTCACCTCTCAAGCAGACTGACAACAAGGTTTATTTCCCCAAACAAACGACAGAACTCCCCAGCTTGAGGTAGTCTTTCCGACTACTACAGATCAAAGGACCATAACTCCTCTTCCCCGGTAGACTACTCTACAATCCCCAACAAGTTACTGCGAAACCTGGACCCGACCAGATATCAGTTCAACTTCGACTCCCCAGTAGAGCAACGGAAGACTAAGACTCCTAAACTCTTTTCCCAAGCAGGAATAAACATGCTCCCCACAGAGTTTTCAATATCCCCCATCAGATTTCTCCTTAAACAACAAAACAGGAATCCCCGGTGGAAACATTCTAAGAAAAGTTTGAAGACACACCAACTCTTCAACAGCAATCCAGGGTTTAACGGTTCCCCGACATTTGTCGAGGATTTATTTTCCCAGACAAAAATAGATTCGTTAAACATTTCACATTTCATACCTTCTATTTACATACATAATAAAGTGCATACGACACAATCTCATTTATTTTGGAGAACATCATGACATCATGCATTTCATACATCATGACATTGCATACAACTAACGTTCTACCTTTTTTAGGAAAGTTCAATCAATAGATGGCTACCATCAACCTTTTCAAGTTCCAGATTAATACCTGTAACAAGCCAGGAAAACTATATGTGGATGAGAGATTGAAGATTAATACCTGTAGCAAGCCAGGAAAACTATCTTTCTTTCTTAGGTCAGAGATTAATACCTGAAACCAGACAAGACAACTATCTCATCGACCAACCTTTTCAAGTCCCAGATTAATACCTGTAACAAGCCAGGAAAACTATCTACATGAAGAGATTGAAGATTAACACCTGTAACAGGCCAGGAAAACTATCTTCCTTTCTCAAGTAAGATATTAATACCTGTAATAAGCCAGGAAAACTATCTTCTTGAAGAGATTGAAGATTAATACCTGTAGCAAGCCAGGAAAGCTATCTTTCTTTCTCAGGTCAGAGATTAATACCTGAAACCAGACAGGACAACTATCTCGTCGACCAACCTTTTCAAGTTCTAGATTAATACCTGTAGCAAGCCAGGAAAACTATCTGTGGACGACTGATTGTAGATTAATATCTGTAACAAGCCAGGAAAACTATCTACGTGAAGAGATTGAAGTTTAATACCTGTAGCAAGCCAGGAAAACTGTCTTTCTTTCTAAGGTTAGAGATTAATACCTGAAACTAGACAGGACAACTATCTCATCAACCAACCTTTTCAAGTTCCATATTAACACCTGTAACAAGCCAGGAAAACTATCTTTCTCAAGCCAGGAAAACTATCTACATGAAGAGATTGAAGATTAACACCTGTAACAAGCCAGGAAAACTATCTTTCTTTCTCAAGTCAGAGATTAATACCTGTAACAAGCCATGAAAACTATCTTTCTTTCTCAGGTCATAGATTAATACCTGAAACCAGACAGGACAACTATCTACTCGACCAGCTCAAACAATTCAACAATTACCTTCGGATGGCATCTACAAGCCCATCTCTAACAAGATTCTATCACCTCTCCAAATGGCATCTTTAAGCCCGTTCCCTCTACTATCACATCACCGAGTGCAAATTTCTGGGAACTTTAGTGTTCAATCATCTTTTACCTTCGAGTCACGAACGGAAAAGCTCACCAATCTAACTCTTCAGGTATAAGAAGATTGAACAGGGGCAGCTGTTGTACCCCAAAATTTGCCCTCTCTTTTCTCAAGGAATCACCCTGGATCCTCAAGATCGCTTTCATCCAATTTCAAGCCTTGAATTATCATTTTTTCCAATTAAACCATTCATAAAAGCAAAATGGTCATTTGCACGCTGAAAGGTCTAACTTTGACTTTTGGATCAAAACCAAGTTTCAAGAATCATATTTCATTAAGACATGTTGAAATGTGAATTTTGTTTCATCTAAAAAATTCAAAAGTCAAATTTACTTTGGAAAAATCAAAATTCTAAAAACTTAGAATTTTTCTAAAGTATGACACTTTAGAACTTCTGAGCCAGCCTCCATGCAAGTGCAGTCAGAAGTTGCAAACATGGTTCAGAATATAGCCTTCAGTCAGAACATGGCTCTTCCGCCTCTACGCAAGCTCAGTCAAATTTTTCCAGAGTAATTCAAATAAGGCTAAGAAGCGTGCTGCAAGCATTTCTAGAAAGTCTGAAAGCTCCTTCATAACATGCTGAAGCCAGAAGATACAAAGATCAGAGGTTGGATGCTACTTTGAAGCAGAACTTCTGATCCAGAGCTAAGCCTTGGTGCAAAATCTCACGTTGCAGGATTTCTGGTTGTGATAAGTCTCATCATCATTTAATGCTCACAACCATCTTCTGAGTCTTTATCTAAAGGATTTTCACCACGTGTACCTCTACTGTCTTGGGATAGGAACTTTGATACTAAGCCCATGCTTTGCTTTTTGCTTTTCCTTAATTCCTGCTGACAGCCACCATGCTTGCTTCAAAAACAAGACAACGCTTCAGCACATGAAGGCTATTTCAACGCTTTGGTCAGAACTTGACCAAATCCCAAAACCTTGTTCATGCAACTTGCTGCAGACCTATAACCAACAGCTAGCTCAGCCTACGCCTGCATCTCATGATTATACCAAACTAGCATACAAAAACTGTGATGAAAAAGCAAAGGAACAGGATGCCAAAAGAGATTCAAATCCTATTTGTTTTCCCCCAAAATCACCACCAATTCATCTATAAATACTTGGCTCCATCATACGATTTAGGGGGCTTTTTTGGACGAAAGGCTGAAAGTTAAAGGCTGGCTTTTGGAGAGAGAGATTGGCCAAAAGAGAGAAAAGGAAGTTGTGAAACCTTTATAAAAATCCAGATTCCTCATACACAAAAACAAACCTTTGTTCTTCTCTTTGAACAAAAGAACACAACCACTCTTCCGTTTGTCTTGCTGGTTCAGAACATCCAGAGGCGGCCACTCAAAACTCCAAGCACGCTCCAGGTAAGTCTTTCTGACTTTACTTGTTTTTCATTCTGAACATCATTAACATGTAAATATCATAGCATTAATGTTGTACATATCATTACATGAATAGAAAAACTATGAACTTCTAGAATAATGATAGGCCCAAACTTAGGATTAGAACTTTTATGAATTGTTGTGCTGTTGTCATTCTGATTTGTTGTTTAAAAAGAATTGAATAAATTGCTGATGTGCTGATTAAGATTGGAAATGTAATATAGAACTTCTGATTTTCTCATGCTGATAATACCCAGAACTTCTATGATTTTTTCTCACCGTTAACACACACTGAATTTCTGATTCTTATATGCTGATAACACACAGAACTTCTGATGTTCACTCACAGTCTCAGCACAACACAGAACTTCTGAGTTCTCTTTACATGTCAAATACATTGAACTGCTGACGTTTGCTCACTATTTCAGCATAATACAGAACTTCTGACTTTTGGTTCACTGGCTGAACACCACCCAGAACCTCTGTTTCCCCTCTAACGTTTTTTGCAGGACTTCAGAGTGTATCAATCCAGAACCTCTATTCCCTTTCCCTCTGACGTTTTTTGCAGGAACTCAGAGTGTACCAAATCAGAACTTTTGATTTTGACGCTTCCTTCTAAATCATGCGCCTGGCTTTAGAACTTCTGATCCTCGTTTCTTTGTTTGCAGCAACACGCTGTTTGTTACCTTGCATTTATTTTCCTTTCATCTTTTATTATTATTAACATAAAAGAACATAAAAATATTTTCCTTTTAATTTATTTCCTTAAGACAATTTTTTTTTCTAAACAAGTCCATTTCTTTCTTATATTATACATTTCAATATAGTTGTAATAGTAACTTAAGACTTATTTTACTTGCAATCCCCATTCATAAACTTGTACACCCCATCCCCTAAATATTGTAATAGCGTAGGACTTTACATTTCTGCAATTTATCGCTTTCAAAATGTAAATGCTAGTAATTAGGCGTGTATGGCAAGATAAAAACAACAAAATAGGCCACCCTAATCAAAGACTAAATGTATGCAAATCAAACACATTATTCACACACGCACCTCTAGGGTAATCTCACTTGTTGCCTATCAGAAAATAGTCATGTCCCTCGAACATGGGCATTTTAGCAAAGACCCTCGATAAAAAGATCGTAGTCCCTCGATGACCCTCGATGTTGCCTTCGGTAAACGATCTAGCCCTAAAACGACATTGCTAAAACGTCCCATATGTTGCCTTCTATGACTATACAAACGTCCAAACGCCCATCCCTTCACATCCAACGATGGGGCTTCTTACCAAATCGATGGTAAGATAGCCACATCTAAAGGAGGAGGAAAATCACATTTAAGACCTTTCGAGTAGGTAGATTCGCTCCTAGTTACTCGCTTGCTCACAACAAAAACATTTTTTATACACCCACACTCTCATCTTTGAACTATTTTCAAAACAAACACTTTGTAGGCGTTCTTATAGAAACGAGAACCATTACGAAGTTCCATTTTCAAAATACTTTCAAAAACACATCATACAAACACACTTTTGAACTATTTTCGAAATAAACACTTTTTAGGCGTTCTTATAGAAACGAGAACCATTACGAAGTTCCATTTTCAAAATACTTTCAAAAATCACCACCACAAGCACACATTCAAACAAAAGCAAGTGATCTAGCAAGTAACTAAGAGTCCATGGAAAACCATGGATGAAAAGGGTGTTAGCACCTTCCCTTTTCATAATCTACTCCCCGAACTCAAGAAAATATCTCAAAAGTCTTTCCTGTGCTTTTTCACCTTTCCTTTTGGATAAAAGAAAAGTCGGTGGCGACTCTTTCTAACCGCGACATTTGCGATAAAATGCAAAACCTCAAGTCAGTTCTCCCATCGTATCACAGAACTGGCGACTCTGCTGTGGAATTTTTTCTAAAAGTGGGGTTAACACATCTGTTTCTCAGGTTGACACATTTAATATCATTTTAAAGCATGTAGCCACTGACTTGGTTAGGTCGACACATAGTCTATTATAGGTCGACAAATACAATTCAAAAATCACATATGTGTCGACACATACAATTAATAGGTTGACACATACTATTTATTTGGTCATATTTCATAAATATTTTTATTCCGAATTTGTACCTCTTTGCCTTAAATATTCCAAAACTATAAATACTCCTTCACGCATCATTCATAATCTGGTGAAACCATAAAATTAGCTTATTTATCTCTTCATCCTTAACCTCCAATCTATGCATACACACTGACATTCCATTGTAGCGATGTCTTGTTGTGATGTCATGTAGACGAGATTGATAGTGTCCAATTATGTATTGGGTTGAGCTTTGTAGGGGTTTTCATCTAGGAAAAACATCGAGTTTATCCTCCAAGATCATTGTTTGATTTGGGGGTTTTCGTGCAAGATCATTCAAGAGGGAATCATGGTAAAATGAACAACCTTGGAGTGCTTAAAATCTTTTCAAGGAACCTTTGAGTGTTTAAAATCTTTGCAAGGAAGTAGCTTATAGTGCCAAATAGAATTGAAGGCTTGTGTTGCAATAGTTGAAATTGATGGTGCGCGAAAGCTTTAGAGATAAAGAATACAAAGGAGTAGCAACATCCAGATAGTCAATAGTCACCTATTGTGTCTTGGTTTTTCTCAAGATGAAAAGAAGAGAAGGAGTTGAATTAACAACACGCTTAGGGTTTGTGGAATTGCTCTTGAACACTTCTGTTTTATCATCAATTTTGCATAGTAATAATTATCCTAATTCCATGGAATTAGACGCAGACGTACCTACATGCAAGGACAATAGTGGGGAACTATGAAGACAAATTCCTCGTGTCTCTTTTATTTTTTGCTTTTACTTGCTTTGATATTCATTGATCAATTTATCAAATAGCATTGCATTATCAATTGAATTGTGAGAATTTTCTGAATAGATTTTGATTTGAAATCAAGTGTTGTTATAGCTTATAATTACTTTTGATTATAAGTGGTTTTTATGTATCAACAAAATCAAAAGGAAAATTCTGAAAATTCACTTGCACACTGTTGTAACTAGTTTTAAAATGAGAGTCGCCACCCTTAATTTTTATCCTAAGGAAAGGAATATAAAGGTTAACTCTAAAAAGTTAGAGATTCTAGGCTTTTGACTCGGTTTTGGATGAAGGGAAGGTTTTAGGCACCTCTCATCTACCTTGTTCACAAGGATACTAGGGTTAGAAGTGCAATTTTTAAGAAATAGGGTTTTAATATTTTATTAGGGGAACTCGCCATAATTTTAGTCGTATGCCTACGTATCCTCTTATGAGGAATCAGAGTCCCAATTCGTAGTTCCTAGTTAGGTCGGTGTTTTTTAGAGAATTGCGTAGAATTGATTTCGTATTTATCCTTGAACCTTGTCTGAGTTGTAAGTTGAGTGATCGTGGATGCAATTCACAGTTAATTTTGAAAGTAATTCTCCTTAATCATTTTTCCAAAAAATATCTTGACTTTGATTATGTTAGTAAAAAATGATTTTTGATTGGTTAGCTATATTAAGGCGTAGAGCAGGGGAAGTCTAATATAGTCTCCTCATCACGTGGCCAGATATTGGCCACGTGTCATTCACAGATGGTGAATTTGGTAAGTTGCGTGAATTTTAATTGTTTGATTTTTAATAATAAATCGGTAGACAATGTGTTGACCGATTTAATTACTCAAAGATGGACATCCTATTATTTATAGAATGCTCGAATTAATTATATTTAAAAAAAATGATTGATTTATTTTTTAAAAAAACTCAAAGCGTATATTTTTTGTATGTTTATTAATAAAAGCTAACTAACCTAAATAAATAATTACCTTAATTAACTAATGAAATAAAGTAACTAAATTAAAACTAAACTAAATAAATAAATAGGTTTGGGGTGCATAAGTAAAATAGGGTGTTAAATTTGAAAATTTGTGGAGAATATAAACCCAAGGCCCAACATCTAGAAAACCCTATTTTCTAATTGAAATAATGAAACATAATTAAAGAAGGTAACAACTATAGCATCAGACGACTCCCTATGGTTTTTTTTAATGATTTTCCAAAATCTCAAGACATCCAATCATTCATCAACACTTGGCACCAAAATTAGATTAAATAAAAAAATATACTTAAGAGCATGATTATCGGTGTTCTTTGAGAGTTCCTACACATTTATTAAAGAAATTGTGTCAATAATAAATAGATATTTCATTTGTTTTCACGAACTAAAACACGTTCTCTTACTAAAACACAAACACGCTTCTACACTCCAATTAAGTGGGTCATGATAATAAATTAATAAATAAAATTGCAAGAATATAATTGATTTGTTTTAAATGTGGGACCTATTTTAGATTTTTTGATGAGTTACATGGATATTTGAGAATTGTAGATGAATTATTTAAAAAATTGAGAAGTGTGAAATAATATAAAAAATCATGTGGGTACCATTTAAAGAACCCAAATGGATATGATGGATGTGGATGCTCTAACATATTTGATTGACAGTGGAAAAGAGAACTCAGTCTAAATCCACATGCTTTTCCTCTTCCTTTCCTTTTTTCTCAGAACTTTAACATTTCTCCTCAATGTTTCTCAACAACAAAGCCTTGTATCTTATCAAAGCTCTAATGGCGGTGATGGAAGATCGGGGGATTGAGGATCTTCGATGGTGGCTTGTGGCTTCGAGCAGTGACGGCGTTCCGCGGTTGAGAGTCGTGTGAGGCGCTGCAGATGACTCTGGCTCGCGATCGGAATCGCGTGAGGACAGTCGGAGAGGGAGGCTGAGCGACTTACACGACAGTGACGGGATAAACATGGAGTAGTGGGTATCCGACAGAAGTTGCATGGCGGAGGAGGTTTGCGGTGTTGATTATGGGGTGTCACCAGATTTGTTAAGTTTCGACCTTAGAGGACTGCGAATTTGAATATATGAAACTTGGTTTCTCAGTGATTTTCCTCTTTCATCGACTTCTCTCTCCGAATTTTACAGCAGCTGAAATCATGCGGAGGGATGGCAACGTCATGGGGGATTCTGGCGTGATCTGGTGTAGTCGATGACTGGAGGCATTATGGTGATGTCGTACGGTTGGTGTGGAGCGCAATTAGTTTGTCGATGGGTTACCGTTGGAGAAAGAGGCGGCCCGTGGCGGCCGTTGAGTCGTGAACAAAAGAAGTTTCCGTCGATGGAAAGGACACTGGTGTTGGTTGTCGTGGAGGAGTCGACAGTGTTGTTGGTGCATGGTGTCGGAAGAAGGAATGGCGGGGAGATTCATGTTTTATGGCTACTCTGGTCGATCAACGTCATCGCGAGGGGGTATGCATCGGTTGTGGAACTGCTAGATGTTGATGGGTAAGGCAGTGGTATCAAAGCTCTCGGCTGTTTGAATCTATTTTCTTTTTCCTGCTGCAACAATTATAATGAACCTGCAACAATAATTTACAGCTTGAATCTCATTGTTAGTATCACTAGTATGATTTGGTTATGTTATTTAAGGCTATGTTAGTATCAAGATACATGAATTCTTGTACAAAATAAAGCATAATGAAAATAGTGGGTTAATATGTGTTGTGTTAATATACAACTTTGGAAGGGAAAATGTTGAATTGAAAGAGGTTATTGGTTTTTGGTTTGTGTCTGACTCGTTAGTCAACACGTGAGAGATAGGAATAGAGTTTATTTTTTGCTGCCTATTTGTTTTGATTCAAGAGAAACAAATATTGACTAAGGACCCTTTTTTTGGTGAGTGGATTTTGTAAATATATATTTCAAGAGGTTTTTTTTTTTTTCCTTTTAGTGAAAGGTTGTGGTTATGTAAAATGTAGAAGAAATTTAGCTTGGAAGTTTGTGTGGTGAGGATTAAAATGTGTATTGTGAATAATATTTACAGGTTCTAGAAAAATTGGTCATTGTAAAAAATATGTATAGAAATTGTGTGAATAAGGTTTGTGTGTAATGTGTGTAATATTTTCAGTGGTAGTGAATGGCCTGCAAATAATAAAAATATAATTTAGAAAAATAAATTATCATTAGATAAATATAATGTGGTGTTTAAAATAATTTAAAATTAAGAGGAGATAAAAAATGAAAAATCAATGGGAGGCCTCATATTGAATCATCCGTTAAGAATAAAAATCACAAATGAAAAAAAATTGTAAAACATGAAGTGTGTATGAGTGAATAAAATTGTAAAAATTATGGATGAAAAACTAGGACAAAATAGCCTAAAATGAATATAAAGCCCAAAGCCTGATCTCTAAAAAAGGAAAGAAAATTAGTAACAAAAAATAGAAAAAAGAAAAAGTGCGATACAAAAGATTCAAACCCGCGACTCTCATACTTGCAAGCTTCATTCTTTATCAATTGTGCTACCTTGTTTATTCAAAATAAAAATGCATTTGAAAGTATACGAAGGTAAAACAAATATTTATTTATTCAAAAATACAAATGATCTGAAATAAATCATTATATTTTTAAATAGGTTTGGAAGCAAATATTTATAAAGATCAAAGAATATTATAAAACAAATGTTGAAAATATTTTTGACCGTAGAAATAAAGGGCGGGCCAATTTGGGGTATGACACACACCAAATGTTTGATAAATTGATTAATTAGCTCTTTCAATATTATCATTGGAAATAGCCTTGCTAAGTCAAGTTGATTAAACAATAAATAAGTAACCAAGTTATTCAAGGTTACTAATTCATCTTTTCATTCTTGTTCCATACTATTTTTGTTCTACGGTTTGCATATACGAGCTTTCCAATAAACATTCGTATAGACGACATTTTGAAAAAGATTCTGCGTCGTACTTTGATAAAATGACTTTTTCAAAATCAAATTTTATTTGGTAATTTTTAAAGAGATATCTATTCACCCCCTTCTAGATACGTTGCCGTTGTCTAACAGACATGTCAATCAATCAAGAAATAAAACTGAACAATGCAAAATGATAAAAACACAAAGATATGATGACCCAATTCGGTGTATAATAACACCTACTCTGGGGGATACCAAGCCATGAAGAAGATTCCACTATAAGTAGTATTATTTTATGTAAACAACCTCAGGCTTACAGGTAAACAACCTCAGATTTATAGGTAAACAAACTCAGTTTTACCTAATCACTACCCAATGAAATCTTTATCTCAGAACCCCGTATATGATAAGAGAAACCCATCTCACTCCCTAAATCACCTATGTGATATCTAATAATCACAACCTCTGGTGACTGCATCAAACTACTTGAAAGACACCCCTTATAAATAAAGTCCAGCCAAGACTCTTGACTAACAAACATACTTAGATTTTCTTCAAAGATTCATCCAAGAACAATATACAATTCATTACCTAAAGGCGTATGAATCTACATACACAACTGTGTCTACCATGATGCATCAAATTGGTACAAAGAGTGACTTACAACACAAGAAAGTACACGACTCTCAAAATACTAAACCCTTATAATTTTTAATGTGTTACACAAGGATTAGTTGAACTTCCCTAGGTTTAAGTCTTCCTTTTATAATCTTCAGCTGTCTATGGGCTTCAAATCTTTTGTTAAAATATTCCTTGATCCACTGCTAAAGCACTCCTTAAATCTTGGAACAGATTTACTAAAAACCTGCTACAACGGTCCAGGATGTCGAGTCTTCATTGTAGGACATCTTATTCGACATGTTGTTTTCAAAATATTTTAACATCTTATTCATCATCTATTTTTACCAAAATTAGTCAAATCTTTAGAGCTTTCAATCTCCCCCTTTTGACAAATTTTGGCTAAAACTCCATTTGTACAATAAACCTAGGAGCAAAAATCCAGGCACAGAAAGTCCTGAAATCATTTCAGCCTGAAGCTTTTAATCTTCCTACACATGAGGAAGAAGATAACCATAACACACATCTGATCATCCAGTTACTCCCCCTTAACCTAGAAATCGATTATTATCATGAAGGGATAAATTTTCCTCTCTGGGGGCATAAGAGAACACTTAAGAAGAACCAGAAATTTTATCCTAAGCAACCAAACACCAACCTGGATAACTCAGAACACATGACACAATTGTGTTCATAACTCATATCACAAGACACAATTAGAAACTGAGACATGACTCGGACATGATGTTGGGACATCCTATTAAACATCATGTTAAAGATCCTTGCAAACCAACTGCAAGGACAAAAGCAATACTCATATCGTGATCAATACCTTTCTCCCTCTTTTTAGCTAAAAAATGACAAAGATATCCACCACAAAATCATACCCATATTGTACTCATCCAAACACAGACAAAAGCCATAAGAGCTTCGATAAAGACAACCAAACACACGATGAATGAAAGTAAAGAGACGACTCCTTTAAATACCTGAGCTGTTACTTAGGAATTAATGAATCTCGACGGTAGAAATGGACTTGGTCAATGAGAGCGTTATTTAAGGAATATAACTGCACCAAAAATTAAGTGTGCACCCTACACACAACATTCTTCACGCCTTAATTCATTCTGGACTGTTTCTCCTGGAATTTAAATCCCAATGAATGTGCATGCATGGTCAAAAACATGTGTCACACTTCCTTCTGACGTGTACTTGATTACACTGTCCACAAACACCACTTGTTGGTCTTCATAGAGCCAAGTCCTAAATAATCTCCTGACATCCAACCAGACATTGCCTACTTTTTCTTGTCTTCAACAAAACCAACACCTTTTTCAGCATTTAGTCAGAGATTTTTCAGACTAGGGCCATAAAGTGAAAATAAATAAAAAAACCTTTAGGAAATACTCATATACATTCATGTTTTGAAGCATAATCACAATGCCTTCCACTGAATTCAACACGTACTCCTTTCAGCTAAACTTAGTGAGACTTGAGCATGAAAGCTTCTATTTGTCAATAGAGAACTTCCATTAATCTTGAATTCAATCTACAGAGAAAAATAAATTCTCAAAAAATTATTCTCAAAACACTCCTAAGAAGCATGACCATGATTTGACTGAGCTCATTGATTTCCCAATGACATAATCAACCTCAAACTACCAAGTCCTCCATGAACTACACCAGTAACATAATGTTTGAACATCTTGCCTGACATCACAACCTCACAAGAGGAACTTAAACTCAGCCTGCTTGACCCCTAAGGAATCTATATGAAGACTGTGTAACACCCCAATTCTACCCGGAAATATAAATGTAAATCAAAGATAAGAATTATACAACTGAATCAGTATGCCACAAATTCAACTTAAAAACCATTGCATTCAACGTGGATACATAACACTTTAAAACTTTGGATGAACCAACATTAAAATAAGTTAATCTTTTAAATCAACAACTTGAACAACTACGGCGGAATCATAATAACATCTTTATCCAACATGAAAGCAACTTCTGAATAACAAGTACTTAGCAATAATCAACTTAAAGTTCAACAACTGAAATAACAAATACTAAAGCAACAAGCATTCATCCCCCGAGTGTTACGTATCAGAGCAATGACACCGACTCAAACTACTAAAGGCCAACCGCCTTCACTCTGGATTACTTGCACGTTACTAACATAAGGGTAACATTCAAACAGAAGGAGTGAGATATCGAACATTATAATAGAATGTATGATAAATATTACCCTAGAATCAGTTCATGCAAAAATCACCACTTCACAACTTATAAGCCACAATAATCACAACAGGCTATCAATAAAATACAACAATTAATTCAGCAACACAACAACTCAATCATACTACTTGAAATGCAACTCAATACTATGCGAATGCATGTGGTACCATTAGAGCAGAACTCCCATCTTAAAAATGGAGCAGAACTCCCATCTTAAAGATTGCCAATTAATAGAGGCATCAACAAGGCATAAGCCTTCTTTGCAGTTTCCCAATCCAGGCCATCACAAAGTATGCAAATGTATGTGACTCAATGAATGCACTATCACATAATCACAACAATCATCATCCATCGCAAGGCATAATCCCACATCACCATTATTACCAGTAAATAGAGGTAATTCATCATCATTTAAAACTCCCTGCAACTTCGCATTATCAACAAGAATTCACAACAGCAATCACAACATCTTAACATAAATAAACATTGGCTATAAGCCTATTGCATCAATCAATGATTAAATCATTAACATAATTAAACAACAACTTAACATAATTCACTCAGCATGGTTAATGACCAAAATGCAGAATGTACAGGCAAAAGGGATAGGGAACTATGTGCCCCTCGACATGCACGATATCTAGGACAAGATAAAAACTAATATATACTCCTCGAGACGCACTAAGAAAAACAGGGCAAGGACCGACCTATGCTCCTCGACATGCCCTGCAACCTAGTACTGCTCGACAATCCAACACATCATTCCCCGACACGCCTTGCAGCCTAAAACGCCGCTCAGTACCTACTACTTCAGTATCCTCCCCGACCACTAATTCGACCAACAACATAGGTACGATACAACGTCTTAATGACCACACCACTATAATTCATAACTTCTGGCCAGCCGCTAGGAATAACACAGTAATGGGTAACTATATTCCTATCGACAATTTTTTTTATTATACAAGACCGACTGTAACAATAATTCCTAACATTGTAACAACCATACCCTCATAACGACCACAACAACCTAATGACCATAACAACAGGAAACAATATACACTAACCTACTCATCGATTAAACCAGGCAGTCACATAGATACATAAAACAACCATAACACATCACCGGGCAACTTCCTAAAATGGATTCATTAAAGGATCTTACATTTCTTACCAACAGCTACAACATGAATAAACGAGCAACTTGGATAGCAATTCAGAATATCCACGCACAACAATCACAAAATGACCAATGTAATACATATCATGAGTCCCAATATAAGGTCAGAACCCCATCCTTACCTGGATTGAAGGTCGCTCAACCAAAACTCTAGCCGACGACTTTGCTTCTCTCTGCTCGACACCGGGCAACTTACTCTTCGTCCGCGCAGTTCTACCAGTCAGCGTATATAAATCCTTTTTCTCCAACTAAAACAATTCCTTGTGTTAGCTTAGCCTTATATATCAATCCTATTGGGCCTAACCTACACCCCCACTTTACTACTTCTAACCAATAGCATAAGTCCAACATTATTTCATATATTCCCTTTAATTCCACATTATAATTATTATTAATCAACTAAATAACTAATTAATAATAATCTAACAACTTATACCAATGATTCTCAACATCTCGAAACTTCACAAATAATCCAAAAGTAATTTAATTCAATAAATAATTAAATTAAAATACAGGCGTTAAAACTCTCCCCCACTTAGAATATTTTCGTCCTCGAAAATTTACCTCATTCAAACAACTCATGACAGGAGTCCCGCATCTTGATTTCCAACTTCGAAGTCATGCTTTCTCCAGCAGCTCCTAACCAGACTACTTTCACCAAATCAATCTCCTTGCCTCTCAGAGTATTCCTTTCACGATCTACAATTCATACAGGCATCGTCTCAACAGTAAGATTATCCCTTACTTGCACATCATCCATATGAATCATATGAGATGGATCAGAAACATATTTCCGAAGTTGTGACACATGAAACACATCACGCAAATTCGAAAGATTATGCGGTAAAGGCACTCTATAGGCAACATTCCCAACTCTTTCCGAAATCTAATACGGACCAATAAAACGAGAAGTGAGCTTTTTAGACTTTAATGCTCGCCCAACACCAGTTACAAGTGTAACTCTCAAAAACACATGGTCACCTGCTTGAAATTCCAAATCCTTCCTTCGCTTATCATGATAACTCTTCTGTCTACTTTGAGAAGCTTTCATATTTTCCCGAATCAACTTCACCTCCTCAGTAGTCTCACGAACAAGTTCAGGTCCACGCACTACACTTTCTCCATATTCATGCCAACATAATGGAGTTCTACATCTCCGACCATACAACGCGTCAAAAGGTGCCATCCCAATACTATAATGGTAACTGTTATTATAAGTGAACTCTATTAATGGAAGATAAGTATCCCATGAACTTCCCTGTTCAAGAACACATGCTCTCAACAAATCTTCCAACGATTGAATAGTCCTTTCTGTCTGATCATCCGTCTGAGGATGATACGCCGAACTCAACCTCAACTTAGAACCCAACTCCTCTTGCAAACTCTTCCAAAAATCAGAAGTAAACCTCAAATCTCTATCTGACACAATGCACAAAGGAACACCATGGAACTTCACAATTACACTAGTGTAAATCTCTGCCAGCTTCGACACTGGAAAGCTGATGTTAATAGGAATAAAATGAGCCGACTTCGTAAGCCTATCAACAATTACCCAAACTGAATCATGTCCTCTTAAAGTATTAGGTAACCCCGTCACAAATCCATGAAAATGATATCCCATTTCCATTCTGGAACATCTAACGGTTGCATCAACCCTGCAGGCTTCTGGTGCTCAACTTTCAACTTCTGACAAGTCAAACATGCATACACAAACCGAGACACATCACTCTTCATCCCAGGACACCAAAACAAATTCTTCAAATCCTGATACATCTTTGTAGCTCCTGGATGAATACTTAACTTGCTTCTATGACTCTCTTCAAGGATCACTTTCTTCATCTCTGCATCACCAGGAGTACAAATCCGATTATGAAATCTTAACACACCTTGTGCATCTAACTTAATCACTATTCTCAGACTGATCGATCCCAACCATTGAATCTACCAGCTTCATATCTAGCTTCTGAGCTTCTCTGATACTATCTAAAAATTCATTATTAATCTTCAACATTCCCAACATAACACTTCGCGGTGTCACTTCACAAACTAAGCTCATATCTCTGAACTGCTCAATTAATTCCAACTCTTTAACCATCATTGCTGACATATGTAAAGTCTTTCGACTCAATGCATCAGCTACCATGTTCGCTTTTCATAGATGATAATTCAAACCAAAATCATAATCCTTTAACAACTCCAACCATCTCCGTTGTCTCATATTCAATTCCTTCTGATCAAAGAAATACTTTAAGCTCTTATGGTCACTAAACACTTCAAATCTAGAATCATAAAGGTAATGCCTCCAAATTTTCAACATAAAAACAACTACAACAAGCTCTAAATCATGCATAGGATAATTCTTCTCATGAGTCCTCAACTGCCTTGACGCATAAGCAACTACCTTATCATTCTGCATAAGCACACCTCCTAAACCCATCTTAGAAGCATCAAAATATACCACAAAAGGTTCTCCTGGATTAGGCAGTGTCAAAATCAAAACTAATGTCAATCTCTTCTTTAATCCTATAAAACTATCTACGCACTGAACATCCCATACAAAAGCTCTACCTTTACAAGTCAACTTAGTCAACGGAGGTGCCAACTTAGAGAAACCTTCGATAAACCTCCTATAATAACCAACTAATCTTAAAAAGCTTCTAATCTCGGTAGCCGACTTCAGAGTTTCCCATTGTAACACAAGATCTACTTTTGATGGGTCTACAGCAATGCCACTACCTGAGATCACGTGACTAAGAAAACTAACCTCCCTTAACCAAAATTCACACTTAGACAACTTTGCATACAACTTCTTCTCTTTCAAGACTTGCAATACTACTCTTAAATATTCTGCATGCTCTTCTTCTGACTTAGAGTAAATCAAAATATCATCAATGAACACCACTACAAATCGATCCAAATAAGTATGAACGATGTGATTCATGTATTCCATGAATACTCCCGGCGCGTTGGTAACACTGAAAGGCATCACCGAATACTCATAGTGTCCATAACGCATTCTGAAAGCCATCTTCTGGATATCTTCATCCTTCACTTTAATCTGATGATAACCCGATCTCAAATCTATCTTACTAAACACACGAGCATCCACCAATTGATCCATCAAGTCATCTATTCTTGGAAGCGGATACTTGTTCTTAATTGTCACTTTGTTCAACTGCCTATAATCAACAGAAAGCCTCATACTTCCATCTTTCTTCTTTACTAACAACACTGGAGCTCCCCATGGCAATACACTTGGTCTCACAAACTTCTTTTCAAGTAACTCTTACAATTGCTTCTTTAATTATGATAATTCAGATGCATACATCATGTATGGTTCCATAAACACATGTCTGGTACCAGGCACAAGATCAATAACAAATTCAACTTCTATCTCTGGCGGTACATCAAGAATTTCGTCAGGGAAAACTTCAGGAAATTCACGCACCACCTGCAATTCCTCAATTATAGCTTGATTCTCGACAGATATCGACACTGTTGTACCCCAAAATTTGCCCTCCCATTTGTTGGCTCCCAAATTCGACACTTACTATATTTGGTCTTTTGGACCAAACAACTGGAAATGAACCAGACCAGGAGGTATGATTCGACACATGAGATAACTTAAGGAAAAAGATCTAAGTTATGATAGGAATTTTCGACCAGGGGCTCATTCGAATGAACCAGAGTTATGTTGCTCGACGAAGGGAAAGTGTTCACGCTTTGGCATAGGGATCGGAGACCATTTGAATTTTGAATTATTGGAGGGAAAGGCAGTTTTCATCAGCGTCTGAGAAAAGGCAACGTGGCAAAAAGCTGTGGGTCGAGAGACATGTAGAAGACACTTGTCTTAATCCTAGCGCAGAATGTCCCCTCGACAGTTACCTACTTTTAGTATAAATTAAGAAACTTGTGTAATTTTCAAGGGTGTTCAACCTATTGTACTAAATTTCTCAAATATTATCCAAGTAACTACTGCGTAAGAAAGGATAAAAGCTGAGCAATGTACGTTGGAAACACCTTTTTTACTTAATGAAAGTCTTTTTACATTACTTTACCATTATCCTGCAAAGTTATCCTTTTACTTCTTTTACTTGCATTTTTATGCTTTTGCTTACTTTTCAACAATCTCAAACAAACTTTCTCTGGGTCGAACGTGCGTTCTTCCTTCTTACTCATTTTACATACAAATTAGCATATGTTCTGGGATTAGTTTGATCGATCCCGTAAGTAAACCAAAAAACTTACCTTTTTGGAGATCAGCGATTGTTTACCAAAAACAGCGGTAAACAAATTGGCACACCTGGTGGGACGTTGCTAATTTTCTATGTTACTGCATTTTTCCTGTACAGTTATAACATTGCATGTTATTAAGAAGTGGTAGAGTAAACAAAAAATATACTGTTAGGAAAGAAAATAGAGAGAGTAGTATGGCTAACGAGCCAAACCATGGAGAAATACCTCCACCGATCACAAGAACAACGGTTACTACTGCTATCAAAGGGAATATCCCAACTTCTGTTGGATCAATGCCAGCGTTAACCACGAATCAAACTGGACCCTTACTTTCGTATGTGGGTCCAAGAGGTCCTTTAGGAACGCCTCCACCAAGGATAAATCTAGGATCCCGATCAACTGTACCCCCAGGCTTTTTGACAACTTGGATGGGTCGAGAACAGCCATATGGCATGCCAACTACTGAAATGGCTAGCCTTATGAATGATGCGTCCACTTTTTCAGAACCTTTGGTGAATGCAACATCGCCATTACAAGGGTCTGGAGCCAGTAGAAACCAAATTTTGGGAGGGCCATCTCACATGATACCAAGCCTCACAAATGCTTCGACAACAATTTTGAGGCAACAAATGGACGAAAGTAATCATGAAATGGTACAGATGTTAGCACAAACTTTAAGTACAGTGCTAAATCCCCTCATTTAGACTTCTACACAGTCGAATCAACAGATGACAGCGCAAATGACGCGCATGGCTAAATTCTTAGGGGTACCCCAAGTTGTTCGACAACCCCAGAGGATACCAATAAGGGTAAATCAAGGGGTAATTATGGAAGAAGATTTGACTGTTAATCCAAACCCCCAGGTTCCTAGGGTAGAAGTAGAACAACCAAGGAGAGAGATACCTCGAAACCATCGAGAAATCGATCAAGGCATTATTATGGCTAATAGAAACCAAAACGCTGACGAATTAATACAGCAAGTTCGACACCAGAACTATGGGGCGGACAATAATCTAACCGCTATGATCGAGAGGATCATGCTTCAAAACGGGATAAATGTTGGTTTTCACAGACCAAATTTTGCATCCCCATTGTCAGAATATATTCTACAAACAAACTTACCACCTAGAGGAAAAGTCCCAAAATTCACTAAATTTTCAGGGGATACGACATAGTCGACTGTCGAACATGTGGCTAGATATTTGATAGGGGACGGAGAGATAGCAAACAATGAAAACCTTAGAATCAAATATTTCCCAAGTTCCTTGACTAAGAATGCTTTCACTTGGTTCACTACCCTCCCAACCAATTCGATCCACAACTGGAACCAATTGGAAAGATTGTTCCATGAACAATTTTACATAGGTCACACCAAGATAAGTCTAAAAGAATTGGCTAGTGTAAAAAGAAGGTTCACAGAGCCAATTGATGAATATTTAAATAGATTTCGATTACTCAAAGCCAGATGCTTTACCCAAGTGCCTGAGCATGAATTAGTTGAAATAGCAGCAGGGGGCCTAGATTATTCGATTAGGAAAAAGTTAGATACACAATACCCAAGGGATATGGCCCAACTTGCTGATAGGGTTCGACAAGTAGAACGCCTTAAAGCTGAAAATGCTAAAACTGCCAAAACTCATCGACGAGAAAGGGTAGCTTATGTCGAAATGGATGATGACGATCCAGAGACATACATCGATCCTATAGATGTCGAAGAAGGCGAAATTGATTTAGCTGAATTAAAACAAGGACCACCATATTCTTGTAAATTGCTAGTGCCATCAAATGGGAAAAATCCAGTAGAACCTGAGAAAAACAGTGATAAATTTCCTAAGAAAACTTATAGCTTCGACATATCTAAGTGTGACGAAATATTCGATCTATTAGTTAAAGATGGACAGATGATAGTGCCTCCAGGGGCTAAACTGCCTCCTTTAGAACAAAGAAAGAAAAGAGGTTTTTGTAAATACCATAATTTTTTGGGACATAAAACCTCATAATGTTTCCTTTTCAAGGATCTCGTTCAACAGGCGCTGAAGGAAGGAAGGCTGAAATTTGCTGATAAACCAGCAATGAAGATCGACACAAACCCAATGCAGACAGAGGCGCATTATGCCGAACCAGTCGGCATCCATATGGTGGAAGTGTCTGAAGATTTTATCACAAAACCTATCTTTGGAAGTTTCACTGGAAATATCTCCAGGAAAACTATTGAAGGGGTGAGAAAGGCCACTGAAGGCCTGGATTTAAAAAATGAAGTTGGCCAAGGGTCGAACAAGAAGGCTGCTGGTAGCCTAAAACTGATCAAACGGGTTACTGAAGACCCAAACAAAATCAAAGGAGTTGCTGAAAGCTCCAGCAAAAAAACCACCACAGGTTCTTATTTGGCTGCTGCAAAGGGTTCGACAGAGGACTTGGAGGCTAAAATGCAGAAGACGAACCTGGCTGCCAAAAGCAACATGCAGGTTAACGTGGTCAAAGTCTCTGGAGCCAAAGCTTCAGAGGAAGCACTTCGATAAGAAGAAGTAAACAAAACTGCATTCCCAAAAGAGGATGAAGATTTGGCAGACTTTCTACGAAGATGCCAAAAGAAGAAATCAGAAGTAATGTTGTACTCTAGGTGTAGCTCTATTTTCGATAAGAAAGCTATTGAACACATACAAGTGATGCGGGTTTGTGATCGGTGGAAATAGAACTGACTGTTTTTTAAGCTGGTTCGCGAAATGTCGCGGTAAGCAAGAGTCGCCACCGTCTTTTATTTTCTCCAACAAGGAAAGGACAAAAGCATAGCAAAATTCCTTTTCGAGATGTTTCTCGGTTCGGGAGGTAGATTTATAGAAAGGGAAGGTGTTAGAACCCTTTATATCCGTGGTTATCCACGGGCTCTTAGGTACTTGCTCTTATGTTTTCAAAAATGGTTTGCTTTTCAAGTGTATGTGGGTTTTGAAAATGTTTCGTTTGAAAAATTTCTAGGTAACTCTTGTAATTTCCTTTAGATGAAAAATTTGTTTGAAAACTTTTGAAAGTGTAGGTGCAAAAAGTTGTTTTTATTTGTTTTGAAAAGAGCAAGTACCCATGAGAATCTACCTACTCTAAGGAATTAAGCTGTGTTAGAATCCTTTAGATAGTACTATCCCACTATTGAGAAGTAGGTAGCACCGTCGTTGGAGGTATTCGGGTCAATTCGATTATTAGGGACATGTGTGGTCACCAAAGCAATGGTAGGACACCTTAGTGGTAACCCTAATGTCCTAGATCCTTTTTATCCGAGGCAACCGTTTCGAGGCAACTGGATCTTAGACAGGAGGGAGACCTCTAAAACACCCTATACTTGACGACCACATCGAGGCAACCAGTGAGGCGTACCCTAGGAGTGGCATGTGCATGTGTGTTGTTTTTCAGTTAATGTTTATCTTTGAACATGTCTTTGTGAGCTACGGATTGATTTCTTTCATACAAGTCTTTCATGCATTATTAACAGTTAAGAGTGCGGAAAATAAATTGCGGAAAGGTAAAGCTACGCTATTACAAGGCGCGGGTCTATACATCGCCAAAAACAAAAACCCGTTTGGAAATAAATGCGGGAAAAGTAAATAAAGCGGTAAAATCCTAATTAACTATTACATCCTTGGAAACAGTTACAATAAATATGATTAAAATAAAGTAAAGCGCGAAAGAATCGAATCGGGACGTCCTTAGGGTTTTGACCCTTTTGAGAAATAAAGAAAGTAGTTTGTCCTTTTTTGCAATTAATTGAATATTAACCCTAAACTAATTAATTAATTAATTAAAAGAAAAAATGTTTTTTTTATGTTTTTTAGGTTTTTGTGAAAATAAAAAGAAAAGGTCAAAAGTTAGTAAAAAACCCTAAGTCTAATTTATTTTAAGTTATTGAGAAAAAAATTAAAGTTGACCTAATTTTAAAAGGCTAGATTAATTAATTTATATTTTATTCACAAAATAATAGTAATTAATAAATAATAATAATAATAATGAGAAAATGTGTACATTTTTATTCTCTGAATTTGTTATGAAAAATAATTAATTTATGAATTAATAATAATAATACTAATAATTAATAAAAAGAAATTATAAAAGAAAAGAAAATAAAAAGAGTAACAAAACCAGGGGGGGTGTTGACCCAAGAATGAAGGTTAGTTTAGAAATTCTGGCCCATTAAGAATCAGGCCACGTTGACTTTATGGAATTGCCCACACCTGCTTTGACTGGGGAACACCATGATCTTCATCTCTGGCCTTTGGATGTATACTTGTAGACACATGGCACATGGACGCCTAGAGGCACATGGTGTACCACCCTTGGAAAGCTGCATGCAAATATGAGAAGAAAAATAATATAATGCGTTTGGGGGGACCTGGGAATCGAACCCAGGTCCCAATGATGAACGTCCAGCGCACCAACCACTACTCCATTCGCCTGCGTTTGATATTATAGTGGCAATTAATTATAATATATAAAAACAAATAATATTCTGAAGAACAACCAAAACGCGCACTGTTTTTTGAATGAGCCACCCATGTGTTGACACTTCATCATCGTCTCCAATGAATACCTGCAAAACAAATCAAATAGCGGGGGTTTTTAACTCCCACTAAACAGAACGGCCAAAAATAGCGAATAGAAATCCACGCTATATAAATAGGGCGCGAGGGTTGGGTTTGATTCGTCTGGCCTTGACGAATTCAACCATATGCGTAAGAAGGTCCAATTTTGCTTATGCTGTAAAGCCCTAATTCGAGAGCTTGGAAACCCTAGAATTCATCCATGGTGGTTTGCAATTCAGGGCTCCATAATGCAATTCACCTATGCCATTAGCTTCAGAGAGGTTCTAGCAATCCAATACACACAAAAAATCTCATTAATAATGCATGAATATTGAATTACGATTATGAAAAAATAACTAAACCGTGTGACTTGTTCTTGCGTGTTCTTTGAATATTAAGGCTTGTTTTTTATTCCAATCCATTCCTGGGAATGCTAGCAAGGTGTTTGAATCAAGAAAAGGCTTTGAATTGGCCTGGAAGGTTGAATTCAGTTTTCAAATTTTCTTTGAATTTTTGGAATTGGCTTATGGCTTTTGACAGCAGATTTCCCGTTGCAGGCATTAGGGTTCACTTCAGTATTTATGTTGGAAGGGAATTAGGGTACGAACTTGGTCAAAGATCCATGGAATAAAGTTTTTAATATTTGATTTTCAATCAAATATTTTTCAATCTTTTTGATTGAAAAACCTTGCCAAATTGGGAGATTTTTGTCTCTTTGATGGATGCACGAAATTGCCAGCTTGCCCTGATCTTATTTGCTTCACAAAAGATTTGAAAAACATATCTTGGTATTTTCCTACAATTAAATGAATTAAATGAATTAATAATCAATTAAAAATCCAAATAATTAATAAAAATAAGAAAATAATTCAATTTAATCTCAATGGGTCGTGCATAAGCCTTGGGTAAAGATTCAAGAAGGAATTTGGGCCCCATTAGCAAAAACAAGGTGTTTTAGGCAAAGTTGACTTTTGCAAATTCCCAAAAATTTCCCAACTTCTCCAATGCATATCTTGCTCAATTTTGATCATATGAACATGTCCAAGGCAATCCTGTCTTCGACAACATCACCAGGTCATAAATGCCCATCTCCTTCCAAACAGGAGCTTGCACCCTCTCTATCTTACTCAACCCGTCTGAATATTCAGAAGAAAGATTAGGGCTTGAGCGAAAGATTCGATTACCTTTGTTCATGAACTGGAGGTTGATATCCTCTGTAGTCTGAGGGTGCTGCTGGTTCTCCAGGGTGGCGTCTTCGGAGTCCTCCCTAGGTTTTTTGGCGCAACCTATGGGTCTAAGCCTTGGGTGTGTAGGGAAAAAGGCGCGGTTTTTTAAGGTATTTTCGACGCATGAAGATAACGGACCGAACATAGCATACATGTTTCCTCCGTATCTGATGGGAATGAGGAGTTGAGAATCATATTCTTCTCGCCATTCTTTTGTCATAGGTTCAGCAACATACCTATCAATCGAAGAAGAAGGAGGATTGGTAGAAAAGACCTCCGGTGGTTTCTGGACATCATCAGAGTTTTTGGGTTGAGGGTTGTTTGGAGCATTAGAGAGAAAATCCATTGTTGAGGATTTGAGAGAAAGAGCGAAGTTGACAGTACAATGTTGTGAGAATGTAAGAGATTTAGAAAAGCTGGAAATGGTAAAAGTTCCCAATAGAAAGGCTTGGAAATATTTATAGCCTTCAGAAGAGGGAGATGTCTCGTCAAGACCATTTAATGTTTCGCATGTAGTGGGACACGTGGCGAAACGTGAAACGCTTACCGTGCAGGCATTGGGAAACGTTGGGACATGCTTGCCTAGGTTATAGGGATATGGTCATCATGGCAAGCATGGTAACGGCAATTTTGAAGAGACATTTTGGAGAAAAAGTAATGATGGTTTTATCAAGTATATCAGTTGTTGGAAGGCGAAAAGCACACGTCAAGACTTGGTGGACAACTAGGAAGACAAGTGTCAAGTGGGAAGTTCAAAGAATGGCTATTTCTTTGAGCGTCGAAATAGACATTCTTGGGGGGCAATTTGTTGGCTCCCAAATTTGACACTTACTATATTTGGTCTTTTGGACCAAACAAATGGAAATGAACCATACCAGGAGGTATGATTCGACACATGAGATAACTTAAGGAAAAAGATCTAAGTTATGATAGGAATTTTCGACCAGGGGCTCATTCGACTGAACCAGAGTTATGTTGCTCGACAAAGGGAAAGTGTTCACGCTTTGGCATAGGGATCGAAGACCATTTGAATTTTGAATTATTGGAGGGAAAGGCAGTTTTCATCAGCGTCTGAGAAGAGGCAACGTGGCAAAAAGCTGTGGGTCGAGAGACATGTAGAAGACACTTGTCTTCATCCTAGCGCAGAATGTCCCCTCGATAGTTACCTACTTTTAGTATAAATTAAGAAACTTGTGTAATTTTCAAGGGTGTTCAACCTATTGTACTAAATCTCTCAAATATTATCCAAGTAACTACTGCGTGAGAAAGGATAAAAGCTGAGCAATGTACGTTGGAAACACCTTTTTTACTTAATGAAAGTCTTTTTGCATTACTTTACCATTATCCTGCAAAGTTATCCTTTTACTTATTTTACTTGCATTTTTATGCTTTTGCTTACTTTTCAACAACTCAAACAAACTTTCTCTTGGTCGAACGTGCGTTCTTCCTTCTTACTCATTTTACATACAAATTAGCATATGTTCTGGGATTAGTTTGACCGATCCCGTAAGTAAGCCAAAAAAACTTACCTTTTTGGAGATCAGCGGTTGTTTACCAAAAATAGCGGTAAACACCATTTTACTCAACATATGTTCATTGAGATCTTCAACTTGCCCAGGGAAGCCTAAGAGTTGACCAGACAAACTCTCTCCTAAAGCAATGAACCTCCAACTAGGGTTTCCATTTTCATCAAGATGGGTGAGCCCCAAAAGCCTCATATGCTCTCCATAGTCCTAATATGTTCTCAAGACCATCCATGTCAAGTTTCATGCCTTGCACAAGAAGTTTGCTCAGATGCTTAAAAATCAACTATATTAGGTCAAAAGTCAACTGTGGCCCCCATACAATCAAACTTCAATATTTTTGGTCAACATCAACATATTTAAGTGATAACCATCATTTGATCAAGGGTTGAACATGATACCCCAAGGAATGCTCCTAATTCATCAAAACTAATAGTTGCTAAATTAGGGTTTCTCAAGAAACATCAATCAAACTTTGACAAGCATAACTCTCTCATACTTTATCAAATTTTTTCCATCCAAGGATCATTTTGAAGAGAATCCAATTTCCTAAAACTCATCTTCATCCCTCAAGCTCAAGAAATGCACTCATGAAAAGATATGAATTCAGACATTATAGGTCATTCTAAAAAGTCAACAAAAACACCTTTTGGGTCAAAGCTTCTTACATGAACATGGAAGATCCAATTGAGATGAAACCAAAATAATTATTTAGGGGACATCCCAAGCTTTCTAAAAAGTCCAAGAACACTCTCTTATGGTCAAAATTTAAGGAGATATGCATTGTCAAAGTTGGCCATTTTTGGAGAATTGTCAAAGGTCAACAATGCCCAAAATTGCATTTTTTTGGCAAATAGGCCTAACTTTTTATGCTTGCATCTTACTTCTAGCAATATCCATGGCACAAACACTCTTCCATATTTTATTGACTTTGTTTATTTAATTTATTTTGATTTTAATCATTTAAAAATCAAATTAAATCAAATAAATGATATAAAATATGGAAGATTTGTTTTTGATCTGATTTTGAATGAAATGCAATCCATTTATGCTGCCAAAACAGAATCAAACCGTGACAAGGTTGACTGGGATGAGAATGGAATGATTTAGCTTTATTTGGAAAGAAATAATGCAAGAACAAATCCCAAGCACAAAGGGAGAGGAAAATCGTGTGAAACGGCCAAGAACACATTGCATTTTTGTCCAAAAATCTCAAAGGGAATTCCATATTACAACCATTCTCAAGGAGATTCAAGGCTTGCAATAGGTTCCTGGACACATTCAGAAGCTGTTTCAATCATTTACATGCGCTAAGACGCCCAGAACCAGCCTCCACATCCCTTACGATTTGTCATATTTTTTGAATTTGGTTCTTTAAATTCATGCATCATAAATAATTTCTAAGCATGCTTTCTTGTTTACATCATCATTTGGAACATATTGGTATGGGTGATTAAGAGTTTTAGCGCATGTACTGATAGTTGTCATTGTTAGGGTTTGAGGTCATGTTTTAGGGCTTTGTGATGCAGGTAAAATCAGGGCAAAAGAAGGATGCCATCATACTCGTGAGATCAAAACGAGTTGATCTGTATGCTTGGAATTGATTTATCATGCTTGGCATTAATTTTTGAGAGTTTCAGGGTTGTAGTTATAGACATGAAACCGTAGGTAAAGGTCTCAATCTAAAACGACAGTACCAGGGAAGAAGAAGGCTGCGTGGCAACGTCCTGTTGGACCATTTGAATGTTAGCGCGTTTTGTTCTGGGCATAGTGCGCTTTTGTATTATATTATATTTTGTTGATTTATATTAACAAGAGGCCAAATGGCCCAGTGGTGTGCAGGAAGGTAGATAAGGCGTTGCATACGAGAGGTCAGGGGTTCGACCCCTGCCTCCAACATTTGTTATTTTTCTTCCAGTTTCCTTGCAGGTTCCACGTATCTCACCTTCAGAAGATTATCACGCGCCCTCAGATCTCATCCTCTGGGTCCATCTCTAGCCAGATCCAACGTCCAGCATATGCAAGTTCATGATAGACCCTCAGAGGATTGTCTCACTGAATCAGGCATGATCCCCTGGGCCACCAGCTTTGGGCCCACCCTTCTGGATTTCAGAAGTTCAGCACACCCCCCCTGGAGTGCTAACTACATCAGGCCCAATTCCTTTAATTCTTTTTTTTCTAATTTCTTTATTTATTTTGTCTTAATATCTTGTTTTAATTATTTTCACAATAAAAATAATTTTTTTAATTAAATTATAAAATCAGAAAATCACTAAAAAATTAGATTTAGTTTTTTTCCCATAAAATATTTAATTGCAATTAATTAATTAGTTTAATTAGATTAATTCAAATTCGTTTTTGTAATTAAAATTCAATTGAAAATTAAGTTAATTTAAAAACTCTTTTTTTATATAATTAAAAATAAATAGAAATTAGGTTAATTTGCAAGATTAATTGCTTTTCTCAAAAATCCAAAAAATATCTTTTCCTTATTCCCGTCTTAATTCTTCGCACGCATTTTTATTTATTTTCAAATTATTGTATCTGCTTTGGGTTTGTAATAGATTAATTAGGGTTTTAAATTTCCGCATCTTTAATTTTCAGTCAAATATTGGTGTATCGGCCCAAAAGCCTTGTAATAGCTAGGACTTTTTCTTTGTCGCATTTTTTTTTAAATTTCCGCAACCATTAAAATGCTAGATGTATGGACATTAGGGTTGTATGTGAAAGATAAATCCACGATTAAAAAGGTAGATAACCATAATTATGCAAAGATGATTAACTGAAAAAACACACTTGCATATGCTCACTCCTAGGGTTTTCCCCACTTGGTTGCCTCGGAAATAATGGTCGTGTCCCTCGAACGTAGGGATACCTTAGCAATGACCCCCGATTCAAAGTCGTCATAAAGATCATAGTCCCTACTTGTCCCTCGAGTTGCCTACGAATTGATCTTATGATGATAGTCCCTTCGAAATGCTAAGGTATCCTTACTTGTTGCCTTCAGAGACCATTTCGTCCCTTTCAAACGTCCCTTAAAAATCCAACGGCGGAGCTACCTACTCCTTAATAGTAGGATAGCCCTGTCTAAAGGAAACGAAAACGAACAAACTTTTTCGAGTAGGTAGAAAACTCTTAAGTACTTGCTCAAAACAAAAACTTTTCACACAAACACTTTTCAAAAACAGTTTTCAAAACAACTTCGTCACACTCTTGAGGACCGATACAAGGGTTATCACGAAGTAAACAAAACTTTTCAAAACAAGCACACACAAGCAATTTTAAAAATGAGCAAGTACCTAAGAGACCGTGGAAAACCACGGATAGAAAGGGTGCTAACACCTTCCCTTTCTATAATCTACCCCCCGTACTTAGAAACATCTCGAAAAAGTTTTTTCTGTTATTTTTCCTTTTCCTTTATTGGATGAAATAAAAGTCGGTGGCGACTCTTGCTTACCGCGACATTTGCGAACAAAAAACGTAAACCAGTATTAACAGTTGGTTCTGCCACCGTATTACAGAACTGGCAACTCTGCTGGGGACTACATAAAGTGGGGTATACCTTAGGATCTAGGTCATTTTTTAAAAAAAAACCTTTCTTATTTGTTTTGTCTACTTTATCCTTAAAGGGTTTTGTTTGGGCATTGTTAAAGATCCTACACCTGGATCTGGGGGCACTTATTAGGTAAACAACAATAGATCGTGGAGACTGTATGGCGTAGACCAATATGGTTTAAGCGACGGCTGTGTTGGTGTGACACTTTGGTTGGTACCGGTATCCTTCGTGTGGAAACGAGGAAAATACGAGGCCGCCGCGTGGTGTCGTAAAACACTAACGGACTTTAGAACCTTAGTTGAACAAACTTGGCCATTAGAAATTAGTGAGATAGCCGACCTCGGTATAAAGCTGAGGATTGTTTGATACTCGATGCTACACTCATTGAGATCAGACTTTCGGGATATTTCGGCCGCAAGAAAATATTGCCTGAGCTGAAACAATGCCCGATAAAGAATGATCAGTGATATTGAGAATCCTTAGAACCCGATTAATTTTCTAAGACATGTTTGAAACCAACTAAACTTCAAGAGGGTACTTACCTTTAACCTCATGCAAGCCTTTGAACCTAAAGTCTATTGCGTGCTTTGCTTGTGTGTGATTTACTATGTTTGAACATAACATCATGCATCATAACATATCATCCGTTCTTATTACACTAACCATATCAAGGATCGAGGGAATTTATCTTTGTTCTATTTTGTAGATCATAGCTCCCGCTCGTAGAAACACTATCCAAATCAGCTTTGTGAGAATACCTCCCCAACTCAAGGAACTAGTATCAAGGGTTCCTGAAACTTCTCCGTTCACTAAGAGACATGGTCGACTTATAAAACTGGTTACTTCGAGATTTGATGAAAAGATGATGGGTGTACTCTTTCAGTTCTTTGATCCCAAGCACCACTGCTTCACTTTTCCAGACTATCAATTGGTGCCTACCATGGAAGAGTTCTCTCAGTTATTGAATCTACCCATTCTTGACCAGGTGCCTTTCACAGGTTTAGAAGAGGTTCCTAAGCCAGAAGTCATTGCCTCAGCTTTGCATCTGAAATGGGCCGATGTGGTATCCAATTGGGAAACAAGAAGCAGAGTCAAGGGTTTTCTAGCCAAGTTCCTAATAGATAAGGCCCAATTGTTTTGGGATGATTTGGACTTTCAGACTTTTGAGGAGGTCTTGGCCCTTCTAATCTATGGCTTAGTACTGTTCCCTAATCTAGACTTACTCATAGATGTGAATGCTATCAAGATCTTCCTCTCTCATAACTCTGTGCCTACCTTGCTCGGAGATATCTTGCATGCTCTCCATACTCGTACCATGAAGAGAAGAGGGGTTCTTATGTGCTGGATGCCGTTACTGTCGAGGTGGGTTATTTTTCACCTCCCTAAGTCAGTGTTGAAGAATGAAGAAGGTTTGGGTTGGTCGCAAAGGTTAATGTCACTTTCTCACGCAAATATTCTCTAGTATTCCCGATCTATGGGAGATATTTCTATTATTGACCACTGCGGGGAGTTCCCTAATGTCCCACTACTTGGCATTAGGGGAGGCATAACTTATAGTCCTTGTTTGGCTCTACGAAAATTTAGTTACGCTCGAAGGGATGGTTCTCATGAGATACTTATCTAGGGCATTGTGTTTAACTATGAGGATGATGTTCAAGGGTATCGCCAGAGGTTCATACGAGCTTGGGGCATGGTAAACAGATCTGACGCCAAGACTTTGGGGCCAAAGAATTCCATTCCTATGGAACCTTATCTCTAATGGGTACAAGCTCGCGCTCAGAAACTTATGATGCCCTACATAGCTGTCTTACCAGTGATTGTGGAGCCCATTACTGAAGGGGATAGTCCCTACACGGTTCTTCATCCTGATATGCCCACCGATCTTGAATAACTACAGAGGTCCTGGATTTAGTTGAAGAGGGAGCGTGATACTTATAGGGACTAGTTCTATGTCCAGGAGAAGAAAGTTTTAGAACTCACAAAGTTGCTTCATGAGGAAAGAAGCCTCAATGTCTATCTCGGCATGAAGAGGAAGCATAAATGGGAAACTTGATTTCTTTTAGTTTTTAGAATTTTCAGTTGTAACGCCTAAAAGGTAATTGTATTTTGAATTCTACTAATAAAATCTTTGTTTCATTTTGGTTCACAAATTTAAATTTCCCAAAGTCCTTGAAATCGTTGCATACGCATCCCATCCATAGCATTGCATAAACATGTACCATTATAGGTTTCTCATCTTCTTCGCTGTTTATTTCAGCAAAAATGTCTTCTGAATAAAGCATCAAAGATCTTCAGGCACAAAATGCCCAATTTCAACAGATGTTCATAACTCTGGCAAAAGGGCAGGAGGATCTGAAGGCCCTCATCCTGAAAGAGAAGAAGAAGAAGAAGCCCACTGGTATCCTTAATATGGGCAGAAGATTCAAAGGGCCGCTAAAGCAACCAGTCGATCTAACCTCCTCGTCCAAAGAAGGGGAGAATCAAGAGAGAGAGACAAGGGAGGAGGACCCCAGTCCTGAAGTTTCTGACAATGATACAGACTACAATGATGAGCAGTATCCTCCCACTGAGGATAGATACAAGCAATTAGAAGATCGGTTGAGCACTATGGAAGTCCAGAGAATACCTGGGTTGGACTTTGGAGAACTGAGATTGGTGTCGGGATTGGTCATCCCACAGAAATTTAAGGCTCCGGTTTTCGCAAAGTATGATGGGGTGTCTTTCCCAAAGCTCCATCTTCGTTCCTATGTAAGGAAGATCCAACCCCACACCGCTGACAGAAACTTGTGGGTTCACTTATTTCAAGACAGTCCGTCAGGGAATCAGCTTGAATGGTTCTACCAACTGGAGGGAACCAATGTCCTAAACTGGGAGGATTTGGCTGCTGCTTTTTATAAACAGTATCAATATAATGCCGACCTTGCCCCTACTCGTACTCAACTCCAGAGTATGTCCATGGGTGCAGGTGAAGGCTTTAAGGACTATGCGCAGAAGTGGAGAGACTTGGCTGGGAGAGTCCAACCCCCTTTATCTGACAAGGAGTTGGTTGACATGTTTCTTGGAACGCTGTCTGGTCCATTCTTTAATCATTTGATTGGTAGCTCATCAGCTGGTTTCACTGAGCTGATATTAACAGGAGAAAGGGTAGAAGCTGGGATCCAGAGTGGCAAAATACAGAAAGACACCTCTTCGAGTTTAGTAAAGAAGCCATTCACTGGTAAGAAGGAGGTCAGAGCAGAGATGAACACCGTCCAACGGTAAGTGCTGTAATAATACATAGGCCTGCGGCTACCCCAGAACGAAGCAATCAACAAAGGGTAGAAAGACCATAAAGGAAGTTCACCCTAATTAACATGACATTGGCTGAGGTTCTACCCCATCTGCTAAGATCCAACTTGGAAACCTTGAAAGAGGATCCCAAGAATCCTAACACCACCTCTCCTCGGTACAATCCAAACGCTCAGTGTGTCTGCCATTATGAGAGTCCTGGTCACGATACAAATGACTGCTGGTGTTGTACCCCAATTTTTGCCCCTAAGATTCCCCTATCATATCATGTCAACTTGATCATAACAAGATCACATTAGGGTTGGTTCTTCCTCTTTTTTCTATCTCCTATCTTTAAGTTTGCTCTTGAGGAATTTCCAAGCACCTTGGTTGTGTATTTTGTATATGTGTTGTTGACTAACTTCTAATCAAAATACAAAAAATATTTGTCTTTGTCTTTGTATATTTTTTGTTTTGTAGGTACCAAGTCGAAGCATCTGACAAATAAGGTTTTCCGTATGTATCGACACATGCATGTTGTGCGTCGAACTCATGCAAAGCAATCAATTATGTATTGTGTCGAAAGACAGCATGCATCGACCCATAAGGCTTGTGTTGAACTCATGCAAATTGATTGATTCTGTATTGTGTCGAAAGGCAGGTTGTATCAACCCATAAGGCTTGTGTCGAACTCATGCAAATTGATTGATTCTGTATTGTGTCGAAAGGCAGCTTGTATCGACCCATAAGGCTTGTGTCGAACTCATGCAAATTGATTGATTCTATATTGTGTCGAAAGGCAGATTGTATCAATCCATAAAGCTTGTGTCGAACTCATGCAAGTTGATTTGATTCTGTATTGTGTCGAAAGGCAGCTTGTATCAAACCACAGAGGCTTGTGTCGAACTCATGCAGATTGTTTGATTCTGTAATGTGTTGAAATAGCAGAATGTGTCGATACATAGAAGCTTGCGTCGACTCATGCTGTGATATACAACTAGGATGTGTCGATGCATATGACCCTTGTGTCAACTCATAGCAGCAAAATACATGTGATTTTTGAAAAAAGCCAGCAATTTCAAATCTGTCATCTTTTTGGCTCCAATTTTTCTGCATAATTTGAAATTATATCATTAATTCAATTTTGGCTCCAAGAATCAATTACCAAATTACCACTAATCCCAATCCTAAAACTCTATAAATAGAGACCTCATTTCATTCAAATTTGAATCTTTTGATAGCCAAATCCACCTTGCTAAAAAATCGCTCAATTCTCTCCATCTACCAAATTCACTCAAAGCTCCATTTTTAAAAAAAGTTAGTAAGCTTTACATTGAAGCTTACTAATCTTTGAGCTAAACCTTCATCCAAACACTTTTTTCTTCATCAATTCTCCATATCCAAGCTTTGGTAATTGATTCTTGTGGTTGAATTGAAGCAAATTCTGGAAGTTGTTTGATAATTCTCTAATTCTACCTTTGGTAAGTTGGATCATCATCTTTCACAATGTGATCTCTTGTGGATTTCTGGTTTTGATTCATTAAGCACTCTTTTATGATTCCATTAGTTCTATTTTCTCATAATTTAATGGAATTTTCATGCTCAATTGGATCCATGATCATAAGGTGTTTGATGAAAAGTTGGAACAAGAATTTGATCCTTGAGATGTTGTTTTCGACTGATTTTAACAGGTTGCAATCAATTGTTGCAATAATGCAATTGTTTGTCACAGAAAATTGATTTGAAAAAAAAACTGCACTGATGCAATAGGTTGCTGTCGAAGCACAATCGATTACAACAGTGCCAAAAATACTTTTTCTGCCTTATTTTGGGGCTGTTTTGACTCAAATATTTTTCTGCTCACTCTCTTCGATGGATAATTTGGATTACAATTTTAAATGTCCAGTTTGTCTTTAAACTCAATGGAGTTTGTGATGTAGATGAAGTTAGATAAATGTTCATCAATTCAAATCTATCAAATAGTGAATTATTTAATTCATTTTTGGTGCTTTGGATTAATGATATATTTAGTGCTTTAATCTATCTAGAGGAGTGGTTGAATTTAAAGATGAAAGAATTTTGAGATGGTGAACCAAATTAGCTTATCATTCCCCTCCCTCTTTATCTTATCCCTTTATTTTTTAATTGTGCTATATGTTAAAGGATGGTGATCTCTATATCATTTATCCAAACATGAAGTACATAGATTGCTATTGACTGGCCTCAAAATAGGTGCGACTTCTACATAAGTCCACTTACGATTGCTTAACATAGCGCTAAATTTTGTCCCGATTCGAATAAATGATCATTCGTGGCCCAAATTTATGATTGCAAGCCCAAGTATGTTAATTTGATCTCTTTGATCCAATAACCTTGAGATTCATTGTGTGGAGGCTTTGGTTGTACCAATCCTCTAATGGATCACCTTTGGTCAACGCGGATCACTTAAACATCGTTGATCATTAAATGTTACTTTTGAGGATTCCAAAATGGATGATATACTTGACAAAAAGGAAATGCAACTTGTTGTGTGGAGGCTTTGGTTCTACCAATCCTCTAATGAGTTCCAAATGCAAGTTTCAAGATGGTCATCCAACTAACCACTAATTTCTAACAATTGACTTTACTTTATGATTTTTATTTTTTATGCTTTATGTACCATTTAATTTAAGCATTTACATTTCATGCCATTTTTTATTTTGCTCACTTGAGCATTTACTTTTATGTCATTTTTATTTTGCTCACTTGAGCTTTTCTTTTCCTTATAAAGACACCTAATAATCAACATGAACCATAAAAATCTTTAATGATACTTGGACTATTTGGTTACTATCCTTGGCATTATGGAGTATTGGACTTCTTGGACTTAGGATTAGAAACCTTGGCCTATCTTGGAGACCTTGTGATCTTACTTGATTATTTTGTCTGGAGTTCTTGAGGTTTACCTCAAGACATTGGGTTGTTTGTTTGTTTTGTGTGCAGGTTATTGTGATTACATACTTTGTTTTGTAATATGGAATTCACCCGTATACAGCCGTTACTCCGCCTAATTTTTGCGAAGACTTAACACACTTGAAGTTTGGTTCTCTCAAGAGGTCTAGTATCTTTGCTTGCTTGGTTTCAATACGAAGAATGGGAATTCTATATTGACTCATAATGTCAAGTATTGGCTTCTTGTTGGTTAGATGGTTCTTATCCTTAGATTTTATCTTATGCTTTAGGATAGTCTCTTCTTCTCCTCCCATATTCTTTAATTTCAAAAAATCTTCTCCCTCCTTTTAAAAAAATATTCTTATTTCTAAACTTGAAACACTTTCATAATAAACTTGGACTTAGGTCCATGCATTTTCAAAACATTTTCATAAATAAATTTCAATCAATTTAATAATACCTTGACATTTTTGTGAGAAGACTAAAAATCAATCAATCTCATTTCAAACCATTTTTGCCAATTTGGCTTTTTATTTTAAAACTTTTCTTAAAAGATTAGACTCTTGTCAATCCTTGTAGTGATGCAAACAACTATACTTCTACAATATGTAGTGAAGAGAGATATTTTCCACTTGGATGTTGAGTGAGGCATTGTTGATTTTAAAATCCAAGCCATATCCTCCACTTTGAGATAATGCAAATTCTCCTTCCTCGTGATTGTGGGTAGTAAGTATGTTTTCCACATGGACAATGACGATGATGTCTCATCTTATAAGATTAACCAACACACTTGTGTTTTAAATTTTTAAAAGAGGAACTACGTGTACCCTGATCCCCTATTGCACGAAAGGTGGTACGTAGGCACTAAAGATTCTCAACCGCGACGGGTGCAAAAATCATAAAAAATATATTTCTCTTCTCACCTCCACCATCCATTTTATATACAACACATTTTTATAGCCAAAATATACAGATTTTTCAAAGAGGTTCCTGCGGAGTACCGTAGATGTTTAGGGTGCTAATACCTTCCCTTTGCATAACCAACCCCCTTACCTTGAATCTTTCCCCCCTTTTTTGGGTTATTCTCTCTTTTCCCATTCCTTTGGAAACAATAAAGCGTGGTGGCAATTTTTATTTTGATTTGTATAAAGTCTAATCAATCCAATAGCTTAGTCTTGAACATTTCTACCGCTACAGAAAAATGACGACTTCACTTGGGACAGATTGACCTCTTGCTGGTCCATCCCTAAGTAGGTTGAGCCTATCTTTGTTTATATCTGTATATGTGTTATTGTGTTTATGTGTTATATTTTGTATATATGTTTGTCTGGATTTTCCTGGTTTACAGGGTGCTTGGTGATTACTCATAAGTCCTATACTCGGACTTGGGCAAACTTTAAGATAGGAAGGGCAGCATAGTCATGTTAACTTTGAGGGAGTAATCCCAAAAAAGGAGGCATGAGATCCCCCACTCAGTGGAGGCCCCTTTGACTGTAGTGTCGTTTACCGAGTAATCGGGAAGACGTACTGCTTTTGACCTGGGAGCCTACTGAAGCTGAGGACCATAGTTTACCTAACCCATCTTGGCCTTTTAGGTGTAGTGCGGAAGCTATGATAGAGTAATCCAGAAATAGTTGTCACACGATACTACGCTCGGACGAGTCTTTCTTAAGAATATTACTAATTACCGAGTTAATCGGGAAGTTGGTAATATCCGAAGGAAGGATGTTGACTCTAGGAATCTCTTAGAACCTTGTTCGGAAGGTGATAACTTTTTAGACCAATACCTTATGGGTAGTACCTTTGATCTCATGCTCGTGACGTTGAACCTATGAACCCTATATGTGTGATCTTGTGTGTGATTGTTGCATCATGCATCCATGCACTCATAAGCATCTTTTGAAGAAAACAATATTTTAAGGGATTTAAAGGTTGACTATTTGTGAATATCTCAAGTACTTTTAAACCATGGATTCTGGAAAGAGAAAGATCGGGAAATACAGTTTCAAGGATCCTAAGATAGATGAGTTGATCAGTCTAATTCTCGAGATCGAGTGTTCTGCAGACTTTCGAAAGAAGTATGGATCCATTATTCCTCTCGTGAAGCTGAAGATGAAGGAGGGTATTCTCTCAAACTTGGTTCAGTTCTATGATTCGGTGTATCACTGCTTTACTTTTCCCGATTATCAGTTGATGCCAACACTGGAAGAGTATTCCTATCTATTGGATTTACCTGTTACCGATCGTGTTCCTTTTACTGGTTTGGAGGGTGAGCCAAAACCACATGAGATTGCTGCTTTGATTCATCTGGGGAAGTCTGAGGTGGAAGCCCATATGACTACCAAAGGAGGGATTAGAGGATTACCAACTCAGTTCTTATTGGAGAAATCTCGTTACTTTGCCAGGATGAAGAGTACGGTTGCTTCTGAGGCCATCTTTGCTTTACTCGCCTATGGATTATTCTTATTTCCTAATGTGGACAAGTTTGTCGACATTAACGCTATCAGGATTTTCATGATTGGAAACCCGGTTCCTACACTGTTGGGTGATGCTTATTACTCTGTTCATCTTCGGAGTTCCTATCATGGAGGAATGATTATCTGTTGCACGCCTTTATTGTACTGGTGGTTTATCTCTCATATGCCTCAGTCTGAGGCTTTTTGGGATGTCAAGAAGGAACCCCGTTGGGCTCCTAAGATCATGGCACTTACTCACTCGGATATTGATTGGTATCATCGAGCTTATCAGGATGTGGAGATTATTGACAGTTGTGGTAGTTTCCACAATGTGCCTCTTCTTGGTACAAAAGGAGGAATTAACTATAACCCTATTCTTGCACGGCGACAGCTTGGTTACCCGATGAGGGATAAACCAAATAATATTCATTTGAGTAGTTTCTTTCTGAAGGAAGGTGAAGACCACAGGGAAGCTAGGGAGCAAATTGCGAAGGCCTGGCGTCACATTCATAAGAAGAGTAAGAGGGATTTGGGACCTAGATGTGTTGTTTATTTGGAGCAATATCTTCAGTGGGTCTGATCGAGAGCCATTCAGTTGAAGATGCCGTATGCTCGGGAGACACCCATGCCTGATTTGTTTGTGAAGACCACTCCTCCCTTATTAGATGATCTAGAAGAGCTGCAGCTTGCTTTGGTTAGGATGCAACAGGAAAGGGATGCTTGGAAGAACAAGTTCCAGACTTTAGAGAGTTCCTACAGAGTAGACCTGAAGGAGAAATATGATTTGATCGAGATCCTTGAGAGTCGAGCGGTGGAGTCTATGGAAAGGCAAGGGGATTTATTTTCTCCTAAGCCTCAAACAGGTGTTGATTACTCACTTCCTGCTTCAGATGATTGGAAGGAGGTTGCCATTAGACATGTAGAAGAAAACCAGAGGTTGAGGGCTCAGATTGTCAGGCTCATAGGGAAGCGCCAGCGTACAGATTGATCTCCATTAGTTCCTCTTCTCAGGATTTTAGATTGTATTTTCATCTTGTACTTGGGATCATTGAAACTTGTAATCCATTTTGAAGTTATTATAATAAAAAAATTTCAGTATTTCAAAGGCTTTATTACTTGGATGTTTGCAATATGTCTATAAACATTAAATCCCTTGAAATATTAAATGATAAAGTAAAAATAATCATGCATAATATTGCACATATTTCTTGCATTTGTTATGCATATCTAGGTGTCTTACCCAGATTCTTTACTTCACTCAGCAAGCTGACTCATCACTACAACACCCGGGCTAATTTCAAAAAGAAGATGGACAACTTAGAACAGGAGAATCGCGAGCTGTGCGAAGAAGTTTCCGCTTTGAAGGCTGGCTTGGCCAACTTGACTACTCTGATGGAAGCTCTAGTGGTTGCTCAGAATCAGCCACCGAGTGTTCAACCTCAACCAACAAGGGCAAATGCTGAAGTTCCTACTATTCCTGTATCCGCTACTCCGGCTATTGTTCAAAACCGTATGCCTCAGGGTTATCCATGGGGAATGCCAGAGAATTTTGCACCTGAAGGTTTCAATCTTGGCCCTCAAGATGCTCCAGTGGTTCAAAATGTTGTTACTCCTTCACCTCCTGTGGTGCATACCGTTCCTGCTGCACCTCCTTCGGTGAATTTGGTTCCGTTTGTTAATGAAGATATGTGTCGTCCTTTCCCTCCGCCGAGTGAAGACTTGGGTCTTTATGACAGAATGGATGATTTTCAAGAGCATTTTGATAGAATGCAAAGAGAGATGAAGGCTCTTAGGGGAAAAGAGTTATTTGGGCAGAATGTGAATGAGCTGTGTTTGGTCCCGAATGTTAAAGTGCCTGCTAAGTTCAAGGTCCCAGAGTTTGAGAAGTACAAGGGCAACACTTTCCCTCGTCCTCATTTGGTGATGTATGTAAGGAGAATGTCTACCCACACTGATGATCAGCGTCTGCTGATTCACTTTTTCCAGGATAGTCTGACCGGCGTAGCATTGAAATGGTACATGAGTTTAGACAGCGCCAACATCCATACTTTTAAGGATTTGGGAGAAGCATTCATTAAACAATACAAGTACAATGTGGACATGGCACCTGACCGTGACCAGCTTAGGGCCATGGTTCAGAAAGACAGAGAATCGTTCAAAGAGTATGCACAGAGATGGCGCGAAGTGGCTGCACAAGTGATTCCTCCCATGGAGGAGAAAGAAATGACTAAGATTTTTCTGAAGACGCTAGGCGCTTTCTACTACGAAAGAATGGTAGCAAGTGCCCCAAGTGATTTGATAAAGATGGTAGGAATGGGTGTCCGCCTAGAAGAAGCAGTAAGAGAAGGCCGTTTGACAAAGGGTAAAGGATCCGGAGGGGTGAAAAAGCCAACTTATAGGTTTACCAAGAAGAAAGAAGGGGATACAAATGTTGTTATGCAGGAGAGAAGGGTAAACGCTCCTAGAAAGAATTATCAGCGTCATCAGCAAGTCGCCTCTGTTACTCTTGTTATGAATGCCGCTCCGACTACCGTTGCTTATCAGAGACCGTCCCAGCAGGGGAATCAAGGGTATAATCAGAGAAGGGAAAACTATGATCCTATTCCCATGAGCTATGCAGAGCTACTACCAGCATTGATTCAGAAGAAGTTGGTCCAGACATGACCACCTCTCGCCATACCATCACCATTGCCTTGGTATTACAAAGCAGACCAGACGTGTGCCTTTCATCAGGGAGCACCAGGGCATAGTGTTGAGAATTGTTATCCTTTGAGGACTGAAGTGAAAAGGTTGGTGAAGTCTGGAATTTTATCTTTCAAAGACATGGGACCTAATGTGAAAGGGAATCCTCTACCCAAGCACGGGGGAGTGAATGCTGTAAATATGGTGGCCGGTTGTCCAGGCGACTTTCGAATTTTTGACATTAATCTGGTTAGAGGAGATTTCATGAAGATGCACACAAACCTATGTAAATCCAGTTATTATACGCATGACCACGCCGATTGTGCTATTTGCAGTACAAATATACAGGGTTGCGAGAAGATAAAGGATGATTTACAGGAGATGATGGATAAAGGTTTAATCCATATAATCAGGCCTAAGGCGGAATATGAAGAGGAAGTGAATATGGTTTCTGGATGTCCGGGTGAATTCAGAATTTTTGATATGGATCATTTGAATGAGGATCTCGTGCAGTTGCATGCTACCTTCTGCCGTACTGCTGGTCAGGTGGATCCACCCGTGAACAAAAATAGAACTGGTTTGGGTTTATCTTCGAAGAATGGCAAAGGCGAAAGTTTGAAGTCAAAGTCTTCTGTGAACAGTTATCACGATGTTTTCCGCAGCGGAGGCTACCTCCATCCAATTGGTTCTGGAATTAATGTTGTTGAAGAGGATGAAGCAGAGCAGGAAGTACCGAATTATGTGACGCATGGAGTCCGAGTTCAGAACTGGGTCACCATTGATGTTCCTTCTTGCATACATATTTCAAAGTAATTTGTTTTGTTAATCTGTTTCTTTCTTTTGAAAAGCTTTCACTCTGCCCAAGGTGAAAGTATTGTATGGGCTTATCTGGTGAGCAAGGTAATCAAATAAAAAACCCTTTCAAAATAAATAATAACTGAAAATTAATCTGCATGATCACTTATTATATGTGTCAGTCTCTAAAAGCAATCATAAATCACATGTGCAGATTAATTAAAAAACCCGTTGAATACAATGACCCTGCACCCTCTCCCAACTTTGATTGTCCTGTGTTTGAAGCTGAAGGAGAAGATTATGATGAGATTCCAGAAGAGGTCTCACGGTTGCTTGAGCACGAGGAAAATACCATTCAGCCATATAAGGAGCCTTTGGAAGTGATTAATGTGGGTTCAGAAGAAGATCCAAAGGAAGTTAAGATTGGAGCATCGTTGCATCCTGATGTAAAAAGCGGGTTGATTGAGCTGTTGAAAGAGTATGTGGATATTTTTGCTTGGTCTTATCAAGATATGCCTGGTCTAGATACAGACATTGTTGAGCATAGTTTGCCGTTGAAGCTAGAGTGTCCGCCAGTTAAAAAAAAGTTGAGAAGAACCCACCCATATATGGCAGTAAAGATCAAAGAGGAGGTCCTAAAACAGATTAATGCTGGTTTTCTTGTGACGTAAGTGTATCCTCAATGGATTTCCAATATTGTCCCAGTATCGAAAAAAGACAGAAAAGTCCGCATGTGCGTAGATTACAGAGATCTAAATAAAGCTAGTTCAAAAGATGACTTTCCATTGCCTCACCATGACATGTTAGTGGACATGACAGCAAAATTCAAGGTGTTCTCGTTCATGGACGGATTTTCCGGGTATAATCAAATAAGAATGGCTCCAGAGGACATGGAAAAAACAACGTTTATCACACCCTGGGGAACATTCTGTTACAGAGTGATGCCCTTCGGGTTGAAGAACGCTGGTGCAACGTACCAGAGGGCTATGACAACCCTATTCCATGATCTGATGCACAAGGAAATTGAAGTATATGTTGATGATATGATTTCAAAATCCCAAAATGAAGAAGGGCATATAAAAGATTTGTTAAAGTTGTTTCAGCATTTGAGGAAGTATCGTCTCCGCTTGAATCCAAATAAATGCACCTTCGGAGTTAGATCGGGGAAATTGTTTGGTTTTATCGTTAGCCTGAAAGGAATTGAAGTTGACCCAGATAAAGTCAAAGCAATTCAAGAAATTCCAGCACCAAGAACTGAAAAGCAAGTCAGGGGTTTCCTCGGGCATTTGAATTATATTTCCAGATTCATTTCCTACATGACTGCAAAGTGTGAACCAATCTTTAAGTTGTTAAAGAAAGATCAAGGTTGTGTGTGGACGAATGACTTCCAAAGGGAATTTGAGAGTATTAAAGAGTATCTGCTTAAACCTCCTATCTTGCTCCCTCCCGTAGAAGGAAGACCGTTGATTATGTATCTAACAGTGTTAGATAAATCCATGGGTTGTATTCTGGGACAACATGATGGAACAGGGAAGAAAGAGTTCGCCATTTATTATCTCAGCAAAAAGTTTACTGATTGTGAGTCGCGGTATTCCATGCTAGAAAAAATGTGTTGTGCTTTGGCCTGGGCGGCAAAGCGTTTGCGGCAATATATGTTGAATCATACCACTTGGTTGATCTCCAAAATGGATCCAATCAAGTATATTTTTGAGAAGCCTACTCTTACTGGGAGAATTGCCCGCTGGCAGATATTGCTATCTGAATATGATATTGAGTACCACACTCAAAAAGCTATCAAAAGTAGTGTGTTGGCAGATTACCTTGCTCACCAGCCGGTGGAAGATCATCAGTCTGCAGAGTATGAATTCCCCGATGAGGATGTGATGTTTCTGAAAGTGAAAGATTGTGATGAACCATTGCCTGAGGAAGGCCCCAACCCTGAATCTCGTTAGAGTATGATATTTGATGGAGCGGGGAATGCTTATGGTAAAGGAATTGGTGCCGTGATCGTTACTCCTCATGGATTGCACATTCCTTTTACTGCAAGGTTAACATTTGATTGCACTAATAATATGGCGGAATATGAGGCTTGCATCATGGGTCTTGAGGAAGCTATTGATCTCAGAATCAAAATTCTAGATGTGTATGGTGATTCAGATTTGGTAATAAATCAGATTAAAGGAGAATGGGATACTCGTCACCCTGGCTTGATCCCTTACAAAGATTATGCTAGAAGATTACTAGCCTTCTTCAATAAAGTTGAATTTCATCACATTCCTAGAGATGAAAATCAAATGGCGGATGCTCTGGCAACTCTGGCTTCCATGTACCAGGTGAATACTTGGAATGATATACCCCATATTACAGTTCGAGGGCTGGATAAGCCCACTCATGTGTTTACAACAGAGGAGGTAGCAGATGAAAAACCTTGGTATTATGACATCCAACATTTTCTTCAGACTCAGGAATACCCGTTTGGTGCGTCAAAGAAAGATAGAAAGACACTGAGAAGATTGGCAAGCAGTTTCTTCCTCAGTAAAAATGTGTTATACAAGAGAAATTATGACATGGTCTAGCTCAAATGCGTGGATAGACACGAAGCAGACATGTTGATGCATGAGATTCATGAAGGTTCATTTGGCACTCATGCTAATGGGCACTCGATGGCTAAAAAGATGCTAAGGACAAGTTACTATTGGTTGACAATGGAATCTGATTGTTACAAATTTGCAAAGAAGTGCCATAAATACCAGGTTTATGCAGACAAGGTCCATGTGCCTCCGACACTTCTCAACGTGATTTCCTCCCCATGGCCTTTCTCTATGTGGGGTATAGACATGATCGGGATGATAGAACCCAAAGCTTCAAATGGACACTGTTTCATCTTGGAAGCAATTGACTACTTTACCAAATGGGTAGAGGCTGCTTCTTATGCCGATGTTACCAAAAAGGTGGTTGTGCATTTCATAAAAAACAATCTTATATGCCGGTATGGTGTGCCGAGTAGAATCATCACTGACAATGGCTCGAATTTGAACAACAAGATGATGATAGAACAGTGTGAAGAATTCAAGATTGTCCATCACAATTCGTCTCCATACAGGCCTAAGATGAATGGGGCTGTTGAAGCTTCTAATAATAATATCAAGAGAATTATCTAGAAAATGGTTGTTACTTATAAAGATTGGCATGAAATGCTCTCTTTTGCTCTGCATGGATATCGAACATCTGTCCGCACTTCAACAGGAGAAACCCCGTTCTCCCTGGTATATGGAATGGAAGCTGTACTCCCAATTGAGGTTGAGATTCCCTCGTTGCGTGTGATAATGGAAGCCAAGTTGACAGAGGCTGAATGGGTCCAGAACAGGTTTGACCAATTGAATTTGATTGAAGAGAAGAGAATGACAGCTTTGTGACATAGGCAGTTATATCAGAAAATAATGAAGAAAACATTTGATAAAAATGTCAAACCTCGTGAATTCAGAGAAGGCGACCTCGTGCTCAGGAAGATCATGTCTTTTAACACTGATTCTAGGGGCAAGTGGACTCCCAATTTTGAAGGCCCGTATGTTGTCAAGAAAGCCTTCTCTGGTGGTGCATTAATTCTTGAAACTATGGATGGCGAGGAGTTCCCACATCCCATGAATGCCGACGCAGTCAAGAAATACTTTGCCTAAAGAAATAAAAGAACAACTCGCTAAGTTGAAAACCCGAAAGGGCGGCTTAGGCAAAAAGGAGCGTCTCGGTAGGCTGAAAACCTGAAAGGGCGGTCTAGGCAAAAATTAGAGACATAAACAGAATGAATTTCCCGCTAAGTTGAAAACCCGCAAGGGTAGCTTAGGCAAAAGTTAGGGATTTTTCTTGGCAAGTAACTACGTCAGACAAGACTTGATCGTTGAAGCAACAATCTTCTCGGATACTCACCATACTTCAACAAAAGCTGCTGCTCAGGATTTCAAAAGTTGTTAGGGGGGATGGTGGTCATTGTATCTCAATGTATCTTTTCCATTATATATTACCATTTCCCAAACTTTGTAATCATCCATGGAGTCTCGCCATTCGCAGACTACCATTCTATTAATGAAATTCGAGCTTTTGCCCAATTCTTTGTGTTCTTATTTTTATTTAGCTTGCAAAGACTCCATTTATTACTGATAATAATTTTTAAAGCAAAAAGATTAAAAAGCAAAATTGACTTTTCAAAAAAAGGGGAGATTTTCACAATTCAATTTACTTTGGGATTTGTGATGAAACAATGACAACAAAATGGCGATCCCAGGAATGAATAAACTCCGGTTGTTTTAAGAAGATTTAATTCCTTCATGAAGGTTTTTCTCAGGTCATCTTGTTGGTATGTGCGCAATCTTTGTGTGTTTCTCAGATAGTTAAAGACGATACCAGTGGGTGCAAGGTACAATATTAGGTTTGTGATCCCATTATCCCCGGCCAAGTCTTGGTTCGCTTTTGATTTTGGGTTTGCATGGTCAGAAGTCTCCGTCCCATATTCCCTAGCGAAGTCTTCCCTCATATGATGAAAGGTTTTATTCCCTTGGTGTGCTAAGATATCGCTCTTTTTGCAGTATTGGCGTTAGTGTTGACTTCTTGATTTCCCAAGAAGACTATACCAGGTTATCTTTTGGTGGAATAGGTTTGTATGATATGAAGACTCAATCCAATATTCTCCAGTGAAGGCCTTGTTTATTTGATAGAAGTCTTTTCTCCCCAAAGAAGTTGGTGCATAATTACTCTCGAAGAACACGTATCTCTGGTTTCCCCAGTGAAGAACATATCTTGGTTTCCCCTTGATGATGTGGTTTTGACCTCCCCAATGAAGTCAGGATGAAGTCCCCAATAGATGTCTCGATGATGAAGCATTGTCTCCCTTAGTGAAGTCTATATGTTTTTCGTCCTTCAAAGTGGGTCTGAATTCCCCAGTGAGGTTTGATTGTCTCGGTGTTAGTCTGCTCTATTTGAGGTTGGTCTTGCAATCTCTAGTAGGTATGTTACTTTTGAAAAACTGGTTTCTCCGGTGAAACCGGAAGAAAGATGTTCTATCCCGGTATCTGTTTGATTTAGCTACATCCAGATTATATCTCTCCTCAGTGAAGTTAGGAAAGGCAATAAGTTTGGTTTCCGCGGTTGCTTTTACCTTTCTTGGATTGATCTTTCTGGTTGAAGTTTCTCCCAATGTTATTGGTACCTAAGGCGGTTTTGTTTGTTTGTACTGATTATGTATCCTTTTACCAGCATATGCACGATATCGCTCGTACATTCATACATGCATCATGCATTGCTACAAATCATTTTTTATTGACATTGTGTTCTAACCTTCCTGCAGCGCTCCTTGCTTAGGTGGATTTGGTTTTCCCTCTTGAGTTTATTTCTCAAAGGATGTATCTTCGTTGGCCGTCTTGCTCCAGTTTGTTTCTAATTGGATTCGTGGTTGCATGACGATATTATTTACTTTGGATTTCTGAGAACTTTGAGTTTTGATTAGTGCATTTATTTTGCACGAGAAGACTTTATCTCCTGAGCATGAATAACGCGGCATATCCCTAGGAAGCCGTATCTCTTTCCCCAGGAAGTCATATCTCTTTCCCCAGGAAGCCATATTTTTATCCCCAAGAAGTCATTTCTCTTTGCAATTCCCCTTGACAATGAGTGGAAGTCTCTTTATTTGAGATAAGCTTACATATTACCCTTTCCAGGCAGAGTGCCTTGGTTAAAGAAGAAGTTGAGACCCGTTCTAGGTGAAACATCAAAATTTTGGGGAAAACTTGATATCTTTTCTTTCTACCTTCAGTGAACTTTGGTAGTACATCGGCAGTGAACGTCAGTGTTTCTTATCTTTTTGCTATCATCAGTGAACGTTGATAGTTCATCGTCAGTGAACGACAGTGTTATGATATTCAAACCTACCTTCAGTGAACGTTGGTAGTAAATCGGCAGTGAACGTTGGTGTTTCTTATCTTTTTGCTATCATCAGTGACTGTTGATAGTTCATCGTCAGTGAACAGCGGTGGTATAATATTCAAATCTACCTTCAGTGAATGTTGTAGTACATCGGCAGTGAACGTTGGTGTTTGTTATCTTTTTTCTATCATCAGTGAATGTTGATAGTTCATCTTCAGTGAACGACGGTGTTATGATATTCAAATCTACCTTCAGTGAACGTTGGTAGTACATCGACATTGAACGTCAGTGTTTGTTATCTTTTTGCTATCATCAGTGAACATTGATAGTTCATCGTCATTGAATGGCGGTGGTATGATATTCAAATCTACCTTCAATGAACGTTGGTAGTACATCGGCAGTGAACGTCTGTGTGATACGGTGGCCAGAACCGGGATCGTGTTTCCCTATTTTGTTAAGGAATTGCTGGTTTGCATTTTGCGTTCGTGTTCACAAAATGTCACGGTAAGCAAGAGTCGCCACCGACTTTTATTTTATCCAACAAGGAAAGGAAAAAAGCACAGAAAAATTCCTTTTTCGAGATATTTCTGAGTACGGGGGGTAGATTATAGAAAGGGAAGGTATTAGCACCCTTTCTATCCGTAGTTATCTACGGGCTCTTAGGTATTTGCTCATCATTTTCAAAATTGTTTTCTTTGTGTTTGTAGGCTTTGAAAAGTTTTTGTTTTACCTTCGATTTAACTCTTGCTTCTGTCTTCAAGAGTGTAATGAAGTGTTTTTGAAAACTTTGTTTGAAAAGGAGTGTAAGTGTGAAAAATTTGTTTTGATTGAGAAAGTACTTAAGAACTAATCTACCTACTCGAAAAAAGAATCGTTCTATGTTCGTTTCCTTTAGGCAATGCTATCCCACTATTAGTGAGTAGGTAGCACCGTCGTTGGAGTTTTGAGGGTCAATTCGAAAAGGGACGTATGGTCACTAAAGCAATGTTAGGACGTCTTAGTAGTAACCCTAATATCTTAGATCAATTATCCGAGGCGACAATATCTGAGGCAACCTTTCCGAGGCAAGTATGATCTTTAGACAAAAGGACGACCGCTAAAGCATCCTATACTCAATGACCGTTTACCGAAGGCAACCAAGTGGGAGTGTACCCTAGGAGTGCGCATGTGCGAATGATTCAATTTCAATTTATTTATCTTTGCACATTTAGGGTGATCTAACCGTTTTAAAATTAGTCATACATTCTTGTCATGCAAACCCTAATTATTCATACATCTAATAGTTAATAATTTGCGGAATTTAAAATGCAGAATTTAAACTACGCTATTACAAGGCTTCGGGTATTTACATAGCCAAAAACAAACCCTTGAAAAGTAAAGCGGTAAATGAAAATAAAATCCTAATTAAAACTATTACAAATTGTGAGCAGATACAATAATTGGATAAAAATAATAATAAAGCGCACGATGAAAATTAGCTCGACGAGAAAATAGGGTTTTGACCCTCCTAACCTAATTAAAAGAAAAATTGTTTTTTTTCTAATAAAAGAAATAAGTTTTCTAAATTAAATATGCAATTAATTGGTGATTAAATTAATTAGTGAAAATAATTACAAGACCTGTTTTTTATGTTTTTTTGATTTTTTTTAAGAAAAGAAAGAAAAATTAAATTTGGAATAAAAACCTAATTATTCTAATTAATTTTAATTATGTACAAAATAGAGTTAAAATTGTCTAAATTAACAAACCTAATTAAATTAATTAATTTTTTAATAAAAATAAATATCTTAAATTTAATTGGTGAAAAATAATATTTTTGATGATTTTTTTTTTATAAAAGAAAATAATTTAATTTGTTAGTAAATAAATAAATAAATTAATTAAATGAAATATAAAAGAGAAAAAGAGTAAGAATTGGGCCTGGAAAGCATTTTTGGGGGGTGCAAACAGTCAGATCCGGGCCCAAAATGGCGAGGTCCACGTTGACCTTTGAGATCCAGTGTATTGTGTTGACTGAGGCTTCATGGTGGTCTCTCCTGGATGGCCATCAGATTTGGCCATCTGGCCACTTGGCGTACCAGATCTGGAGGGAGTATGATAGTCTTTATGCTTGCAAGCGCACCTGATTACTGAAAAGAAAATAATATCAAAGGAATGGGGGACCTGGGATTCGAACCCAGGTCCTGAAGGCAATTTCCAATGCTTGTAACCATCTGAGCCAACTATTCTTTTTGTACATGGAATGAAAAATAATAATAATATCTAAAAACAAAAATTAGTGGAAAACAAAAAGAAAATGCGCGCCAGGTTTGAATAGGCCAATAGGGGAGTGACACACAGTCGTCTCCTTCCTCTCTCCGTGGGTAAAAGTGGAACACTTTTACCTACAGACGTTTTATCCGTTGCTATAAGCCTGGCTCGTTCTCAAATCTTCCATGGGCCATATAAATGAAACCTAACGCCATGATTGGACTCGTCTCGTCCTCCTGAACATGATGGTACCAATTACGAAGGCTAATTTTCCATGCATACAAAAACCCTAAAACAGAACCGAAAAACCTAACAATGGTGAAATTCGCTACAGGCCATATAAATGCAATTAAATCATGCAGAAAGCTTGCATATGTCTCATAGATCAAGAATATGTGGTTAATTCATCCTAACAATTCCTAAATCATGCTATTCGAATTCAAGATTTCATGAGTTTCGTGATGGACTTACAGTGCAATACAGGGCCGAAATAGCTTGGTTCTTGATTGCTTTGGCTTGCTGAGAGTCCCAGGAGTTGATTGAGATATCTAGAAGGCCTTGAGGATGCCTGGAAATAGTATTTTGATTCACCACTTTTCTTGATTTTTTTCAAATGTTGCTTTGCTTGCTGCTCCTGTTTCTAACCTAGTTTATGGTCTGCATTGCTTCTATATGTACCAAGGAGTGAATTAGGTTTGAAAGAATGCATCCAATCTTCCTCCATCAATGATTTTTGATTTGATTTGATCCTCCTTAAAATCTTTCCAAAATTGGCCTAAAACCAATCTTTTTGTCCATCCTAATGCCTTGCACGAGTTTGAATACTTGCTAGTTGTAATTGGAACCTGAAACAAGCACAAAATCTCTTGCTTTCAATATTTTGGATTTTATATGATTTGTTTTGATTTAAATTGAATTAATTCAAATAAAAATCAAAATAAATAATAAAAATAAGATATGGACAATTGGCAAAGGCTAGAGATCTTGGACTATGTTTCCAACTCAAAACAAGTGAAAAAGATTGGACCCATCTGGCAAAAATTGAAGTTTTAGGGATAGTTGACTTTTGGTAATTTTACAAAAAAAGGTCAACTTCACCAATGCATAACTTCCTCAATTTTGACTCTTTGGAGGTGTTCTTGGACTTTTTAGAAAGATTGAGATGTCATCTAATCAACCCTTTTTGTCTCATCTCAATTTGATATGCCATGCTCATGTATGAAGATTTGACAAAAAAGGTGTTTTTGTTGACTTTCCAAAATGACCTATAATGTCCAAATTCATAACTTCTTGTGAGTGCATATTTTGAACTTGGGAGATGAAGATGGATTGTAGATAATTTTATCCTATTCAAAATTATCTTTGGATGGGTCATTTCTCATAAAGTATGAGAAAGTTATGCTTGGTCAAAATTGAGTTAACTTTTCCTACAAAACCCTAATTTAGCAACTTTTGAGTCTTGATGAATTATGAGCAATCCTTGATGAATCATGATCAACACTTGATCAAATGATGAAATATACTTCAAAATGAGGATTTTGACCAAAAATCTTGAAGTTTGACTATATGTGGGCCACATTTGACTTTTGCCTTAGCATAGTCAATTTTTGGACCTTTGAGCCATTGACTGAGCAAACTTCCTCTGCAGGGCTTGAAACTTGGCATGGATGATCTTGAAAACATATTAGGACATTAGTGAGCATTTGGGATCACTTGGGCTCAAGTATCTTGATGCAACATGAAACCCTAATTTGAGGTTGACTGCCTTATGAGAGACCTTGTCTGGCCAACCCTCGGACTACCTTGAGCAACTTGAGGATCTTTCTTGAAATGTTTTGAGAAATATGGGAGGGCAAATTTTGGGGTACAATAGTCGGTGTTTGTTATCTTTTTGCTATCATCAGTGAACGTTGATAGTTCATCGTTAGTGAACGGCGGTGTTATGATATTCAAATCTACCTTCAGTGAACGTTGGTAGTACATCGGCAGTGAACGTCGGTGTTTGTTATCTTTTTGCTATCATCCGTGAACGTTGATAGTTCATCGTCAGTGAACGGCGGTGGTATGATATTCAAATCTACCTTCAGTGAACGTTGGTAGTACATCAGCAGTGAACGTCTGTGTTTGTTATCTTTTTGCTATCATTAGTGAATGTTGATAGTTCATCGTCAGTGAACGGTGGTGGTATGATATTCAAATCTACCTTCAGTGAACGTTGGTAGTACATCGGAAATGAACGTCAGTGTTTGTTTTCTTTTTGCTATCATTAGTGAACGTTGATAGTTTATCGTCAGTGAACGACGGTGGTATGATATTCAAATCTACCTTCAGTGAACGTTGGTAGTACATAGGCAGTGAATGTCGGTGTTTGTTATCTTTTTGTTATCATCAGTGAACGTTGGTAGTACATCGGTAGTGAACGTCAGTGTTTCTTATCTTTTTGCTATCTTCAGTGAACGTTGATTGTTCATCGTCAGTGAACGGCGATGGTATGATATTTTCTTTCTACCTTCAGTGAACGTTGGTAGGACATCAACAGTGAATGTCGATGCTTGTTATCCTCCTCTCTGATTCAATTCTTTTGGTCCACCAGTGATTTATTTTCCTGGTGGGGTTGCTCCTTTATTTCTTCATTTTTGTGGCATCCCCAGTGGTACTTTGCGTCTCTTTTGTTTTGTTCATATGCATTCATAATCATAAGCATTGCATGGCATCTTAGAGACAAAAATAGGGCTTATTTTATATTTAAGTATCTTCAATCGCGTCGACACGAATATTTTTAACCTTCGTATCTCCGGATAGAAGACACTTAAATAAGGGCAGCTGTTGTACCCCAATTTTTGCCCCTAAGATTCCCCTATCATATCACGTCAACTTGATCATAACAAGATCACATTAGGGTTGGTTCTTCCTCTTTTTTCTATCTCATATCTTTAAGTTTGCTCTTGAGGAATTTCCAAGCACCTTGGTTGTGTATTTTGTATATGTGTTGTTGACTAACTTCTAATCAAAATACAAAAAATATTTGTCTTTGTCTTTGTATATTTTTTGTTTTGTAGGTACCAAGTCGAAGCATCTGACAAATAAGGTTTTCCGTATGTATCGACACATGCATGTTGTGCGTCGAACTCATGCAAAGCAATCAATTCTGTATTGTGTCGAAAGACAGCATGCATCGACCCATAAGGCTTGTGTCGAACTCATGCAAACTGATTGATTCTGTATTGTGTCGAAAGGCAGGTTGTATCGACCCATAAGGCTTGTGTCGAACTCATGCAAATTGATTGATTCTGTATTGTGTCGAAAGACAGCTTGTATCGACCCATAAGGCTTGTGTCGAACTCATGCAAATTGATTGATTCTATATTGTGTCGAAAGGCAGCTTGTATCAATCCATAAAGCTTGTGTTAAACTCATTCAAGTTGATTTGATTCTGTATTGTGTCGAAAGGCAGCTTGTATCAATCCACAGAGGCTTGTGTCGAACTCATGCAGATTGTTTGATTATGTAATGTGTTGAAATAGCAGAATGTGTCGATACATAGAAGCTTGCGTAGACTCATGCTATGATATACAACTAGGATGTGTCGACGCATATGACCCTTGTATCGACTCATAGCAGCAAAATACACATGATTTTTGAAAAAAGCCAGCAATTTCAAATCTGTCATCTTTTTGGCTCCAATTTTTCTGCATAATTTCAAATTATATCATTAATTCAATTTTGGATCCAAGAATCAATTACCAAATTACCACTAATCCCAATCCTAAAACTGTATAAATAGAGACCTCATTTCATTCAAATTTGAAGCTTTTGATAGCCAAATCCACCTTGCTAAAAAATCTCTCAATTCTCTCCATCTACCAAATTCACTCAAAGCTCCATTTTCAAAAAAAGTTAGTAAGCTTTACATTGAAGCTTACTAATCTTTGAGCTAAACCTTCATCCAAACACTTTTTTCTTCATCAATTCTCCATATCCAAGCTTTGGTAATTGATTCTTGTGGTTGAATTGAAGCAAATTCTGGAAGTTGTTTGATAATTCTCTAATTCTACCTTTGGTAAGTTGGATCATCATCTTTCACAATGTGATCTCTTGTGGATTTCTGGTTTTGATTCATTGAGCACTGTTTTATGATTCCATTAGTGCTATATTCTCATAATTTGATAGAATTTCATGCTCAATTGGATCCATGATCATAAGGTGTTTGATGAAAAGTTGGAACAAGAATTTGATCCTTGAGATGTTGTTTTCGACTGATTTTAACAGGTTGCAATCAATTGTTGCAATATTGCAATTATTTGTCACAGAAAATTGATTTGAAAAAAAAAACTGCACTGATGCAATAGGTTGCTGTCAAAGCACAATCGATTACAACAGTGCCAAAAATACTTTTTCTGCCTTATTTTGGGGCTGTTTCGACTCAAATATTTTTCTGCTCACTCTCTTCGATGGATAATTTGGATTACAATTTTAAATGTCCAGTTTGTCTTTAAACTCAATGGAGTTTGTGATGTAGATGAAGTTGGATAAATGTTCATCAATTCAAATCTATCAAATAGTGAATTATTTAATTCATTTTTGGTGCTTTGGATTAATGATATATTTAGTGCTTTAATCCATCTAGAGGAGTGGTTGAATTTAAAGATGAAAGAATTTTGAGATGGTGATCCAAATTAGCTTATCATTCCCCTCCCTCTTTATCTTATCCCTTTCTTTTTTAATTGTGATATATGTTAAAGGATGATGATCTCTATATCATTTATCCAAACATGAAGTACATAGATTGCTATTGACCGGCCTCAAAATAGGTGCGACTTCTACATAAGTCCACTTATGATTGCTTAACATAGCGCTAAATTTTGTCCTGATTCGAATAAATGATCATTCGTGGCCCAAACTTATGATTGCAAGCCCAAGTATGTTAATTTGATCTCTTTGACACAATAACCTTGAGATTCATTTTGTGGAGCCTTTGGTTCTACCAATCCTCTAATGGATCTACAACACCTTTGGTCAACGCGGATCACTTAAACATCGTTGATCATTAAATGTTACTTTTGAGGATTCCAAAATGGAAGATATACTTGACAAAAAGCAAATGCAACTTGTTGTGTGGAGGCTTTGGTTCTACCAATCCTCTAATGAGTTCCAAATGCAAGTTTCAAGATGGTCATCCAACTAACCACTAATTTCTAACAATTGACTTTACTTTATGCTTTTTATTTTTTATGCTTTATGTACCATTTAATTTAAGTGTGACCGGTGGAAATATAACTAACTGTTTTTTTAAGCTGGTTCGCGAAATGTCGCGGTAAGCAAGAGTCGCCACCGTCTTTTATGTTCTCCAACATGGAAAGGACAAAAGCACAGCAAAATTCCTTATTCGAGAATGTTTCTCGGTTCGGGAGGTAGATTTATAGAAAGGGAAGGTGTTAGCACCCTTTCTATCCGTGGTTATCCACGGGCTCTTAGGTACTTGCTCTTATGTTTTCAAAATTGTTTTCTTTTCAAGTGTGTGTGTGTTTTGAAAAAGTTTCGTTTGAAAAATTTCTAAGTAACTCTTGTATCTGTCCTTAAGAGTGTATGAAAAATTTGTTTGAAAACTTTTAGGAAGTGTGAGGTGTGAAAAGTTGTTTTGTTTGTTTTTGAAAAGAGCAAGTACTTAAGAGAATCTACCTACTCTAAGGAATTAAGCTGTGTAAGAGTCCTTTAGATAGTGCTATCCCACCATTGAGAGGTAGGTAGCACCATCGTCGGAGGTATTCGGGTCAATTCGATTATCGGGACAATGTGGTCACCGAAGCAATGGTAGGACACCTTAGAAGTAACCCTAACGTCCTAGATCCTTTTTATCCGACGCAACCGTTTCGAGGAAACTGGATCTTTAGACAGGAGGGCGACCTCTAAAACACCCTATACTTGACGACCACGTTTCGAGGCAACGAGTGAAGCGTACCCTAAGAGTGGCATGTGCTTTGTGTGTTGTATTCAGTTAATGTTGTCTTTGTAATTAGTGAGCTACGAATTATTTTTATTTACCATACATTCTTTCAGGCATTTAACAGTTAGGGGGTGCGGAAAGTAAATTGCGGAAATATAAATCCTACGCTATTACAAGGCGCGGGTCTATACATCGCCAAAAATACAAAGACCCGTTTTGATAAAGTGTGGAAAGTAAATTGAAAGCAGTAAACTTATTTACTATTACATTCTTGAAAGCAATTACATAATAATCAAACTAAAATGCGCGCGAATAAAAATTAAATCGGGAATGTTCTAAGGGTGTTGACCCTTTTAAGAAAAGAAATTGAATTTTTTTTGTCTTTTTTTTTGAATTAAATGCAATTAATTAAATAAAGCCTAATCTAATTAATTAATTTATTAAAAGAAAAAATGTTTTTTGTATTTATGTTTTTTTTATGAAATAAGATAAAAAGTAAATTAAAAGTTAATAAAACCTAAATCTAAATTTATTTTAGTTATTAAGAAAAAGATTAAAGTTTCCTAATTTAAACTAATTCATTAATTATAATTTATTTACAAAATAAGTTAATAAATATAAAATGTTTTTTATTATTATGGTTTTTCTGAATTTTTATTTGTAAAAATGTTAATTATGTTAATTGATTAAATAATACTAAGAATAATTACTAAAGAAAATAAAAAGGAAAAAAGAAAAAAATGACAAAAAGTAAACCAAGGGTGCTGAACAAAAATGGAGGTGGATCTGGAATTTGGCCCAATAGCATCAAAGCCTGTTTGACTTTTGGATCGTCCAGAGGCGCGTTGACCAGGGAGCATGGTGTGGAGCTTTGGACTGGCTGTACATTAACATGTTAAGGAAAAATGAAACAATTATTTGGGGGACCTGGGAATACTTACAGCGCGGTATGATGGAGTGTTTGGAAGTAGTTGAATCTGGCTAGATCAGGTCTTTCGAGCTTGACAACTTCAAGGAAATTTTTGCAATTTTGGGGCGTTCTCTAGGCTGTGTGTATTTGTCTTGATTGTGCCTGGAGAAAGAATGCCTAAAAACAAACAATGCAAACCCTAGATGCGGGTATCATCATACAAAGCCCCAAAATGAAATTGAACAATATGGTTATGTTAGAAATCAAACAAGGAGTACGATTATGCCATTATTTTCCAGAAAAATGCAAGAACAGAGAAACACGATTTCGTGTACAGGGGTGAGTTTGTGATGACTTACAGTGCTTGATATGGAGTCTCAGGGCGTGGTAAAGGTCTCTTTAGTTTCAGGGTATGGCAATGAAGGATCTCACGTGCTTTGTTTTGTCTGAAACTGCATGCAACCTTGCTTTAGATCTCACACTTTTTTGACAAATTCTGAGTTTTTGCTCTGCCGTTTTAGGGATGCCTTTTTTCGTCCATGAGGGTGGGAAGGCTTACATATGTGTATATGAATGAGAATCAATCACAATAAGGAGCCTTGAAGCCTTGCAATGAAGTTTTGATTTCCTCCATAACCACCATTGAACAACTTGCCTTTTTTGCTCCAAATTTGAATTTTTATGCTTGAAATAGGATGTACACGAAATTGGTATGTGTTTCATGATGCATTAAGGCTATTCAAACTCAAAGATATCCCTTAATTAATTTCTTTGATTTTTGTTTGAATTTTAAAGATTTAAAATGAATTAAATCAAATAAAATTAAATAAAAATAGAAAAATTAATCTTTAATCTTGAAATAAATCATGGGACACGTGGGTGACATGGCAAAGCTGACTCAAGTGGAAAAAGTGGGCCCTTTTTGTCAAAAAATGACGTTTCATGGATAGTTGACTTTGGCCATTTCACAAAAATTTCCCAACTTCTCCAATGCATATCTTGCTCAATTTTTAAGCTATGAACATGTTCTTGGACATTTTGGAAAGGTCTTGAAGTCCTCTAACCAATGCCTTTGGTACCATGTCATTTTGATTTACCAATCTCAAGTTATGGTCTTTGACTTAAAATGCCTTTTTGTTGACTTTTGAAAATGACCTATAATGTTGAAATTGATAACTTTTTGTGAGAGCATTTCTTGGACTTGGAATGTGAAGATGAATTGTAGGAAATATCCTCCCCTTCAAAATGAGCATTGGATGGGATTTTTCTGATGAACCATGAAAAAGTTATGCCTTGGTCAAGTTACAATTGACTTTTCAGCTGTCCCAAAATAGAAACTTTTGACATCTTGATGATTTTTGAGCCATTCTTGAGAAATCATAGTCAAGATTTGACCAAATGATGACTGTGGCTTCAAAATAAGATGTTGACCAATTTTTTTGACTTTTGACTGCCAAATGACCATTTTGCCCCTGCAGTTGACTGTGGAGCAATTAGGGTTTTTGACTGTGCAACTTGACCTTGTGAGCCTTGAAACTTGACATGTAGGTGCTTGACAATGTATATGAGCATATGGAACTTGATTGAGCCCTTGAAAACCTCAACTTCCTTGCAAGAATCAAAACCCTAATTTGTCTGGCTTAGGAGGATGCTTGACTGTGTATCCCTTGAGTAGACTTTGAACCATTTGAGGTGATGCTTGGCAAAACTTTGAAGAATATGGGAGGGCAAATTTTGGGGTACAACAGTTGCCCCTGTTCAATCTTCTTAGACCTGAGGATGTAGATTGGCTTGTGTGCCTTTCGTGATCCGAGGGTGGAAGATGATTGAACACTAGAGTGCCCAGAAATTTGCACTCACATAGTAGAGTATCAGCAGTGTGATGGCGGGAATGGGCTTATAGATGCCATTTGGAGAGATGGTGGATAGGAGGATGGGCTTATAGATTCCATCTGGAGATGTGACATAACCTTGTCGGGAATGGGCTTATAGATGCCATTTGGAACTGTAATGGGAGGATGGGCTTATAGATGCCATCTAGGTGTCGATCGCGTAAGAGATTCCTTAGCGAGAACTCGCGTACCTGAGAAAGAAAGATAATTACCTGGCCTGTTACAGGGGTTGATCTTCAAACTCTTCATGCAGACATGCCCTGGCTGGATACAGGAATCGAATTTGGGATTAGTCGTCAACAGATATGCCCTGGCTGGATACAGGAATCGAATCTTCAAACTCTTCAGACGTGCCCTGACTGGATACAGGAATCGAATCTGGAATTAGTCGTCAACAGATACGCCCTGACTGGATACAGGAATCGAATCTTCAAACTCTTCAGACGTGCCCTGGCTGGATACAGGAATCGAATCTGGAATAGTCGTCAACAGATATGCCCTGGCTGGACACAGGAATCGAATCTTCAAACTCTTCAGACATGCCCTGGCTGGATACAGGAATCGAGTCCGGAATTAGTCGTCAACAGATATGCCCTGGCTGGATACAGGAATCGAATCTTCAAACTCTTCAGACGTGCCCTGGCTGGATACAGGAATCGAATATGGAAATAGTCGTCAACAGATATGCCCTGGCTGGATGCAGGAATCGAATCTTCAAACTCTTCAAACGTGCCCTGGCTGGATACAGGAATCGAATATGGAAATAGTCGTCAACAGATATGCCCTGGCTGGATACAGGAATCGAATCTGGAAATAGTCGTCAACAGATATGCCCTGGCTGGATGCAGGAATCGAATCTTCAAACTCTTCAGACGTGCCCTGGCTGGATACAGGAATCGAATCTGGAATTAGTCGTCAACAGATATGCCCTGGCTGGATACATGAATCGAATCTTAAAACTCTTCAGACGTGCCCTGGCTGGATACAGGAATCGAATCTGGAAATAGTCGTCAACAGATATGCCCTAGCTGGATACAGGAATCGAATCTTCAAACTCTTCAGACGTGCCCTGGCTGGATACAGGAATCGAATCTGGAAATAGTCGTCAACAGATATGCCCTGGCTGGATGCAGGAATCGAATCTTCAAACTCTTCAGACGTGCCCTGGCTGGATACAGGAATCGAATCTGGAAATAGTCGTCAACAGATATGCCCTGGATGGATGCAGGAATCGAATCTTCAAACTCTTTAGACGTGCCCTGGCTGGATACAAGAATCGAATCTGGAATTAGTCGTCAACAAATATGCCCTGGATGGATACAGGAATCGAATCTTCAAACTCTTCAGATGTTCCCTGGCTGGATACAGGAATCAAATCTGGATATATTCGTCAATAGATACGCCCTGGCTGGATACAGGAATCGAATCTTCAAACTCTTCAGACGTGCCCTGGCTGGATACAGGAATCGAGTCCGGAATAGTCGTCAACAGATATGCCCTGGATGGACACAGGAATCGAATCTTCAAACTCTTCAGACGTGCCCTGGCTGGATACAGGAATCGAATCTGGAAATAGTCGTCAACAGATATGCCCTGGATGGATACAGGAATCGAATCTTCAAACTCTTCAGACGTGCCCTGGCTGGATACAGGAATCGAATCTGGAAATAGTCGTCAACAGATATGCCCTGGATGGATGCAGGAATCGAATCTTCAAACTCTTCAGACGTGCCCTGGCTGGATACAGGAGTCGAATCTGGAAATAATCGTCAACATATATGTCCTGGCTGGATACAGGAATCGAATCTTCAAACTCTTCAGACGTGCCCTGGCTGGATACAGGAATCGAATCTGGAAATAGTCGTCAACAGATATGCCCTGGCTGGATACAGGAATCGAATCTTCAAACTCTTCAGACGTGCCCTGGCTGGATACAGGAATCGAATCTGGAATTAGTCATCTACAGATATGCCTTGGCTGGATACAAGAATCAAATCTTCAAACTCTTCAGACGTGCCCTGGCTGGATACAGGAGTCGAATCTGGAAATAGTCGTCAACAGATATGCCCTGGCTAGATACATGAATCGAATATTCAAACTCTTCAGACGTGCCCTGGCTGGATACAGGAGTCGAATCTGGAAATAGTCGCTCACAGATATGCCCTGGCTAGCTACAGGTATCGAATCTGGAATTGCGATAGTTGATAGTAATTATCTTTGGATTGACCTTTTTCCTGAAAAGGCAAAAACATCAGTTGTATGCAATGTCATGATGTATGAAAAGCACGATGTCATGATGTTCTCAGGGAGAAATGAGATTGTGTGATATGATGTGTATGTGCATGCATTGTGTATGTAAGCAGGATGTATGAAATGTGATATGTTTATGAATGTATTTTCGTCTAGGAAAATAAATCCTTGACGAATGCCGGGAAGTTGAATCCTGGGCTGATGCTGAAGGGTAGCGTTCTTCGTTCCCGCTGGGGATGAGGATTGCAAGAATAAACCGGTAGGAGAAGGTGACTCTGTTGGGGGGAATAAACTTGGCGAAGAGATTACTCTGCGGGGAATTACTCTGTGGGAAGAGATACTTCGCTGAGGTTTGATGATAACTCCGCTGGGGATACCGTTGATGAGCTTTGTTAAGGATTTGATGAACTCTGCTGGGGGATAGGAAGAGCTTCGCCGAGGACGACCTTTCCGTGGTTTTTAGCTGAGGATAACCCAGTTATAAGCTCTGGTGGAGAATAACCTTTGAATAAAGCCGGGTAGACGCGTTCGTACTCTGCAGGGGATAAGCTTCCAGGATCTACTGGGGATAAGCTTCCTACTGGGGAGATGGTTCAACTCTCCTGGGGAGACTTTGGACTGCACTGGGGAAGTGGCTCCACGGGGGCGTGTGGTATTCCGCCGGGGAACAATCTTATACCAAGACTGCCGGGGATGCTTGCTTAGGAACATCTGTATACTCCGTTCGCTGGGGAATATTGAGATCTTCTGGGGAAAACCCAACTTCCTTAAGGTTGATAGTAGGCTAACTCTGCTTGGGGAGAGTGTTGCTGACTTGCTGGAGATACTGTGCCTTGTTAGGGCTGACGGGAGACCAAATCTGCTCGGGGAGAGTATTACTGATCCTGGTCTTACTCTACGGGGAGTGGAGATATCTTGGTTACATTCTTCAGCTGAACATACCTTAGTACCTTGGTGGACAGAGCAACTAGATTGCTTAGACAACTCACTATTGCCCCTGTTTCTGATGTCACCTGTAATTAATCCTTTGTTTCGTATGCAAGTATTTATGAATTAGCAATTAGTGTCAAATGCATATATCACAATTGAACATTGGACGTTCTTCGCAAAACAAAACAGAAAAAGGAAAAACAATTGGCAACTTGTCTGAAAAAGTGAATTTGCATTGATTTTTGAGTTGGCCTGTAAATAGGCGTTTATGTACAAGAGGCTGACGTCCTAGTAAGAGAACGCCGCCGAACAAATAGAGTTTATACAATTTTGTGAAAAGGGAAAACAAAACAGCTATGTGAAGAAAGATGATCCCACTGGGTTTCAACTCTGCTATTGCCTTTATGTCTTCAAGCGTCTCATCACTTTGCTGCTTAATTGAAGATGAAGCTGATTGATCGATGCCGTCTGAACCTGATAGTTGATACCGGATTCTGGATGCAAGGTGATTCAATGATACATAGTATTACGCTTTAATCCCTAACTTTTGCCTGGACCGCCCTTTCGGGTTTTCAGTCCACCGGGATACCCATTTTTTGCCCAAGCCGCCTTTTCAGGTTTTCGACTTGCCGGGTGTACAGATTTTTTTTCATTTCATCCCTTATTTTTGCCCGAACCCTTTTGGTTCGCCGGGAAGCCCTTATTTTTGCCTAGGTGTTTCAACCTAGCGGGTCTTTTATTCATGAGTAGTATCTTTTTACTATGTCTGCATTGGCGGGGTGAGGGAGGTCGTCACCATCCATGGTGGTTAGAATCATAGCTCCTCCTGAAAAGATATGTTTAACCATAAATGGCCCTTCGTACGTAGGGGTCCATTTTCCCCTGGGATCACTTTGAGGAAGAATGATGCGCTTGATTACCAGGTCTCCGACTTGATACTCTTGGCGTCTGACTTTCTTGTTAAATGCCCTGATCATCCGTTTTTGATACGTTTGACCATGACAAATAGCAGTGAGTCTCTTTTCGTCAATTAGGTTTAACTGATCAAGTCGAGTCTGGATCCAGTCATCTTCGCTCAAGCCTACATCCTTCATTATCCGGAGAGAGGGTATCTGGACTTCAATCGGCAAGACTGCCTCCATGCCGTAGACCAAGGAAAAGGGAGTTACCCCGATTGACGTTCTTGTTGAGGTACGGTACCCATGAAGAGCGAACGGTAACATCTCGTGCCAATCTTTGTACGTCACTGTCATCTTCTGCACAATCTTTTTGATATTCTTATTAGCTGCTTCTACAGCCCCATTCATCTTCGGCCGATAAGGAGAAGAGTTGTGGTGCTGTATCTTGAATTGCTCGCAGAGCTCAGTGATCATCTTGTTGTTAAGATTGGTACCATTGTCCGTAATGATCCTCTCAGGGACGCTGTATCGACAGATCAGGTTATGCCGAATGAACCGTGCCACGACGTTCTTGGTTACCGTAGCATAGGAAGCTGCTTCGACCCACTTCGTGAAGTAATCAATTGCTACCAGGATGAAGCGATGCCCATTGGATGCTGTAGGTCTGATCTCGCCGATCATATCAATGCCCCACATTGCAAAAGGCCAAGGTGCTGTCAAGACATTCAGAGGAACTAGAGGAACGTGCACCTTATCTGCATAGATCTGACATTTATGACATGTCCGAGAATGTTGGTAACAGTCAGCTTCCATTGAGGACCAGAAATATCCTGCCCGAAGGATCTTCTTTGCCATGGTATGTCCACTGGAATGCGTTCCGAAGGTACCCTCATGTAGTTCTGCCATGATCTTTTCTGCTTCAGTCTTATCCACACAACGCAGTAAGGTTGAATCATGGTTTCGCTTGTATAGAATGCCATTGCCGAGGAAGAACTTTGCAGCGAACCTTCTTAGAAACTTCTTGTCATTAACAGATGCACCCTCGGGGTATTCTTGAGCTTCTAGGTACCTCTTCACTTCATGATACCATGGTTTTTCAGTTACCTCTCCAGCCTCAAGATCACAGTAATGTGCAGGTTCGTCCAGTTTCCATATAATGATCCGGGGAGCCTCGTTGTCCCATTTGACTTTGAACATGGAAGACATCGTAGCTAACGCGTCCGCCAACTGATTCTCCTCTCTTGGGAAGTGTTCAAAAGTTATCTCCGTGAAATGGGGGATCAATGTCAACACTAACTCCTTGTAAGGAATAAGATTTGGGTGTTTCATATCCCACTCGCCTTTGATCTGGTTGATCACGAGAGCGGAATCTCCGAAAATACTCAGAAACTTGATCCTTAAGTCGATTGCAGCTTGAAGACCCATAATGCATGCCTCATACTCTGCCATGTTATTGGTGCAGTTGAAACATAGCCGGGCAGTAAGTGGAGTATGAGTGCCTTGAGGGGATATGATCACAGCGCCGATACCGTTACCCAAAGCGTTTGAGGCTCCATCAAAGTGCATAGACCATCGGGATCCTTCCTCAGGTCCTTCATCCGGTCCAGGTACTTCACAATCAGTCACTACCATGATATCCTCGTCTGGAAATTCAAAGTTCATCGACTGGTAATCGTCTACCGCCTGGTGTGCCAAATGGTCTGCCAATACACTTCCCTTGATTGCTTTCTGAGTCGTGTACTGGATGTCGTATTCTATCAAGATCATTTGCCATCTCGCTATTCTTCCGGACAGAGCAGGCTTTTCGAATATGTACTTTATTGGATCCATTTTTGAAATCAACAAGGTAGTGTGAGTCAGCATATACTGTCTCAGCCGACGAGCAGCCCATACCAAAGCGCATCAAGTTTTCTCGAGCAGTGAGTATCGGGTCTCACAGTCGGTAAACTTTTTGCTAAGGTAATAAATAGCATGCTCTTTTCGGCTAGACTCGTCATGCTGCCCCAACACACACCCCATTGAGCTGTCAAGTACTGTCAAGTATAAGATTAGAGGTCTCCCTTCAACCGGTGGCATAAGAATGGGTGGTTCTTGGAGATACTCTTTAATTCTGTCGAAATCGGCCTGACATTCATCATTCCAACGTACTACTTGATCTTTCTTCAGTAGTTTGAAGATTGGTTCACAGGTAGCAGTTAGATGCGAGATGAATCGGGAAATGTAGTTCAGTCGTCCTAGGAAGCCTCTGACTTCTTTCTCTGTCTTGGGAGATGGCATCTCTTGTATGGCCTTCACCTTGGCAGGGTCCACTTGAATACCTTTGTCGCTTACGACGAAGCCTAGCAATTTTCCAGATATCACCCCGAATGTGCACTTGTTTGGGTTCAACCTCAGCTTGTACAACTTCAGACGGTCAAACAATTTTCGTAGATGATCAAGGTGTTCCTCCTCAGTTTGGGACCTTGCAATCATATCATCAACGTGCACTTCGATCTCATGACGGATCATGTCATGAAATAAAGCAACCATGGCACGTTGGTAGGTTGCCACAACATTTTTCAACCCAAAAGGCATGACCTTGTAGCAAAAGGTGCCCCACTGAGTAACAAAAGTGGTCTTCTCCATGTCTTCAGGAGCCATCTTGATTTGATTATATCTGGAGAAACCGTCCATGAAGGAGAATACCTTATGTTGAGCAGTATTGTCAACCAGGACGTCGATGTGAGGCAAAGGGAAATCATCCTTAGGGCTTGCCCTGTTCAAATCCCTGTAATCAACACACATTCGGACCTTACCATCTTTCTTAGGAACTGGAACCACATTGGTAACCCACTGAGGGTAGGAAGTCACTACAAGAAAACCGGCGTCAAATTGTTTCATAACCTCAGCTTTGATTTTCTCGGACATCTCTGGACGCATACGGCGGACCTTCTGTTTAACCGGAGGGCAGCCTTCCTTGGTAGGCAGGTGATGAACCACAATGTCAGTATCCAACCCAGGCATGTCTTCGTAGGACCAGGAAAAGATTTCCACATAATCATGCAGCATCTGGATCAACCGTTGTTTCACACCGAGCTCTAGATTGGCACCAATCTTAACTTCCTTTCTGTCTGTCTCAGTACCCAGATTTACCGTTTCCACTGGATCTTCATGCGGCTGAATGGCCCTCTCTTCTTGGAGTAGCAGTCTTGCAAGTTTGCCAGGCACTTCACAATCATCTTCACCTTCGTCTTCGGCTAAGTTGATCGGATTTTCGAAGTCATAACTGGCAGTAGCAGAGTCGTTACCAGTGAGATCCAGAGTGGATTGGAACCTGTATGAGTGAGTGTGTGTAAATACAGCTGTTTTGCAATATATAAAGAAAGAAAGGGAGCGCAAGATTTGAAATCTGAAAAACGTCCAATGCTTTTATTCATGATATATGAAAGTGACACATAACAAGCCCTCACAAATGACGCCACGGTGCCCCGGGTAAGACACCGGGCCATAAAGTTTCAAATTATTGTTTATTACAAATTCAAAACAAAGAAGTTCATTACTGGGTGACAAAATTAATAGGTGTAAAGTCTTTTGCAGTCCATTTGCTAGGTCCACCGTTGGTCGTTGGGTAGATCCAGCTGTCAAATTCAGATTCGTCCGCTTTGTCCTCAATAGCGTTCACTCCCGGGTTGGTGATGAGTACAGGAGGTCTTCCAATCCTTGCCTTGCGCACAGCCTTCTGAGCTTCTGCAGTGAAACCCAAGCCAAATTTGTTAGTCTTTGGAGTAAAATCAAGAAGCCTGCCCCAGTTTGCACACTCACCCTTCTCAATCACAGCCCGGGCATCCTTCAAGGAAGCCATCTTTAAAGGAGAGTCTTCTGTAGTCACCGTCTCCGCTGCTGCCAATGTCTGAGGCACCTCTTCAAAGTGTTGAAAGGGGGTCTCAATGAACTCCCCATCCATTTCCACGTACCTGAAGGAGTTGAGGTGGTTGACCATGTATTCCTCTTCCCCTTGCACTGTTACGATCTTCCCCCTGACCTGGTACTTGAGCTTCTGATGTAAAGTTGAAGTCACAACTCCAGCCTTGTGGATCCAAGGACGACCCAGCAAACAAGAATAGGATGGACGGATATCCATCACGTAGAATTTTGAATCAAAGACCTGTGAACCAACCCTGCTTGGGATGTCAACCTCACCATGTACCATTCTTTTGGACCCGTCAAAGGCCCGGACGACAATGTTACTTGGTTTGAGCTCTAAACCCTCGGAGTCCAGCATGTCTAGAGCTTTCTTGGGTAGTACGTTTAGTGAAGAACCAGTGTCAACCAGCACATGAGCAAGGGTAGTGCCCCTGCATTCAATGGAGACATGCAGGGCATCATTATGGTTCTTCCCCTTGGCCGTCAGATCAGCATCAGAGAAACCCAGACCATTATCAGCGGTTAAATTGGCCACACAGTCGGTGAATTGATCGGCAGACGTTTCTTGTGGTACATGGGCCGTCTTCAGGAAAGCAATCAGGGCCTTGGCATGGGCCTCTGAACACAGCAACAGTGATAGCATGGAGATTTTAGAGGGGGTGTGCCCCAGCTGTTCAACGACGTTGAAATCACTCTTCTTGATAATTTTGAGGATCTCTTCCATCTCTTGCTTGGAAGCCTCAACAGTGGTCTTCGGTGCCTCCGTCCGGGCAGGCACACCAGTAGCAATCCCCTTGCCCCGAGCGTCAGATGACTCGGCAGCAGGGGTAGAAACTTGATCAGGGGGGAAACAGGCACACTGGCAGGTGTGATGACAAGAGGTCTCTGGATTACTGGAGGTGCAATGTCTGGTGAGAACAGTCTTCCACTACGAGTGACTTTAGCAGGCCCGGTGATGTTGGTGACACCGGTACTAGTATTGAATTATTGTTTCACTCCCAGAACATAAACATCTGCCCCATAGTGCCATGGGACAACTTTATCAGACTTGTAGGGGATGGGCCCCGGAACAGTGATGGTTATAGGAGCAATCTTGTGAACAGGCATAATTCGGACAAGCTTCTTTGAAGGAGCCTTGGAAGGGTTGTTGAAAATGGTAACAATTGAAACTTCTTCAACAGGGGCAGCAGGAACATCAGTCTTTTTGAACAAAATCTCCTTACTATCCATCAGGTTTTGGACGCCTGACTTCAGCAAAGGACAACCAGCAGGTGAATCAGCACATAAATGGCAACCTTTGCTACATCCCGGAAATAAACTGGCTAGCAACAGGTTCCTCTTGACGGTCAGCAGCGGAGTAGCAACATCATCCACATAAGCTACATACAAATCCTCCTCAACAACATTCACTCCATGCTGGGGCATGGGAGCGGTCACAACATTTGGCCTTTCGGGCGCCTCGAACTGTATTTCCTTGGCATCAATAAGGTCCTGAACCTTATTCCTTAGGGCCCAACAATCATCAGTAGAATGTCCCGGGCTATCAGAGTGATAAGCGCAACGGGCGTTGGGGTTGTACTTCGGAGATGCTGTGTTTACCACCTTTGGAGCTTCCTTGACAGTAACCAGGCTGGTTGACAGCAGTTGCGGTAATATCTAAGAGAGAGTCATGCTGAGCCGAGTATACTGCCTTTTGGGCCTCTCAGCTCTTGGCTGGTTGTATTGCTGAGGAGCAGCAGCAGGCTTAGAAATAACCACCGCGTTGACAGCTTGGCGGCGTTTCGGTTTATTCTGTCTCCTGGGACCATACACAGCACTGGCCTCCTTTTTGAAGGGCTTCTTTTCAGTATTTGAGGAGGCACCCTTCTGTATCTTCCCCGATTTAATACCAGCTTCAATTCTTTCACCTGTCAGGATCAGGTCAGTAAACCCAGCAGAGGAGTTACTGATGAGATGATTGAAGAAAGGACCCGATAAGGTCCCTAAGAACATGTCCACTAGCTCACGATCCATCAATGGTGGCTGCACCCTGCCAGCCAGGTCTCTCCATTTCTGTGCGTATTCCTTAAAACCTTCACCTGTTCCCAGTGACATACCCTGGAGTTGGGTACGCGTGGGAGCGAGGTCGAAATTATATTGATACTGCTTGTAAAAAGCAGTAGCCAAATCCTCCCAGTTACGAATGTTGGTTCCATCCAGCTGATAGAACCATTCGAGATGAGTCCCTGAAAGACTCTCCTGGAAGAAGTGGATCCATAAGTTCTGGTCTGCTGTGTAAGGCTGGATCTTCCTTACATAAGAACGAAGGTGCATCTTAGGACAGGAAGCCCCATCATACTTCACAAAGGTCGGCGCCTTGAACTTGTGTGGGATCACCACCCCAGAAGATAACCCCAAGTCTCTGAAATCCAACCCAGGCACACGTTGAATCTCCATAGCATTTAACCTGTCCTCCAGTTGTTTGTACCGGTCCTCAGCAGGAGGGTACTGTTCATCGTTGAAGTCTGTCTCGGTGTCAGAGACCATAGGGCTAGGAACCTCTCTCCCTTGGTGACTGCCTTCCCCTACAGATGGAGTAGTCCTCTCAGCTTCATTTTGCAGTGTATTCCCGAGTCTGCGCCCAGTGTTGAACAACACAATCCTCTTCTTCTTCTTCTTCTTCTTCAGGAGCAAAGCCTTCAACTCCTGTTGTCCCTGGGACAAGTTCATGACCATCTCTTGAAACTGAGCGTTCTGGGCCTGGAGGGCCTTGATAGCTTGTTCAGTAGTTTGTTCAGGATTCATGATGACTGAGTGCTGAAATAAACAGCGAAGAAGATTAAGCAACCTGTAGAAAAAGGGTACCTGTGATGCATATGATGAATGAAATGCGCATGAATTATGTTTTCAAAGACAATCGGGAATCAACTTTGTAAACAAAAGGAACACACTTTATTAGATTTAAACTTTGGAATTTCAATTGTTCAACAAATTGCCCTTAGGCATTACAGGAATGGAAATACTGAAAAGGAAATAAAAGCTGTAAAGGAAACATCCAAAGCCCATCAGTGCTCCCATGGCCTCCTCTTCTCAGTACGGATATAGTCATTCAGGGTTCGCTCATTATCCAATTGCTTGGTCAGCTTCTGGATCTTCTGTTCCTGTTCGTTGAACTTTTCCCGATAATAATCCCGCTCTTCCTGTAGTTGCGCCCAAGATCTCTTCAGTGTATCAACATCAGTGGGTATTTGAGGAGGGAGTATGGTTGGAGGAACCCCGTCTTTATCAGGAATTTCAAGAATGATAGGCCTGACAGCTTCATATGGCATACCTAACTTCTGAGCACGGATGAGGACCCATTTGTAATAGGGTTCCATTGGTAGAGAAGTCTTCGGTCCCAACTCATGCGGGTCAGCTTTGTGAATTCCGTCCCAAGCTTTGATGAATCTACGGCGCAGTTCGTCACTATCTACCTGAAACTCAAAACTGATGTGAGGCACCAACATCTCATGAGGCCCTGCTCTTCTGGCTCTTCCAAATTGACGGAGAGCTAAACATGGATTATAAGAGATTCCGCTCTGAGTACCAATCAACGGAACATTAGGATATTCTCCGCAACGATCAATAACAGCCACCTCATCTAAACCTCTGAGAGTCTAAATGATGTCATTATTTGTGAGAGACATTAACCTATGAGCCCAGCCTCTTCCTTCTTGGTTCTTCAGCACGAACTTGGGGAGGTGATAAATAAACCACCTCACTAACAAAGGAGCACAACACCACAGAGTTCCTCGTCTTTGAGCGGTACGAGCATAGAGTTGTTGCAGGATATCACCCAAGAGAGTGGGTACAGGGTTCCGAGACATGAAGATCCTTATGGCATTGATACTGACAAAGTTATCAGGGTTTGGAAACAATACTAGACCATAGATTAAGAGAGCCAGAATGTCCTCGTACGCCCTGAAGTCTAAGTCATTCCAGAAACTGTTAGCTTTACCAATCAGAAACTATGCCAAAAAGCCCTTAACTCCGCTTCTAGTCTCCCAGTTGTCCATTACCTCCTAGTTGGTCAAAGGAAGGGCTGCTACAATCTCCTCAAGTCTAAGAGCCTTTTCCCAACCAGTGAATGGGGTCTGACCCAAGATAGGGATACCAAGCAAATCAGAGAATTCTTCCAGGGTAGGGACCAGCTGGAAGTCTTGAAAGGTGAAGCAATGGTACAGAGGATCATAAAACTGGGTCAGGACACTCATCAGTTGTTGGTCCCACTTTGAAGTGACTAAACCGAGCAGAGAACCATGCCTCTGGATGAAGGAAGCAGTGTTTGGAATTCTGTCAACCAACTCTTTAAGCAAATCAGGTGGGTGAACAAAGTTGAGCCGAATAGTGTTCCTTCGCACAGGCATCATGATGTCCTACAAAACAGAGCAAAGGTGAAACCCTCTTGTCTTTGAAATAGGTCAGTCCTTATGCAGGATGCATGCAATGGTATGATGGTATGATGTTATGGTAAAGCACACCACAAGTATTCACAAAGGCAAACATGATAAGGCACACAAGTCACACCAGACAGCCCTTAGAGTTTAGGCCAACATGAAGTTCAGGTACTACCCTCTTTCAGTTTGTTGGTTAAGACCTGTCCTATCAAAAGTAACCGGGTTCTAGAGGATCCCAATATCACTGACTACCCTCAACCGGTCATAACTCCAGCGTTGCAATCTTTTCTTGCGGCCAAAACCATCGCGAGAGTTTAGCCTCAATGGGTGTAGCATACTGCTACTGTTCTATGGCCAAGTTGGGTCACATTAGGGTTCTAAGGTCGGTTGGTGCTTAATGACTCCTCAGAAGACCCATATTCTCCTCGTTGCAACACAAGGGATATCGGTACAGACCAAGGTGCCACACCAACGTAGCCACTGCTTCACCCGTGTCGGTCTACGCCGGACAGGTCCCTCACAGCTTATGCTACCTAAAAGGGTATTCCCCAAATCCGGGTTAGGATCTATGAAACTCCGAGGCAAAGCCCACAAATATAAAGCAATCAAAGCATTCAATTGAAAACATAAGTATGATCTATCCTAAGGTACACCTCACTTTTATTATCCCCAGCAGAGTCGCCAGTTCTGTGACCGGTGGAAATAGAACTGACTGGTTTTTTAAGCTGGTTCACAAAATGTCGCGGTAAGCAAGAGTCGCCACCGTCTTTTATGTTCTCCAACATGGAAAGGACAAAAGCACAGCAAAATTCCTTATTCGAGAATGTTTCTCGGTTCGGGAGGTAGATTTATAGAAAGGGAAGGTGTTAGCACCCTTTCTATCCGTGGTTATCCACCGGCTCTTAGGTACTTGCTCTTATGTTTTCAAAATTGTTTGCTTTTCAAGTGTGTGTGTGTTTTGAAAAAGTTTCGTTTGAAAAATTTCTAAGTAACTCTTGTATCTGTCCTCAAGAGTGTATGAAAAATTTGTTTGAAAACTTTTAGGAAGTGTGAGGTGTGAAAAGTTGTTTTGTTTGTTTTTGAAAAGAGCAAGTACTTAAGAGAATCTACCTACTCTAAGGAATTAAGCTGTGTAAGAGTCCTTTAGATAGTGCTATCCCACCATTGAGAGGTAGGTAGCACCATCGTCGGAGGTATTCAGGTCAATTCGATTATCGGGACAGTGTGGTCACCGAAGCAATGGTAGGACACCTTAGAAGTAATCCTAACGTCCTAGATCCTTTTTATCCGAGGCAACCGTTTTGAGGCAACTGGATCTTTAGACAGGAGGGCGACCTCTAAAACACCCTATACTTGACGACCACGTTTCGAGGCAACGAGTGAAGCGTACCCTAAGAGTGGCATGTGCTTTGTGTGTTGTATTCAGTTAATGTTGTCTTTGTAATTAGTGAGCTACGAATTATTTTTATTTACCATACATTCTTTCATGCATTTAACAGTTAGGGGGTGCGGAAAGTAAATTGCGGAAATATAAATCCTACGCTATTACAAGGCGCGGGTCTATACATCGCCAAAAATACAAAGACCCGTTTTGATAAAGTGTGGAAAGTAAATTGAAAGCAGTAAACTTAGTTACTATTACATTCTTGAAAGCAATTACATAATAATCAAACTAAAATGCGCGCGAATAAAAATTAAATCGGGAATGTTCTAAGGGTGTTGATCCTTTTAAGAAAAGAAATTGAATTTTTTTGTTTTTTTTTTTGAATTAAATGCAATTAATTAAATAAAGCCTAATCTAATTAATTAATTTATTAAAAGAAAAAATGTTTTTTGTATTTATGTTTTTTTTTTATGAAATAAGATAAAAAGTAAATTAAAAGTTAATAAAACCTAAATCTAAATTTATTTTAGTTATTAAGAAAAAGATTAAAGTTTCCTAATTTAAACTAATTCATTAATTATAATTTATTTACAAAATAAGTTAATAAATATAAAATGTTTTTTATTATTATGGTTTTTCTGAATTTTTATTTGTAAAAATGTTAATTATGTTAATTGATTAAATAATACTAAGAATAATTACTAAAGAAAATAAAAAGGAAAAAAGAAAAAAATGAAAAAAAGTAAACCAAGGGTGCTGAACAAAAATGGAGGTGGATCTGGAATTTGGCCCAATAGCATGAAAGCCTGTTTGACTTTTGGATCGTCCAGAGGCGCGTTGACCAGGGAGCATGGTGTGGAGCTTTGGACTGGCTGTACATTAACATGTTAAGGAAAAATGAAACAATTATTTGGGGGACCTGGGAATACTTACAGCGCGGTATGATGGAGTGTTTGGAAGTAGTTGAATCTGGCTAGATCAGGTCTTTCGAGCTTGACAACTTCAAGGAAATTTTTGCAATTTTGGGGCGTTCTCTAGGCTGTGTGTATTTGTCTTGATTGTGCCTGGAGAAAGAATGCCTAAAAACAAACAATGCAAACCCTAGATGCGGGTATCATCATACAAAGCCCCAAAATGAAATTGAACAATATGGTTATGTTAGAAATCAAACAAGGAGTATGATTATGCCATTATTTTCCAGAAAAAATGCAAGAACAGAGAAACACGATTTCGTGTACAGGGGTGAGTTTGTGATGACTTACAATGCTTGATATGGAGTCTCAGGGCGTGGTTAAGGTCTCTTTAGTTTCAGGGTATGGCAATGAAGGATCTCACGTGCTTTGTTTTGTCTGAAACTGCCTGCAACCTTGCTTTAGATCTCACACTTTTTTGACAAATTCTGAGTTTTTGCTATGCCGTTTTAGGGATGCCTTTTTTCGTCCATGAGGGTGGGAAGGCTTGCATATGTGTATATGAATGAGAATCAATCACAATAAGGAGCCTTGAAGCCTTGCAATGAAGTTTTGATTTCCTCCATAACCACCATTGAACAACTTGCCTTTTTTGCTCCAAATTTGAATTTTTATGCTTGAAATAGGATGTACACGAAATTGGTATGTGTTTCATGATGCATTAAGGCTATTCAAACTCAAAGATATCCCTTAATTAATTTCTTTGATTTTTATTTGAATTTTAAAGATTTAAAATGAATTAAATCAAATAAAATTAAATAAAAATAGAAAAATTAATCTTTAATCTTGAAATAAATCATGGGACACGTGGGTGACATGGCAAAGCTGACTCAAGTGGAAAAAGTGGGCCGTTTTTGTCAAAAAATGAAGTTTCATGGATAGTTGACTTTGACCATTTCACAAAAATTTCCCAACTTCTCCAATGCATATCTTGCTCAATTTTGAAGCTATGAACATGTTCTTGGACATTTTGGAAAGGTATTGAAGTCCTATAACCAATGCCTTTGGTCCCATGTCATTTTGATTTACCAATCTCAAGTTATGGTCTTTGACTTAAAATGCCTTTTTGTTGACTTTTGAAAATGACCTATAATGTTGAAATTGATAACTTTTTGTGAGAGCATTTCTTGGACTTGGAATGTGAAGATGAATTGTAGGAAATGTCCTCCCCTTCAAAATGAGAATTGTATGGGATTTTTCTGATGAACCATGAAAAAGTTATGCCTTGGTCAAGTTACAGTTGACTTTTCAGCTGTCCCAAAATAGAAACTTTTGACATCTTGATGATTTTTGAGCCATTCTTGTGAAATCATGGTCACGATTTGACCAAATGATGATTGTGGCTTCAAAATAAGATGTTGACCAAAATTTTTGACTTTTGACTGCCAAATGACCATTTTGCCCCTGCAGTTGACTGTGGAGCAATTAGGGTTTTTGACTGTGCAACTTGACCTTGTGAGCCTTAAAACTTGACATGTAGGTGCTTGACAATGTATATGAGCATATGGAACTTGATTGAGCCCTTGAAAACCTCAACTTCCTTGCAAGAATCAAAACCCTAATTTGACTGGCTTAGGAGGATGCTTGACTGTGTAGCCCTTGAGTAGACTTTGAACCATTTGAGGTGATGCTTGGCAAAACTTTGAAGAATATGGGAGGGCAAATTTTGGGGTACAACATTAAGCATTTACATTTCATGCCATTTTTTATTTTGCTCACTTTAGCATTTACTTTTATGTCATTTTTATTTTGCTCACTTGAGCTTTTCTTTTCCTTTGAAAGACACCTAATAATCAACATGAACCATAAAAATCTTTAATGATACTTGGACTATTTGGTTACTATCCCTGGCATTATGGAGTATTGGACTTCTTGGACTTAGGATTAGAAACCTTGGCCTATCCTGGATACCTTGTGATCTTACTTGATTATTTTGTCTGGAGTTCTTGAGGTTTACCTCAAGACATTGGGTTGTTTGTTTGTTTTGTGTGCAGGTTATTGTGATTACATACTTTGTTTTGTAATCTGGAATTCACCCGTATACAGCCGTTACTCTGCCCAATTTTTGCGAAGACTTAACACACTTGAAGTTTGGTTCTCTCAAGAGGTCTAGTATCTTTGCTTGCTTGGTTTCAATCCGAAGAATGGGAATTCTATATTGACTCATAATGTCAAGTATTGGCTTCTTGTTGGTTAGATGGTTCTTATCCCTAGCTTTTATCTTATGCTTTAGGATAGTCTCTTCTTCTCCTCCCATCTTCTTTAATTTCAAAAAATCTTCTCCCTCCTTTTAAAAAACTCTTCTTATTTCTAAACTTGAAACACTTTCATAATAAACTTGGACTTAGGTCCATGCATTTTCAAAACATTTTCATAAATAAATTTCAATCAATTTAATAATACCTTGACATTTTTGTGAGAAGACTAGAAGTCAATCAATCTCATTTCAAACCATATTTGCCACTTTGGATTTTTATTTTAAAACTTTTCTTAAAAGATTAGACTCTTGTCAATCCTTGTAGTGATGCAAACAACTATACTTCTACAATATGTAGTGAAGAGAGATATTTTCCACTTGGATGTTGAGTGAGGCATTGTTGATTTTAAAATCCAAGCCATATCCTCCACTTTGAGATGATGCAAATTCTCCTTCCTCGTGATTGTGGGTAGTAAGTATGTTTTCCACACGGACAATAACGTTGATGTCTTATCTCATAAAATTAACCAACACACTTGTGTTTCAAATTTTTAAAATAGGAACTACGTGTACCCTGATCCCCTATTGCACGAAAGGTGGTACGTAGGCACTAAAGGTTCGCAACCGCGGCGGGTGCAAAAATCATAAAAAATATATTTCTCTTCTCACCTCCACCATCCATTTTATATACAACACAGTTTTATAGCCAAAATATATAGATTTTTCAAAGAGGTTCCTGCGGAGTACCATAGATGTTTAGGGTGCTAATACCTTCCCTTGCATAACCAACCCCCTTACCTTGAATCTTTCCCCCCTTTTTTTGGGTTATTCGCTCTTTTCCCATTCCTTTGGAAACAATAAAGCGCGGTGGCGATTTTTATTTTGATTTGTATAAAGTCTAGTCAATCCAATGGCTTAGTCTTGAACATTTCTACCGCTACAGCTGGGCTCTAAGAAATAAAGTACAAGATCTAATTGAAGCCAAGGATATTGAGTTTGATGCTCCATAGAAGCCCAATGTCATAACTGCTCCCATGCCTAAGCACAACCGTGGAGTTAATGTCGTTGATACCAAACTGTTTGTGACCTCAGTTGATGAAGTTTCTACTCCTCTTATGACTATTAAGAAGAATTTGTTGCTGGCCGATTTATTTCCGGGTTGTTATGAAGGTTGCCACATGTGTTCATCTCTGCTTACTGGTTGCTATTTGTTGAGAGCAGGTGTCCAAAGACTGATGGACAACAGATAAATTTTGTTCGAAAGAACCTTGATTCCAACTATTCCGTTTGAAGATGTTGCTATTATAACCATTTCCGCCAATCCTTCCAAGGTCTCCTCGAGAAGACCTGTTAAGATTACACCCGCTCTGAGAGTCGCTCCGTTAATAATCACTTTTCCTGGTCCTGTCCCATATGCCTCGGACAAAGCTGTCCCTTGGCATTATGGCGCCGATGTTTACTATCATAGCGTTAAACAAGATTTGAAGAGTGAAGAGGCTGATCCCGATGTCAGTAACATCGTCGGGACCAGTAAAATTACCAGAAGTGGAAGGGTTTTCTCTCCCGAGATTTCCCTGAAGACTGCCAATAAGCCTGTTGTTATTTCACCTGCTATTCCTATCGGTACTTCAACTACTACTCCTGTTCTTACTCCAATTATTACTTATGCCGTCGAGTCATCTGGGACTCAAGGCAAAGAAGCTATAGGTGAGCCTGCCCGGATGGAGGCACCTAGAAAAGTTGTTGTGGAATCCTCTAAGCAAGAGATAGAGGAGATATTAAAAATAATTAAAAAGAGCGACTACAATATGGTCGAGCAGATGGGGCAGACCTCCTCGAAGATATCCATGTTGTCTCTGTTATTTTGTTCCGAAGCCCATGCGAAGGCCTTGATTGCATTCCTAAAGACTGCGCATGTGCCACAGGAAACTTCAGCCGATCAATTGAAATACTGTGTAGCCAGCCTGACTATTGACAATGGACTGGGATTTTCAGATGCCGACTTAACGCTGAAAGGGAGGAAGCATAATAATGCTCTGCATGTCTCGATCGAATGCAGGGGCACCACTATGGCTCACGTGCTGGTGGATACTGGGTCTTTGCTGAATGTTCTGCCAAAGAAGGCTCTTGATCGGCTGGATTGTGAAGGCTTGACCTTAAAGCCTAGTAACATTGTGGTAAGGGCTTTTGACGGGTCAGAGAGAATGGTGTATGGGGAGGTGGACATCCCTGTCAAAGTAGGCTCTCAGACCTTTGAGTCCACCTTCTATGTGATGGACATCAGGCCATCATACTCTTGTTTGTTGGGTTGTCTTTGGATCCATGAAGTTGGTGCTGTTACTTCTACACTGCACCAAATGCTGAAGTATTCAGTGAAGGGGGAGATTGTCACTGTGCATGGCGAAGAGGAGTATATGGTGAGTCACATGAACTCCTTCAGTTATGTGGAGATGGACGGGGAATTCATAGAAACATCTTGTCAAAACTTTGAAGAGGTTCCCCAGATTTTAGCATCGACCGAAACTACCACCGACAACAAACCTCCTTTGAAGATGGCTTACCTCAAGGACACCAGAGCAGTGGTAGAAGAAGGTGGGTGTACCAACTGGGGACAACTCCCTGATTTTACTCATAAAACTGACAAGTTTGGTTTGGGCTTTACTTCAGGGGCTCAAAGGGCTATTCGATGCGCTCGGGATGGAGGACCTCCCCTACGTATCAGCAATCGCAGGGTCGACGCTATTGAAGACAGTGAGGAAGACTCCGACATTGACAGCTGGATCTACCTGACTACCAACGGTGGACCGAGTAATTGGACAGCCAGAGATTTTATACCAGTTTCTTTTATTCCGCAGTAATTGTCTTACTTGTTTTCTATGTTTTGTAATAAACAATTTAAATTTTATGGCCTTGTGTCTTACCTGAGGCACAATGGTTCTACTTGTGAGGGTTATTGTATCACTTCATATATCATCAATAAAACATTGGACGTTCCTTGCATACAAATTTTGCGCTCTCTATTTTTCTTTTCTGCCTTTACTTTATCAATACAGCTATGCTCTTACACACACTCACGTATCAAACTGCAGATCCATATCCACTATGGATCCCATTGATAACAATTCTGCTACTTCCAGATATGACTTCGAAAATCTGATCAACCAAGCCGAGGACGAAGGTGATGACGATTATGAGGTGCCTGGAGAACTTGCTAGACTATTACAGCAGGAAGAGAGGGCTATCCAGCCTCATGAAGAGCCAGTTGAGACGATAAACTTGGGCACGGAGGTGGACAGAAAAGAAGTCAAGATCGACACAAATCTGGAGACTAAGATCAAACAATGGTTGATACTGATGTTGCACGACTATGTTGAGATCTTCGCCCGGTCATACGAAGACATGTCTAGTTTAGACATTGATATTGTGGTACATTATCTTCCAACTAAAGAAGATTGTCCTCCGGTTAAACAGAAGGTTCGCCGTATGAGCCCTGAAATGTCAGAGAAGATCAAGGCGGAAGTCATGAAGCAGTTCAATGCAGGGTTCTTAGCTGTCACCTCCTGTCCGCAATGGGTTGCTAACGTCGTTCCGATGCCAAAGAAGGATGGTAAATTAAGGATGTGTGTTGACTACAGAGACCTAAACAGGGCGAGCCCCAAGGATGACTTCCTGCTTCCTCACATTGATGTTCTGGTTGACAACATCGTGCAACACAAAATCTTCTCCTTCATGGATGGTTTCTCTGGCTACAACCAAATCAAGATGACTCCTGAAGACATGGAGAAGACAACCTTCGTCACACAGTGGGGCACCTTCTGTTACAAGGTGATACCTTTTGGGTTGAAGAATGCTGGGGCAACTTATCAGCGAGCCATGGTCGCCTTGTTCCATGATATGATTAACCATGAGATAGAGGTTTATGTTGAAGACATAATAGCCAGATCTCAAACTGAAGAGGAACACCTTGATCATCTACAAAAGTTGTTCAACAGGTTGAAGACATATAAGGTGAGGTTGAATCTAAACAAATGCACCTTCGGGGTAAGGTCCGGTAAGCTTCTGGGTTTCGTCGTTAGTGAAAAAGGTATTCAGGTAGACCCCGCAAAGGTAAAGGCCATACAAGAGATGCCGGCTCCCCATAAAGAGAAGGAGGTTAGAGGTTTCTTGGGACGCCTAAATTATATTTCCAGGTTCATGTCACATCTGACTGCTACTTGTGAACCCATCTTCAAGCTTCTGAAGAAAGATCAAGTGGTAAAGTGGAATGACAAATTCCAGACTGCTTTCGAAAGGATTAAGGAATACCTTCAGGAACCACCAATTCTGATGCCTCCGGTTGAAGGAAGACCTTTGATATTATACTTAATAATGCTAGACAATTCAATGGGGTATGTGCTGGGGCAGCATGACGAGTCTGGTCGAAAAGAGCATGCAATATACTACCTTAGCAAAAAGTTTACCGATTGTGAGACAAGATACTCATTTCTTGAGAAAACTTGCAGCGCTTTTGCATGGGCTGCTCGCCGACTAAGACAGTATATGCTGACCCGCACTACTTTGTTGATATCTAAGATGGACCCAATCAAATACATCTTCGAGAAGCCCGCTCTCTCCGGAAGAATAACAAGATGGCAGATGATCTTAACCGAATACGATATACAATATACAACCCAGAAAGCAATCAAGGGAAGTGTATTGGCTGATCATTTGGCTCATCAGGCCGTGGATGACTACCAGTTCATGAATTTCGAGTTCCCAAACAAGAATATTATGCTGGTGACTGACTACGAAGAACCTGGACCGAATGAAGGACCTGAGGAAGGATCCTGATGGACTATGGTTTTTGACGGAGCTTTGAATGCACTCGATAATAGCATTGGCGCCGTAATCATATCTCCTGAGGGCTGTCATACTCCTTTCACTGCCCGACTATGTTTCAACTGCACTAACAACACGGCGGAGTATGAAGCCTGCATCATGGGTCTCAAAGCCGCTATTGACCTCAGGATCAAGTTCTTAAATGTCTTCGAGGATTCAGCCTTAGTGATAAGTCAGATTAAAGGCGAATGGGATACGAAGCATCCGAATCTCATCCCGTATGAAGAGCACGTGCTGACGTTGCTCCCACACTTTAAGGAGGTAACCTTTGAACATTTCCCGCGAGAGGAGAATCAGTTAGCGGACGCGCTAGCTACCGTGTCTTCTATGTTCAAAGTCAGGTGGGATAACGAAGCTCCCCGAATCACCATTGAGAGGTTGAATGAACCAGCACACTATTGTGAGATTGATACCGAAGAGGTGGCAGACAAACCCTGGTTTCATGAAGTAAAAAGGTACCTCGAGACTCAAGAGTATCCCAAAGGGGCATCTATCAATGATAAGAAGTTTATGAGAAGGTTCGCTACGAAATTATTCCTCAGTAATGGAATCCTCTACAAGCGCAGTCATGATTCTACCTTACTACGGTGTGTAGACAAGAGCGAAACAGAGAGGATTATGGCAGATTTACATGAAGGTACTTTTGGAACCCATTCAAGTGGACATACCATGGCTAAGAAAAACCTACGGGTAGGATACTACTGGTCCACTATGGAAGCACATTGTTATCAACATTCCCGAACTTGTCATAAGTGCCAAATCTATGCTGATAAGATGCATGTGCCTCCGGTTCCTTTAAATGTCTTGACAACTCGTGGCCCTTTGCAATATAGGGGACTGACATGATTGGAGAAATCAGACCTACTGCTTCCAATGGGCATCGCTTCATCCTGGTACCCATCAATTACTTCACGAAATGGGTTAAGGCGGCCTCCTTTGCTACCGTTACCAAGAATATTGTGGCGCGGTTTATCAGGCATAACCTGATCTATCGGTATGGTGTGCCAAAGAGAATTATCACTGACAACGGTACGAATCTCAACAACATGATGGTTACCGAGCTCTGTAAGAAATTCAAGATACAACATCATAACTCTTCTCCCTACCGGCCGAAGATGAATGGAGCTGTTGAAGCAGCTAACAAAAACATCAAGAAAATTATACAGAAGGTGACAATGACATACAAATACTGGCATGAGATGTTACCATTCGCTCTTCATGGGTACCGTACCTCAACACGAACATTCGACATGGGAAACACCCTACTCTCTGGTATATGGCATGGAGGCAGTCCTACCCATCGAGGTCCAGATCCCTTCTTTAAGGATTATGAAAGATGCGAGTTTGAACGAAGATGACTGGATCCAGACTCGACTTGATCAACTAAATCTGATCGACGAGAAGAGAATTACTTCTGTTAGTCATGGTAGACGCATCAAAAGCGGATGATCAAGGCTTTCAACAAAAAAGTCAGACGTCAGGAATATCAAGTCGGGGATCTAGTAATCAAGCGCATCATACTGCCGCAAGGTGATCCCAGGGGAAAATGGACTCCCACCTACGAAGGTCCATTTGTAATTAAAAGTGTTTTCTCGGGTGGAGCCATGATTCTAACCACCATGGATGGTGACGACCTTCCTCACCCTGTCAATGCGGACATAGTGAAAAGATAATATGAATGATAAAAGACCTACTAGGTTGACTGGCCTAGGAAAAAATAAGGGCTTCCCGGCGAACCAAAAGGTTCGGACAAAAATAAGGGATGAAAATGAAAAAAAACTGTACACCCAGCAAGTCGAAAACCTGAAAAGGCAGCTTGGGCAACAAAGGATATCCCGGTGGATTGAAAACCCGAAAGGGCAGTCCAGGAAAAATTAGGGATGTAAAGCATATCACTATGTCCCATTGAATCACCTTGCAATCAGACCTCGATATCAATTATCAAGCTCAAACGACACCGATCAATCTAATCAGCTTCAGACAAGCAGCAAAGTGATGAGACGCTCGAAGACATAGGGGCAATAGAAGAATTAGAACCCAATGGGATTGTTGTACATATATGTTTTCTTTTTACACAATATTGTATAGCTTCTATTTTTACGGCGACATTCTCTTACTAGAGCGTCAGCCTCCTTGTACAAAAACGCCTATTACAGGCCAACTTTGAAAACCAATACAAATCATTTTTACAAAAAACTATGAGTTTTTTCCTTTCCTGTTTTGTTTTGCAAGAACGTCCAATGATTTATTCTTGACATATGCATTTGAATATGATTGCTGCTCATAAATATTTATATAAGAAACGAAAAGACAATTGCTCGTAACTTAAGAAACAGGGGCAAAAACAAGAAATGTCAAACCCGACAGTTACTCTGTCCAGCAGGTACCAAGGCATAGAAAACTTTTAAACATAATCATGAGTGCATATGACCTTGTAGAATCTGTACTCCCCACAGAGTAAAAGAGATCAAGGCATTTGATATCAGCTCTCCCAAAATAGGAAGTAATCTCCCTAGCTGGGGTCTTTCAAAAACCTGACATCTATATTTCCAAGCCGAATTTCATAATCGTGAGTGGGTCATAAATTTTATCTCCCAAGCAGAGTTTATTTCTCTGAATACAGAAGCTCAATCCCCAAAAGAGCTTATTACTTCAGCTACGGAAATTCACCTTCCAACAAAATCACCCCCCGCAGAGCTATTCTCATACAGAGTCTCTCTTTGGCAGAATATTCACAAACAACAAGGAGTAAATTTCCAGCATAATCATTTCCGTTCATCATCCCTAGCGGAAGTATAAGAACCACAATTCTCTACAACAGTCAGGAATGCTATACTCTCCAGCAGCAATCAGGGATTTACTTTCCCATACTCGGACATGTCCTTATAGCATTTCGTGCTTATATATCATGACATGCACATACATATCACATATAGCATAGTCTCATTTATTTTGAGAACATCATCTCACAATGCATTACATGCATCGTATATAATTAACCCTGTTATCTTTTCAGGAAAAAAATTGTCACTAATAATTCCAGCAGTTATACAGGTCACGTCTACAGACAACTAATGGAAACTCAGTTCCCGAAACCAAACGGGTCAACTAATCTACATGATCATTTCGAAGTAACTCTACAACCCATGTTCCTTCCGATAAGCCCTACTATCCAGGATTTCATCTTGAAGTAACCCTACTATCTAGGTTCCTTCTCATAGCCCTATCCAGGCTCTCATTTCAAAGTAACCCTACTGTTGTACCCCAAAATTTGCCCTCCCATTTATCACAAGAAAATCACAACCCTAGGGTTTTCTCAGATTTTCAAGATTGGCTCAGGAATCGATCAGACAGACTTTTCTTTGGCAGTAGATCAAGAATTAGGGTTTTTTCTCTCATTTCTCAGAAGAAACTGAATTCTCAGAAATTCAATTAGCTGTCACATGTTCTCACACCTTTTTTAAGCTTACTGAAAGGTTACTGTTTGTTCTCAAGGTCTATTTATCTGGGACAAGAAATGAGAGCTGAGATTGTCGTTTGGAACATTCAGGTTTTGTCTGATCAAAGTTAACCGGATAATGTGCGTCTGTTAAGACATTTGCTTTGTTAATGGAATGAAACATTTGCTTGTTTATTGGAATACACAGTGCGTATTTTGATTGGAATGCTGTTGCAAGGTTATGAGATTACATAGTTTTTTGGATGACTTGGAATTTAAATTATCTGTATTGGAAATATTGGAATGCAGTTTCAGTTATTTTAATCAGGAATCTTAAAGAATCAGTGAAGACTTGAGGAGAGATTTGCAAGATATTGACAGTAGAAGATTTTATTGGATATCAGATTGCCTCACAAAGATTTTTCATTCATTTCAAATGTTGTTACAAAAAATAATTTATTATTCATATGCTTTAGGTTCTTACAACTTATAGTACTTGAAAAAATAAATTATTACAACTTAATGGAAAATCTATCTAAGTTAAAAAAATCTAAGCCTAAGCTTCCATTGCTCCCACGCTCGCCACAAAGTTCCTGCTTCCTCTGCTTTGTCATCACCCAATTTGTGCTCACATGAAAGAAAGACAAAGAAAAGAGGATTAGTACAGTTAATTAAATAGAATTTTCAAACAAAAAAGAAAGAAAATATTCATCATTAAAGTTTCCGTTTGGAATCAGAGGAGCTATTTTCATTTCATCATGTTTTTATTTTTTCTCTTAGAAAATCACAAGAAGATTGCTCTTCTTGGTTCACAAAGAGAAAAATGAAAAATGCAAGAATGCAAGGCAAATGGTTCAAATGAAAACATAATAACCAAACAACATGGCAAACCAAACAACAAGATAGTAACATTCCAACAAGGCGCCAAACTGTACTAAACAATGCAGCATACAAAGGCAAACTGGATGGAAGCAAACCAAACTGAATGCAGTTCAAACAATGCAGCAGGTAGAAAGTACACCAAGCAAAGCTAGAAAGTACAACACAACAGGCCAAAAGTACAAACCAGGGGGTGAACCAAATCACAAGCAAAAGGCTTGTCATAGCCTATCATCATTTTCCAGAAAATGGGCAAACTTTTCAGAAAAGTGGAAAAGCAAATTGCTTTATCATGGAGAGAGGAGAGATATCACCTTTTTTGAGATTGTACAATTTGGCAAATCTGTCACAAGTTGCAAAACAAAAAGCAAAAGGATATAATACCATCAAACAGCAAGAAGAGGAGAGGAGAACATTTTGTCAAAGCCACAACTGTAACAAACAGAAAAACCTGCACAACTCTCCCAAACCTGTTAGCAGAACCAGCCTGCTAACCAAAACCACAAAAACCTGTGTCACAACAAGAACAACATAATCATTGTTCAAACTTCTAAACCTGCAGAACCAAACTTCATAACCAAACAAACAGTCAAAAACTGCAAGTTTCAAACATTTTCAAACTACAAAACCTTTTATCAAACATTTTCAAACTACAAAACCTGTTATCAAAAAGAAACTCCCAACCTGTATAATAGTTCAAACCCTATAGTTCACAAAAAGCAACAGGCCTGAAACTGCTAGAACAACAAATCCCCAACCTGTTATCAAACTCAAACATCACAGAAAACCTGTACAAACAAAGAGCCAGTAACCAAAACTGTACACCAGTTCCCAAACAGAAACAAGCTTGCAAAACTGTAAACTTGCAATTCCCAAACAGAAACAAGCTTGCAAACCTGTAATAAATCTGCAGTTCCCAAATATATCAAACCAAACTGCACAACCATACAAACATTCAAAAACCTGTTATCAAGCTCCCAAAACCTGTTATTAAACAAACAACCCAACAACATAACCATTGCAAAAAAACCTGCAAAAGCCTTAAAACTGCAACAACCACCAACCACAAAACCTGTGCAAACATTTCACAAACCTCCAAAAACATACAACAGTTTCAAATCTTCCCAACATTCCAAACTCAGTTCAAAAAGCCACAATTGTAATAACAGAGCAAAAGCATCAACCAACTTTAATTTTTGCAAACAAGCTTCAGAAATCAACAAATCTAAACATACCAACAAAGTCTCAGGATAATCATCATCATCATTATCCATCATTGACTAACAAGTCAGAAGGAAAACATCATTATCAACATTCAAGTTCAAGAGAGAGGAAAGAGTTTCAGAAGCATTTAGAATTATCATTATTCAAGTTCAAAGAGAGAAGAGAAGCAATAATCATCAATAAAGTTTCAGAACAATAGTCATCATCAACAAAAACAACAAATCATAACAAAGTTTCAGAACAATAGTCATCATCAACAAAAACAACAAATCATAACAAAGTTTCAGAAATTATCATCATCAAAGGAAAGAAGTCACCGAAACTCGTGCCTCGCTGTCATCATCTATTCCCCTGCCTCCGGCCACCACGTGAGCACCCAGCTCAAATCTCCTTCCTCTCCATTTTCCAGAAAAAACGCCCAAGGTACGTTTCTCTTCAAAATCCTTTCCTACATCTCATGAGGCAATTAATTTGATCAATAACAAGATAAGAACCGGATTAAATAAAAAGAAAACAGAAAATGTTAAGACTTCAAAACCCAGATATCACCTTTTTTAGGAAAGAATCGCTTGAGCATTGTTAGGAAGAGAGTGAGGGTTGTTCCGGCGGCTTGAGGGGAGGGGAAAATCAGTGAGGACGAGCGATAGAGAGTGAGAGAGATGAACTGGAAAGGAAGCGGCGCCGCTGTGAAAGGGGTTCACAAACCCTAGACACACACAAACCCTAATCAGAATTTGTGAAACAAAGCTTAAGCGTTGGGTTTGTCCGCCCCCAACCATAAGCCCATAACAAATAGCGCACCCCACCTCCATTCTGACTTTTTTTTCTTTTATTTTTGTTTTGGACCTATCTGGCCCCCAAATCCCTAAGGCCCATTCTTACCCTTTTATTTTAATTTACTTCTTTTGTTAACATTTTTTATAAAAAAATCAATACTTTTTTAAACTAAATTAATCTTGAAATTGATTTTATTTTAATTTATCTTTGCTAATTTGTTACATTTAAAAAAATACCAAAAGAATTAGTTTAGTTAATTTTATTTTTTCTTCTTTTAATTTATCCTTTTTTATTTCTTTTGTTAAAAATATACTAGTAACATATTAAAACTTCATTTTGTAAAATAAATTTGTTTTTTTTCTCAATTAGTTTTATTTTAATCATTTTCTTTTTATTATTTTTTTACACATAATGAAAATACCAAAAACAAAACTTTTAAATTAATTTAATTAGTTTGCTTCCTTTAAACTTTTTTATATTATTTAATAAAAACACATAGAAGAATAATAATAATATAATATTTAATCTTTCTTTTTAGAATAGATTTTATTTATTTATTTTCAAGTAAATACATGCATTTCATACTTTATTGATTTCTTCGCTTGTTATAGCTTTATATTGAATCGCGATAATTCAATTTGGTTGTAATATTTGGACATTGCTATTCTTATGAGATTCATCCCCGTTTGTAATAATTATACCCCCATTCCAGGATACTTTTGTAATAGCTTAGAATTTCAATTCCCGCAATTTATTGCTTTCAATATACTATATAGTAATTAGGCGTGTATGGCAAGATTCAAAAATCAATCGCTAGATGACCTAATCCAAGAATAGACAACTTGAAATCAATACACTTTTCACACGTGCACCTCTAGGGTAACCTCACTTGTTGCCTCGGAAATACAATCATGTCCCTCGAATATGAGACACTCTAGCAAATGACCCTTCGATAAACAAAGATCGTAGTCCCTCAATGACTCTCGATATTGCCTTTGATAAAACAATCTCGTCCCTTACAAAATTGCTAGAGCGACTCACAAGTAACTTTCAATGATTGTATGCGATGGCCTGCGCCTGTCCCATTTAACATCCAAATACAAGGTTTCTTACCAAACGCAATGGTAAAACAACGCTGTCAAAAGGGTTAAAAATGTGTAGGAAAGATCTTTGAGTAAGATAGGGTAGACAACTCTTAGTTACTTGATCAAAACTTGCAAAAACATCCTTGCTATTTTCAAACACACTTCACAACACAATTCCAAAACATTTCCCAAAAAACCAACTTTCAAACATTGAATATCTTTTCAAAAGACAAACACCTTTGTATATATTCAAACAAGAATCATTACAAAGGTTGCCTAGACAAGGCCTTTTTTTCAAAGAATTTTCAAAAACCACACACAAAGCACCATTTCAAACAATTGAAAAGAAAAAGCAAGTGATCTAAACAAGTAACTAAGAGCCCATGGATAACCATGGATGAAAAGGGTGCTAGCACCTTCCCTTTTCATAATCTACCCCCCGAACCCAAGAAAACATCTCAAAGGTCTTTCCTGTGCTTTTTGACCTTTCCTTTGGATAAAATAAAAAGTCGGCGGCGACTCTTGCTAAACCGCACAATTGCAAACACAAACGCAAAACCTCAAGTCAGTTCTCCCACTGTATCACAGAACTGGAGACTCTGCTGGGGAATCATTCCAAAAGTGGGGTTACCTTAGGGTTTAGATCACCCTTACATGCTTATCTTATTTGACTTGTATGATTTACTTTTTGGTTCCTTGTTTGGGTTTGTTTTAAATCCTGCACCCGGATTTAGGGGCACCTTTTAGGTAAGTAGCAGTAAACTGTGAGGGAACTGTGTGGGGTATACCAACATGGTTGAAGCAGTAGATATGTTGATGTGGCACTTTGGTTGGTACCGGTAACCCTTGAGTTGAATCAAGGAGAGTACGGGGCCGCCGAGTGGTGTCGTGAAGCATCAATTGACTTTAGAACCTTACTTGACCATCTTGGCCTTTTAGGATGTAGTGAGATGACCGGCTTTGGTGCAGTCTGAAGTTGGTAGATACTCGGTACTACACGCATTGAGGGTTGTTTTCTTGGAATATTTCGATCGCCAGTAAAGTGGCTAAACTGAGACAATGAACACAGAAAATAATCCAATAATATTGAGCTCCTTAGAACCCGGTTACTATTTCTAGGGCAGGTTGAGCCAACTAGACTTCAAGAGGGTACTTACCTACAAACTCCATGCAAGCCTGAACTTAAGGACTTGCCTGCTTTGTGTGAATATGACTGTTTGTATATAACTTGCTTATTTCGCATATCTGTACATAACATCATAACATCATACCATAGCATTTTCAATAACCATTTCAAGGATCTCGAGGGTCTTTGATGCAGGGTCACGTTGAACCAGACGTCCACCGAAGGGTAAGAATATTCTTTTTCCTCTAAACAAACGCCGTTAAAGATCAAGTACAACAACTTGAGTCGAGGGCTATGACCCACTTGACATGGTGAGCTTGATTCTCGTGGAAAGACATCCACCATATGAATTTCTCCAATCAAATATGTGGATCAAAGTTCAACCTCTAACATTTTCTTGTGTTTACCCCGTAAGATCCTTGAAAACATGCATCCACATATCATGCATCGTATCATGACAGGTTCCCCCTTTCAGGTCTCCTTATTTTCCTACTGTTTATTTCATAAGAGATGGCTCTAGAGAAGACTATCAAGGATATCCAGGCTCAAAACGCTCAACTTCAAGAAATGTTCTTAAACCTGTCCAAGGAGCAGGAAGAAGTGAAAGCTCTCCTCACAAGGGGCATGGTCCTAGGAAATCCAGGGGGCATCAGAAATGATCAGTTGGAAGGGCTACAGATTGAGTTGGCAACAATGAAAATCCAGATGATGGGACAACTAGTGGGCCAAATGGCTCTCATCCAAAACCTGGTTCAAGGACAAGAGGAGATAAAGGTCCTCATCAACAAACTGCATCAGGATTGAAGTAACCAAATGGGGCAAACAACTAGGGTTGAGGATCAAGTCATCATTCAGCCTCCCTTGAGACAAGAAGTCAAGGGAAAGTCTCCCCAATTTGCTTCAGGGTCACAAGCACAACAACAACCTCACCAACATCAACAGGGTAATCGGTGTAAGCAAAATACATCTGAAAAGCACTTCACTGAGATTAACATGCCATTATTCAATGTGCTGCAATGCTTGTTGGAAGTCAAGTTGATTGTATTAAGGGACCCCCCTCGGCGTCCCAACACAGCCGCTCCAGGGTACAATCCAAATGCGAGATGTGCGTATCATTCCAACAGTCCTGGACATGACACCGATGGCTGTTGGACATTGAGAAAAAAATTCAAGATCTGGTTAAAGAAACAACGCTGGAGTTCATGCAAGATGTCCAGATGAAAATCTTCCGCTGAGGGCTCTCCACCTAAAATGACAAGTTCGAACTAAGAGGCTTTTGTTTCATTTGAATTTTCAAGTTGTAATTTATTTTGTTATTCAAACAATTATCTGTTGATGTCAAACTATGTTTCATTAATGCATTGCATATGTTTATCTTGAATTCATCCATTCGTTTTCACTACACTTGAACTATGCTTTCTACTTTCTTGATGACATTTAACTCTTGCTAAAAGTTACAAGCCTTTAGAGGGAGGATGACGAAAACAATGCCATAATCTCATACAGTATGCTTTTGGACAGACCTTGCTGACGATGTACATGCGTTTCTTTCAAATCCTAAACACTGGAGTTATAAGGAAGATAATCCCTAGTAAACCCCTTCGAGCCAAAAAAGTAGAAGTTTTCTGTTTTAACACAAATTGAAACCATTAATCAAACCTGGGGCAGGGTAGTCTCTCAGTTAATTCAAATGCGTGTTAAAGTCGTAAACTCTCATCCTGTAATACGATGAACGACATAAAAAAAACATTCCTTTGGAACCAAAAGACAGTGATGGTTCCTTATCTCATAGGCAGTCATTATCTCTCAAAAAGAAAAGCCCACTAAGTCGAAACCTACAAAGGAGACTTAAAGAAAAAAACTGGGGCATCCCGCTGACTGTAATCTCAAAAATAGGAATAGTCAGGAAAAAATTAGGGGATAACAAATCAAAAGAAAGAGGTCATTAAAAATCCTCAACAACATGAAAAATGTTGCAAAAATGACTGCCTTCCAACAAATTTAATTTGTTTGAATCATCACCAAAACGTCGTTCCAGACTCATTTGGAGTTCAAACGCACAATTAACTGAGTTTAGGATTGAAGAACATCACAAAGAGCGGGTGGGTACAAATATACTTTGAGCCTTTATCATTTGTTTCTTAAAACCGTGAACCAAGCCACGTTACAACCCTTCAAAAGTCCTAATTGAAGCATGGGTTAGTTCGAAAGCATACTGTTACAAAAGGTATCCTGACTCCTGTAAGGCTTTGCTCTAAATCCTTAGTTGAATTTTTCTTATAAAAGTTTTCTGCTAAAAAACGCATTTTCAAAATTTCAAGACAAGCATAAACTTTGCATTATTTGAATATCGTTGTTTGCATATGGCTATTGGTTTGACATCAAAGAAATTCACACAGTGAATGTTCCGATGAACGAAAGCTCTCTCAGTAAACAAAATCACTTCAAGTGGGATGACACTTCCGTTGCAAAAATCTCCTATCAACAAAAGGGGACTTGGCATGACATTGTCCAATAAACCTGGGGTAGTGCAGTCAAGATTTCAAGAAATCTCTCAAGTGCAGAGTAGCTAGGGGCAAGTCTCCGTAACCGTCACTTGGGGCATTGAA